>CM037876.1:44861546-46163725 GCA_021292165.1 Shinisaurus crocodilurus
GATTATATTGCTGCCAAAACTGCATGAGGAGGAAAGAACTCAGCTTGTGAGAATCACTGGGCTGATTCACATGACCCGTTTCAGAGTGGTGAAATGTTGCTTGACTCAGTCTCTCAGAGTTATTTTACACATGATGTGGAGTAGGTATGTGGGTGCGGAAGTATTCTGGACCATACTGCTTCAGATTATAGGTGAGTTGCGTGTATCATATTATTTAGTGAATGTTCCCCAATACTAAAAACAACAACAAATCACTTCCTGAATTAGAGAAACTAGCATGTTAGGGAGAAAGGTTTGGTTTAGTGTACTACATGAAGGGAGCTATACATGTGTGGAAGGCGTTCAGAAATATGACCCCCAATTTACAGTGGAATGCCTTGCATAAGATGTAGAATGGCTCTGTGTTCAAGTCCGGATGTAAGGTGGTTTGTCTGATTGCTTTATCATATGAACCTATGAAATTTCCATATACTGACCTGGTTTGCACGATCAACATGGGTTAAACAAGCCACAGTGGCTTGTTTATGTTGTGGCACATGCCATCTGCCTAATCACCCACCCTGGCATGGCTTTTTGTGTCTTCCAAACCTGGGCAGCATGGCTTGTTGGAGGGGGAAACAATCCTCAAACAACCCATGGGCTATTGTTGGGCCAAACCATTGGCCTAACACTATCTACTATGACTAGTAGCGGCTTCTGATAGGCATTGTGTGTTCACAGTGCTGACAACCTAATACTTTAAGTGGAGTTATTAGGGACTGAAATCTTCTGCATACAAAGCATGTGGCCTATCACCAAGCCCCCTTACTTCACTGTGTGCTCAAATCGCAGCTTGCCATAGATTTAGCATCAAAGGAGCCCTATTCAGGCATTCAAAGGAGCCCTATTCGGGCATTCATTACCGAATGCATGAAGGGAACATGCAGAGCTAGGCTTGCCCCTGTGATGACCAGCGTGGTCATGCACTCCTGGTTGACGTGTTATTTGCTCCAACTGAAAAAGCCACCACCTAGGTGCATAGGGCAGTGATGGCGAACCTATGGCATGGGTGCCACAGCTGGCACTCAGGGACCTCTCTGTGGGCATTCGAGCCATTGGTCACCAAATCACAAAAAGACTATCCCCTTCTGCAAAACACTAATGATTTTGTTCTTTCTCACAGTGTGGAACAGAATGATTTTATTCTAGAATTCCTGTTACAGAATTCTTTTCTACATTGTTATCACATTTAAAAGATTTTGAAGAATGATGCACAGAGCATGGCTTGGATGTAAAGCCCTAACAGTTGACCTGAGTGCTGCATGTGTTGCTCTCAAACTAACGGAGTATGAGCCAAGGTTTGACAAATTATCAGCATGCATGCAATAGCAAAAATTAATTGTGCAAAAGCATGCCCAATGCAAACTTTTACCTAATGCAGTGTTTGCAGTCCAAGAGATAAAGTGTTTAAAATGTGTTAAGCACATTTAGTTTTCTTGTTTATCTTGCTCATCCTAGTACAGGTTGACTTTTACTTTTACTTATCCGACACCTGTAGAAGCAGGGAAAGGACCCGAGGTAAAGCTTGCCCCATACAATTTCAGTCTGGCATATAATCATATTACAAGCCCATCCAAAAATCAGTGCTATTATTTAAAAAGTTGTATAATCCTTCGGTAGTGTTACCATATAATGTTGAGCTGACCCAAAGAAAAAGCCTGTATGGTTTTTCAAGACAAAGGTGGAACATGGGTTCTAAACCAACAGTGTGGACTGAAATAAATGGGTTTGTGTGCAGTTGGCACTGGCCAAAAGGCGCAACTGCAAGGGTTCCCAACATGGGGATGGGAACCCTGGCCAATCAGGTTCCTGCCCCTGTGGAGGAAGCCCTATGTGCATAGAAATAGACCCATTCAGACTGACACCAATTATGCATCACTCAGGGGCATGGCTGACACTTGTGCTAGCCCCTCAATAATAACGCCACACATTCCTACATGCCCCTTCATGCACCTGTGGTATTGAATGCCCTGAACAGGGCTAGTCTGGAGTTGAGATCTGGGTATGCAATGAAGCAGCCATGCAGCAATCTATATAGCCATATGGATTGACCCAGATAGCATTTCATCATAATGTTAGCGTAATTTGCAGAAGCTCTCAGTACAGCACTGGGGAAACTATTTAAACCAGGCCATTGTTCTTTTCACATTTCTTTAGAATTCGGTTTTTGCCCTGTATATACATGAAACACAACAGAACACAGGAAGGTCATCTATTTGATCATATTTACAAAATGTTTGACTTTATTCAGAGGGATATTAAAATGAAGGTATTTTCCAAATAGACAGAAAGGTGACATTTAGTACACCTATTCTACACGTTATTTTAATTTACAGCAGGGGTGCACAACCTTCTTGGCCCCTAGGGCTGCATATGATGCTGCTCAGGATTCAGGAGGTGTGAGCATGCAAGCACACACATATGTACATGCGTGCGCAAACACACACACACACACACACACCAGTGATCTTGATAGAGATTGCTCTTTCCTTGCTGCTAGCAGCAGTGGGGAAAGAGTGATATGTAGGAGGGTTGTTGGGGGAGCGAGCACATTGTCTTCTCTCCCACCTGTCCTCCAGTGATCCAGATAGAGACCATGCAATAAATTAAAATAATTTGTACAATAGGTGTACTAAACTTCACCTTTCTATCCATTTGAAAAGTACCTTCATTTTAATATTCCTGTGAATAAAGCCAAGCATTTTATAAATACGATAAAATAGATGACCTGCAAAAATAAGGCCATCAGAGAGAAAGCAAAGGCACATATGTATTGAACTAGGTCTAGATTAGGGAGGGAGGATTGTGCCGTGTCAGCATAGACCGTAAGTCTGTAAAAAAAAGAGGACACACCTGTAGCAAAATAGAGGCATGAAGAGTTCCCCTTGAGGCATTTGTAACAATTCTCAGATTAAGAGAGCAAAATAAAATAAATTAAGATAACAAAATAAAATAAATAACAAAATAAAACAATAAAATAAAGAGTCAAAAACCAGAGAGAGCAAGATAAAATCATTCAGCAGTCAGGCCAAAGTCCTGACAAAATATATTAAATGTGGCAAAATGCTATCAAGGAGGGATTCTGGCAGAATGCCAATTATCTCCTTAACCTAATCCAAAGTGTGGACTTCCAGCTTGAGCCACTGTGTGTGTGTGTGGTATGCCATATATGGCATACCACTTTCACTCAAACACAGGGGAGAATGTCTCTTCTTAGATCATGGGTGAGGAACTTCAGCTCCCATCAGTCAGCATGGCCAATGGCCAGGAATGATGAGGTTGTAGTCCAACAACATCTGGAGGGCCACAGTTTCCCCATCCCTGTCTTAGATGGTGACTACTGTAACAAATGCATGCACCATCTAAAAAAGAAGGAATGCTCTCCCACCACCCCCGCATTTGGAGCTATGGTTTTATTCATATGCTAATTTAATCCACTGATTAATCAATTGATTAATACTATTAACTGACAGATTTCATCAATAGGGTGAAACTCCAACAAATGAGTGAGCAAAAGATACAGGCAAACATAGTACATATAACAAAAATGATTGGACCCAACAGATACCATGTTCAGAGTTGTGGAAATTATTTGTGACATGTCCTTCACTTAACTTAATGGCATCATTTTCAGTGGAATGCATATGAGGGATCAGAAGTATCTTTTAAAAACACATTCTTTTTCTTTTGTTTAGAGAAATAGGTATTGTTAATTATAGTTTAATTTCACTTGTATTAGGAACAAGAAATCATAGTCATATTACTTACTGTACTCCCACAGAATTTATGCAGCCTGGGCATTACAACTCAAACTGGCATTAGTATAATAACAAGTGAGACCTGCAACAAAATGTTGCCATGCATCCTTACCTCCTAACAGGAGTGCTCCTATCAGGGCCAGCCCAACTGTTAGGCAGATTGAGACAGCTGCCTCAGGCAACATATGCTGAAGGGCAGGAAGTAGCAGCAAAGTACTGGAGCGGGGACAGTCCTGTGTGTGCCACATGGCCTGCTTTGAGCCCCCTAAATGAGCCTGCTGCCTCCTGGTACAGTGGAGGATGCTATATCATTATCTCTGTTGGAAGTAAGATTCAGCTGCCAGTATGGCTGACTTTTATATTCAGAGTGGGGAGTGGCACCATCTTATCCTTTGCCTCAGGAAGCAAAATTTATAGTTTGGACTGCACCCGTAGCAGGAAGTTCCGGACTGAAAAATCCTTTGTTCAAAAGCAGTAGAGAATCTCCTTTCAAAGTGCAAGATCCTGTGCAAGATCCCAGTCACAAAAACAGCGAAGGCTGCAGTTGATAATGATAAACAAAACAAAAGTGCCACGGAGCACACAACTGCACAGAAAGAAAATATATTATCGAAAATTATCACGGTAGCCCCTCAGAAAGAGATATGTGTCGACTGACCATGACAAGGAATAAACAAATAACTAACAGTGAAAAAACGTGTTGTGATAATCAACATGAGATATGGTACGTAGTAGTAACAACTAATAATGAAGACACCAGAATGCTACAAGCATGTGCCAAAATATATAATATAAACAAACACAGCCAATCAACAATTGATGAAAAATATACTGTAGGCAGGTCAGTAACAATAAATAAAACTACAGTAAACAAAGTATAAGCAAAGGCAAAATAAGAGAGGGGAAGTGAAAAACAATCTGAATGTAATGATTAACAGGTGACAAAATCAAAGCAAGGCTGACGATAAAGACAAGAAGGACAAACAATGTTGGCAAGTAATAACAGTAGATAAAACTACTATAAGCAGACTGTTATACAGGAATCCGGACTGTAAAGCCTGTTTCGTCATATGTGACTTCATCAGAACAAGTCTTCTTAAGGTCCCTGCTTACTAGCAATTACTGAGGAGGTACAAAATAACATGGTTTCCATCTATAAAAATTTATAGTTTGGACTGCACCCGTAGCAGAAAGTTCAGGACTGAAAAATCCTTTGTTCATAAGCAGTAGAGAATCTCCTTTCAAAGTGCAAGATCCTGTGCAAGATCCCAGCCAGCCATTTCCTCCAAGCAGGGCATTCTCCTCTCCTCGCCCCATGGATGTTGTTTTCAAACTGGCACTTAACACGGGCTACTTATCATGCTGGGCTGTTTTTTGGGTGGGGGTGGGGGTGGGATGGTGGCTTTCCCCCTAGGTATTTAATTTATATATATATATATATATATATATATATATACTAGCTATTGACAGTCCTTAGAGGGCATTTTGGGGGAGCGGAAAGTCCCTCCCTTAGGTTTCCTTTTACATGATTAGTTGTTCTTCTGCAAACCCCAGGGTTCCTCTGAGCATGCTGCTATCCCCCTCATGTTTCTCAGTGGCCCCATTTTGGCTCCAATCCTGTCAACACTCACCATTTGAATTTGCTGTTTAGAGGGAGTGATGTGTGCCTATATCCTAATGCCCACCTTAAGGTACAACTGTTGCATGTGTGAAATTGTCCTGATCTGCAGTTGATTTTGGATGTTTGAATGGAACCCTGATTTTTACAATTTCCATGGAATTAGAGGACAACTCATAGTAACGCCTTGCCCTGTATTGCTGCCTATGAGTTTGGATCAGGCGGCTGTACTCGTGTTACTTCAGGGGCAGGTGTGTTCTCAGAGCATGAATAGGTTGATATCTTCTCACTTTCCTAAGCTTGTCCAAGGGTTTTGTTTGCTCTGATCATGCACAACAGTATGTGGTCACACTTAGTCATACACCTGTTAAAGAAAAATTGGCCAGCATATTTAAAAATAGTATAAGAAAGATGGAATGCAGAGTATTGTACTTTGAGAACACCCATCACCTCTGGCATTGGCAAGAATTGCATTATATAAACAGTTATGTAATACCAAAAAATAGATTAACTTAGGGACAACAGAAAATCACATGCCCAAAATGTACCTTTCAGAGTGTGAATGGATTTTCCTTCAGCTCTGAGAAGAAAAATGGTTGCTACATGCTGCTGAATTCATGTCTCTGTGTGGGTATGTCTGTGGCAGGAGACAGGACTGATGTGGGAATCTAGCAAGCACAAATCACCCATTATTCACTACTAAGCAAACTAATTCCCCTGTACCTCTACAGGGCACGAACAGACCAAAAGTTACACTGACAATAGGATCCTGACTTAGTCCACTGCATCAGCCAATCCTCAAGGTGACACAAGTATGTCCACAGGGAAAAGCTGACCTACGGTTATGCTGGCATAACCCCAATGCTGATGGAACTCCACTGGTGCAGGGTTCAAAAATTGGGGACAAGTCGAGGAGAATGAGCTTGCTCCAAGCAGGGCTTAGTCAACATCTTAAACTGCCCTAGTCTTCAAATCCCCCACCTGTCACCGATATGTTATGCTGGCCAAAGAGGTGGTGAAAGTCAAAATACTCACACTGAAATCAACAGAGAGCCAAACCCCTCTGCCTCGACTTCCTTCTGCTCCATCTGCTTCTGCATAGCCACGACAGGGCATAGGATGCTGACTAACTGTGCAGCCCATCACAGCAGACTAATAGCAGACTTAATAAGCTCATGCCAGGGAGCGAACTCAGATGATCGGGCACATGGCTTGGGGCTCTATCATTGTGGCCTCAACTTGAGCAAAATTAGAGCACAGAAGTGGGAAGGAACTTTGGTGATGGGAACTATGGTTCCCATCAGTGGGGCACTTGGCACAAAAAGACAGCAATTGGCACAACTGGCTGAACGATTCTTCCTCCCCCAGCAACTAGTCACAATGTGTCTCACCCAGGAGACACGGTGTAAGTATGTACTGTGCAAACAAAATAAAATGAAATGGGGCGATTGGTGGCCATGAACCTCCACAGACCCATAAGCTCTCTGTTGGTGAACACCAGGCACTTCAACCATTGCTACCACTGGCCAAGCAGTTAGAACCCTTTTTGCCTTGCAGGCAGGATCAGCCTGGGATCATGGAGCAGAACAGTCACTGCACGCAGCAGCTCCCAGGATGGAATGGGCAAGCATTTGGTCAGTGACAACTTCCTCTCCCTAACAAAGCAGATCCTCAAATATGGACGGCCTATGCACCACCAGTGGGAGTGGGAGGCTAAAGCCAGGGCACTCCCTCGCAATCACTCATTCTGCATCTAGGCCCAAGCGCTAGAAAGAAACTTTTACCAATCAGGATGGAACTACTTATTTAAAGGAAAGAAGAGAATCAAATGTTGAGTTTGGGTGACCAAATAATAACTTTAAAAAATGTGTTCCATACAAAAGTGCTCTCTCCCTCTCTCTCTCTCTCCTTCAAAGCAAATATATTTCTGAAACTGGAGTGTACATACTGAAGGCTACCCATGGGTAGTCCCTCATGTACTGATTAGCTACATGAGAATTTGCTAAAGTAATTACCTCCAGGTAGTCCGCAATTACCATGGAAACCTCACCATCACAAGATAAATCCAGCTTTTAATGAAAGCAACAGCACAAATGTGTCCGCTTTGAAACATACTTTATTTTCCTTTTTAAAAAGCAACTACCCGAAAACAATATTTGCACAAGAGTCTGTTCCTGAGTAAATTGGAGAAGCTGGTAGAGTATACATTTGCGTGATCCACATGATGACAACTGCTCAAACAAGAGAATGGATGGCCTCCATTCCACTTTCTTTTGCATTCTCCCCAATTCTTCCTCCAAACCAGCAAATTCTGCCCCTTGCCCCCAGTTCTCAAGTAATATCTTACTTCAATTTGCATAACTGAAGTGTTTAGTTATCAAAAAGTGATTTTAACCAAAATAAAGACGCTGTTTTGAAGTTATTTAAAATAAACAATGTTAAATCTTTCCCCAGTTCCGAATATAATGTAAAAATGTTGATCTTTCAAATATTCGCCTTCTAGTGAAAATAAAAGTAAGTCTCTCTGCAGTGTAGGATTTGGAGGACATTAAAACATATTACTAAAAGGGAGTTTGTGTCATCCAACTTAACTCTTAGGGGGCACACGAATACCGAGGTGTGGTGGCATTACATGCAAACCTACTGCATACACAGTACATACAAAATTCAAAAGGGACATGTAAAATTATCTTCCATTTTTTTAACAACTTGACTCCCCCCTCCCCTGACTTTTCTATCTAGTATGAAGCTGTGGGTATTTCACCATAACTCGGCTGAAACATGATAGGGTTTACAAGGGCCAGATAAAGTTGCTTTGGAGGTCAGATCCAGCTCATGGGCTGCCAGTTGGCTATCTCTGACTTAAGCAGTTGTGACTTAATCATCAATTTGGCATGAATTATTTGAGGGCAAACGGATATTCTCATGGAGCTCTGCTAACGTGGAGCACAAAAGGAGTGTGTGCAGAGCAGGAAGTGGGGGAGAAAATTCTCTGGCCACAGCTGGGCTACGTGCGAGGCTGAATCCAGTTTTGAACAAAAAGACACAGATTTCTAGAAATGTAACCCACTTCTTCTAACCCCCCCTTCCAAACAGGTAAGTTCTTAGTGGATCCTTCCTGGCCTCTTTTCTTTTGCTCCATTCTTCTTTTGCAAAAGAAAGGGTGCAATCCTATTTGGATGCCCATAACCCTCTGAACTTGGAGGATTATGGGCATCCTATGCAGGCTGTGAGGAGCGTGGAGGTGAAGGCCTTGAAAGCAACTAGAGACAGGGCCGGTGCTACCATTAGGCCAACTAGGCGGCTGCCTAGAGCGCATGGCTAAATGGGGCGCAGAAACCACACCAAATCAGAAGCCTCCCCGGTTTTCCCCCCTTCGCTTCGCTTCTTTCTCTCTCCGTGTGCCGGTCTCTTCTTCTGTTTTTGTTGTCCCCAGGCTTGCTTTCTCTTTCTGTCTTTCTGTCTTTCTTCCCCCCCCCTCTCTCCCCCTCCTCCTTTTCTTTCCCTGCTGTGGCTACTTCGGCTCTCTCCTTTTTTTCGCTGTCCTCCTGCTGCTGCCGCTGCCGCTTGCCCGAGCCTTATGCCGCTCCTGTGGGTCTCTTTAGCAAAGCTGCTTTCTCGTACAGCACATGGGGTGATAAGGGGAGGAGAAGAGGGGGGCGGTTAGGGAGGGAGGTGGTGGCGGCGGCGCTGGAGGAGGTGGGTGGGTGGGTGGAGGGAGGCAGAAAGAGAGAGGGGGGTAACCAGAGTGAACTCTCCCCAAGCTGAGGAGCCCCCACCCCTAGCCAGGGAGAATGATAAAAGGAGTGGGGGTGGGGAAGGAGGAGGAAGGGGGCTGGGGGAGCAAAAAATAATAATAATAAATTTTTATTTAATAATATCAGAAGCAAAAAATAAACCAGAATTTTGCATGCACGCGAAAGTAGAAATTGGAGAGGGTGGGGGGAAGAGGAGCTTGCAGGAGAGGAGATGGGGTGTGTGGGGGGGAGGAGGAGAGATAAATTTTGCACATACACACAAAAAAGAAGGTAAAGGGGGAGGGGAACAAAAAGAAGAGAGAGAGAGAGAACGAAAGAGAGAGAGAGAGAGAGAGAAGGGGTAAGAAAAGAAAAGGAGAGGGGGGGGAGAAAGAGAGGGAAGACAGACCTGAGAACCCCAGTGAACCCCAGTGAACCCCAGTGAACCCCATCAAATATGCTAAGGAGGAGGATAATAATTTATTATGATAATAATTTTTTTAGGTTTTGCCAAGTGACTTTTATTTCATAATGGGCATAGGGCTGGAGGGAGGGCTCAGGTGGGAAGGGGGCACGCTAAATATCTGATCTTGCCTAGGGCACCAAACCGCCATGCACCGGCCCTGGCTAGACAGACGCTTTTGGCTGTTTAACTGCAGCGCTTCAGACCAGGAGGGAAGGAGGCTGAGGTGCTGCCAGGATACTTTGTTTCCTTCCTGGTGGTGCTGGTCTCTTCCCCTCCCTGCCCACTGGAACACCCACTAAACCCCTTGATTGACCTCAGAGAAGCACCGGGTGTGGTTCCTTCTTCGACAGCTGCGAGGGGAGGGGGGAGAACGCTCTGAGCACGGAGTCCCAGCTCCAACTTTGAACTTGTTTTCCAACGTTGGGGCTGGGACTCTAGACGCTGTCTAGGGGCCACAGGGTAGCTCTGAAAAGCTCTTAAAACAATCCTCTGCCATATCCTATGCCAGACTTTCCCAACCTGGTGCCATCCCAATTTTTCTGACTGGAACTCCCACCATCCCTGACTACTGGCCATGCTCACTGGAACTGATAGGAGTTGTAGTCGAAAATATCTGGAGGGCACCAGGTGGAGAAGCGGCTCTGTTCTATCCCTGTAGATCAGGTATTGTTGCTATCAGCAGTCGATCAAATTTTTTCCATCCAAGGTAGTGTTCTTAGAAGATGGGAGCAGCTGAGAGTTTTTGGAGACTGATGTCGTGTAGCCACCATTCTAATGGATGATGCCTAACCTTGTAACCTGTAGAACCATGTTCAGTACGTTCACTGTAACTTTATTACTTTATTTATATCCTACTATTCCTCCAAGGAGGTCAAGGTGGTGTACATAGATTTCATAGATCATAGAGCTGGAAGGAGCCTACAAGGCTATCGAGTCCAACCCCCTGCTCAATGCAGGAAACTAGAGGAGGGGTCTCCCATCCAAGTAATAACCAGGCCTGACCCTGCTTAGCTTTCCACGCTCAGACAAGCTGAGCCAGCGTGAGCCACAGGCCTGTACATGGTGACCCCTATTTTATCCTCACAACAACCCTGATTAAGCAGGGGCCATAGCTCAGCGGTAGAGCACATGCTTTGCATGCAGGAGGGTTCAACCTCTGGGAAAGAGTCCTATCTGAAACCCTGGAGAACTGCAGCCAGTCAATGTAGACCAGGTGTTCCCAGTGCGGCGCCCGTGGTTGCCCTGGCACCCACGGGGCCCTCCAATAGCGCCCACAAAGCTCTCCCCTCCCTGCCCCCTTCAAAAACATTTTAAAAATTAAAACCTTGTAAAATGTTAGAGTAGTCTTCTATCTCTCCCTTTCTAGCCTCTAGCCTTGGTCTTTCTCTCTTCCTACTCCCTTTCCTTGCTATTTTCTCCTCCCTCCCAGCCTCTAGTCTTGCTATTTCTCTCCCACCCCACCTCTTTAGCTCACTTTTGATTAGCCAGATGCCCATAGCAGCCATTATGTGACTAGCCACATCCTCCATGGGAGCCATTTTGTGGTGGTGCCCACAGCAGTTTATCAAATTCCCAAATGTGCCCACAGGTCCAAAAAGGCTGGTGACCTCTTGTGTAGACATTACTGAGCTAGATGAACCAATGGTCTTAGTCAGTATAAGGCAGCTACAGTTTGTTCGGTTAGGTTGAGAGATAATGACAGGCCCAAAGTCACCCAGTGAACTTCATGGCTTAGTGGGGATTTGAATTCCCCTGACGAAGTCTGACACTCCAGTTATTACAACACCTGGGGTATGGGCTTCATTTGAGCAGGAGATATGAAAGGGCTTTACAGACTATTCTTTGACCCCTGAGTTGAGTGGAGGAAGGAGGCAGGTTTGGAGGAGAGCATCTCTGTGTTCTTTCAGAAGTCTTACTTTCCAGATCCTAAATGCATCCCAAAATGAAATGTGTTTCTTTCTTCAGCTTGACACAGTGAGCTAAATGATCATGTTGCCTGTACATTTCTTCTCCAGTGTTGGCTTGGTGCAGATGGAAGGATAAACACACACCTGCACGCGCGCGCACACACACACACACACACTCCTTTTCAGGAATAAGTTGTGGAATATGTAGCTAGCTTTGCCATGACTCCATTGTTTACAATGGAGCAGTGTTGGAGGCCAAAGTTACAGGCCTGGTTTCATGGGAGAAATGTCTGTATTCCTAGGGAAACTTGGAGAAGCTGTGAACAATACCTGGAAAGCAAAGAAGTCACAAAAATGCAGTTTGTGCTTCAGTAAGAACATAAGAACTTAAGAAGAGTCATGCTGGATCAGACCAAGGGTCCATCTAGTCCAGCATTCTATTCACACAGTGGCCAACCAGCTGCCCATGGGATCCCACAACCAGGATATGAGTGCAACAGCACCCTCCCACCCATGTTCCCCGACAACTGGTGTGCATAGGCATACTGCTTGTGATACTGGAGGCAGCATATAGCCAATCAGGACTAGCAGCCGTTGATAGCCTTCTCCTCCATGAATATGTCCAAATTCCCTTTTAAAGCCCTCCAAACTGGTGGCCATCACTACATCTTGTGGAAGTGAATTCCATAGTTTAACTATGCGCTGTGTGAAGAAGTACTTCCTTTGCTCTGTCCTGAATCTCCTGCCAATCAGCTTCATGAGATGACCCTGGGTTCTAAAATTATGAGAGAGGGAGAAAAATGTCTTCCTATCCACTTCCTCCACACCATGGATAATTTTGTACACCTCTATCATTTCTCCCCTCACTCACCTTTTTTCTAAGCTAAACAATCCCAGATGCTGTAACCTTTCCTCGTACAGGAGTTGCTCTAGCCTCTTGATCATTTTAGTTGCTCCCTTCTGCACTTTCCCCAACTCTACAATATTGTTTTTTAGGTGCAGTGACCAGAACTGTACACAGTATTCTAAGTGCAGTTGCACCATAGATTTGTTATAAGGGCAGTATGATATTGGCAGTTTTATTTTCAATCCTAATTATGCCTAACATGGAATCTCCCACCAATCATGGGATGACCCTGGATTCTAGTATTATGAGAGAGGGAGAAAAATGCCTCCTTATCCACTTTCTCCACACCATGCATAATTTTGTACACCTCTATAAAACTCCTGCTCACTCCTAATTCTAGATGATTTATGAATACGTTGAAAAGCATTGGTCCCAATACAGATTCCTGTGGGACTCCGCTGTTTACACTCTTCCATTGGGAGAATTTACCATTTATTCCTACTCCTTTGCTTTCTGTTCTTAACCATTTACTGATCCATAAGAGATCCTCTCCTCCTATACCCTGTACTGCTAAGTTTGCTCAGGAGTCTTTGGTGAGGGACTTTGTGAAAAGCCTTTTGGAAGTCCAAGTAAACAATGTCTACCAGCTCACCCCTGCCCACATGATAATTGACATACTATTATGCACTACTACATGCTCCCCTACTTCACCAGATGGTGAGAGGCTCAGGGTCAATGCCACAAGTTTTAATTTCCTTTGGATGAGAGAGCATTGGATACTTATGTTGTCTTTGCAATATTCGTTTTATTTATACATATGCAAGCAGAACCTACTGGCAAGCAGATTCCTAAAAACAGGCAGCAAACCAACTGATCATTCTTCTGATTCCCAAAGCAATACTATGCAGCTGCCCCCTTCTTTGTCTGGTTGCTACCAATTAAGCTAAACTTTCCCATCTCTCTCTCTCTCTCTCTCTCTCTCTGTACTGAATTGCTTGTAACTTTCTCTTTGTTCACTCGCTCCCACCAAATGTGATTGATGTTACATTCTGAAGGCTAAGGCCATGTTGACCCAAGCTATAAGCCTTTTACTCAAGTTTAGAGTATGTACAGATGCAGGTGATACAGCGACCTTAGGCACAACAGTAGTCTAGATCCAAACACTTAACAATATCTCATCACAGTATTATTAAAATCAAAGTATTTGTTGTTGAGATATAGAAATGTCACCCTTACTGAATACAACACATGCATGGGAAATCAACTGTAAAGCCTCATGACTAAATTAATCATGCAAGGGAGCAGTCAAAGGCAGTCTTTTCTATACCATGTGATATAACGTTACACAATTACCCAGGTGTACTACAGCGGCATTTCACTCAACACCTCCACTGTATTACCCAAACACTGCCAGACCCAGGATGCTGAGCTAGATGAACGGACTGATATGGATACGGCACGTCCATTATTAAATAGACGGTTGGGTTGGGAATTCAAACTTTTCATAGAAGCACACACCTTAAAAAGCTAAAGTGAAGCGTAGCTCTAAAAAGCCAATACCATTAAATGATCGTTGTTTTAAAGTGTTTTAACAAAAGAATACCCTCAGAATGGTTGAACTTCACAGGTCATTGATCCAACTCCATACAGTTGTGTGGGAAAGCATAATTATTCAATGGGCTCAAATTTAGGAAGGGCTGTAGCTTAGGGGTAGAGCACATGTTTTTCATATAGTAGGTCCCAGGTTCAATCCCTAGCATCTCCAGGTAGGGCTGCAAAAGGTTCCTGTCTGAAACCCTGGAAAGCCACTGCCAGTCAGTGGAGACAAAACTAAAAAAGATGGGCCAATGGCCAGGCAGAGCGATCCTATGACCTCTAGACAGCATCTAGAGGGCCATAGGATCATTCGGATTCCCAGCTCCGAGATCAGAAAAGAGCTCTGACTTTGGAGCTGGGGATCTGTGCTCAGATCCCCCTTCCCCCATCAGCCAGTGCAGAAAGAACCATGTCAGCTGCATCTCCAGGTTGTAAGACCAACCTTGGAGAAGGGGTAAAGAGGGCATTCCAGGGGGTGGGGAGTGGAGGAGGCCGGGTCCGCCAGGCCGATACAATGTATCCTGGCAGCTCTCCCGCCTCTTTCCCTCCCCATCTGAAGCACCTCAGCTAGACAGTTGAAATCGGCTGTCTAGCTGATTTGCAGAGCAGGAGGAGCGCGGAGGTGAAGATCACCTTTGTGCTCCTCCCGCCCTTCATAGGATGCCCTTAGTCCTCTGAGTTCGGAGGCTTATGGGCATCCCCACTGGATTTCACCCTAACTCAGTATGAGGCAGCTTCCAATGTCCATGTATTAATTAGCTCTAAACATTACTCCCAATATATTTACTATATATCTGTTATCTATATGTATCCTTTAAATGTGTCAGACCCACAGATTTCAGAACTTCTTGTTTCTTTAAATTATTCCGCAGTTAAAATAATCTAAAAGCAACATGTGCTGGCTTCCACAGGTAATTTTTTGTTTTACTTCCCACAGCAGCAACAACAAAATGAAAAATATTAGTACAAATGATTTTTTAAATGTCACTCCCTTCCCTTCATTTTACTACTTGGTTCTTGTCTTTCTAAGCAGCTGTAAGCCTAGACTCGCAGTGTACTTCTATCCTATACATATCTACGGAGAACTGAGTTGAATGGGACTTACTCCCACATAAGTTGTGGATGGGATTGCAGCCTTAAGCAGTGTATACAGACAATCTCCTAGGGGCAACTGCTTCAACTCTAATGTAAGGTAGGGCAGGTGGCGCCTGTGCTCTCAGGGTAAAACTAAGTATGTTATAAACCCACAGAAGCATGTTTGCGCTGATACTGTGTGAAAGATCTCTCAGCAGAAACAAGTTTCCAGTTACAATTCTCCCATTTCACTTGAGCACTGGGGCAATGTAAGGAGAGACTTTCCTCTCATCCAGTGAGGGGCATATGCAGTGTCCCTGCACTGTGGGTTCACTGCCAAATACGAGGTCAACATGTTCACCTCTGATAAAGTTGATGAGCTGTGGGATGGGCAAGGAGGATACAGTTGACAGACCCATGCCAATTGTATGCCCCAATCCATAAGTGATCAAGGCTTTCTGAGCTGACAGCACTGAATGTCCAGGCAGAAGGGCAAAAATGTTTGAGGCCAGCCTAGGGCACAGTCTTCAGCTGTGCTTAAAGTCAAGAATTGCAGGATTGTAAGAAATGGTGAGAATTGCAGGATTGTAAGAAATGCTGCTATTATATTATTATTATTATTATTATTATTATTATTATTATTATTTACATTGACTTTCTTCAAGTAATTTATCTAACATATAACAATACATCTAAATGAAACAATTGCATTTGTATAAAAAGCTTTGCTCAGGCATTCATGACAAAAGCTGTGAGACTTAATAAACCAATGGCGCAATCCCATGGATGCTTGAGGATTCTGTTCAGTCTGCATTTTGAAGTGAACTGACCTGATCCACACCTCCTGGACTAATATGTGGATTATTGGAACACAGTTACCCTTCGGACTTTGTGTTTCTCTGAATTTTGCAATGCAATTGTTGGTGCAAAAAAAAAAAAAAAAAAAAGGTACCAAAATGCATATAAGAACGTGTGTTTTAGGGTAAAATATGTGTAGAAATGCATACTTTGAAATATATTCACAGATCAATACAGAAATGGGATGGAACTAACTGATATGGACCAGAAACACACTGGTTCATCAATCCCCAGCTTGAACAGGTCCTGACTGCAATGTATGGGCATTTGGAACAGAATGATGATAGATACGTTTACAAAATTATGCTTTCGATCAGAAATAATTAGTTAAAAAGGGCAATTATGTGACCAGAAAAGTGGAAAATTCCTCTGAAAGAAAGACTGAAAGAAGTGTGGCGCAGTGGTTAGAGCAATCTTCTCCAACCTTGGGTCCCCAGATGTTTTTGGCCTACAACTCCCAGCATGCGGCATGCTGGGAGTTGTAGGCCAAAAACATCTGGGGACCCAAGGTTGGAGAACACTGGGTTAGAGTGTTGGACTGGGACTTGGGAGATCTGGGTACCAGTCCCCACTCAGCTATGAAGCTCACTGGGTGATTTTGGGCAAGTCACTGACTCTTAGCTTAACCTACCTGGTCAGGATAAAATGGAGAGGAGGAGGGGGGGCATGTAAGCCGCCTTGGGTTCCTTGCAAGAGGGAAAAGGCGGGATATGAATGTAATAATAAATAAATAAGTGGACAAAGATACACAGACTAAGCAGCAAACATTTGTTCTCTTTACTTTCTAGAGGCTAAAACTAGGGACAGGTGAATCTGTCAGTTTAGCTTTTCCCCACATTTGAATTTTTAAAACCTCATGTCCTTTCTCTCCCAGATATGAAGAACTTTGCAGATTTTGGTTAATTCTTATAAAAAATAAAATGAACTGAAATTCTCACTCATCTGAGCCAGCCAAATTCAATAGAGACAGCTATTCCCGATATGGAAAGGACCATGATGTACCTGCTTGCCATACTGCTGATAAAGGTGAGGAGCCTGTGAGGGAAAAAAGAGCTGGCAACCCTAATTCAGCACTAACATGGTTGAATACACAGGGATACAAAACAAATCTAGACTTTTAAGAGCTAAGCACTCAAAGCCCTGAGCCTGGATCAATGGATCTGTCAGTTTTCGTTTCATCTACATTCATAAATATTTTTTAAATCTCATGTTCTTTTTGTTCCGAGACCTTTGGGAATTTTGGTAAATTCTTATCAAAACTGAACTGAAACAAAATTCTCACCCATCCCCAGCTAAAGCACAAGATGTGGCATGGGTGGGGAAGGGAGGGCGGAGGGATCCCAAGCTTTCTATTATACCTAGTGAGAACTGTGCTTGGTGAGAATTGCAGGATTGTAAGAAATGCTGCTATATTATTATTATTATTATTATTATTATTATTATTTACATTGACTTTCTTCAAGTAATTTATCTAACATATAACAATACATCTAAACAGTGCTTTTTTTCTGGAGAAAAAGGTACCGGAACTCTTGGATTACATTTCCTCGGGAGTAGATGGCGATTAAATTGTAATGCAATTAATAGAAGAAAAGGTGCTGGAACTCAGTTCCGGTGAGTTCCACCAGAAAAAAAGCCCTGCATCTAAATGAAACAATTGCATTTGTATAAAAAGCTTTGCTCAGGCATTCATGACAAAAGCTGTGAGACTTAATAAACCAATGGCGCAATCCCATGGCCCCTAGACAGTGTCTAGACGAGGCCTTAGGATGCTTCAGATTCCCAGACCCAAGGTTGCAAAAAACAGCTCCAGCCTCGACTGCAGATCTGTGCTCAGATCCCACTCCCCCCATGCACAGCTGGCGTGGAAAGAGCCGCATCATCGGCTGTGTCTCTGAGGTTGTAAGAGAGACCTCAGAGAAGGGTAAGGTGGGCATTCTGGGGGGCAGGGAGGGGAGGAGACCGGGTCCTCAGGATATGATGTATCCTGGTGGCTCTCCAGCCTCCTTCTCTCCCCATCCAAAGTGCCATCAGCTGTCCAGCTAAAATGCAGGGTGGGTGGAGCATGGAGGCAACAATTGCCTTTGCGCTGCTCCCCGCTCCATAGGATGCCCATAATCCTCTGAGTTCAGAGGCTTATGGGCATCCCCATTGGATTGCACCCTAAAGGCTCAATCCTATGTGTGCTTAGACAGAAAAAAAGTCCTACAACTCCCAGCATTCCCCAGCCAGCCATAAACACACATAAGATTGCACCCTAAATAAAGGTCTTGATTTTTTCTTATTGGACAGGGACAACTGAATGTATGCAGGCTTCCATGCAGTGCTAGTAAGTATTGTTGATATGTATGAACAGACATAGCTTAACTTTGCAGGATGCCAAGGCTGTGAACATATACCTTTCCCAAAGGAACTGAAACAAGTGTGACTGAATGAAAGGCTCTAGAATTTGCCTTTCACAGGACTTCCTGTCCTGTGCCCAAAAGGTTTCCTGCCTGCTTTGCATGCAGACCTATAAATTCAGCCTAGCTGAATTCAAGGTATATAAAACGCAGGCAGTTCTCCTGTGAGGGGTTGGATCTTGGCAGACATAAGCTGCCACCATCAATTGAAGTCTAGTGAAAAGGCTGCTTTCCAGGTGTCGCAAACAAGTCCAGTTGGAATCTTTCTAGTGCTTGGGCTATACAAATGAGAATCATCTGTTACATTCAAAACAACTGTGCATGATAAGAACAGTGAGACAGTTTTATGGTGGACACATGAAAAGTATGTGATTCTGCGAAAGAGATGAACAGAGCAGAAATGGGTCTTTGTTTTCCTCTGTAGCATAGAGACTAACGACAACCTGATGACTACAATTGATGTTTTAAGAACACACAAAATGATTTAGGGTGCAATCCTATGCATGTTTAGACAGAAAAAAGTCCTACAGTTCCCAGCATTCCCCAGCCAACATAGATTTCATAGATCATAGAGTTGGAAGGTGCCTACAAGGCTATCGAGTCCAACCCCCTGCTCAATGCAGGAAACTAGAGGAGGGGTCTCTCATCCAAGTAATAACCAGGCTTGACCCTGCTTAGCTTTCCACACTCAGACAAGCTGAGCCAGCGTAAGCCACAGGCCTGCATTGTAGGACTTTCCCCCCTATCTAAACATGCATAGGATTGCCCACTTAGAGATAAATCCTATGGCCCCTAGACAGCGTCATGGGTGCCATAGGATGCTGCATATCTTCTCCTCTGTGCCTGCAGGCAGAGTGACCTGGTAAGAGAATTTGGAGAAGGAGAAAAGTGGGCATGTTTATAGGCGGGGAGGGGAGAGAAGAAGCCAGGATATGCCATATCCTATGGCCTCTTCAGTCCCTTCCCTGCCCACTGAAGTCAGCTAGATGGGCTCAGAGACTTTTTGTATTTTAAGCAGAGGTTCTTGCTGGCAGGGCGTAGGAAGGCGGAGGGCTCTGAACTCAGAGCCCGCTGTCTATCAGGAGCACAACCCAGAGGACTGCACCCTTAGGCATAGTTTATAGCGTCCTGCGATAACTGAAGTTTATCTTCGAATGGAAGAAAAAAGGCTTTGGGAAAAGGCAGAAAGAGAATTCAGAAACTCCTAATAACTAATGGGCACGATGCAGCCATGGCTGACTGTGTATCAATTCCATTGATTGTAGTGGGAGAGATAAGTACCGGTATGTGGTTTACTCTGTGCAAGTAGAGATCTAGCATGTGATGGGGAGAAAGCTAGGCTAGAACCTTCTATCCTAATATGCTAGCTTTCTATGGTCACAGTAAGACAATCCCACATACAAAAGTTGATCCAAGAAGACATAAGTCCTTTACACAAATTGGAGTGTGTGTAAATTGAATACACAAAGCTGTCCCTGATTTGCATATATTGATAAGCTTTGCTGCACAGAGACAATCAATGCTGGTGCTAGGGACAGCAAGCGTGTGTATGTGTCAAGCTTACACATGTCCCAAACATTTATTTATTACATTTCTATACTGCCCAATAGCTGAAACTCTCTGGGTGATTCACAACAATTAAACCTGTAAAATACAGCATGATAAAACATAATATATATTTTTAAAAAATAAAAACTACCATATAAAATCAAAATAAAGGTCATCCCCTCAGAAGGAAGCCTCTGTTAGTATATGAATATCAGCTTAAGAACATAAGAACAGCCCTGCTGGCTCCAACCCAAGGCCTATCTAGTCAACACCCTGTTTCCCACAGTGATCAGTCAGATGCTATTGGGAAGTCCACAAGCAGGACATGAGGGCAATAGCCACCTCCCACTTGCAGACCACTGATAAACTCATTCCCATTTCCCTCAATATAACCTTTCTAATATTTGCACATGCTAGAAGCCTTATGAAACAATTGTCATTCAATTGTCATTCATTTCCTTTTCTAATTATTTTGTGGTAACTACAGTAATACCTTGGATTGCAAGTAACTTGGTTTGAGAGCATTTTGCAAGACAAGCAAATTTTAAAATATTTATTTAATTTTTTTTTACTTGATATACAAGCGACTGTCCTGCAATACAAGTACTGTAGTATGGCTTAAATTAAAAATCTCTGTACAAATTTTTTTGGGGGGATTTTGTTTTGATATAAGAGTGTTTTGGATTACAAGCACGTTTCCAGAACGAATTATGCTCTCAATCCAAGGCATGACTGTATTGGTAAATGTTGCAATTTCTGGGAGAAGTACTGAGGGATACGTGGTCAAGTTTTCAAATGGAAAAACCAAAGGGAGAGAAGGTGTGCTGATTTTTTCTGTCAGTTAATTAGAAACACATGAAATCTGCGGATTGAGCTCTAATGTGTAGCAGGGATGCTCAAAGGATTTTGTTCAGTTCACATTTTTAAGTGAACTGACCTGATTCTCACTTCCTGGACTAATAAATAAATACAGTTATCCTGCCATTTTCACATTTCTCCAAAGTTTGTGACAGGGTTGTCAGCTCAAAAAAAGAAAAAAGCAGCAGCAGCAAAATGCATAGAAATATGTGTGTTTTAGGATAAAATGCATATTTTAGGTTAAAATGCATGCAAAGTATGTATTTTGTCAATTAATACATTTGTATTGAAATGTGAATTTCCATGCAGGTTTTTTTTTCTAATTGTAGGTTGATGTTGAAGCAGGATGGATCAGACGTATCAATGAACACATGCAAAATGCAAATTTATTTATTTATTTATTTATTTTATTTCTATACCGCCCAATAGCCAAAGTTCTCTGGGTGGTTTACAACAATCAACATGGACCAGAAACAGAATGATCTGCCTATCCCTAGTATGTAGTTTGGTAGCTTGTCTTAGTGCTGAGCTGAAATGTTGGTCACCTCCCAGAAAATGAGCCCTCCCCTTGTCTACAATATTCCACACCCCTTTGCAAAAGAATGAGAAACTGGTCCCAGGGTGGGCTGTCAGGGGGAAATGGGAACATGAATCCATTACCAAGACAACTGGGGCAATGCTCTCTCACAGTGTGATGTGCATCACCCACACTGGGAAGCACATTGCAGAGGAACAACATTCTCATTCCAGTATGTAATTGGATTCCCATCTGATGCACACATCGAAATGCAGACTTTGCAGACCCCACACTGCATTTTCATAAAGAGGATTATAGGTTAGCTCCAAACTTAGCCATGTTTAGAGTTGACCCATTGAAATCAATGGGACAAGCATTAGTCATGACTAACTGATTTCAATGGGTCTTCTCAAAGTATGGCTATGACTGGATACAACCCTATGTATTTAGATGTACGTCCCAATGTAAGAGAGCACATTGGCCCCCTTCCTTTGCCAACAGGGACCAAGTTCCCTCTTTTTCCCATTACGAGCAACAGCGGATTGTGGAAAAAAGCTTGCAAAGAGGTGTGGAAAGATGTGCAAAAGAGTGGAAAGTGGCAAATGTGAGCATTTTTGTAGCCCCTGAAATTGTCACTTTTGTTGAGAAAGTCAAATCTCACAGAAATGTAGTGGAGCACCAGGCTGTACTCTCAGTAGCCAATTATTGTATTACATTCTTAGTTGACTCCCATTATCTTTTGGCACTGTTGAAAAGTATAGAAAGCTACTGACATTTTTTTATTAGGGGAAGAGGCTTTCACCCACTATTCTCCACTACCGAGAAGGAAAGAAAGAAAAAGAAAGGTGCTAAAACTATAATGTACACTCAAACGATTTGCTTCTAAAAATGGTACACTTAGTCCTATTGGAGCCTCATGCTAACTACTTCCAAAAATGAATGGGATATATTATAGCACAGAGCCCAAAATTTAATGATTATTCATTCTACCAACGAAACCCTTTTCTAAAAATCCTGTCTGAGGCAGTTTGTATTTGTAACCAAGACTCTGTGCTGGTCATCTGGAAAATTGCTAATGGAGAAACAGACAGGTATAGGGAGAATCTATTTTCCTACACTTCCTGTGTTACTTAATTTCTAGGGATTTTTTTTTTTTTTTTGCTTGTTAATGGTTTGCATTTTGGAATGTGATATTGATGGTTATTTATACCTTGCATCTCTTCCCCCCCACCCCCTCCAGTTATGTGTCAAGCATCTGGAATCCATATGGAACTTTTACTTATTCAATTTAATGAAGGCATCTTCAGATAAGAAGAAAAACTAAGGGGAAAATTAGGGTGACTGCAGGACCAGGTAGAGTCATTTGGCAATCCTGGGAAAAGGACAAGAAACTCATATCCTCTGCCCTTGGGGACATAAGAATTTATCATCCTGAACCACCTGGTTTCTTAAGCATTATCCTTGGCCTAGGTTTCAATGGGGAGGGGGGAATCACAGACTTAGAATTACTCCCAGGCTCTTTTGAGACCTGTCCGGTTTATTAGAAGGGAACGAAGCTGAAACAAAGGATATTATGAATCTAACACACACACACACACACACACACAGTACAGATCCGAAAAATAAGGTTCACAACTTTCCCCATTCTCCCTCCTTTAGGAAGAGAGGCAAGATAATTTACGTCTTCGCTGTATTCTTAAGGAGGCCACTGAAAGAAGCCAGATTTGGT
Source organism: Shinisaurus crocodilurus (assembly GCA_021292165.1). NCBI lineage: Eukaryota > Metazoa > Chordata > Lepidosauria > Squamata > Shinisauridae > Shinisaurus > Shinisaurus crocodilurus. Next base: position 44,884,501 of record CM037876.1, read on the forward strand.
TCAGGGTTTGGCCTGAACTGCATCCTTAGTTGCTACAGAAATGGCTTCTTTGGTGGAGAAAGCAAAGGCAGTGACTTTTGGTGGCAAAGATGGTGGTAACAGAGAAGCAAGGATTGGTGGAGGCAGTAGCAGTTTATCTTTCCCTATGTGTCCTTTCTGCTGACACTTGCTTAGAGTTTAAGTGCCATCTAGGAGAAGAGTGGCCACTTACACATTGCCAAAATGGAGGAAATGCATCACTAAAAAAGAGATCAAAAGAGACACAGGTTTGCATAACATTTGCATGTGCTAATTTATATCTATCATTGCACATTTAGAAATATTTACTATAAATTAAATAGAAATAAATATCATAGTGGAGAAGACTGTGACCAGATGACCCGTTGGCCTGCTCTGTCTGCTGTTCAGGTGCTCACTGTTGAAGGGCAACTTCAAGGCCCCTGCTGGCTCTCCCTTCTTATGGTTCTTTCTCTTTAAACCAGACTTGGGCTGGACAGCCCATCAAATAAAGGACACCTTTAAATAGTGGTTTGTCTTTTAACAGCTCTTAAAATAGAGGATTGTCCTCTGGCCATCCTGTCTAGGAGACATGCATATGCCCCATCCTGTGAATATCCATCTTGGCCTTCACTGTTGTCTCCAATTAATTGGCTGAGCAACATTTACTGGAGTGAATCATACTCAGGGAGTCCAATTCTATGCATGTTTACTCAAAAAAAGTCACTCTGTGTTCCGTGGGGATACCTTCCTTGGAAGTGTGTTTCGGATTGCAGCCTAAGGGAGTAAACTTAATTAAGGTGTACCTCTTAAGAAAAATGAAGGCCTATTTGTATGGTATAACAAAAAGCACTGTGAATATATAGACATTCACCTATATTATGGACACTTTTAATTTTGAAATGAGTACATTTTACTCAATATGGTGCATTTTCATTTTCCTCCACCTTCCAAAATCAATTTTGCATATAACTTATCTATTCAGATCACTGTTTAAGTACCTTTTCCAGTGATGGCAAGCAGGAAAAGTGCTGCACTTTCAGACTGTTAGCTCAGTATCAGGCATCTGTGTGTTCCACATCTTCCTGAAACTGGCAAAATAAATTTGCTGTTGAAACTGAGAATAAAATGGCCCTGACAGATTCATTCTGGGCATCCTTTCCTGGCTTTCTTGTTGCCAAATCATGATCACTGAAAAAGCAATTCCTTTCCTCCTTGAACAGATGCCATAGAACTGTTCCAACAAGAACAGCCACATAGACCACAGGGGAGGTGGTGGAGTACTTAGTAAGTTTGATAGGTGTGTGTGTGTGTGTGTGTGTGTGTATTAGAAAATGGTGCATTTGTGTGTTCAGAACAAAATTAAGGACTTTAGCTGACAGAAAAAATAAGTAGGACCTGTAACAAAATGTTTCATTATGGAGTGATTCCGTTCAGGACTACAGTTGCTCCATTCCATCCACCCTTCTGTCTTTTTGTTTCTTCAGTCAGCATTCTGTGCCCACTGTGCATATTCACTCCTTTGGGCTGTTTTGGAGCTTGTTTTTTTGGGGGGGGGCACTCCCCTAAGAAGTTTTAGTACTTCTGCAAACTTTAAGGTTCCCCTGAGCTTGAGTATCTCCCTCTTGTGCATGGATAGCAATGTTTTGGCTACATAAGCATTATCACCAAGAGAACTGAGATTACTTAGTATATATGATAGTAACCCAACATGGTATTGTGGATATGCATGCTCATCACTTGAAAACTATTATAACAAGTAATGTTCTACATGTGTGAATGGGCAATCACCAATAGAACAGCAGATAGAATGGTCATATCTCACCATCGTTTCCAATGAGTAAATTCACACATTCAGCTTCCAGTTATCAAATGTACAGTGATCAAGTGTAAGGTATTTATGTGCATATGTGAACCAGCTCCTAGGTTGGTGGGGAGGAATGGAAGTGCAAATGAGATGGGCTTCCTTTTGCCACACATGTCCAACCCTGATCTCTCCCCATATGGAGACTGTGATCTCTCTGTAGCTGGAGCATATGCCTCTCCCTGTTGGTGGGAGTCAAGATGTGCAGGCTTAGCTCTGACTATTCTAAACAAACATGGGAAGAGGAAACACAATAAACTTGTGTTTTCTTTCCCCCACTTCCTTAGAATAAACAGAGCCATTCTCAGAGTGTTTCACCATTAAGGTTTTGTAGAGTGTTGGATGATGTGCTCAACTGACTGAGCCCTGCCCTGCAGTCCTCCCAAATCTCCTTCCCATCTCCACCATATGATGCAAGTAAATTTTAGGCTGGTCAAAGATTCTGCAGTCTACTCATAAGGTGTGATGTCAGACATGCCACATCATGTTATGTTATACCTTCTTCCCTGGGATGGTTTCTCTCATTTTTGCTCGTGTGTGCTAAAGTATGAGCTGGAAGTCTGAGATGCTCCTGTGATGTTGAAGGGGCCGAAGATGAGAAAACATTCAATTTAATGACTTTTAAAAAATGTTTGTGCTGTACTTAAGTTCCCCCATTTTGAATACAAATCCAAATTCAAAATAGGAATAACAAATTCAGTAGTGTGTGTGTGTGTGTGTGTGTGTGTGTATCTTCACAGAACTAAGATATAATGCTTAGTTACCCATATTTCCTTTAAAAAATGTAAATGTGTAGAGGAAATGTAGCCAGGATTTTGACTTTTGTTTTGTTTGTTTGTTTGTTACAGAAAGAAGTGCTAACTTTGGAGCAAAAATGAAGGGCATGGCATATTAATTCTCCATTGTTTAATGGACTCAAGATATCATCACAAGAAATCACAAACAATAGCTGGACAATGCCAATTACATTTTTGGGCTCAATTTCAAATGACTGGCATTCACCCTTAAAGCCCTAAACATTCTGGGATCTGGGTACCTAAACTGGATGACCTTCTCCCACATGAACCTGCACACAAACTGATATCTTTTTCAGAGGCTCTTCTCTGGGTGGCTGTGCCTTCAGAGGTTAGGTAGGTAGCTATTGGTTAGAGGGCCTTCTCTGTGCTGACTCCCAGATAGTTAAACTCCCTCCCTAGACATGTGCTCCTGGCATCTTTAGGCATCAGTGAGGTCAGTCTTGTTCTCCCATACCTACAATGTCTTTTGAGGGTACTTTTTCATCACTCTGCCTAATGGTGCCCTATACTCTTTCTAAATGTGGGAAATGAGAGGCACCATTGTCTTGACATGCACCCAGGCCCTAAGAATATTTACACAGAAGTAATCCCTGTTCAGTTCATGGGAACTTACTCCTTGGACTAGAAAGCGTGCTTAGGATTGCAGCCTTACATTCTTTTTTCATTCCCCTTTTTTGCCTTTTGATAGATTGTGCTGGCTTACTTGCTTGAATCATTGGGAGTCATTTCCCCCTTGGAGCCTTACTGTGGGTATGCACTGCTCATGGAACACAGTGGCTTGGATAATAATGTTGGCTGAGTGGACGGTACAGCTTTCTGGCAAGGGTTTGGTCAATAGAACCCTCTGTTCCCTTTCAACCCTATCATTCTATGAAGCTCTGATCCCACCGATATATTGTTATAGTCCTAAGTATCTATATTTTCAGAACAGGAAAAAAAAATATATAATGATTTCTAAATTGCAGGTTTGCTTTCTGTACAGTGGGAGATGGCCTTTGTAAATCTGAATGTTGTGAATATTTGCCAGCCTGACTTCAATAAGGAGTTATGAAACTCGAGATTCACATGCTGGAGTAACTGACTACGGTAATAGACGAATATTAGGAAATGTGTGTTCTCATGCAAAAGGAGGGCATCCGTTGTACTTCAGCGTTGAAAACAATACTACTTTTGTTCACTATACCAAGGATAGAGGAAGAGGCAGCATGTTTAAGCTTCAGGAAAGTATACTAAGATTAAACAGGAGAAAAATAACTTCCTAACAGTTCAGCAGTGAAGCAGCCTATCAAGGCAGGTTGTGGAACCTCCATTCTTGGAGGTTTCAAGTGAATGTTGCACAGACATTTGTTGAGGATGATTTACCCATACAACAGAGGTGGAATAAGATGAGGTGACAGAAGGAAGAGGTGGATTAAATTACCCATAGATATTCCTTATAATTTTGTCTGATTCCTCAGTTATAGCTTGAAATTCCGGTGTTGTTTTTTTTAAATTATGGAGTATGGGCTGGTCTAGTAATTCAGAAGAAACATATGGTATATTTCTCCACCTGGGACTGTACCACTTCAGAATACCAATGAGGGATTGGATGTTTAAATGCTCCCCCGAGACACAAATTTGACACACATAGAAAGCTAGCATATCAGGGAAAGGATTCTGCTTAACCGTCTCCCTGTGATGCTAGTACTCTATATTCAAGACTATTTTATTTATGAAGGCGAACACCCAAAATAGAATCTGAAGTGAAAAGGAGGTCCTTTTCTGAATGTGGAGATCAGCTCTGGGGAACAGAGTATGAAGCTGAACACTGTCTTAGGTGGGGATGTGCAAACTCTCTCTGGCATCTGACAAAAGTATTCCGTCCTTTCTCTTCTCCTTCATGAATGGCTACACTGCATCACATAGCGCATACCACAGTGGCATGTTCAGTCTGTCAAATCACAATGTTGCCTTGATGGAAGCAGGGGAAGATGAGCTGAGTAACCCCAGGCTTATAAAACAGAAATTGCAGCTCTCACTTTATAAATTCTTTATTTTATTGGCTCTGAGGAGGAAAGAAATTACTTCAAGAGGAATTGTGTAAGTGAGCTCTTTGTCAAACATGTGCAATACAAGAAACAAACATCTAAGACAGCTGAAGGGCACAGGACGTGCTGCCAATAAAGGTATGAAGGAGGAAAGAAAATTAAATTTAAACCAAGTGCTGCTAGTGATTTTAAAAGAAGCTAAAAGTAAAACTCTCCATAGAAATTTGTGGTGGTGAACAAAATGATATGAACTAGGAGTTTAGTGAACATTGACCCAAAGGGCATTCAAAGTGCATATCCAAGATAGCCTTTCTTGTAGCCATTTCCCCCTACCCCAGTTAGAAGAAGTACCTCATTATTTTCTTTGTGGCTTGGAAACACAAAGGGGGAACTTTTGAAAATCTCTGGAGTTGATTTTGTTTACAATACCTTTCACGCACATGAGGGGTGGGCAACATGTGTTCCTCCAGAAGTTTTGGCCTACAACTCCCATCCTCCCTCATCACTATATATGCTGCCTAGGGCTGATGGGAGTTGTAGGCCAAAACATCTGGAGAGACAGAAGTTGCCCACCCCTGAGTTACACCGATACAAATTGCTCATGCACACGTGAGCACTGCTCACATATACACTGCTGGGGTCTAAACGGACAGGAGTAGCATCACCCATCAAACCTCTTGCCACGGCGCAGTCAAAAGTACAGGACCAGCTTGCAACATTAGTTCTGTGGTCATAACAGACCCAACAGCAGCTGAAGGCTGGTGGTCACTGGCTATTTTCTGTCGGAGGAAATGTGGTTGGTGTTTTTGCCCTCACTCTCAGATCCTATCGTTACAGTTCTGCCCCCAACCCTGGGCATCCCAGAGCTAACGGAATGGATCATGTTTCTCCTGCCTAGACTGCTGAAATAGGCTTGCACTGTACTTGACTTGAGCAAGAACCTGCCATTCATAACTGCCAGGCTGTTGTCAAAGCATCAGTCTTGTTTTGATCTAGACTAATGTAGCCACGGTTGTTTTACGATTAGGTGAGAAATGTAATGTATCCAATGTATTATCAGGGGTGTCACACTCCACAACAAAATATAAAAAAGATGCTGGCACTTTATCTCAGGGCAATAATATAAAGACTTAGCTTCCAATGTAGGAGCATGCTCAGTGAGAGCAATCACACCTTCAATGAAATTAAGTATTTTAGGATGATTTACTAATACGACGTTTGAGAAACCTAGTCCTCTGAAATCTTTAGTTTCCTTACCATTCTTAGGAGAGTACATTTCATTTTCTCTTTCTTTCCCCCCTAAATAAATCAGGAAATACTTGGCTGAGGATCTTGGTGAGGATATGAGAGCAGATATTGCAAAGGGAATAGAAACTCTAAGAGGCTGTTAATTTTATGATGGCAGCGTAGCCTGTTAAATCTGAGGTAATACTTGACTCTTTGTTTTAGTCTTTTTCACTTCTGTGAAATACTGTAATTTGAGGTAATTTTGTGACTGAGTGTATTGTTGCCTCAAGGTATCAGAAGCTAGCTCTGCTCATTTTATAGGACTCGTGATTATGGACTTCCTGGGGTGAATTTTCTCTTATATGATAATAAATTTAATTTTGGATTTGTTCATTTTATAATGCAATTTTTTTTTTAAATCACCACTGGAACTGTGCTATTTGCCTTTACCTACCAGTCTCCAGGGGAATGTGGAGTGGCTGCTGAGAATAACTGCTTGTCTCCATACCATTTTTATTTGGATGGTACCGAAATGACACCACCAAGACGATATATTTTTTATCGCACATAGACATCATGATACAGCATACAGAAGAAGTGACCTCTGTGAGGCCTAAGACATCTAGAACTTGGCAGGGTCAACATTACTGAACATCTTAAGTAATGGTCCAATTTATCTCAAGGAGCGCCTCCAGCAACATCAAGTAGGCCGCTCAACAAGATCTGCCACGGACGGCCTTCTCCTTGTCCCATCAGCCAGAGAAACCAGGCTGGTGGAGACTAGGAGAAGGGCCTTTTCTGTGGCAGCCCCCAATTTATGGAACTCTCTCCCTAGTGACCTCCACCATGCTCCTTCCTTGATTAGCTTCCGCCAGGCATTAAAAACATGGCTTTTCAGGCAGGAATATAGGGTGGGTTAGGATTTTTAAGTTTTGTACTGTTTTTAATTGTGTTTTATACTGTGTGTGTGTGTGTGTGTTCCCCCCCCCCCGTATTTTATTGGACTGTACATCGCTCAGAGTGGCTGGATGTCTGGCCAGATGGGGGATTCATAAATATAATAAATAAATAAATAAATTCTTGAACCATAACTATAAAGCTATTTGCAAGCTGCAAAGACCCATTCCCATTATCAGGAGGGTAAGTTGTTGCCTTCTGCAGGAACTGCAGCTTCTAAATGATGGTCTGTTTTCTGAAACATTGCGGGTCTTCCTCTTTGAGCAGGTATGAGGATCACAATACTTGTCTAGATTGTACCCTGAGGGGCTTATTGGTTCCATGTGGTGTAAACAGAGCAGAGAGTGGATTCATCACTCCACAGGGAACTCTGAACCAGCAGGTATGAGCTTATACATCTGTTGGCAGGCTCAGAGGAAAAGGAAATATCTACCTCCATCTGGTAGCCCAGTGAGAAAGGGCATAGCAATATGGAGTCTGACGTCTAATACACATGCCTGGACTAATTGGTGGGAACACTGAGACTTTCAACATAGTAAAAATTATCTCCAAGGTTAGAATTTCCAACTGTTACTCCCAGGGCGTGGCTCATGTTCTATGGGGAAGCAATATTTAGCACCATCCCTATGACAAGTGTAATATGTAAAATGACCCTACCAGGCTTGGTAGAACATCTTTAAAACACAAATTGATTTTTTTAATAATCAGTCATTTAATGTCAAATACACATTTGGAACCTTAACTTGCAAATGGCTGAACACACACTTAGCTCATGGACTTGTCGATGCTTAATTTGCAAATTAAGGGTCAAACTACATGTTATGTTAATTACATAGCATGTAGCTGACCCTTCTCTTCCTTTCTCACTAGACAGTAAATGTGTGTGGCCCTGATTCAGAGCAGGGCCAGAGTGCGCCAGGAGGGGATGATTAAACCTTCCCTCCCCCAGCCATTTATTTCCAAAAGTCCAGCACCCCGTCCCCTGGCACAGGGATTAAAAAAAGAAAAATGCCCCATGGAAGCCATTGGGACTCCCCCCCCTTTTTTTAACCCCTGTGCAAGGGGGATCTTGTGAAGCAAACAGCTCTGGGAGAAGGTTTAATCCTCCCCAACTCATGCTCACTGCTCCCAATCCTAATTGGGGCCATGCACACTTACTCTTGAGTAAGAAAGCAAGAAAAGAGGCAGCTACATGCTACAGAACTAAGATAAAGCGTCGTTTAACCCTAAGAATGCCAGCTGTGAATTGGTCTGCAGTACAGCCTCTGAATGAATCATTGAGGAGAGTGGAAGGCATATGTAGCTGCAGCACTAAGTTACTTGGTGTGTGTGGGTGGGGGAGCAGGAAATTGGATCAAGACAAAAAGGTGTTAATTCATTTACAGTGCAATCCTGTACATGTCTACTCAGAAGTAAGTCCAATTGAATTCAATGGAACTCACTCCCAGGTAACTGGACATAGGATTTGCAGCTTTAAAGATACAGTCACTTAAAGGAAATAGAAAGGTCCTAGACCCCTTTTAAAAAAATCAAGGAAACTGGTGAGCATAATGAATGATGTCCAGAATATCTGTTTAGAAATAATGCTTTCAGTATGAACAATTATAATCTGACCAGTTTTGGGGCAAAAGCAGCCAGCAACAACAACAAAACCCCATGAAAGCACATTACATATGGTGAATGATGTGAATCTGCGATTTTTATTTTTATTTTTTAAATGTTCCTCCCTCACCATACCACTTTCCCCAACCAAGGCTCCTATTCCATCTGCTTAAGGTGCACGAAGAGGAAATTTTGAACCTCTGTCTAAACCTCTAATTGTGGTATACAGATTAAGATTAAAAAGAACAAAACTTGGTAACATTTGTAATGGTTGCCATTCAATTGCATCTACAATCCAATTTTTTTTTAAAAAAACCACACAGCAAGTATATATAATCCAAATAAAAAACAGTGACTTGACTATGGGTTTTGTGGTTTCCCTGTAGGAAATGCTTTTTCACCCAGCATGAAATTATGCTATGAATTTAATTGCATAGGATGTGGCACAGGACAATAATTAAATAAAATGCAATGTGCAACCATTCTATGTATTTATCAAGTGTGCTAAGAACTATGTCGATGGATGTTGCCAAATTTGGGTAGAGAAACCCCTAATTTTCCATAGCCTGCACAATCCATACAATCATAGGTGGACTACAAAAGCAAGAAGCTTATAAGCATAGCAGGGGGCAATTCTATGCAAATTTAGACAGAAAAAAGGCCTACAGCTCCCAGCATGCCCCAGCCAGCTATGCTGACTGGGGCATGCTGGGTGCTTTACGGCTTTTTTTCTGTCTAAACTTGCATTGCATTATGTCTTTAGTGGGCTGAACTATATGGCGGGTGTGCTGCACATACCAAGGAAACGGCAGGTCCTGCCGGCCTACAAAAAATGTTTGCTACGGTTAGAAAAGTTCTATGTGGTTAGAACTACATGTGTCCTCAAACATGGCTCACTGCCAAACAACAGAGTGTGAATGTGTGGCGTTATTTCGAGTGGGAAAGCCCTGGGCAGGCAGGGGAATGTTGTTCTGTTCTTCTGCCTCCTTCACTCCCCCTGTAGCCTCCTCTCAAGGCCAGGTTATTTTTCTTCCAGCTTGGATCATTTCCAGGCCATCTATGAATCTATGTGGTGTGCAGAGGAAGAGTTCACTGCCTTCTCCTGCCTGCCACACTTCCATTTAGATCTCCCTGACTTCCTGGTTTATAGGTGTTAGGTGCTGACCTACATTTGAAGGCACAGGTCTACAATGGGGCTGGTGATGCTGCCAAAACTCATAATTAGTCAGTCCGTATGCCAAACTGACCACATTCATAATTCCTGTATGTGCAATGAGCCCCGACTTTGTTCTGATGAAATTTAAATATTTCCATAATTAAAGTTGAGACGTGAGAATTCTTCTTTTCTGCACCAGCACAGTCTTCGTGGTTAGTATGACTAAGCAACCAAACTCTGCCATCTTTGTGCATGCTCAGATGTTGCTTTCTGTAACCCCTTGGGACAGGAGTGGGGAACCTCAGGCCCAGGGCCCAAATCTGGCCCTCCTAGGGGCCAAATCTGGCCCTATGGGGTTCCCCAGAGGGGCGTGTCCCCTTCCCCTGGCCCCACCCCTTTTCTGTTGGAGGATATGGAAAGGAGCCAGTCCTATACTGGTTAGGACGTAGCAGAGTTTTCCCCCATATGCGCAGCCTGGTTATTGAAACTGGTTATCACCACGTGGGTTGTTAAACCCTGCTAAAAGGCTCTTAAAAGGAAACGGATTGTCCAAACAAGGTTTAAAACTAATAAAGACATTTATTAGTTTTACTTACAGTCCGTTTATTCATATATGCAGGATGCATATAGGCAAATTAGAGTCTTGGGTGTGTTAAGAGTCCGCTTCATTGGAGATCACTGGCTAGAAGCCAGCTCAGACCTTCATAGGTTTCATAGATCATAGAGTTGGAAGGGGCCTATAAGGCCATCGAGTCCAACCCCCTGCTCAGTGCAGGAAACTAGAGGAGGGGTCTCCCATCCAAGTAATAACCAGGCCTGACCCTGCTTAGCTTTCCACGCTCAGACAAGCTGAGCCAGCGTGAGCCACAGGCCTGTACCTTATGTCCATCGGGTTGGAGAGGCAGAGAGAGAGAGAGAGAGAGAGAGAGAGAGAGAGATCACTGGCCACAGAGAAGCAGGAAGTAGGGAGGTTGTTTTTTTTTACAAAACATGTACCCTGGGGATTATTCAATTAACCCTTTCTTCCCACTCTAGCTAGTGGTTACATTACCTCACTGATTTAAGCAGGCAACATTACAATTTCCATCATTTTCCTCCAGCCACTGATCATCTGGTGGTTTCCTGGCTTGTGTCCTGTATTTTACACACCCTAAAAGGTTGAAGTGCCTCTTCCAAGGTTTATTATTGGCAGTAACAGCTTTAAGATACAATGTGCTGGTATTTTTTTTGTATTTTTGCCCCTACCTGCTTACCTTTGGACAAAGGCAAGGGGCCTACCAAAGGAATGTGGCCCCTGAGAGCTTCTCCAAAATTGAATTTGGCCCTCAGGCTGAAAGAAGTTCCCCATCCCTGCCTTAGGATGTGTCGTGACTTATGGGTCAGAACAAAAAGATCATACTACGCATACCACATTCCCAAGTTGCATTGGGAATGTGCCAAAATTTGGAAACACTTTGAAATATCACAACACAGAAGAGATTTCATTCAAGTTTTGAATTTGGCTGTCTAATTCAAAACTATAGCAGCATCAGCTTGCCCATTGCTACTTAAAAGTAGTTATCCCATATAGGTGCATGCTTCCATCTCTGAAATAGCAGATGCTGGCTTTTCATAAGAATATTGGGGAAATTAATGAATACTAATCTGGAAATGGCATTTTGAGTTTGGTGCATTTGTATAAATCACTGCCAAGAATCAATTCCTAAAGGTGTCCATTATGGAAGTGAACAAATGTTAATTGTATTGCCTAGTTACAAGATTTTCTGAAAAATTAAGGAATACTTTCAATATTTTGTGTGAATTATTAGACATTGCATATTTAATAGTTGCTTTGCTATTTATATCCAGACACTTCCAACTAACATGTAAATCTAGGGCAAAAGGCTTATTTTTCCATCAACAGCTCTAGATACAGCTATCTAGAGGCATGTAAACTAGTACAAATTGCAATGTTCCAATTCAGTTTATTTGTTGATATTATTCGTTCCACTACTTTGGAGAAAAATAAAGCTAAAAGCTCTTCAAAAGCTACGTTCATTCTGAAGAAACAGTAACATTATATACTACAGACTCACATTATATGCTTCTTGGCAATGGATTCTCTCAGATAGCTCAGACAAAAGTCACTTTCTTGTTTCAAGTTGGTATGCAAAACATGAACTCTGCCCTGCTCGACTACACATCCGGCATGTATCAGATTAATGTTCGGCACAGTCTGTTCATACAAAATAAACATCTATCAAACAAGAATATCCAGTCATTCCTGATGGTATTGGGGGCAGATAGGGTACCTCAAAGTCATCTACAGCACTTTGTGATGTTTTTCATTCCCATAAATTTATGTGATGGTAAAACTTTCTTCTTAGGTAGAGAATGCATTGTGAAACTCAATCATTGATGTGTCTCTAGGGCTGTAACTATCAGGAAAGGTGGCTCCTAGTATTTACCTCTTCCTTCTGTCTGCTTTACTGCGGGCATTTCTTTTAATGAAACAAAACAGCCTTGTAACCCCTGCACTCCACCCCAATCTTGCATGCCATTTGCATGTATTGGTAAAATGAAGCAGTGAATTTTACATGTAGCCTGATCTTCTAAATTTGTCACTGCAGGGTCTTTTTCTTTCTTTACATTTTCATTCCGCCTTTCTTTGAAAGAGCTCATGATGACCCATACCTCCACCTTTACCCTCACAACAGCCCTCTCTGCTACATTTGGCTGAAAGATCATACATGGCCCTAATGTCACCCAATAAGCTTTATTATATTATTATTATTGTTATTATATTTATTTATATCTCGCCTTTTCCCCGGTACTGGGACTCAAGGTAGCTTTACAACATTAAAACTTGTACAATTAAAACGTATAAATAGAAATATAAAAAAGTTTAAAATTTATTTATTATTTATTTATTATATTTATACCCCGCCGTTCAAGTCATCTATAATATTAAAATTATATAAAACATCAGAATTAAAACAGCAATAGCAATATGGCAATTTAAACCTGGGTCTCCCCAATCCAAGTCCAAGACCCTAACTTAGGGGTAGGCAACCTTTGGGGCCCAGGGGCACATTTGGAAATTTGAGAAACTGTCCTGGGAACAACCATAAAATGGTTGCCATGGGTGGACGTGGCTAGTCACAAAGGACAAGTAACCTTCCCAGAGGCATTCCCGGGAAATTTAAGATGGCAGCAGCCAGAGGCTCCCACTTTACTCTGAAGCAATCCCTGCTTCCAATAAGAAAATATATCAATATTTTTAAAATAAAAATTGGGAGGAGTAGGGTCTCAGTGGGCACAAAGGAAGGTGTCTGAGGCACATTGGTGTCCATGGGCACCATGTTGCCTACAGTTGCTCTGGCTACTATGCCACGCTGTCCAAGTCCTAGTGATCCTGATGCCAAGGACATTCTGGGTAGGGGTATGCATTTCCAGGTGATGACCTACTTCTCAAATTTGCAACCGTAACTCTAGCAGCAAGGAGGTGGATATTCTAGAATGGAACGGTTTACAGGTGTCCCGTCCCCCCCAACAAATGAAATTGCTCCTCCTGCTTTCCTTCTTCCAGCCTATGCTGTATGGACAGGATCATCAACATTCAGCCCAGATTGAGCATAGCAGCCATTCTGATCCTTTAATCAGTGAGGGACCAGTGCTAGCTGTAGACAATGAACTTAAGTGTTAAGTTTGGGGAAGAGCTGGTTGGTTCATTAAACAGCATTGGCCGAAGCTCTAAGTATATCCCATAGTCCAGTGTTCTCCAACCTTGGGTCCCCAGATGTTTTGGCCTACAAAACATAGCTGGCTGGGGCATGCTGGGAGTTGTAGGCCAAAAACATCTGGGGACCCAAGGTTGGAGAACACTGCTATAGTCCAAATCAGGGGTGGGCAAGATGAGGCACACTGGCCACAGGTGACCCCTGCTGCCCCCCGTGCAGCCCCACAGCCCCCATCACTGCTGTACCTCCAAAATGTGTGGCAGGAAAACCCACCACCAATTTGCCACCAAAAATCATCAGCAAACCACTATGGAAGGCTACAATGTAGCCCAAATGTAGCTTGTTTTCAGATTTGGCTATTAGCATTCCGTAGCTGTTTGCTACAAAAATATCAGTGGCAAATTGGTGATTTTGGTGACAGAGAGCCACTGTGGTGCCATGCTTAGAGTGTTAGACTGGGACTTGGGAGAACTGGGTTCTTGTCCCCACTCAGCTATGAAGCTCACTGGTTGACTTTGGGCCAGTCACTGACTCTCAGCCTAAACCTACCTCACAGGGTTGTTGTGATGATAAAATGGAGAGGATGATGATTATGTAAGCCGCTTTGGGCTCCTTGCAGGAAAAAAGGTGGGATATAAATATAATGAATAAATAAAACCAGAGAAAGGTGTGTTGACCCCATTTCTACTGAAACCAAAGGGAAACTTTAAACTAACTGAAGTGTACAAGTAAAATTAATTTCCTCTAAGTTGCATCCATAATCTGGAAATAGCAATTTTGTTGTTTTAAAGTCCTGTCTATGATTATGGCGTAGATCAGCTTGATTGTAAAACATCTTGATTTAACCGCAATGATAAAATAAACAACTGTGATCCAATCAGATTTTTACACTTCAGGTTCTTCATACTAATCCCAAATGAATGTTATCTTAAGAATTGAGTCAACTGACTGCTGAGAAGAAGAGCAAGAATATGATAGCATTGAGCACTTCAGAAATGCAAGATCACAAGAAAATCTGAGCATGGATAACAACAGCACTTCTGCTGTTAGGGTAGCTTTTGGTAAAATTTTAGTTTTTGCTTATGGTAATTCTTCCACTACAGGAAGTAGTGGAAGAATCCCAATGTCAGTATTTTAATATCTATCTATCTATCTATCTATCTATATCTCCCAGTTGCCAATCTGAGTGTTAATAGGCATGAACTAAATCTTGCAGGGAGTACATATTTAAAGAAAGGAGTAGAGTACACATAATTCTATGGGATCAAATCCTACATGAGCAATAGTCATACAACTATAGTCATAGTTACTCAGAGGTTAGTTCTCTTTCTAAAGAGATGCAGGTGCAGCAGACTTCATTTAAAAGCATTACTGTCCAAATTTGAAAAGTGCAACTTCAATGTAAGCCATGCAAAACAACACCCCAACCATTCTGAAATTTATTTTCCTTGAAAAATTGTATGTTATTTAGGAAATAAGCCCTTTCATTTGCTAGTAAAGGAGAGGTTAATGAGTAAACTTCAGATCATGTGATCAATAAAAATGAGGGGGAGGGGCTACGGCTCAGTGGTAGAGCACATGCATCACATGCAGATAGTCACAGATTCAATTTGTGGCATCTTCAGTTTTTATTTTTTTATTTATTTATTTCTATACCACCCCACAGCCGAAGCTCTCTGGGCGGTTCACAACAATTTATATAATAAAATCTACATAAAAACAACAATAAAAACATACAATATAGTTAAAAAGATTAAAACCAAATTTAAAAGCACAGTTTAAAATGACAATACAAAAAGTTAATAAAACTTTTAATAAAACTAAGCCTACGAGAGCCAGCGTGGCGCAGTGGTGAGAGTGTTGGACTGGGACTCGGAAGATCCGGCTCTAGTCCCCACTCAGCCATGAAACTCACTGGGTGACTTTGGGCCAGTCACTGACTCTCAGCCTAACCTACCTCGCAGGGTTGTTGTGAGGATAAAATGGAGAGGAGGAGGAGGATTATGTAAGCTGCCTTGGGTTCCTTGCAGGAAAAAAGGCGGGGTATAAATATAATAAATATAAATAAATAAATACATAAATAAATAATACAAACTAAGTTAAAGGATCAGATGATGTGAAAAACATCTGCTGCTTGAGACCCTGCAGAATGCTGCCAGTCAGAAAAGACCATACTTGGCCAAATGGACAAATGGTCTGACCTGTGTAAATAGAAGCTTCCTGTGAGAGAGAGAGGTTTCAAAATGCTGCTGAAAAGCAGAGGTCTCTGGATGTGGTATAAGAATGGTGCTCATTTGTAGAGCATTTATTATTAGTGCGCTAGTGCCATCTGCTGTTGCAGAGCCAATTAAGACTGCAATATTCCAAGAAAGAATGGTCTAGAGTCCCATACAAGGGAATGTCTCTAATTAATAAACTATCACTATGGGGAAGTAGGGGGAAGGGAAAAGTTCAGCATTCCTTCTCCCCCCCCCCCCCATACTGCACTTTAAATCCTGCCCCCATCATCCTGCTTTATAGGAAATTGGTCTGCCACAACCATGTTTAATTTGCCCCTAATTGTATTGACCAGAGAAAAAGTTGCTCTTAAACCTTAATTACATAGGAGCTAAAACACATGGAAGGGGGGTTAATGCCCCGCCCTCCTTATACTGTATTTCTGCAGAGGCTATTGATATAATAAAGAATTTGAATAATATGGGGGCTTCTAGCATGCTGATTTTAAAACTGAGAAACTCTCCCCATCGTTGAGTCTTGACGTGAATTCTATGCCATATCCATAAGACCATATAGGGCAGGATAGAAAAGAAAGGGAGACACAAACAAATACGAAAAAAAAAACATGTGCAAAACACAAGCTATTTCATAGTCCTGATCAGGGCTGATGTCAAGGGGAGGCATGGTTGGGCACCTGCTGAGGGCCCAAAACCGAGGAAGCCCTGGAGTTGGTCTTCCTCTCCTCAGCATTGCAATCTGTTCACCTGCTTCTCATTCTGGCCCAGGCAGTGGTGGTGGTGGGGAGGAAGAGCAGTAGATGCCACTGCCTATTTGCTCACTCATTCTCTGCCTGCTGGCAATGATGAGAAAAAGGATGAGGAGCAATAGGGTGACAATGACAGTGAGAAGACAGACTCACTAAGGGAAGGGATCCGTTGAGGGCGTCTTGCTCAAGAGCCCTCCAAAACCCGGAGAATACACTGGTCTTGGTGACCAAAGCACTTTATTGATATGTGTGTGTGGTCAGGCTGATAGTCCTTATTTTGAAAGGCACATTTGATGTTAAGTTCCATTATAGATACATGACCCTTACACTTGTCTGCTTTTGGAAAATACTGGTGGTGGCAGTTGTAAGCATAGCCTCCATTCAGCTTTTCTAGAAAGCCCTCCTAGCCAGAAACTCATAATCCTTTGCCAGCCTCAACCAATGAACTGGCATTTCTGTCCAAGGCAAGCTCAGTCTGCTTTAAAAATAGTTTCTGGCGAATGGCACGGTGGTGCAACCTTGCCATTCATGGGTTCTTGGTCTGATTTTTACATCAAAGATGCCCAGGGTTTAACACTGTCAGATGCAATTTTGTCTCAGCGCAATTATGTTTGTGATTAATCTGGGAGTGGGAGCAAACCAGTCCAGTTGGCTCTGCATACAGAAAAACTGCTAGCTACGCAAGCCTTAAAAAGGAGCTCCACCTGGCAGACTGCCCAGCAACAAACCAAAGGGAGAATGGGGTGGAGGTAAAATGTCTGCGGTGTCACCCAGATCAATCCCCAGTGGAGAAAGTTATATGGAGGAGAAGAGAAGAATTTATTTATTTATTTATTTGATTTGTATACCATCCAGCTGGCAAATGCCCCTCTGGGCAGCTTACAATCATATAAAACCAAACAAACAACAGCAACAGCAAAATAACCCAAAAATGCAACAAGAATCAAAATGATACAATATTAAACATTAAAAACATTAAAGAATATTAATAAACACACACACTGAAGAGCCAGCAGTAAAATGAATAACAAGAGCAACAGGTTAATGATTAAATGTCTGCTTAAAAAAAGGAAGGTCTGAACCTGGCATCTAAATGTATATAATGAAGACACCGGGTGTACCTCCCTACACAGGAGAGATCCACTGCACGGAAGGCTCTTTCCCTAGTAGCCACCCGTTGCCCCATTGTGGACTGCATCACCCAGAGAAGAGCCTCTGAAGATGATCTTAGCCATTGGGGAGGAACATATGGAAGAAGGTGCTCCTTCAGCTAGACTAGTCCTAAGTCATTGATTTAGGGCACAGTCTATGCAAGTTTGGAAAGCAAAAAGGCCTACAACTCCCAGCATAGCTGTCTGGGGCATGCTGGGAGTTGTGGGCCTTTTTTTTGCCTAAACTTTCAAAGGATCACACCTTTAGGGCTTTAAAGGTCAGCACCAACTCTTTGAATTAGGCCAGGAAAGAACCCCAAAATACATCTACTATACTGGCAACCAGTGCAGTTGATGCAGCACTGGAATAATATGTTTCAAATGGCCAGACCCAGTAACCAGTCTTGCTGCTCTATTCTGTAGTAATTGAAGTTTCCAGACCGTCTTCAGAGGTAACCTCACCTATAATGCATTCATTTCATAATACAGGTGGGAGGTTACTAGTGCATGGATAACTGTTACCAAGCTTATCTCTGTACAGGTAGCATGGTAGCTGGTATATCGCCCAAAGCTGATAAAAGGCACTTCGTGCCACTGAGGCCACTTGGTCCTCAAATGACAGAGCTGGATCTATGAGCACACTCATACTATGAACTTACTCCTTCTGGGGGAGTGCAACCCCATCTAGAGCAGGTTGAATGCTCCTGAACTGGATAGATGAACTAGCTACTAACAGAACCGCTGTCTTGTCTGGATTGAGCCTCCATTTATTGACCCTCATCCAGCCTATTACCGAGTCCAAACACCAGTTCAGGATAGTCACTGCCTCATCTTCATTTGATGAAAAGGAGAGGTAGAGTGTCATCTGCATGTTGATGACACTTCACTCCATACCTCCGGACAACCTCTCCTAGCAGTTTCATATAGATGTTAAAATGCATGTGGGACAAAACAGAGCTCTGGGGATGCCACAATGGAGTCTCCATGAGACAGAATTATAGTCTCCCAGCACCACCTTCTGGAACTAACCACTCCTCAATACAATACATTTTACAAATATCATGAGCTTTTCTACACAAGGCTGTTAATCCACTGTATCTACTTTTGGTTTTGTCACAGAATTGAGATTCGAGCACTACACAGTGTTTCATTCCCTGCTTTTCTGCTATATAACATCTAGGTGGCACTGTGGTATAGCAGAATAACACAATTACACAAGTGGAAAAAGCATTTTCTTTTCCTTTCATAAATAATACTGCATTTTCCCAGCTCTAAAAAAACTTCACCAAAAGTGCTGTTTAAAAGCAGAAGCAAAACTGGAGGGTCATGACATTGCCTAAAGAACCTGTAAACAACCATGATTAGAGAATTATTTATTGTGAGCACACAATAAATGCCTTGTGTAGGAAAGCTCTACTTGTTGAAAAAGCATAGCTATTTGTTTTAAAAGAAAGAATGTAATGCTTCATTCTGCGTACACAATATTTTCAAATTGTGCTTTACGGATGGAAATGTCACAGCATGGGAAGTTACATGATCTGTGTCAGCTACAAGATGGGTACACTCATATATGGCACATAGCTCTCCTAGATAAATTAACCTTTCAGACTCTGTTCAGCAGAGGATTTGTCAAACCTGATACATTCTATGTGGTTTGGAATTCCTTCATATCATGTATTAATCGTGACCCATCTATTCCTAAGACCCCCTTAGCCTATCAATCTTTTTTGGAAATATTTATTTATTTATTTCATTTTTATACCGCCCAATAGCCGAAGCTCTCTGAGTAGTTTACAGCAATTAACAAGACAGTCCCTGCCCACAGGCTTACAATCTAAAAAGACACGACACACAAGGAAAAAGGAATGGGGAGGGAAGAAGGGGGAATATTAATTAATACTCCTGGCAGGGCTGGTGGAATGGCCCTGCGCTCCCTCTCTTCTCCCTCCTCTCAGCCTGCTGGAATGGCTGGTGGTGGTAGCAGTTGAGGGAGGAGGAGCTAAGTACATTTGTATATACATTGGGCTAAGTACATTTGTATATACATACACCATCATTTCCTTCAGGGGAAGTCATTGGGACCACAGCAGGGGGAAGGGTTAAACTTAAACACAGCAGGGGAAAAGGTTAAACGTTAAACTTTCACTCCATCCTCTAGTCCTGCTGCTGCTCAGGGCCTCTGTGGCTGCTATCTACATTTTTCTTAAAGTACATGTTAATTGACCAGTTGCTTGCCTAGCCGAATTCAAGGTGTTGGTTTTGACCTTTAAAACCCTATACGGCTCCGGTCCGGTCTATCTCAAGGAGCGTCTCCAGCAACACCAAGTAGGCCACTCAACAAGATCTGCCACAGACGGCCTTCTCCTTGTCCCTTCAGCCAGAGCAGCTAGACTGGTGGGGACGAGGAAGAGGGCCTTTTCTGTGGCGGCCCCCATACTGTGGAACTCTCTCCCGAGTGACCTCCGCCATGCCTCCTCTCTGCTGAGCTTCCGCCGCTCACTAAAAACATGGCTGTTCAGGCGGGAATACGGGGTGGGCTAAGATTTTAAAATTTTATACTGTTTTAAATGTATTTTATCCTGTATTTTATCTTGTGTACATCACCCAGGGTGGCCGGTTTGCCGGCCAGATGGGCGATAAATAAATGTAAATAATAAATAAATAAATAAATAAATTCACACAATGAAGTTTGGCATTCGCCAAAAGGCTGAAACATGATCTATAGCAGCACTGGTTGAACAAAGTTATCTGCACCCATGAATGGCCTTATCGGGAAGAGAGAGCACCTGAGGCCATTTCTTTGGCCCAAAGGGTGGAGGCAAGTATGTATCTGTATGACTTCTGCCATGCCAGCTCCACCTTGCACATCATGTAGCTGTTTCTGCTGCACTCCCCCATGGCTCCAGACAGCCACAGGTCTAATTGGACTGCGTTTGCTTGTTAACCCACTTATCTTTCATCATTTTATTGTATAACCATAAACTTGATTCTTAATTTTTCTCCCAGTGATTCACCAGCAAATCTTCTACTCAAGTGAAGAATGAAGTGAATTATTGTGCATGAAATACTATGAGTCATGAAGGTTACATAAACCTCCATTAACCTCCCACTCCCCTTCGAAATTGTCTTGATCAGTTATCTTGATTCAGGGATGTGGCAAGGGAAAATATTTCAATCACTGGGTTGTTCCTTAAGTTAATAGGGTGCGCCTTTAGCGTAGGTAGCAACTTATACATTGCTGAAAAAAAGAGGACATGCATCAGCAAAAAAAAGAGGACACAAATTTGCATAATATTTGCATATGCTTATTTCTATGTATAGATGCAAATTTAGAAGTAATTATTATAATTTAATTAGAAATACAGTCCATCTCACCATAGTTTGGAACACTGTGACCAGGTGACTTGTGAGCCTTGCTCAGTCTGCTGTTCAGGTGCTGTTGATGGGCAACTTCAAGGCCAGCTCCTCCTTCTGATGCTTCTTTATCTTTATACCAGACTTGGACTGGATAGCCCTGCAGATAGAGGACACTCTCAAAATAGAGGACAGACTCTGGCAGCTGTTCAAACAGAGGACTGTCCTCTCTAAAAGAGGACACCTGGTCATACTGTGAGTCATGATGGTTACATGGAACCTCCATTAAGCGCCCCATCCCACTCAAAATTATCTTAAGGCACAATCCTATATATGTTTAGGCAGAAAAAAAGTCCTACAATTCCCAGAATTCCCCAGCCAGAGTTGTAGGACTTTTTTCTGTCTAAACATGCATACGATTGCACCCGTAATCATTTGTCTTGATTCAGGGATGTGTTAGGGAAAATATTTCAATCACTGGGTTCTTCCTTAAGTTAACAGGGTGTGCCTGTAGCAGGTCTCACAAACTGGGATATCCTTTCAAGTCACAGAAGAGCAGAAATAAAGTACTTAGCCAGACCAACAACAGCCTATGTTTCTGTCCCTCCACCATCAGAGGTAACATCTGGCACAAACACAAGAGCGGGGCCTTCTTGATGGCTGCTCCCAGGTTCTGGAATTCTCTGCTAAGGGAGGACTGGCTAAATCCATCTTTATTTTCCTTCCACTGGCAGGCAAAGGCATTTTTATCCAGGCAGGCTTTTGGTTGTTAAATTGTCTTATTGCTGAACTGGGTTTTTAACTGGTGGATGCTGTTTATTTCTTATTTCTTTTTAATTGATGTGTTTTTAATGTGTTTTTAACCGATGTGTTTTAATTGATGTGGTTCTGTTTTAATTACCGGTATGTAACAATTTATCTGTATTTTTATTAGCCATCTTGAGCACTATCTGTAGTGGAAAGGGGAGATATAAATAAAATAAATAAACAAATTAAAATAAAATTCAGCATCCATTTAAGGGTTGGACATATGTACCAACAAACATGGTTTTGCTTTGTTTGTTTTTCTACACCAGTGGAGTGAGTCTAACTTCCCTGACTTTGCCCCTCAAATGGGACATGTACTTGACCAGCAACATCAGTGATTTCCTTTACTTCTTGGCCCTTCCCTTTCCCATGCTGTGGCTTAAAAACAAACATACAAACAACACTTCAAGAACCTTCATGTTTAATTTATCTCAGTCAATGTTGTTTCTCTGATAGATTTTTTTTTTTTAAAGGCAGTCAGTCCACCAAATAAGCTGATTTTTTAACTGATTTATTTTCTCTTTTTCTTTTTAAAGGCACCTTGCATGTTTATTTGATTAAATGTTGGTTTTGTGCTTGATTTTGTTTTAAAGGAAAAAAATGCAGATAACCCACTAAAGAAACTGATAGGGTTTTTGTTCTTTGGTTTTTTTGGGGTAACTGATAGTGTTTTTTAATGCACCTTTCATGTTCTTTGTTTGCTCAAAAACCAATTCATTTTGTCAAACTTATTTATTTATTTATTTACTTACTGTATTTCTACACCGCCCTTCAGCCACATGGCTCCCTGGGTGGTTTACAAAAAACTTGAGTAAGTCTCCTCATGGCAGGTAAGGGGGACAGTAGAGGAAGGTCATTCATGCTTGCCACAAGGGCTCTGGGCTGGCTCTGTCATTAGGCAGAATGAGGTGGTGACCTCAGGTGGCAGATGCTGGGAGACGGCAGCAAGGTGTTCGAGGAGAGAGCTGTGTGCCTTCTTAAGCGAGCCTGCTGGCTGCTGCCTTCAGGTGTGGTAGAGGATGTTGTCCCATTACCAATATTGAAGAAAGAATTGACTGGCAGTCCAGTTGGCTTTTGTAAATGGAATGGAAGGGGGCGCCATCTTGTTTTTTGCCTTTGGCAACAAAACATCTTCGGTCAGCACAGCAAGGGCTAGCCAATCAACACTGTGTACCACCACCTATTGGGCTACAAACAGGAAGAACATGTCTCAGCTGAGCCTGGGTGAGATGATTGTCCATCTGTCCCACACACAGTAAATGTACTTCCACAGAGGGTTGCCACTGTTAAAATTAGTACATCTGGACACCCTTTAATAATGTTAGAAATAATGTTGGAAAGCAAATATCAGAGAACTGTGAGAACACCCGCTGGAGTGTGATCTATCATAGCTCCTGGCATGTTGGAAAGAGGCTGTCCATGGCACATCACAACATTTATAATTTTCAGTTCACCAGCCATGTATGCATAGCTCAAAAGGCTCTAGAACAGCCTTTTCCAACCTGATGCCCACCCTCTGGATGTGTTGGGCCAGAACTCCCAGTATCCAGGATGGTCATCAGAGGATTATGATCTGGAAGGCACCAGTTTGGCAAAGGCTTCTCTAGAATGTGGAGACTCCAGAATCAGCAAAAGGGCAGGGATGGGGACTCGGACTCGAGGACTCGACTCGTGAGTCGAACTGAGTCCCTCCTCTGACTCGACTCGGACTTGAGTCCCAACATTTTTAATAGGACTCGAGACTCGACTCGGGACTTCAAGACCAAGGACTCGTCTATATCCCTGGGCTGTTGACGAGTCTTCTGGCTGTGCCAGAAGGAGCGCGATCACCGGTGAAGAGCGCATGGAAGCGAGGCGCGCCGCTGCTCAGCCACTATGGACAGCTACCAGGAGCGCAGCCCCAACGATGTGTTGAGATTTATTTTGATTGATGTGTTGTTGTGGGGGGTTTGGGTTAGGGTCAGACATTTTGGGTTTGGCTGCCTCTGCCTGCCTGTTTGGGGTTCCCAGCCTCCTCTGCCTGCCTGGTCTCTTCTTGACCTGTTCAGCAGTTGAATTGTCCAAGACAAAGGCCTCTGCCTGCCTGCTTTGGGGTTCCCTGCCTCCTCTGCCTGCCTGGTTATTTTGGGTTTGTCTGCCTGGTCTGTTTTTGCCAAAATCAGTTGCAGAGTTTTGAAATAAAAAGGCACACTTGTGCCTAGAATTTATTTAAGCCACACATCTGAAGTAGCCTTATTTTGTTGGGGGGAAACCCCATTGATTTTAATAGGGACTCGTGGAGTCAGTTTTGGGAGTGACTCAGGACTCGTGACTCGTGAGTCACCATTTTGGACCAAGGACTCGGACTCGGACTCGAGACTCGGGTCCAAAGACTCGTGACTCGACTCGTGACTCGAGACCAAGGACTCTTCAACATCCCTGCAAAAGGGCTGCTGATTTGGAAAGGAGGACTGAAAAACAAAACCTGGTAAACATGAAGTTTGGCCACACAAATTTGCCACATGAATCAGCTTTAAATTGCAGTCAAGGTAGCCTGAATAATCCCTGGGACAATCTACATAGCCAAGGGCAAATTATTGTTGGCTTGATTTTCAAAAGGATCTGCACTAAAGGATTCTGTATTAAAATCTTCTCCACTAGCCTTTTCATCTTTGGAATTTTCATCAAAACTGGAAGCATGTAACAGTTCAAATGAAGTTTAGTTAATTTTTTAACATATTCATAGATATGAAAATGAGGACCATAGTAATCAGACCTCACTGGTAACAACAGCCAGATAATTTTTCCTAATAGTTTCCAACACACAACACCCCTTAAAACAAAAATCTGGATATCACCTGCTTATACTTCAGTCCTAAGACATGCTGCACCAGTGGCCAGTGAATTGTCTGCCCAATGTCCCTCTATTTTGACAAAATTCATATAATTAAGTGAGATGTACATAATATGTCAAATTATTCAAATTTGAAGCAGTGCAAGACCATGGGTGGATTCAAACAAACAATTTCTCTCAAGGAGTGTTGATGTCTGTGGTCATCAAATGGTGAGACTATGATCATTAGAGTCTGCTGCTGGGGTGGACAACTTGTGGTCACAAGATGTTTTTGGACTGCAGCCCCATCATCCCTCACCATTGGCTATGCTGGCTAGGGCTGATGGGAGTTGCAGTCCTACAATATCTGGAGGGCCACAAGTTGCCCACCCATGGTCTCATCATTATAACTAGGAACTAGGTGGCCCAAAGGCCTCCAACAAATAATGGCCTCTCCGATCACATCACGGATAAGCATGACTTCAGCTTCTTTCCATTCTTTAAAATGTAAGCGGGGAAAGGTAACCTTTGAAGTAGATGAAACATGGATTTAAATGCACATTCTCTAAACTAATCGGTATGTTTGTTTATTATTTATTTATTTGCTGTATTTGTATGCCACCTAATGACTGATGTTCTCTGAGCACTTAACAATAACATTTTAAAACCATAAAGATTATAAAAAGTTTTTTAAAAAATCTAAATGGAATAAAACAACCACAATGTAAATTAAAATAAATAAAACTGCCAGCAGCAAACTATTAATACAGCAGAGCTAAAGGCACTAAAAGGTCTTCAGATTAAAATGCCTGGGAAAATAAAAAAAAGGTCTCCACTTGGTGCTGGAAAGACTTTAAAGTGTTATTATAGGATGTTTGCTTTTCTCCTGTCCCTAAGGAATGAAGACACAAGACAATACATGGCAGCTTTCCCCAACTGGGTGCCCTCCAAATGTTTTGGACTACAATGCCCAGCATTCCTGACATTGCCCATGCTGGTGGGACTGATGAGAGTTGAAGTTGAACACATCTCAAGGAAACCAGGTTGGGGAATGCTGGTATATGGGATAAAAGTGCAACAGCTTTATTAATTGGCAACCAATTCACAAGCGTATCTCTCCTTCCATAACCCCTCCCATCAATTGGTTGTGAGAAGCCAGTTGAATAAGCATCTCTGCACCTTAAAGATGCTTCTGGCTTTTCACCATGGTAACCACTGCTTAATTCCCTCCCTCCCTGCACCAAACCTGCCAGGTGTGCCAAAATTCACTAATCCAGCTGAATTACCCTAGAGCTCCAAGATTTCTACAGCATGAAAGGGGGGGGGAAGGTACTCCTGAGAGTCAATTTACCCCCCAAAAATTCCTACTCATCCCCTAAAAGGCAACTACCTAATCTCATGGTGCAACCACTCAGGGTGGGTTGGGTGGACTGCCACTCTGAGAAATGCTCTGAAGGAAGAGGGGCGCTACCAACTTTCTAAGAATCCCCCACATCCCTCATCCCATTGGTCACCATGTCCTGTCTAATGCAGATGTGCAGCATTCTTCTCTACCTTCCTGCATTGTGTGTGTAGAATGCCCCATATCTAACGTGGATGAGAGGAGCACCATTATTGCTTAGATCACGTTAAAACATTTTATAGAAGAGTATTAGCCACAATCCAGCATGCACAATCTGCATGTGGATGCATGATGCACATCCCCATCTGCATTGCAACGCTCATATGGGTTTCATTGGACTGGCTGGATGTATGTGCCTTTTGATGAAGACAGGGACAGGAGTTGTTGCACATGCCTAGAGTGGAACTGAGGCCGTGCATGTGTACATTCAAAATGTAAAACATAAAAAACAACAAAGATTTCCAAACAGTTGAAGGGGGAAGGTCTGCAGAGCTAGAGTGCTTTACCAACTGCCATGACTTTGACAACCACCTCCTGGCTAAAATATTTTTGCTCAGCTCGAAAGGGTTATGTTTCTTATTGTGGTAAGAGTTTAGATAGTGTGGTTTACAATCTAAGGGAAGAGTAAAAACTGATGTTGTGCTAAAGACAACATTAAAAGCATTTTTTTTCTTTCAAGATAATTATCATCCATGTTTATAGTGATTAAACTACAAAGATTAATAATCAACAACACACAAAATTTGCCAGAAGGCAACACCTGAGTTAGATATGTATGCGTGTTTAGCAGCAGTAAATGCTTCTTAAGTTACTGCTCTTCTCTCATCTATGGAAAGAGGTTTGGCTCACCGCATCATTTTCATCTTGGGTTCGTCTGAAATGGAAGGTTTTGTCCCCTATAGCATGGGAACGCGGTTGGACTTTGAACCATTGTTTGTATGTCTGCTCTTTGATAATGAGTTACAGTTTACTGTGGTCTGAAAGCATGGTCAGCTGCTTCTTTTATACTTATAGCTGTGCCAGCATTTCCATGATCACCACTTCAATGTGCCTCTTATTGCTTGTATTAATTTGTTTACGCCTAAGGAAAAAAGAGAGGAGGATTGTCCTCACAGCCCTGGAATGAGAACATAAGACACAGTACATGGACTGAACTTTGTGGCCACAACTTTATTAATGAACATTTTTGATTTACAATTAACTAGTTACAACCAGTGACCCTTAATTTAGTGCTGGTATATTTGCGACCAAGAAAAGAGATAGGAAATGGCATCACCTGATGTTCGCCTTGTTTGAAATACTATGCTCTCTGGATCCCAGCATCAGATTGGTGATATAACAGGTCTTTGCCTTCACTGTCTGCACAGATGAATCATTTCCTCAGTCAGCATCTTCAGCCTGTAGGCCAGTGAGGGTCAGTGAAGCCACCAGGGCTCAAGGTGGACTCCCTCTTCATGATCCCCCCAAGGTAGTAACTCGGGACAGAGGAAGTTGCCTTGTGCTGAGTCAGACTGAGTCATCCATCTGTCTCAGCACTGTATACACCAGGGGTGGGGAACCTTTTCTGTCCCGAGGGCCAAATTGGTGGGGCCCCAGCCCAAAGAGGTCAGGGCCATCCCACTGCTGCACATGACCCCATGATGTGATCCCCCCCCCCACACACACACATTCACATATACATTCATACATTGTCTCTCAGTGCAATCAGGCTTTCTAAGAGCCTGACTGCAGTGGGGAAGGGGTGATTTTTTGACCGGGAGCTGCCCCCCTGTGCTGCAATTAGGTTTGGCAACAGTGGGGGCTTTTTAAAAGGCTGATTGCATTGGAGAGGGGTGATGTTTCATGGGGGGGTCACAGTGTTGGAGAGAGGAGGATTAGACCTTCCCTCCCCAGCACCCACTCCCCTCAAAAAGATGCCCCCTTGCTACAACAATTAGGCTTTTAAAACATCTTAATGCATGGTGGGGAAGCATGGAAAGTGTCTTAAGTGTCTGCCAGGGAAGCTGGCAGATGGGTTAGAGACCACCCATGGGTCATGTTAGGGCTGTGAGCCAGAGGCTCCCTATTTCTGGTCTATACTGACTGGCAGCAGCTTTCCAGAGCTTTAGAAAGGATTCCCTGCCCCCGCCCCACCTGGAGATGCCAGGAACTGAACTTGGGACTTTTTGCAGGCAACGCGTGTGCTCTCTTACCACAGAGAGATTGATTTGGGTATTCTCCCTTCACCATTGCAATGACTCATGGGCACTCACAGGTTCCTGCTATGTCTCTCTCTCTCTCCTTCCCCCTCTAACCAGCAGTGAACCTGCCAGATGTGACCTGTTTAAATGGTAAAAGGCTTAAAGCCAAATGATTCCAAACAATGAGAGTGCAGAGTAGGCAAGGAAAGAGAGAGAGAGAGAGAGAGAGAGACCCCCACTTCCTGCAGTGAATTTTAGGAACAAGAACCAAAAATAAAATAAAATAAAATATCCATGTCTACACAGCCCTGAGTGGAGACCACCTGACCTGCACTCTCACACACTTCACATAGCTAAATGTTACAGGGAAGAAAGAAGAAAGAGGAAGGGATTGAGAGGGCCACTGCTTTTGGTGGGAGCTCATGCGTTGGCCATAACAAATAGTTGCAAAGATATAAACAGATCTTTGCCTTCACTGTCTGCACAGATGAATCATTTCCTCAGTCAGTATCTTCAGCCTGTAGGCCAGTGAGGGTCAGTGAAGCCACCAGGGCTCAAGGTGGACTCCCTCTTCATGATCCCCCCAAGGTGGTAACTCGGGACAGAGGAAGTTGCCTTGTGCTGACTCAGACTGAGTCATCCATCTGTCTCAGCACTGTATACACCAGGGGTGGGGAACCTTTTCTGTCCCTCCTTGGCAGGAGCAGCAGCAAAGCAGGAGTTGTTAAACAGTGACCTGGTTTGCACAACACAATGGTGGTCAATGAGCCATGGTGGCTTGTTAACCACTGTGCATGTGCTGAGTGGATTTACATTATTACCCCTCACACTGGCGTAGCTTGTTGTGACATCTGAACCTGGTGAAGGTGGATGGTTGGGGTTGTTAACAAGCCACCCAGAAGCCATGGCCTGTTCTAGGGTTGCTGGGCAGTTTGTTAACCACCCCAGCCAGCCAGCCACCCTTGCTGGGTTTGTGCATCATAACAAGACATGCTACCAAGGGCAATTATGCTAATCTCCCCAGCATGCGGCTGGTTGCAGCCTTTGGCAGGAGCAGCAACAAGGCAGGAGGAGTTAAACAGTGACCTGATTTGCACAATGTGAGGGTGGCTTGTTAATCACCATGGCTTATTAACCACCCTCGTGTCGTGTGAACCGGCCCAGTTTCTGGGATCTACCCCTAATCGAGGAAATCTCAGGGCCAGAGTACACAAAGCAAAGCAAAAGAAGCTACATCTCCCCCCTCCCTTTTAAATGTAGAGTAAGCACATGGTGGGGGTAGATCTGGATCAGGACCCTAGTGTGAGGATAGGAGGGCTTTAAACCTATTACACACACACACACCACTGCCAACCCAATCCAGCTCAGGGGTCCTGTGCCTGCAACACACATTGCTAGATAGTGATCTAGTAACACAGATCACTATTTGGCAGCATAAATTGCAGGTGTGCCCCCCCCCCAATTGGGATTGGAACCTGTGCATGTATGTGTTTGTGTAAGGTTAAAGCCCCTCTACCCTTCACACTAGGGTCTTGATCTAGAGCAGGACCCCTGCACTTACTCTAGAGTAAAAAAGATGTTACTTTAAAGATGCAGCTAGCAGCTACGTGTGCTTCTGGCTGGGTCCGAGTGACACACTACACATATAAGCTCTGACTTCTATTGGGAAGTTCATATATAAGCCAATGAAGAAATAGATTGGGAAAAGCCATGTGTCTGCCTAGGTGGCAGGGAATTGTCTTCAAAGCCTGTTTCCTCCAGCTGCAGAGCTAGCTAGCAGTCTGTGCCTCTCTTCCTCCAGTTCTGCCTGATTGCATAAATCTGTAATAGATATTTATGGTACAAAGTCCCATTCTGACATTTGTCCAGAGCAATATTTTCCATCACTCAACAATGTCATTCATCAGGAATATCATCATCCATTCGGAACAGCGCAGCAGAATAGAACAGAGTTGTGTTCTGACAAATCAGAAACGTGTAAGGGCTGATCCTGTTGAAAAACTGATCATTTTGGCCGACTTGCAGACTTTTTCCAATGATGTGTGAACTTTGCAGGAGCAATAACTGATTCTCTGAAATGTTATTACTAACTGTTATAACACAGTAAAAGACCTGGCATCTTTTGGCCTTCCCCGCAAGCTACAAACTGCAGCCACAAAAATGACATTGATAAGAAATTGCTCTAGCCAACCCTTCAGGGGATCAATGTCACTGAAGAGATTAGGATAGCACTTGGCACATCAGAGCTCTGTCAATGCCAGAATCCCAGGCTGAACTTTCAGACACTGGATCACAAAAGTATGCAAATGCAAAATTCATGGCAGAGCAGCAGTACAACGGAGGAGAAATTTGCACAAGTCCCATGGTGGGGCAGTAAAACAGAAGGGAAATGTGTGCAAAATTCCTAGCAGCACTCTTGTGCACTTGGGCAGGAGAGAAAGTAAAAAATAAATAGAACCTTATGAACACACTCAGGACATTCTCTGGTGTCCTTTCTTCATAATTCCAACAGCAACAACAGCAACAGCAACAACAACAACAAAAGAAAAAATCCATCCTGAGGCTGAGAAGGGATGAGAGAGAATGGCAGTGGTACTAGCGAGATCCTGAGGAGCGGCAGGGGTGTGTGTGCTGCTCTTGCCAGCTGGCTCGCTATCTGTTCTGACAACCCATGGAAAAATTGCCCTGCTGGCTTTGGATGTCACACTAAGCCACCCCGAGAACAAGCCACTCCAAACAACCCTACTACAAGCCAAGGGTTCTCAGGGTGGCTTGTTTGCGCAAAACTATCTATGATGGGAGAACCATTCTGGGTTCAGACATCATGCTGAGCCACTCTGCGACCACCCACGATGATAACCCACCATGGCTTAGTGTGATGTGCGAATCCAGTCTCTGAATAAGTATGCATAGGATTGTGCTCCCAATCTTTTATCTATTCGATCTGGATAATATAAAATAGCCAATGGTAGGGTCCCCCCCCCTCTTCTCAAAAGAGATGTACATTGAACAAATCCTTATTTATTTATTTATTTATTGTTTCATTTTTATACTGCCCAATAGCCAAAGCTCTCTGGGCGGTTTACAGCAATTAACAAGACAGTCCCTGCCCGCAGGCTTACAATCTAAAAAGACACGACACACAAGGAAAAAGGAATGGGGAGGGAAGAAGGGGGAATATTAATTAGTACTCCTGGCAGGGCTGGTGGAATGGCTGAACTATTGCTGATCAACCCCAGGTCACTGTTAAGTCCCATTGAAATAACCCCCTGGAATGTCCTCCTCCACTAATAATACTACAAGTGCACTTTTTGCGTCCTTAGCTCTGGTATTCTTGTTGGGGAAGTGCCGTTCATACCCCGTCCCTTGGTAAATCCCACAAGTTACAGACAGGAGCGAGCAATGTCTGTTTCATTTCCACCTTCTGATTATTTTGACCTCCAGATAATAAAGAAGCCCCGTCAATTGTTTCTGTTTCAGAACTGTCATCAGGCAGTAGCTTTGCGTCCTGCGAAATGAGTGGGCAAGTGAAATTACAGAGCGGCTCCTATGAAAAATTATATGTTTGGCTTTCACAGAGTAGGGTGGTACATGAAACCTTTCTTTCAAACATCCCTCTTTCACCATACTAGCCCACCAGCCCTGGGCTCATTCCGGCTTGTTCACAAATCAGAAGGAGCTGAAGGAAGACAACAGGGATCACTAAATCACCTGCTAACAGGGAAGGGGGAGGAATGGGGAGCAGATGTGTGATCATCCTGGAAATCCCCATAGGTGTGTGAACTGAAGGTCAGGGGAAAGGTTTGACTTCTGCTTGCTTCCAAATGCAGCATCATTTACACACTGTACTATTTCATACATCAATCAGGAATCAACTGCATTTTTGTGGGTTCTAGGAGTATAACAGTTCCTGATTGCATTAGGACCAGTCATTTATCTATTCAGCCAGTCACGAGATATTGGGCCAATTGACCTGTCAAACATTGGTCAAGTATTTAAAGCACCCATTTAGTGTATCTGTAGCACAGAGGTTGCACAGAGGTAAACTAATGATGAAAGTAACCCAAGTCAACGCTCTCAGACCAAGTTACTTGCAATCCAAGGTATTACTGTAGCTGATAATCAATGTGTTACTGAGGAGCTCAGCATCAGGACCCTGTGCTTTTTCTAGAGTAAAAAAGAAAAGGGAGAGCCAGGGAGAGCCAGTGTGGCGTAGTGGTAAGAGTGTTGGACTGGGACTTGGGAGATCTGGGTTCTAGTCCCCGTTCAGCCATGAAACTCACTGGGTGACTTTGGGCCAGTCACTGACTCTCAGCCTAACCTACCTCACAGGGTTGTTGTGAGGATAAAATAGAGAG
Organism: Shinisaurus crocodilurus; assembly: GCA_021292165.1. Classification (NCBI taxonomy): domain Eukaryota; kingdom Metazoa; phylum Chordata; class Lepidosauria; order Squamata; family Shinisauridae; genus Shinisaurus; species Shinisaurus crocodilurus. The sequence goes on from CM037876.1 coordinate 44,916,894, forward strand.
GAGGAGGAGGATTATGTAAGCCACCTTGGGTTCCTTGCAGGAAAACAGGCGGGGTATAAATATAATAAACAAACAAACAAACAAAAATAGCTACTAGCCCAGTGAGGAATGGGCATGCTTAGTGGCCACAGAATGCTAACTGACCCAGAAAACCAAGTGGGAGGGGGAATGGAATGGAGTACCTGGAGGAGGGAACAGTGAACAGTAGCACTCCACACTGCAATATCTTGTTGCAAGTCCCACTCGTTTAGAATTGTATAGAATCTGATAGTAGGTGGATAGATGAATAGCTGATAGAAAGATAGATAGATTACAGCTTTGGAGAATTTCCCCATAGTCTCATTTTGTAGACAGGGAAGTGAATCTCGGAGAGAGACTGACCCATAGCTGAGGTGGATTTTGAATATGCGTGTCCTCGGTTCCAGCACAGCCAACCTCGCAGCACCATTCCAGGCTTGGGCTCAGCTCCCTCTTCTCACTGTCCCTAGCTCTTCTTCATAAGTGATTCATCAAGGATTTGTAGTACCAGCAAGGTCTTTCTCTTTGGCCAGCCTGACTTCCACAGCATTTCCTGTCTCAAGATAATTTTGGCAGGTTGACGCATGCCACTCCATTGCTCTGGAAAGTGGAAAGTCTGTAATTAGACACTGTGTAATCAGCTGCCTTCCACTGGCAACCGGTCTGCCTTAAATCTGCCATCACAATTAATCAAGAAATCCCCTCCAGGAAAGTCACTGCCTCCACAAACCTGTCAATTATGGGATTTACCTTAACACTTACGAATACCAGCACAATAAAAATAACATCCTCTGACATATAAGTGGCCAGAGGAATTATCAACCTTATAAGATACCTGCTATGGGTCAGGGCCTGAAGAATCCTTATTTCCAGATCATGTCAGCAATGAATGGGACCTGCATTCTTTACAAATCTGCTAAGTCATTCAAATGATTTGAATGAATTACTTCTTTCCTTTACAAAGCTCCACTCTTCAGCTTGGCAGGAGGGAAAGTAGTCTGTCCAGGCAGGAGTGTGGAAAGATTTGGAGCGGGACTGTTCTGCATTGGTGTGTTGGGAAGGAAAGCTAAACTTATTACAGAACGTAAAGAGGACCTCTGCAGCCCACCTGATTAGCTTGTGTATGATTTCCAGTCACCACCACTGACCACCAGTAGATAACCAGTTCTTCTATTTCCCTGCTCTGTGGGCTAAGAGCAGCTAGGGGATTTAGACTGGGGCAAACATGTGGGAAACAGTTAAAAGTAACTCTCTGCTTCCCTAGAGACACTGCTTTGATCACGGATTTTAAAGAGTGCAAACCTATGGTCCCTGGGAGGTTGTCCCAGGGGCCATAGGATATGGTGCATTTTGCTCTCCAAGGACACAGGGAGAGATCTACCCACAGAGGGGGGATCCAACCTCTGATCTCCCTTCCTATGGCTTCCTCTCTGAGGTTGGAACTCTGACCACAGGGACGGGTGGGGGGGAGGCATGGCAGGACTGGGAGGATCCACAGCCCTCCCAGCTCCCAACCACACCCTCAGCACAGGGGAACCATTTAGTCCAGCACTGGAGCTGGTCTAAATGAATGTCTTCCCATTGCTTGCAATGGGGAGGGATTTCCCCCCTCACCAGAAAACCCCCACAGAGGGGGGAAACTTTATTTTTTTAAACCCCTCCCCTCCCGCTCCCTGATCTCTTTAGCCCTGCCGGAAAGAGCTTGGGGTTTCTCTCTTAACAGTTATTTTTCTTTTCAAAGTCAGGAGATCCGATCACATCAGCTTTGGCCCTTAGTGAGAACAGTGTCGGTCTCTATGTGTACCAATGAAAACTGTAGCATGTGAAGCACGTCTGATGAAATTGTGCCTAGTTTTAGGCTCCCCTGTGATCTTCATGACTAAATGGAGATCTGAACTTGTGGCTCTCAAATCCAAAAGCAGTGATCAAACTACGGGACTGAACTCATCGACTGAAAATTCTTTCATACACCTCTCTACACATCCAATGCAAATGAAACATTTTTTCCTCCTGAAAGCTGCATATTGCGAAGGGAAGGCTTGCTTTAGAAAATAGAACCTTTGGGGCATCTTTTTGTATGGTTAAACACATAGGTACTCATATCTTTCCTCATATTGGATTTTTTAATATGCACTTCTGTATTGGTGAAGATAGATGATAGATAGATAGATAGATAGATAGATAGATAGCTCCAGTGTGGTGCACGTGTAGTGGTGAGCGTGTTGGACTGGGACTCGGGAGATCTGGGTTCCAGTCCCCGCTCAGCCATGAAGCTCACTGGGTGATTTTGGGCCAGCCACTGACTCTCAGCCTAACCTACCTCACAGGGTTGTTGTGAGGGTAAAATGGAGAGGAGAGCATCATGTGCCTTGCACTCCTCAGGGGAAAAGTTCCCACAAATAAATGTAGCAAATAAATAATAAAATAATAATAAATATTGGTGAATACTTGTACCTTTCTTCCAGCTGGAGAAAAAGCAGCTTGCAGAGGGATTTTCACTAGAAATGTTTGTTTGATTATTTATTTATTTATTTATTTATTTCATTTTTATACTGTCCAATAGCCGAAGCTCTCTGGGCGGTTTACAACAATTAACAAGACAGTCCCTGCCCGCAGGCTTACAATCTAAAAAGACACTGACACGCAAGGAAAAAGGAATGGGGAGGGAAGAAGGGGGAATATTAATACTTCTGGCAGGGCTGGAGGAATGGCCCTGCACTCCCTCTCTTCTCCCTCTGCAAATGTTTAAGTTTACTGCCCTCCCACACTTCAAACAGAGTAAGATACAATCCTACGCATGTTTGGACAAAAAAGAAGTCCTACAACTCCCAACATTCTCCAGCCAGCATGGCTGGCTGGGGATTGCTGGGAGCTGTAGGACTTTTTTCTGCCTAAACATGCATAGGATTGCACCTTTAGGCTTCTATGCATTCCCCACCACCATTAGCATATAGTCCCAAGGGCTTCTTCACAATGGAACAGACAGACTTGGCATAAAGTAGAGTAACCATTTAAGAATTGCCAGAAGTGAGGAAATGCATCACCAAAAAGAGCACACATTAGGGTATAGATTTACATAAAATTTGCATATGCTAATTTATATATGTAGATACAAAGTTGGAAATAGTTACTTTAAATAGACATACAACACATCTCTCCATGATTGGGAAGACTGTGACTGGGTGGCCAGGTGTGTCTGCTCTGTCTGCTGTCCAGGTGCTAACTGTTGATTGGCAATTTTAAAGCCCCCTGCTTTCCCCTCTTATGGTTCTTTGTCTTTAAATCAAAGTCGGACTGGAGAGCCTTCCTGACAGAGGATGCCTTTGAATGAAGGACTGTCTTTCCTATGCCTTCAGCAACTTCACTGATACCCCAAAAAGGAACTTGGGGCTGCTCATAAAGGGAAGTTCTGTCCTCCTCCCTGTTTGTTGCTAAAAAGTCACTGCTAACAGCTGGAATCCCCTCTGGAAAAAGCTAGAAGACACAAGGCAGTACTTCTGTGCCATCTAGTGGAGTGATGATGATTCCAATGAATTGCAGTTTGGACATTTGGAACTGTCATTATACAATGAAATTAATTCCATTGTTTTTTTAAAAGCAATTAATGATATTATTTCTTCAATAAAGAAAAGTCTAAGGGCACAATCCTATGCATGTTTAGACAGAAAAAGTCGTACAATTCTCAGCATGCCCCAGCCAGCCTGGCAGCCTGGAGGGATGTTGGGAGTTATAGGATTTATTCCTGTCTAAATGTGCCCAGGATTGTGCCTTAAAGGGAACATAGGAAGCAGTCATACTGAATTAGATTGTTGATCCATCTAGCTCAGTATTGTTGTCAGTGACTGGCAGTAGCTCTCCTGGGGTTCAGGCAGGAGTTTTTCCAGCCCTACCTGAAGATACCAGGGATCGAACCTGAGATCTTCTGCATGCAAATCATGTGCTCTGCCATTAATTAGACTGGATTTCGGAGAAACAGTTTAGATACAAAATCCACCAACCATATTTTCCAGATTCAGAGAAGGAGGCCCTCCTCGTTGTCCTCCTCCTCCTCCTCCTCCTCCTCCTCCTTCTTCTTCTTCTTCTTCAAGTTAATCTTATAAATGAACACTGGCCAAGATTCCAGTAAATCACCAATCTCCACTAAGTCAGCACTGATTCAGTTAATTATTAAAAAAATAGGCTGAAAGAAAATAAATCTGTTTTTTCCTGGATATTCCAATCTATGTCACTTAATGAATGTAATGCTGAAATAACTCACTGAAGTTTACTGGCCAATGCTTAATTTGAGCCAGTGCTTAGCAGAGTTTAGTCCAATAATAATAATAATAATAATAATAATAAAATAACTACAACAATCCTAGAACCTGCTTTCAATGCCAGGCTGGAGCCCTCTCTGACATGTGACAGAATGACACTGAAAAGAGTTGGATCATATCCAGAATTCCTTTCCCTGAACAATCATAACCAGTCTCCTTCCAACCAGGGTTAGAAGAAAGAGCTGCCACATTAGAGAATATGGCTTACAGGTAGGCTGCACCTTTGGCATCTCTCATATTATGCTGCATTGCTGGCCTCCTGGACCATTGCAACTCCCTTTTCATGCACAGAGTGCTGGCATCTCCCAACCAGAAGTATTGATTTGCTTGTTTCATTCTTGGTTTACTTATTTATGGGGGGGGGGAATCTATCCCGCCTTTTAGCAAAAGCTTCTAAAGGCTTTATATTTTGAGTTGCAGCAGCTCACTGAGAAATTTCCACCTACAGCAAGCCCCAGCCAGTGGAATCTTAGGGCCTAACTAGATGAGAAGCCATTTGTGCATTGAATGGCTGTGTAAAAGGGAATTGCAATGGGGGCTGCCCTCCCTGCCAGTGCTAATAGTGGATCCCCACCCCGATCTGGATTGGGACTGCAGCAGGGGTGGGGGCAAAAGGTTAGAGTCCCCCTATTCCCCACATGAGGTTCCTGTTTTGGGTCCAGGCCCCCACACTTGCAATTTACTTTTTGAAAGCAATCCACACAATTGCTAATTGTGACAGGCATAAACTCTAGTTTGGCCTTTGCTCTCTACCTTGCTTAGCATGCTTATTTATTCAACCCTGCTCCCATTCTGCTTCTCCATTTGCAAGAGGTACAAGATAGGGCTGCTACCTCTGCATCGTATGTCATTCTCTGTGTGTATTCTTTATTTGTTACAGTTTGTTGAACTTTTACACGTCGACCTTTTCCAACAGAAAGGTTTACTTTGCAACTAAAATCATAATGATTTGTTGTTGTTGTTGCTGCTGTACAAACTAGAAATGTCAAGCCATAGATGCTTTGGGGTAGTGGTGGGGGTGGAAGCAAGGGTGTTATTCATGCCAGTTTTGAGTGCCTGCATACACATTACTTGGAAAAGAAGCTATGAAATGTAAAAGAAAAAAAATGAGGGTATTGAATAACCACAACAATTAGCTAACTATCCACAGGGTATTTTTGGAGGAACACTTTCAATCTTTGACATTTATACAACTCTTCTTTGCCTTCAGCTTTCAGTTCTCTCAAAAAGAAGGATGGGTCCTCCACTAGATGGCACTTGTGTTTGTCTTTTTCACAGTTAGCATTGTCTATTGTTACCTTTTGTTCATCTTGCTGGTCTATCCTTTGCTGTTTTTAGCTATTAGGTATCCTTTTACCAGTGTGGGCTTCCCCACTCCATCCAAAGAAACTGTAGCTGGAAAGGGGTGGCAAGCAGTATTGTAGTACAGGAACACAATGCAGTCAACTGTCCCAGAATCTCTAGCTCTGTAACCCCAATGAAAGAACATGATTAAATGTAGTTCCTATATATTTCTTTCTTGCACTATGAAGTGTGGGAGATGTGCGTTTCATGCAACAGCTGGGCAATTCTTGCTCAACTGCCATGCAACATCCAGCCAAAGGTTGTGACAGAATCTGGAAGTGTTGGCACCACATCTATTTTATCTATATATCATTTGGCCCACACATTAATGGTGTTCGGCAGTTGTGGGCAGATGTTTAGGAACATCAAATGATTGGATCACTCACTTCATTCGCCCTTTCAGTGTGGACCATGTGGAGGGGGAGCAGGATCACGACCCTAACTTCTGTATGTTCATTGGCTCTTCTTGGATAGGTTCCATGGTTCATTGGACAGGCTACATCTGTGTGGCTGGAAACCCAGAGAGCTCCTGCATTATGTACAACTTGTGCAGAAGCATCAGAGAACTCTATGCTGCTGCCGAGCCAATGAATGTGTGGAGGTCTCTGCATTCACTACACGACATTCTTCATGTGAAAAGGCTATTGTCTCCGTTCTCAGGGCGAGGCTCTTTTGGAAATCAAGTCCACGACAAGCAGCAATAATATGAATGTGGCACAAAGGAGGCCCTTCAGTGATTCCTTCCTGGGATAGACAGGCAGGCACTCAGTGCAGCCAAAGAGGTACACATGTACCCCCCAATTTACAGTGCACAGATGCACCCTAATACGCGAGTGTCTGAAGAGAGATGCAGCTCTTCTTATTGCTTATGCTGGCTATGGGTATGGTGCTCTTCTTTGAGAAAAGAGGTCTGGCTTCAGTTTTGTATGATTTCCCCCCTAAAAGACCATCTATCCTTGCAGTCACCCAGCATTTGTTCTAACCATTCCCTTCTTTCTACCTGACAGTGCATGCCTCCTAGCTAAGAAGCACGTGTCAGGGAGGATATTAAACACCATAGGTTTTCAGTCACCAGAATTAAGCATTCCTCTCTTCTGCCATTTTGAAGAGCCTGTCAGGGCTGGCGTCAAGGCTTGGCATAGTTATCATTGACACCTCCCTTGATACGGGGGTGGGGGGAGAACACAAAGAGGAGGGAAAATAATTTAACACTTCCAATTCAAATATATATAATTTAATGTAAGAGCAGTCCATATATCTAACTAAGCATCCATACAACTTTTCTCCTTTTGGGGGTGGGGGTGGGGGTTGCTTTTTTGTTTTTGTTCTTGTTGAGTTGCAAATGAAAATATATATTTTTAAAAGGGTTGGCATAGTTGGGCACCTGCCGAGGGCCCACACCCCAGCAGGGGGCCAGTTGATAAGAGCTCCTGCAACCTGCTTGTTCACCTGCTACTCTCTTTGGCCAGCCCAGACAATGGTGGTGGTGTGGAGGAGGAGGAGGAGCAGTAGATCCCACTGCCTGCCTGCCTGCTCATCATCACCTCCCTGCTCGGCAAACAAGCAGGTGGTAGCAATAATGAAGAAGAGGAGCAGCAGCTGCTGCTGACAACAGTGCTGGTGAGCAGGTGGACTCCCTGAGGGAGAGGGCCCATTGAGGGTGTCTTGCCCAAGGGCCCTTCAGAACCTCCACTGGCGCCCTACCTATGGTGGCCATGTGTCCTCTTTTAGGGAGGACAGTCCTCAATCTGAAGGGGCACTAGAAGAATGCTCTCTTATTTGAAGGGCTGCCCTGTCCAATTCTGGTTTTAAAATAAAGAACTGTAAATTAGCACCTGGCTGGCAGACTGGAAAAGTGGGCACCCAGGTCACCTGGCTATGGTCTTCCACACTATGGTGAGATTTAATGTTTTCCCCGATTTAAATTATAATGATAATTTCTAAATTTGCATATCATATCAATTGCATACATATCAATTAGCACTTGCAAATTTCTTGCAAATTGCTATCCTCTTTTGTTCTCTTTTTTGCTGATGCATTTCCTCTGTTTTAGTGATTCATAAATGCTCCCCCCCCCAGCCTGACCTGCCTCTGTGAACCCAGGGCCAAGGCCAGATCCAGCCATGAGGGAAAATATACTACTGTGCGTGCCCACCTACCCCCTTTCTGGACAACAATGACCCAGCATAATTATGTTTCTTATGGATTTCACCCAAAGCTATAACTTGGCTCAGGATCACACAGAGTTGGTTTGCAACCCAGAACTGCATTTCAGGACTACTGAGATTCCAACCAAAGTGAGTTTCACCTGGTTTTGCATGTGGCTCCAAGTAACTCATGCAGTTCTAGTTATGAGGGGGAAGGGAGAGCCATGTGCTGTAACATAAATTTTCACTAACTACATTTTTAAAAGCAGTAAATACATCATTTAAAAATGGAGTTACAGTAAGGTTCTCTCCTTTGAAAGAACTTAAATACTTGCCAATGTTTATGTAATGCTCCGAGGCCATATCTTCCAGAGAGTATAAACAAACATCTGGAACAGCTGCAGTTTCCATGTGTTTATTTATTGAACATGCAGAAGGTTAGGAACTGCCAATTAATTTTTGTCTTGAAAGTTTGCATTAACTAATTTCCCTGGGATTAAAGCCACATTTCAGCCAGGAATGAAGATGTCTGGCTGAACCGTAACGGCTGTGAAACCAAAACCAATATCCTTAATCTGTTTACTTTAAAGTAATCACATTGATTCAAATCAGGATACTCTAGAGGACAGAGTTGAAGAAGCAGAGTGAACAATGGTATGAGCTCAGTTGGTTGTAAACAGTGTTATGCCCCCTATTGGTAACAAGAAGGAAGTGATGTTAGGTTTCATAAGGTAACCATGTTTTTAACCAATATGGTACCTACCTAATATTTACCACATGCCTCACTATTGGCCACACTGGCTGGGGATGATGGGAGTTGAAGTCCAAAATATCTGGAGGGCACCAGGTTGTGGAAGGCTGTTCTCTGCAGTGCAAGTGCTAATGCATCCTCAGCTGCCCTTTCAACATAATAGTGGTCACCTCCCACAGTTACATCCATCCACTCTCTAAATCCACTTCCCCATCTCATGGTTTATGAATAGAGAATGTATAATTTGTTTATGAAAAGCACAGAATTGATTCACATCTAGGCTAGGCATGCCGGATCAGCAGGTGGTAGAGCACAGAATCAAGGCTCGTCGCGCACTCTGTCCCCAACCACACAGAGAACCTTTAATGTGAACTATTGCCTATCAGCATAAACATCTATGCAAGTAAGCCCTGTACACAAGACCCATACAGCCCCTTTCCTTGGTAGACTGATCCCGTGGAGTGTGGGAATGTGCACAAACGTGGGGTCCATTCCCACATTCGACCATGTGCATAACCAGCCTTCCCCAATGTGGTAGCATCCAGATGTGTTGTACTTCAACTCACATTAGCCCCAGCCAGCATAGCCGGTGGCCAGGAATGCAGGGAGAGGTGGTCAAAAACATCAGGAGGGCATCAGGTTGGAGAAGGCATATAGTGGGATGGTACATGAACCATCCCACAGTGTGCATGGAAACCCCTGATCTACACAATTAACAGCAGCTCCTTTATGAGTTTCTTTCTTTTACCAGGTTATTATTTTTAAGGATTATATTTCTGCTTTACAACAGTAAGAACTGATTTTTGTAGCATAAAGATGGAGCAACAGTACACCATGCATAATGCACAGCAGCTGTTCCCATTTTGTGTATGAAGATTTTCCAAGACCTCACTGCTGCTTATGAATTACAAACTGTACTCTGTTCAATTATTTGTAATGATTTCTATGAGAAAGAGCAGTTTCAAACCCTCTGAGCTTTCATGGAAGCAGCTGTTGTGAGTTTCTAATGCTATCTCTTCCTTATATGCTATAACAGAGGTTTCTGGGTGCTCCCTGTGCAAAGTAAATAGTGTTCAGCAGTATCTTGGCAGATACTGATAATCATATGCACATTATTTCACTTTGACTATATTGAGAATCTATCTGAAGAGGCAGACTCACATAGGTTTGTGAGCAGGGTATGTAGTTAGGAATGCTGAGCAAGATGGCACCCCAGGGTGAAGGTACAGTAGGGCGGTATCATGGGCCAGGCCGACAAGCTCCATTTTTTTCTAAGGTCTGGCCAGGTTCCATTATACAAAAGGCTCCAAACTCCACTGTAAGAGCAGACATGCATGGAAAAACAGCCAGTTTCAAAGGCTGAGACAAAAAGGCTCCCCCAATTTGCCTCCCCATTCACAGGTGGCATATTGGGATGGCCACATTGGTGGTTTTTCCGGGTTAGGGTGGCCACTTGTGAAGTGTCAAAAAAAGAGAACATGCATCACCAAAAAAGATTTTAAAAATTATATATGCTGATTTATATGATAGATGGAAGTTTAGAAAGAACTATAATAATTTAAATAGAAATGTAGGATATCCCACCATAGTGTGGAAGAATCTGACAGGTGACCTGTGTGCTTTACTCAGTCTGCTATCCGGGTGCTGTTGATGGATAACTTCAAGGCCGAGCTCTTCCTTCTGATGGTTCTTTATCTTTACACTGGCCTTAGACTTCACAGCCCTTCAAATAGAACATGCCTTCAAAACAGAGGACAATCCTCTGGCAGGCCTTCAGAAAGAGGAATGTCCCCTGTAAAAGAGGACACTTGGCCACCTGGGAAACACTACAAATTGTTTTGGGAAGGGGCAGGGGTGTTTAACTCTACACCCCACTCTTACAGAGAGTAAAAAAATGTGTTTTGTTACTGCTATAGTAGTGGAGGTGCTTTCTACTCCTTTTCCTTCTTAATCTGACAAAAAGTGCAGGAGGTTGGACTAGACGAGGTCCAAGATCCCTTCCAGTGCTATGATTTTATAATGTCAGTAGCTTCAGGAGGGATCAATAAAATTAAATCCAAGTAATTCAGGTTAAGTGATCTACAGATCAGGCCATCAGCAGTAACAGAGCTATACAGAAGTATAAGGACTGAACTTTCAAAGAAATGGCACTCAAATTATATGAGCTCTGGATTTATTTCATCCTGATTAAGTGTTAAATATACTCTCCTGGCTCCAATTTAAACCTCATTTGATCAAATTGGCTCATTTCCTAGCACTTGATAGAGAAAGCTGTAATATGATTATGTTGATTGGACTTAAATTGAGATGAATGAAGAATCTTTTAAATATTATGTAGGGTTTGATAAGGCCAGAAATAGCATCTATCAAAACAGAAAGTACCTAGCACACCTTTGACATTGAATACATGTGGAATAATATTTATTTAAATGTTTTTAAAAATCTATCTCACAAGAATGGTTCAACAGAGCCCTCAAGGTAGCATACACATATTAAAACAAATAAGAACAAGAACAAGAAAATACTCTTTAAAAACTCTAAAAGCTAAAATCACAGCGTAAACCAGTAACATCGAAAGGAGCAGCTAAAATGATAAAAACAGACCTCTCTTTAACTTGAAGCCACTCACAGCCTCCCGAAGAACTGGTGAAAGAAAACCATAATCTGAACAACCAGGAGGGAGTTTTCCTGATGAACATTTCTAAGAAGGGAATTCTATAAAAAGGGTGCCATCACTGACGAGGCCTTTCTCCGAATCACCACCAATCAAGTCTCAGACAGAGATGGGATTCTGAGCAAGGCCTATTTTGATGATCTGCTTTGAGGTGGTTTACATGAGGGAAGTTGCTCTTTGAGATATAGTGGGCCCAGATAGGGTAGCCAAGTCTCCTACTTTACAGAGGACAGTCTTCTGTTTGAAGGGCTGTCAGAAGACGGTCCTCTATTTGATGGCATCCTCTTGTTTGAAAGGCTGTCCAGTCCAAATCATATGAAGAACCACATGGAGGAAAACCAGAGTCTTTGGACAGCAGGCAAAGCAGGCACCTCCCTTCCAACTCTACGATCTATGAATCTATGTCCACAATCACCCATGCCACCTGGTCATGGGTCTTCCCCGCTATGGTGAGATGTATTGCATTTCTTTCTAAATTATAGTAATTATTTCTGAATTTGCATTTATACATATTAGCATATGCAAAACTATGTCCTCTTTTGATCTGGGGCATGTGTGAAGGGTTCCCTCTATTTGGGGTGATGCATAAATAACTGCCCTAGGGCCAGGCTATTTCATAGATTTCATAGGTCATAGAGTTGGAAGGAGCCTGCAAGGCCATCGAGTCCAACCCCCTGCTCAATGCAGGAAACTAGAGGAGGGGTCTCCCATCCAAGTAATAACCAGGCCTGACCCTGCTTAGCTTTCCACGCTCAGACAAGCTGAGCCAGCGTCAGCCACTATTAGCACTTTTTTTAGGCCTCTAAATATGAAAACAAGCACTTCGAATTGCGCCTCAGAATGAGCTGGGAGCCAGGCAGGGCATATCCCTGCAGGCAGCACAGTGGGCGGCTGCATTCCGAACCAATGGAAGTTCTTCCAGGATGGTTTCCAGCATCAGATAGACTGCATTGCAATACTAGCCTGGAGGCTCCCCAAAGCACCGTATAGCAGGACTATTGACTCTCTCTCAGCCAGAGGCCAAATTCAGTTTTGGAGAAGCTCTCAGGGGCCCCATTCCAGTGGTGGGCAGGTCCAAAGACAAAAGGGGAGGGGCTAAAGCAAAAGGAGCGAGGCCAGAAATACAAAAAATGCCAGCATATGTTAGCATACAGCTCTTGCTGTGCTAGCAACTAATCCTTAGGAGAGGAATTTCAACATTTTAGAATGGGGGGGACACATGCAAAAGGCAGGAAACCACAAAATGATTGGCCATCGGGGGACAAGGGGTGGTGCCAGGGGAAGTGGGTGGGGCAAGGTACGGAATTCCAGAGGGCAAGATTGGGATGCCAGGCGGGCCAGATTTGCCTGAGGTTCAGCCCATCTGATGTATAGGCAAGGACATCCTGCTCTAGGAGCTCTTGCACATGTGGCAAGAGCCTAAACTGGAAAAAGAGAGTCCCAGCCACCTATGACGCCACCTGCAGGCCATAGATAACAAAAGGTCCAGGGTGTTATTCTCTACAGCCTCCTTTTATCTAGCCTTCCCACAACATGCGAAGCCATCCTACCCCTGACAGATGATTGGGCACATCAGCAGGTGGGGTGCCTCCTCCTCCTCCCCCTTAGACTTCCTGCAGGTATCCTGGGACACCCCGCAGGAGCGCTGAATCCCTCCCCCCTGCCTGCTGCCGCTTGCCAGCGCTGGTGGTGGTGGGGAACAGGGGAGCGGCCATCGCTTCAGCCTGCTCATGAGTAGGCTGAAGCAATGTCCGCTGCGACCCCCAGCTGAAACGGCTGGCTGCTGAGGCGGGCGGTGGTGGGAGCCTCTTCCCCACTGGCTCTGCTGGCCTGAAACGGCAGGAAGGGATGGGGGGGGGGCAAAGCTGGCCACAACCTATCCCAGCAGAGAGGGCTTGCTTGTGAGCAAGCGCTCTCTCCTGGGAACAGGCTGCCAGCTGGGGGGGTGGGACAAGCAGTGCTTTGACTGGTCTCGTCTAGAGGAGACTGGTCAGAGCGCCGTTTGTCGTTGTGTGTCACTGCGTTCTGCCAGGCAAACCCTGCAGCATTTGTGTGTGGGGGGGTGAGTTGCGTTTTGATTGGTCTGCTCTAGAGGAGACCGGTCAGAGCATGGCTTGTCCCCGCCTGCCGCCTTCCCAGCTGGGCTTGAGGAGGGTGTGGTACACGGCAGACACTGGTGGCACCAACGTGTGCCACCTGCTCAAGCCCTGTGCGGGGCTTGAGGGGACAGCGTGCAGCAGCGGGGAAGCCTGTGACAGCTGCCCAAAGTGCCACCTGGCCAGAGCGGCAAGCCCAGGTGGGCTTCAAAGCCACTCCATGAGAAGTGCGCTGTGTTCATGCAACACGCTAAGCCACTGTGGCTTTGTGGCTTTGCGTGTTGTGCGAACCCAGTCACTGTTGTTTTTTTTCCTATTCTTTTTAAAATCAGGGTTGGCGTACGGGGTGTTTTGTTGTTGTTGTTTTGGTTTTTCGCTCCAACATATCAGAACGTAGAAGCAGTTGTAAAGCATGCAATGGTTGGTTGTGTGTGTGGTGGTGAGAGAATAAGGGAGCAATCCTATGGCCTGTAGGCAGCCTCTGAGGGGCTGTGGGATAGTTTGAATTCCCTGATCCAAGGTCAGAGACAGCGCCCTGACCTCTGAGCTGGGAATCAGAGCTCCGACCCCTGTCAGCTGGCATGGAAAGAACCATGCCGGCTGTCCTCTGAGGTCAGGAAAGCAACCTCTGAGGGGGGGGAAAGATGGTGTTTCAGTGGACGGGGAGTTGAGAAGACCGGAGAGGCCAAGATACCAGCTCTCCTGAGGCCTTTCTAGCCTCCTTCCGCCCCCCTCTGAAAAGCTGCAGCTAGATGGGCAAAAAAGCCTATTTAGCGAAAAATGCAGGGGCCGAGGACAGGCAGGTGAAGATCGCCTCTGCCGCTCCTCCCATCCTGCATAGGATGACTGTAAGCCAGCCACTGTGCGGGGGCTTAGGATGATCATCGAGGGTGCAACCCATAGGACCGTGCCCTAAAAATGTTAGGTGTGGACTTCACAGATGAAATAATACATACGGTCCCCCATAAGACCATTAAGTCCAGGGTCTAAAATTACCTAGCTGCACCACTGCCCACCCCCACCAGTTGGTAATTTCAACCCCTGGCTCACAAGGTTGAACCTGAAACCAGCTGTTGATAAAATCCAGACACTGATCTCATAATTGATATTAATCCTCATGTTTTCACAAGACTTTGGGATCAAAACAGAAGTCCTTCTTGGAATGGGTAATAATGATGAGCAAGGATCTCAGTTGGCTCTTTGATGTCAGAAGCTGTATAACTGGGTGAGTGGATGTGAGAAGATCATAAAAAAGTAATGGTTTCATTGTACAGGCTTGCCTGTATTTTGATGCCATGGCTTATTTACAAGTCGGGAATGTATGTAGCACTCCCACATTATTTATACAGAAGCATGGACCCTTCTCCTTACAGCATTTTGCACCTCTGTAAGAGGGATTCCCCCTACTTTCTGTACTCCAAATGTATTGCAAGCAAAGGTTGGAAAATCTCTCTCACAGAGATGTGCCATACTGACTTGGTTCACATGACACGACAACCCATTGTGGGTAACTAGCCATAGTGGGTTGTCGTGTCATCTGAACCCAGGCTGTTTCCCCGCAGGGTGGCTTATTTTTCAGCAGCAAGCCTCTCTGACAGCCCATGGCTTGTTGTAGGCACTGCTCAATCCATGATGGCTTGTCATGTCATCCGACCTGGGAGAGCAGTTTCATCATGGGCTGTGGGGATCACTAGCGAGCCACTTGGCAAGAGTGGCAAAAACCCCTGCCGCTCTTCACGATCTTACCCTTGCCGCCACCAGTGATAGCCCCTCCGCCAATGCCCAAGCAGCACTCTGGTGCGGCGGTCACTGGTTCGCCACCCTTTAAAAAAAAAATATTTTTTTTTCAGCCCCAGAAAATTCTGCAAATGTGTTTGTAATTTGAAGGGGAAAAAATGTCGGCCTTTTGCAAGTGCGCTCTTACAGCTGTCCTATATGTGTAGTCTTGTCTGGTCAATATCCTTGTGTGTTTCAGCTGTCAAAGGGAGTCCCCAGGAGGAGTAGGCACCATACAAGGAAATTGACAAGGAACAGTAGCAGCTAAGAGTGCAATCCTATGCATGTTTACAGTAGACAGAAAAAAAGGCCTCCGCTCCCCAAAGAAGTCTGGCTGGGGCATGCTGGGAGCTGTAGGCCTTTTTTTTCTTTCCAAACATGCATAAGTTGGCGCCTTTAAAAACCCACCCTAAAATCAGCATCAACTAAACTTCCAAGTTGAATATTTACTTTGAAAATCACTGTAGTCAGTGAAGATCAAGTTGGTTGAGGTGTTGTATTTGTCTTAAACCTGCTGGCAGACATTCCCTTAAAAAGGGAGTGATGCAGAAGATTTGATTCAGAAGCATTAGAGCTGCTGAAAAGATCCTAGTGGTAGCAGAGAAACTAGAGCTCATATGGTAAGTCTGTTTCACGCGATCTTTGCTTTTAATATGCCATCAGTCAAACTATTAATGGACAAATCCTGTCAACCATGGTCCCCTCAAGTCTGCCCAGCACTCTTCTGTCAAAATCAGCTGCCTCTGATTATGCCCTTCATCAAAAATCTACACTGGCTTCCTGTCAATTCCCAAATGAAGCACAAGCTCCCTGTTCTTACTCCGTGCCCTTGGACACCCCCCCCCATGCCTTTCTGTATTAAAGGGGAACAGGAGTGCCCCTTGAGTTAAGGTGAGTTGCAAAAACAAAAAAAGCTCTGCTGTTATTGTTGTGACATGTATCACATTCACCAGCTGTGGCACATTGTTTACACATGGAAGGAACAGAATGGCTGGTAAACAAGTTTGTTATGTCTTTCTATGAATCTCATGCTTTCGCAGGGGTTACTAGAGTGTATGGGAAACAGTATGAGCCTGTCACATGGTTTGTATGTTCTGGTGACGTACTGACTTGTTGTTTTTCTGTCTGAAGCCATTTTAGAGGGATGCTGAACTTCTCTTTTTCTCTCTTGTCTTCCGACTAGTGCTTGCTGGACGAATGCAATCATGTAACGTCTTTGTTGAGTGGAGTAAACCTCAACTTGCTCCACTGGATTAAATGCTTGCTATGCATTGTACTCTGCACATGGACTGTAACTAGGAAATGTATACTCTGTAGCATATACTTTGCTATTCAAATAAACAGGTAGCTAAATAGACCTGTGGAGTTTACAGAGTTATTTCCTTGCTACTTGAAGTAATCTGCAAACGGAAGAAGCTGGGCTGGTGTCAGATTACAGGGAGCTGGCTGACAACCGAAATGCTGGAAAGCTGTACAGGGAGAGGGGGAGAAGGATCTGAACTTCTGTGTGTGGATTTATGGGCGTCTGCACACAGGAATAGGATTTTAAATCTTCCATCTCACACATGCGAGGCACTCTGCTTTTCCTCACGCCCCTTCAGTTATAAGATCAAGATTCTATTGCTTATAGAAGTGTCAAGATCCTATTGCTTATAGAAATGGCACTTGTTGAGCTAAAAATGTGAAAATTTGCATCCATGATCTACCTGATGAGGCCTACAATTGTGCAAAATTTCAAACTGATCAGATGAAAAGACCTTCTGGTTACTGGAGGGAAAACCACACCTTTATTTCAGTTCCCAGTATCTTGCAACCTAGTTTTCCTGACCTTGCTTCTTCTTTGGACTAATCTCTCATGCTGCTGGCCCCTGGACTCCCGATAAGACCCAGTTGCTTGGACTGTGCAGCATGGTTTGGACTGCTTGCCTGTGTTTGACTTCAGCTAATCCCTAGACCCTGCTGCCCTTCTGTTTGACCAGCAATACTGTGCTTCTGAACTCTGCCTGCCTTCTGACTTTGCTGAATGGATTTGCCCCATAGCTTGCTCCAGGACTGAATTTGACCTGGCCATAGCAGGAGAGTAACCACCAAACCAAAGCACATATAACTGATACAATAGCATAGCATATTATTTCCCGGTTTATCCCGCCTCCCCTTCCCCTCTTGTTTTCCCTGTGTCAAACATTACATTGTAAGTGCCTTGGAGCAGGAACCTCTCATCTTGTACTCTGAAAAGCACAATGCACACTGCTGGTGCTATATATATAAATAAATAATAGGTTGGATCCTGACTTAGTCCATGGCTAAATTTAGTCTCATTGATTTCAGTGGGTCTACTCTAAGCATGGCTAGGTCTCTCTGGGATTCAGCCCAATGAACTAATTATTACTGTCAACCCTAATAAATCCTTTCTGTCTCATTTCAATAGTTTCTACTCTACAGAGGACCTCTGTATATTTTATGAGCCTATGTATATTTTATGCCCTGTCCTTTTGGATCTATCCCTTCCCATATTATTAATCAATTTATGAGACTTTTTAAAATATCCAGTACAATTTATGAACAGTTATTGATAGTATCCAAATTCCTGACAAATGGTTGGGACCAGTTCTTATTAAAAATAATCAGTAGAGCCTTACGTATAGAATTCCTACTTTAGGCTAGGTGCAATCCCAGACAGTTACATATAAAACAATCCCAATGAAAGCAATGGGAGTCATGTATGCATCACTATGTCCAAGATTACACCGTAAATTCTTTCTTGCTCACCATGACACTGCAGACATACAGTATGCTGAGCACTATGTGATGGAAAGGCAAGATATCAATTTAGTAATTGAAATATTTATTTTTGATATTTTTCATAGCAAACCAGATGTCTAAAGTTCAGCATAAGTATATCCAGCATGAATATGTAGTTCTCTTCACATGTACCCACAATGGAACCAGAGCTGCTTCCTTGTGGATTTGTTCAGATATGGATGCCAAAATGCGTGTGAATGTGCAGTGCCACTGGGAGTGAAGAAACTGGCCCTTTTGCCAGGTTCCAGGCTGTCCCAAACTCAGGGGAGACCTCTTTGGAGGAGGAGGAGGAGGAGGAGGAGGAGGAGGGTTGGGATTCCACAACAAATCCCACTCCCACTGAAGAGGTGGGGCAGCCCAAGGTGTCATGTTGCAGGGATGCCTCACTTGGGGTCCCAATGAATCCCTCTTCAACCCCATCCTGAACACTGACTTTACTCCCTCATCTCACAGGTTCTCCATTGAACAGGCAGTGGATCTGAGGGTGGCAGGTGTCCTACTTTACAGGGGACAGTCCTCTATTTGAAGAGCTATCAGAGGACAGTTCCTCCTTTGAAGGTATTCTCTATTTGAAGGGCTCTGGTTTAAATATAAACCATAAAGAGGGAGAACAGGGGCCTTGAGTTTGCCCATCAACACTTAGCACCTTACACTGGCAGACTGAGCAGGCACACAGGTTACCTAGTCAGTCTTGTATTTCTGTTTAAATTATAGTAGTTATTTCTAATTGTGTGTGTGTGTGTGTGTATGCAATAGGACATGTTTGAGGTCTTTCTCTAATGTACGTTCAGATTATCTGTGCATTTCCTTTATATCATGAGTCAAAATTCCTTCATCTCAAGGCATTCCCACCAAATGTAACAGAGAGGACTCACCTGGCTGCAGGGGCATATGTTGCACTGATTTTGTGTAATTTAGACCCAATTCAAATTTAGACCCAATTGGAATGGTAGTGATTGATAACCAGTGCCGTGTGGTTGTGACATCATGTTTGTAAGCAATTTATTATTATTATTATTATTATTATTATTATTATTATTATTATTTTATTTAATACATTTTTATACCGCCCAATAGCCGAAGCTCTCTGGGCAGTTCACAACAGTTAAGACCATAAAGTACAATAAAATATAAATATAAGATTTAAAACTACAGATTAAAAACAACAACAAAGCTAGCAGCAGCAGTTCAAATTACAATAACAGAGTTAAATCAAATACAAGATAAAATGATGAAAATGATTAAAATGCCTGGGAGAATAGAAAGGTCTTCACCTGGCGCCGAAAAGAGTACAATGTAGGCACCAGGTGAGCCTCTTTGAAGAGCTCATTCCACAACTGGGGTGCCACAACAGAAAAGGCCCTCCTACTGGTAGCCACCTTCCTCACTTCCTTTGGCAGGGGCTCTTGGAGAAGGACCGCTGAAGAAGATCTTAGTGTATGGGCAGGTACATATGGGAGGAGACGATCCTTCAGATACCCTGGCCCCAAGCCGTTTAAGGCTTTGAATGTTAGTACCAGCACTTTGAATTGGGCCCGGAAACAGTATGGGGTCACAGCCCCAGGACAGGTCTCCCCAAATGGCAGAAGTGGGGATTGAGGAAAACAGTGAAGGCAATCTTTTCCTTCCCATCAACAATGGGCACAAGGAACAGTCGGGAGATTTCCTGACTATGACTACTGACTTCATAGTGGGACTTGAAGAGCAATAAGAGGACTGAGGAGGTTTGGATAGCTGCCATGTTGCCAAGGCGATGTGACCACAGCTGATGGCTCTCAGGGCCCCGGATGCCTCGTATGAATCAAGAGAACTCTGGGAGCATGCATGGCTTCTAGGGCCTGCTGGAAAAGGCTGGACAGTGGGGATGAAGAAAAGGCTTGCCCCCTGGTTCCGCCTTCATAGATTTCATAGATCATAGAGTTGGAAGGAGCCTACAAGGCTATCGAGTCCAACCCCCTGCTCAATGCAGGAAACTAGAGGAGGGGTCTCCCATCCAAGTAATAACTAGGCTTGACCCTGCTTAGCTTTCCATGCTCAGGCAAGCTGAGCCAGCGTAAGCCACAGGCCTGCCTTTGCCAGTTGCAAAGTATGGACAGCACAGTGGCCCCTTATGCATCGCCAATGAAGAGGAAATACTTCACATAAGAAGAGGGCAAAAGAGGACACCAATTTGCATAACAGTTGCATATGCTAATTTATATGTATGCATGCAAATTTAGAAATAAATACTGTAATTTAAACAGAAATACAATACATTCAACCATAGTGGCAAAGACTGGCTAGGGGACCTGTGTTCCATGCTCAGTCTGCCATTTATTTATTTATTATATTTATACCCCTGTCTTTTTTCCTGCAAGGAACCCAAGGCAGCTTACATAATCCTCCTCCTCCTTCTCCTCCTCCTCTCCATTTTATCCTCACAACAACCCTGTGAGGTAGGTTAGGCTGAGAGTCAGTGACTGGCCCAAAGTCACATCCAACTGCTAAGTGTTGATGGATGGGCAATTTCAAGGCCCCTGCTCTCTCTCCTTATATTTTTTTGAATCATTAAACCAAAGTCGAGACTGTACAGCCCATCAGGTAGAGGCCACGTTCAAATAGAAGACCTGTCCTTTGTAAAGTAGGACACCTGGCCACCCTAAGACAGAAGAGGAGGAGTAATATCCTCTTAATCCCCTCCCCTCTATATCTGAGGCCTGTGGGCAGACAGGACCAACACAGTGGGGCCCTGAGATCCTGACATAGTGCTATCATGTGCATATCCTCACAACAGTGGCAGTGGTCCCATGGAAAGTGAACGCCGAGTATTCCATGTGACAGTACTGATCCATGTGGTTCACTATTTACAAAGGAGCCCCACCCCTGCAGAAAGCATTTTCAGCATGTACTACACCGCTGCCATCAAGTTGATCTGAAGCTGAGGTGGAGTAAAAACCCAGATGGTACTAGGGACGTTGGAGAAATCTGAAACAGTTTCAAATGAGTTTGGATTTCTATGAATCTGACCCATGGATTCTGCAGAAGACCGGCTTTTTCTGAGTTGCATGGACTTGCAGACCATGCAAATTTTTTAATTTCCTGGAATTGTACGCAATTTAGTCATACAAAAATTAAAAAAACACCAAGCAAAAATGAGCATTTCCCCCCATAGACTGAACTGAGAAAATGCAGAATTTGCTCATTTTTCACTCCCCCAGCAAATTTGCATTAACTAATTAGCACTAGTGTGCATTAAGTAATGCAGGTGCACATTAGTACACATAGATAGAACAAAATTCTGGTAAAAAAATTCATTCCATCAATAATCGGACACTGGAATGAAAGATGCCTGACAATCTATGAAACACAGACAGAGCAGATTTAATAACATCCATACATCCCTAATTGTTAAGCACAGGGAGGGTGGAATCTATCCTCTTCAATGATCATTTCTATTCAGAGAATTCCCCAAATGGTCTTGTATGAGGAGCATTTGGCTATTTAGTTCCCATGGCAACATATTGCCTTTAGTTTACCTAACAAAAGAATGTGCCAGGGCCAGGACAGATCTGTCTAACAGGTTTTACCAACTTTTAGCAACAACCCACTTCCCGGAGGCTTATAACAATATTAATACCTCTGTCGGTATAAAAAGTCATTCATGTATACCCAACCCAACTGGTCATGCTGATGCCTTTCATTCATTCATTCATTCATTCATTCATTATATTTATACCCCGCCTTTTTTCCTACAAGGAACCCAAGGCGGCTTACATAATCCTCCTCCTCCTCCTCCTCTCCATTTTATCCTCACAACAACCCTGTGAGGTAGGTTAGGCTGAGAGTCAGTGACTGGCCCAAAGTCACCCAGTGAGCTTCATGGCCAAGTGGGGACTAGAACCCAGATCTCCCGAGTCCCAGTCCAACACTCTCACCACTTTGGAAGCTATGTGTGTCAGTGGTATGGTAAATTTTGAAGTGCAGGAGCTCATCATCACAGCCCTGATAGCCACGCCTCCAAGACAAGTCTAAAAATGCATACAGTTATGTCGATCCTTTTCACATATCCCAAAGAGCAGCAGTTCATATGCCACAATGCCCAAATTACTAGGATCAGCTGAGAGCCACAGAATAGTGAGCTGCCAAAGGGTGGTGTAGCAGTTAGCATGGGGGACTTTTGCTGGGGAGACCGGGATTCCATGATGTTCATTGGCTGACCTTGGGCCAGTCACTGTCTGAGCCTAGCCTACCTAGCAAAGGGAAGAGGTGCTAGGCCAGGCCTGTCTTCCAACCCCCTCCCCAAAGTTTACAGCACTGGCAAATATCATCACTCCAGCAGATGGCATCATTGCCCCTGCTTTTAAAGTAGTACCAGAGCAGCGCTCCACTCTCCTCCTCCTCCTCCACTACACCACTGGTGTGTGTGTGCGTGCACACGTGTGTGCGAGCGTGCACACACACATGTGGTGAGACTGGGCTGCACCAGATGAGAAATGTGAGCTTCAGAATAGTTTCTGCCCAATAATAGGAGGCAGCAGTTCTCTCTACAGCTTCTGATGTTTGCATTCTTTTTTCTCTATGGAACCATTTACAGTACATATTCTTCAACATACAAGCTTAATTGGCTCAGAATCCTAAATGGAACCATTAATTCTTGTTGTGGATAGTTGTCATGGTTACAGATAACGACAGCACGCAATTAAATCCAACTGACTTCATAATATGTTCCGATTGCCAGACGGAAGTTTCAAAATATTCAGTTTGGCCGGGAGTTTAAATTTGGCTTGCTGGCCATCTTACATTGCCCCCCTGTGCCAAGTATTCTTCACTCAGACATTTTATACTGTTTGTTTTATCTTTGTATACTTCTTACAGACACATAATAACTAGAATTCCCAGATCTAAAGGATTCAAAATCAACTCCATTCCAAAGTATCTATAAATAGAAACTTTTGTGGTAGCAGAAATAACTCTAGATCAAGACCAATTTCCCTTCAATAGAAAAAAAAAAGCTTGCTTTTGAAATGATGTGAGTTTAGGGGAAACAATATAAAAATATATGTCTAATCTCTAGCTCTTTGCCTCCCATTATATGAAAAATTCATATATTTGATCTTCCCTAAAGTTATACAGAGGGTTCTATTTTGTATAATGGAGTTACTTTTGTATAATGACAAACAACACTGAGCTAGCAATAACTCTACTATCCCAGGTTCAATCCTGGCATTTCTAGTTAAAGTGTCCCAAGTAAGGAAAACTAGGAAAGATTCCTGGATATTGTAGAGCAGGTCCCAGTCAAAAATGGGCTAGATGGACCACTGGCCTGACTTGCTAGATGGCAGCCATCTTCTGCCTTTGCTTATTTAATCAAGAAGAAATGACCTAAGTGCAAAGAACATGAATAAATTATTGATTTGCAGACCACTATGGATGCTTATTTTGCTTGTCCACACAACAGCCTTAAGGTTGACTATTAGTCTGGCCTGGCCCAAGCTGTTTTACTTCCTGAGGCAGAACAGCAAATATCCCCCCTCCCACCCAAGTAAGATGCACAGCACATAAGGTCCATCAAGTTATTTTGGCACATGAGGCCAAAATTTTCCCCCCACAAACACCGTCCCCCATCCCTGTCAGTAAAAAATAAAATCATAATAAATGGAGGGAGCAATCCTATGGCCCCTAGACAGCGTTTGAGGGGCCATAGGATATTTTGAATCCCCAGCTCTGAGGTTGGAGACAGCATTCCGTCCTTGGTGGAGGAAATCAGAGCTCTGACCCCCTCCCTTCCCCTTGTGCCCAGCACAGAAAGAACCATGCCAGCTGCCCCGCCGAGGTCAAGAAAGCAACCTCAGAGAGGGGGGAAAGGGGGCATTTCAATGGGCTGGGAGGGGAGGAGACTGGAGAGGCCAGGATATGAGCTATTCCGAGGCCTCTCCAGCTGCCTTCCCTCCCCCTCCGAAACGCTTCTGCTAGACAGGCAAAAAAAGTCCATCCAGTGAAAATGCAGGGCGTAAGGACAGGGAGGCAAAGATCATCACCACTGCTCCTCCCGCCCTGCAAAGGATGCTCATAAGCCTCCAGGTTATTTATTTTATTTATTTATTATATTTATACCCCGCCTCTTTTCCTGCAAGGAACCCAAGGCGGCTTACATAATCCTCCTCCTCCTCTCCATTTTATCCTCACAACAACCCTGTGAGGTAGGTTAGGCTGAGAGTCAGTGACTGGCCCAAAGTCACCCAGTGAGTTTCATGGCCAAGCAGGGATTAGAACTCAGATCTCCTGAGTCCCAGTCCCATAGGGTTGCCCCCTAAATACGGTAACTAAGAATTTGCTTCTCCTTCATGAAACCCCAGATCTGTTGCCTGAGGCAGCCGCCTCACTCTTCCTAACGGTAGAGCCAGCCCTGCTCTTAATCTCAGGTTACAAATGGGAAACTGGAGCTGGTTGCTTGCCCGAGGTGAGCTATGAAGTCAATGACTGTTGGCTAAATAGGAATTTCAGTCCTGCTCCAAGTCCAGCAATATCCATGCATTGTGGCCTAATGGCAAATAGGAACCCGCTCAAACCTTCACTTCCCTTTCAACTCTACTTAAGGTGTAAATGGAAGATGAATTTCTAGATCTGGATAGAGTTTAGCATGGCAAGAAGAAGCAGAGAGTCAAAGCAACAGCTGCAAACATCTGGATCTAACAAAGGACTACACACACACACACACACACACACACACGCCAAAACATTATTTTGTCCAAAAGTTGCTCGGTCTGTAGCAGTAAGGGAAGGTATATGAAAGAAGATAACATGGGGAACTACACTACCTCATGTCTGTATGAATAGTTTCTGTCTCTGTATGAATAGTTAGCCATAGTCAAAGCAAAGCCACTAGAGGGCAGTTTGAACCTGCCAAATCCCATACAAAAAGGATAGCTCGTGATCTCCTTGGCAGCAGCTATTCTCTGTTGCAGGGTTCTCCAACCTTGGGTCCCCAGATGTTTTTGGCCTACAACTGGCTGGGGCATGCTGGGAGTTGTAGGCCAAAAACATCTGGGGACCCAAGGTTGGAGAACACTGCTCTATTGGGATTTCTGACCTGCCAGGATTTGTCAGTACAAATGTAAAAACTAGGTCAGGAAACTTTCTCTGTGTGTGTGTGTGTGTGTGCGTGTGTGTGTGTGTGTGTGGGGGGGGGACGCACAACCATTTGATAAGTGAAATTGCCACCCTTGGGAGAAAAGCTTTGAGAAATACCAGACAAAGCAATAATGCCCGAGAGGCTAGGAAGCCTTCTCCCTCTTGTATTGGAACAGAATGGGCACGCGGTGTACAGATGTGAGCTGACTAGCTAAAGGCTGACTGAGTGGCAACCTGAACCTGGCAGGGGGTCTTTTTGCCCACTAGCTCCATGAAGGTGATAACCAGAAACTCTCAGCAGTCTCTGCCTGAATGATGCTTCCATGCTAGCCACAGGGAATCTGGGATAGGTGTGTGTAAACACTGTGAATCTGACAGCCCCCCCCCCACTGAACCCCTTTTAATTATTCCCTTGACCTACACTTGTACGACTCAGCAAAAACAAGAGCACCAGAAGGGCCAGGACTTGGCCTGTGTTTTCTGCCATGTAAAGGCATTCATTGCTATTCATGAAAAGCAGTATTAGCTCTGCAGTCCTGCACACGCCAGGCATTTCATGCAAAGCAATGTTTTGGCAGTCAACCAATTTATTTGGATATTTTAGGGACTGGCAAGATTCCAGAAGTGTCTCTCCAGTCATGGATGTCATTTGTTGTATGTTCCCTGAAGTAGCGGCTTAAGGTTTAGCCAAATTCCTTCAGGTGAACTTTGATTTTTATTGATGAACAATGTTTATTCTCTAAATAAATTGTTATTCTTTTTCACCAAACTTGCAATAATTAAAGCTGAGCAGGAGACCAAACAAAACCCTCCCCCACTAAGTTGTACCTCCTGTCCTTGTTCAGTTCTTGCTGTCTTTCTTCTTAATAATATTGTTGTGAGCCATATAGGATCATAGAGTCGGAAGGGGCCTACAAGGCCATCGAGTCCAACCCTCTGCTCAGTGCAGGAAACTAGAGGAGGGGGTCTCCCATCCAAGTAATAACCAGTCCTGACCCTGCTTAGCTTTCCACACTCAGACAAGCTGAGCCAGCATGAGCCACAGGCCTGTATATCATTCTGTTATGCCAGGGGTGGAGAACCTGGAGCCACACCCGCCCCCCCTGGGGTCCCAATCCCCCCCGAGGTTCCCGAGATGACCTTACCTCCTTTCCTTGGGCTCACCACCTTTCCCCAGCCACCAGTTGTTTGGTGGTTTCCCAGCTTTTGTGCATTCCCCCCCCCCATTCTAAAAGGTTGAAATGCCTCTATGCTGGTATTTTTGGCCCCATCGCCCTTTCCACACACCACTGGAATGTGGCCCCCAAAAGCTTCTCTGAAATGGAATTTGGCCCTCATGCTGAAAGAGGTTCTGCACCCCTGAGACTTGCCAGTTCTTCCCACACCAATAGCGCTCCTTTCAGAAGACGATGGCACCAGTGTGCTGAGAAATAATCACAATCACTTGACCTTTGGGATTCCTCTTTGCAGGCTTTACCAGTGAATCATGGAGACAGACGGCACTGAAGCAACAATAGCTTATGATTCTGGAATTAGATGAATTTTGTTACCCTTCTAAGTGGCTGCATTGGAATCCATGCCCCCCCCCCCCAATGATGTCAGAAACTGTCTAGATGTAAAATGTAGGCTATTCATCCTTGGAGCCACAGTGCCCAGCTGGAAGATCAGGTAGATATATTAGGCTTAAATCTTTAATTTCCTTGGCAACTATTGCTTCTGAGCCTCCACCTACACTATTATCTGAACAGGAATTTCGTAGAATGTCCACAAATGCTCCAGCTGCAAAGTGGAAGAGGCAATCTTAGGGAAGCAGATGTTCAATTCAACCAGAAAGAAAAAAAAGCCATCCTGGGTTGATTCAAAACAGGGCCAACTATGGGTGTTGCCAGACTGATGGCTCCTAGTGCTATCCATCAGGAGGCACTGTGCAGCGGTTCTGTTTTTCCCCTCCTCGGTGGGTTTTCTGCTGTAACAGAAAAGATGGAAGTGGTGGGAAAACATGGGAGGGTAACAAGAGGAAGACAACATCATGTAGACCTCCTCCATGAAATTCCATGGATTGATTCACTGGGCAATGACAGGATAAAAGCCTCATCTGGAAGCACCCTCTGTAATTATTCCTCAGTGTGCACTTCCCAGTATGACTGGCTTATGAATGGTTCATTGTGAAATATTCTACTTTCTTTAAGGGAACAAAAGGAGTAGAGTTATCTATCATTTCATTCATTTCATTTATTTCATTTCTATACCGGCCCACAGCCAAAGCTCTCTCTGAACCTTCTGAACAGGACTTGCTGTCTGGAAATCCAGACAGATTTCCCTTAATGTTAGGGTGAACTAGGCAATGTTTGCAAAACAGCAAGGTGAACCTGCATTCCTGTTGAGTAAACTGTGGGAGAGGGACAATGCATCTCGAATACCGTGGCTGTGCTGAACATTTGCCCATTTTGATTTTCAGATGAAGGCAGAGGGTTTTTTGAGTGGGTCCCAAAATATTGCCTCAAAACCTAGTAATGATGAGAATGTTCATATTTCTCAGACCTCTTTGCTGCCATTATTTATCTGATCTGCTGCTGCTTTGTGTCAATCCCCCCACTTACGATTACTGAATTGTCTTCCTGACATTAGTCACTTGAGCAATCCCAGCCAATCACAGATGGGATAGTGAATGTGATGGCATCGCAACCATATGTAGCCAATCAAATTGGTTATGTGCTGATGGGTCACTGAGAGCAAATCAAGCTCTAGGGCACATTACCTCCACTGAACACTTCCTCAGGGCTGGCCCAAGATATTGTGCTGCCTGAGTTGAAGAACAAGATGGCACCCCCCCCCCCCCAATTCTACAAAAGAAGCTGACCAGATACGCAGTTGAATCTTACTTCAACACTGGCAACTGGACAGCATCCCTCACTGCACCTGAGAGCAGCAGGCCAGGTTAGGGGGCAGAAGGCAAGCCGCATGGCACCCACAGCTCTCTCCTCCAAGCCCTTGCTGCTGCTCCCCAGCATCCACTGCCTCATTCAGCCAAATAGTAGGGCTGGTCCTGCCAGCTTCCCCCACTTCAGTACAACCCAAAAGGGGAGGAGCCCCCTTTTAACACAGCGCCCCCCCCCAAAAAAGTCACAAAAATGGTTCATAAAAATATTCAGGTTAACCTTAGCGAACACCATTTCTGGAGTTGGAAAAGTACAATTATGCCAATTGTAGTAAGAGGTTTTCTAATCTGCTCTGAAAGAAATAAAGATTTCTATTTATATCTGCAAATTACATCAGTGAGCCTGTCACTTCGCACCATATTTTTTTTGCACAGTGAAATAATAAATGATCCATAAAACATGGAAATACTATTTAAATCCCAAAATAGACCTTACGTTTTATTATAAAAGTTACCAAAGTATGCTTCTAAGGGTACAAGATTAGAAGGCTTTACATTGCTAATCCTATGCATGTTTATTCAGAGGTAAGTCCTATTGTATTCAACAGGGTTTATTCCTAATCTAAAGCTGCAATATTAATCACACTTTCCTGGTAGTGGGCAACTTTGAACAGTGGGACTTACTTCTGAGTAACCATGCATAAGATTGTATTTTTAGTTATTTGTTGAGTAACCATGTATAAGATTGTATTGTTAGCTATTTGCAGAAGGAGGAGGAGGAGGAGGAGGAGGAGGAGGAGGAGGAGGAGGAGGAGAACAATGACAACAACAGCAACAAGTCCTTATTTTCTGTGCATTCCTGGTAGTTTTCCAGTTTCTTCCTGCAAGCTGGCAAAATGCACAGGAATGCCATGTACTCTCCACGTGTCATAATTAAGTTATCTTTTCTGAATTATTAAATAGCCATAGACACAGAGAACAGCAGAAAACATGCTGCGTCTCCACGTGGCTTGCCAAAACATATGGACTAACTCAATTTACAAGGCAAGCGGAACAGCACACATAATTCCCCCTCTTTGTTGGCTCACCATACCATTTATGAAGCTCCAAGTTCCCTTCTGAAAATAAGTGGCTTCAGGACCTCCTGGGCAGTGCCAAATTGTACATCCTGGGTTCATGTCCCTGGGATGCACCCTTGTCTGGAGCTAATGGGATCATTAGACATAAACTCTACAGCCCACAACAACAGAAATTGGATAATTGTCTGTAGGTACGCATTAAACAATTTGTAGTTCTTGTAATCACAACCCTATTTCCTTGGGGTTTTCCGGACTGCTTTGAGGCAAGGAAGAGGTTGATTCATGAGATACTGCCTTGGTTCAGGCACATCTTCAGAGATGAGACACAGGAGATGCAGGAGAAGATTGGATATGCCTTTCAGCAATGACAGTGCTAGGTTGCCTTATTTGGGTGGAAATCCCCTTATGCCATATTAAACTGGCTGGCAGTTTGTCTTCATATACTCCATTTAAGTTGCCAGGTAACCAGCAGAAATATAAAGATTTCAAAAACATTCCTTGGGCTGTGGAATGCTATTTTAAATCTAAGTCACCCTTGCAAATTGGGCCACAAAAGTAATTAACCCATGAATATTTTAATATTTATGTCCAGATAGAATGATTTTATTCATTTGCATATTTCACAGATGGGATAGGGACAAACTCATAACACCATGTATCTCCGAGCACTGCCTGAGGAGGGCCTGCAAAAAGCTCTACTTCATCTACTCTGGTGTCTGCTATACGCATGCACTCTGTCTGCAATAGCCTGTCCACCGGTGTTTTGAACGCCAGGAAGATGTTTGCTCTCTTGGTTAAATATATACAAGAAGAACATGAGCATTCTTCAGACGTTAGGGCTTTTCTCCACACATTCCCTGTACATGCAGGCAGCAGGTGGTGGCAGGCTCCACCCCCATCCATGCGTTGAAAGGCACATCTGCAATATGCATCTGTGCACACATGTATGTGAGGTTTCATAGATTTCATAGATCATAGAGTTGGAAGGAGCCTACAAGGCTATCGAGTCCAACCCCCCTGCTCAATGCAGAAAACTAGAGGAGGAAGTCTCCCATCCAAGTAATAACCAGACTTGACCCTGCCTAGCTTTCCACACTCAGACAAGCTGAGCCAGCGTAAGCCACAGGACTCTGCTTGATGTAGGAAGGCTATGTGTCCTCTTTTATAGAGGATGGTCCTCTATTTTGAAGGCATCTTCTATTTGAAAGGCAGTTCAGTCCAAGTCTGGTATAAATATGAAGAGCCATGAGAAAGAAGAACTGGTCCTTGAAGTCGCCATCAACAGCACCTGGACAGCAGACTGAGCAGGCACACAGGTTACCTGATCAGTCTTCCACAATATGTGAGATGTACTGTATTTCCATTTAAATTATAATAATTATTTCTAAATTTACACACACACACACACACACACACACATATTAGCATATGCAAATTTAATGCAAATTGGTGTCCCCCTTTTGGATGATAGGCCACCCTAGTTACAAGTCTGACAACTCATTTTGATTTCTTCATCTAGACAAGTAGCTTTTCACTCAGCTGCTTAGCTGGGACAAGTGCCAAGTGGCCTTGAGTGAGCAGATGTGTGGCAGGCGGGACCCACATGCGGGCCTCTCTTTCTGGGCCAGTGGTGCAGCTAGGTCATTTTAGACTCTGGACGTAATGATTGTATGGGTGGAGGGGGCTTAGGTGCCAAGTGTGCACACAACTAAAATGTCTGTTTTCCTTCCCCCCCCCCATTCCATGCTTTACAGCTGCCTCTACATTCCTGACATGTTAGAGCAAAAGAAACAAAACAAGGAAAACTGTTTTCTAGCCCTGATTAAAACAATAATAATACTCTGAGCATGGGCAGTTTCACATCTTAAACTCACTGAAATGAGTTTAAATCAGCATGACTGCAGGAAGAATATGGAGGTTTCTTCAGTTGCCCTGATGCTAAACACATTTACTTGGGAATATAAGCACCATTTTGTTGAAGAAAAGGAATAATAGAATCATAGAGTTGGAGGGGATCATTTAGGTCACTGAGATTAACCCCTGCTCAGCACAGGGATCCAGTTTAACGCATCCCTGATGGATGGATGGCTGTCAAGTCTCTACTTGAATACCTCCAGCGACAGAGAGCCCACCACCTCCCTAGGCAGTTGAGTCCATTGGCTGACTGCTCTGACTATTAGGAAGTTTTTCCTGATGTTCACCTGAAATCTGCCTTTCTGTAACTTAAGCCCATTATTTTATGTTATACAGTCTTGGATGACAGAGAACTGGTTGGGGCCTCTTCTGTGTGACAACCCTTTAGGTATTTAAAAAGTGCTATTATATGCTCCCCCGCAGCATTTGCTTCTCAAGGATAAACATACCCAGTTCCTTCCATCTTTCCTTATAGGATTTAGTTTCTAGTCCCCTGATAATCTTTGCTGTCCTTCTCTGAACTTGTTCCAATTTATCTGAATCCTCCTTAAAGTGTGGTGTCCACAACTGGACATAGAATTCAAGGCGAGGTCTGACCAGTGCAGAGTAGAGTGGAAATATTACTTCCCATGATTTAAAAACTATTTCTTTATTTGATTTTTACCCCACCTTTCTACCAAAAAATGGCACTCAAGGCGGCTTACAAAAACAATTTAAAATAGATTAAAACTATAAAACACATTAAAATACAATAAAAACATAACAATTACAGAATAAAAACAGCACCCAACCCACAGACCCACTTACAGGCCAAAAGCCTTCTTGAATAAAGTGGTCTTTGCCTGCCAGCAGAAGGATAGCAGAAAGGGAGCAAAGCTAGCCTCCCTTGGGAAAGAGTTCCATAGCCTGGGAGTGGCCACTGAAAAAAAAACCTCTCAAATTGCCACCAAACATGCCTCTGATGGTGGCAGTCTCAAAAGAAGGGCCTCAAAAGAAGATCTTAAGGACCAGGCAGGCTCGTATGGGAGAAGGCGGTCTTTCAGGTAGCCTTGTCCCAAGCTGTATAGGGCTTTATATGTCATAACCAGCACTTTGCATTCTGCCTGGAAACAGACCGGTAGTCAGTGAAGCTGCTGTAACAAGGGAGTCACATGCTCCCTGTAGCCGCTCCCAGTCAACAGTCTGGCTGCAGCATTCTGGACCAGCTGAAGTTTCTGAACAGTTTTTGAAGGCAGCCCCATGTGGAGCATGCTAAAGTAGTCCCAGATTGAATCCCTATTCCCTGATTTGCCTTTCAACTGACCAGGACCATCTCTATCTTGTCTGGATTAAGCTTCAATTTGCCTCAATTAAGCCTCATCTAGTCCATTACTGACATCAGGCACTGATTTAGAATCAGAACAGTTTCCTTGGATTTAGATAGAAAGGAGAGATAAGAGTTGGGTGTCATCAGCATACTGGTGGCTCCGAACCTCATAACTCTGGAAATCCCTCCCAGCGGTTTCATGTATTTGTTAAATATACATGTGCCCTGCTGAATGAGTGGGGCTAGATACTAATTGGGGCTAGATACTAGATACTAATTGGGACAGATACTAATGAGTGGGGCTAGATACTAGATACTAATTGGGACAGACCCATGCTTGCCATAGAGGCCATGAAGTCATGAGCCACTCCCGACAAGGTGGCCTCAGCATGCCTGTTGAAATCCCCCAGCACAACAAACCACAGAGACTCCAGTACCAAGCCCGAGACCACGTCATCAGCTAGCTCAGGAAGGAAGATTGTTGAGCAGCGGGGCAGGCAGTACATCAACAGTATTCCCATTCTGTCCTGAACATCCAGTTTCAGATACATACACTTGAGCCTGGAAGACTGTGGGGCGGGGCACCTGAACAGGGGGATTGAATTCTGGTTGACCACTGCGACTCCGATTCCCCGCCAGTTCTTGCCTGCTGCAGCACAGAGAACTCAAGTGGCCAAAGCTCAGAGAGAAACTATACTTCTGTTGATGCAACCTCAAATTGCATTTGCCTTTTTTGTGGCCACATCACACTGCTGACACATATTCAGCTAGTGATCGACTACAGCTTCAAGATCCTTTTCACACATCCTATTGCCAAGCTAGGTATGCCCCATCTTATACTCGTGCATTTTATTTCTTTTTCCTAAAGAACTTTGCACTTGTCTCTGTTAAATGCCAGTCTGTTATTTTCTGCCCAGTCTTCTAACCTATCAAGATCATTTTGAATTTAATGTATTTTTAAAGTAAAAATCAATAAAGTACCATCTGTAACCACGTACATGCCTGGCGGTTGACTATAAAATGTAGAAAGACAGGATGCTGTAGAAAACAGTGTCAGCTCTGGCCAGCTTGGGTGCTGGTGCTGAGCCTGTCTGCTGCTTCCCCCATCACCTGCCACTCTGGGTGGTCAGCTGGGGGCCCTGGGCTACGGGTAGGGATGTCAAAGAATTCCACAATGGATTCAAATCAGTTCGGAGTTCTACGACTCTGATCTGTGGATTGTGCACCGGACCAGCTTTTTCTGAGTCACATGGGAGTCTGCAGACTTGCTGACCAGTTTTGTACTCTTGGGGCAATTTGCACAAATTCACCCTTCCGCTAATGCACACTCGTGCTGATGTGAATTAGTGCTGATGTGGATTAGCGCAAGTGGAACGAGACACTCGTACATTCCTAAGAAAATCTGATTCCGTCAGTGAGCACACAAAGGAATGAAAGATAATCCGCAAAACACAGACGGAACGGATTTAACAAAATCCGTGCATCCCTACCTACGGGACCCTGGACTTTAGTCTCAAGGTGCAGCCCCAGCTGCAACACCGCTCCTGGCCATTGCAATGCTTTTTCTATCATGAGAAGTGCCACAGTGTTATCTTGATCAAGGCTGGTTAGTTATGTGGCACTTTTTCCAGCCTGGAAATCAAATGCGCTACCAACCCACTGCAGCTGCCTACGCTAGCTTTAATGGTCTGGTTTAACCATTTAACCAGAGACCTACAAAGGCCGTTAACTTATAGGCCTTTCAAGTGCTCTACCAACCCGCTCCAGCTGCCTACCCTAGCTTTAATGGTCTGGTTTAACTGTGGCCTAGATACTGTGTACCAATGAGTTCAATGGTTGTTTAAAAAATGATGTTCAAATTATTCTTTTCGATCAGTTGCATTTCCCCCCCTTTACATAAAAATGGGAGCATTCCTGCGTTGTGAGTGACTGGAGTTTCAGAGATAACCTGAGGGGGAGAAAACAGAAAAAAGCCTGTAAACATTCTGACAAGCCTTGTTGAAAACAAAAGGCAGCATTCAGCATAAGTTAAATTTGGTGCTTAAATTATCACTGACACTGGTGCAGCGGTGACCTTTGAAAAATCTCATGAAAAGAAAGGGCAAAGAAAGACGGCTTTATACTACAGTTCTCTGCCATATAAAACCCAGTTCTAAATCAGCCCAGCCCACCATGCTCTTCTTCTTGGCAACCTCCACTCATTCCCACGGGGCCTGTGCAAAGTTCTCATGAAAGAATGCTGGGAATTGAGAGACAATTATTGGCGAACTGCATCTACAATCCACACTATATTTTTCACTTCTTTAAATTCTTCACTTGTGTGGTGCTGGGTGCGGCAAATTTGTGGTGGTTTATTTTGTCCCATCTTTAAAATAAAAAAAAAAAGACGAAGTCAAAGCTCTTGATCTATGGAGAGGTCAAAAGTCCTGATCTAGCTAGCACTTTGTTTTCAAAGTGGGGAACCAAACAATCAGCTGTTCTGAAGGGGCATAAGGGCATCAATTTGAAATAAAATAAATGAAATGAAATTTCTTTAACACACCACCAGTTTCATTAATACCACCAGTAATGGAGATTTCCAGTCCATTGGAAGAAGTTCCAGTCTCTGGCTGATTAAGAGTGCAATCCTATGCATGTTTAGAAAGAGGAAAGGCCTACAACTCCCAGCATGCCCCAGCTGGCATGGCTGGGGCATGCTGGGAGTTGTAGGCCTTTTCTCTGTCTAGACATACATAGGATTCTAAGCCTTAAGGCTTCGAGCAGCCTTAAGGCTTCGAGTAGAACCTGGTGACCTGTAGATGTTTTGGACTCCCATCAGCCCCAGCCAGCAGGGCTAATTGTCAGGAATCCTGGGAGTTGTAGTCTAAAACATCTGGAGGGCACCAAGTTGGAGAAGGCTGGTTCTACATAAGCCCTATTCATGTGTTACTCACATGTAGGGTCTTTCCATGTGGAGGCAGGCCATGCTTTCCTGATCATGCAGAGCCTATACACCTCAGCAGCTGCTGGTGCATTGGGGTTCCTTTGCAGACAACTGCATTCAGTGCGTGAATGTTGCAGGAAGGAGATGCGACCTTGGGGGAGGAACTAAAAGCATGACCTCACTCCCGCTTCAACACATGAATAGGGCTTATAGTGCTAAAGACTGCATTTTATAATGTAATATAAAAATTTCCAGAAATATTTTATATATATATATATATATATATATATATATAAAACATGTATAAGACAGAGACAATTAGACATGTAAAATACAGCTTCTCTATGCTGAAGATGATAATAAATGTCCTTTCAGATTTGAGGACCTTTATCTCTAGACGAGGTGTTGTCTAGACGAGGTGGCATTGGTTAATGCCAATGTTTTTTGTTTGATGCTTCCAGAGAAAGGTCCTCACAGCATGTAAGCTTTCTTACTCTCTTGTGTGGAAGCCAATCGCGCCCAACGGCTTTCTTCAGTGGCCCTGTAGTTTCCACTCAATTCAGTATACAAGCTATTGCTCTGTATTTCTCAATTCAATGCTGGTTTCATTCACCAAGCTCTTGAGGAGCACTGCCTATTTCATTATATTTTCATGGTTATATTTTATATATATATATATATATATATATATTTCTTGACTTTCAAGTTTCTATGCTTTGTTTCTGTCAGGATTTTAAACATAGTCCCTTGTTTTTATATATATATATATATATATATATATATGGGCTTATAGTGCTGTCAACTTTGTGAGGGGCTGTAGCTCAGTGACAGAGCCCATGCTTTGCATGCAGTAGATCACAGGTTCGATCCCCAGGTAGGGTAGGGAAAACCCTCCTGCCTGAAACTCTGGAGAACTGCTGCCAGTCAGTGTCAACAATACTGGGCTAAGTGGAACAATGGTCTGAGTCAGTATAAGGCAACTTCCTATATTCCTAATTTCTGAATAAAAACAACAACAACCCTGTCTCCTGGTCAAGACCATGATGCTTGGTAAAGTGGATTCATGACAGACACTGGCTGGTCACAGGCATCTGGTCATCAGAAGCTCCTAGGGTAAGGGATAGTGAACATGTGGCCTTCCAGATGTTGCTGCACCCCAGCTTCCATCATCCACAACATTGGCTATCCTGGCAGGGAATGATGGGAGTTGTGCTCAAACAGTCCTGGAGATCGTCAGGTTAGGGAAAGCTGACTCAGGGCATTTTCACATCATTCACACTCACTGTGTTAATGAATTACAGCTTGATCATTTATGTATATTTTGGAGTAAGCCCCATGGATTTTTTAAAACCAATTACATACTGAAGAGGGCCACTAGTTAGTTAAATTCATGTGTTATTGATGTCAGTTTCTCCATATTATATTTGATTTTCTAATTCTGATGCAGAGCTTGCTAGCAAATCTTTCTGTTCTGCCTTTAAGCTCAGAGTTCCCAAAACACCTGCCGGAGTGCTTTCTATTTATGTTCCCAAGCTGACCTTGTTAAAAGCAGTGGCTGAGAACAGTTTTGCTTCAGTTTGTGCCTGACAGCTTCTTTCTCAGCTTTGGATTCCACAAGGATTTTGGTCTGAATTAACCTTTCAAACACAATTCTTCATGTCTAATGCTTTAGGGATCTAGTTCCCTAATTTATAATTCCATGTTCTAGCAGAAGCTGTTTGGATGCATATATGAGAAAACAGAAAGCAGTTAACACCTTGCATTAGTTTAATAGAAAACTGTTATAAAATTTATTTCAGGTGGTATATGATGCAATGGAGGCTTAAGCAATATTTTCCTAAACTGTCACCATTGTTGGCAATGTGGCCACAATAAAGCAGATATCATACATACATATATGGTGGAATTACCACAAAATACAGCTGTTTTCGGTTCAACTTTTGTCTAAAATTAAGGACATTGTAGGGATTGTTATACCACAAGATGCTGTCATTGAATTACTGATTGTTTGAATAGCTTGGGCCAGAACAGGATATTAAATTAATTTATTACTTACTAATGAATTAATATTTATTTATTTACTGCATTTTTATCCCACTTCCCAGACAATTATTTTCTCCCAAAGTGGCTCACATCAATCTAAGAGAGAGACAGGCCCTGCCATCAGGCTTACAAACTAAAATGACAAGACACACAAGGAAAGGGGAATGGAGGGGAAAGGAAATCAGTTTTTCAAGGCCAGAACAAGGTGGTGAACTATAAGTGGGCATTTAAATGCACTTCGGGCCAGGATGATCTTCTCTTGCTGGTGATGTTCTTGCTTGAATGGCAATTGGTGCCTCTTGTTCCTTTGGCTGATGGATGGGGCCAGATCTTCCTACTGACTTCTGCAGTCCCAGGGCAACTGTCAGTTGGAACTGCGTGTTTTTTCTGACTAGGATGGGGAAACAAGCTCCCTGCAACTGATTTTTCTCTAGTAGCAGGACTCTCCAACCTTGGGTCCCCAGATGTTGCTGGACTACAGCTCCCAGAATCCCTTGCCATTAGCCATGCTGGCTGGGTATGCTGGGAACTGTAGGCCAGCAACACCTGGGGACCCAAGGTTGGAGAGCCTTGCTCTAGACAAAAGATGGGCCAGGTTAGTCTTCCTTTTGGCTTGATTTTATTCCTGGAAAGCAGGGGGAGCAGTCCTTGGTGTGGCGTATAATGTCACATCAATTACATTTTGGTCCATTTTCTCATGCTAAATTGGGGAAAACTGGATTTAAAAAATTGGTAAGAAAATGTTTTTGTGGTGGACTTCAACGGATATGTTGATTTTTTTACCTTGGATCAACTAGTGGATGTTGATGATGAGTTTTTGACATCCTCGGCTTTGTGTGACAAATATGATTTGCCTGCTATAGCTGAATAGCTGATAACAAAGGAGAATCACGGAAATATGAGTATATCAAAAAAAGTGTGAAAACACCACCGTGATAGAACTTTCTTTTATCTTTTTAAAAAATTTTTTACAACTTTTTAACAATACATGTTCAATCATTATATTTAAACTTTCTTTTGTCTATTTTTGGAATTTTTAACATTTTTTTACAACACATATTGATTTAATATTTATATAAACTTTAAAAACTTTTCAATAATCAAACTTTACAAACTGTTCACTAATCATGCTGTAACACAGAGTATACATCATGTAAAATTATATTCAATGGTAATCACCCCCTTATCTTTCAGGGGTTTAGCATCCACCAAACTTGCTGTATTCTTATAGAGTTAATGAAAACCTTCCTTTGTTTTTTCTTTGTCTTCATGGAGTTGCTACAGCCTTTACTCTTATTTTGTGAGATGGCCTTCAAGTGAGCCTTCCTCTCCGTTTTTTCTTTCTGAGTGGCTTAAAGCATTATTTTTCCTTGGAATGGTTTCCAGAAGCCTGATATTCTCCGTATCCTCACTTGTTTTTTTCCCCAACAAGAAACCGGTTTGGACTTCTTGTTTCGTGCAATATTTGCCTTTCTCAAGGGTTTCAAGGATAGTCACGGGCTTATATCAGTTTCATTACCCTCTATAATACAAAAACATTTGTTGTGTTGCCAAACATATTTCCAAAACAGTCAACCACCATAAATCCCAACATTTTCACTTACGTTCTCTTTTTTGTGGGTTGTTATTCCATTTACATCCTCTAGTGGCCATACTGTTGCATGCATGTATATACTCTATGGACAGCTGTAAATCATTCCAGCAGAACCAATTGATACTCCCTCTGGGTTATTACAATTAATTAAGTATTATTAGGAGTTACCCTGCACTATACTCAACGATATTCATGAGGATTTACCCACCCTTGATTTCTCATATATTTCTTGGTTACCCTAAATTTAACATGTACTGGGTGGTTTCAAGTCCTCAATCCTTCCACAATCACACAGCTTTTATATTGAATAGAGGCCAATCAGTCATATCGTCCCATGATACATGTTTATAAATACTGGCTGAAAGGTCAACTATTTTTTATAAACATTTTGGTTACAAGGGGAGAAACATTAACCTGATCTGACCCTGTGGATGATGTCAACAGTAGGTGCCAGCTTTCACGATCTCTTGATAAAAAAGGGTATATGGCAAAAAAGTCAGGGCAAGCCAGGGCTTGCGATCATACTGGGGAGGGCACTTGGGCAGTTGTGAGGCAACTGGCACTAGCGGGTGTACCAGGCAAGCTTGGTAAGAGTGGCAAGGGGTTTTTGCTACTCTTGCCAAGTGGCTTGATATCTGATTCCTGGTATCCACGATGGGGTCGGTTGCCCAGGTTTGGACAACACGACAACCCATCGTGGGTACAACAATCTGTACAACAACAACCCATGGGTTGTCAGGGTGTCTTGTTGCCCATGAGCAAGCCACCCTGCAGGAATTGGTCTGGGTTCACATGACATGACAACCCATCACAGGTAACAACCCATGTTGGGTTGTTGTGTCATGTGTGAACCCAGCCTTAAAGTGATGTGCGATCCCACCCAGAGGGAATGATGATTCCCCTTGTATCTCTAGCTGATTCCCACATGGGAGTTCATGTACTCAAGCTATTTCCCAGCCTCCTCCATAGTAATAAATGCCAATCCCACCCGCATGCTAGAATGAAGGCTGCCAATTTCTTGGTATCTCTGATCATATTGGAAACCCATCCCCTTCCTTTGACTTCCTCTAGAGAGGAAGTCAAAAGGAAAGCTGAGCACCGAGAAGGTTTGTGGGTGAATCGCTGCATCCCTGCAAGCCCTGACTCCTCTGCACCACTGCTATCATGTCATCAGTCAATGAGGTATCAAATTGTATAGCACACACACACACACACACACACCAGTGTCCGGCAGGTTTCGGTGTTGTGAAGGCTTAAAGAACAATACAACACTGACTTTTTCTTTGCCCCCGTTGTGGCCACTGTATCTCCAGAGCTGCAGTGCTTTGAAATCCAAGGTCAGAACCTTGAAAAGCCAGAGTTTTATGAGATGCATTCGCCTGAGCTTGTAGAATAACCTGGAGACCCTCTTCACAAGGTTGTCCTCTGGTTCCCCGAGAGCAGAAATATAAAAGTGATTTACAGGAGCAGCTGCTGAGTGGTCTTAATAATGATAGAGATGCATTTGGTCATATTTCCTTAGGCGGGTTAATAGCGTGAGACTTAATATTCCTTTTGCCCCGTAGAAAGCGACCAGTCAAAGGGGGAAAAGGGCATTTGGTGGCAGAAGCACAGATTCGCTCCCTGCTGAGTGCGAGAGCATCTTAAATGACCGAGACTTGCCGGATGCCCTCGGAACACATCAAATGGTCAATAATTGAAAAGACAACTACCCCCCATCCCCATCCCCAGCCAGCTTATCTATATGCTGACAGTTTTGTGTGGACCATGGAGTCCTTCTCCTTCACTGCCTTAGTAGCATTCAACCTCTTTATCTCCCGGATAGTATATGGCTCTAATTGACCATGGAACAATTTTCATGTCCAGCATCAGCCCATTCAAACTCAGGCAGCCACATGCTTTTTATTGTCTCCCTAGTCAAAGAAAGGAAATCTCAGCTTCCAGGAAATCTTAGCAACTGGAGAAAGGAAGATAAGGAATGTTTATGTTTTCCATTACATTCCTTCCTAGCAGAGATTCCCTAAGTCATCTACAATATACTGGCTGCTCTAAGGATGCCTAAAATAATTTCTGCCTCTCTCTCTCTCTCTCTCTCTCTCTCTCACTCTCCCTCTTTTCTAAATGACACGTCATGCTTTTAACCCATCTTTCCCCCACCCGGTGCCCTGCACAGGGTTTGGGCTACAGCTCCCATCACCACCAGCCAGCAGGGCCAATGGTGATGGATGATGAGAGTCATAGTCCAAACCCTTTTTAACCACTCTGAGAAACATAGGAGTATCAGAACTGCAGGAAGGATTATGCCACTGTCTTTGACTGTGCTTATATTATTTAAGGCCCTCCCTTTCCAGAGCAGGGAAAAGTCCTATGACAGCTTTACACGGTTAGCTTGGTTTTGAGAACCAAACTAGACATGTTGCTAAATGTGTCATTCCATTTCTATCCCATCTTTCTTTCTCTCCACCCTATTTTATCCCTCACAACAACCCTATGAGGTAGGCCATGCTGAAAGACAGTGACTAGACCAAAGTAACCTAGTATGATCTATAGCCAAGCATGGATTTACAGTAATCCCAGATCAAAGTCCAAGGACTGCCCTTCTGAGGATTTTGTTGTGCAATCATCCTGCCTCATTCACTGAATTCTGTGTGGGGATCCAGACAAGGTCACCTTCCATTTGTAACCTTCCAGTGTTTTCCCACTGCTGCTTCCATCTTTTTTCTACCCAGAAAAAAAATCTGTTAAGGAGGAAAAGATGAAATAGATGACAATGTCTTTTGATTGGTGGTGCTAGAAGCCCTCCATCTGGAAACACTACAACACTTTAACCACTACAGTCCACTGACTCCCCATCATTCATCATCATCATCATCATCATCATCATCATCATCATCATCATCATCATCATCATCATCATCTACTGTATTTCTATACCGCTCCACATCAAACAGGTTCTGGCATGGTGGATATATATGTGGTGTATCTGATTGTATGAGATAACAGGGCATGATGTGCTAAACTCTCCCTATGCAGCTTACTTCTCTGTAGCTCCTCTCTCCAAGAGCTTTTCTTCCACCAGGGCTCACTCCTTGTCTCACATGGATTTTATACCTGAAGGTGGCACAGATCAAAGTTCTCCTTGGCCCTTAGTCTCAAAGCAACAGCAGCATTCCCAAAGCCTCCAGACTGATTTTTCCAGCCAGTTCTGAAAACCTAGCATCTGGCCAAATGGAATGGCTGTTTGTGCTCTCCTAGCACACACACACACACACACCATTGTCACAGATCCTAGCACGGCAAATAACTGTGACTTTCATAGATTTCATAGATTTTATAGATCATAGAGTTGGAAGGAGCCTATGAGGCTATCGAGTCCAACCCCCTGCTCAATGCAGGAAACTAGAGGAGGGGTCTCCCATCCAAGTAATAACCAGGCCTGACCCTGCTTAGCTTTCCACGCTCAGACAAGCTGAGCCAGCATGAGCCACAGGCCTGTCCAGGTATGTGGAATGGCTGAGGGTCTGCTTAATGGAACACCAAAGACCACTGTGAATGATCCAGTGGTACAGCGCTGGCTCCAGATTTTTGAGGACACTTGGGCAAGACACTCTCAAGGCCCCCCCATCGCTCAGTGACTCTATTTTTCAGGGCTCTTGTAAGTGTCCCCCTGATAGTTAGGGATGTAAGGACTTTGTTAAATCTGTTCTGTGTTTTGTGAATTTTCAGGCACCTTTTGTTCCATCGGTCCCTCATTGATGGAACTGGATTTTGCACAAATTCATTCATACTCACTTGTGCAAATTCGCACTTCCAGAAAATGTGCAGATCTCCCCAAAATACAGAAATCTCCACAAAATGTGCATTTTCATGCTTTAGTCTATGGGAGGATATGCGCATTTTTCATCAGTGTTCCCCCCATTTTTCTACGACTAAATTTGTGTAAAGTTATGGAAAGTACAAACAAAACAAAACACTGGTTGTGGCAAGCCTGCAGAATCTGTGCAACTCAGGAAAAGCTGGTCCACTGCAGAATCCATGGGTTGGATTCATAGAAATCCGAAATCATTTGAGTCAGTTGCAGATTTCTGCGACATCCCTACCTGGGATGCGGGCCCTTGGCAGGTGCCTGACCATGCCTAACCTTGATGCTGGCCTTGCAGCTACATTGACTATTTTTTCCATAGCACATTATTTTGCATGTTTATAATAGCACAGTCTGCTAACTATCACTCAAAAGATCTCTTGGGTTCAAAAACTGGTAATATTTTTAAATATCATCAAACTAGATCTCACTTCATCTATCATGTGTCTCAGCAACTGTTGAAACAGCAGACATTGTGTTACATATATCAATAATGAAACGAGAAAACAAGGTCTCTATTCAGTCAATTGTTTTTCGAAAGCAGCATGTTCTTGTTTACAGATTTTAGTTCCCCCATCCTGTCTTTCAAATGTACAGTACAACTTCCCTTTTAATATTTTCTTAAGAAAACAAAACAAAAACTAACATAGGGATGCACCTTTGGACTTATTTATTTATTTATTATATTTATTAATCGCCCATCTGGCTGGTCACCCGGCCACCCTGGGCGATGTACAATTAAAATACAATAAAACAATACAATAAAATATAATAATAATTAAAACAATATAAAAAGTTCTTTTAAAAACCTAACCCACCCCATATTCCCACCTGAACAGCCATGTTTTTAATGCACGGTGGAAGCTCATCACGGAGGGGACATGGCGAAGGTCACTAGGGAGGGAGTTCCATAATGTGGGGGCCGCCACAGAGAAGGCCCTCTTCCTAGTCCCCACCAGCCTGGCTGCTCTGGCTGATGGGATAAGGAGAAGGCCGTCCGTGGCAGACCTTGTTGAGCGGCCTATTGATGTTGCTGGAGGCGCTCCTTGAAATAAACTGGGCCGGAGCTGTGTAGGGTTTTAAAGGTCAAAACCAACACCTTGAATTCGGCTCGGCAAGCAACTGGTAGCCAGTGCAACTTATTAAGCACTGGCATGATATGATCACGCCGGCGGCCGCCCTTAATCAGGCGAGCCGCCGTGTTCTGTACCAGCTGAAGCTTCCGAACCGTCTTCAAGGGTAACCCCACATAGAGCGCATTACAGTAGTCTAGGTGAGAGGAGACCAAGGCATGAACCACTGATGGGAGCAGGTGATTAGGAAGGTAGGGGCGCAGCTGCCGTATCAGATGGAGTTGATACAGCGCCGCCCGGCTCACAGCTGCCACCTGAGCCTCCATGGACAGCTGGGAGTCTAGAATGACCCCCAAGCTGCGGACCTGGTCCTTCAGGGGTAGATGTACCCCATTCAGCACCAGGTCAACATCCCCCAACCTCCCCTTGTCCCCCACCAGAAGTAC
Source organism: Shinisaurus crocodilurus (assembly GCA_021292165.1). Classification (NCBI taxonomy): domain Eukaryota; kingdom Metazoa; phylum Chordata; class Lepidosauria; order Squamata; family Shinisauridae; genus Shinisaurus; species Shinisaurus crocodilurus. The sequence continues at coordinate 44,961,046 of CM037876.1, forward strand.
CTCGGTCTTGTCGGGGTTCAGTTTCAGCATGTTCCTTCCCCTCCAGCCAGCCACTGACTCAAGGCACTTGGACAGGGTCTCAACGGCCAACCTCGGTGAGGACTTAAAACAGAGGTAGAGCTGCGTGTCATCTGCATACTGATGACACTGCACCCCAAACCTCCTGATGATAGCTCCCAGCGGCTTGAGGTAGATGTTGAATAACATCGGGGAGAGGATGGAACCCTGCGGCACTCCACAAGTGAGCAGCCGAGGGTCCGAAGCCTCCTCCCCGAGAACTACCCTCTGATACCTTCCAGAGAGGAAGGACCAGAACCACTGCAATACAGTGCCTCCTAAGCCCAACCCCTCCAGACGGTCCAGGAGGATACCGTGGTCAACGGTATCAAAAGCCGCCGAGAGATCGAGGAGGACTAGAAAGGAGCATTCGCCCCTATCCAAGGCCCTCCTCATATCATCCACCAAGGCGACCAAGGCCATCTTCGTCCCATGTCCACACCTGAAGCCCGACTGGCACGGATCTAAATAATCAGCTTCATCCAAGTGTGCCTTCAACTGAGCACCCACCACCCGCTCGATCACCTTGCCCAGAAATGGTAAATTGGAGACTGGGCAAAAGTTGTTTAAATCCTGGGGATCCAAGGAGGGCTTCTTTAGAAGCAGTCTTATTACTGCCTCCTTGAGGGCTGATGGCATCACTGCCTCCTCGAGGGAGGCATTCACCACCGGCTTGATCCCCTCACCAGTCTCTCCCTACAGCTCATAATGAGCCAGGACGGGCAAGGGTCAAGCAAGCAGGTGGTCGGCCTCACAGATGAAAGCACCTTGTCCACTTCATCAGAAGGAAGAAGCCGAAACCGATCCCACAAAACTGGTCTGCCATTGGCCTCCTCCCGCTCACTCCCTGTGTCCACGACGCATGATATCCCACTCCTAATCTGATCGATTTTATCTGCGAAGTGCTTCGCTAAAGCCTCACAGGAGGCTTTAGACTGTTTCAGTGGGTCCGGAGCAACTGGACCGACCAGACTCTGGACCACTTGGAACAACCTCCTGGGGCAGCACTCCGCAGACACAATGGAGGCAGCATAGAAATTCTTTTTTGCTGCCTTCACCGCCACCCGGTAGGCTGAAGATGCAGCTCTAACCCGTGTTCGATCGTCTTCGGAGCGGGAATTTCGCCATCAGCGCTCTAGCCTTCTCACCTCTTGTTTCAGAGCTCGCAGCGACGGAGTGAACCATGGACTTGTACCCATTTCCTTTTAAATACAAAGAGTAAAGACTTCCAGAATACCAGGCATTTTCCTAGGGATGCTATTTCCAGTGTCAAGCAGAGCATTTCTTAAGAAGGGAAAAAAACACTGGCTGTTTATTGATAACGCGCCAGAAAGTTGACAACCCTAGAGCCACAAACTAAATGGGCTTTGCAGTTAAAAGTGAAAAGGAATTTCACTTCTGAAATTAAGACTTGCTCATTTCTCTGCAAGCTATAGCAGTAATTCTAGAGCAGTGTAACTTAACACTTGTAAGTTACAAACCGAGGGCAACGTTTTTTCCCTTGCTGGGCAGAGGTGCTCTGGGGTTTAGGGGCCAAGGAGAATGGCTTGATTAGCAATGTAAGGAGACAGCATTTGTTATGCCTCTCAGGCATGTGGGAGAAGCAGTAAGATTTGATATGCCTTTGAAATGGGAACCAGGGCAGAGAACATGACTGTTCTGCAGCGGATAAAGGGTTCACAGAATGAATTCGTCTTATTTCTGTATTGAACATCTTCTCCCAAATTGCTTCTTCTATGCGTGTGTTCTACAGCAATCTACACATCTCTCATTTTTGGGCTTTACAATCTCTCTCTCTCTCCCTCCCTCTCCCCCTCTCTCATTATTATTATTATTATTATTATTATTATTATTATTATTATTATTATTTCAAAGTGAAACAATGCCATTATTTGGAGCAACTTAAATGAACCAAGACTCAAGTTGGCTGTTCAAGGAAAAATATTTATATCACTTTTTCAGGCCAATGACCACCACTACCCCCAGCTTTACTAAGCTGGAAAAGAAAGATCAGTGCTTCAGTTACCCCTCCCTCCACATCACCCCCCACCCCCACCCCAAGCTGTTCATTTGAAACTACCCAATAAATCACAGAACTGGTAGGGAGGTGTCAAAAGAGAATCTAATAACTTCAGGCCACCTAACTTCAGGACCATTAATCCTTTGGTCACTGTATACGATCTACAGTGCTGTGTTTCACAAACAAAGAACAGGTGCACTGCCAAATGGTGCTCGACTGAGCCAGTCCAAGGTTACATGGGAAGGCACTCTCAAATCTTGTCTTACAAAGTAGTCATACATTTATGGAGCTATTGTTGTGTAGCTATTATACAGCAACACAACAAACTTCACACCAGTTCATCTGTCAAGGCTTCCACCAAATGACCTTAAGAACTGTTGCTGAGTGAGGTCCTCTTACAGTCTGAGATCTCTCTGTTGCAGACCTCTAGTCCATGGGAGTCCTGTGTCTCCCAGAACTACAGTTCCCAGGGGTTCCTTCAGTCCTGTATTAGTTAGCCAGGAAGAATGAAGTTACAGAGGAGAGGGAGAGCTGTCCTTTGTCACTGGTATCTGCATGCCCACCTAGGTGAATTGATTATGGGTTGTTGCCAACGCAGTCCTCCACCTGTCTTCCCACTCCTGTCCAGTTCCACCTGGTGTAATGACAGACATCGCCCTAGTACCCTCCAGGCTGACTGGCATTTTGTCCCCTTTTGGCCTGAGCCCATGACCCATTGACCCTGTGGATGATGTCAGCAGTAGGTGCAGCAGGCCACACCTCGGCCAGCAAACCAGGTATTGAGGAATAAGGGAGAAGTGAGCACAATGTCAGTGTCAAGAAGCATCAAGAAGCTGATTTATACATTTCAAATGCAGGGAAGCAATGAGGCCCCTTGTGAATTGTATACACTTTTTCATTCTTGAGTTTGGGCCACCCCAGACAGCTGGATAGACTAAACTCTTTCTTACTCCCCTCCCTCCCTTTTGCTTTGGAACAAAGGCAAGCTTATGAATATCATTGCAAGATGCTGAAAGTTCATTCTATAAAAGCAGATTTCAACTCTCCCAAATCAATTAGCCCTTCGATGCTAATGGAAGTCTTTCATGGCAATAAGGTTAGAGCACCCATTACAATAAAGCTGGTTTGGTTTCCACTTGTGCCTTTCTCTAATACAGTAGCATTGGCCTTTCCCAAGGTGAAGGCCTCCTGATGTGCTGGACTACAACTCCCATCATCTCTGGTCACCTTGTTTGGGTATGATGGGAGTTGTAGTCCAAATCATCTGGAGGCCACTGGTTTGGGAATGGCTGCAGTAAAGCCTTCCTCTGGTGGGCTTACAATACGTAACTTGTGGAGTCTTCTTGCAAATCCACCGTAGAAGCACATGAAGAAGCAACACTGAGCATAAAGCTGAGGTTGTGGAAATGCACTTTATAGAGGCCACAGGCAGAATTATGTTGCTGGGACACATTTGTGCCGCTGAACCTTATATTTGCGTAGCTATGTGGAAGCAGTACTTGCCAAAGGAAGAGATGATGTATCAAAAGGTTTTGCATAACCTCTCATATCCAATGCTAGACTAGGCAAGAAGTGCGTACTTATTGCTGCTTGTGCAGATGTAGCACTCTTAAATTTGTAACATCCGTAGTAATGATGTTAATCCAGCCCTGACTTTTTTTTTTTTGTCTGTATGCACAGTACAGATGAACACCAGTTTCTATATATAAAGCTCTGTTGTATGAGGAATAAGGGGCCCCACAAAGCACTGGAAGAGCTTGCCAGGATATGTAAATGTGTTGTTAAATTGTGGAGAGCTTGTAGTAATCCCCTAGAAACTCCACAGAAAGGACAGTGAGAATTCAGAGGAGCAACACAAAATCTAAGCAGCTGGAGTCAGAGAATCTAGCCAGATCCTCCTAGTCTGGGATAAAAGGCAGCTGTTCTAGCCCTGGGGAAATTTGTGCAGTAATTCCTTCACATATTCTCACTTCTGAAATCCTGGGAATGACAGAGAGATGAAGAGTTAGAGGCTAATCAGGGATTTGAAAGAGGGTGTGTGAAGGACTATTGCAGGGAGGGGCCTGAAACATCTGTCCTGTAAATCCAGCTGTGGACGATTTTGATGTGCACTGGGGGTGGCGAGGGACTACAGAAAAGAAGGCACCAAGCAAAGGCCTGCTCTGAACAATTGGCTCTCTGCGGTAGCTGGTGTGGGCTGTAAATGCAATTAGCTAGACCAACAATCCTTCTGTAAGGCATTTCAAAAGGCAGGCAGCAGACCTCAGAAGTAGAATATCTATCACCCCCTCGCTCTCAGTGAACTACCGGTAGTTTGCTTCTGCTCACAGACTGTCAAGGACTGTCTGACTGGGCTTTGTGGTTTTAAAGGATAGAAACTAATCAAGGGCGTGTGAACCAGAAAATGTTTCTTTCTATTTAGATGGTCTTCATTTGGCACACTTGATCTCCTATGTCAGCCTCTCCCAACCTGGAGCAAACCAGATGTGTTGGACTACAACTCCATAGTTTCCAATTGCCCGGAAAATGCTGGGACCCTCAAGAAAACCCTTAAGCGATCAAGATCACGGCTTCTCACTTTGTCATGCAGAGTCCTGAATTCCCCTGCCTCCCGCAACTACAAGCTACTTAAAGGGGTCATGGGCAAAATTGCAGCTAAGCTTGCAGTTTTAGCTTAGCTGCAATTTTGCCCATGACCCCTTTAAGATAGCTCTGCTTAGGCTTGAACAGCCAGCAGTAAGCAGGGAGGGGAAAGATGCTGCTAAGCTGGGAGGGCCAGGCGAGGATGTGTGCGCGTGCACATGTACATGCTCTACCTGCTGCCTCTGCTGCACATTGCTGTGGGAAAGGGATTAGCTGGGTGAAAGCCTGCTCCTACGGAGAGGTGAATGAGGAAATTTATCACATGATTCATATTTTTATATTGTCAAAGATTTTATTTCCTAACAGAGCTGAATCTTTGCCTCTAACAGGTGAGTTTACAGTGTCAGAAGGAAATGCAAGAAACTTCCCCTTCTCTCTGAAGTTCCATGTTTGGGGGTGTGGGGTGGGTGGGTAAGCTTCACCTGTTATATTTGTGCCAATCCTGACAATTTTAAAACAAAAAGGAAGAGATTGCCCTGCAAACACTGACACACCCCCCCATGAAAAACACCAGATATCAACAATTAAGGGTTTAAGTAAGGTTAAAAAAATATTACAAATGCCACTTATAAAATATTATAAAATAATATTTAATGTAATAATGTAATATTGATAATATATAAGATTTTGTGTGTTTCCTCTAATAACTTTTGTACTTGACCATGCCCTTTAGTCACCTGGCCATACCCTTGGCCACGCCCTCATGTTGCTTGGCCACACCCTCTTGATCACACCTTCATATTGCTTAACCATACCTCTTACAAATTCAATGTGTGTCCCTATTTTCATCTGTGAAATGTTGGAGGGTATGCAACTCCCAGCATCCCCAGTACATATGGGGATGTGCTGTCCAGGCTGTCCTATGTGTATCATTGCTGCTTCACTTTCATTGTGTGAAGCAGACAGTATTACACACCTCTGAAACACTTCTCGAGTGATGCTTGGGGTTTGTGTTGAAGTTCTGTTCATTGTCTGCTCCCTTCTGTTCTCCTGTATCTCATCTCCTACATCTTTTTCTGTTAGATTACACTGTAGAAATGGTTATATATTGTGGGGGATTCCCCCCGCCCCCCAGTACATGTCTTTCATCCTTCTTAGGGAGACTAGATGCCATGGAGGATTGAAAAGGGAATTTTGAGTGGTGCTGATTGTCATGAAGGAGGGAGAAAAGTGACAGCTCTGGGAATTCCTTCTTCAGCACAAGATTAAAGGTACAGGAGCCCAGTCGTCCTTTACACACAGCCACTCTAATCATTCAGATTTGATCTTTTAAAAGAGGGGTTTTGAACCGTAGGTTTGCGGGCCAGGTCTGGCCCGTCTGGAGTGCCAATCTGGCCCTCAGGCTTCATCAAACACCACAACCCCTCCCCCCCAACTTTCGATTGTTTGGTAGTATCCTGGCTTTTGCATGTCCCCCCCGCCGCCCATTTTAAAAGGTCAAGATGCCTCTCTTAAGGCTTAGTTATTAGCAGTAAGAACTTTATGCTAAAATATGCTAGCATATTTTGGTGTTTTTGCTCCTGCCCCTTTTGCATTTAGCCCTACTCTTTTTGCCTTTGGTTCCCCCACCCCAAGAGCTTCTCCAAAATGGAATTTGGCCTTTGGGCTGAAAGAGGTTCAACACCCCTGTTTTAGAATTTAAACAGGGCCTGCAGATGTTACCTCGTCATACTAACAGGCCATTCTTTGTGGCTGCCACCTAACCCTTCCTCTCCCCTGACCCCTCCTGCATGTGCAGCGGGCTGCAGGGAGAAGCAGGTTCACTTCTGAGGGCCTATGGACTTTTTGGCATAGATAACTTTTTGTTACTGGGTGGACTAAAAACATATTGGGTTGGATCCAGAATCTGCCTTCTGTGGACAATAGGGCTATGATCACAGAAGGTGCCTCCGCTTGATTTTGGGAGCCCCTGCCGCATGCCACAGCTCACCCCTGTGCAACATTTTGAAGGGGTTGGAGGAGCTGCAACGGGGAGGAGGCACTGTGGAAGTCTACTTCTTTCAGTCCGGTACCAGTTGCACATGCCTAAATCTGGATCCAGCATCATGCTACTGCTGCTGATAAAATATGGAGCATGTTAGAAACAGCAGGAGTGCCCTGCAGGATCAATCTGAGCTCTGGGGAGGGGATATGGGTGCTGCTAGGTGTCCTGCTCTCCAGAGGGCCAGGGACTAGCTGGCAAGTAGATTTCTGGATGCTTGCATATAAACCATCTTCCGTGAGAGCTGACACAGAGCAAAGGATTTCTAATAGTAATTTCTTAATCTCTTGGCTTCAGGGATGCCATAATTATCACCCTCTTTAAGAAGGGTGATAGAACAGACTGTGGAAACTATCGGGGCATTTCTCTCTTAGCTACCGCAGGTAAAATATTTCCTAGGATTCTCGCAAACCGTCTTCTATCTATTTCAGAAGAGATCCTCCCTGAAACTCAATATGGTTTCCGCCCCTCTAGAGGGACAGTAGACATGATTTTTACTGCACGTCAGCTCCAAGAAAAATGCCGGGAGCAAAATCAACCCCTTTATATGGCATTTATTGATTTGGCTAAGGCCTTTGATACTGTAGACCGTACAGCTCTCTGGACTATCCTTATGAAAATTGGATGCCCCAATAAATTTGTGAATATCTTGCGACTTCTCCATGACAACATGACGGCAATGGTTTTGGACAACAACGGCTCTCATGGTGCTCCATTTAAAGTGGGATCAGGTGTTAAACAGGGATGTGTTATCGCCCCAACATTATTTGCTATTTTCATCGCCATGATTTTACATCTTGTCGAGGGGAAACTTCCCACTGGTGTGGGAATTATATACCGAACAGATGGAAAGCTTTTTAATCTCAGCAGGCTGAAAGCAAAAAGTAAGGTAATTACAACCTCCATTGTGGAACTTCAGTATGCTGATGATAATGTGGTGTCCGCACATTCAGAGGATGATCTCCAAACTATCCTAAATGCTTTTGCAGAAGCATACGAAAAACTTGGTCTCTCACTTAACATCAAAAAAACCAAAGTTCTTCATCAGCAAGTGCAAGCTAACCCTTTGGTGATGCCATCTATCCAGCTTGGTGGGACAATACTGGAAAATGTCGATCATTTTCTCTATCTTGGCAGCTATCTTTCTGTTACAGCTAACATCGACAGTGAAATCCAGCATCGTTTGAGCTCCGCAAGTGCCGCATTTTCTCGAATGAAACATAGAGTGTTCGAGGATCGGGATATTTGTAAGAAGACCAAAACACTGGTTTATGAAGCCATTGTATTACCAACTTTATTGTATGCCTGCGAAACATGGACTATCTATAAACGTCACTTCCACCTCCTTGAAAGATTTCACCAACGTTGCCTCCGGAAAATCCTGCGAATTACTTGGGAAGATAGGCGAACAAATGTCAGTGTACTGGAAGAAGCAAAGACTACTAGCGTTGAAAAAATGATCCTTCAATGCCAACTTCAGTGGACCGGTCATGTTGTTCGAATGCCTGACTGCCGTCTCCCAAAGCAGTTACTTTATTCCCAACTCAAGGATGGAAAGCGGAATATCAGTGGTCAATATAAGAGGTTTAAAGATGTTCTTAAGGCTAATCTAAAAAAATGCAATATAAACATCGAAAACTGGGAAGCTCTGGCCCATGAACAATCTAAATGGAGGTTGGCCTTTCACAAAGGTTCCATGGACTTTGAAGAAGCCCGAGTGCAAGGTGAAAGGGAGAAACGTGCTAAGCGAAAAGCACGTCAAACGAATCCTTTACAGGACCATCTTCCATCTGGTAACCTGTGTCCTCACTGTGGGAAGCTGTGTGGATCTAGAATTGGCCTCCACAGTCACTTACGGACCCATTGCTAGAGTCTACACAATCTTCTTTAGAATTTCCTCCTTTTATCCTGGAAGACAATCTTACTCGGTCACGAGTGATCGCCTGATGATGATGGTTCACATTTTAAATGCTTGGTCTAGTTTAGGCCTAGGCACCATTCTAGCCAAACTGGATGGTCTTCAAGAGCTTTTCAACCCTATCATGCTCCAATATCATTCTATTTATTTAAGTGCAACTTTTTTCTTTTAAAAAGGGTGCAAATGCAATCTGATCCCTGCATCCAAATGTCATGCAACAAAACGTTGTGCAACCACTTCTGTATTGGATCTTTGCCCCTCCTGGCTTAGAAAAACTGGCAGGGAGGGAACATCTGGCTGGGCCAGGGAGGTGATCAATGACTCCTTGCAAGAGGGAATGGTCCCAGGCTGCCTGAAACAGGCAGTGGTGAGATTACACCTGAAGAAATTCTCCCTGAACCTGGAAGAACTCAATAACCTTAGGCTGGTGGCAAATGTTCCTTTCCTGGGCAAGGTCCTTGAATGGGTAGTTGCCAACCAGCTCCATGTGCTCTTGGATGAGACTGATTATCTGGATTTATTTCAGTCTGGGTTCAGCGTGGGATTTGGCATGGAAACAGCCTTGGTTGCTCTATATGATGACCTATGTCAGGAGAGAGACAGAGGAAGTGTGACCCTGTTGGTTCTCTTTGATCTCTCAGCGGCTTTCGGTACTATCACCCATGGTATCCTTTTGGGGTGATTGTCTGAGTTGGGAGTGGGGGCTACTGTATTGCAGTGGTTTTGCTCCTACTTGGATGGTCAGCTCCAGAAGGTGGTCCTTGAGGGATATTGTTTGGCCCTGTGGATTCTCCAATATGAGGTTCCACAGGGGTTGGTTTTGTCCCCCATGCTATTTAACATCTACATGAAACGTTGAGTGGGGTCATCAGGAGTACTTTTTTGGAGTACATTGCCATCAATATACTGATGACACGCAGCTCTATTTCTCCTTTTCATCCTCATCAGGTGAGGCTGTGAATGTGCTAAAGTGCCTGGCTGTGACAATGGACTGGATGAGGGCTAAAAAACTGAAGCTCAATCCAGAGAAGACTGAGATGCTGTTGGTGGGTGGTTCTTCTGACCGGATGAAGGGTGCTCAAGCTGTTCTGGGTGGGGTTGCACTCTCCCTGAAAGAGCAGGTTCATTGCTTGGAGTTCTCCTGGAGCCATCATTGTCACTTGAGGCTCAGGTGACTTCACTGGCACAGAGTGTGTTCTACCAGCTTTGGCTGGTGGCCCAGCTATGCCCCTATCTGGATAGGGATAACATGACTTCAGTAGTCTATGCTCTGGTAACCTCCAAGTTAGATTACTGCAATGTGTTCTATGTGGGGCTGCCTTTGAAGACTGTTCAGAGGCTGCAACTTGTGCAAAATGTGGTGGCCAGATTAATAACAGGGATCAGAAGATCTGAACATATAACACCGATTCCGGCCTGTTCATACTAGCTGTTTGAACATTTCCAAGCCTGATTCAAGGTGCTGTTTTTTTTAACTATAAAGCCTTTCATGGCTTGGGACCACGATACTGGATGAAGCACCTCTCCCAGGATGAACCTTCTGTTCTATTACAGTCAACATCTCAAGCTTCCTCCAAGTGCCTCCTCTGAGAGAGGCTCAGAGGGTGGTAACAAGGGAGAGGGCCTTCTCAGTGGTAGCCCCTCAATTGTGGGATGAGCTCCCCACTGAGGTATGCCTGATACCAACATTGGCATATTTTTAGCTCCAGGTTAAGACTGTCCTCTACTACCAGGCATTTGACAGCATATGATAGGAATTTTAATGTCAGTTGTTTTATCAGTATCTCGATGTAATTGTTTGTAGTTGTTTACATTGTTTTAAATTTTGTATATTAAAAGTTTTTTATATCATTATTTTGGTATTTTTTGTGAACCGCCCAGAGAGCTTTGGCTATTAGATGGTATAGAAATAATAAATAAATAAATAAATAACAACAAGAACAACAGAATGTGTACCCTGAGCTGAACTATGGCTGCCATTAGTAGATGTGAACCTGATAGAAAGTAAGACCAACTGTGCAAATGCAACCACACAGAGGATGCTGATCATATGTAGGATCATGGCAGCAAGCCACACCCCTGGCCTCCATGCATTTATCAACTGTTGTGAACTGGCTAATGGTTGCATGGAGGTTGGAGACAGGGCCTATTGCCATGACATTCAGTATCCCCTGGTTTGGTCGTGTGAAGAAAGTTACTGACACCAGGACAAATGTCTTTTTTCCATCATGGAAGAGTGCAAGCTAGTGATCCATGGGAGATGTCCATAACTATTAGATTTGCCATATTGGATGAATTCCTATTAGAGACAGAATCCCCCCCCCCCCCCATCACAGAAGGAAAACTACATAAATTCTATATTTCTGTGGATGGGCTGACATTGTGATATTTCCATTTTAGAATTATCCCCATTATCTGAGCACAGCTAAATATCACACTAGGAAGGTTTGGGGTTTAATATTTTACCTTTTGTCCTCCATGGCAACATAAGGACCTGTCAGAGAAGATGTCTGATTACAAGCTTATGGGCTTATTTCCCACATCTACTGAAAACAATAAATCTCAACTGGCGTTTAAGCATGAACAATTTCTGATTTGTTCAGTTTTAATACTCGGCATACCTTCTTCTTTACCGACACCTATTTTGCCATTTAATCACTGGAGCCCTAAGGTAGCCTGACTTTGAAATGCCATTAAAAGCCTATAATAACATTGTACTTCTTCTAGGATTGTTTTAAATGGATCTGGCAGCACAATGTTTATTGATGACAATTCATCTCATGGAAACATTCATTTCTGTTCCCTTCTGTTCCTCAAGGACAAAGTGTCTCTCTAAGCTACATTACTAGTTGAGGCCTTTATGTAAGAAAGATTTTGTAAGGATAGGAAGATATTTGTTCAGTTCACATTTTAAGGAGAACTTACCTAATTTTGCACTTCAAAACAACACACGAACTGAACCACAGTTATCCTTTGAAATTCACTAATTCACTTACCGGTAGTTCACTTTGCAATGGAGTTCTCCAATCAAAAAATGGGTACAGACATTTGTATATTAGGGAAACATGCACACAAAAATGCATATATTAGTTAAAATAATGGTAAAGTGCATTATATTAGGCAAATCGCTTGTAAAAAAACATCTGTATTAGGCAAAATAGCATATAAAATGCATGTATTAGGGGAAATGCGCACAAAAACACATACAAATTTTCATGAGAACCTTTTTTTTCCCCTCAAGTTCACAGACAACCATACTTGAGGTTGGAAAAATTCTCAAGGTTCAGCAGGCCAAACTTAAGAATAGAAAAAGGAGAAACAGAGAGAAACTGACATTGACAGATTTGCCCATCCCTTGGATTTTGTGGTAATGGCAGTGGTGATAGGGTGAACACTCTCTCAGGCTCAAACATGGACTTGGGAAACCCAAACAATTTCTCCAAAACTTATTTGGCTGAATTCCGAGCCCAGCTGGACTCTATCACACTACACCTAACAGGGCCGGATTAAGAGCATTATGGGCCTGGTGCTGAGGAGGGCGCGCGGCTGAAGAGGGCGCAGAAATGCTACGCTCCTCTTCGCTGCTGCTGCGCCACCCCCGCCAGGCCTCTGCCTCCGCTGCGCCGCCCCCGCCAGGCCTCCGTCTCCCCACCCTCCCTCCCTCCCGCCCGCCCGCTGCCGCCGCAGCGCCCTCCCGTCCCGCTCGCCGCTGCGCCTCCCCCCGCCCTCCCGCTCGCTGCCGCTGCGCCTCCCGCCGCCGCCGCCATCACCACCACCCCGACCCCCTCCCCGCCACCTACCTTCTCCGCGTCGTGTCGCTTCCGGAGCCCCGCCCGCGTTGTTTTGGCGGGAGGAACCAGGGCAACAGGGCTTAAACAGCCCTGTTGCCATGGTTTCCCCGGCAAAAAACAGCGTGGGGGTCCCGTCGCGTCACTTCCTCCTTCTACTCGGCGGCGGCAGCCGCTGCCGCCAGGGCGGGGGGAAGGTAGGTTGGTGGTGGCGGCTGCGCAGGGTGTTTTTTTTTGGAGAGGGGGGGGCGCTAAATATTATTTCGCCTGGGGCGCCAAACTGCCCTGCACCGGTCCTGATTGTGGGCCTATTTTCTGGTAGGGGCCTGGAGCTGCAGCTCCAATAGCCCCTATCTTAATCCAGCCCTGACACCTAAACCCTCTCCACCTGTCTTCCCACCTTCCCTCAGTGCCCAGTGTGATGCTTCAGTCACAGCTGTAGAAGCATGCAAGGCGCCATAGTGTGAGGGGACAGCACTCCCTGTCTTTATTCAGTTCATCATGGCTGGAGCAGCAAGGAAGGTAGGAGGGAGGTCAAGGAAGTAGTGACTTTAGAGATGGGTGAGAAGCAGGCAGGCAGGATGGACTTTTCTTTTCTGTCTCATATTAAAAATCAAAGCCAGAGAAGGCCTTTTTTGCTCACTGTGCTTGCCTTGTATTTGATGTAAGCATTATGAGCTGCCAAGATTTGTATTTTGGAGCCAGGAAGTGACATCACTAGTGGTGGTAGCATAGGATGGTGATGTACGCACAATATTCAGTGAGTCATAGGGTCATGGATAGACCTGGTTCAAACGGCATGACAGCCAACCATGCATTAATTAACCCTTGGGGCACTGCAGCGCATGCTGTCTGCCATTGTGAATCTGCAAGTCCTGGCCAGGAGTTGCCGTGGCTTGTCATGTTGTGTGAACCTGTCTGGTGGGGGTTATTATTTGAGGGGCAAACAACCCTCACAGAATCCATGGCCTGTTTTAGGGTTATGCGAGGGGTGTTTAACCCTCAAATAACCCTCGTCATCAGCTGGGTTTTGCACAACATGACAAGTCACGGCAACACGACACCCAGCTGGGGCTTGCATAGTCATAATGGTGGCTGGCATGTGCCATGGCCCTCTTGGGTAAATTAACCCACAATGGGTCACTGTGTCATGCAAACTGGCCCAGTGTCTAGTTCTTTTACTTTCTGCCAAACTAGATGTTTATGCAATTAAGGTGCAGGGTTTTTGTTCCGTAATTAGCAGAGGCCAGGAATCCAGACCAGCCTGAGAACCATGAGGGGTGGGGAGGGGTTGTCTGACTCTTTCTTTCCTTGCCATGATCCTGTCAAAAGCAACAACAAGGACAAATCTTGAAAGTAGCTCTTTGCATTTCAAGGGAAGGCTTCATTGGTGCCAACTGAGGCTTTCCTTGAAATGCAGATGCAGCTTCAGAGAGGTGATTTAAATCAGGACCATGGGAGGGACAGAAAGAGTTTTTAAAAACCCACCCTATCTCCCGTGGTCTGGAAGCTTCTCAGGCCTCCCTATGGCTGCTATTTACATTTTTAAAAATGTGCACATTAATTGCATCCATGCAAATTAAAGATGACTCCAGCTTGGCCTTTCATCTCTTATTCCTTTCCTATTTCTCCAAGATTTTTCTCCTTTGCACTCTGTCCCCATTTTTGCTTTTATTTTCTGGCTGTTCCCCCTTAAACTGACTAGACCTCTGTATTTCGGTTTGAAAGTCACAACCATCATATCGATATGATTGCTCTTTACTTCCACATTCCTTGGGAGCTGAGGGCATTGAAGAGCATTTGAAGCATCTGTCTATTGCCTGAAGTAACTGATACTGTAAGGCAGCCTTCCTCAATCTGGCACCCTCCAGATGTGTTGGCCTGCAACTCCCTCCAGCCCCAGCCGACATGGCCATATTGGCTGGGGATGATGGGAGTCATAGTCCAATGCATCTGGAGGGCATCAGTTTGGGGAAGGCTGCTGTAAGTGTTAACCTCTCATTGCTGTAGGGATTCATTCAGTTTTTTACTCTCCAGCTGCATCCTGACATGGACAATTTTCCTCAAGGTTACGAGTGAATGTATGTAATCATGACACTATTGGCTACCTTCACTCAAATGATAACAGAAGCATATGTCTCATGTATTCATAAGTCTAAAACTTTAGGAGCATGGGGAGACATTGAGGCTGCGATCCTATACCAACTTGCCTGGGAGCAAGCCCATTAAACTCAGTAGAGCTTACAACCGAGTAGAGTAGACATACTTATATAGGATTGCACTGTAAGACTGCCTCTACCTGCTGCATATTTACTTGTCTCTCTTTCTTTCTTTCTTTCTTTCTTTTTAATGCATAAACATATTCTTCCCAGGCTTTTTCTCATGTTTTTAAATTTTATTTTAAAGGTACATTTGAAGCATCCATCATCTATATTGCAAAATGTCAAAATAATAATATTGAAAACTGAACTGACATGCGAAGGAGGGTAAGGGCTTTTCTGCCCCTCTCCTTGTGACTATCAAATGCAAAATTTGGTTTCTAACACCTTTGGCACTTCCTGGCATTTTAAAAAAAAGAAATGCAGCAGTAGTAATCAGTCTCTTTAAGGATAATCAGTCCAATTTATGTTTCAAGTGTGAGATGCCCAGAGCCAACACAGCAGGATGCCTTTCATCATTTCATCTGCGAGCCATCTAATTAGTGGAAGGAGTGAAAAGTCTTTGAATTCTATTTAATCCACCTTAACTTGATGGTAAGATAATGCCAGATCATTAAATGGTAGAAGCACATTAGTGAAGCACCATGACCATTTGATTCAGTTGGACTGAATATTGCCCTGGCGCAGCTGGAACAGCAGGGCCTGGCTAGCATGGCTTTGTTGCTAACTTCAGAGGTTGGTGGCACAACAGAGGGTTACGAACTTACGATCACCTTCAAGGAGCATATAAAACTGCCCCTTAAGCAACTCTCTATTGGCTATTTTGCACTGATTAGTATAGCATTCAATAGCATGTAGTTATCTGATGGGCTATAATCCCATGCAGGCTGTCCTGGGAGCAAGCTCCATTGAATATAATAGGGCTTACTTCTGAGTAAACATGCATAGAATTGCAACTTTCAGCTGGATTTCGATGTGCCCTTTGCATATCTGAAGATAAGTTTTGGAGTCATTTGACCTATGGCTCCTCTTTCAGTATTGCAACCAATTTACCAATCCCGGCATTTTTGTGTGTGTTATCAGAAATATCCAGCTGCATACAGTTATATTTACCCCACTTCTCTGAGCAGCGAGAAGTTCCAGGGGCACAAGACTAAGGTTTGGTTTCCTTTGGAAGGAGGTCATTGGAGGCTTTACAAATCTATTTACGAGTGGAGGCTGGTGACTCCAGTGTCAGCGTGGTGGTGTATCCACTCTGGGCTGTAGTATGAACTTTAAAGGAGCTGTCCATGGTGCTGAACCCACCTCTCTGAGATAGGTTCAGCACCATAGATAGCTCCTTAAACATTCAGACTACAGCCCGGAGTGGATACCCCACCCCACTGACATTGGCGCCCCCAGCCTCCACTGATACTTACAAATATACAGAGTTTAAATGCTCCAACAGGCAGCCAAAGTCAATTGCTCCCACATTAGCTCTCTAGCCTTCAATGCTTACAAAGTTCAAACTCAGCTCTCTGTGTCTTTCCCAGTCTCACTCAACCTGCAGTCTCTCTTCACACAGAGACACCTACCTCACATCATCCTTAGCTATGAAGGGGGAAGAGGTATCCTTCTTTCAGGTATTTTTATTTTTATTTATTTTATTATTACATTTATAACCCACATTTTTTCCTCTTGCAAAGAACCCAAGGCAGCTTACAGGGTCCTCCTCCTCTCCATTTTATCCTCACAACCACACTATGAGGTAGGTTAGGCTGAGAGCCAGTGATTGGCCCAAAGTCACCCAGTGAGCTTCATGGCTGAGTGGGGACTAGAACCCAGGTCTCCCGAGTCCCAGTCCAACACTCTAACCACTACACCACACTTTCTTAGCCATTGAGAAGGCCAGCTTTTGAGCACCATTAACCAATCTTCCTATGCAAAGAACTACTTGGCAACATTGCTAGGACTATTAAAGGCTTTCTCTAGTAGTACTGCTGAATCGATTGACCCTCTTAGAATACATTTCAGATATGACATTGTATTATTGATGCCAAGTACTGTGTATACATTCCCAATGTAGTGTTAAGTGCATGTCTGAAGCTGTTCTAAGGAGATTCTGCAAGAGGATGAAACCATCCTGAAGCCATACAAATATATACACAGAGCGATGAATGCTCACGCAAACATCAAAACTACAACCGTGAAGAAAAGAAACTTCCCAATTTCACATCCATTTTCTATGTGATAGTGCTTCCTGTCAATATTATTTTTATTCCAAAGCTCCCTTTTTAATGTTTCTTTTTAATTATTTTACCCGAAGTTGCTCTATGTTCTGGTTACTTGACCTTTGAAAGAATACACTACACTTGATCATAGCTTTAAGAACTACTGTGTATTGTAAAACTGTGCATTGTTGTGTTGCATAATTAAAGCATTAACCTTGGAACTGAGAATATTTGGATACTACAGAAAGAAAGAATTGCTTCCTCCTTTTATTGTAAAAGTGGAGGGGGTTTCTCCTTTTTTTGTGTGTGGCTCAGATATAAAATGTAGCTATTTTATTGACAAACAAAACTTAGCTAACTTAGCTAGAGGTTGCAATGTTCATTGGGGTTGGTGTTTTTTTTTTTTGGTATCTTGATAAATGACCTAACAGCATATTTGCACATACACAAATGTAAATTCTTTGCTGAACATGATGCACATATCTTGCACTTTCTCCTCCACACTAACAATCACACCATTCATATAAATACCAAGAAAGTCTCAAAGGCAAGTTAAGCCTCCTGTGTGAAAATATCCTATAATCTTGAAAAGAGCAGAGATCACTTGGGAAAAGAATAGCATATATTTGATCCTTTAAAAGCAACAACAACAAAACTGCTGTTTTACAATCCCAGTAGAGTGATATCATGAAGTTATGTATACCTACATTTTTTGAGTGCCACTCTTTTACTCCATTCAGCCCAAATACTGGCCACCTTTGCACAAGCAATGTATAGCACAATCTTAAGATTGTCTAATTCAATTGAATTCTGTGGGGCTTACTCCCAGGTAAGTAGGTACAGCTTAGTGGGCACATTTGGAATTTTGAGTGAGTGTCATAGGCACTCCCACAAAATGGCTGCTGTGTGTGGGCTTGCCTATTCATAAAATGGCTACCATGGTGGGCATGGCCAATCACATAACACTCATTTTTCAGAAGACAAACTGGTGAGACTAAAAGAAAAGCAACTTATTGAAGAACCTAAATACAAGACAGAAGTGGTGTCTGAGCTCCAAAGCCCCAAAATGCTATTGAACCCAAATAAAGATGGTGCCCCTTCACTTTTCAGTACTGCCATCCTCCCAGTTTAAAACAATGTATTAAAAATATCTTAAGAAATAAAATAAATATCAGAAGGAGTAGGGAGCCTGGTGGATACCAAGAGAAGTGTCTGGGTTCATATTGCTGCTCACTGACACCACACCGGAGGCTCCAGGAGTATAGAATTGCAGCCTTCATGTTAGAACTAGCACTGCAGATGCTCCACTGCTCTAGGTTTCACACTTACTACTAGCAGTTCAACATTAAAGGTGCCATCAGTAAGCCTACTTACTAGGGAATAAACCCCATTGAACACAGTGGGATTTACTTCCAAATAAACATGCACAGGATTTTGCTGAACATCACATTTACAGTGCAATCATATGCATGTCTGCTGAGAAGTGAGCCCAATTGGCTTCAGTAGGACTTAGTTCCAGGTAAGTCTCTATAGGACTGCAGTCTTAGGGTACTTATTCAGTAACACTTAATGCAAATTATTAACCCTTTAACAACCTTTAAGCGCCTTTTCATATTCATGATCAGAATGGTTTATTTATTTATTATTTTCATATCCCGCCTTTTTTCCTGCAAGGAACCCAAGGTGGCTTACATAATCCTCCTCCTCCTCTCCATTTTATCCTCACAACAACCCTGTGAGGTAGGTTAGGCTGAGAGTCAGTGACTGGCCCAAAGTCACCCAGTGAGTTTCATGGCTGAGTGGGGACTAGAACCCGGATCTCCTGAGTCCCAGTCCAACACTCTAACCACTACGCCACACTGGTTCACTCTTCCAGTGCATAAAATATTCTAAAAATATTTTTTGTGTGGCAGGGGTGGGGGGGAGCAGGGGGCATCTGTGAATATGGAAACTTCTGGCATAGTAATAGAATGAATACTGGACATTGCTTAAATTGAAATTCAAACTAAATTTGCATGGTCCTGCTTTAGGCAAAACATTTATAGAAATTTCAAGGCATGTTAAAAGAATTTCAGTAAGATTAACATTTCTCAGGTGTCTTTGTTTTGTTTTCTGCACTTTTCCTAAGCAGTAATTATTCTAGCTTAATTAAACTGGAGTAAGATGGCATGAGTTTATCACTGGAAGATCCAATGGTAAATGTGATCATCCAGCAGGAAACAGAGTTGCAGAGACAAAGGGCTGGTTTGACAATCTTATCACAGCTTAACAAGCCGAGATACATACGAATGAGATGTGAACTGCAATTAAACAAGGAACTCTAATTAACCATTTGTTTCCCATTTTGCCTGACCCAAGACAACTTTGAAACAAGTCAGGATCTTAAACCACAATGTGAAATTGATTTAAGATCCTGACTGTTTTCCTGGTTTGGATGGAATGGGAAATTATGATTAATTAAAAACTTTAATTAAAAACATCCTACAAAGGTAGGAGTGAAGGAGTTGCCTACATGGATAAAAGGTTCATTCATATCTCATCTTGTTAAACCAAGATACGATTGCCTAAACCAGTTTGGTATTACAATGTCTGGATTCAGACAATCTACTTACAGCCCCTACCAAATCTACCTGGGTAAGGGGTCCTTTCCAAATTCTTCCTCTGATACGTCTTTCAAGGATGTATGGGATAGCCATTGCTTGGTGTGGGTGGTTTTTTTCCCCTAAGCATGAAATGTACACTGGGGGCAACAGGATTAGCTAAATCTCAGTGAAATAGTGTGAACATGCTGCATGTATTAAAAAGTTAATATTGCTGTGGGAATAGATTCAGATTAAAAAAAAAAAAAAGTTAAGCACAAATGCAGCCACTTCCAAGAAATACATTGGGGACTGGAGCAATTGAAGAGTTACTAATTCTGTCCTTGAGTTTGCTAATGACTTTCTGTAAGACCCAGTGAAAGCAAATCCATCCATCTGTGAAAGTGGGAGATTGCCTAGTTTAATCCTGAGACAGATGGCCCATGCTCTTGCCATAGCTGAAGGACTCTCCTCTTAGATATTTTGGGTGGATGCATAGGATTTTTTTAATGAAGCACTTTCAATGGTGACATTTTTAAAGCATAGAAAATACTTACCGGTAAATGTAAAGCTATATTTGTGAAGGACAGTTCACAAGCAAAGGAGGAGACGGGAGAAAGTGCCTAAGGGTGCAATCCTATGCATGTTTAGTAAAAAAATTTTTTTTAAAGGCCTATGAGTCCCAGCAAGCCCCAGCCAGCCATGTTGGCTAGGGACATGCTGGGAGTTGTAGGTCTTTTTTTCTGTCTAAACATGCATAGGATTATGCCATAAGTCTTTCACAGAGAGCACCTTGAGGACCACATCACCCAGGCAGCCCTGGAGCAGCTATGTCCACCTGCCCAATCCTCCACAGTTTGGAGCAGTGTTCTCCAACCTTGGGTCCCCAGATGTTTTTGGCCTACAACTCCCAGCATGACCATCCTCTGTGCCTTCAATTTGAAGGACTGTCCAGTCCAGCACACCAGGAGTGCCTTGGAACTGACAATCACTGCCAAGGCACCCCAGGAAGTTCAGCCAGCAGGAAGCTGCATCTACTCAGCCTCTTCTTGGATGCACTTCCTGGGATATCTCAGGAGTGACACAACATCACATCATATTGTGTGGCTCCTGAGGCATCTGGGGACCCAAGGTTGGAGAACACTGGTCTGGAGGATAAGAACTTGAGGCACCTGAACTAGGCCACTGTGTTGATGATTAAAATAATATCACAGAGCTTCAGAATCAGGGGCAGAGCTAGGTACCTAAAAGATCCGGGACTCAAGCCCACAGGACAAAAAAAAATGCACAAATTTGTATGTGCTAATTTACATATGCAACAGGAAATACAGAAAGCAGTGGAGAGAGCCTTGTGCTTAGAGACATGTGAGGAATCCACTTGAGCAGTGCAAGTCCAACAGATTTTCCTGACTCAGCCCTCCAGATTCCATTCTGTTTCCTGCACACTGGCACCAACTCAATCTGATGCAAGTCGAGCCAGCACATGAATTTTCGCTTTTAAAATGGTCCACGATTTGTGCAAGTTTATTTAAAAGAAAAAAAAGCTCAGAAAATTTGCACAAATTGTGGAGCCTGAAATTCATGCACATTTTGGGCACTGCAATTTGCACAAATTTCCTCAGCATTAAAAAATAAAAATAAACTCACTCAAATTGCGGACTGTTTTGAAAGCAAAAGAAATCAGACGTTGTATGCATAATATCAGTGGGAAGAAGGGGGTGGGGCAAAAAAACCAAGACCCTGTTTGCAAAAATCATGGGAGCTGAATAATAATGACTGAAAATAATAATTAAGAATTGTGTCTATTTGATATGCGCAAATTGTGTAACCCTAGCGGACAACCATAGTGCCGATGGTGAACTAGACAAAATTGACAATGACAAGTTCCTTGTGAAGTAGGGAATATGATGAGCTAACTAGTGAGAGGATGAAACTGACAAGGATATTTACCAAGGGAATATGCTGCACCTGGGGTTACATAACAGACTTGCGAATGTGATAAAATATTAAAAACAGGGTGATGATCCCATTTACGCAAATTTAAAGGTTCAGACCCCCATTTGCGCAAATGGCACTACAAATACGGAAATCATGGTTCTCAACATGTGCAACTATTTCGCACTCATTTCCAGACCCCCCACCCCCAAATCCAGCACAGTCCATTTCTGTTTGCCAGATCAGAAATGATGCAGAAGTCCGTCAGGCTAAAAAGAAATGGATTTCCCAGCATCACAGATCCCTACTTGTGCTGGTGTGAGCGGTGCCGGTATGCCCTTTTAAAGTAAAACCATGAAGAAAAAATCCCTTGGCTGTTTTGTACAGGTAATCAGCAACTTCCCCCAAGAATTTCAGGGAAATTACTCCCTCCTCACGATGGGGGCGGAGCTGCATTCATTCGCTACCAACTAACTGACATATGGTTGAGAAAGAGCCACATGAACTTTTTGGAACAGCTCTAGCCTCTAGCTCATTCAAAGAACCATTCATCCTACAGTGGCACTCCTGCAGTAAGCAGCAACCCCTCTCTGAAAATGTCAGGGAAGTTTCTTCCCCTCATCGAAAGAAGCAGAATATTGCACCCCATTTTTGCAGGGGGAAGCATGTTATTTTTGAGAAACTGGGGTCGGGGGGAAATTTTGGCCCACCACTAAAGGTAGGCAATTCTCCCACCTAAGTATTTCTGACAGGAAAATCACCAAGTCTTTCAGCATATCACAGTTATTGACAAATTTCATGAAGTTTCTCCTTCAGTCTGTCGCAGAAAATGTGGAGTTGCTCACTAAACCCCTAGACAAGGTGGGCAACTTGGGGCCCTCCAGATGCTTTGCCCTACAACTCCCAGGATCCCTCACCACTGGCTATGCTAGCTAGGGCTGATGGGAGTTGTAAGCAAAAACATCTGTAGGGCCACAAATTGCCCACCCCTACGAAGGCCAGAGAAGGCTGTAGTTTGACAGAACTGACTGCTCCTTGTTGGTGCTTTTGCCAGGCAGGCTAGGAATGCTGACAGGGTTAAACTTGCTTCCTTGCAAAGGTCTTGAAAGGGCAATAAACTAACAATTCCTGCTTCCTGCTTCATACAGGGTGTGACAGGAAGCAGCTCTGAAATGGTAATTTCTCCCCTATTACCATTTTATACATAAGGGAAAGCCTTGAATTCAGCCTGACAATGGCAGTGTGGAGTGTTTGTAAACATGTGACAAGGATAGAAGATTTAGGGGGTGATAATATGTCTGTGGACCTCAGAAGGGCTTTTCTTTTGTCCAGGCCATTATGCATAAGCTGCCACTGGCAACTAATGGCTAAAATAAACTAAATCCTTGAGTGATTGCCATTGGTCCCCTTGAAATCCCAGGCTAGAGCTGACAAACCATCTCTTTCTTTGGAACACCCCCCCCCCTTCCCCATCATTCAGCACCTCACTGAAAAGAAAGGGGGAAGGGAACCTTAAGCTATCTGTCCTCACTCCAGGTTGATGCCTGATTTCCTCTCCTTACATCTTTCATTCCCTCCCTTTGCAAGCCCGAGAGAACAGAAATTACAAGACTGCTAAGCGGGGTGCCCTTCACAGCATGAATAGGAAAGAAATTGTGCAAGACAAAGGGGCAAATTGATTAATTGGGGGCTGTAAGTTCTACACACACTAATCTTACAAAGAGCGGGAGGAAAGAATGTGAGTCAATGGAGGCTGAAGAATGATTTCTCTCTGCCTGCCATTCAGTCTATGTTGAAAAATGAACGTGATCCCCTCCCTTTTTAAAACAACAACAACAACAACAACAACTGGCTATCTTTCTCTGTTGCTAATAAGTAGTGTTTGCCTTTATGGAGCATCTCCAGACAAAGATATCGAACAAACCCTACATTGATGGTTAGATTAGATAAATGCAGTCTCCATGAATGCTAAAATAGGAGCCAGATGTGAAACCATTTGATTGACCATCCCATAGTTCTTCACAGTAAATAGACTTACTCAGAAAGTAAAATCTAGCAATGCTTATAGAAAATTGCTCAAGCTTTGTAAATTGAGTAAACAAATTTAGGGCCTAACTTTTCAACATTTGTTTCATATATTTGTAAGTTTTGAAAGAGTAGATGTTACATGTATAATGTGCTCCAGCTCCTTGATCATTTTGGTTTCCTTTTTCTGCAACTTTTCCAGCTCTACAATGCCCTTTTTGAGATGCAGTGACCAGAACTGTACACAGTATTCCAAGTGTCGTCACACCATGGATGTGTGTAAGGGCATTATGATACTGGCAGTTTTTAGTTTTGATACCTTTCTTAATGATCCCCAACATAGAATTTGCCTTTTTCACAGCAGCTACACACTGGGGCAACATTTACACTGAGCAATCCACCACATCCCCAAGAGTGCTGTCTTGTCAATCACCGTATAAGTGAAATCTGCTTTTTTACCCCAACGTGCCTCACTTTACATTTGCTTACATTGAACTACATTTGCCATGTTAATGTCTGTTCCCAAGGTTGGAGAGATCCTTTTAGGGTGCAGTCCTATTGATTGCCCCCTCAATGATCAGAAGCCCCTGAACTTGGAGACCTCTGATAATCCAGTGCAGGATGGAAGGAGCAGCAGAGGCAATCTTCACCTCCCTGTCCTCCCACTTTGCATATTTTGCTAGGCAGCCTTTTTATCCCATCTACCCATGGCGGTTCAAAGGGGGAGGGAAGGAGTCTGGAAGAGATTCAGGATAGCTCCTATCCTGGCCTCTCCAATATCTTCCCCCCTCCCCATCCGCTGGAACACCAGCTTTCCCCCAGTCTCTAAGGTCAATTTTCTAACCTCGGAGGCCAGCTGGCATGTTTTTTTTCTGCACCAGCTCTGAGGGGGTGGGGGTGGGGGTCAGATTTCCAACCCCCCCCCTTCTGAGGTTGAAGAGCTGTTTCCAACCTTGGAGGGGAGAATCCCCAGTATCCTATGGCCCTCAGACAATTTCTAGGGGCTATAGGATTGCTCTCTCTGAGCTCTTACATGTTTTAAAGCTTGTAACCTCAAGGAAATAGACACTGAAAAGCAGCTCTATATCAGATCTCTCTTCAGACATCAATGTGGAACTGTTCGGAGTTGAGCCGGCAGGAATGGGGCCATTGGGGGCGGGTGTTAACACATGTGGCCCCTCTCCCCCTCCGCAGATGATTTGAATGCATGGAGGAAAACTTCTGGAAGCAGCTACAGGGTTGTTTTGAGTAGACTGAGAATGGAGGAAGATTGAACATTCATGAATTCAGGAGGTAGGGTGGCCATATGTCCTCTTTTACAGCAGACAGTCCTCTATTTGAAGCGCTGCCAGAGGACTGTCCTCTATTTTGAGAGTGTCCTCTATTTGGAGGGCTATCCAGTCCAAGTCTGGTATAAAGATAAAGAACCATCAGAAGGAAGAGCTGGGCCTTGAAGTTGCCCATCGGCAGCACCTGGACAGCAGACTGAGCAAGGCACACAGGTCCCCTGATCACAGTATTCCACATTGTGGTGAGATGGACTGCATTTCTAGTTCAATTGTATTTTTTATTTATGACATTTCTATACTGCCCAATAGCCAAAGCTCTCTGGGTGAGATTCACAACAATTAAAACCATAAAATACAACATAAAATACAATATAAAAATGTAAAACTACAGTATAAAATAAAATAGCTTTGCAAGTGTTTGGTGGCAAACCTGGGTCTGTCACTAAAACTAGTTTAGCCCTTGGGGAAAGGATTATTTCTGTATATATGTAAAGCAGTTGCAACAATTATGGAAATAGCTGTACAATGCATATGCATTAC
Source organism: Shinisaurus crocodilurus (assembly GCA_021292165.1). Classification (NCBI taxonomy): domain Eukaryota; kingdom Metazoa; phylum Chordata; class Lepidosauria; order Squamata; family Shinisauridae; genus Shinisaurus; species Shinisaurus crocodilurus. The sequence goes on from CM037876.1 coordinate 44,986,190, forward strand.
CTGAGTAAATACTGCCTTCACTAAAAGAAAAGAAAAGTAGGAAAAGCACAGAAATGTTAGATGAAATAAAAGCCCAGCATGTGTTAATATGTAGAGATAATTTCTAGTGATGGTGACATTTGACGCAATCATGGTTCATGGTTAAATAAATAAAAGTGGAAATAAGTTATCTCCTATTGCATTTGTTGTTTGTCTGGACTTCCAAGCTCTTAACACTGCTAAGGAGTTTGCCCTACCCAGAAAATGCATAAAAATCAGAGCAGGCAAACAATGTCTATAGAGTACAAGAGATACAGAGTACAATGCCCTGATACAAAATGAAAATAATACAATCATAAAACAACAATAGGAAAATGCTTCTGAGTCAAAGAGGATTGGGGATCCAAATACTGAATAATTTCCTTTCCTCGATTCACTTCTTTTCAACCTAAATTTGTTTTTAATAAGAAGAAAATTGTTATCAGAAATGCTGCATTATAAAAGGACAGAAAACATTATTTTATAAGCTGTATTTTTATTTTTATTCTTTACAGCTATTTTCTTGCTATCTGATGATATAATCCTCAAGGGTATGATATTCTCAAACCTGTACAATCAATATATTTCCTAAGGCTACGAACAATCCTAATGCATATTTATTTCTGAATAAGCCCCATTGAATTCAGAGGTACTGTAGTTACTTCAAAGTAAACGAACTGCATACCTCATAAATACCTAAAAATGCATTGAAATTAATATGTAATACAAATAATACATAAATATTTATGATTTGAATGCAGAACAATGTATTTTATTTATTAGATTTTTATCATACCTTTCTTTGAATTAAAATAAGTGCAATTTACAAATACTAAAAAGTAGATAATACATAGAACCTTAAAAAACACTATTAAAAATCCAAGAATATGGTGTTTTCATTTAAAAAAAAATAAAATAGCTTATCTCTAGATGATCGCAACTTTTAAGTAGGAAGTCCAATGGAAATCAATGAGACATACAGTAATACCTTGGATTGCAAGTAACTTGGTTTGAGAGCGTTTTGCAAGACAAACACATTTTTAAATATTTATTTATTTATTTTTTACTTGATATACAAGCGACGTCTTGCAATACAAGTACTGTAGTATGGCTTAAATTAAAAATCTCTGTACAAATTATTTTGGGGGGTTTTGTTTTGATATAAGAGTGTTTTGGATTACAAGCACGTTTCCGGAACGAATTATGCTCTCAATCCAAGGCATGACTGTACTTCTGAATAAACATAGCTCAGATCAGCATATCAAAATGTTGATCAGTTGATGGTTGTCTTTTGGGAAGCAGCTCTACCAAACTAGGGACATAGTTGAGAAGGCCAGCAGATGTATTTTGGGGTGGGTGGGTGCATAAGGACCCTGAGCAGATTCTGTCTGATGTCCAAGAAGGCCAGCTGGGTTTGTATGTTCCAGGCAATATGCTGCTTCAGGCCATTTCATACTACATAATCACCACACCAGTTCTTCAAATTGGGCCCAGAAGCTAGGGATATGGGGGGAATCCATTCGGTGGGTGAAAGTCCAATGGATTTTCCCAACTCAGCCCTCCAGATTCCGTTCTGTTTCCCACATGGTGGCTCTGACTCAATCTGATGCGGGTTGAGCGAGCATGTGGATTTCTGCTTTTAAAAGGGGTTGCGATTTGTGCAAGTATTTTTTTTTTATAAGCTCAGGAAATTTGTGCAAATTTCAGAACCTGAAATGTGCGCACATGTCAAAGTTGCGCAAATTTGAGCCTTTCACAGGCCCGATCTGACTTGATTTGGCTTCCCTGCCACCGGGACCTACTTCATTGCTAAAAAAAACCCCACAAACCACCCGCAGTATAATCATAAACAAGTGAACACAATAAACAGTATTTGTTAGAAGAAATACACTGCCATAAGAAATCAGATATTGTACACATAATATTGGTAGGAAGAACATGTGTGTGTGTGGGGGGGGAGACTAAACAAACACGATCCTGTTTGCAGAAATCATGGGAGCTGAAATATAATAACTGAAAATAATAATTAAAAATGTGTCTATTTGAAGTGCACAAATCACATAACCCTAGTGGAAAACCATAGTGCTGGTGCCAAACTACACAAAATTGACAATGACAAGTTCTTTGTGAAGTAGGGTATATGGTGAGCTAACAATGAAGTAATGAGAGAATGAAACTGACAAGGATATTTACTAAGAGAATATGCTGTGCCTGGAGTTACATAACAGACTTGTGAATGTGCTAAAATATTAAAAGTAGCGTGAACCCATTTATGCAAATTTAAAGATTCACACACCATTTGCGCAAAAGACCTGATTTGCGCAAATCACCATTTTGTGCAAATGACACTATAAATATGTAGATCTCAGTTCTCAATGTGTGCAACCATTTCACACACATTTCTGGAACCTGGAAAAAAAAATCCACCACGGTCCTTTTCTGATCAGCAGATGGGAAACACTGCGGAAGTCCATCAGGCTCAAATGAAATGGATTTTCCAGCATCGCACATCCCTACCAGAAGCTAATTTGCAGCTAGTATAAGTAAAGCATGATTGGACTCACTTACAGCACAATAGTATGTTTATATACTCAGAAGTAAGTCCCATTGAGTTCAATGGGACTTGCTTGTATGTATAGGGTTGCAGCCATAGTCCCACTTCCTCACCTCAGCTGCCATTTTACATATTGTTTCAAACCTATGTTCAGTCTTGGCACATGTACTTCAAACACAAGAAGGATGTCTGGAATTTTGGCGAGAGGTTTTTACAGAAATATCGGAAATTATGGGTATTAATCTAGAGGTCTGTCCTAAACTTGCTTTGTTATCAATAACCGATAAAGTCACGTGTGCCCAAAATACAAAGGAACTAATTGTAAACTTGTTAACTGCAGCTAGGTTAATGATAGCAAGGAAATGGAAAGTACAACATGTTTTTCTAATAACTGATTGGTATAAGGACGTTTGGGATATAGCCCTAAATAATAAACTAACTTGTAGTATCAAATGCAAAAAGGGACAGTTAAAGAAGAATAATTTTATGGATATATGGAATCAATTATTAGATTATGTATTAATAAAGGGGAAGGGGAGTATGCCTTGTCAGGATATGTTATATTTTTGCCTTTTTCACAGCCACTGCACACTGGGTTGACATTTTCATCGAGCTGTCCACCATAACCCCAAAATCTGTTTCTTGGTCAGTCACCAGTAGTTCAGATCCCATCAGTTTAAATAATCTGGTGTTACCAGCAAACTTGGCCATTTCACTGCTCACTCCTGATTCCAGATCATTTATGAATAAGTTGAAAAGCATTGGTCCCAATACAGATCCCTGTGGGTCACCACTGTTTACATCCCTCCATTGGGAGAATTTACCATTTATTCCAACTCTCTGCTTTCTGTTCCTTAACCAGTTACCTATCCATAAGAGGAGCTCTCCTCTTATGCTCTTAGACTGCTAAGTTTGCGCAGGAGTCGGTGAGAGACCTTTTTGAAGTCCAAGTAAACAATGTCTACTGGATCACCCCTGCCCACAGGTTTATTGCCACTCTCAAAGAATGCTAAAAGATTAGTGAGACAGGGCTTACCTTTGCGGAAGCCATGTTGATTCTTTTTCAGCAGGGCTTGTCCTTCTATATGCTTACTAATTTTACCTTTAATAATGCTTTCAACCAATTTACCCAGAATATCCAATTCATTTAACTGTGACATTATTTTGAAAGCATGATCTCTGGGTTGGGGAAGTTTTTAAACTGATGTTGTAAACATGACAGATGACAACCAACATGATATTTTTATTAGGTTTTAGTTTGGCCCCATGTGCTGAACATCTGCCTGATGTGATAACTATCAATGCTGTGATGACTGATCTTGCCAGAGGTGGTGAGAGCAGTTTCACACATTCAGGTTGCCAAGGAAGAATTTCAATTATCATGCAAATTATGTGATCACACTTCAAATTGTTATTGAGATTAATTACTAATCAAGTTTTTCCATACATTCTCTTTCACATTCACAAAGTCAGTAGTGCTGTCTTAGCATAATCTTCACCTACTTGGCCCTTTACATGCTTTTAGATACACACTGCAAAATATGGGACTATATATTCCATTACCATCCACAAACTGTTGTCATTATCTATGTTTAAAAACCTAGAGCTATTTTCCATATGAATTAAAATAAACCCAGTGAGATCATCATGAGGAGAAAGTGGAATCCACCCTCAGTAAATACCACTATTTTGTGAGGATATTTATTTCAAGCAACTGTGTCTTTTAATTGGAGGGTGGGTATCTCAGATGAAATATGGGCTCTTGTATATGTGAAAGGAGAAACCAAGTTAATGAGAGGATCTGCTTCATGGTCCATCTGAGATAATGTTACTCTGGCTCTTGTAAACCTAGCTGAGCAAGAAAATGTTCCAATAGATTAACTTGGGATTGGTGGTATTTTGGTAGAAAGGCACTGTTTTGTGCTATTCCACCTTCCATGTTTTGTTAACATCTGAAGCTCTCAAACACTGTTTCAGTTCAAATGACCCACTGGGCTCACCATGGGTTATTTAACAGATGATGAGCAGCATGAGCCATGGCATGTGCTGTCACTGTCACCATTTTGAATATGCACCCCCTAATGGGGTTGTGGTGTGTCATGCGAACCCAGCCATTGGGGGTTATGTGAGGGTTAAACATCCTTCACATAACCCTCAGCTTGTTATAGGGCTATGCGAGAATTGTTTAACCAGCTCCTCCAGCCCCCATTAAAATGCTTCACAGAAGGTCTGGGGACCATGCTAAATGGGGTGAGCTGTGGTGTGTGGGGAGAGGAGATCCCTGAAAATCAGGTGGAGGCATCTTCCATCAGCAGAACTTTTCCATCTATGGAAGGCAGATCCTGGATCCAATCTATTGCCTATTACCTTTAGCTCTTCCACTCAATTTTCTAGTGGTATCTCTCCTGTATATGCTGCTGGTGAAGCTGTTCAGGAGAAGGTGGACAGACATGCAAACATGTGGAATGCTCAGGACCAGGGATGGTGAACCTCCAGCCCAGAGGCAAGATTCAGAATGAGAGGCCTCCTCATCTGGCCTCCCAAGGCCCTGGTGGAGGCCCCTCCCACATCCTGAAGCCCCACCCCTCAGATAAGGTGCTCCATTTTCTCTCTGTGCATTCTGTATATGCGTGTGTGTTTATGAATGGGGCATGTGCATGTGTGTATTCATGGTGTATGTATGAATACACATGTAGGTGTTACATTTATGAAGTGTGTGTGTGTGTGTGTGTGTGTGTGTGTATGAATGGGGGGTCAGAGAAAGTGAGGTTGCCCACCCACTTTGGGCTTGGACTGTTCCCACTGCTGGCATGCAACCCCCAATATGCTTTCTAGGTGCCAATGTGGGCCTTACAGCAAAAAGGGTTCCTCACCCTTCCTATAGACAGAAATAACCAAGCATTTGACACAGAAGTGTAGGAATAAAGTTAGGCATGTAACCTCAACATTTTTACATTTAGATCTCAATTGGTTTATTTCTATCTAGATTATACACAAAACAAACAGAACAGTTCAGTTTCCATAGCTGGCAGAATGTGACCACTTCACACATAGTATGACATTCCTCTGTTGCAATAGTTATCTTTAATTTGTTTCTTTCTGCCTGCTACTGCTTTTAATTGCACTGTTTTGTCTCTTATTTCCTCTTATCTCATCCCTGGCTCTCTGAAAAGCAGTTACCAAACAAGCAGCCAGCCAAAATCTTTTCAGTTTGCAGATAACGGCAACGGACCAAGGAGCTGGTAAGTGTCTAACAATCATGAATAGTTTCATTCTTTGATTAGCTTAGTCTTCCCATATCCTCCCATATCTCAGTAAACGGCCAAAGACTTCCTTTGAGAGAGAGAAAAACCTCTGGAGGATGACGACTCTAATAAGAAATGTCAACATTTGCGCAGGACCAAGAAAATATTCACATTCTCTAATTTGAAAGGGGAAACAAAATCGTTATAAGCAGATACAGAGGCAGCAAAACATGCAATGGGAAAAAAAGAATAAGTGTGAATCTATTAAGTAAATAGCGAATACCAGCAATATTGTGGAAATACATATGAAAATACTCAAACAGGATCCCTAGGGAATGATTATGACTGGAATAGTAATTTCTATTCCTTCTGCAGCATCAGATTATTATTGACTGAACCTCTCCATGCAATTGATTTTTTCATTTTTTTCTGTTTCAAAGATTCTACTCTTGTTTTCAATTATATTAATTCAATAAAGGGAATATAGTTTTCTACATTCCTTTGCATTTCTCTATGCTCTCACACCCATCTTTCTGGGCATTCTAAGACTAGCTGTTTGTTGGATTGAGTTTCATTGCCATGCCTGTTGATAGGAAAAGCGGATGTGAAACCACAATGAAGTAAATGGGAGAGATTTCAGGGGGCTTTTGACGAGAATCCATATGGATTCCAAATATGTATTTGGAATGGGATTTTTCCCGTTCTCTCCTCCCCCATGCACTCCCCTACACCCCCAAAATCTGCTCCAGGAGATCTCTTCACTGTTAGAGAAAAATTGGGGGTGCACAGGGAGCTGTACGTGGGAGGAGGAATCCATTTCATCGGCAATGTCTGTTTTGCTGGCAGATGGACACCACTGGCTAAACCCCCATTTGCTTATGATTCTATGATCATTCTCAAAGTACTTGGTTTGATATCCCCTTGGATCTTAAATGATTTGTTGTTGTTGTTGTTGTTGTTGTTGTTGTCGTTACTCTTACTATCATCATCATCATCATCATCATCATCATAATCATCAATCATCATCATCAATCATCATCATCATCATCATCATCATCATCATCATCATCATCATATTTCTATATGGCCCAACACCTGGAGCTCTCTAGTTGGTTCACGAAACAATAATGAAATACAATAGCATAATAAAACATTATATATGAAGTTCAAAACAGTATAAAATTAGATTAAAAATTATCACAGACTGATAAATAAATATGAAATATAAAGTGCTTGACATAATAGTGTAAAAATGTCCAGAATAAACAGTGTGAAAAATATTCTATATATTACATCAGAAAGAAGCTTAAGGCTACAATCCTAAGTCTGTTGGGGATGAACGGTGGAGGAATGGTGGGAGTTCTAGGACTTTTTTCTGTCATAACATGCATAGGATTGCACACCAAGTATCACCAGCAAATGCCTTAGGGGAATTTCAGTTGGCTGAAAAATCCATCAATCAGTTGTACAACGGATAATCTTCCTTGCACAATTCACCCATTATATTTCCTTCAGCTTTTTGCTATGGACTTCAAGAATGTACGTATATAATGATATTTCTCTTTTTGAGAGGCAACTATCTGAGACATTTTTAAAAGGAAGAACTGTTTCAGTCTACTTTGATTTCAGATGGCCATGGTGACCAATGACTCTTAAGGTCCTCAAAACTTGGTGTCCTGCAGATGCTCTTCTAACTATGATGGTACAATTATTTATGTGGCAGGATACATGTGCAAACATGCTTTCTAAGGCCCAGCCTAGATAGACAGCTCACATTGCATGACACAACCACCCATTGTGGGTAACTAGCCATGGTGTGTTGTCATGTCATCCAAACTCAGACTGCTTCCTGCAGGGTGCCTTGTTTTTCCCCCAAACAAGTCACCCTGAGAACACGTGGGCTGTGCTAGGGGTTGCGTTACCCATGGTGGGTTGTTGTGTCATCCAAACCCAGATGACAGATCCTACTGGGTAAAGGGAAATGGCAAGCGAGGCATGAGTCAAGAGCAGCACACACAAAAAAAACCTTTGCTGCTCTTGGCAATCTTGCCCGTGCTGCTGCCAGTTACAGCCCCTCCAAAGTGCCCAAGCAGCACATTGGAGGGGCTGCACTGGTTGGCCACCTTTAAAAAAAATTGTGTTCCAAATGTGCATATTTTTTTCGTATTTTAAAAAAAATTCTAGTTGGACTTGTGTAAGTGTGGAGGTCCACATTTCTGCGGGTCCGAAATAGGATGCTTTGCCTGGGCAATGTCCTGTTAAAGTGTAGCAGGTACCAACTTTGGACATGGAGCCAGAAAGACTCCAAATAGGGTTTGCTTTTTTAAACTTTGCTTTGTCTTGACAGCTGTCAAAATGTGAGCTGTCAAGGGAAAGCAAAACTGCAAGTGATCTTTGCTTGTGAAAGGGGGTAGGTGCCTTTCTCCCCCTTCACAGTGAGATCCTCAGGGTTTTGAGTGTCCCCCTGATAGATCCCAATGCCCCCAACTTTTCCACTCATTCCAGCAAGTCTAGGTGCTCAGGAAGGTGGAAAGGAGCCCCCCCTATTCTCTGACACTTGCCAGAAGTAGGGATCCCCCCCCTTTTTAAAAACCATAAGGATTTAGACAGGGAAGTATTCAAATTCAGAAAAACCTATCTGGAGCATCTCTGGGTCAATATCCAGGGTTGGTACCTGGTGCACTTTAATTGCAGGTACCCCCCAGGATGTTGTCCAGGCTAGGCTTCCCATTTCAGACCCACAGAAGTGCGCACCTCTGCATTTGTGCAAGTCCAACTAGAATTTTTTAAATAAAATATGGGAAAAATTGCACACATTTGGAGCACAATTTTTTTTAAAGGCATGGCCAACTAGTGGCAGCACCTCCAATGTGCTGCTTGGACAGTTTAGAGGGGCTGTCACTGGCTGTCAATTCAGAGATCACTGTTCACGGTCTCCAGGGGGGAAAAGCCACAGCAGGCCAAAAAATGGCTTGCAGTCATGTTGGGGCGAGGAGACAAGGCAGCTTCAGGCCTCAAGTTCCCTGGGATGCTGGCTGGAGAACTGAGGGGGAAGGATGGGGAGAACAACCCATGGTGAGATAGATCATCTGTTGGGCGCACAGTGGGTTGCTTGTGAAATCTCCATACTGGAATATGGAGCGGTATATAAACTTTGTAAATAAATAAACCCACTGTGGCTTACTGCCAGGGTGGGTTAGCATGATGTGCGAACCTGCCCAGTGTGGTAAAAGCAAATTTGTTCCTGTACAGTACCACCAGATACTATAGACTGGGGATCGATCACATGAATGCCTACCCCACATCAAAGACTTTTTCTACACATAGAAAGCTACATTACAGTTTCAGTCTAGTATTCCGCTTAATATTCTAGCTTTTTTATGAGTAGGGTTTTGTTTTGTTTTCATCAGAAAACATTTGAAGATTAAATGCTCATCTAAAGTGATATATCCTATGAACAATTTTAGCACATGAAGTGTTTGGCTGTAGAGTAGGTCTAGTTGGCTCTTAGAAGGATGTGGCTCACCAAGGATCCTGGAAAAGTTATTGGATTCCAAAGAGGATGACAGGTAAGCAATTTCCTTTCACAAGATATCATTGGGAGCCGGCGCTGTAGCTCAGTTGTAGAGCACATGCTTCGCATACAGAAGGTCCCAGGTTCAGACCCCGGCATTGCCAGGCAGGACAGGACAAACTCTTACCTGAAAACCTGGTGGGCCACTGCTGACAATACTGGACTAGATGGACCGATGGTCTGAAACAGTATAAGGCAGTTTCCTATTATCCTATTGCTGTACACCAAGTCACTGGATTTACTAGTGTCAGGAGCTGCTGATCTGGTGCAACTCATCGATGTGATGATCCACTGAACTGTATTTGGCAGCATTCTCAGTGAAGCACCTTCAGGCCCTGGACTGACTCTACCCACCCAGGCTGGTCATTTGGATACTTCTGGACAGGAAGGAGTATAAGATGAGTTCCTATTCCAGCTGAACCTCACTCAAGCTCTGGTGTGTTCCTGTATCCTTGGCTATTCCTTGGTCCTGCCTCCTGGTTAGACCTTCAGTCCTGACTCTTGGTTTGTCCCACATTTCCTAGTTTCCAGCTCACCTCAGATGGCTGCCCACAATCCAGTCCTGCTAAGCAGAGACATCACAATGTGCCTGGAAAGCCTGAAGGAATGAATAAGCTCTTAGTGTACATTGATGCAACAGCCTTCCCTTGATCATCCGGTGACATTGGCAGAAGAGCTGAGTGAAAGTCACGTGTCTTCAGTTTGTCTTGCCATTATGATCCCGTGAATTTAAATTCCTGGGAAATAGGATTAAAGTTCATGGGGTTGTCATGAAGCTGTCACCCAGCTTTTACATCACTTCCTGGGCTGAGGATCATCAGATGATCATAGGGGTCATTCTACGATAGAAGAAGAGCGTTGTATGAATGCATGTTTAGGCATTCATACTTTTCTTTTTTTTTTACAATAAGCTCCATTTGTTCTTCATTTGTTCTGGTTATCTGGACACATGTTGGAGCTGTGTTGTTATGCCGGACATGTCTTTCTGGGAAACCTCAAGCTGACATTTTCCAGGCAGTTTTAGTACAGCATCAGCCAACTGGATATCTTTTGAGTCAAATTCAAAGCATGATAATGTCCAGATTATGGCCACAAGGGTCAATCGGGTACTCTGTACTTTTTTGAAAATGATTCAGCCAACTATAAGTTTTAGGGGGAGCATAAACAAAAATAATCAGCTGTATTTTAAAAGAAACCTAGTTAACTAGCAAGACACTTTTCAGATGAAAAAAAAATAGGTAGCTGTATAGTAAACAGAGATTCCAACTATCGTGACTCAGTTAGGAAGTTTGGAAATGTTACGTTTGTTAGTTTGGACTAGTTTTGGTTGCTGTAGCAAGTGCTAGCTTCCTGTGGTGCTAGTGGACATTCCCGCTAGCACAATGGCACCATTGGATACTGCCCAATACAGTAATACCTTGGATTACGAGCATAGTTCGTTCCAGAACCATGCTCGTAGTCCAAAATACTCGTACATCAAAGCGAGTTTCCCCATTAGAAATAATGGGAACTCAGACGATTCATTCCACAACCATTTAATCACTGCTTTGCCCCATGGAGCCCCATGGAGGGAGCCGGCAAAGCAGTGATTAAATGGTTGTGGAACGAATCAGCGGAGTTCCCATTATTTCTAATGGGGAAACTCACTGATGTGCATCCCTGGAGGCGAGGCGCGGCCGGGCTCGGCCACCGTCTCGCGCTGCTGCTCCAGACGGCCGAGTAGCCAGGAGGTGGGAACTTCTGTGGAGGCGCGGCCGGGCTCGGCTGCTGCCTCATGCTGCTGCGCTGGCTGGCCAAGTAGCCAAGAGGTGGGGGCTTCCGTGGAGGCGAAGCGCCTCGCGCGCTGCCGTGCCTGCTCCTGGGCAGGCTCCCGGACTCCTGCCATTTCATACCTTTGAAAGTGAGCCGCCCGCGCCGCGGGCGGTCCCATCGCGTCACATCCGGCTGCCTACCCATGGGGCTCCCTACCCAGGAGCCAGCGGAAAAGGTCGAGGCAGCGCGAGCCAAAGCCAGCATGGAGCTTCCCTGCCTGGGAGCCAGCAAAGCGGCAGCGCGAGGCACCTCCATTCGGCTCCCTCCCTACTTGGGAGCTGGCAAAGCGGCAGCGCGAGGCACCTCCATTCGGCTCCCTGACAAGGAGCCTGCAAAGCTTTGCATGCTCCTTGTCAGGGAGCCGAATGGAGGCGTCTGCCTGCGCCTCGCGCTGCCGCTTTGCCGGCTCCCTACTTGGGAGCTGGCAAAGCGGCAGCGCGAGGCGCCTCCATTCGGCTCCCTGACAAGGAAACAATTAGGAAACAAGCAGACAGAAGGGAGAGCTTGCTCCGTAATAAAAGCAGCGGCAGCATTGGCTCCAGCGAGCAAAGGGGCAAAGGCATTCCCCGCCACTCTCCTGCTCCAGTTCTCCCACAAGCCTCTTTCTTCCTCGTCAGTCTTCTCCCCACAGATCCTTTTTAACAGCTCCCGGGAGATAGTGGGTGGGTTGTGTGAGCAGCTTTGCAGGCTCCTTGTCAGGGAGCCGAATGGAGGCGTCTGCCTGTGCCTCGCGCTGCCGCTTTGCCGGCTCCCTACTTGGGAGCCGGCAAAGCGGCAGCACGAGGCACCTCCATTTGGCTCCCTGTCAAGGAGCCTGCAAAGCTTTGCAGGCTCCTTGTCAGGGAGCCCTACATGATTTGCTGACTCCCGGGTAGTGAGCCAGCTGCAGCGGCGCAAGGCGCCGCCGCAGGGGCGCAAGGCGCCCACACAGGAAGCTGGCCTCGCCTCGCCTCCATGGGCTCCCAGGCAGGGAGTCCAGCGCAGCAGTGCGAGGCGCCTGCACAGTGAGCGGCTGCGCCTCACCTCCGTGGGGCTCCCTCCCGGCTAGGCAAAGCTGGGCAGCTGGCAAGTCACGGACACAGCGTGTAGCTCGTGCTGCGAGACACGCTCGTCTTCCAAATCGAAATTATTTATAAAATTTTGCTCGTTTTACGAGTTGCTCGCATACCGAGTTACTCGTAATCCGAGGTATTACTGTAGTTAATGACAGTGATGATATTGTATCAGTTGTATTTGGCTATGGATTGGATTGGATTAGGTGTGTGCAGCTGGTGGAAGTGGATTTCCCCACCCATTCTTCCTCAAGGCAGCTGTCCCAATGCTATACAGAGAGTAAAGGGTCCCTGCTGAATGGGTAGGCTGTGTGGTGCATGGGGAAGGGAGTTTCCCCAAAATCAGGTGAAGACACCTTCCATACTATTTCTTTGCACACCATGACCTGTAACACAATGTCACATCAATTTAGGTTTCAGGAGGTTGATTTTATTGTTGTTAGTATATTTTTAAAATATTTTTAATGTGTATGTTTAAAACCTCTTGTATTGTGTTTTTAATTTTTATAAGCCACCCTGGGAATTTAATTGAAGGGTGTGGAGTAAGTGAAAATCCTTTAAATAGAATGGGTGGATGGATGGATGGATGGATGGATGGATGAGGCAAAAAATACACCATCTGTGTGTCTGCCCCTAGATCACCTGGAACCCCAGCCCACCATGGTTGCCGTGGTACAATAAGTGCTCTGTTGGGAGGCAGGAAAGGAAGATAGCCATATTGAAGCTGATGGCACAGTGGCAGCTAGACCATTTTTTAAAACATTAATTTTATAATGTGAGTTTCAAAAATCAAAACAAAAACAAAATAGAAAAGACCATATTGCGGTACAGCAGGAAAGAGAGGCAGATGGAAACACCATTTTATCTATTTATTATATTTATACCCCGCCTTTTTTCCTGCAAGGAACCCAAGGCGGCTTACATAATAATCCTCCTCTCTGTTTTACCCTCACAACAACCCTGTGAGGTAGGTTAGGCTGAGAGACTGGCCCAAAGTCACCCAGTGAGTTTCATGGCCGAGCGGGGACTAGAACCTGGATCTCCCGAGTCCCAGTCCAACACTCTCACCACTACACCACACTGGCTCTCCATCCTGATAACTGCTTTGTGAACATCTGGGATTTATTCTTCTGCCTTCACCTGGAATATATATATTTTAGATCAATGTTAAAAAAGTTATGTCTATCCTTCATTCTCCTTTATTTGTTCCCTGTCCATTGAGTTATTGTGCTTTGATAATGACTCCTTTAAAGGACATGACCCATTTTCTTTCATATGAAATGCTTGTAATCTACCCAGAGTCTTTGTGCTAGCATGTGATATAAATCAAAATAAGTAAGATAAATGACATGATATATGAGTAACTTGGTAATGAAAGCAGTGTACTGCACTAACTACATCTACTACTACCTATTACAGTTATGACCAGGGCTGGGTAGGTACCTGTGATCTTGCACAACTACAGAAAAAGTGTAGAAGTCGGCACTGAGTGACCAGAATTTGGTATCTGAAAATCCATTGAGCTGGGTGCTTTGTACTGCTCATTGTACATACATTCATTTTATTTGTTCATTCTCTGCCCACCTATTTACATGTTGATGTAAGTAGGTTCCTGGATGGTATCCCACTTGGCATCAAAGCAAGGATGAGATAGGAAATAAATATGAAGGAAACACTACAAAATGCTAATGATCTACAGCATATGCACTGATCTACATTGCTATGTCTATAGTCTGGAAGACAATTTTGTAGCCTGAGCATTTACCATGGGTTCAACTGTTCACACAATCACACATTGATATGAGTGAATGCATGCTCACCAGCCCAGATTTATTCTGGTTCTCCTACACTTTGGGTATGAATGTGCACATTCATTCTGATGACCACTTGCATTCATGCACACAGAACATGAACACATGTACAATCTATCTTCTGCAAAGGGCTTGTGTGCATGCATACATACATGTGCATGGATGGATCTGCTTAATTTACCTGATTTATACAGGTTGCAGAATTTATCTTCCCTTGATGAAGATGATCTTGGAACAGCATTTCTTTTTAAGATATGGCATACGCACCATCCTGTTTGGTGCACACCAGTGAAGATAGCAGTCAGAATTGCTCCAAGATCACAGTCTTGTGCTTGAGGAGAGAATAATGCAAACAATACAACTAACATGATCATGAAAAAAAGATCATGAAAAACAGCTACAGATAATGAAAAAATTAAATATTTTAAAACAATAAAAGCAACCTAATCTTTCATGAAACAACAGGTGTATTCTGATTAGTTTATACTATATTACTATTTGAGCAAAGAGCTTGATGAAAAGTCACCAAAGGCATGCCTTGACAAGAAAGGAATGGAACACACTTTTTCACATTTGGAGCTAACCAGCAAAAGCACAATCAAATTATTTTTTAAATACGAGAACATCACATTTTAAAATTTGCAGTCTTTAAAAAAACACACACCTTATGAACTCCTTAGAAAAATGAAGTATGGGAGGAAAAGGTGGATAATATACATCAGGAAACTGGGATGTAATAGTTAGAAGGGAAATAAGCAATCGCTGACGTTTAGAAAAAGGAAATTAACAGAATGGTTTATAGGCCAAAATTTCCTAGGATCCTCGAGATCTAAAGAAACCACAAAAATGAGAAGACAAATAGATACAATCTCAAAAATGAAGCATGAGATATCAGCTATCTGAAAGAGCAGCTGTTGCAGATTATCTGCAGTATGCAGCATGATGCCAATTCCTTTGATGAAACCAGCTCTCCCTTTAAGATGCAGTTACAAACAAATGAGGTGATGACTAGTTCCCATTAATCTTCCATAAGTATCATAGTAAGAGCAAGTTCTGTGCCTAGATGCTTTGGAAAGTACACCCTGAGCATGAGCAATGTAGGTATTCTTTGAACTGTACTATATTAATAAATACCAGAATTTCAGCGCAATAGCACCCATTACTGTGCCCCCTTCAAAGTGAACAATATCTGCCCATGCCAGGTGTGTGATAGGCCTATCACACTAGTAGTCACTGGAGGTTCCAACTTAGCAGTGTTATTGTTATTGTGCATCAACAGCTGTTGGGCGCATTCGCAAGTCAACACTAAGCCACCCTGAGAATAAGCCACGGTAGGTTGTTTGTTTGCTGAACAACCCATGGTATGCCTAACGGATGATCGGGCTTGCTGTGGGTTGCCCCCCCTTCCCTCTCAGTTCTGTAGCCGACTACGGCACATATCCCGGTCACGCGGTGTCCTTCATGGCAGAACTCTCTTGTCTCCCCATCCTCACTGTGATCGCTACCCCTTTTCGTTTGCCAATGTTTTTTTCCTTTGGAGCCTCAAAAAAGCGCAATGAGGGTCGTATTATTTTTATTTTTCAGCCCCTGAAAATTGTGCAACTGTGTTTGTATTGTTGTTGTTGTTGTTGTTGTTGTTGTTGTTGTTGTTGTTATTATTATTATTATTATTGGTCTTTCACAAGTGCACGAATGTGCTCTTATGGCTGTCCAATATGTGTAGATGTGTAGTCTTGCCTGGTCAATTTCCTTGTCTGATTCAGCCGTCAAAAGGAGCGGTGAAGTGGAGTAGGTAACAGATTGACAAGGCAAAACTGCACATAGACTAATCTGCACACAGATGCCATGGTCCAATTGCCAAGTTGTCAATATAAAGGCGCCAGTAAAAGGGGGAGAGGGAGAGGCAAAAGAAGGTGCACTGAAAGGGAGAGGGCAAGATCTCCCCTTTAGCAATGTGATCCTCATGCTTTTAAGTGTTGAACTGGCACACCTCAGTGTCCTCCACCTTTTCAACACTTCCCCGACTCTCCAGCTACTCCAAAATGGGGAGATATTAACTCCTCCCACTTTTCACAGCACCTTTTCAGAGCACTTACTGCTGTGGTTACTGATGTTCCCTGACAGTACTAAATAAAAAGCAAAGAAGACGGAGACGGAGACGGAGACGAAGACGAAGAAGAGGAAGAAGAAGAAGAAAGAAAGAAGAAGAAATATGTGCAAATGGCTGGGAAGTAAATGGAGGGGAAATTGGTGCACCTGCAGTAATGGAGCAGTTATTGCAGGTGCGCAAATTACTCCTCCATCCACCTCCCATTGCTTCCTAGCCATTAAATTTGTGTACATTTCTGCAGTTTTTAAAAGACTGTCAGGGGAACTGCAGCAACCGCAGCAGTAAGTACTCTGAAAAGGAGCCGAGAAAAGTGGGAGAGTTAATATCTGCAGACTTGGAGAAGTGTTGAAAAAGTGGAGGACACCGAGAAGTGTCAGTTGAACAATGACAGGATTACATTGCCAAGTGTCGTGTCCCCCCCTGCTTTAGTGCACTTACTCCTTTCTCCCCCCCCCCATTTTCGGTGCTTCTGACTTGCACTACGGGGTCTCTCTTTTCCTGTTATTTCTGTCCCGGTCCTTTGCAACGGCATGCAAATTAGCCGATAGCCAACCTCGTCTTGTCAGTGTCAGCACTCATATCAGATAGCCAGAAGTGCACACTTATGAAAGGCCGACAATAATAATCATAATAAAAAATTATGACCCCAATTGCACATTTTTGAGGCACCGAAAAATAAAAAAATAACAAATCTGGGGAACAAGTGATGGCCCTTCTAAAGAGCCATTTCAGCAACAGTGGAAGGGTAGTCACTAGTGAGACTGTGAAAAGTGAATGTCATAGGCTATTTTGCCATTCTTGCCGAGTGGCTCCGTAGCCATTCCCAGCAATCGACAATGAAATTGTCCTGCTGGGATTGAATGACACAACAAGCCACCATGGGTATCAACGACCCTAAAACAAGCCTTCAGTTCTCAGGGCGGCTTGCTCATGAAAAATAAGCCACCCTGCAGAAACAGCACCAGGTTCAGATAACACGGCAACCCACTATGGCTGGTTACCCATGGTGTGTTGTTGTGCAAACTAGGTCGTTACGTCTGTTCTAATGGTTGGACAACTTGTGAGCGGCTTCAATGAGAGCAAACTAAGGCTGCACTCACAGGCTTGGGAGTAAGCACCATTGAACTCAGTAGGACTTGCTTCCAAATAATCATTCACAGGATCAGACTTTATATTTCAAAATGTGTGGTGTTTCAAAGCTTCAAACATACACAAAGCAGATATAATAGTAGAGCACTATATAAGCTACATCAGCATTGGCTCTATTAACAATATGGGAAGAACAAAATGCAAAAGTGATATCTAAGGCTATCTAAGGAATTACTCGTGTTAAGGTCAATAGCTAAAAGTTGGAAAATGGCAGAACTTCTAACACTGAAATCTTGGTACACAGAGCTGTGGCAAATACCCATGACAGAAAAAGAAAATGTATCAAATGAAATTTGCTAAAGGCAATGTCGAAATATCTGATTTTCACAAAATATGGCACAGTTTTATTTTATATACAGACCAGGGACATATGCAGCAATATATTTGTCAAAGCCTTTTCTCAGATTATGGAAAAGATACAAGATATAATTTGTTGCAGGGCCGGCGCTACCGCTAGGCAAACTAGGCGGTTGCCTAGGGCGCGTGGCTGAAGAGGGCGCAGAAACGCTGCGCTCCTTCCGGCCGACTCTTCTTCGCTGCCGGCGCGCTCCTGCCCCGCCCTGCTGCCTTGCCGACAAAGGCAACACCAGGTCAGTGCGGGGGGATTGCGGGCGCCGGGCAGGCTTGGGGTCGTGCTCAGCTTTCCTTGATGCTGGGAGGTAGTGGTGGGGCCGAGCCTCGAGTCCACTCGGGGCTCGCTCCTGGCTCGGCCCTCGAGGCGGCGGCGGCCAATCTCGACATTCAGAGTGGCGCTGAGCATTCTCTGCGCCGCTCGAGCCGCCGCCGCCGCCACCCCCCATAGCCACCCCCCGCAGCCACCAGATCTCCGCCACCCCCCGCAGCCGCCAGACCCCCCCGCCACCTACCTTCTCCACGCCGCTGCCGGAGCCCCACCCGCGCTCTGTTTTGGCGGGAGGAACCAGGGCAACAGGGCTTAAATAGCCCTGTTGCCCTGGTTTCCCCGGCCAAAAACAGAGTGCGGGGGTCCCGTTGCGTCACTTCCTCTGCGCCGGAACTTCCGGAAGGATGCGACGGGACCAGCGGACGGGGAGGCAGGCTCGGAGGAGGTGGTGGCCAGGGCGGTGGTGGTGGTGGTGGGGTCCGGCGGCTGCAGGGGGCTGCGGGGGGTGGCGGGGGGTCCGGCAGCTGCGGGGGGGTCCGGCAGCTGCAGGGGGTGGCAGGGGGGGTCCGGCGGCTGCGGGGGGTGGTTTGCAAAGCAGGGCTGCTTTGCTCTGGAGCCCCCCCGCGGCACGAGAGGTGGGGCGCTAAATTTAATTTTGCCTAGGGCGCCAAACTGCCCTGCACCGGTCCTGATTTGTTGTTATGAAGAACTGTGAAGGACTGCCAACCGGTCCTTTTCTCAAGACCAGAGATCAAAGGTGCAAAACTGCCAGCCTTAGCTCTGCTGTCTTGACACTGATTCTCTCAGGGCCTTCCCCTTGTCTATACACTGGATTTAGCACTGAAACACAGAGGAACCACACACACCGTGTGGGGTAAAACCAGGAAAGTTTATTTAAGGTAAACAGATTACGATAAAAGGTGGGGAATGAGGGAAGAGGGAGAAAGGTGGGGAGACACTTTGGTATATACAGTAGAACTACAAAATAACAAAACTAGTTCCTTTACTATATAAATACCCAAGCCCTTACTCCTTTTACCTGGGGGTTGGTCTTCTTTAGAGCCTGCCTCAGCCAAAAGCCCTACTCCCGCGAAAGCGTGCAGACAACAACAAAACCCAAAAGCCACAGCAGCAGTATAGATTCTTCCCCCCCCACCCCTCCTTTCAGTAGCCCAGGTGTCTTTAGCCAATCAGGATGAACTTCATGTGGGCCAGGCAGGGGAGGGGTGGCTCTTTGCCGCATTTGCATGCAAATAGCTGTGGCACTGGCATCAAAGTCATGGGAGACTCTGCGGCGTCAGGAGCCATCAGAGAAACTATGTACATTTTGCATTTCCCAGCCCCCAGCTGGGATTATACTTGTTTACATGTGTGGAGGTGTGTGTGTGTGTGTGTGTGTGGTGCAGAAACTCTGACTCTGACGCTTTTTCTCCACAAGAACTATAAAGAAAACCTCCAAGCAGCCTGTGGATTCTGCCTATTTTTTGCCTGTAAAGTTAAGGGGAAAATATTTTATTTATTTTTATTTATTATATTTATACCCCGCCTTTTTTCCTTCAAGGAACCCAAGGCGGCTTACATAATCCTCCTCCTCCTCTCCATTTGATCCTCACAACAGCCCTGTGAGGTAGGTTAGGCTGAGAGTCAGTGACTGGCCCAAAGTCACCCAGTGAGTTTCATGGCCGAGCGGGCACTAGAACCCGGATCTCCCGAGTCCCAGTCCAACCCTCTCACCACTACGCCACACTGGCCACTACTCTCTTTCAATAATCAGATTACATTTGACATATTTTTCATTGTTTGTTTGTTTTTGGGTATTGAAAGTTAATTAGATAGATAGATCTATCTCCCTATCCTCACAGTGTGGGGATATAGTAGTTCTACTTCTATATAATAGTAAAAGACATATATTATGACAGGGCCAGCCCTACCATTAGGCAGAGTGAAGCAACTGCATCAGGCAGAAAATGTTGGGGGGGGGGCAGCAGCAGCTGTTTCTCCTGAGCTGTTCCCATTTGGTGGAGGGCATTTGGTGGAGCTGTGTCCTGGGTCCCCAAAACTAGCCTGCTGCCTCAGGTGTGGTGGAGGATACTATCCTGTTAACTGCAGGTCCACTTGGTTTCTGTGCATGATGGAATAGGGCAGCAAAATGTCTTGATTCAGCCCTCTATTATGACATTGCACAAAGAGGAATGTAATTTCAGCCAAGGGTGGAGATAATGTAAGTGATTGGTAAGGGTCCTAGCAGTAGGAATTACTAGGTCCAGTCCAGATAACCCCTCCATCCGTGGTGAGGCACCCAGTTCTGAAGAGGTCTGGTCTAGTAGGTCTGAGTTATTTCTGGACCTGAACCAGCAGGGTTTGTCCATCCCTAGTCCTGTGAATTGACCCTGAGATCACTTACTTGGATATATCAACAATCAATCCTGGGATCTTTTACATGTAATGTATTAATTTGTTGTGCCTAGTTTTTATTTTCACTTTTGCTGGCTCCAGGGTGGATTTGTCTCTTTTAATGGTATGCCCAAACAGTTTAATATATTGACTACTGGAATGGGGGTATGTGCGTGTATTTTTGGTTAAAATATAGCTTGTATTTTATTATCTCCTGGCTTGTTTGATTATTTTTTTTTAATTGTATGTATTAACTTACTTGGTGTTTAAGATGGGAATTGAAAATTTGTTTCTAGGTTTATCTTTATCATTAGATTTTTCCACACATTATTGTCTTTTGAATGTTTGATGCCATTGTATTTCATTCTGTATGATGATGTTGTTACTTGTTAGCCACTTTGGACTTCCTTCTGGAGTGAAAAGCAGAGTACAAATCAGTAACGATGATGATGATGCCTTATATCAGATCAGAGTATTTGCCCAACTAGTTCAATATTGTATACCAGCCTTTCCTAACCTGTTGCCTTCCAGATATTTTCAGCTACAACTCCCATCACCCCTGACCATTGGCCATGTTGGCAGGGCCTGATGGGAGTTGTAGTCCAAAATATCTGGAGGGTACCAGGCTGGGAAAGGTGTTGCTTTTTAAAAAATATTCTTTTTACCGATAGCAGATCTTCAGGATTTCAGACTTATTATCTGTTATTAGAGATCCTTTTAAGTATAGATACCAGAGACAGAACTTAGGGTCTCCCTGCATGTGCTCCATCACTACCCTTCCCCTTTATTCCTCTATGTCACTAGATGTAGCTGTGGTTGAATGTGATGGAAATCCATCCAGAAAAAAAAGAAAAGAAAGATCTCCAAGTGAAGTTAAAAGATTGATTCATTAGTTTCTTTATGAAGTTTCTATGGTGCATTTTGATCAAACTGATCCTCAGGGCAGATTATAAAAATAAAAAAACTAACAAGGAACTACAATCAAAACTAGTTAAGGCTATACACTAATTGATTAACTAATTAATCCTATACACACTTACCTGGGAGTAAATCTCATTGAATTGAATAGGACTTACTTTTGAATAGACATTCATAGGATTGTACTATAAAAATCCAAAACCCACAACATTACTAAAACATAAGACATAAAAACAGAATTAGTTAGAATACAAACAATGGCAAAAGCAAAATTCAAAGTGTAGGATCATGCCACTCTGATTGGAGCCTGGACTGACTGCATTCCAAGTACTGTAGCATTTTCCTATTCCAGTGTGGATAATTGTTATAAAACCAGAATGCCTAATATGGGAAAGGTTGCTTTAAAAATATGTGCTGTAAAAGCAATGGGAATGTTTGAAATGGATTTCATTGAGTGTGAATATGTGAGAAGACACTTTTTATTTATGCATCAATGCTAGAAAAGTGTTTGCAGTCTAGATTCTTTCCACATCGCCAGAAATTTGACATTTTCTCAGTTGTTACTTCATCTGCTTTGTTGAAAGGCGTGAAAGTTACAAGTCTGAAACTCTAACTCTTTTTAGCAGATTGCTTTTGGCTTGTAAAATTGTGTTGTAAAAGACATCTGCAATTTAACCAGCAAGAGATTTCCATTCCCTGTTGTCCAAGAGTGAACTTTGATGTCAGAAGCTAGGGCTGTGTCCCCTACCCACAGCGTTCATCCTGTACACAGGAACTGGTATTCAGAACTGAGTTTGGGGGGGGTGGGGCTTCCAGGGGAATGGGTTGCTGTTGTCTATACCCTGTGATCTCCCTACTCCAATAGCGCTACTGTTTGTTCCTGCCTTTGTGTCATACCTTAGCCATTGTTCCTTTATGTTTTTCCACTTTCCCTGTACCAGTGGCACCACCACCACCACCACCACCTCCACTTTCATGTTCCCATTCATTGGTGTACATGAAGCATACGTTGAAATGGCAGAATTAAACAAACATGGCATTACATCTCATAGGGCAATTTTTCTTTCCTCCCCCCGCCCCCCATACACTTGCATGCACGAATCCACAATAAAATAAGAATGGTTGCAGCTAGCCTTGATGGTACTAGTGTCAAGCAGTCAGGAGTTGAAGTCCAAAACATCTGGTGGACTCCAGGCGGGGAAGGCTGCATTAGATCATGAATCTAACGATAATGGTTATGTGATAACTGGTTCACATAAGTAGTCACAAGGTAGCTACAGTTTGCGGTGATGCCAGTGGAGGCTGGTGGCTCCAAGGCCAGTGGGGCTGTGCATCCACTCCGGATTTTATTCTGAACTTTAAAGGAGCTATCCATGTTGCTGAACCCTATCCTCAAAATAGGTTTGGCACCATGGGTAGCTCCTTAAAGGTTCAGAGTAAAATCTGGAGTGGATACACAGCCCTGCTGGCCTTGGAGCAACCAGCCTCCACTGCCTGATGCCCTCCAAAGGTTTTGGATTTCAACTCCCATCAGCCCTAACCAGCATGGCCAATAGTCAGGAATCCTGGGAGTTGTGGTCCAAAACATCTGGAGGGCACTATATGTTGGGGAAGGCTGTAGTAAACAGTACACCCTGAAACCAGAAGCTCCAGAGCCTGTAACTAGGATGCATGCATTATGAACATTCAACCCATTTATTTCATTTGCAGGCTTTTCTGGCACAATTTAGTCAAAGTTGGTTGGGGAACAGAGTGGCAGAATTTGAAAGGTTTATTTCCAAATATGGCTGCATATTTCACCTTTGTTTAAATTAGGGGTAGCAGCAGACTCTCCAACCGAACCAGTTTAATAGGTACATCATGCAACTGACTAACACTGGGAAAGGAAGAGAGTCTACATTCAAGCTTAAGTCCCATTGATTTTAATGAGTCTACTCTAAATCCAGATTATTTAGTATAATCAAAAGCAAATCTGCAGATTTCCTCTCAAAATTACCGTTTTGGGAGGCATTTATTTCTTTCCCTCTTTCTTTTACTTTCTTTCTTTTACTTTCTTAAAATGGACTTTTCCAAATACAAATGTTAACAGTGTTACAGTTCCATGCTTACCTGGGGGGGGGGGGCGACTGGGAGAGAGAAATTAAACTGGAATTACATAGCTAGACAAAAATCCTATTAATATCAATTAAATCCCCTGCTGTAACAGAAGTAAACATTCTGCCTGTTAAGTCATGCAGTCATTGATTAGCACTGAAGGTAATTTAGGATCTACGATGACAGATGTGCTGTACCTTGAACTCTTCTTGACCTTGCAATAGTGTGTGGAGGGGCTACAGGCATGGGCCAGATTCTCTGCTGTGCCCTTTTATGATGTGTCATTTACAAAGCCAGCCTGGTTCAGCCAGGGGCTATTGACTACTGAATTTACTGTCTGTGGCGTGAAATAATACAGCATGCTGCAGTATTGTATTTTTTCTGACATGTTTATGGAACCGTAATCTTCAAGTATGATTGGAGTTATATCCTTAGGTAAGTCTCACACTGCTGTCATATACACTGCTTTATTATTAAATCTAAATCCAGATGCAACGCTGTTCTGGCTACAATACACAGAGAGCTGCTTCCAAATCTACAAACATTTTATACTGTTGCTCTTAAAATCACACAGAAACAAACCCACAGAAAGATAGAAAATCAATTCATAATTTAGTATTGAACATCTGTGTGTGTGTGTGTGTGTGTGTGTGTGTGTATCCACACATTATTTGGATGTGGTTGTGCCAATCTAAAGCTGTAATCCTCCTGAACTGGCATATTAGGAAGTAGGTCTGATTAAATGCAATGGAGCTTTCTTCCAAGAAAATATGTTTTGGAGTGAGCTGTAGGCCTTGTAACAAAACGAAATCAAAACAGATGTGAAAGAATCATATTTTAAAAAAAATGGAATCACGACTTTTCTCATTCTTTTCTCTTCTTTTCTGTAACATTGACCCAAAGCCAATATAAACAGAGTATTTGACAAAAAGACTGTCTATCATGGAGTTGAGACTGCATGCTCCAGTCTTTTCAGACTGTAGACTGCGCAGGTATGAAGGTTGGGTGACCAGAGACTTGATGTTCACACGTCCTTCCCCCTCACTTCCACATGTGTTGAAGCTCTGCCTCTCGATTCAAATCTGGTCCCTCTGAGATTCTTGGACCCAACGATCTTCGAGTCCAGAGTCCGAGTCCGAGCTTGGAAGGTAGCAATCATTCATCGAGTCACAGCCCTCCCTGACTCACAGTCCCGTCAGAAACTAGTAGGCCCAACGGAGGTCTCCCATCCAAATATAACCAGGCCTGACCCTGCTTAGCTTTCCACTCTCAGACAAGCTGAGCCAGCGTAAGCCACTATGAATTTGGGCTTAAATGAACATGGGTGTGGGGAGCGCGAATGGGATCACAGTGGCAAGATCCTACCCAATCTACACATATCCATTAGATTCAGTTCCAGGAACATCTGTTCTAGGTAAATTGCTGGAAAAAGTGTTATTAAAGATAAAATTCTCAAGCACATAGAAGGACAAGTCCTGCTGAAAAAGAATCAACATGGCTTCTGCAAATGCTGTCTCACTAACCTTTTAGAGTTCTTTGAGAATGTCAATAAACATGTGGTCAGGGGTGATCTGGTAGATGTTGTTTACTTTGACTTCCGAAAGGCTTTTGACAAAGTCAAAGACTCCTGAGCAAACTTAGCAGTCATGGAACAAGAGGAGATGTCCTCTTATGGATCGATCGGTAACTGGTTAAAGAAATGAAAACAGAGAATAGGAATAAATCAGGGGCAGGGAACGTGTGGCCCTCCAGATGTTTCAGTTTACAATCCCCATCAGAGCTAGCCAACATAGCCATGTTGAGGGATGATGGGAATGCAGGCCAAAACATCTGGAGGGTTACATGTTGCCCACTCCTGGAATAAATGGTCAATTCTCACAATGGAGGGATGGAAACAGTGGAGACCCACAAGGACCCATATTGGGAGCAGTGCTTTTTTACTTGATCATAAATGATCTTGCTGATGACACCAAATCATTTAGGGTGGTTAAAACCAAAAGGGGTTGTGAAGAGCTCCAAATTAATTTATCCAAACTGAAGAACAGGCATTAAAATGGCAAATGCAGTTCAGTGTAAGCAAATGTAAAGTGATGCACATTGGGGCAAAAAAAATCCCAACTTCATATATACACTGATCTGATGTACGGTAATGGCCACCAATTTGGATAGCTATAAAGGGGGATTACACCAATATATGGAGGATAAGGCTATCAAGGGCTATTAATCATGATGGAGAATGAAATGGAGTATTCTGTAAGAAAACATGGCTGGAATTAATTAATTAATTAATTAATTAATTATATTTATACCCCGCCTCTCCCCCCACAAGGAACCCAAGGCGGCTTACATAATCCCCCTCCTTCTCTCCATTTTATCCTCACAACAACCCTGTGAGGTAGGTTAGGCTGAGAGTCAGTGACTGGTCCAAAGTCACCCAGTGAGTTTCATGGTCAAGTGGGGACTAGAACCCGGAACTCCCGAGTCCCAGTCCAACACTCTCACCACTACGCCACACTGGAATCCTGAACAAAGCCACTTTACACCACAACCAGGGGAGGCTGGTGACTCCTATTTCAGTGGGGCTCCTAATCCATTGCAGGTTTTAGTTGGAGCTTTATAGGAGATATCCATGGTGCTGAACTACATTCCCAAAATAGGTTCACCTGCCATGAGGCACCATGGATAGCTCCTATGAAGCTCCAAATAAAAGCTACAATGGATTAGGAGCCCCACCGAAATAGGAGTCACCATTTAAATTTTTTTTTGCAATTCCTGCTTGTAATATCAAGTTCCAGCCTGATGAAATCATCACTACCATCAGTGTCATTACATATGATCGACCTGTCCCAACCCAAACACACAGTTTCATTTCCAGCAACCAAATACCAGATTAGGGAAAGATTTATATCCCAGAGATTGGAATGAACAAAAGTTAACCTTTTACATTTATTTATTACTACATTTTTATCTCACCCTTTCTTCGAGAAGCAATGCTATCCTCACAATAAATGCTGTGATGTAGGTTAGGCTGATAGAGAGAAATAAGGGATGTTCATATAAACTATGGTGTGGTACACTTGTCAATAGCCAAAAAAGGAGGATACATCACACCAAAAAAGAGGACACCGATTTGCATAAAATCTGCATATGCTAATTTATATCTATAGATGTAAAATTAGGAATAATTATTATAATTTAAACAGAAATATGCAGTGCATCCCAGCCTTGCTCAGTCTGCTGTCCAGGTGCTGCTGATGGGCAACTTGAAGGCCAGCTCTTCCTTCTGATAGTTCTCTATCTTTATACCAGACTTGGATCGGACAGCTCTTCAATACTGTAGAAGATAACTTCAGAATAAAGGACTGTCCTCTGGCAAAACCTTCAAACAGAGGCCTGTCCTCTGCAAAAGGGGACACTCACACATTTGATGAGCACGTGAAGGAGGAGCAGGATCCCATGTGATCTCCATGCCCCCAATGCTGATGCACCTTGGCCATGCTCCTGGTAGCCACACATTCGGCATTAGTAGGGAAAAGGGGACCTACATGCATACAGCTCTATGTGCATAGGCTCCTCTACTTGATCAGGAACTCTGAGTGGATGCAAGTGATATGCGTGCAGGACCCCTTTCTCACACAAGGCATGTGGGAGCATGACCAGCAGGTGAGGTGTGATCTCACTACCACCGGGGATCCCCAGCCTTTTTGGATCAGTGGGCATGTGTGGAATTTTGAGAGCATTGTGGGTGCTCTCCCAAAATGGCCACCATGGTGGGCATGGCTGATCGCAAAACACTCATTTCCCAGAAGGCAAATTAGTGAGACTAAAAGAAAAGAAACTTGCCCAAGAACCTAATAATAAGGCAGCAGTGGGGTCTGAAATCCAAAACACAAAATCACTCTTTTGAACCCAAATAAAGAAGGCACTGGAGGGCAGCATTTTGCTTTGTAGCATACCTCCCAGTTTAAAAAAACAACAACCTGGGAGTTAAAGTTATAAGTTAAAAACATTGTAAGAAAAAAAAGTAAAAAAATCAGGAACGGCACGGAGCCCTGGCAGGCACCAAGAAAGGTGTCTGCTGGGATGCTGGGAAATAGGGGCACCGTTAGAGGCCCCAGCCATACCGCACTTTCAGTGAATGTGTGCAAGGAATACCCCTGCGGCAACTGGCTAAAGGTCCCTGTCATGCCCCTGCCCATGGGCAAAGCAGTTATAGCTGTAAGTATGTGAGGGGAGGGGGGAGTGTGAGAGGAGTGTGGAATGTTGAGATGTCTGCTGATTGGCTGAGAGAGTGAGGGGGGGTGAAGCCTGTGATATATAAACAGTGGGCGGTGCTGTTCAGAGGTCTGAAGAGGGAGGTGAGAGAAGGAGAGAGTGGGTTTTTGTGAGAGGGTTGAGGAGTCTGAGGGGAGTCTGAAGAGAGGGAGAGGGAGAGGGAGAGGAGAGCGGAGAGCGGAGAGCGGAGAGTGGAGAGTGGAGAGTGGGGGTTGTCAACGTTTAGAGTCTATTAACATGATCTATTTCCCTACCCTTAATTGTAAATAGTAAATAAACTTGTTTCCTTTTAAAACTTAAAAGGAGTGGTCTGAGTTAGTTACCCTGAAGGGGTTGGTGGCAGCAGAGGAGCGAAAAGGGGATTGATTTTTGAAGTGCTTGCTGAGGTCGGTGGGCTGGAAAAGGTGGAGGCAAGGAGGGAGGTCTGACAGGTGGTGGCAGAGTTGGGATTTGACCGTAGTAAAGCTTTGGGTTTGAATCACAGTGGGGAGGCCTGACAGTCCCCAGTAGCTTTGTGGCTGAGTGGAATTTGAGCCTAGGTCTCCCCACTCTATGTCCAAGAATCTCTGCTACACTGACCATCTTTAACTCGTGTGTGTGTGTGTGTGTGTGCAAAGTTAAATCATTTTACTGTTTCATTTTAAAGCATAGAACTGCCATAGGCAAGGTTTATTTTAGGTCAGAGCCAATCTCACCAAACTTAAGTAAAGAACTGCTGTTTCAGCACTGATAACAGGCCCTTTAAAGAAAGCAAAACTAACATAGATCTGTTTTTTAAGACTTTAAAAATGTGGCCATCATAACTCAGAAATGGAAGGCAAGTTAACGCATCATTTCTCTGCCCATTTTTATGCTTGTGTGGGATATGAAAACCACCCCAGAGTTTTTCTGCATGAGTTTAATAGGTCAAAGGCTTGTAATAAAAATTGCCCTTTTTCTTATTTAAGCATGACTGTGACCATCTCTTCTCCTTCCACCTGACCTCTCTGCTGCTAATTGCCTCTGTTTGCTCCCTCCTTGGCAGCTGGTCTTGATCAGTTATGTGAAATAGTGGAAGGTGTTTTCATTGTACAGATATGTGTGTGTGTGTGTGTGTGTTTAATGCGTTGTATTATTATTGTTTTAATCAAGTTTTATTTATGATTGTAAGCCATGCATGCATACACACACACACACACACACACAATAATAATAATAATAATAATAATAATAATAATAATAATAATAATATGGATTTGTGTCTGTCCATCCGTCCCTCTCTGCCATAGCTCGAAGACTGCGACAGCTAGACACCTGAAACTTGGCATGCATACTAAGGGGCCCCAAGGTGTGTGTACCTCAAGTTTATTTTGTTTTTTAAATGCGTTAATTAATTTTAATTAATTTAATGTGGCCAATATGTTCATGTGGTTGAAGCCTGCAGTAAGAGCTTCAGCCACTAGGAGCAGACTTCCCTAACCAGCGCATAGCTTTGCAGTCCATACAGTTTGAAGTGAAGGGACACAGTTATACACCTGCTCCTCCCCCACACTATTGGGGAGATTAGTAGACCAAGGGACACAGTTATACACCTGCTCCTCCCCCACACTACTGTGGGGCATTTCCCCCCCCCCCAGGGGAATGGAGAAGACAGACCCCCTCCAACATTTTCAGTCACTAGGGGGCAGACGTACCTAACCAGCGCATAGCTTTGCAGCAGATACAGTTAGAAGCCAGGGGAGATTAGCAGAACCCTCCCTGAAGGGGCTACAGGGTGCACCATGGAAGTGTGCCTAGGGGTGCCAGCAGGCATTGTTTCACTTGAACAGGGCAGACACAAACAGTTCCGTAAGATTGGTTGCAGCCTTTGTTGTATCAACATAAGGGTTATTCCCACCCATGTAAAGCTGGGTCCATTCCCGTGTATGTCTGCATGCATGTGTCTATACTGTGTCTATATTAATGGAGGGAGACACACTAGTATCTTAAGCAGGGTCAGGCCTGGTTATTACTTGGATGGGAGACCCCTCCTCTAGTTTCCTGCATTGAGCAGGGGGTTGGACTCGATGGCCTTGTAGGCCCCTTCCAACTCTATGATCTATGAATCTATGAATCTTCTTCGTTAAGGTCCATCAATAAAAAAGCATTCCTGTATCGCCTTATGCTTCATAAGGCACAACAGGACCAGGAAAAGGTGGGGCATCTTTGCTGGTCCCAGGCAGGCACTCCATCCTCCCCATCTGGATTTGGGCCTGAAAGACCAAGGAAAAGTGTGCATGCATTAGAGGGTAAGCAAGCACAATTTGTGGCATTGCACAACCTCATCACTGATCACAGAGCACGTCTGTTGAGGCATCAGCCTTAGCTTCCCATTTCCTGGCTTTGTGGCGCTTGAACCAGCATGATAGCTTTAATTCTGGTCTTTTAAACTGGCAATTTTGGGGTGTTTTTTAAAAAAATAATTGAATCTATATCTATCTAGAGAGCGAGGCTCCAGTTTGGTTCTATGTCTCTGCAGCATCCAAATGGAGATAGCGGTTTAATTGAGCACAGCACACATTTCTGAATGATGAAAGTAGTCCTGAAAACGCCATCCCACTTCTGCTGTCCCATTTGCAGGCCACGAAAAAGACAGACATTTCAGCATGGCTCCTTCAGGTAAACCAGGTTATTTCATGCCAGGTTATATTTCTAGTGTGGAAGTCGCTTGAGGACCTCGCTGTGCTTCAGGGGTCATATCTTATCATTTAGTCCTGAGTGAATCCAGATACAGGCCCAAACTGTTAGAGGTTATAGGGTACATGTGGGCAAGCCTCAGGCCACAGGCACATGTGGCCCTCAGAGGCCTTCAGTGCAGGGGACACAGGTGCCCAAGCGGCCACATCCACCCCCCACAACTGCTGCCAAATTCTCCTGCAAATCATATTCCCCCTAAGCCTGCCTCTCAGCTGTTCAGTCAACTAGAGGCTCCCACAATTGTGATGGAGAGGATAGCATGTGGGAAGGGTCATCCCTGGGTGCCACCCTCCCCATGAAAATTGTGCTCCCTTCAGCCCACCACTGAGCTGAGCAGCAGGGAAGTGTGACTGTGAAGGGGTGGACGGTGCACAAGGAGGATGAACCCTCCCCGTGCGGCAGTCCTCTCCATGAATGTTCATGCGCATGAGTGAAGGGGAGGTGTGTGAGGGGGCCGCGTGAAGGGGAGGAGGGCTGTGTGTGAGGGGGGATGAGGGTAACACTGACCCTGGCCCCACCCACTGCCAGCTCTGGTCATGCCCACTGGCAAGCAGCCCTCAGGAACAAAATGGTTGCCTATCCCTGGTATAGGGGATTAGACAGATGCAAGGAGGATAAGGCTATCAATGGCTGCTTGTAATGATGGTTATATATTAACCCCAGGATCAGAGGCAACATGACTCTGAATACCAGTTGCTATACCAGTTGACTCTGAATACCAGTTGAATGCCAACAGGACAGGGCTATTGCTTTCATATCCTGCTTTTGGCTTCCCAGAGGCATCTGGTTAGCTACTGTAGGAGACAGGATGCTGGACTAGGTAGGCCTTTGGTCTGATCCAGCAGGGCTCTTATTGTATAGAACAGCATTTCTTTTCCTATATGTAACCCTGTAAACATTCTTCAAACTCTTGAAAGGCTACAGAGTAATTGAAAGGGGTGGGGGCTGTAAAAGGAATCAGGTTATTCTTACACAAATATGAGTACAAATCAGTAGTCCTCACTGATATCCCCTCTTATTGTTCTGAGGTGTTTTAGTCAAACCCTAACAACCTTCAGCTAACTCCTGGGAGAATTGGACAAATACATCAGTAATTCCAGAAAAGTTGCTTTACTGGAATTCTTGTTGCATGTGTGGCTAGGAAAGGAGCATGTGCCAACATGAATAGGTTTCTTGTTGAACTTGACTCAAAAGGAAAACAATTGTATAATGACTCCCACACCCCGCTTTGTGCCCAGACCCAGACAATAATTTTGTTTCATCTATCAAGCGTTTTCACAAGATACAAATTTTAGGAGTAAATCCGGGGATGAGGTCTATTATGAAGCCACTCACACATTCCATTTTAATAATCCTGTCTGCTTCCAAAGCAGATTTCAGAGACGTATCCATGTTCTGCTGGATAGCTTTAATGGGATTACCTTTAAGGCTGCTCTAATAAGTGGTGTTATTAAGTTGTCTGGCTCACACTGAGTCTTATACATAACCACTGGAGTTTCCCTCTTTTCTCCTGGTTTTGTTACAAATTGGAATTAGTGTCTATCTGGTGTAGGGTTTCATGTTTTAAAGAGGATTGGATCTTTTGGTTAAATCCACCCCCCCCACCCCAACTCACTGCTTATCTTGGAAAATCCCATTCTCTCAGACTATAGAATATGTCCAGAAAGTGATTAGAGACACTGTTTAGGACAAATATGGGGTAGCCATGTGTCCTGTTTTACAGAGGGCAGTCCTCTGTTTTAAGGCTTCCTTTATTTATTTATTTATTTATTTATTATTAAATTTATTGAATGCCTCATGAAATAAATCTAGGCAAATCTTCCGGGAAGTCTAAATACAGGGCCTCCCATGGAAACTACAAGAAGAGACATTTCTTCGCAAAGGAAAAAAAAGTACTTCTGAAGGTCCATAAATATTCAAACATTCCATTTGGAATGCTATGACAGCTAAACTTTCATTTCCTTTTTTAAAAAATTATTTTTTATTTTTTTAGCACATCATAGATGGCACAATTTACTAAACCTCATGTGATCTTTCTAGTTTGGGGAATTCAGATAAGTAGTAGTGAATGTTGAGTCCATGGAGAAAGCTGTTGTCTCTTTTGGTATGTGCCCAGATGGCAGCTCACCATGCCATCTCCATTTAACCGTAGGTTGGGAAAGAAACGTGAAGCTAACTGAATACAACCATATGGACTCATCTCTTATTCAATATGAGTTTGTATGTGGCTAGCTGTCTGACTGCTCAGTAAGTTCTGCAATATTGAACACATTTCCTGCAAGAATGTCCCACAGATTTTAATAGAGCTTACTGGTAACTAACTGTGCTCAGGTTTGAAGCCAGATGTCTCTCTGGGTAAATGTCCCATTTTCTCTCATATTGCTGGGCAAATTACTAATTTGGTTATCTACTGTCAGCCATCTATAGAACTTTGGAAAAAAGATTCTTGTTGTCTCCTGATGTCCTGGGAGCTTTAGAAAGAAGAGACTTGATTCTTAAAAGACCAAACAACTGTATAATTGAGGTATTGATCCTATGTGCACTTACTTGAGGATGTCTGGACTGGAGTACTCCTGGATCCAGTGCTGCTTCTGAGTGTTGCTGGGTGCTTTCAGATGGGGGGCTCCAGGCACTACCAATAAGAAGGCCTTGTGCAGCTATTCTGTCTTTCTTTCTTAATGGATTATGTGCAGTAAGAAAAAAGATAGATGAAGTAGTGGGAAAACACAGGAGGGTTATGAGTTGAAGACAGTGGCTGGCTGTCCCATAAAATTCCGTGAATGAGGCAGGATGATGGCATCATGAAAGCCTCATCTAGAAGCACCCTGGTGGCAGCCATTGGCCTGTTGCAAGGGGGGCTTTTCACCAGTGTTGTCTTATATTCCAACTGTACCTCCCTCCCTCCCCCCCCCTCTCTCTCTCTAAGAAACCAGACATGGCTTCAGTCATTCATGCTTTAGTCACACTTCCAGATTAGACTCCTGTAATGTGCTCTACATGGTGCTGCCCTTGAAGACGGTCTGGAATCTTCAGTTGTTTCAAAATGTGGCTGCCAGACTTTTGAATGGAATCAATCAGACAGATCATAGTCTATCAATCTTGTACCAGCTTCACTGGCTGCTCGTTTGTTTCTGGGCTCAATTCAAGTTCAAGGTGTCAGTTTTGATCATTAAAGCCCTAACCAGCCTGAGACCCAAATATCTCAAGAATTGCCTTCTTCCATACGAAACTGCCTGACAATTTTGCTCACCTTCTGAGGCTCTGCTTTGGGTCTCCCTGCTGTTAGGAACGTAGGACCATGGGAAGATGCCTTGTACTGAGTCAGACCATTGGTCCATCTAGCCCAGTATTGTTGACACTTACTGGCAGTGGCTCTCCACGGTTTCAGACAGGGCCCTTTCCAGCCCTACCTGGAGATGATGGGGATTGAACCTGGGACCTTCTGCATGCAAAGCATGCGCTCTGCCACTGAGCTACAGCCCCTCCCTTCAAAGCATACAGGTGGGCACCCAAGATGGGGCCTTTTCAGCCACGGAGATCTGAAATAGCTTCCTAAGAGAGGCCCACCGGGCACTTTTGATGCTCATTTTATATGGACAGCAAAGACTGTTTCATTTCAGTGATCTTTTGTAGTCTACCACCCTTTTACATTATTTTATGCTGCAACTGCTTTTTATAGTCTTTTATGATTGTTGTTGGTTTTATCAATATCTTGTTTTTATTATTACATATTGTTTTATTTTGGATTGTAAACCACCTGGATTATTTTACATGAAGGCAGGGTATTTATTATTTTATTTATTATATTTATACCCCGCCTTTTTTCCTGCAAGGAACCCAAGGCACCTTACATAATCCTCCTCCTCTCCATTTTATCCTCACAACAACCCTGTGAGGTAGGTTAGGCTGAGAATCAGTGACTGGCCCAAAGTCACCCAGTGAGTTTCATGGCCGAGTGGGGACTAGAACCCAGATCTCCCGAGTCCCAGTCCAACAGTCTCACCACTATGCCACACATGGTTGAAAAGAAATAAAATATTTGGGAATAAGTCCCACTCAACCTACTAGGACTTCTGAGTAGACATGCATAGGATTTCTCAGGTTTGATACAGGCAGACATGAAAATTCTTCCTTATTCTTTCTTCTGGGATGCCCTCAGTTCTGCTAATATTATATACAATGTAGGGTGGAGAAGCTTGGAATTAATTCAAGGCCTTCTGAAATCCTGGTTAGGAGCAAGGAATGAATTTATCACACACACTACCTTCCTATCATACACACTATCACACTTACTTAAAAAAATATTTCATTTTTTCATTTATTTATTTATAACATTTCTATACCACCCAATAGTCAAAGCTCTCTGGGCGATTTGCAACAAATATATACATAGCTTCCTTAAAAGAAATATAAAAGCCACTGTTTGGTGGTTTTGAAAATGCTAGTTAGAAATAATTCTGTACTCTTCTTTTGATTTTCTACATGGATTGAAAAAAACTTACACACACCATTGGAGCCACTGGAGGAAAAAACCAAAACAAAAGAAAGAGTTAAGAGAAAACCACTATGGGCTTCATTTTCCAAGTGGAAAAAGGAAAGACACTCTTTTGAAACACACACACACACACACACACACACACATGGCTGTCTGACTTATGGTCTTCTTGGTCCTCTGATTTGCCTGCCACATAAATCTCTTGCTGCAAATCAATTATCTGCTCAGCTGCTGTCCATATTTCCTGATATCTGAATAGGTTTTGTGTAGCATCCTTTTTGCAAGGACAGCCTTTCTCTTTGATGCCTTATGAAGACACTGTTTTGTTTGCAGAGAAAGGAATCTGTCAGTTATGGAGGATGAGAGCCATCATCCACCGACTGCCATTCCTATTAGCAGGCCCCATGGAAGCAAAGAGAGCGGCATGGAAAGAGTGCCTGCCAGGTTGGTGAGCATTTGTGTAGTGGAGATAGATGATGGCCTGTAGAGATGTAATTGCCTGCCTTCCTCAAATGAAGATGAAAAAGAGCTGCTTGTTACGGATGGTTATTGATCATTGGAATTGCTGAGATGACAACGACAAATGTTCCCAGTGACAGCCTCTGATCAGTCTCATGGTTATTTTGTTGGACCCGCAAGTCTCCATTTCTCTCAGAGCAAAGACAGGGGAAAGTAGTAGGTATGATCAATGCTTCTGTCATTCATTTCAACCTGGACCTGCAACATATCAGAAAGATGTTCTAATAAATATGCTCTCCCAGTGGAGTTTCTTAGCTTGGGCAAGTTGGAAACCACTCTAAGCTTTTCCCGTTTTGTTCCCCACAACTAGCTCAAATTCCTAATCTTCATGTGGTGCTTATTAAGGGAGTCTAAATATAGAATGTTAAATCTCTGCACATTGCAAGTTATCTGCAACCCTCAAGGATCAGGGAAAAATGAAACAAGAGAGTAGGCAACCTGCCAGCAATAACATGGCTTTAACAAGCATATGAAATATTTATAGAACAAATAAGGAACAAAGGAAATATAGCACTTCCACCATGCAAATCTTCTTGCAGGGTTTCAGTAGTTTTGTCCTATCCTGTATCGTTGTTTTGAACAAGAGTTACCAGCACCAAGGTTCTGTGTGTTCCACATTCAGTATTCATAATTCATTTTGTTCATCTTATAGGAAGCAAATTTAACACATGAAGGCTGCAATCCTATACCCACTTACCTGGGAGTAACCTCCATTGAACTCAATGGCACTTACCGTACTTCTGCATATAGAATTGTGTCATAAAAGTGCCAATGTAGGGTTGGATCCAGCAGGAGGGAACCACTGGTGGAATGGATTTCCCCTTCCACTACACTCTCCCAATCTGCTCCGGAGGGTTGGGGGAGCCTCCAGAACAGATTTGTGATGCACACAGGGGGCTGCAGGAGGAGGAGAGGATGGGAAAGTCCCATTACACAAGCTAGTTTCTTATTGTGCAAGTGCTGTTTTCCGCTAGTGCAATGTCATTAGTGCTAGCAGAATGCCACTGTTGGATACTACCCATAGTCCTGTGAACATTCATTAATATCTTGTTTAATGAACATTAAAGAAGTTATTTTAAAATTGGTTAATGTGTGAAATGATTCCATATGGAGACCATGCCATCCATTGCTGGGGCCACGTCCAAAGAAATGTGGGAACATATTTTTACACATGGCTACAAAAAATATATATATCAGTAAGGTCCAAAAGGGAAGGAAT
This sequence comes from Shinisaurus crocodilurus, assembly GCA_021292165.1. Classification (NCBI taxonomy): domain Eukaryota; kingdom Metazoa; phylum Chordata; class Lepidosauria; order Squamata; family Shinisauridae; genus Shinisaurus; species Shinisaurus crocodilurus. The sequence goes on from CM037876.1 coordinate 45,022,766, forward strand.
AGGCAGAACACACATGCATGTCTTCCAGAACTGGAGGTTAGTTGGCCATTATTTTTTTTTAAAAAAATTGTTAATAGCACATGCATTTTTTATGGGTCAAATGCATGACCCAGCAGTGTTTGTTTGGTTAAAGAATTTATAATGCACCAGCACCATCCTTCAGCCATGCTTCCAGGGCATCGTTTACATAGGGTGGTTTACATAGCAGGATAGAAATGCATATACAGTAATACCTTGGATTGCAAGCATAATTCATTCTGGAACTGTGCTTGTAATCCAAAACACTCTTATATCAAAGCGAGTCTCTGGCGGGCGTGAGCGGGGCCGATTTGTATTGCAAGATGTCACTTGTTTATCAAGTCAAAATTTATTTTAAAAAGGTGCTTGTCTTGCAAAACGCTCTCAGACCAAGTTACTTGCAATCCAAGGTATTACTGTAGTAGTTCTCATGTTACAGAAACTGAGCATCTTCCTGGCTTTTCCTGAACTGTATGGAGAAAAGTAATAAGGAGCAGGCCCCAAGTCTATAGCACCCTTCACACATGAAGGGGCATCATGCACAGACTACTGGCATCTCCTCTGAGGTCATTCACTACCCCCAGGTCTCAACATAGATAAGATTTCCGCACAGTCTAGAACCCTGCATAATTGGGGTTCCAACTCAGGCAGAGGTCTACACATGTAGGATTTTCATGTACACATCCATGCCTAAGTGTAACCATACGATTGTGGGGGGTGGGGACAGCAGCATGTCCCTGCAGCACCTTTCCATGCTTAATGTCCCTTCATGTGACTCATTCATGAAGGAAGCTTATCTCTCTTTATGTAATTTGTATCTATGGTGGCTCTTAGTCCTGCTCCTTTTGACAATGAGATATTTTGAAGTCTTAACCTATAGTCACCTTCTCAATCTATTTGTTTCATTCAGATTGAGTTACAATGCATGTGTGGATGCCTTTGAAAGCAGCGTCTAGAACAGGGGTGGGGAACTGGTGGCCCATGAGCCAGGAGTGGCCCATAGAGCCTCTCAGTCTAGCCCACTGAGTTCTCCACCAAGTCCACATCTCTGCTCACCCTTCCCATACTTCCCTCCTCCCCATGCAGCTTGCTGTTGCTCCTGGGTGATCCCCAGGAATTGAGAACTCCAGCTGCCCTTGTGTGGTGACACCAGTACGCCAACATTCTTCTAAAAGTGCAGGAAATAGAATTAGATATTTTTGCCACAGCATTCAGTGTGTTGAAACAGCCCATGTACCAAATAAATTCCATGATGAACTCATAGAACTCATGATGAACTCAAGGTTAAATACAACAATTTGACTGTTCTGGAATTCTACAGCCTCTTTGTAGGTGCTGAAGAGTTTCCAGCCTTGAGGAGACAAGCTCTTAAATCGTATCACTATTTGGAACTATGTACTGCTGTGGCAGTTTTTCTTAAAGCTTTCTTTAGCAAAGAACAGCCTTCATGCCAGATTAACAGATGAGACTTTAGAAAGCCAGTTGTTGTGAGTAGCAGCATTGTCAATGCCAGCCAATATAACAAGTCTCAACAGGGAGAAGCTTCATAAGCCATCACACTAGAAAGCAAGATCTAACTGGAGGATAGGCCGGGGTGGTTGACAGGAGAGGTAGAAGCCACACCCAGCAGACCCAGCATGCAAACCTATTGAAACAAGACAAGTGTCATGAGACAAGGGGCTCACCCACTTTTGGCTCACCCTATCCAATTTTGGCCCCAGATACCACTGGAATTCAGCTCCCATATTGGAATGTGGCCCTTTGGCTAAAAAAGGTTCCCCACTCCTGATCTCTAGCCCTTTTCACATGTTTTCTGTATATACAATGAATGTGCATAGGAGGGCATGTTCCACCTCCTGATCAGCATATCCATCATACTGGCCCAGTTCACATGACACAACAGTCTATCGAGGGTTAATTTACCCTCGAGGAGCTGTGGCACATGCTGGCCACCATTATGCATACGCAACCATGTCCTGTGAACCTGGCCAGCATAGGTAATTTGAGGGTTAAACAACCCTTGCATAATCCATGGTCTGTTGTAGGGTTGGATATTCATAATGGCCAGGGATGTTGAAGAGTCCTTGGTCTCGAGTCACGAGTCGAGTCACGAGTCCTTGGACCCGAGTCTCGAGTCTGAGTCCGAGTCCTTGGTCCAAAATGGTGACTCACGAGTCACGAGTCACGAGTCCCTCCCAAAGCTGACTCCATGAGTCCCTATTAAAATCAATGGGGTTTTTCCCCAACAAAATAAGGCTACTTCAGATGTGTGGCTTAAATAAATTCTAGGCACAAGTGTGCCTTTTTTTTAAAAAAAAAATATTTTATTTATTTTTCAAAACAAATTATAACACAGAAAATATATTTAGCAAAATACAAAATTATCACACAAATATAACATAATCAACATACAATAAATCATAAAGTGCTCCCCCCCACACTCCAAGGGACCAATGAATATACTTCTATCCTCTTGATCAAATAAAGTCTAAATTCCAAAAATATAACATATCCTGACAAGGCATGTTACCCTTCCCCTTTATTAATACATAGTCTAGTAATTGATTCCATATCTCCATAACATTATTCTTCTTTAGCAATCCTTTTTTGCATTTGATACTACTAGTTAGTTTATCATTTAGGGCTATGTCCCAAACTTCCTTATACCAGTCTGTTATTAGGAAAACATGTTGTACTTTCCAATTTCTCGCTATCATTAGCCTGGCCGCAGTTAACAAGTTTACAATTAACTCCTTCATATTTTGATCACAAATAAGCTTCTCAGTTATTGATAACAATGCTAATTTTGGACAGACCTCTAAATTAGTAGGTACCAATAATTTTCGATATTTCTGTAAAAACCTCTCGCCAAAACACCAATACATTTTTACAACTCCACAAGTGTGCCTTTTTATCTCAAAACTCTGCAACTGATTTTGGCAAGAACAGACCAGGCAGACAAGCCCAAAATAACCAGACAGGCAGAGGAGGCAGGGAACCCCAAAACAGGCAGGCAGAGGCCTTTGTCTTGGACAATTCAAACTGTGGAACTGGTTAAGAAGAGACCAGGCAGGCAGAGGAGGCAGGGAACCCCAGACAGGCAGGCAGAAGCAGCCAAACCCAAAATGTCTGAAAGGTTGCATTTTAGGAAAATGATTTTAAAAAATAAACTTGCTGTACTTCCTAAAACCTATCTATGTTTCATTTGAGGAACATTATTTTTTCTAAATGTTTGCCCCCCATTCTGGAACGGTGAGGTCTCATCACAATTCCACCCTCACTCTTCGCCAGTGATCGCACTCCTCTCCACTCCTTCTGGCACAGCCCAGGGATGTTGAAGAAGAGTCCTTGGTCTCGAGTCCCGAGTCGAGTCTCGAGTCCCATTAAAAATATTGGGACTCGAGTCCGAGTCGAGTCAGAGGGGGAACTCAGTCCGACTCACGGGTCGAGTCCTGGACTCCGAGTCCCCATCCCTGATAATGGCAGCTGGCACATGCCACAGCCCCTCAAGGGAAAATTAACCCTCAACGGGCTGTCGTGTCATTTGAATCCAGTCACTGTCTGAAAAAAAACCCCTGCACATACAGCTGTATGCATGGAGAAAAGCTCTCTACATGTACAGCTAGCCTATATGCATGTGGAACTTTTCAGACAATACAAGGAATATATGTCAGGAATGAAACCTGCCACTGCAGTGCCCCCTCCCCCGCTAAACATTAATTGTATGCGTGGGTAACGTGTGTACAGGGTATCTGTGCCAAGTCTCCTCTACTCCTGGATGTAACATTTAGAATGAACTGCAATGCAGGTGACCACCATCATGTGGGAAGTCTCCATACCCTTCACAAAGGATGTCAAAAACATAGATTGGGGGCACGGAGATTGTGCAGTATTTTATTTATTTATTTATTATATTTATACCCCGCCTTTTTTCCTGAAAGGAACCCAAGGCGGCTTACATAACCCTCCTCCTCCTCCTCTCCATTTTATCCTCACAACAACCCTGTGAGGTAGGTTAGGCTGAGAGTCAGTGACTGGCCCAAAGTCACCCAGTGAGTTTCATGGCCGAGCGGGGACTAGAACCCGGATCTCCCGAGTCCCAGTCCAACACTCTAACCACTACACCACACTGGCCATCTATAATCATACAAGGGGATATGTGTCTGTCTGTCAGTGCCGTAGCTCCAAGACCATGGACTCGAGATACCTGGGACTTGGCATGCATACTAAGGGAACCTTAGGCCTCTGCACCTTGGGGTTATTTGTTTTTTTAAAGGCATCAATGAATTGTAATGTGTTCATGTGTTTGAACCCTGTAGTACCACCTTCAGTTACTAGGTGGCAGGCTTCCCTAACCAGCCCATAGTTTTTCAGTTGATACAGCTGAAAGGAGGGGTGTTTGCGGGCACCAATGTGCCCCCGGGCACCTTCCTTGGATCCCACCAAGACACCTTATTCCTCCCAATTTTTATTTAAAAAATGTTTTTATATTTTCTTACTGGCAGCTGGGATTGGTTCAAAGCAAAGTGGGAGCCTCTGGCTGCTGCCATCTTAATTTCCCCGGGAATGCCTCTGGGAAGGTTACTTGTCCTTTGTGACTAGCCACACCCACCCATGGCAGCCATTTTATTGTTGTGCCCAGGACAGTTTCTCAAATTTCCAAATTTGCCCATGGGCCCAAAAGGTTACCTACCCCTGGTTTAAAGCCAGGGGAACGTAGTCCAAGGGACAGAGTTATATGGCTGCTCCCTTACCCCTGCAGTGAGACAGTTCCACCTCAGAGGAATTGAGTGAGCAGACCCCTCTTGTAAGGGGGATAAAGGGGTACACCATGGCAGGGGCCATGCCTTGGGGTGTCAGTGGGAATGGCTTCACTCAGACATGGCAGGCACAATGTGTCTTATTCTGACAGCTGGATAACTTTGCTTGAAGGCTTGATTTTATTTATTTATTATATATACAACCCACCTTTTTTCCTGCAAGGAACCCAAGGTGGCTTACAAAATCCCCCTTCTCTCCATTTTATCCTCACAACAACCCTATGAAGTAGGTTAGGCTGAGAATCAGTGACCCAGTGAGCTTCATGGTCAAGCAGGGACTGGAACCCAGATCTCCCGACTCCCAGTCCAACACTCTAACCACTGTGCCACACTGGCTTTCAAACTAAGGGCTACTCCAGCTAGGAATGTACGTGGAGCTCGATTGGGGGGTTGGAAGTGGGGTGAACTCGCCCTGCTCCACCCCCTGAGCTCCGTGTGACTTACCTTTCCCCGGCTCGGCACAAGTCTCCGCGAGTGGAGCTGGGGAAAGGAACTTCCAGGTCCCCGGCGCTGCATTTTTTACATAAATACCAGGGGAAACCACCTTAAAACGGCTGTGATTTGCTATTCACGGCAGTTTTAAGGTAGTTTACCCTGGTTTTTACGTAAAAAACGCAGCGCTGGGGACCCAGAAGTGACGCGCCGGGCACCTGGAAGTCTGCCGAGCGCCACGCTGGTGCCGCGAGATGGATCGCGCGGTGGGGGTGCTCGGCGAGTGCCCGATGAGGCGAGTTCAGGGGTAAGCGCACACCCCTAAATTCCAGCCTGTGTGAAGTCCAGTCCATTCGCTAGTTCTAAATATGGCTGGGAAGATAAAGAACTCACTATTGGGTAACTGCCTCAAGTAGCTTTCCTATGACAATTCTAACTTGTGTGCTGGCTCTTACAATAAACTCTGGACATGTAAGAAGATTTGCAACCAATGACAACAACAAAAGAGAATTTGTAGCATGAATTCAAATTCTTGTAAAGTTCCCACTTTGGTTTGTATGTCAATCATCGGAACAAAGTATTCTTCCTTTTTCAGTTCAGTGCCCTTTGGGGATGAAAAGGAAAATTGTACTCAGAAAGATAAGTAACTCTCCACACATTCCATATCGACTTGGCTTCCCAAGTTAACTAAAATTTTCAAAACCTCTTTCTTTCTGATTTCACAGTTGGTTAGTTTTACCATTTCTTCCTCAGTATTAAAAATTGTGCCTGTTTCTTGGCTCCGCTGACTGAAGAAACAATGTAACAAAAAGGCAATACGTAAAGACTGCTGAGTGTGGAGAATAAACCCAAATGACAGAGGAGAACAGCTTTTCGCAGTGGATCTTCCTGTGCTCTGAACCGCCTACAAATCAATAGAGTTTCTACTTTCTTGCTTGCTATTCTTGGAAGAGAAAACAAGGTTGTACCCTGTGCATTGCTACTTCTAATAGGCCACTGACCTCCATTTCTAACTTGATGTAAAATGAAGGAATCCTTCCTTAGAGCCTCTTCAGAAGACAAATATAGAATCACAGAATGCTGGACCTTGTAGATCATCTGGTCCAACAACCTGCTCAAGGCAGGAGTCTACAGCATCTGGACAGATAGCCATTTAACCTCTGCTTAAATAAAGGAGAGCCCATCACTTCCCGACTAGGCCTGCTGTTCCACTGTCAAACAGGTCCTACCATTAGGAAGTGTCTCCTATTGTTTAGCCATACCCCCTGAGAAGATGGCACCTGCAGATAATTTGGGCTGTCTGATCCCCAAGTAGCCTTGGTTATCTCTGATTGGAGATAGCCAAGGGATTCCCCTTTGCACCACTCACCCTCCCATTGGGATCAGAGATAAAATGGGGGCTCTTCTCCCCTTCCCCTTCCTCAAGCTTCTAGGCCAGGGAGGCAGGGCTTGGGGAGGGGAGGATCCTGGGTAGGGTAGGAGATGGGGCCTGTGGAGGGTCCCAACCCTCCATGCAGTTGGATTTTGGGCCCATGGGCCAGTGGTCACCCTCCCCTGGATTAGCACTTCTTACCTTGCAGTTGGTCATGTTTTCATAACCAGCTCCTCCACATTTGCAATGCTAAATAATGGAATTGCAAAACAACAGGAAATTCCTGGATGAGATGGATTATCTAGATCCATTTCAGTCTGGCTTCAGGCCTGGTTATTTATTTATTTATTTATTTATTATTTATATTTATACCCCACCTTTTTTCCTGCAAGGAACCCAAGGCGGCTTACATAATCCTCCTCCTGCTCTCCATTTTATCCTCACAACAACCCTGTGAGGTAGGTTAGGCTGAGAGTCCATGACTGGCCCAAAGTCACCCAATGAGTTTCATGGCTGAGCGGGGACTAGAACCCGGATCTCCTGAGTCCCAGTCCAACACTCTAACCACTATGCCACACTCTAACCACTACGCTCACTGGTTATGGGACAGAAACAGCTTTGGTCGCTTTGGTAGATGACCTATGCCAGGAACTAGACAGGGGGAGTGTGTCCCTGTTGGTTCTGCTGGACCTCTCAGCGGCTTTCGATACCAACGACCATGGTATCCTTCTGGGCCGCCTCGCTGGAATGGGTCTTGGAGGCACTGTTTTACAGTGGCTCCATTCCTTCCTGGAGGGGCAGACCCAGAATTTGAGAATTAAATAGATTCAAATGTGGGAGATACCACCTACAAATCAATAGAGTTTCTACTTTCTTGCTTGCTATTCTTGGAAGAGAAAACAAGGTTGTACCCTGTGCATTGCTACTTCTAATAGGCCACTGACCTCCATTTCTAACTTGATGTAAAATGAAGGAATCCTTCTCTAGTCATGAGGCTTCAGCCCTCACGGTGGCGCCGGAGAGCGCGTCCTCGACGCGACCCGATCTACGCCTGCTCAGAGCGGGGCAAGCGGAGCGGAACGTTCTGCTCTCCTCCTCCTCCCCCCCGCCCCCGCCCATCCGGGGCCTTCTCTGACAGCCAGCGGGGGCGGAGCCAAGCCGAGTCCCCGGATGAGGGCAAGATGGCGGCGCTGGCGGTGGCCGGGCTGCGGGCGCTGAAGAGGCTCTGCCGCGTCGCCCTTTTCCTCTCGCAGCTCTACGTCCTCTCCGGGCGGGGTGAGTGAGTGAGTGGACGGGGGGCGGGGGAGAGATGCCGCGGAAGTTCAGGGGCAGGTAGATATTAGTTATTACCAATTATTGTTAGTTATTAATTGGCTAATATTGCTAATATAAGAGGTGCTGGGGCTCGGGGTCCCTGTCGGCCCTTCTGATTGGGGAGCTCTTCCTGCTCAGCACGGATGCGAAGAGGCGTGCTGGTGGTGGTTCTCCGGGGGCTTGCTCAGTGGTCTGGGAAATGCGCTCTGCATATGCTCAAGGGGTTTGTGCAGGTGATCATCGAAGGCCTGCTTCATGTCGTCCAAAGCAGCCTTCCCCACCTAGGCGCCCTTCAGATGTGCTGGGACTGCAACTCCCAGTGTCCCCCCAGCCAGCCATGGTTTTCATAGATCTGATAGAGTTGGAAGGGGCCTACAAGGCCATCGAGTCCAACCCCCTGCTCAACGCAGGAAACTAGAGGAGGGGCCTCCCATCCAAGTAACAACCAGGCCTGACCCTGCTTAGCTTTCCATGCTCAGACAAGCTGAGCCAGCGTGAGGCACAGGCCTGTATGAAATCTGTGAAATCTATTTTACAAAGATTGAAGAATACCAGTGAGAAATTGATGTCTGGGGTGCTCCTATAAAGGACAGCTTAGTAAATAATGAGCAACATCCTCACCCTCCACAGATCCACCATCTTTGTGGTGGCTGGGGGATGCTGGGAGTTGTAGTCCCAGCATGCTTGGACCTTGTAAGATACAGGTTTATTGCTTGCCTCTTCCCATGCTTAAGCCTCTTCAGAAGACAAATATAGAATCACAGAATGCTGGACCTTGTAGATGACAGGTTTGTCCATCCAGCCCCAGGTCTTTGGGTGTTTAATTCTTTGAACTCTGGGTTTCAATCTCTCTGTATTCAGCCATATTTGTGGGGCTGAATTAGGGTTGCCACCTCTTTTTTTCTGACAGGCTCCTCGTCTTTAACAGCTACATGGCAGGCAGGCACAACATGGTCCATGCTGAAAATGGGGGACTCCTGTTTGACTCCCTGGCCATTGGCTTTTGGGGTCCCTCAGGGTTCTGTCTTGTCCCCCATGCTATTTAATATATACATGAAGCCGTTGGGAGAGGTTGTCCAGAGTTTTGGGGCTCGGTGTCAACGGTATGCTGATGACACCCAACTCTATTTCTCCTTTCCATCTAATTCCAAGGAAGCTGTTGCTGTGCTAAACTGGTGTCTGTCGGCGGTAATGGACTGGATGAGGGCAAACAAACTGAAGCTTAATCCAGACAAGACAGAGGTGCTCCTGGTCAGTCGGAAGGCAGATCAAGGAATAGGGAGTCAGCTTGTGTTGGATGGGGTTACACTCCCCCTGAAGACACAGGTTCGCAGTTTGGGTGTACTTCTGGATTCAGCCCTGAACCTGGATACCCAGGTTTCGGTGGTGGCCAGGAATGCATTTGCACAGTTAAAGCTAGTGCACCAGCTGCTCCCATTCCTGGAGATGTCTGATTTGGCCACAGTGACACATGCCTTAGTTACATCCTGTTTGGATTACTGTAACGCGCTCTATGTGGGGCTGCCTCTGAAGAGTGTTCAGAAATTTCAGCTGGTTCAAAGAGCTGCTGCCAGACTGCTGACTGGGGCTGGCTACAGGGAGCATACAACTCCTCTGTTACAACAGCTTTATTGGCTCCCAGTCTGTTTCCGGGCACAATTCAAAGTGCTGGTTATGACCTATAAACTCTCTATACGGCTCGGGATATCTGAAAGACCATATTCTCCCCTATGAACCTGCCCGCATTTTGAGATCCTCAGGGGAGGCCCTTCTCTTGGTTCCGCCACCATCACAGGCACACCTGGTGGGAACACGGGAGAGGGCCTTCTCGGTGGGTGCCCCAGCACTCTGGAATTCCCTCCCCAAGGAGGCTAGAGTGTGGCACCCTCCCTGGTAAGCTTCCGGAGGCAGGCAAAAACCTTCCTGTTTCGGAAGGCATTTGGGACTAGCCTGTGATGTGATGGAATGCTGTTTTTACTCTTATGTATATTGTACTGTTTTTAACTATATATATATATATATATATATATATATATATAATTTTAATATTATTGACGATTTAATTCTATTTTTAACTTTTGTATTTTTGTATTTTTGTTTTAATTGTATGAGTTTTAAAGGCTGTAACCGCCTTGGGTCCCAGTGTTGGGAGAAAGGGGGGATACAAATAAATATAATAATACATATAATAATAATAATAATAATAATAATAACAACAACAACAACAACAACAACAACAAGCCAGCTTCGAAGGCATACATTGTGGAGGATTCTGAGGCATGTTCTAGTGTGCATGCTATCAGTTCATGTGGAGTCTGTGGTGGGGGACCTGTGGCCCTCCATATGTTGTTGGACTCCAACTCCTATCAGTTCTAGCCAGCACGGCCATCGGTCAGAGAAGAGGTGAGTCGTAGGGATGTATCAGAATTTCATTTTTGCTCACAAAACATGCAAGCATGCCCCATTTGAAGCTCTGAACATGAACATGTGCCCACCAGAAATATGACAAATTGTCGATCATGTGGTTGCATCCATCTCATTCCTGATTCCCAGTTCAATTTGCACAAATTTCCTCTGTAGGCTGAATCAGCCCTGCTTTAGCCTATGGAGGAAATTTGTGCAAATGAGGAATTGCGAAAATCTCCCATTCAGTCACTCATAGATTTGCACTAGGATGGGGGTGGTGGAAGCGGGGCACACTCACCCTGCTTGCCCCCCTGAGCTCCGCAGAACTTACCTTTCCCCGGTGCGGCACAACTCCTCAGAGAGGAGCCAGAGAAAGGTACTTCCGGGTCCCCAGCGCTTCTCGTCTGGGTCCCCAGCGCTGCATTTTTTCCATAAAATCCAAGGTAAACTACCTTAAAATGGCCACGAATAGCCTATTCGTGGCCGTTTTAAGGTAGTTTACCTTGGATTTTATGGGGAAAACGCAGTGCCAGGGACCCGGAAGTGACATGCCGGTGACCCGGAACTGACGCGATAGGGACCCGGAAGTCTGCTGAGCGCCTCGCCGAGTGCCGCAGAATGGATCATGCGGTGGGGGTGCTCGGCAAGCACCCGGAGAGTCGGGTCCAGGTGAGTTCGCAGTGATTGCCAATGGGTACTGGGCACGAGACGAGCAGTAAGATGACATTCAGAGAACCCTGGTGATCTCGAACATTGCTCGTTCACCCAATTATAGCAAGTTCCAGTCCAACAACATCTGGAGGGCCATGGGTCCCCCCACCCATGATGTGGAGTGCTGGCTAGGCCTGATGGGCCTCACAACTGCCCCAAGGGAACACATTCATTGTCTAGCCCACCCTCTTGCACTTGCACATTGTTGGGGAAGATAATTCATGGTGGGCAAGCTGTTCTTCAGAGAAACTCTTTCACCTTCACTGATCTTCTCACTGAGGAGCCTTTGATGAGGGATGGGTGAAAAATTCATTCCAGCTCATTTTTTAAATAAGAAATTACCATAATCTGTGCATTTCTTCATTCGGGATGGAAAGAATTTGAGAATTAAATAGATTCAAATGTGGGAGATACTGAAATTGACAGGTTTGTCCATCCAGCCCCAGGTCTTTGGGTGTTTAATTCTTTGAACTCTGGGTTTCAATCTCTCTGTATTCAGCCATATTTGTGGGGCTGAATTAGGGTTGCCACCTCTTTTTTTCTGACAGGCTCCTCGTCTTTAACAGCTACATGGCAGGCAGGCACAACATGGTCCATTCTGGGAATAGCTGTACCTATTGAATTAGCCCAAAATTTGCAAATTTCTTCATATTTGGGATGGAAAGAGCTTGAGATTTTAAAAAATAGAATGCGGAAGGAAGTGAAACTGAGTTTTGTCCATCCCTACCTTTGATAATCTTCCAAGAAACCACATGGTTCCTGAGGATCACAGTTTGCAAACCACTGTTCCATAAAGCAAATGGATCACTATTTTGCATCAGAAGTTGCAGGCGCAGGGGGAGGGTGATTTGGATTGGGCCTGTAGCAGGGTGGAAAGTCTTAAAGCCACCTAGGGTCCCTCTGGACCTACTCTAGAGCAGGGATGTTGAAGAGTCCTTGGTCCCGAGTCCCGAGTCGAGTCCCGAGTCTTTGGACCCGAGTCTAGAGTCGAGTCTAGAGTCCGAGGTCCAAAATGGTGACTCGAGTCGAGTCCCGAGTCCCGAGTCCCTCCCAAAGCGGTGGCCCATGGAGGGAGCAGGAGGGTCTCCGCGAGAGGAAGAAGAGCCGCCCTTCCTCCCGCGGAGACCCTCCTGCTCCCTACATGGGCCGCTGCCGCTGCCGCCCTCACCTCCACCTCCGCCGCCCTCACCTCACCGCTGCTGCTGCCCTCACCTCGCCACCGCCGCCGCCCTCACCTTGCCGCCGCCCTCGCCTCTGCCACCGCCGCTGCCGCTGCTGCCCTCGCCGCTGCCGCCGCCCTCACCTCCACCTCCGCCGCCCTCGCCTCTGCCGCCGCCGCCCTCACCTCCTCCTCCTCCTCCTCCGCCGCCGACCTCGTCGCCATCGCCATCGCCATCGCCGTCACACACAGCACGCCGTGTCACGCCGCCAGCGCCATTGCTCTGTTTTTGGCGGGTTGCTGTGGTTCCGCCAAAAACAGAGCGACGGTGCTGGTGGCGTGACGTGGCATGCCGCATCACGCCGCTAGCGACGGCGCTCTGTTTTTGGCGGGAGGAACCACAGCAACCCCGCCAAAAACAGAGCGACAGCGCTGGCGGCGTGACGCGGCGTGCGATGGCGACGGCGATGGCGACGAGGTCGGAGGAGGAGGAGGAGGAGGAGGTGAGGGCAGCGGCGACAGAGGCGAGGGCGGAGGAGGAGGAGGAGGAGGAGGAGGAGGAGGAGGAGGAGGAGGAGGAGGAGTCCTTGGGCTCGAGTCCCGAGTAGAGTCTCGAGTCCCACATAAATTAGTGGGACTCGAGTGGGACTCGAGTCAGAGGGGGGTCCCCGAGTCCAAGTCCCCATCCCTGCTCTAGAGTAAAAACTAAAAGACATAGTTGCTAGCTTTATCTTTAAAGTAATGCCCATTTGGGCCCTCAGAAAATTAGATGCTTCTTGAAAGTTTAACCCTTGTTTAGATTTTTACATCCTCAGTCCCAAACATGTAACACTTATCTGCTTGGCACTCACTGAAAATCTTCTTGTACACCATTGGAAGATTTAAAAACAGCAAAGGATCTTTAAGCTGAACAGAAAATCCCTAACTAGTTAAAGGCATACAAGGTTATTTCCATCACCATGGATCTGTGCCAAACAGTGACTTCACGTCTATGGAAAAGTTTAAATATTCTTCCTTACATTAAGCCTTGGAAATGTTACAGAGAGATGGTGATTTTGAGAATGTCTCTGAAGTTTACAGGAGCCTATGCCATACCAGTGCTGAGTAGGAAACTAAGGTCACTGACAAGAGGAAATTCAGTACAAGAGTCTTCTATGAGCAGTCAAAGAGAGCTGGCAGAGGAAGGGATGTGGTTAGACATTGGCATCTTGAAGATGCCTGAAGCAGTACAACCGTTGTCCTAAAGACAAGCTAGCTTTAAGTTACCAGATACCCGAAGGAAATAAGTAGGCTTGTCCTGCTGAATCATGGGAGCAGGAAATGATGAACAAGAACGGCTTGCCAGCTCAGTTGGCATCTAACATTTACCTGGGTTGTGATGTTGGAGATTAAATTGTGCAAAAGTTACAATTGAAATTAGTGTCAATTCTATAATAGGAGTACTTGCTAGATTGCATCCATTAGACTTGATGATTTAACATTTGTGTCCAAAATGTACTGTAATTTGCTCCTTATTATGCTGTTTGCTCTAAGGATAGCTAAATGTATGGAAATAGAGAGCTAAATTGTGTGTTCAAATTCGCCTGGACAATTTTGAGTGTCATGCAGGGGTGCCAAAACTCTTTCAACCTGAGGGCCGAATCCAATTTCAGGGAAGTTCTCAGGGGCCACATTTCAGTGATGATTAGGACCAAAAGCAAAATTGGAGGGGTCAAAATACCAGCACATTTTAGCTTAAAGCTCTTACTGCCAGCAACTAAGCCTTAGGAGAGGTATTTCAATCTTTTAGGATGGGAAAAACATGCACAAAAGCTGGGAAACCACCAAACAATTGACAGTTGGGGGAAGGGGGTGAAGCTGGGGGAAGGGGGTGTGGCCATCAGGAGAAGCTGGTTTAGACATCAGTTGGGAATGACAGGGCAGCAGCTTCCATCATCAGGCAAATACACACTGGGGCTTCCCCGATTATGGAAGCTGCTGCAGCAGAGTTCCATTCATGCACAACTCAGTTGTTATACAAACATTACAACAGCAGCATCTCAGGGTGTTGGATGTGTATTAGCTTCGGATGAATCCCAGACCAAAATGGCCTGCTTCAGAGAGATTTGGACCTGGTCTGAAGCAAATCAGGTCTTCTCCAAAGTGGCCCAAAGTGGCTCAGGTTGCTCCTGAAGTTTCAGATCCACTTTGAAGATTTGGAGAGACACAGCCAAACAGTTTACACGGATCTATTTTCCTCTGAGCTCTCCATAAAAGGAAAATGCCAGGCAGAGGGGAGAAGGAGGGGGTGGAGATTTATGTATTTATTTGATTTGTATACCGCCCAACTGGCAAATGCCCTCAGGGTGGTTTACAATCATCTGACTAACAGTTCTAGCTTCCAACCAGGCAATGTCTTTACCAGGGCTCTCTTAAATCACAGTGCTTTTGGGAGGGAAGTGGAAGAAGTAAAATATATCAGAACTGTGCCACTGTTCTCCTTTGATTTTTGCTAGTTCACTCTCTTAGGGCCAGGAAGGAACACTGGGATGTTGGTGGTTGGGTGTTGGTTTGTTGTCGCTGTTTTTTGGCTTACATGATCTAAACCTTTCCTTATTCCAATCCAGACCAATCATTCCATAAAATACTTTCCAATCTAGGCCCGATCTATTTCTAAAAGCCTTCCTTAAAAACTCCAGTGAGTCCAGTCCCTTGTGTCCTTGTTCCCCCATTATTTAATCTTGCTATTCTTTGTGTCTGTTCTGCCATGTTAGTTATTAGGTACGTCTCCTCCCCCCCACCCCGCACTTCCATTCTGGCTCTAGATGTAATTGGATTGGATTTTCAGTGTTTTTAAAAGTCTTTCTGTGTGTCTGTAAGTAGTAATATATAATCTGGCTAACCCCGCGCCTATGTTCTCTCTACGTGTGTGACTCCAAATCACCTCTAAAGGTACCTAGCACAAGAACCACTGCACCTAACTGCCTGACATTTGGCAGGCCACATCCACTCGAAAGGGGCTACTATGCCTGCAAAGACCATCCAATTCTGATAAAATATATGAATGTTATAAGCAGTTCCATTATATATTTTAAAAGTGTTAATTAAACTTGAAAGGCTCCCATTACACACACACACACACACACACACACACTGCACCAATTTGCCTGAAATTTGGCAGTCCTCATCCCTTCAGAAAGGGCTACTGTGCCTGAAAATTTCATCTAACAAAACATTAAAGTTATAGCTATTTCCCCATCATAGCCAATGGTGAGATGTCCAAAACTTTGGGTTTTCCAAATCAGAGATGGTGCTGGTGCTGCCCAAAGTCGTGCAAGGTGACCTCCTATCTAAAGCAGGATTGGAAGCATCTTCATGAGTGCATACATGAAAGCAAATGGAGAAAAGAAAAGAAAGACTGTTCTATGAGTTATCCTGAGAAACCAGTTCCATCCAACCTTTCCCTCCGTCAACAGTCCTCCACCAGCAACAGCCATTCCATCAGGCTGCAGGGAAGGGAGAGAAGGAAAAGAGAGCTGCTCCATTGGCTTGGATGAGAGAGCATAAGAAGAGCCATGCTGGGTCAGACAAAAGGCCTATCTAGTCCAGCATTCTGTTCCCACAGTAGTGTGGATTATGTTTGATCTACCCACTGATATGAAAGAAAATGTTACTTTGGGATAAAAGGCAGCTGGCAAACCATCCAATACAAGATTTCATACAACAATTCTTGATCCGAAGTATAAAGTGTTGGTTATTACCTTTAAAGCCCTACATGGTTTGGGTCTGGGTTACCTGCAGGATCGCCTTCCCCCGTACAATCTGCCCCGCACGCTTAGGTCCTCTGGGAGGAATTTACTCCAGTCAGCCTAGACTAGGCTGGCGGGTACTACCCAGAGGACCTTCTCTTCTGCTGCTCCCAGACTGTGGAATGGCCTGTCGGAGGAGACTCGTCAACTAGACAGTCTCTTGGCTTTTAAAAAGGCCATAAAGACTGACCTCTTCCGACAGGCCTACCCAGTGGAATTTTAAGAGTTTTTAGGATACTTTTAAAGGTTTTAAAGAATATTTTAATAATATTTACTATGTTTTAACTAGTTATGTATTTTATATTTATGGTTGTTCCCCGCCTCGATCTGAGTGGAGAGGCGGGTAAGAAAATAATAATAATAATAATAATAATAATAATAATAATAATAATAATAATATATCCTCATACATTGCTCTGGGAGCGTTTTCAACTGAAGAACAAGGTAAAATGATGGAAATAAATAAATAAAGATACAGGATTACCTCACTTTTAAGATCTATGCACTCTCATCATCCAAAATCCCAGATGGAGATTTATTTTATTTATTAAATTTTTAAATCGCCCATCTGGCCGGTCACCCAGCCACCCTGATTTCCATAGTGAAATTTGGTAATGCATCACACACCCGCCATGATTATTGCAGGAGGACTTGAGATTATACAAACTTGTAAATTATGCAGCCAACAGCAATGGTGAAAAAATATTTTAATAATATTTACTATGTTTTAACTAGTTATGTATTTATATTATGGTTGTTCCCCGCCTCGATCTGAGAGGCGGGTAAGAAAATAATAATAATAATAATAATAATAATAATAATAATAATTTATCCTCATACATTGCTCTGGGAGCGTTTTCAACTGAAGAACAGGTAAAATGATGGAAATAAATAAATAAAGATACAGGATTACCTCACTTTTAAGATCTATGCACTCTCATCATCCAAAATCCCAGATGGAGATTTATTTTATTTATTAAATTTTTAAATCGCCCATCTGGCCGGTCACCCGGCCACCCTGATTTCCATAGTGAAATTTGGTAATGCATCACACACCCTCCATGATTATTGCAGGAGGACTTGAGATTATACAAATTTGTAAATTATGCAGCCAACAGCAATGGTGAAAAAATAAGTAAAAGGGAGAAACTACTTCCTTCTGAAATTTCTGCTAGGCTTGTTTATTAAATAGATCTAATATAACAAATCTAGATGAGTCCAATAAAAAATACCTACAAAAACTGAATCTGCAATTCTTCTTGCAGTTTCTTTAAGCCTTCAAAAATATTAGTCTCCACCCCCGCCATTCCTAAACTTAAATATAATGTCACTTTCACACAATTCATTTTTCATTCTCACACACAGATGCACAGACTGCTATAATCAAAACTATTTTTGTACAGAAATGGAGGGAAGAGAGATTGTTATCATTATTTCTATTTTTAGATGCATACTTATTACAGCTTGTGGGGAATTATAAATACCTAGATATAAAACAGATTTAATAGATACCATCCATATGCATCACAGTAATCATATAGCTGGACAGTGGAAGGATGACATGAAGCTTCACATCTAAAGAAAAAGCCAGCCAAATGATTGTTCACCCCTTGATCTGATGCCTTGATGTGGGAGTCCTCATATGGTGACTCATTCTCAAGGGGCCCTTGGATTCCTCTCTAGTTTTGCAAGTGTGGAATATCAGGGGTGGGATCCTGTGGGCCTCCAGGTGTTGCTGGACTCTGACTTCCATTAGTCCCAGCCAGCTTAGCCAATGTCAGGGATGATGGGAGTTCTTAAAAAAAAAATAATAATTCTATAGTGCCTGTCATGTACAACATAAAATGGTCTAAAATGGAATAAAACAAATCAGCTATACAATAAAACTAGTGTCATAGGTCAACAAATGCTGAGACAAGTAAAACATCTTCAACATGTACCTAAACTGTAATAGGCTTAGTGTATGTTTTATTTCTGGGGCGGGGGGAGGTATTCCACAGAGTGGGCACCACCATAGAAAAGGTCCTCTTTCTAGTTGTCACCAGATGGACATCTGCAGGATGTGGCACAACTAGGAGAGCCTCTGATGATGAACATAGTGGTAGGGCAGATTTGTATGGAGTTGTCCAATGTAATCTGGAGGGCCATAGGTTTCCCATCCCTATCTATATCTTGTATTCATTCGGAGAACTGCACAATCTACATTTAACAGAGCAATCCTATGCTGGGAGGGCATCCCAGGAAATACAGGATGGTGTGGATTGCCTTCCCCCACAAGGATGTAGACACAGCTACAACCTCGGGAGGGGGGATCTGGTCAGAGATTCCACCCCTCACTGCACTCAGCTATGCAGAAAGCTCAATGGCAGCTCCTTTTCCAAGGTCTCTGTTGGGACCTTGGAAGAAGCGCAGGGAGGGAAGGAGGAAAGTGGGAAGGATGGTGGGCAGGGAAAGGAGAGGATAGATGTGGAACTGCTGGATCCACAAGCCTCTCCATCTCCCTGCCCACAGGAAGGAAAGTCAGCTAGATGGGCTGAAAATGCTTGTTAAGGTGGAAAAGGAGGTGAATACTCCAACCTCCCTACCAGGACCGGTGCAAGGCAGTTTGGCTCCCTAGGCAAAACTATATTTAGCGCCCCCCTCTCATGCCGGGGGGGGGGGGCTCCGGAGCAAAGCAGCCAGGAAACGCCTACTTTTGCTGGGGAACATGGGTGGGAGGGTGCTGTTGCACTTATGTCCTGCTTGTGGGTTCCCCATGGGCAGCTGGTTGGCCACTGTGTGAACAGACTGCTGGACTAGATGGACCCTTGGTCTGATCCAGCACGGCTCTCCTAATGTTCTTATGTGGGCATTCAGAACATTGTGTAACACTGACTAATGTTAATAACTTAATAGAGTCATCAAAGAACACTAGAAGGGTGGTCTTTCCTCTTTTCCATGGAACATTTAAAGGGGAAGAAATCGAATTACAACCTACAATGTAGGTAGCAGTAGGTAGAAAGTGACCTAGGTGCTTCTTGAGAATATGACAGGTAGAAGACAGGTTGCAGCTGGCTGACAGCAAGCAGGAACCTGGAAGTTGATAAGTCGCTCATTACATGTGAAGGAGTGAAGGAGCTACCATGCACTGGGAACGCAAAGAGAGATATCGCTTTCTACTTCTCCCACATGTAGAATTATGCTAGTTTATGCCAAGGTACAGTTATATGAGGAGTCAGACAGCAGAGAGCAAAGCTGGTTTTATATTTGATTTTTTTGTTTGTATTTCCCAGGTATGCATGAGACATTACACTAAGCCAGCACTAAGCTTTTAAAGATATTAATTCTCTTTTTAAAAAAAACCAAAACAAAAAAAACAAAAAAAACCCCAGCAATAGTGATCTCAACATCTTCTAGTGTGGGAGAAGCAATGACTGTAGATAGAAAGCCTAGATAAATAAAGAGAAAGAAGGAGAGCCAATGGCAATGGGCAATTTATACTCCCCACTTACACAATCATTCAAATTAAATAGTCACATTTCTAGGGAATGTATTTAGCTGAAAAATGTCTGTTTCCCACATTACCCATTGAATATAGTTATTTTCAATATAGTTTTGAAAATAACTATATTTAAAAACTGAAATGAACTCTACACATTTGAGGCAAAAAGACACAGACATGTGACTGCAAGAGATGTGCTTAGTTTTTTAAATGTAAACATCAGCCATGGAGAGGGACTACACCAGGAAACAATAGGAAAAAAGAGGTATAAATCCTCACACACACACACCCCACACACATACAGTCCCAATGCAAATCCCCCCCCCACACACACACAAGTTATTATTTGCCCAGGGAAGGAAGCTTCCATTGGTGCCAAAAGAAGCTTTCCTTCCCAGAGAGAATAACAGCTTCAACAGCAGGGTGAAGGATTTTCATTGTGATCGAACTGTAGAGGGAAAGGGTTAATAACTCTGTGAACACTATGGTCCTGATAGGGCACAACCGCCGCTGCTATTTATATTTATATATATATTTTAAAAGTAGACACATTAATTAACAACATGTCTTGTTTGAATGAGCCCTATCATCAGCATGTCGACGTATGATTAACTATTCAGTGTCCTATTCTGCATTCATTTTTATAGCCCCATCATATATTCAGGTATAAATACTGGTCAGCACATCATCCTTGTGGAGAAAGTCTGAGCATACACACAGTGACATGAACCCTGACACAGTTTTCCCTTGGTAACCACACATAGTTTTCCCTTGGCAACCCCTGTCTGCATAATCCCCACCTGGGGGACAGGAGATGCATGTCTGGCCAGACAGGTAATACGTGACTCCATCTACATATCCTCAATGGGGCACATCTGCCCTAATCCACAAGAAGAAGCATAGGACCATCCAGAGGTAAAGGGCAGTCTCAAAGAGCTGCAAAGTATCCCCTCAAGGGCACCGGTAAATCCAGGGCGCCACCTTTTCCCAGGCAGGAATAAGCCCACCTGATCGCAAGGGGCAGGAATAAGCCCACCTGATCAGCAAGGGGCGGGAAGGGGGAGGACGGGGTAGAAAAACCCTCTGCCAACCCGAAAAGAGTTGTTGGCAACACGGGATGGGCTGTCATCTTCAACCCTAGCTTTGGCTAGTCCAAGCAGCTTCTTTCCCCGAGCGTGGACGGGCTCGGAGTCAGGCTATGTAGACCGCTACATAAAACCCGTAAGTGTAAAGTCTTTGGGGCGAGGTAGCTCTCTTCATGCAATAATACGCTAAGCCTGTAGAATTGAAGGTTTCCGCTCAGTCAGGTCACGACCTGGTTTTGTTTATGTTATAGTATTCCTGGAAGTCTATTAGTTCCGCTCCATTAATAAAAGTCTATTCTTTAGTCTAAACACGGTTACGAGTGATCTTTAGGTCGTGGTTGGGGTTAAATCGCTTGATATCCCTTTGGAGGGCAATATCTCAGTGCCGGTTAACCTGTTAAGTGCCGAACCCGTGCAGAAGACCCAGTTGCTGGTCTTCCACAATCCTGTTGCCTTGAATTAAGGGTGGCCACGTGTCCTCTTTTACCGAGAACAGTCCTCCAATTTTGAAGACATCCTCTGTTTGAAGGGCTGTTCGTTCGGTCCAAGTCTGGTCTCAAGATGATGAACCATAAGAAAGAAGAGCTGCTGGACCTTGAAGTTGCCCATCAACAATACATGGACAGCAGACTGAGGGTGGCACACAGGACACCTGGTCACTGTCTTCCACACTATGGTGAGATGTACTGTATTTTTATTTAGATTATAATTATTATTTCTAAATTTGCATCTATGCATGTAGATTAGCATATGCAATTGTTATTCACATTTGTGCCCTTTTTTGTTGTTGTGGTGGTGATGCATTTCCTCTTTTTTGACAATTCATAAGTGGTGACCCTACTTGAATTTCACAAATTAAGGCTACGCAAAGATCATGTTACATGAGATTTACAGGTAGATCTAAGGCAGGTGTTCTCAGAAATAAGTCTCACTGAGTTCAGTGGAATTTATGCCTGCTCCAAAAAAATAAAAATAAAGTGTGCATAGGATTGCAACCTTAGCAATTAAACTGGATCCTTTGTTGCTTAAAAGTTCTGCCAGACCAATAGAATTACTCTGGAAGAGCAGCTGAGTGCAGATTGCAAGCCTAGCAAGTGGGATTCTTAAATGTGTATCTTCTTCTCAGTACCTTTTGAGATTTTCCACCTCAAAACTTCTAAAAGGATTGGTCTTGATAGTCAAAAGTATTTTGACATAGACAGTACGGTCAGCAGAAATCCGTAAAGGTTTGGAGAAGGAAACTAGGCCTGTGTCACATAAGGTTTAGTCATTTAATAGGATCCCTTCATGTTCAAAAGAGCTGCCAGTGTGTCTTAAAAGACAGTCTCACCTCTGTAACCTATCCCTGCCATCCAATCCTAGCCTATTATTAATGAAAGCATGAGCCGTCTTAGCAAGTTTATCATACTGGCAACAGCAGCTGCCTCATATATTTAGGAGGTGTTTGTGCTCTCTTCAAAAGGCAATGAAATATAAATTGGATATGGAAATGTCACCCTCTAGAAGAAGGGGAAGTTGCCCGTACGGAAAATATGGAGCGGGGAGGGAAATTGCCACTTTTTCTGTATTATATAAATAATGATGGCTGAGTGATCTAGTATAAAACAGAACTAGTGCTGAGCCAAATCAGGGGCTGATTTATAGGAACTCTTCCACCAACTGTGAAAATTGCATCCCTCTTTTTCTGAGAATGTTCCTGGAAGGGATTGAAATTGGGTGAAAGTGTTTGCCTATCATGCAGCGGGGGTGATGACAAAGACACAGGAGATGGAATTGTGGTGGAACAGCAGGCCGGGGAATGCTGGTGTTGTCTGGTGGGTGGTGGCGCTCCCCTTTCAGTGCCTACTCATTCAGGCAGCAGCTATGCTCCTGCACCCTCCTGCCAATAACCATTCAAAGGAAGGGCAATGCAATGCAAAAAGCATTACTTTCACTCTGAATTGGCTTTGTTTGCCTGCAATGACATCATCTTATAGCCAAATCTGAGTGCCCATGTGGAGTTGTAACATCATCAAGATGATCATCATGTGATCCCTGATTGTCTAGGTTAACTCTGGACAGATGAAGAAGCACTAAATGGTGCTGAAGGAGCAGTAATCTGAGGGAACCAATGACTACAGACCCCTATAATCTGTGCAAAAAAAAAAAAAAAAAAAAAAAAAAGGTAGAACCAAAGGGTTTCATGGATCATTTTGGCTCCCTCCAAAACACTACTTTCACCCCTAAAATATGTGTGGTTAAACATTAATTGAACAAGTAAACAGAACAAACTTATTTCTTTAAGTAGAAAGGGTTCGGGTTGTTTTTTTTTTTGTTGTTGCTAACAACAACAACACACTCGAATAATTATAGCCTTTGTGTTTGTAGCTGAATAGTGAGGCTTCTGGTCTTGCCTCTGTCTGGCAGAATTCATTTGCAGTAATAAGGTATTTTCTTTGTCTCCGTTTAAGGGTTCGCTATCTCCTCATACTGACAGCTCATTTGTTCTTTCCTCTCTTATAATCCTCTTTCCACTACATGCTCCTTTCTGCAGCAATTGCCTTGTGCGCATGCTCTAAACTTACAGTATAAAGGCTTTGCACGTACAGAATAGCTGTTCTCTCTGTGTGTAAACCCTCACTAGATCCTTGTGCAAGGAGAAAAGGGCCAATTCAGAGTTATGACATCTGCATGCACAAAACAATGCAGGGTGCCTCACTGCCAATGAACACAGTTGTACCCCTTGGGTCAGAACCCAGGGACAGGCTCAGCATACAGGAGCTAGATTTATTCTTTGATATTCAGCTCTGGCATAAGCCCCATACTCAGGAAACCACATCTCAGACTGCCCCCCTTAGATTTGGTCAAACAATATTTATTCAAATTAATAAGCAGCAACAGCAACAAAAATCAGGTTTTGCAAAGGCAAAATCAGATTCTCCAAGTTCAAAAATCTTCCCACTTCTTTCCAAAGTCTAGATGTACCAATGAAAGTCTATGTCCTTTGGCCTTACTCACATCACCTAAACAATGCAGTTGATGAGTTGTTGTCCCTTGTTTGCTCTGCTAAGTTACAAAACATTGGCTGGGTTCAGACAACACGGTAAGCCACACTTAAAGGTTGAGTATGGGTTGTTATTGAACTGTGGCTTGTTGTTAACCATGAACAACCCATGAAGAGAACCCATGGTTTGTTTTTGGGTTGTGAACTGTGGGCTGTTCACCATGGTTTGTTTTCTCGGCTCGGCTCAGACAACACGATAAGCCATGGTTCAACAACAAGCCACAGTTCAACAGCAACCCACCCTCAACCCATACTCAACCCTCGAGTGTGGCTTATATCGTGTTGTCTGAACCCAGCCTTCGAGAGCATTGCAATTGGTCTATCAGGTGGCAGCAGCAATTCCTCTAAGAAAATCAACATTGCAATACGTGATCCAGCCAAACATGTTAAAAGATTAACCTAGCTGCTAGGACAGCTCAGAATGTCCCTTCCTGCTTGAGTAGGGTCTTGAGCATGTGGTTCATAAAGAAGAGCAAACACTGGAGCTGTATGCCCATATTTATGGGGATCTGAGACCAGTAGCAGCTGCCCCCCTTTCTTAGGCACAGTGTGTACCATTGCAAAACTGGCCAATATAGCAAATCAGAAATTACTTAGAAAAGCAACCCCACCTTATTTATTTATTTATTTATTATATTTATTAATCGCCCATCTGGCCGGCCACCCTGGGCGATGTACAATTAAAATAATACAATAAAACAATACAATAAAATATAATTAAAACAGTATAAAAATTCTTTTAAAATCTTAACCCTCCCCATATTCCCACCTGAACAGCCATGTTTTTAATGCATGGCGGAAGCTCATCACGGAGGGGGCATGGTGAAGGTCACTAGGGAGGGAGTTCCATAACGTGGGGGCCGCCACAGACTAGGGCCCTCTTCCTAGTCCCCACCAGCCTGGCTGCTCTGGCTGATGGGATAAGGAGAAGGCCGTCCAGTGGCAGATCTTGTTGAGCGGCCTACTTGATGTTGCTGGAGGTGCTCCTTGAGATAAACTGGGCCAGAGCCATGTAGGGTTTTAAAGGTCAAAACCAACACTTTGAATTCGGCTCGGCAAGCAACTGGTAGCCAGTGCAACTCCTTAATTTTATTTATTTATTTATTTATTTATTATATTTATTAATCGCTCATCTGGCCAGTCACCCAGCCACCCTGGGCGATGTACAACCAAAATAACACAGTAAAACAATACAATAAAATATAATAATTAAAACAGTATAAAAATTTCTTAAAATTTAAAATCCTAACCCACCCCATATTCCTGCCTGAACAGCCATGTTTTTAATGCACGGCGGAAGCTCATCACAGAGGGGGCATGGCGAAGATCACTAGGGAGAGAGTTCCATAACGTGGGGGCCGCCACAGAGAAGTCCCCACCAGCCTGGCTGCTCTGGCTGTTGGGATTAAGGTTAGGCCGTCTGTGGCAGTGGTGTGATGTGATCACGCTGGCGGCTGCCCTTAATCAGCCGAGCCGCCACATTCTGTGCCAGCTGAAGCTTCCGAACCGTCTTCTAGGGTAACCCCACGTAGAGTGCATTACAGTAGTCTAGGCGAGTGGAGACCAAGGCATGAACCACTGATGGGAGCAGATGATTAGGAAGGTAGGAATTGTTAATTAATTTGAACTTGCATGACAAAAAGACCTAGCCAGTTCAGAGAAGATAGCTATTGTGAAAAGGGGACTGAACTGGAAAAGTGGATTGGAGATAAAATCAAGGAAATTTCTCCATTCAGTGGGATACACAGCAGGAGTCCCAAGTCCTAGATGCTCTAGGTCAGTGTTGGGAGAATCAGTCAGGGCAGCAGATCACCATCTAGCTCTGCTGTCAGCCACAAATTATCATCTTCACCTCTGAAACTAGATATGAATGGAGATCCCAACAAATTATCATATATCTATCAGACTCAGCTCCAAGTGTAATAGGGCAAGTCAAAGGCAGTCTATACTAGGAACCATCAGCAGTGTCCTTAAGTTGCTCAAGCTAGTGAGGAAGCCTGAATATTATTCAGGAAGTATCACATGTCTTTTTCTGGCCAATTGCTGCAGGGCTTCCTTTTAAGTCTGTCTGGTTAAGTCTGTCACTTCTTTCCATTATGCATCTCCAGTTATAGCCTCAGAGGAACAGCATAGAGATGGGTAATAATTTAGAAGATAAGGTGCAGGAATTTTGATGCAGTCATTCTTGCCTTCTCACCAGCTGTGCTATACTGTGGCTTGGCTTGAGTTGTGTGCTGATGTCTGGAGTGGTATGATCCTTTGCAATCCTGATTTAAGTTTCTGGCCTTGTTTGACTTAATGTCTTTCTTGCAAATTCCAGTGTTATAATTCTAAAGAAAGAACTACTTCAAGGACTGCTCTAAGAGCTTATCCTAAAATCTCCAGTGTAAATAACTTGTAAATACTGATTTACAAGCTAGGGTAGACTACTGTTCTCCAAACCACATTAATTATAACGTTATGACTGTCTTATTAGCAGTAATGAAACTTTGCCTAAATAAACTATGATGGAAAAATCACCTAGCATTTGAAAGAAAAGCCCTTCTTCTGTGATAACGTGGGCAGCATTTGTCTGACTGGTATAGCATGTTAAAAAGTCAGGATATCATATTCAGGCTTCACCATATTCAGGCTTCACCAAAACCTTTCATTACAAAGTCCCTCCTCACCACCACCACCAGCAAAAGTATGGCTTTCTAAATATTCCATTATTTTTGCACTGGTTAAAACCAAGCAAAGAAAATTGACTACTTTCTGGTAAAAAAATAATTTCCTTCTGCTTCCTACAGGCTGACTGGTCTGGAACATAACACTTCTCTGCCCGCTATGGCAAAGATTTTGTCTTCCTGCATTTTGTTGGATGTGGGCCTGCCCTGTTACCAACCACAAAGTTGGGTGTGGTGTTCCACCAAAGTCTTCTGTCAGCCAGCAGGTTTCTAAGGGCGTCTCCTGTTTTAAATTAAAAGAGAGACAAACTAAAGGACCAACACACACACACACACACACACACACACACACACAGTCTATGGCTGAGAGTGATGCATGAAATTCAGAATACTGAAAAACATTCAAGATTACAATGAGGACTTCTTAGTGCAGACTTCCCTAACCTGGTGTCCTCCAGATGTGTTGTACTACAACTCCCATCATCCCAAGATAGCATGGCTAATGAAATGGATGGGAGTTGTAGCTGACACATCTGGAGACCACCACCCAGGTTGGGGAAGGCTGCTAAGTGTAAACAAGTAGCTGGTCTTTTGTTTTGTAGAAGCATATCCTATCTTTAATAATAAGGATGCCACTGCTCTCTCAAGGTTCGGTTAGGAAACAGGTAGATGCAATACATAATTTACACCATTTTTAATTACTAATTTCTAGAGAGTTCCTTAATATCATATGCTTTTCTGAGAAGAAAACATAGGTGCTTCTAGGCCTGAAGTCATAGAGCCTTTCATATCCTCTCCCCCCACTCCAATACATCACTAAGAACACACACCTATCTTAAAAAGTAGCCAAGACATTTATCCTCAGTGTTGACCTACTGTAGCATACAAATAAGCATAGCTTAACAAAAACTAATCCTGTTGTTGTTGTTGTTGTTGTTGTTGTTGTTGTAGTTTTAAAATGATACTCATTAATGTCACTAAATGATCTTCCTCTCACTGACCTGGTTCACATGACACAACAGTCCACTATGGCTTAATTTACCCGCAGGGGCTGTTGCATAATGGCGGGTGCCTGTAGACGCCATTTTTGCATGGTGACCATGGACGCCCAGCTTCCTGCAGCTTGTTGTGTCATGAAAAACCAGGTGGCAGAAGTTGTTTGAGGGTTATTTATTTATTTATTTATTTAGTGCATTTATACCCCGCTCTTCAGCCAGAAAAGGCTCTGAGAGTGGCTTACAAAGATTAATAATAAGACAGTCCCTGCCCTCAGACTCACAATCTAAAAGACATGACCAAAAAAGGAAAAGGGATTGGGAGGGAGGAGGAAGAATGTAAAACTCAGGCGCCAGTTCTTACTTTAAAAGTTCTTATAGGTTTTTCTTTCTTTTTTCTTTTTCTTTTGGCAGGGAAGGGCAAAACAAGCTCCCTGCAGCTGCTCCCTCTCGGTCTCGGGTTGATGTATCGGGCCAGGTTGGTCTCCCCCTTGCTGTGAGGTTACTCCTGGGAGGCAGGGGGTGCAGCCTCCCAGTGGCTCTTGGTTCCCTGGGCGATGGATGAGGCCAGAGTCTGCTGCCCCAGGGAACCATCAGTTAGACAACCCTCAAATAACCCATAGCTTACACCCTTCCTAACCAGCCAATCAGAAGCAGGGGCAGACAGATTTGATAGAGACAGCATTTTCATACCCTCTGACATGTCACAGAATGTCCGCAGGCAAGTTCATTTTATTCAAACTCTCCCCCCCCCCATTTTTTTTCCTGTTTCTTTTCCTTTCTTTCTTTTTTAGTGGGGATGTATTGTAAAACTTTCAAACTGTAGGTTCTTTCTTTAAAAACTGTTCTATTTTTCTTTTCCACATAACAATCACCAATATCTGTTGCTCAGGCTGGGGTCTACAGGGAACTAGAGAGGCTGCTACTTACAATGTGTCACAACAAGGCATGTATTTGGTTTAATGTTGCATGTTTTAAGAGATTTTGTTGTTGTTATGCAATACGTACTGTTACAATTTATATTATCATAGGGTGTTTCGCAAGGGGGTATTTGACTATTTTTAAAAAGTCCAGAGACATAGATCCTAGGGCTGCAAACAAAACAAAACAAAACAAATTATGTGTTTTTTTCTGTTTCCCTCCCACTGCTATCAGGCATGTCTGGTAGATTAGCTTATTAAAAAAGAAAAGAAAAAAGGAGAGGCTATGCTAAGGAGCTGTTGGTTTTTTTCTTCCCCTCTATTGATGGAGATTTGTAATTTTGCTGAATTACAAACTTAAATGATGGTTGGCTTGAGAGATCGTTTAGTTTTAAGGTTGGCTTTTTTGTTTTTGTTTTTAATTTAAAGGATTTGGAGGAAGGGAAGTGGGGGGCTGCAAAAACTGCAGTATTTTGTAGAGGCTTTCCAGTGTCTAGGGGGCCATAGGATACTTCGGATACCCAGATCCGAGGTCAAAGACAGAGCTCCGACCTTGGAGCTGGGGATCTGTGTTCCGCTCCCGCTCCCATCCCTCACAGCCGGTGCAGAAAGAACTGCGCCGGCTGCTTCTCCAAGGTCGAGGTAAGTTTAATTTTCACAGCTACCCCATTTAACAGCAGCTTTTCTTGAAAAGGCAGGTCGGCGTCGAGGTGCCCAGCAGATTGATTTTTCGACTTTCAGATGTCAGGTTTGTTCTTCTCATAAAGCCTTGATTGTTCCCCTCCAGATCCACAGATTTGTCTTCCCCAGGTGTATCTTTGTAAAATAGCCCAACAGAGAATTGCCTCACCAGAGTACCCTCAATGTAATTCAGCAGGATTTCTTCAATCCTCTACACTCTATCCTCCTTGACAGTAACCTTCTGTAATTCTTCAGCATAGAAGGCCCCGATGAGATGACAGCCTCTCTTTTGTAAGCTTTTAACTGGTATACAGGTCCCCTTTGCTCTTTTTGATGACTTAATCCACTATAAATAACTCTATGGTGAAATTCTGATCATAACCCTTGGCCAAGACCCACTTGCTTCTGAACAGTGGAACCTCATGTTTTCTTTTTACACAAGCCCCATAAACTACTTTCCAAACTACCAGTGAGTTAGGGCACAATCCTATGGATGTTCAGACAGAAAAAAAGTCCTACAACTCCCAGCCTTCCCCAGCCAGCATTGCTGGCTGGGGAAGGCTGGGAGTTGTAGGACTTTTTTCTGTCTAAACATCTATAGGATTGCGCCCTTAGCCTCATTAACATCCACAGGCCTAGCTTTGATGGTTCTGTGAAAGCTGTAATTATAACTTTTTAGGAATTGTGACAGTACATCTATATGGGTGAAGGTGTTGTTAGCTGTGAAATACCTCCACATTTTTGTTTTTAAAGTTCTATTGAACAGCTCCACAACTCCTGCTTTGACTTTGTTACTAGTGACAAAGTGGTGTACCCCATGTTGTTTTAATAGGTAGCTCACAGCCTTGTTCAGAAACTCACGGCCATGATCTGTCTGTCATTTGAAAGGCTTTTTCCATCTTGTCTGAAAATAGCATTAAAAGCTTTGAACTCCTCTCTGGCCTGTCTTGTCTTTTAGAACCCAAACCCAGGCTTATTTAGAATGTCTATCACCATTAAAATGAACTTGTAACCATTGTTGTATTTAGAAAATTGCTGCATGTCGACTAAATCAGCCTGCCATTGAGTGTCCACTTCAGACACGATGGTCTTATTTCTTTTAATTGACTCTGGCTGGTTTATGCAGTGTGTAAGCATCCTGTTCTGACAGCCATTTGGTAACCTCTCCTCTGACCAGTGTTTTGCTCTGTTTTTTGGCCTCCTGAAATAGGGAGTTCACTCCCACAAAACTCCCAACATCCCCAGGAGTATAATATATCTTCTTTAGGATTTCTTTGTGCTCTGCCATATTGTAGCTTAACACAGAAATGGACACATTAGGGTTATAACGAACCATTTTTATTGGTGCAAAAAAACAATAGAAAACATTATCTTTCAATGCTCAGGTCTGGGGAAATACACAAAATGCAGGAAATGTTTACAGCCCTTGAAGTTCTCAAAATCACCACACAGCCCATATTCCTGTGTAATATATATATATATAACACTTTAGTAATCAGCTTGTACCATCCAGCAATCATTCTCTAAATGCGATTAAAAACAAATCTCAGAAATAAAACTCTTACTGGTGTGCTTCATTTCTCTGCCATGACTTCAAAGTTTTCTCCTCTGCCTTCTCATCTTCCAGATCCTCAAGGGGTGACAGTCTTCCACAGGCTGCAGAGCGGTAGGAGTTTCCTCACTCTTGGAGCGGGCTTTTAGATCACAACCAGAATCACACTCTGTATCAGACCATTGCTCAGGAAAATGCATACTTCAATTTGTCTGGAATGGGGTTTCAGGGACAAGAACTCATTCTGAGATAAATACAGCTAAAAACAAGCTCTCTATTGCAGCAGAACTCTTTTTTGTTACATTCACAGGAGCTATGACAGCCTCTCCCTTCCCCGGTATAATTTTTATGCCTACTGGTGGGAAAAAAGAGAGCTTCTAGGTGTCATCTGGGCTTTCCCCATCTTTCTCGGTTGAATGTTCAAGGGTGCCAGGGGAGAAGGAAAACCCACAGGTCGCAGAGTTAGTCTTGGTGTTTCCATGTTCTCTATGCAGAAAACATGTCTGGGCAAGGAAAAATGCTGTCTCTATCCAATCTGACTGCCCCGCTTCTGATTGTCTAGTGGGGAAAGGTGTTTTTCTGGGGGTAAAACTCTTCCTATTGGTCTGTGGGGTGGGGCATGAGCATACAGTGCCATGTGTCCCTGCTGGGCCAATCTGGAGAGGGGTTGAAAATGGCCCCTAGAGGGCCATTTCCATCCTGCATAAGTTAGGGTTCTAAAACCTATTCCTATCCATCTTTTGTGATGGGAGAGTTCATAGAAGGGTCACATGACCCCATTGGGCCAATCCAAGAGGGGGTGGAAATGTCCCCTGTGGGGTCATTTCCAACCTGCGTATGGCAGGGCTCTAAAACCTCTTCCTATGGGTCCACAGTGGCATGGTGAGTTCGTAGAAGGTTCACATGACTCCCGTCAGGTGATCCCAAGGGCCACATGAACCCCAGCTGGTGATGCCGTCATCTGGAGCAGAACTTCTGGAGGTGGGGTTTCTGGCTAGGGTGGGAAATCTGGCTTGAAAAGAGGCGGGGCCACCTGTCACATTTGAAAAAGGGGCAGGTTTTAGAGTTTGACATGAGCTAGCCTTTTTCACTACTCAGGTAATTACAAACTTCGGCAACTTCACTATATATAAAAGCTAAATGTTACCCATGATGATTAGTCTGTGCAGTCCCACCATCAACACTGGCACCTGTGGGCACCTGTCTGTCAGACTCTCATGCCTGCAAGTTGGTTGTCTGTATTCACTCATATACTGCCAGTGTTAGGTGTACACACAAAATATGCCATTAGATTCTTTGAGTACAAAGTCCCTTTGAATGAATGGGAGCTGTGCGAGGGGATGACACAATCCATTTGCTGGTGCATTGTGTCCTTCCTTGGTTTCAAATGAAGGAGCAACACAGACTAGCTTTGTTCTGAGGACAGATTCAATTTTCTCTTAATCAAGCAGATTCATGGGAAGTTCTGCCATCCAAACTGAATTCATCTTTAATGCAATTTCAAGTCTGGAAGCAATCCATGGACAGAATAGTCTGTCTGCTGAAATCTCCACTTCAGACAGGTCAACAGGAATTACATCACATTAACACCTTCAAGTGGAGATGGATCAGAATTGCCTTTTCTGTCTCGGAATCAGCCATAAAGAGTGTGATTCAGAGTTAACAAACCACTGACAGGGTTTTGCTTGCTATCAGTGAAACAGGCCAGTGGCTAAATGCACCAGTCTTGGATGCCTGATTGATGTGTTGAAAGGTCCCATGTACAAGTGGAAACGTAACACAATCGGACACGAGAGGAAGAAATATAGACACATTTTTTTAAATGAGGCCCTCCTGATCTAATTGTCTGCAGCAGAAGTTGAGGGAAGCTAAGCCAGGGGTATAAAAGTAAGTAAGTAAAAGTAAGAGAGCCCAGATCTGTGGACATGAGGGGAGCCCCAGCTGACAAAGCATCAAAGTAGCTGATGATAAATAAATAAAATAAAGTGCACAGGTGCTTAACTTGCCTGGCAAACAGTTAAGCAGACAGGCAAGTTAGGCACCTGTGCAAGGAGAAAGTATTTTATTTTATTGATTAATCATCAGCTGAAGCTGAAATGAAGGCACAGCAAGGGGCATTGTGTCCCAGGCACCAAATCTGTATTCTTCAGGAATGGGCATAGTTGGAGCACTAGCCTCAGCTAGGCAAAGGCAACTCTGACCACTGCTCAGACTTGAGCATCCAAGGTCAAGGCTGGGTCCATAGTGGTTAGAGTGTTGGACTGGGATTTGGGAGATCTGGGTTTTAGTCCCCAGTTGGCCATGCAGCTCCCTGGGTGACTTTGGGCCAGCCACTGACTCTCAGCCTAACCTACCTCACAGGGTTGTTGTGAGGATAAAAGGGAGAGGAGGATTATGTAAGCCACCTTGGGTTCCTTGCAGGGAAAAAGGCAGGATATAAATATAATAGATAAATAAATAAAACTATGCACCACTGTTTTCAAGGGAAGTGCAATCCCATTCAAAACAGGTTGGCCCCCAGTTCCTGGGTTAGCTCTACTGATCAAGAATACTTCTGTTTTGTCTGGAATCAGTTTCAACTTGTTATCCCACATCCAATCAGTTACCATCTCAAGGCAACAGTTCAGGACCTCGACAGCTGCCCTGGAATGATCTGCCAGATATAACATCAGTATTTGACATTTTTTTCTAATTTTATTTGATGGTGTCACAATATGTCTTAAGAAGAACTCAGGGAAAGTAAAAGACATCCATTCGTTTTCACACTCCTTTCCCTTTCTTAAATTGTTTCAAATAAAATCCTTCTGTTCTCAACTTTCTTTCCCCCCTGTTATTTGCTGGAGTCTAGCCTCCTTAAGGAATATCACAAGCTACACTTTTTATCTCTTTGGAGATGAGTTTTATCACAGGATTGCTGCATCAGCAGTTCCTCTCCCTTGCGACTGATTATAGACTGTGCATTTCCTGCTGTGTCTTGTGTGTAATGCAACTGTAATATGTTTTATCTTAAATGCTCCCCCCCCAAAAAAAATAGTTTCTGAAATCACAAAACCTTTGAAAATGTATTTTGTAGCAGAGAGCTTTAGGCAAGCCAATTGTGTGAAACTCAGTGCAAAACATTCTGCCTTTGTACTGCAATATAACGGAGTAATTTCACACTGTAAATGTAGTTTGCATTTCATTTTCTACCCGATTCTAGTGTGAGATGTTTTATTTGCAGCTTCAGATATGGCATGTTGGACCAAGCTACTATTCTCAGATTGTCTGGCCTAGACACTGCATTTTTACCACTGCGATATCAACCCACATTTATGCTGAAGTGTGAAGAAAACATAATTCAGCCTCGCAACTGCTTAATGAGATTGTTCAGTTTTTTCCAATTAAAGATGCTACAAGGTGTTCAGATCAGACGATCTGGCATGCAATTCATAGCAAGTGTGGAGCCACTGAGCCACAGTTGGGCATGCTCTACCCAGCTTGGCAAGGCAAGAACTCTGCATCTATGTGCAGTGCAGGCCCTTGCATAAAGTCTGCCCCACTATATATATTTAGGTGTGCTAATTTATACTTTAAGTGATTGGCTTTTAGTCTTTCTTTTACATCACTGCTTCTTTTATTTATGATCCAGTCACAGTTAAGCAAAGCCAAGTGCCATTTATTCCATCGAGAAAGTTTTCATTTCCTCCTCTTTCAATGTCCACGTTGATGTGACTTTTGGTAATGGCTGATAAAGGTTACTGATGACCAGGGATGGGGACTCGGACTCCAGGACTCGACTCGTGAGTCGAACTGAGTCCCCCCTCTGACTCGAGTCAGACTCGAGTCCCAATATTTTTAATGGGACTCGAGACTCGACTCGGGACTCGAGACCAAGGACTCTTGTTCCAAAATTGTCTTCCTGAAATGCAACATGGATAGGTTTTAGGAAGTACAGCAAGTTTATTTTTTAAAATCGTTTTCCTAAAATGCAACCTTTCAGACATTTTGGGTTTGGCTGCCTCTGCCTGCCTGTTTGGGGTTCCCTGCCTCCTCTGCCTGCCTGGTCTCTTCTTGACCAGTTCCACAGTTTGAATTGTCCAAGACAAAGGCCTCTGCCTGCCTGCTTTGGGGTTCCCTGCCTCCTCTGCCTGTCTGGTTATTTTGGGTTTGTCTGCCTGGTCTGCTCTTGCCAAAATCAGTTGCAGAGTTTTGAAATAAAAAGGCACACTTGTGCCTATAATTTATTTAAGCC
The DNA here is from genome assembly GCA_021292165.1 of Shinisaurus crocodilurus. Lineage (NCBI taxonomy): Eukaryota > Metazoa > Chordata > Lepidosauria > Squamata > Shinisauridae > Shinisaurus > Shinisaurus crocodilurus. Next base: position 45,057,440 of record CM037876.1, read on the forward strand.
ACACATCTTAAATAGCCTTATTTTGTTGGGAAAAAACCTCATTGATTTTAATAGAGACTCATGGAGTCAGCTTTGGGAGTGACTCGTGACTCATGAGTCACCATTTTGGATGAAGGACTCGGACTCGAGACTCGGGTCCAAAGACTCGTGACTCGACTCATGACTCGAGACTAAGGACTCTTCAACATCCCTGCTGATGACTCCTAATACACACAGAAGGCTGCTGAGATGTTGCAGCAGGAAGTCAGAGACTGCTGCCACTGAGATCAAGGGGGTCTCAGCAGAGATGGTGAGATGGTTGCAAAGGCATGGCGGCTGCTACATCAGCACTGTGTAGGTCAGGACTCAGGAGTGTAGAACCTCAATCTCAGGGGCCACATCCGGCCAGCCTGGGGACCCAATCTGGTGCTCAGGGGCCACACACCCGTCCCCTGGCCCCACCCCTTTCTCCCAACCACTTGGTGGTTTCCCAGCTTTTGTGCAGTTCCCCCCCCCCTATTCTAAAAGGTTGAGATGCTTCTCCTAAGGCTTAGTGACTGACAATAAGTACCTTAAGCCCAAATATTTTATATATTTTGGGCTCACCCCTTTTCCCTTTGACCTGCCCCCTTTTGCCATCATCCCCCCCCCCGGAATGTGGCCCCTGAGAGCTAATCTGAAGTGGGATTCGGCCCTCAGACCAGAAGAGATTCTGCACCCCTGGTGAAGGTTCATGGCTGCCAACAGGCCAGCAGTACACCATGTGGTCCCATGAGATCAGCAGGCTCTCCTGGACACCTCCTAGCCCAGTGATGGCGAACCTTTTTGAGCCCGAGTGCCCAAACTGCAACACAAAACCAACTTATTTATTTCAAAGTGCCAACACTGCAATTAAACCTGAATACTGAGGTTTTAGTTTTAGAAAAACAACTCATACAGTTGTCCGAACTAATTAACATCTTTTGTCTTAAAAGAAAAACACAATAACAGAGCTTTCAATGATACAAACAGTTTTTTGTTGGGAAAAAAATCAACTCAAAAAATTATTATAGTACTACATTGTACACATAGCCTGAAGGGAATTTATACAAACTTTTTAAATAATTAGGCACATGTATTTTTGGATAAGGGATTCTCAACTTGTAATATGATTATATGCCAGACTGAAATTGTATGGGGCAAGCTTTACTCCGGGTCCTTTCCCTGCTTCTACAGGTGTCGGATTAGTAAAAGTAAAAGTCAACCTGTACTAGGATGAGCAAGATAAACAAGAAAACTAAATGTGCTTAACACATTTTAAACACTTTATGTCTTGGACTGCAAACACTGCATTAGGTAAAAGTTTGCATTGGGCATGCTTTTGCACAATTAATGTGATTTTTGCTATTGCATGCATGCTGATAATTTGTCAAACCTTGGCTCATACTCTGTTAGTTTGAGAGCAACGCATGCAGCACTCAGGTCAACTGTTAGGGCTTTACATCCAAGCCATGCTCTGTGCATCATTCTTCAAAATCTTTTAAATGTGATAACAACGTAGAAAAGAATTCTGTAACAGGAATTCTAGAATAAAATCATTCTGTTCCACACTGTGAGAAAGAACAAGATCATTAGTGTTTTGCAGAAGGGGACGGTCTTTTCGCGATCTGGTGACCAATGGCTCAAGTGCCCACAGAGAGGTCCCTGTGTGCCAGCTGTGGCACCCATGCCATAGGTTCGCCATCACTGTCCTAGCCAGTCAACAGCCCACATGCCAGCACAGTGCGGATCTAGTAGCTCCACATCTTCTTATAATGCCTGCCATTAAGGGCACATAGTCCCCTTCCCTCTCGGTCACTCTTCTGTTGCAGCAGCCGCTTACTAGCACCACCTCACTTTCCCCCTTAGTTGTGAAGCAATCAATGATCCTATCACCTCTTAAGGATCATGAAGCTTACCTGGGTCAGTTAATAACTATTTTTCAAGCGAATGGAATATCTCCTTTTCCCTCCTATTTTTATAGGCCACTCTCAGGCAGTGATGCCATCAGGGCAGGACTTTGCAGGAGAGTCCAGGACCCCATTCAGCAGAATGAGCAGGAAGGCCCTTCAACAGGGCAGCAAAGTAGTACATGTTATTATTTAAAGAGGCCGGGGTGTAAGACCATTAGGTCCAAAGTCTAAAATTACCTCACTGCACCACCGCTCTCAAGAGCAAAACGTCTGTGGAGGCCAACAAATCAAACAAAAGTTACTTGTTGTGGTTTACTTTGAAAAATGCAAATGGTTATTAAATGCCAGCTAGATAATCTATGCCTCAGGGATTCTCAGTCAACTTCACAACAGTAGAATTACAAATGGGACCCATAAGAAGTGACTTGTACATTCAGAAAATTATTGTACAGTCACTACTTGCAACCTGGCAGCTTAGCATCCAATCCCAAATCCAGTTCTATGGATCAAGCTGATCATTCAGATGGGAATTAAATTAATTCAAGCTACTTTACTGTTCTGACCTTTCAGCTTCTCAACTGTGCTGCAGTGACCTATTTAGGGCTTGAGTGATTCCATGGGAAAAGCGCATGGAGACATTTTGACACTAGAAGTGCTAACATTTCCACACCACCATAACCACCATACACCATTTATTACACAGTTCCAATTACTGGTCACTTCTGCTGATTTATATTTAAAGATGGAGAGTCAAATTACATTTACAGCTTGAGTCACGGGGTGCTTATTACATTTTCACCCATTTTTATGATTTATCGCATTTCCTCGGGCCACACAGTTGTGCTGGAGAATGTTTGATCAATTATACTTTTGCCTCCTGATGCTAGACAGTTCAACCTGACTGATTTTGTCCAAATGTCACAGAAGAGTTAGTGCAGTTTGGTGTCAGGAAGAATCAATGTTTGAACTACAGCCTGATGTGATTGCGCATTTACAAAAAAGCAGATTAGAGCAATAAATACAGGGTTCTGATTTTCAATTCCTATTCCACAGGACAGTTTCATATTTATGTTTCCCTTTCCAGCCACTTCCCCCACTGATGTGCCATCATCACATCTATATTTTATAAAGCAAATGCTGTGCGGGTAAGCAAAACATTCTTTGCCATATGTACCCTAGGATATGCATATGGTGATGTTGCAAGTTGGGTATGGCTGGGGATCACATATGCACTGTATTCCAAATTCCACCTTGAATCTCATTCTGACTCATGTCCATATCAGATTGCGAACGCTGGTTTCTTCTGTCTGCACCAAAATTTGTGCATATTTCAGTGTGCATTTCCTCAAATGTACACTTCAATTGTCACATTTTTTAAATGGACACATTTTTCTCCCATGTTTGTATGCAATTTTCAAAAGGACGCATTTTTTCGTGCACATTTTTCAAATGTGCATCTGTCGTCGGATGCAGTTTTTTGGGTCTGTGCTGTGGATCATATTGCAGGCTCGGAAATGTATGGACTTCGACTGCAGATTGCATTTGAGTCTGGGTTTGGGTTCTGGGGGTGTGAATTGGGTTAATTCTGTTGAAAGAAACAAAAACTGACCCAAAGGGAAACATAAATATGAAACCGTCTTGTGGAATAGGGATTGAAAAATCAGTTTTCTGAACCCCAATCTCAACCAGCTTGATGAAAAGTAAACAAATTTGGGCTGGAAGGGATGTCTGGTGGCAGCCAGTGGTCTGATAGTCCAGCACTTCCCCAGCCAGCATACAAGCTTTAGAACAGCATCTCTCAAGCGGGTGCCTGCCAGATGTATTGGAGTATGACTCTTATCCTCAGCCAGCATGGTCATGCTGGTTCGGGGCCAATGGAAATTGTAGTAGAACACATCTGGAAAGCACCAGGTTGGGGGAGACTGCTTTAGAGGCTAGTGTGTGTGCATGTGCATGTGTGCATGGAGTGGAAGAGAGCTGCCACTCTTGAGGTTGCTGCTGAGGCTGAAGGGGCACAAAGAGGGATCCCAGTGACACATCAGACCCCAGTACCCCTCCACTGGCAGAAAAAATGTTACTATACCAAGTGTGACAGAGTGTGGAGAGAAGTCTTTCCTTACTGTTGGATCCTCCTTTTATGGAGAGGGATGCCCCCAAGAGAATGACAAAAGGATGCCGCCACGGCCCACAGCTGATCCAAGCCCATCGTAGGAGACCACGATGGGCTTGTATCCCAGCCTTTCTTCATGTTTGGAACAAGGCTCTCCCTCCTCCTCCTTGCCTCTACAACCCCTGAAAATCTGCTATTGGGGGTTGGGGGGGACCCTTGGGAATGGTGTAAGATATGATGCAGGGGGAGTTGATGGTAATTGGATATAGGGGGAGTTGGTGGTAATTGCTCCCTTTATGTATGTAAACTGAGGAGCAGGTTAGAATCCAGGCATTTATATAGTTTCCCCTAAGTATTATTATTTATTTTTTAATATGAGTTGAGTTTTTACATCATTTGGAATTTTGGGGGGAGAGGGCAATATGGGAGGGAGGTTATATGGGAGGGGGTAACTGAAGAGCAGCAGAGGTGCATAGGTAGGGGGAGCAACTATGTCAGCAACTGCTGACTACTGCCCCATGCCATGTGGAAAGCCACATCACTCCAGCTTCTCAGTAAAGGACCTTCTGGACTGACTCCACTCGGGCTGTCCATTATCTCCTCCTGAACAGGAAGTATTATAAAAGGGTTTCCTGTCACAGTGGAACTTTGGTTGAGCAACAAGGTTGAGCTCTAGTGTGCCTTTTGGTTTTAGTCTTGCTCTTTGGTACTGACTCCTCCTAAATTGCTGTCTGGTTCTACCTTCTGGTTTGCCCTCTGATCCTGAGTGCTCTTTGGTCTTGACTCTCTCCAGACTGCTGTTCATGGTCCAGCCCAGACAGACTGGGAGACAGGAAAACCCAGGGATGGGGACTTGGAGTCGAGGACTCGACTCGTGAGTCAGATTGAGTCCCCCCTCTGACTCGAGTCAGATTCGAGTCCCAATATTTTTAATGGGACTCGAGACTCGACTCGAGACTCGACTCGTGACTCGACTCGTGACTCGAGACCAAGGACTCTTCAACATCCCTGGGAAAACCTACCTTCGTTTGAGTTCCCTGTTCATAAATATGCCATCTATCCTTGAAAGTCTGCTTTGTTGTTATTACGTGGTGGCATCTTCTAGTTCAGCCTTCCCCAACTTGGTACCTGTGGCGTAACTCCACAATTCAGTTCCCTGGTGTATGTCTGCATTAGTATGTTTAGTGAGTATAGAATGTTGAACTGAGTGGGTGTGGTTTGTGATGTCTTGGAGAGGGATGGGGGGAGGAGTATATAAGGAGTGTTGGAATGATGTCAGAGTGATTGTTGGGAGTGAGGGAGTTAGGTTAGTTGGGTCGTTGTCTTTTCCTTCTTACAGTTATTCGTGTCTTGTCTGTTAGGAGATTTGAGAGAAATCAGTGCTTGTCTGAAGAGTGAAAGTATTTGGAGTTATAGGGACTTAGGTTAAGTACAAAGTGTTTGGGGGTAGGCAAGTTTAAAGTTATTTTCTGGAACTAAGATTGTGAGAATTAAAATAAACCGATTTTTATTTTGTTTGCTACCCAAATCCTACGTGTCAGCTTGGCATTATTAACCTGCATTACTGTCAAATCTACACACACACACACACACACACCTTTGTACCCACAGTATCATAGACTTAAAATAGATCCTTAATAACCTGTACTAATCTTTTCCCTCATTGGTAGGGGAAAGGTTTCATTTGACCCTCCCCTCAGGTTTTTAAGTGTTGGTGCTTAGCCTGAGAAGGGTTTATGCGTCTGGTCCTAGTGTGAAGGGACTGTGTCGTTGCAGTACCTGCCAGTTATGTTGGACTACAACTGCTATACTGGCTGTGGGATGATGGGAGTTGTATTCCAATGCATCTGGAGGGTACCAGGTGGGGGAAGGCTGTTCAAGTTTGATATTCTTTGGCTATTGTTCCAGTCCTAAATATGGTCTGTAAAATCCATTGGGTTCATGTGGTGGTCATGTCCATTGTTCTTCTCTTTCCATATGATGTGCTTGATTTTGGCAATTCAGTTTGACTTGGAAGTATTTTCCCTCCAAGGAAGAAATGATTCTTATATTATCTCCTGGCTTTGGCAATTAATTAATATAGCAAGATGTCTGCATTACTAATACATCATGATGTTTTGCCAGGAAAAACAATCCTATTTTGGAGAGCATTTTTGGTATCCTTTCCACTAGGGTCAGGTGTGAGTTCATGGTTGGAATCTATTCACTATGCCAATACAAACTCTGTAGTTATTAATCTGAATCTTAACTGAACGTTTCTGCTGACATACAAGCTTCTTGATAATGGGTTGACTAATTTTGAACTTACCTAAAATAGAAATATACATCAAATCTCCTGCTTTTTAAAATATAAATATTAGAATTTATTTATTTTTTGCACCTAGCATGGTCTAACCAAATTACATTTGCAGAACACCACGGCCACCTCCTATTTATATGGGACTGCCCAGGAATTATTAAGATCTTTGGGGGAGGCCATTTTCTTGATAACTCTACCATCAGAAGTATGTTTGGATAGGACACAAGAGAGGACCTTCTCAGTACTCCCTCCCAGGCTCTGTAACTTTCTGCCAAAGGAAGTGAGGTCGGCACCCTCTTTGTTGTCCTTCTGCTGGCAGGTAAAGACGTTTTTATATAGGCAGGCCTTTGGCATGTAAGCTGGTCCATTGCTGAAGGGGTTTTTAATTGGTTGGAGCTGTTTGTTTATTTTATTGTGCTTTATTTCTTTTTATGTTATGTTTTAACTAAGATTTTGCTTTTAACCTGGATTTTATTGTTATCCACCTTGAACACATTTTTTTAAAAAAATGCAGGCTATAAATTAAGTAAATAAATAACATTTAAGACTATTACAAACTTCAAGCTGAGGCTTTTTCAGCACACCCAGAAAAAATCTGTTCTCTCTTCCCCACTACCAACCACATTTGTGTACTTAACATCCAACCTGAAGCTTTTCCACTACTTTGTGACATTATAGTTAGTCTTAATAAAAGTATTCTGCTACTAGGGGTATTCAAATGACTGAACACATGAGTGGAGGTTGCAATTCCCCAAAGGCTGCTGCTGCTGCTGCACCCATTGGCCTTATTCCCTGGCAGCCATGCATAAGCATTAGTGTGGAGGGGGCCTATGTGCACACACAGCTAAACACATACGGGTGCCTCACCCCAATAGACTTCTTGCCCTCACCGAGGAGCCACTAAGTGTCAATATGCTTTATCAGGGACTCTGATCATGCGTAGAGTTCTAGCTGTGTTCAGGCGAAAGCAAGTACAGTAATACCTTGGATTGCAAGTAACTTGGTTTGAGAGCATTTTGCAAGACAAGCAAATTTTTACATATTTATTTATTCATTTTTTACTTGATATACAAGCAACGTCTTGCAATACAAGTACTGTAGTACGGCTTAAATTAAAAATCTCTGTACAATTTTTTTGGGGGGGATTTCGTTTTGATATAAGAGTGTTTTGGATTACAAGCACGTTTCCGGAACGAATTATGCTCTCAATCCAAGGCATGACTGTAGAATGTCCCTTCAGTGAGGAGCAAGGTTGGGGAATGAGGAGCAGAACCTGGCACAGATGGAGATGTTCAGGGTGGGGCCAGTGTGCACAGCCCTATCCCCCGACACCAGGGGTGGGCAACTTCAGGATGTCTGGGGGCCATTTTTGCTCAGACCCTACCCCTGCAGGCCACAGTCTGCTGGGCAACCCAAAAATGATTTTACTTTTTTAAAGATAAAAACATGGCATCAGTAGCATTAGGGAGCACCAAAAAGGTTGAATTTAGCTCATTTGCAAGCTAAATTTTACCCTTTGGGGAGTCCGTAGCAGTGTATTCCAAGTGTGGTTGCACCATAAATTTGTATAAGGAGAGTATGATCTTGGCAGTTTTCTTTCCAATATCGGTCCTAATTATGCCTAACATGGAGTTTGCCTTTTTCACAGCAGACGCACACTGGGTCGACATTTTCATCGGGCTGTCCACCACTACCCAAAGAGCTCTTTCTTGGTCAATCACCGCCAACTCAGGTCCCTTCAGATTATACTTGGTTGGCAGTTTTTGCCCCGACATGCATCACTTTACACTGGCTTACATCGAGCCACATTTCCCATGTTTAGGCCCTGTGGGATCCCTCTGGGCCTGGCCCTTGTGGGGGTGCCTGCTCCATCCCAGCCTTCGGCCTGCTCCAGCGTCAGGGCCTCGCTGCTGGTGCTTCCGCCAGGGTGTTGGGGCGGGGGCTCCCACTGCTGCCCGCCCGTGCCCACCTGCGGCGCACTCACACGCTGCGCCTTCTCCCAGACCTGGTTGAGGAGGACCAGGCGGAACTGCGTGGGAGGGGCTGCCCGCTCGCCCCCCCACTGCCGCCCCGTCCTCATTGGCCGCTGGCGAGTACTTCCCCACTGAGACGAGCGGCAGCAGCAGCAGCAGCAGCGGCAGCAGCGGCAGCATCTTGCATGGCTGAGGAGAGGAGAGGTGAGCCCAGCCACAGGGAGAGGTGGGGACTTCCCCTCCCAGCATCCTCCGCGTTCCTGGGGCATCTTGGGAACAGTAGTCCAGAAGGTGGCATTGGCTCTGGGAAGACGCTGCAGCAGGTCCGCGGCCTCCCTCGCGTCCCTATTGGTCGTCTCCTTGCCTGTGTCAACATCCTGCCGGATGTGGGGGGGGGGTTGGCTGAGGCTGGAGGGAGGAAGCTCCTCCCTCGCCAGCCGCAGAGATAGGAAAATGCAGAGTGCCGCGGTGTGTCAGCCCCTCCCCCCCGGTACAAGGGGCCAAAGCCCCACGAGTGCCTCGCCTACCCTGCGCCCCCACATGTGCTTCTTGAGGTGGACTCCGCCCTGCCCTGCCCAGACTGAGGGGCTTTGTGACCCCCCAGAAAACACTTTGTGACCCCCTTGGGGGTCATGCCCACAGGTTGGAGAACACTTGGATTAAACTGTCAGACTGGGACTCGGGAGATCCGGGTTCTAGTCCCCACTCAGTCATGAAGCTCACGGGGTGTCTTTGGGCCAGTCACTGAGTCTCAGCCTAGCCTACCTCACAGGGTCATTGTGAGGATAAAATGGAGAGCAGGAGGGAGGATTACATAAGCCGCTTTGGGTTAACTGCAGGGGGAAAGGCAGGATATCAATATAATAAATAAATAAATAAATAAATAAATGTAGGGCCAGCCCTGGTGACTGTCCTTCAGGCCTCATAATGTCAAAGCCCTTTTGCTGGATTAATCCATAGTGCAGGCCTTTCGCACAAAATGGGCAACAAACGAGGTGATGTGGTAGGGAGATGCTTAACTATAGTACCATACAGTAAATAAAGTCAGGGCTAGCTTTCTTTTCTCCCTCATAAGATCCTGTTTTCCAGCTTAGTTCCCATTCAGGCAGCTGTACAAAAAAAATGAGATATGAATCAATGTGGAGCACTCAATAGATTTATTAGGAGGTGAAATCATACAAAGATCATTTTAGAAAAGCTCTGCATAGATGAGCTCTTTAGAAAATCAAGCTCTACCTCTGCTGATATATAAATACATCACTGGTGCATTTCTGTAAATTCTCTTAGTTGAGTTATAAACATAAGGGATAGCATCACCTTCTAACAGTCATTCCAAGAGAGAGAATGTGTAATGCAAGTTATTGCTCTATGTCAAGTCTAAGTCTCAGAATAGTTTAGCCAGGAGGGAAAAAATGCCAAGGACCCTTTATAAATAACACTTGGAGGCATTTCGCTCGCATCTCAAGAGCAGCTAAAATGTAAAATTCCTGCCAAGTTGCTTGTGGTGTAATAAATGTGGTGTAATTTATGGTAATCTGAACATTTTATTTCCCCCTGTACAGCACTATTACCATCCAAGGTGCTGGCACCTTCTACTGGGCTCTTCCATCACAGCAAAATGTCATGCTCGTCTTTGGCAAGGCAAGACCTTCCGTGATCTACACATGCAGCAGTATCCTGTGATCTAACTTTTGCCTACACTGCGCCACATGAGACTCCCAGAAGATGTTTCAATATCCTCCCAACACCACCAACACCACTTCACATATACATATAAATCTAGTGGGTCAGGGAGAAGGGCTCATCTGGAAAAATCCATCTCTCTAATCTCTTTGTTTGCTATGCCCAGAGGTTTACTTTTCATGGGGGAACATTTGACATTTCTAAAATCAGCCATGCCAGGGGCTCATCAAACCTAGATGGCAGCTACTGTGGTGATGAGATCTAGTGTGGTGTAGCATCAGAGTGCTGGACTAAGGAGATCTGGGTTCTAGTCCCCACTCAGCATGAAGCGCACTTTGGGCCAGTCACTGACCTGGTTTGCACAATCACTGCAACCCACCCATGGTGGCTTCTGGCGCCACGAGCCGCGGGGCTAAAATCCAACCTTTTCACAGGTTCCAGGCAGCTCCCCTTCCTTTTAAAGGGAAGAGGAATGGCACCTCATTGATGGAGTGGGTGGGGGCACGTCATCATCATTGACAAACAGTACAGTCCAATAGAGAAGGAAGAGGAAGCCTCAAATTAGAAAGCAGAGTCCCCATTTTCATGGAGAACAGGGCCGGCCCGTTCATTATGCAAAGTGCGGTGTCTGTCCGCATCAGGCGGCACGCTGCAAGGAGCAGTGGCTTGCAGCTGCCACCATCGCTTGCCTCCCATCCTGGATGCTGCCTTTCGCTGCGTAAAGGTGCTGGGGTCTGCGCTGCTCACTGCCCCTCCTCTGCTCCTCCTCCTGCCACCACCATTCATCGCTCGGTGCCCGTCTGCTGCAGCTGCAGGTCCCACCACCACACACCACTCTCCCCTGCGCAGAGCAAGTGGACGAGTGTGTGTGTGTGTGTGTGTGTGTGTGTGTGTGTTTGTGTGAAAGCAATGTGCCTAGCATTCTGGAGTGTGCGGGGGATGAGCAAAGAAGAGGGAGGCCCAGGCTTCCCCTGTCTTTGTTCATCCAACAGCATTGGAAAGATCTGTGGTCAACTTTCCTCCTCGATGGGGGTGGAGAACTGGGGAGGAAGTGAGCCTGAGTAATAAGGAAAGGGAATTGCCAATGTGTTAGCCTTCTTGTCACTTAAAAATGCCGTCGAACCCCCCACCCCATCTTCCAAGGGTATACACGTCATTATTACTTTCTCGAAGAGCTGGTCAAACTCAGTCTCCCCCCCCCCCACATACTTTACCGAGTGTCCCTCTGTGTGAAGGGATGGTTTGTCCTGCTCCGTCTGCCCCAGCAGTGCCTGTATCTTCCTCTTGAGAGCAAGCAGCATGAGCACGGCAAGTGAAACATACCTCTGCATAAAAGAGATAACGCTGGGACTGAAAAACATTTAAATGCCATCTTTATTGTGCTGGAGGTCCCTTAGAGCAGTGTTCTCCAACCTTGGGTCCCCAGATGTTTTTGGCCTACAACTCCCAGCATGCCCCAGCCAGCTACGCTGGCTGGGGCATGCTGGGAGTTGTAGGCCAAAAACATCTGGGGACCCAAGGTTGGAGAACACTGCCTTAGAGCGAGTCATCACACATTTGTGTCCCCCCCTTAAGTTCTTCTCAGCCCCCACCTTGCCTTAACCTCCCCCTCCCTGCCCCTTCTCCTTCTTGGCTCAAGAGCTACCTGTGTGTGTTTGAGTTTCTGACACGTGCTCACTTTTCAGAGAAAGGGTGGGAGGGGGGCGATTTTCTGGTTCGCCTCAGGCAGCAAAATGTCTTGGGCAGGCCCTGATGGAGAATTCTACTCATGTTCAAGCAATCACAAGGAGAACCCTTCTGCAGAGCTTGTCACTCAACACAGTAAGGCTGGAGATCTGAGGGGGTATCGAGTGTAGCCCTGTCCCTTTCCCCAGTTTTTTTTTTTTTTTGCCATCACACATTCCAGAGAAGAAGGATTTTGTCTTTCCAGAATACATGGTATACAGGAATGCAATTGCCTGTATATGAAATATACATGGAGCACCATTGCTTCATTTCTTTACAAGTGAAACACTTAAAGAAGAAAGAAAGAAGAAAGAAAGAAAGAAAGAATGAAAAATCAGACACAGATTAAATGTAGATCAGCCACAGGGGGTGAGATAACATTTCTTCATGGCTGGATCTGGTTCATGGGCCTCCAGCTGGCTGACCCTGTGATAGATTAACAATAAGTAAGTTTGGCCTGGCTAGCTAATAAGAAAATCATCTGTGTTAAGTATGCCTTGTTTACACAGTTGAATGAGAGGAAGGAAGATTACATGAATCCTTAAACCAAGCCTTACCAAATGCTGAACCCAGTTTGTTTACTGAGTTTTAAAACAGCCTCAGTAGCAGCAGCAGCAGCAGCACACACACACACACACACACACACACACAGTCAGAAGCAATGCTTATTTAAAAGACTCCATTAAAAACTGTCCAGTGAAAGGTGAATGGAAATTAATTATAGCAGTGGCTTATCTCACAATGACTGCAAGCCTGGAGAATTTTTCTCCAGGAATGACATTTTAAATCCAGGACATTTGATAAAAACCAAAAGAATCACATGCCCTTATTCTTTTCACTCTCCTACATATACAGTTTTCGTTTTTCTCTAAGGATTATGGCATGCCTTTTGTGAACTGTTAGCGGAGTTAATTAGAGACAGTTGGGTGAAGAAGTGGGCATAGTTTTTCAAAGCTTCTTGTAAAAACACACACACAAAACCTCATCATAAGTAATTTAGCACAGGAAACCAGTCTGCACTGTTGGGAATTCTATCTTAATCATTAACATGTCACCATTGTAAAAGCCACAGGATAACTAGAGGCTTCTTCAGAGATATGCAGTTTAAATCCTGAAGGGCAGGAAACCCAATGCAATCCAAACCCATGAGCAAGGATTAAGCTACTAGACCATGATGCATATTTATTTAAAATATTTATATTCCACTTCCCATTTAAAAAAACAACAACCCCGAAACAATTTGCCATAAATTATAAAAGAATAAAACACAAAAATATTATAAATTACAAGGCTACGTAAGACAAGGCTTAAAACAACTGTGTGTGGTGGTGGTGGGGCTTTTCTACACAAGGCATTTATCAGGCATTTATCCTGTGATTCCCTACTCACGGTTGTTTACGGGTTCTTTAGATGATAACATGAACCTCCAGTTTTGCTTCTGTGTCTAAAGAGCACTTTCTGTGAGATTTTTTTTTTTGGAGGAGGCAGGGAAAGTGTGGTATTTAATTGAAAAGTGAAAGAAAACACTTTTTTTACTTGTGTATTTGTGCTATTCCACTATACCATAGTGCCACCTAGAGGTTATGTAGAGGAAAAGCAGGGAAGGAAATGCTCTTTGGGAAGGGCTCAGATCTCAGTTCTGCAATCTAACCGAAAGTAGGTACAGAGGATTAACAGCCAATCAACAGCCTTGTGTAGAAAAGCTCTGTGTGTATGTGTTCCACACATGCACACACGGACTCGTTTGGGATTTGGGGAATAGTCTCTGGGAATAGTATTGTATACAGGATTCAGGAATCTTATTCATCCGCAAATGATTATGATTACTAATAATTGAGGCTCACTACCATTTTCATTTTGCAAATAGGAAATGAAAGTTGAATCCAAACTCAGGCCTTCCACATATTGAGATTCCCAAGGGTCTTCTGCATAGTGGTACTAACCTCTGCAGCTCCTGAAACAGAGTTTCCATGTGTGCCCATACAGTAATACCTTGGATTGCAAGTAACTTGGTCTGAGAGTGTTTTCACTGTTTTGCAAGACAAGCAAATTTTTTGACTTGATAAACGAGCAAGGTCTTGCTAGTCACGTAGGGATGTAACCACTCGCCTCGAGCGGGCAGAAATCGGCCCCGCTCACGCCTGCCAGAGACTCGCTTTGATATAAGAGTGTTTTGGATTACAAGCACGTTTCCAGAACGAATTATGCTCTCAATCCAAGGTATTACTGCACATTAGTGGGGAGGGTGGAAAACACTTACTGCAGGGGTGTTGAACCTCTCTCACCTTGAGGGCTGAATTCCTTTTTGGAGTAGCTCTCGGGGGGGGGGCGCGTTCCAGTGGTGGGCAGGGCTCAAGGAAAAAGGGGGGAGCCAAAAATACCACCACCACCACCACTCCCCCAGCATATTTTAGCTTAAAGCTCTTATTGCCAGTAACTAAGCTTTAGGGGAGACATTTCAACCTTTTAGAATGGGGGGAAAACTGCACAAAAGCCAAGAAACCACCAAACAACTGGTGGACAGGGAAACGGGGCGGGGCCAGGGGAAGGGGATGGGGCCATCTGGGGAACCCCAGGAGGGCTGGATTTGAGGTTGTGTACCCCCTGGCTTACCGGAATGCTCTGTGCACGGGCGCTGCGCTTGCAGTTTGTGCGGATCACGTCCTATTTATTTAAGGCTTGCATAACGTTACATTCATCCAGGTAAATGCCTACTGTAATCTGGCCCAGAAGTTGCTGCTTTCCCCCTTTCAGGCTTTGCATCCTGTGTGCTGTGTCCATTACAAGGGAGGATTTCTGCAGCAAAATGTAATAGAGAGATAAATAAACGCCATGATGGAGAACTTGCCATCTCACTCATGCCTGCACATTTCTGTCTACTGGCTCCATAATGGCTGAATGGTGCCAAAAGGAGAGAAAAATGTAAAAACAACAACAACAACAACAACAACAAAAACCCCCAAACAAAAACAACCAAACAAAAAACCAACTGGTGTAGCCTGCAGCCAACCAGAAGGCATTCTGAAAACAGGCCATAGTGATCTGTTTTTATTGTATGCCTTCATCTTTTTCTTGATAAAGTCCCTTGCTGCTAGAACTAGAATTATATCAGCTTCTGCAGAGATAAGAGAAGACAAGATAAACAATACCTTTCCCCCCAGTATTGTTTAGATGCAGTCCTTTACAGCAATCTTAAACACATCTCTCAACCCAGGACTCTGAAATTTAGAACAGGGTTGTCTATATGTCATAGCTAAAATAATTTCAATACAAACTAGACCTGTTAAAACAGCTGATATAAATTCCCCCTCATGCCATTAAATGCTATTAAATGCATTTATAGGGGTGTAGCCGAGTAGCCCAGCAGACACGAGTGAGGTCCGAACTGGGCCTGCTCATGTCCACGCGGACTCTCTGCCACCCCCGCGGGCTTACCTGCAGGCTCTCCGGCTCTGCGGAGAGCCTGCCTCCGCGCCTGCTGGTCCCGTCGCGTCACATCCAGCGCGGAGGAAGTGACGTGACGGGACCATGCTCCGTCGCGCTGGAGCACTGTTTAAGCCCTGTTGCCCTGGTTCCCCCCGCCAAAACAGAGCGCGGGCGGGGTCCAGCGCGCTGGAGCAGTGGCTCCGGTGGCAGCGGAGGCGGCGGAGGCAGTGCGCAAGACAAGGTAGGCTGCGGGGGGGGGGGTCCTGTGGCGGCGGCAGTCCAGCAGCGGCGGCAGGGTGTGGGGGGGTCCTCCAGCAGTGGCTCAAGTGGCGCGGAGAACACTCGGCGCCACTCTGAAAAGCGAGATCGGGCGCCACGGAGGGCCGAGCCACGAGCGAGCCACGAGCCAGCTGAAGGCTCGGTCCCACCACTAGCTTAATCTGGTGCCAAAAAGTTAACTGTGACGCCTCACCCCCACCTTGTGATTCGAACTCTCAGCTTTATTATGGTAAAATCCCACCTGCACACTCTATTAATCTCCTCCTGCTGCCACCAACCCCCTGCAGGGTAACCAACTCAGACCCCTCCTTAGAGATGTTTAAAAAGGAAACAAGTTTATTTATTTACAATCAAGGGTAGGGAAATAGATAATGTAAAAGGATTCTAAACTTTGTAAACTCCCTCTCTCTCACACCCTCTCTCTCACCCTCTCTCTCACTCCATCTCTCTCTCTCAGACAGCACTACCCAATACTCCCCCTCTCTCCCTAGACTCCACTCAGACCTCTCTCTCTCTCTCTCTCTCTCTCTCTCTCTCTCTCTCTCTCCAGACTCCACACACCACTCCCTCTTCTCCCTCTCAGACTCCTCTCCTCCCCACCAACTCAACTTTCCTTGAACAGCACCGCCCACTGTTTATATAACAGGCTTCATCCCTCCTTCTCTCTCTCCCAGCCAATCAGCAGACATCCAACATTCCACACTCCTCTCACACTCCCCCTCCCCTCCCATACTAACAGATATAACGTTTTGACCATGGGCATGGGAGAAGAAGGCAGTCTTAATCTGGTGCCAAAAAGATGACAGAGTTGGTGCCAGGCAGGCCTCAGTAGGGAGATCATTTCATAATTGGGGGGCACCACTGAGAAGACCCTCTCCCTTGTTGCCATCCTCCAAGCCTCTCTTGGAGCTGGCACTAAGAGGAAGGCCTCAGATATTGATCATAGTGTCCAGGTAGAGTCAGGCTGGGAGAGGCACGCCATCAGGTATTGTGATCCCAAGCTGTGTAAGGCTTTATAGGTTAAAACCAGCACCTTGAATTGGGCTCCAATGGCAGCCAATGCAAGTGGGGCAGAATTGGTGTTATATGTTCAAACCTTCTGGTCCCAGTTATTAGTCTGGCTACAGCATTTTGCACAAGCTGCAGCTTCTGAACAGTCTTCAAAGGCAGCCCCACATAGAGTGCATTGCATTAATCTAACTTGGAGGTTACCAGTGCATAGATTACTGAAATCAGATTATCCCTGTCCAGATAAGGGCATAAACTGAAGCTGGTAGAAGGCACTCCATGCCACTGAGGCTACCTGAACCTCAAGTGACAGAGATGGCTCCAAGAGGACCTGTTATGAACCTGCTCTGTCGAGGGGAGTGCAACCCCCTATACAGAACAGATTGAACACCCTCCATCCAGTCAGAAGAACCACTCACTAACAGCATCTCAGTCTTGCCTGGATTGAGCTTCAGTTTATTAGCCCTCATCCAGTCCATTGTCACAGACAGGCACTGATTTAGCACATCCACAGCCTCACCTGATGAAGATGAAAAGTAGAGCTGCGTGTCATCAGCGTACTGATGGCATCACACTCCAAAACTCCAGATGACCCCACTCAACAGTTTTATGTAGATATTGAATAGAATAGGGGACAAAACTGATCCCTGGGAAACCCCATGCTGGAGAATCCATGGGGCGGCTGAGAAATATTCCCCAAGCCTTTTGGACCTAGCCATCCAAGTAGGAGTGGAACCACTGCATTGCAGTAGTCCCCACTTCCAGCTCAGACAGTCTCCCCAGAAGGATACCATGGTTGATGATATTGAAAACCGCCAAGAGATCCAGGAGTATCAACAAGGTCACACATACTCTCTCTCTCTCCTGACATAGGGTTATCATAGAAGGTGACCAGTGCTAAAGAAGAATAATTTTATGGAGATATGGAATCAATTACTAGACTATGTATTAATAAAGGGGAAGGGTAACATGCCTTGTCAGGATATGTTATATTTTTGGAATTTAGACTTTATTTGATCAAGAGGATAGAAGTATATTAATTGGTCTCTTGGAGGGTGGGGGGGAGCACTTTATGATTTATTGTATGTTGATTATGTTATATTTGTGTGATAATTTTGTATTTTGTTAAATATATTTTTTGTGTTATAATTTGTTTTGAAAAATAAATAAAATATTAAAAAAAAAAATAAGACGGTGACCAAGGCTGTTTCTGTGCCAAAACCCCAACTGAAATGGATTCAGATAATCAGTCTCATCCAAGAGTACCTGGAGCTGGTTGGCCACCACCCACTCAAGGACCTTGCCCAGGAAAGGAAAATTTGCCACCAGTCTAAAGTTATTAAGATCTTCCAGGTCCAGAGAGGATTTCTACAGGAGTGGTCTCAGCACCACCTCTTTCAGATAGCATTGGACCACTCCCTCTCACAAGGAGGCAGTAAGCACCTGCACTTCCCAGGCCCAGCCAGCTGTTCCCTCCCTGCTAGCTTTTATAAGCCAAGAAGGGCAAGAATCCAATATTGAAGTGGTTGCACAAATTTGTCCAAGCACCTTGTCAATGTCCTTGAGCGGTGCCAGCTGAAACTCATCCAAGAAATGGATGGCTGTGCTCTGGATACCTCACCTGATTCAGCTGCTGTAACATTGGAGTCTAAGTCCCAGCAGATGCGAGAGATTTGATCCTGGAAGTGTCTAGCAAATACGTTACAGCGTGCAGGGCAGGCAACAAATATCATTGCATGTCAAGTTATACCATCAGGTATCAAAACCAGAAATGCAATATCATCAGATGTCAAATACAGATATCAAGTATTCAGTAAATATTTAGCAAACATTTGACTATTCAGAGAATTTTTCACATTGGCATTTATGGAGAAAAATTCTAACGAGAATAATAGAATCATAGATTCTATGGAATCTATGGAATCATGGACAATTCCATTGTCATATTGCTCTAACAGTCAGGAAGTTTTTCCTGATGCCCAGGTGGAATCTGGCTTCCCGTAACTTGAGCCCATTACCTATTCTGTTCTGTGTCCTGCGCTTTGGGATGGTCAAGAAGAGTTTCCAGCTTTCCTCTGTGTGACAACCTTTCAAGTACTTGAAGAGTGTTTGGAATGAATGTATGCATTTGAATGTTTGGAAGAAAAATGGTTTCAACTCCAGTCATAAAGCAGGACAGTAAAAGGGGGGGCTGTAGAATTAAGGGACATTGATTTGGCCTGCTATTTGGATCAAAGCAATACACTGAGCAAAACTGCAACCATCAGGCAATGTATGCATAAAAATGACTAAGCAAATACTGCAAAATTCACCTAATAATTAAGCACCAAGCTTGAAAATACAACTCACATTTAGTGCTGAGCCAAAACAGGGATTAACCACCATTGATTGCAGTCTGGGCATCTTTCTACCTCTATTCATGATCATCTCCCCCTTGCCCCCATTAAACCTGTTGTCAGATGTGACGGACAGTGGGAAATACAGGGATAAAATGTAAGTAGACTGAAGTCAGAGTCTGTCACTTTTTATACGGAATGTGATTCTCATTAATGTTGATGGTAAAGAAGCATGGCTCCTACTGATCCTGTTTTAAATTGGCCTAGAACATTATGCTCTAGCTATGGAAACTGTAACTTTTCATAGTACTAACATGTTCCTATAAATGGGTTTAAATGTTGTAAACCTTGATTTTGGATGGGTAGAAAATTATCACTGTTCTATACAATTTCAGCTGTTTGAACAGCTGTTCTGTGGACAAGGAAGGTCAAAGAAACTACAGCAACTAATTAATGATGAGGCCATGGCTTAGTGGTAGAGCACAAGCCTTGTATGCAGAAGGTCCCAAGTTCTATCCTGACATCTCCAGGTAGGGCTGAAAAACCCCCTACCTGAAACCCTGGAGAGCCACTGCCAGTCAGCGTTGACAATACTGGGCTAGATGGACCAATGGTCTGACTCAGGATAAGGCAGCTTTCAATGTTCCTATGATGACGAATGTGTACACAGTATTATTTATCACCAAAAGGTGTGCAAATACACAATAATAAATAGACAATAGAATATGCATATGTTGGGGCATATCATAAAAGAGAGCAGTGTGCATACAGCAGTGAAATACTTATTTACAGGTAAGTATATCAAAACAAAAGAAGAAAAACATGAAGTGTGAAGCCAAAGAATGACTGGTTAGTTCAAATAAATATGTAAATATTAGCCTCCTCTGTCTTCGCCCTTATTATTAAACCCTGCATTTTCTTTAAGCACTTCTCCTTCACCTTCCTCTTTCTCAGTTTGTTACCTGTTCTGAATCCTTGCTTTAATGCCTTTCCTCTGGCCTCCCTGCCCCTTAGTTTCTTCACTTTGTGGGATATCGTTCCAACCCTTGGCTTGTCCCACAAAGTACCCTAGTCCCTAGGAGGTTTCATGTAGGTAAAGCCTATGACAGCCAAACTGACAATGTTTTTGTCCCTCACAGATAATGGACACCAGACATTCTGCCAGCTTTGATCATGCTCGTGAACATTCTGTGCCTTCACACCAACCCAACTAATTGCTGTCAAAGGCTTTATTGTCAACAGGTGCAATACAATACATTGAATTGTTGCTCAACTGAAGATTGAACATAATTCCTATTTTTCAATCTTTACAAAGAAGGCAACCTGTCCTGAGACATCATGTCTACCCTACTGAAGGCATGGCCATCAAAAACTGCAGTCTGAATCTGGATTGGTTTCAGGCAATACAGCTCTGCCCAATCGGCTTACAGCAATATATGTGGCAGCTGATTCTTCAAGCAGTTAGTGGCACACAATATGTATGTTTCTATCCAAAGAGATAATATGGTCCATGTGAATTGCTAAACAAGCCCAATCTATGGCTGTGTGACTCCACGGGTCATTTCTCTTTGTGCTGCATGGCTACCAGTCTTTCCATGGTTTAAGGTGAACACACATACTACTCTTCGTTGAGAGCCTGCTTTTTATCTCTGTAACAGCTGCTTACTATTTTAAGCAGTAATCAATAGTATTACCCCGGGTTTGTTTTCAAGAAAAATAATCTCTCCCTTTACTGCAAACATGACTTTGAACAGATCTTTCAGGATTAAGCTGGCATTTTGAAATGAGTGTATGTATTGGTTTGGCTTCTCCAAAACAACATAATCATAGAGGGAATCTTGCCAAAAGCTGATAACTAGCTATTCTCAAAAGAAAGCAGAATGAACCACAGTACACACCTGTCTTAAGAGTCACAGAAGAGATGAGCTAGTTCAAAGTTGCTCTATTTCAGTGGTTCCTATATGCTCTCCAGTCATGTGACTGCACACAGGTATTTTCGCCGACTGGCAGAAGCGGGGGACACTGACCTCCAGGTTCCATTTTGCAGTTGCTCATCTTGAAAGCTTCTTCCATCTTCCCAACAGCTACAGATAGCATGGTTTGAGCAGGAACCCCTGGGTTTGCAAACCAAGGCTGAACATACCATATATTGCTTTATAGCAGCCTCCCCCAATCTGGTGCTCTCCAGATGTGTTGGACTACAACCTCCATCATCTCCAGACAGCACAGCCAGTGTAAATATAATTTAGCTGAAAGTAAATCTTAAGCATGTTTAGAACTGGGGGGGAAATAGGGAAACGGGGATGAATCTGATTTGGTGCTATTTCACAGGGCAGAACCCATTGGATCATGTACTCTAGGGCAGTGTTCTCCAACCTTGGGTCCCCAGATGTTTTTGGCCTACAACTCCCAGCATGCTGGGGCATGCTGGGAGTTGTAGGCCAAAAACATCTGGGGACCCAAGGTTGGAGAACACTGCTCTAGGGAACAGCTGGCGATCTCCAAGAGTTAAATATGACCATCCCCTTCCCCTCCAGTTGCCATCTCAGAGGATCAAGAATGTATCATGTATGCATCCACATACGGGAATTTGTGGCTGCCAGTGTTTGATGTTCTGGCTGACTTTTGAAGAGTGGGGTAGCCAGAGTTTCAAAGAGGCATTCCAGTAAAACTACTTGCCAGCTACAGTTGTTTCTAAACCCCTTGCCCTGAGGCAGGTTATTTTCTACCTAAGGCATCCTTCCCCAACCTGGTGCTCTACAGATGTTTTGGACTTCAACTCTCATCAGCCCATTGCCAGTATGGCCAATGGTCAGGAATGCTGGGAGTTGTAGTCCAAAATATCTGGAGGACAGAAATATCAGGTTGGAGAAGACTGACCTAAAGAATAGCTGACTGACCAATTCCACAGGTAGTTCCTAGGTAGTTTTTTTTCCTTTGCTGAATGAACTGTTTTTTATAGCTAATGGTCAGTAACTGTTCAATGCCAACAACAAACCATACTTAACTCTGTTATTGTAACTGCTGCTGCTAGCTCTGCTGTTTGTTTTTAATCTGTGGTTTTAAATTTTATATTTATATTTATATTGTATTTTATGGTTTTAACTGTTGTAAACCGCCCAGAGAGCTTCAGCTGTTGGGCGGTATAAAAATGTATTAAATAAATAAATAAATAAATAATAAAATGTAAACTTTCAGGGCTAAAAAAGTATGTGTTACTTGGGAGAGCCTGATTGGAATATGTGATTTTTCTTAAAAGCATTCATGGATTGTGGGACAAATTGGATAGCAATTGCAGTGGGGGGAAGGGGGGAAATGAACACCTTGATCCTGTACTGTAGTGTTTTCCTGATCAAAATCCCCCATGCCCAGTTTGTCCAGCGCTCGGTTGAACAGGTAAGTTTACATCCCTAATTTTTATAGTCCTACCAGGGTTGGGGGGAGGGTAGGAGACAGAAAACAAGTACCCCTGTTGTGTCAGTCTTGTTTCCACAATAGGGCAAATAGGGACTTGGAGAAGGGATTTTGATCAGGAAAATGGTGAAGGGTAAAGTTAAATATTCCCTGTGTAACATGTAGCTGGGCCTCAAATCTTTCTTCCTATACTCCAAAATCATTGCTTCTCATCCAGTCCTGAATGGACAGAAACAATAATTCACCTCTGTGATATCTTTTGAAAACCATCTAGAGTCGCAACCTCATTTATACTGCATATACATGTCTACTTAGAGGTAAGCCCTGTTGGGTTCAATAGGACTTACTCCCACATGAGTCTAAGAGTGTGGGTTTGTAGGGAAATTCCTATGAGTGTTTCTACATGAGGCTGTTAATCAGCAGTTAAACTGCTGTATCTACTTTTGGTTTCAACGCAGAATTGAGATCCAAGCACTACATAAAAAGTGTTTCCTTTCCTGCTTTTCCACTACATAACGTCTAGGTGGCACTATGGTATAGCAGAATAGCACAAAAACACAAGTGAAAAAAGTGGTCTCTTTCACGTTCACAATTAAATACTGCATTTTCCTTATTCTAAAAAAACAATCACAGGAAGTGCTTGTTAGACAGAAAAGCAAAAGTGAAGGGTCACAATGTCAGCTAAAGAACCCATAAAAAACAGCGTGTAAGGAATGAGTGTGCAATAAACATCCCTGTAGAAAAGCCCTCTGTCTACTCAGAAGTAAGTCCCATTGAGGTCAGTGGGACTGATGCCAGGATAGAATTGTACCCTTAATCTCTATCCTTCCCAGCTTCTTATATATTTGAAAGAAGTAAAGAGTGTGGCAAGAACATCAAGGCTAAAGCAGTCTGGCATCATCTGGCAAATTTTATGCCTCATAATCACTTACAAAAACCAGACACTTTGGAATAAAATGGAAATATATTTTTAAAAACCTATCAGTGGTTATTTTTCGCAATAGATGGGGCTTTCTTGGTCAAACAAGAGCTCAGAAAATATAGAAAGCCATAAAAATAAATCTTCCCGACAATTTTTCTTCATCATCCAATGTGAACTTAAAGCATTAAGATGTGGGAAAGAGTAACCTTGTTCCATTTGCATATGCACACTAGTCTCTGTTCAGAATCTTAGCTTGACGTCAGTTTCCCACACTGTGAAAGCTGGCGCTGCGTATCAGGTAATTGAAAATAAACATGAAGTGAATGAAGCAGAACATACGTTTGCCCCCTCGTTGTCCCTCCACAATATCACTGTTTGAGCTTCATTTAAAGGGAATGCTCACTATGCAAAAGACAAGCCGCAAATGAAAGCTGAGGATTTATTTATTTATTTAAAAAAACAGAATGCAAAATAAAGCAAAAAGCATTTTTGAACAGAGTGATGCACAGCTGAAATATTGTCTTGTTTAATTTATTTGACAGAAATGCCCGACGTGCACATCACCTTCCACAGAGCAGTAGCCACCCCAACCCTCCCCCCAAATACTTGCTCCCCAAAATGCCTCCCCATGATTAAGCATCATCGTTACAAAAAGTACCAATTGCAAGTCTGCTTAGATGATGTGGTTACGCTCCGTGCCAGCACTGCACCTTCTTTGAGGCTGATGACTCTGGCAAGTAAATTAAAACCCATCACTTGGAGGCCCCTTGTGATTGCCATTTTTATATGTTACTGCTGAAATCTGGGAGCCTAAACACAACAGTCCCACACACACACACACACACACAGCAGAGGTAGTAAACTAGGCCAAGAGGGACCGGAGTAGGAAATTAAAAGGGAGGGGAACTATCAGTAATGTTATAATTATGTGTATATTGCACCTTTTTATAGCCTCACCTTCTCTCTTCATTTGATGAAGATGATTATTTTTCTTTGATGTGAGGTATACATTTTCTTTTTTAGTCAATAGGATTGACATGGAAATATTGCTTTATGGCTGCCTATATCACCACACAACATTCCTTTTCTATTTCTTTCATCTGCCTTCCAGAAACCTAACAAACGGCACAGGATGGGTCAACATTTCTAATTAACGGAAAACTAATTGTGCTAAAGGGGTTCAAGTGGGCAAGCGAGAAAAGAGCAGCATAACTACAGCACAAAGGCCTTTAAAAAAAATCCAATTACCCGAGGAATGAAGAAGCAGTACAGAAGCAGTGTGACTCAGTCACTAAAGATCTAAAGGATTGCATAGTAAAAAAGAAAGAAAGAAAAAAGGTAAAGAGAGTAAAGTGGATTTGCTTGTACTTTTTATTGATTGTGTTCTGCTGAAATTACCCTCATCCTGCAAACCTTGGCTGTGGTTGGGAAACAAAAGTCAAAACAAAACATTTGGGCTGGTTTTACTTGTACAAGTTTTATGTGTTTGCAAGAGTGCTATACTGTGAAAGAAGTCTGACCACACAATGACTTGAAGAGACCCAGTAAAAGCGATAGGAAATGAGACACCACAATATTTCTCTTTAGATGCTTGTAACTATAGCACAACCCCTGTTCCCCACAAACAGAGGAAGTACCCTCTAACTGGCAACAAAGTGTGACATACAAGCAAGGTCAGAGACCAAAGTTTCAAACATCAAAATGCAGACGTTATTACAACGCTATTAAAATACAGTGACAAACGTGGATTCCATATACATATGGAGGTAATATAACAGGATTTTACATATGGAATTCAAGTTTGTCACTAGGTTTTTTTATGGCATTGTAATAATAATTACAATGTTCACCCTCCAAACCAATTACAGTTGTCCACAACCCGTGCTCTGACCACTCACTGGCTCTCAATGCCCAGAGTGAAATATTTGGTGTCAAACTTTGGTCCCTAATATTTATTTGTATATCATAGGTATAATTCAATATCAGCAGCCTTGTTAACTCTGCTGAAATCAGGGCAGTAGTAGAGTCCATTGCCATAGGACACATCAAATATAGCCTTCTATTGGAAAATCTCGTCCCTTTTTCTAAAATGCAAGAACCCAAGCAGGCCTTGTGACAACAGTATGGACTGATGGCCAGTTCTTACCTATCTAGGTGTAAAGAATCATGCAACTTTATATTTAAAACGCATGACAGAATGAGCAGAAATGTAAGATTTTTCCTCTGTTACTGTGTGGGGTAGTAGGGCTTGTTTTAATGGGAGCCCAGTATCATATCTGTGCCATCGCAAACTCTGTGCTTCATCACACAATCGGAGGCCTGGGCTTGATATCCAAAATCTATGACTATTTCTAGGTTGCCTCAGATCACACAGTAAAGTATGACAGGATGTTTGGTGGGTGTAGGAGGAGGAGAACATCCTGTACCAATACTAAGGGACAGCTGATGCTTCTTCTTTCTTGATCCCTGTAATAACAAAGGTACGGAAAGAGCTTCTGGAGATCTTAGGTCTCTGTACCTCACTTTCATCTTTCTTCAACAATAGATGTGCCTTGACCATGTAAACACACCCAGTATCAATGCAGTGAAGAAGACAACCCCTGCTCCCGGGCCAGAATATGTGTGATTATACGAACTGGTCTTTATTAATGGTGGTCTTCCTACTTGCAGCATAGGATTCCGTCTACAAAGTGAGCATCTGTTGTTCTCCTTTCCCAAAATCCAAGGGCCAGGCTAGACCTGATGTTAATTGCCTGACTGCAACTAACATACTTAGGGTGCAATCCTATGTAACATGTTTAGACAACTCCTGGGAGTTGTAGGTCTTTTTTCTGTCTAAACATGCATAGGATTGCACCCTTATTTTCTTTGTTATGTAAATAGCAGCTGTGGGGAAACCTTAGTGTGAGGAAAACAAGGTTAACTCATAGATTTCATAGATCATAGAGTTGGAAGGAGCCTACAAGGCTATCGAGTCCAACCCCCTGCTCAATGCAGGAAACTAGAGGAGGGGGTCTCCCATCCAAGTAATAACCAGGCAAGACCCTGCTTAGCTTTCCATGCCCAGACAAGCTGAGCCAGCGTAAGCCACAGGCCTGTATAACTCTTTCTCTCCCTGCCAGGTCTGACAAAAAACAAAGAACCCAACCCTTTTCTCTGAAGCTAGTTCAGCTGAGGCAATTTTTGCCAGAACTCTAGCAGGGAGAGAAAGAGTTAAACTCCCCCCCCCCTTTGCAAGGTCCCGAGGCTGCTCTTTACATAACTTAAAATGTGCACATTAATTGCATTCATGTAATTATGGCCATGTCTGATTTGGCATACTGGGTTCCAAATGAGGACGAGATTAATCAAATGTCTATTTGAGAGAAAATTTATTTGCAAAGCAGTCCTTGGCTATTTGGTGACAGTCTAGTCTAGCAACACAACCTGCTGAAATATCTATCCATTATGAATTCATAACTATGCAAGACAGTTCAACACAGCTATTTCTTTACAACTTCTTTCACCTTTTGCTGTCAAGTTCGGTAACTGTCACACAGGGTAATTTCCATTTTTTATGGGTACCATTTCTGGAAAGGGCAGATAGTGAACTGAATTTAGAAATCCTTCTACTGTGAAAGGGGGTGAACTTCAAGGAAAGCTGTTTAGCATCTCTAGGTTCCTTTGTTTCTTTATGTAACTGACTACTGATCACTGGATCATCTACTTCACTTTCTCCTCTCCAGATATGACAAGGACACCCAGGATTTTATTTATTTATTCATTATATTTATTATATTTATACCTTGCCTTTTTTCCTGCAAGGAACCCAAGGTGGCTTACATAATAATCCTCCTCCTCTCCATTTGATCCTCACAACAACCCTGTGGGGTAGGTTAGGCTGAGAGTCAGTGACTGGCCCAAAGTCACCCAGTAGGTTTCATGGCTGAGCGGGGACTAGAACCCGGATCTCCCGAGTCCCATGACAACACTCTCACCACTACGCCACACTGGCTGCCAGCACATTGTCCCTTTTGGCCTAGAACTCAATCAAGATCTGAACTAAATGCAGAGCACTCCCTCTCAACAAGTAAAAATTACCCCATCAAGGCAAATTATTATTAGCACACCTCTGTGGTCTACAATATTGATTATTTAATAATATAGCTAAGGCATAGCACAGAAATTAAGCTTAAAAATTGATCAGAACTGGAAAGAAACCAAAACTCAGCTAATCTGACTCTCTATCCAAAAGTAGAATATTCTGTACATCATCCCATGGCCATTCCATATGATAACACAACCTTGTAGATAAGTGCAAATGTATTATCTCACTCACTTGCACATTTCTATTTGTTAACAGTGCAGGATCAATGGTGGATTTGTTAACAGTGCAGGATCAATGGTGGATCTTGGGGGAAACTACTGACTCAGAAAAAGCTGTGAAGCACCTTGGACAATAGGCTAATGGCAAGGTTCTATTAACCTTTATTATCCAGAATATAGTGGATGTTTGGCTATGTTTTCTCATAACTCCAAATATATTCAAATTCAGAAAGTAGAACATATTGAAGCAGATAAACATATGAACATTTCCCAAGCTAGAACTGTGAGATCCCAAAGCTGCAATCATTAGCATACTTGCAAATTAAATTTGAAATCAATGCCATTGTCTTCAGGTTTCAGTGCTTTCAGCAAAGTTCTGATATGTCCAGATTTTGCAGTCAGCAGCAGAAGGAATGACAGATTTAGAGCAGTAGTACTGTGGCAAATTGCCTGCTAGGTTTTGTATCACCAACTGCCAACGCATACAGGAATGTTGTGAACTTTTGAAAATAAAACAGCTCATTTTACAAACCCATCATCACTTCTGTCCTTGGATACCATTGGCCTTTGCCTAGATGGGGTTCATACAAATCTGTCATCCTTATTTTTCTTGAGTCATTGGCAGAAAAGGGGGTAAAACTGATTTTATATCATCTACCTGTCACATTAACTCAAGACAGTTGTACTTCTGCCGTGGAGAACACTTGTATACATATTGGAACTTATTTTTAAGTAAAAATAGTGAGGATCTCTGCCTAGGAGTTTCACAGGAGTTTCATATGAAGGCCAATAAGATGAGGACTCAATCCAGGTAAGAAGGAGGTACTGTTAGTGGGTGGTTCTTCTGCCCAGATTTCATAGATTTCATAGATCATAGAGTTGGAAGGAGCCTACAAGTAGGCATGTGCCACCAAGCCTCACGCGGGCAAAACGGGCCGAAATCGGCCCCGCTCAGGCCCGCACAAGGCCTTACCTTAAATCCGGGGCGGCTCACCACTCTGGGGCGAGCCCCGCTCCGGTCCCGTCGCATCACTTCCGGCACCGGAAATGACGCGACAGGACCCTGTGCAGGTGCGCTGGACCCCCGTGCTGCATACTGCGCCTGTGCAGGGTCCCGTCGTGTCATTTCCGGTGCTGGAAGTGACACGACAGGACTGGAGAGGGTGGGTCGAGTGGCGCAGAGAACTGCTCCACGCCACGCAGAAGATCGAGGTGGGGGGGCGCCCCCGCGGAGAGTCGAGCAAGGGGCAAGGCGCCCCCACCCAGGTTCGATTACATGACTACCTACAAGGCTATCGAGTCCAACCCCCTGCTCAATGCAGGAAACTAGAGGAGGGGTCTCCCATCCAAGTAATAACCAGGCCTGACCCTGCTTAGCTTTTCAGGCTCAGACAAGCTGAGTGATATTCAACCTGTTCTGGATGGGGTTACAGTCCCTCTAAAGGATCAGGTCAGCAGTTTGGGGATACTCTTGGATGCAGCACCATCATTGGAAGTACAGGTGGACTCAGAGGCACAGAGCACCTTTTATCAGCTTAGGTTGATATGCCAACTATGATCCTAGCTGGACAGAGATAGCCTAACTACAGTTATCCATGCTTTGGTAACCTCTCTTTGGATTACTGCAATGCAATATATGTGGGATTGTCTCTGAAAACTGGAAACTTCAGCTGGTTCAATATAGAGCAGCAAGATTGTTAAAGGGGACTGACCAATACGGTCATATTATGTCATAGGAACATAGGAACATAGGAAGCTACCTAATGCTGAGTCAGACCATTGGTCCATCTAGCCCAGTATTGTCGACACTGACTGGCAGTGGCTCTTCAGGGTTTCAGGCAGGATTCCTTCCAAGCCCTACCTGGAGGCTGGGGATCGAACCTGGAACCTTCTTCATGCAAAGCATGTGCTCTGTCACACTGAGCGATGGTCCCTCCCTACAGCACCTGGTATTCCAAGGCGGTCACCCATCCAAGAACTAACCAGGCCCAACCCTGCTTAGCCTCCAAGATCAGATGAGATCGGGCTGTTCAGGGCTGTTCAGATGTCAGTGCTTTATGATCTGCACTGGCTGCCAGTCCATTTCCAGGCCCAATTCAAAGTGCTGGTATTAACCTATAAAGCCCTAAGCAGCTTGGGGCCAGGTTACCTGAAGGATTGTCTCCTTCCATATATACTTGCCTGTACTCAAAGATCATTCTCGGAAGCCCTTCTCTGGGTGCATCCACCAAATGAGGTGAAGTGGGTGACTACTAAGGAGAGGACGTTTTCAGAGGTGGCACCCCGGCTGTGGAATGCCCTCTCTAGAGAGGCTCGCCTGGCACCTGCATTGTGGTCTTTTCAGCACCAGGTGAAGACCTTCTTATTTTCCCAGGCTTTTTAGCCCTTCACTGTCAAAATTTTAGATCTTTGCACTGCTGCTGGTTTTTAACTTGATTAGTACTGTGGTTTTATTCTGTTTTAAACTTAAGCTTTTTCTATTATGTTTTACTATGTTATTGTATTGTATAGTTTTAAGTTTTGTCTTGTAAACTGCCAACAAAATTTTGGCTAATGGCTAGTGTGGAAATGAAATAACTAAGGGTGCAGTTCTATGGGTTGCACCTTTGATGCTCGTAAGCCTCCAAACTCGGAGGCTTATGAGCATCCAGTGCAGAGCAGGGGAAGCGGCAGAGGTGATCTCTGCCTCCGCACTCTGCTATTCAGCTAGATGGCCAATTTTGGGTGCTTCGGAGGGGGAGGGAAGGAGGCTGGAGCGCCGCTGGGGTACCTTGTATCCTGGTGAACTCAGTCTCCTCCCCTCCCTGCCCCCTTTACCCACTCTCTGCGGTCAATTTTCCAACCTCAGAGAAGCAGCCGGCGAGGGGGATTGGAGCATGAATCCCCAGCTCTGAGGTCTGTTCCCAACCTCGGAGCTGGGAATCCGAAGAATCCTATGGCTCCCTAGACACCATAGGATCGCTCTCTAAATAAATTAAAAGGCAGTTTTCCTATGAATTCCACATAGGCAATTACTGAAGAAAATATTGAGCTATATTCATAATAGTCACTTCTAGACTTCAGATTCCATTTACAAAGTGCCCATGCAACAATATCTTTGTGTAGGCTGGGGTCTCAGACAGATCCTGAACATATTTGATTCTATCTATGTCACCCACAAGCACCACACAGATTTTCCACTGCTGTCTGGGTTGCATAGATACATCTTTCACAGGGCTACGGTGGGAAGATGGCTCAATGATCAGGCGCCAGGGCAACAGCCTGCGCTGGAAGACCTTTATTCTTCTGACTGCCATGGCAAGAAATTACTGGAACTGATGATCTCCATGAAGCCAACGCACATTTATGGAAAATGTCTGTGAATATTTCCCGATTATCTTTTAAAATACTACTTGAAAGTCCATAATCCCTCCACCCCCATTTCAGACCTCCAATCTCATGCTCACTTGAAAACACCAGGTCAAGGGTATGCCCTGCCAAATGTGTTTGGCCAGTGATATATTGGGACATGGTTATGATAGCAGCATTCATTCATTCATAATACCTGGATCCCTGGAAGGCTCTCAAAGCTGCTTACAAACGCTTCTCAAGATTAATGATCGCATTCAAATCTAGTGCAGGAACAGAAATTACGCAGTGTCCAGATGGAACTGGGAGTATTTAGGCAACATTTCCTGCCCTCATCTCTGTTCTCCTTCGTCTCATACCAGGCGGCAGCTCCCACAAAAACCTCTGAGGCAAGGAAGCGGGGCTAAGCAGCTGGATCTCAATAACCCCATGATGGGAGCAGTCTTCCCTTACGGTGGCAGTTTTTGGATGGATGAGGGTGAACAAGCTGAAACATAACCCACACAAGACTGAGCTACTGAGGGTAGAGAAACTGAGTATGCTGGATAGAGACTTGCAACTGGTCCTAGATAGGGTCCACTCTTCCTGAGGGACTAAGGTTGGGAGTTCTCCTGGACTTGGCACTAACTGGGGAAGCTCAGCAGTGGCCAGGAGTGCGTTGTACCAGCTTAGGTGGATATGTCAACTGTGGGAGAGGTGACATTCAGGCTGGATTGCTGTAATGTGCTCTATGTTGGGCTGCCTCTAAAGACAGTTCAGAAACGTCAACTGGCGCAAAATGTATTGGTAGGGGCTAGGCAGTTAGATCATGTGACACCTATACTGTGCACGTTGCACTAGTTGCCAAAGTGTTCCAGCTCTAATTTGAAGTGCCTGTATTGGTCATTAGAGCCCTAAATGGTTTGGGTCCAGGTTACTTGAATGTCCACCTTTGCCCATGCAAACATGCCTGCATTCCGAGATCAGCACTGGATGCCCTACTTGTGTGCCTGCCTGCAAGTGCAATTAGGTTGGTGGGTTTGAGGGACAGGGCCTTCTCAGCACTGCCCCTCCACTTGTGTTCCAAGTGGTGTCCGCCAGGCCCCATCATCACAGGCCTTTAAGGGCCCCTAAAGATTTACTTGTTTATCTTGCCCATCAACTTAAGATTCTATCAAGGCCATTGTGAATATGGTACTATCTGGTTTTAACTCTTAATTTTGATTTTTAATTGTTCTTACTGTTTTGTTTTAAACAACCTTGGGAGGGTTTGCCCTGAAAGGTGGCCTATAAATCAATCAATCAATCAATCAATCAATCAATCAATCAATCAAATAAATAAATAAATGCTGGCAGTTGCTAGGCAATAGCTCCCACCAAGGTCCTCTGAGGTAAGAGGATGAGACCGAGCAGCTGGAATGTGCTCAGCCTTTGATGGAAGCAAAAGAAATCAATGGAAGTCCTGAAGATATCTATATTACACCATGAGATATATATCACAGATATATCACAACAAGTTTACATTCCCTCTGATGAATAAAATAGATTATATATAAATATGCAATAGTTGGGCACCAGATTTGATTGGAACCTGTGCTAAGTGTATGATTATGTGTTCAGATACACATAATTTCTATGAACCTTATCAAGATAATAAAAACATTGGCATAGGAGTAAGATTTTCTAGTGTGTGTTCTATTTCCGGCACTGGGACTCTCTCCAGCGTCAAAGGGTTAGAATCTGCATCTATGCCAAGCTTTCATTACTGTTGCTCATAGGGACTCTTTTCTTGGAAAGCTCTGCAGAATTTACTCAGCCAACAAGTCTGTGGAACCACAAGTCACAGTGCCCTAAAAGATATGCAAGGTATTTACACAAGAAACCGTATCCCATTGCCTGTTCATGTCAATGATCAGCATCCTACTTCCTGGTTTCTGAACAGGTATGTGAGGGAGGCTACAGTCTCACCGAGTGCTATGCAGAGTCAAGTCCACAACATTCAGCGAGCTTAAGCAAGTCTAACTTGGGTTTTGGCCATTGTCTCTTGTTTATGCTTGAACAAATGTCTCGTGCCTGCAATTGTTCCAACCTCCCCACTCATTATCAGATTGTTTTTCTCTTTAAATGTAGGTACCCGTCCCTGAGAACATCATTTTTCTGCTGGGGGTGGTGGTGGTTACAGTTTGAGCTTGCTCAGCCTTAGTTACTTCACAAACCCCACAGAGACATCTCAAGTTCATTCTTCCCTTTTTGTTGTACACTGTGGTGTGAGGCAAAAGTTCATAGGCATTGGAAATGAGTGAGGATTAGTAGTAGAAAAATGAAGGGACAAACTGAGATGAAAAGAAATGTAGCAAGGTGGTGTTCGTGTATTCAAAGCATTTAATTCCAGTTCCCTAAATATATCTAGGCCTGTTTTTCCCAATGAATAAAAAAGGAGCAAGCAAACTGAAAACAATGTCTGCTGAAAAGCAAATATATTTATTATGCACTTTCATATACATAAGGATTTTTGCTTAATATAATACAAGAAATAAAATAAAAAATTTACAATGTGAAATTCAATGTACATTATAGGCTATTTACAACCCCGGTCCAGGAAAAGAAGTCTTATCTGCGCACCATGTTATTTGAAGAGTTCCAACAGAGGATAACGAGCATAAACAGACATTTGCATAGCAGCATAGCTGGCGAGAGAAAATGATGCTTTAGGTAAAAGCAAAGCCATTTTCCAATACTGATCATGATGAGGGCTAAAGGGCACTGCTATACCTTAATATGTTAAATTTTGATAGATTAATTTACCATTTACTTCCCTTTTAAGACAGCTTCCTTGGCATGCGTGTGGTACAGATGAATTGACACATTCCCTAATTTCCCTAAGTCAGTGATGACTTCGGACAATATAGGGAAAAGAAAAATAAAGAAGGACTAGAGATACAGAGATGTGTGGAATGAAAAACACACACACAGAGTCTCGAATTATGCTAAATTATAGCTGGTCAGTCCTGCCAAGTCATGGCTTAACGGAACTGAAGCACACCCAACAATTCAGAATTAAAAAACACACACACACCACAGAACTGCCAATATTCAGGGCAATTAATTTCACCTTTCTCTGAGAGGCCACAACAGCCAATATATTAAAATCATACATTTAAGTAATGCAGAAAAATCTCACACTCTTATCAAATTGATACTTTTAAACAGAGAAACATGCTGTATTCCAAAGCATCTCTGAAAAGTTTTAGGAACGTTTATCTGAGTTCTCTGTAAGGCAGCACCTTCCTGCTGACCTTCTTTTAGTTGACTTCTGTGCTTGGGGATGTTAGCTCCACCAGTTCCTTCAACTGTTAAGGTTGTTCTGCTGAAAATCAAGGCGGCTTCTGGAATGCATAGCCTCCTTGTCAAAATTGCCAGAAATTGTTATAATTGAGTCACAAGGTACATACCGTAATAAAACAATACAATTAAATAAATACAATCTCAGCAACAGCCGAGATCCAGAGAGAAGGCAACCTTTATGGATGTCTTTCTACAGATCAAAACATGTATCTAATAAGAAAGCTTTATTCTTGTGCAGTATTGCAAACACCCAGTACTTAAAAGTTCGGAACTAATTGGAGGCAGCATTTTGGCACCTTTACTACACCAGTTAGCACCCTTTACCTAAGGGTGCTTTGGGACATAGCTTTTATTGTGCAATCACCCTGCCTCATTCACAGAGGGCCCAGGTCTCATTATAGTCAATTGATAACCCTCTTGTTTCCCGTGGCTTCTCCAGTCTTTTTTCTTTTCTTAAACATCTGTTAAGGGGGAAAAGATGGAATACGGTAGCTACACAATGCCTTTTGATTGGTAGCGCTAGAAGCTTTCCGTTGAAAGCGCCGCAAGTATTTATTTTTTCAAAAATCTCAACAAATTCACATCAGCACTATTAGTAACTATCAAAATGCTCATCACTGTGATGATGGGGTGTGTGCAGAGGAGGTATTTCAGAGTTGGAGGAAGCCAGGCCTGTCCCTTTTAAGGGGATTTGATAAATTCACAGGGGCCAGGTCTGCAAACTGCTGTTAGCGGGAATAGCTGTGGAACTTCCATGTTCATGTATCGAAATTGTTTTAGATGCTCCAATTGTTTTAAATTTTGTATATTGGAATGTTATGGTGTTTTTGTTTTTTTTATGAATTGCTGTGAACCGCCCAGAGAGCTTCGGTTATTGGGTGGTATAGAAATGAAATAAATAATAATAACAATATAGCAGGAATTCCTGTTGAGGTGAAGTGTGTATTTGGGTGCTTCTGGACAGAGGATGCCTAGCATTACCAATTAGATAGAAGGCACTGTGCAGCTATTCTGTCTTTTCTGCAATAAATAATGGATTTTCTGCAATAAGAAAGAAGACTGAAGCAGCGGTAGAAAAACAAGGGAGGGTTACAAGCAGAAGACATCACTGACTGGTCCCCCTGTAAAATTCCATGAATGAGGCAGAGCGATGGTGTGATAAAAGCCTTGTCTGAAAGCAACTTTTATATTCTCTCTCTGAAGAATCACATTTCAGGCCATCTACTGTCAGGCCTATAGAACAGGGTTTGACATTATGGCAGTAGCCCCATGTGTGGAGCTGTATGTTCTCCCATATAATAGCTCCCGTTCCTTACTGTGGGGAAAAAAATAAATAAAAGGTGACCCTGGTGATACCGCTGTAGCAGAAGGTTAAATGTGCACCCTATCCCTAGAATCACCCACAAATCAAGTCAGCTCCTATCGGCATAGCCGTGTCCTGGTTTCGGTTTCTTGGTCACGAAGAGATACGAAGTGTAGGAGACAATCGCTGGGTTTGCACAATACGTTAAGCCACGGTGGCTACAGTAAACCCTAGATCAAGCCACTGACTGGGTTAGCACAACACACTAACATCGTGGCTTAGCGTGTTGTGCGAATCCAGTCACTGTTTGATATAGATAAATCCTGCTGCGAGGCATCTTGGGAAACTTTTTTATATACAACTTGTTGAACTCCAAGCGCATTAAAAGAATGTTTAATTTGCATTTGAAAAAGTAGTGACTCAAAAGAGTTTTTGTAACATCCAGATTTGCAGAATTATTTTTAGATGGAACTGCACCTTGGACTATGACATTTGATTAATTACCAAGACCATGGGTAGTTCAGAGTTTACAATTTACATCTAATCCAAAGATAACATTAACAGGTGGTAAACTAATCATCTGAAAAGAGAGATTATGTATCAGTGTCTTGGGCATGCTGCGAACAAGACAAAGAGCAGCTGCTCCCAGAATGAGTGAGCTGTTGTTCCTACTGTAAGTATATGGCAGGTTCCTGGGGGCAATGCCAAGGGCCTCTTCTTGCCAAAGGCTCCCGACGATTTCACTTTTGAGCATATGAAGCTGCCCTAAATGGAGTCAGGTC
This sequence comes from Shinisaurus crocodilurus, assembly GCA_021292165.1. Lineage (NCBI taxonomy): Eukaryota > Metazoa > Chordata > Lepidosauria > Squamata > Shinisauridae > Shinisaurus > Shinisaurus crocodilurus. The sequence goes on from CM037876.1 coordinate 45,093,587, forward strand.
TTGGGTCCATCTAGCCCAGCCCTTTACAGAGGCCTTGCTCAGCCTTTTAACCAAAATCCTTTTAACCGAGGTTGCAAGGGATTGAACAAAGCTATGGCTCTTCCAGAGGTAAGCCTGAAACAAAGCAAAGGGTTGGCAAGGGAATGGTGTTAGAAGGTGCTAGAGCCACTGGCTGTACTGGGTACCTCTATTAGCCTCTGGAAAGCAGAGATATACTTTCGTTGAGTGGGTAACACTGGAACTGATCTTGAGACATAAGAATTGTTCTTTCACAAACATCCTTCAGAATGAGTAATGGGAGCAAGTGATTCATGAATTGTACTATAGTCTTTTATCTACTACTGACCAGGGCCAAACACAAGTACTGCATTTTGGCCAATACTGTCACAAGAACTGTCTTTTCTTATGAGAAACATTTTAACTACACATAAATACATTACAGCAATGCAAATGTGATTTAAGGTGTACAGAAGAATAGGGAGTTTACGTGTTCAAAATCAGTTCTATATGTTTTTGAAGTGACCCTTGTTGGATACGTGCCCATGATCAAATGGAGAATATAGGCTGTGAGCCAGCTCTTCCACAGATACCACTGCAGTCATTCATTGCCTGGGATTGCAGAAGGGATTTTTGAACCACCACAAATGGTATTATCAATTGTTGCAGTGGGTACATCTATGGATGTGCCAATTTTCATATTCTGTTCTACATGCAAATGACATGTATCCCCTTTGGGGATATAGTCGGGGCTTTTTGTGTCAATTTGATCATGTGAATCTGCAGCAGAAAGGCAAAATGTCCTATGGCACCTTAAAGGTTAACTAGCTAAAAGTTTGCTGCAACACAGCTGGTGCAAGCATCACGGAGAAAAATAGCATTTAATTTGGGTTAAAAGGGAATTCACAAGTGACAGGGTCAAGGTGAGAGGGGTTGCTTTAGTCTTTAAGGTGGCTCAGGACACTCCTTGTCATTTTGGCTGTATGCAGAGTTTCTTTTACCACATTAAAATAAAATAAATACATTGCCTTTCAATACAAAGTCCACTGTGGTACGTTTACACCCATCAAGCCTTCTTGAAAAGGAAACTCAAATTTCTAGCTCTTACAGTTTTTCAGCTGTGTGAGGAAAATACAGCATTTATCTCGTTTTGCTACTAAGGAAAAAAGAAAGTGCTTATTCTGTGTATTAAGTACAAAGTACACAAAATAAAATTTCTGAAGCACAGAAGGTTACATTAAGAAGGCAGCCTTAAAACTTTTAGGCACATTACAGTAATCAAGGTAACTGTACTGCAGCAATCACATTCGTAATTTTCAATGTGGTTCAACAAGCAAGACATGCTTTTTTATCCCAGCCCAGCTGACAAACCATTCTAGGAAGAAGCTCTTCTTTTTATTCACATTGCCATGGAGCTGCCTTTAAAAAAAAAAAAAAGGGGAAATTAAAATATTACATTCCGACTAGAACACCTCAAACCTATGAATAAGCAGTTGTTTATAATAATATGTTTGATGTACAATAATGATCACTGAAAACCTTATAGTTTAACTTGACAGTTGGGGGGGTTCCCCCCCCCCCAGGGACCAAGTTTGAGATGAAATTAGTATACATACAGGGCTGAAAAGTATTATCTGATATGAATGCTGGTGCCAAAGAGAGGACTCCTATTTCAAGTTATCCGCCTCTCCCCCACAACGTTTAGTGTCACCTTCGCCATATTCCAATGTCATCATGTTGTGCACTTCCCCACTCCACATAGACCTGGTTTGCACATAATGCCAATCCCTGTGTTACAACAACAACCCAGGAATTGCATTATTTAACATGTGAACCTGGCATTCTAGGTTCTTGAGGGTTAAATAACCCAGAGTTTTAACCCAACAACAAACCATGGGTCAAGCCTCTGCGTTCCTTGGTTGCTTTCGAAACTTGAAGCAGGAGACAGCATGCTCACTCGGGCTCACAAACAACCCATGGTTTGTTAACCAAGGGCTGTTTGATTGTGCGAACCAGGCCATTACTGACAAATGCCGGTGGGAACAGAGAAACAGACAATGTAAAGATACTATTGCAATATAGTAAGTGTGTCCAAATGTTATGGTGGTGGTAAGAAGATGACACAGGGCTCCTGCGTGCTGTTGCATAACATGTAATTTTGCCAACAGCAGCCTTGTAAATAGCCTGAAAGTGACTCTTTTACCATAGGGAAGCTTTGTGCCTTGTGACCTGCACAGATTCCATACACCCCACGTGCCTTTAAGCTATCAATTTATTACTGGTGACTAGTAAACATTTTAGAGGGCTACTGAATTTTGTGGATTCACATACAGCAAACTTAACTCTATAGAAAACATTACGTTAAATAGTTAAAAATGTGAAGAAAAATGTACTTTCATAAAAAATACAGGTTGCTCTTTTAAAAAATGCATATAACATCGCACAAACCGAACCTGTACAGAATTATGGAAATGTCTCTCTTATGGAGAGTTTGATCCTTCAAATACAAGCTGGTTCTTGTATAGCTCCTAAATAGTGTTTTCTTATAGTTGCCTAAAGTTCAGATCAAATATGTTTTCATCACACTGATAATTCTGATCTGATAAGTTTTACAGCAAACTATGGTTTGACTCTGCAATCCTATGCATGTTTACGCAGAAGTAAGTCTCATTGTATTCAACAGTCTGCCAGGTTGCTGCTATGCTGCGCATAGGATTCCAGCCTAAATAAACTAGCAGTTTATACAGTTATGATATAGTTCATAGGCCTCCAGCTTATACATATATAGTCTGATAATTTTATTTTGAAGGTATTGAAAATTCCACATCGAAAGCATGTTAACTTCTCAACTACAGGATCGAATTTAGAATCATGGACTTGGAAGGGGACTTGTAGGCCACTGAGCATGGGGCTGGACTAGAAGACCGCCAAGATCTCTTCCAATTCTGTAATCTGGCCCAACCTTCCCCAACCTGCTGCCCCCCATATCTTTTGAACTTCGACTCCCATCAGCCCTTGCCAGCCTAGCTAATGGTCAGGAATTCTGGGAACTGTCATCCAAAACGTTTGAGGGCCCCAGGTTGGGGCAGCTTGATCTAGTCCAACCCCTGCTCAAGGCAGCAAATCCAATTCATGATGTCATTTAAAGTTCTACTTCTATACTTTCAAAACCACAGTTAGGAGTTAGTTACAATGTACAGCTATCATTTGCAATCTAGCCAGAGGTTGCTGAGAGTGGCATGGCAAGTAGGAATTGGCCAATGCACTTCAGCAGAAACTGAAGCAGAGGACTTACTAGTGGGGGTTATGCAGTGGTGTTGGAGGGAAAGCTACTGATGTCCATGCAGGCATGGTCTGATGAGCCCAACATGGAATGCCTCTGGCCAGTTAACAGCCATGTGCCTGTAAGGTGCTGATCTAGCTGCTCCCTGCCTCCAATGCTGTTGCACAACAGCTGCTGCTAAGGACATGTAGTCTTCTCCCCCCTGGCTGCAATCAATGCCTATTTGCATCACCATTTTGCTGGACACCGCTGCAAGTGGCTCACCTGTTACAATGGTGTTTCCTTCTTATAGTTGAAACTTGGGTCATTTCCCTCAATTTGAAGTTTTAAGGCTTGCTTAAGGCTTAACTCTGTCTCTGCAGAAGGATAGCCTTCCAAAACCTCCTGATGCCCTCGATCCTGTACTGTTCGTGGGACGGAAACTCTACCAAGAAAAACCTGATTGCTCTGAAGATGGTAGTTTGGATTGGTCATTATTCCATTTCTCTTTTTCTGTTCACCACTTTGCTGGTGGATCAGAAACTGCTGTTGAGATCGGCAAACGTCTTGCTGGGCTGGAGGGACTAAAATTTTACACTGAGTGTCAGCAGGCATTGATTTAAGAGGCACACTAGCCCCACATTTGGCAACAGGTATCCGTTTATCAAACTGAGTCATTTCATATTCTAGAACTTTTGGCTGAGAGGAGGTGCTCTGTTTCACTTTTTTCCCAGCAGACCCAGATTTGCTGGAGTTTTCCGTTTTCCCCGCTTTGCTTGCTTTTGTTGATTTCAAGCTGGGTTTCACTTGGCTCCACTCAAATTCACTATTTGGTGAACTATGATTTTGACTTAAGGAATGAGTTGTGGAAGAAGGAGAAACAATGGACTGCCTACTTCTACTGCGGGGTAATGAATGCTGCTGTATTTGTTCCGTAAAGGACATATTGTGAAAACTATCAATCGGTACGGTCTGGGCAGTTGCTGTAGAAGAAGTTGTGCGAAGAGAAGAGTTTTTTGAGCTTTTCAGTGAATTATTGGATAAAGAGGACTTCTGCCGATCAACAGTAGAATCGGGAGATTCAGAAGGAGAACTAAAGGCATGAGCTGGCCCATTAGACAAGCCACGCAAAGCAGGCTGCATATCTCCCCCACCAGTGCTCCCTGAACTATTTGATTTTATGGTTAAGGACTGCATTTTTGAAGATACCGATTGCAAAGGTTTTTGCTCCATTGTATGGACTGGAGAAGGCGTGCAGCCATTTAGACTAGAAGCACCGTATTTTTCCAGTAATTTAATTATCTGTGTGTGCCCATTTTTTGCAGCAACGCGCATAGCTGTGCGCCCAAACTGATCTGCATGATTTGGATCAGCACCGTGTTCCAGTAATATCTGCACAACATCAATGTGCCCTTCTTGGGCTGCAATACAGAGTGCAGTAGCACCTTGGTTACACGTATGGTCAACTAGGGCCCCATGCTCAATCAAAAGCTGAACTACTTTGACATGGCCCTGCCATGCCGCAGATTGCAATGCTGACCGTTTCTCATTGTCTGCAGCATTCACATCAGCATGGTACGTTATCAGCATCCTGTACCATCTCCACATGGCCCTGCCAGCAGGAAACATGGAGTGCCGTTCTTCCTTCAGCATCGCTTGCTTCTACGTTTGCACCATTTTCTAAAAAATACTCAGCCATTGATAGCTGGTTCTCTAAAGCCAAGATGTAGAGTGTTGGCCGGCCATCAGCATCTTTGTAGTTCACATCAGCTCCATGGCTGAAGAGTAGTTCAACTATATCTCTATGGCCTTCTAAAGCAGCAACACGGAGTGCATTTCTCCCATCATAGCCTCTGTGATCAATGTTTGATTTATTTTCCAGTAAGGTCTGCACACAATCATAGTGACCTTCCTGGGCAGCCAATATGAAGGCTATGCGTCCATCATTATCAATCTCATTCGTTCGAGCACCTTGTTCTATAAGTGCTTCACATATTAACCTATGTCCTTCAAAAGCTGCCATGTGCAAAGGTGTCCATCCTGCATCATCTCTATGATTTTCATCTAACCCTCTATCCAGCAGAGTCCGTACTACTTCAACATTACCTTGGGCAGAAGCTATGCTAAGAACTGTCCGTCCTTCACTATCAATGCTATCCACAGCCGCCCCCCAAAACAACAGAGTATTTACAACAGAAGCATGGCCCATCGAAGCTGCAGCGAGAAGAGGAGTGCGACCGTTGTTGTCAGTATGATCTACATCTGCTCCACCTTCTAGAAGCAAGTCAACAACATCTACGTGTCCTTCATAGGCTGCCACTAGCAGTGGAGTCATGCCATCTTTGTCACAATGATCCACTTCAGCACCCCGGTCAATTAAAAGGCTCACAACTGAAGCATGTCCCTTACTAGCAGGTACACAAAGAGCAGCAACAGAGAGAGCAGTCCTTCCATCCACATCCTCATGGTTTACCTCTGCCCCATGGTCCAGCAGATGCTCCACAATCTCTTTATGTCCCATGTATGCTGCTGCAATTAGAGCAGTTCTACCTTCATTATCCGCTTTGTTGACCTCAGCCCCATGTTGCAACAGGTTCAGCACAATATCTTCATGTCCTCCCCAGGCTGCTGCTCTCAAGGCTGTTCGACTGTCAGCATCTGCACAATCCACTTTTACTCCAGCATAAAGGAGTGCAGAAACCACCTCAGTATGCCCACCCCATGCTGCAGATCGTAGTGCTGTCCACCCATCATGGTCAGTATGATTTATGTTAGCACCACATCCAATCAAACAATTGACAACTTTGGTGTGTCCCTGCCGAGCAGCTAAAGTAAGTGATGTCTGCCCATGTGCATCTTCAATTTCTAAATCAGCTCCTCTAGAAACGAGCAAATTGACTACATCAAGATTGCCACTATATGCAGCATTAGCCAACAGTGTTCTTCCATTCGAATCACACTGGTTTACTGAAGCACCATTATCCAATAAGGTTCGAATGGAATCTTCTCTTTCTAAAGCCTGCCGCACAATGCAAGATGTCCGATCATCCTCACTGTTGACATGAGCACCAGCTTTTACTAGCAACTGTAAAACTTCTTGTTCTTTGGGGATCAACGTTGACAAAGAATCTTTGACAGGTGTACCATTCCAGATCATCCACAAAGCCAACTCGGAGGTCTCCAGTTGCAAATTTGAGTCAATTAGATGCAAAGCAAATTCTTGAGCCTCCAGTGGTGTTAAATCCTTGGCTCGACAGGTGTAACTCATGGCTAGCATTCTGTGTCCTTCTGCTGCATTACACAAATATTTTTGTGTACAGTGTTTTACATCCAGCAGCCATTCTGCAAAACTGTAGTGGAAAAGGATTTTTGTGTTTCCAAGTCCATCAACAAGAACTTTCGAGAGAACATCTAGCTTGCGCTGGAAATCCTCCATAGACAATGCCATGTTTTTGGTCCACACTGCATGGAACAATTCAACTGTAGTCAGTGGTCTGCAAGCAGCGAGAATTACATTCAGAATAGGCTGGACCTTTGCAAACTGTTTTCTCACAAAAAGTCTCTGACAAAGCCAAAGGTAGAGGCCATTGAGTGTTCCTGGGATATCACGGATTTCTCTTAACATGATAAAGTTTTCTACTACTCCATCTAAGACGCGCTCTAGATACAGAAAACATCCACTGCTTTTAATGTGAAGCTGATTCAACATTTCTGCAGTTTCTTTTGTGAGATGTTGTCTCAGTGCTTCTTCTTGATCTAAGCGATGAAGAATATACTGCTGAACATCTTTCACAATATAGGCCTTTCGGAGATCATCAAGACTTATTTTTCGAAAGCCTATAAAAAAGGGAAGAGAGGAGAAAAATAAATATTTCTGAAGTTTAGTTTCAAAGCTTTAGTTGTGATGTGTTATAGAAGTCAGCTGCATATACAGTCATGCCTTGGATTGAGAGCATAATTCGTTCCGGAAACATGCTTGTAATCCAAAACACTCTTATATCAAAACGAAATCCCCCCCAAAAAAAATTGTACAGAGATTTTTAATTTAAGCTGTACTACAGTACTTGTATTGCAAGACGTCGCTTGTATATCAAGTAAAAAATAATTAAAAAAAATATTTAAAAATTTGCTTGTCTTGCAAAATGCTCTCAAACCAAGTTACTTGCAATCCAAGGTATTACTGTAAATGTAAAATATCCTGCACACAAAGTTCAGGATATTTAAAACATTAATTCACAATACCCGAATCCTCAGCATTTCTGGCTCTCCAAAGCACCACCAGGGATTCCCTATTCATTTCAATGGAGGGGACAAGTCTGTGTGGCCATATAGCAGCTCCTTCTGCTTAAGTGAATGGGAAGCCTGCTTGTCCAGAGACTGTCCTTCTTCATTTCAGGTATGGTGATATTATTATATGTATTCTCCCCTAAATGAAAAAATGTTGAATTTACCAAGCCAAAAAGAAAGCTTGAAACTTAGCTTCCCCTGCCATGGTAAGTCCTGAAATTTATACATGGGCTATATACTCTTATAGAGTGTAGTCTGAACAAAGTCAAGCACTTTCAAAACACTAATGAAATTTATGGGACCCAAAAAGATTTAACTTTGGCTGGATTCTGTACACAGTTCATTGTGCAAATATTACAGTCATTTTGGGTATAGCATTTAAATAAAAAAAAATGCACATATCAAATGCCACCAATTTACATAACAGGAATCTGACAGAGATTCCTATATTTACCCAGCACAATTGTTATATGTGGCAGGGAAAGCTTATATTTAGTTTTCATTTAAAATGGGATTGCATGATTGCAAGTCTTTGAAAAGCTACTGAAATATCATTCTATGAGCTATGCAGTATATGATTGTGCAAATGAAGGGTTTCCCTCTAAAGCATGGGTGGACTGATTTGAGCCTTACACTGCCTTAAAAAAACAAACAAAAAACCTAAAATCGTTGTGGTTCACCACTGTGTTTGCAATTTATAAAGCAAGAGTACATATTCAAAATATCTTAACCCAGAGTATTTGTGCCATAAATGATCTTGAATCTGCACTTTTGTTTATGAATATAAATGCACTGCCATATCAGACCCAGGTCACTTAGTCCAATATTCTTTGTAAAAACACCAGCAACCAGCGTGTACTATGTGGTCCATTAGAAGTTGGCCATTGGTCCACTAGTAGATTACGATCTACCTCCTGCTTGCCTCTGCCCCAGAGTGGCTGCTTTCAAACCAGAGTTTAATAAAACTCATTTTTTTTAAATAATCACACACACACACACACACAATCTTTGTATTTCTTTTTGTTCTTAAGAGGCTGGGAAACAGTATTTTCCTAAAAATTGAAAGGGGTATGTGGAGGGAAATCCTGCTGAAATTGTCATTAGGTCTACCTAGCCACAAGTATGCAGCAGAAGGACAGAATGATTTGAGCTCAGTGTTGCTGTTCGCCCTTGGAAATAGTGTCAGATCTTGGCATTTCTCCCAGAACCACTTCTTTCAAACCCAGAAAACATAATACAGTCTGCACGTACTTTTCTGGAACCAGTTTCCAAGTGAAAGAAACAGCAAAATTTCAAGCAGATGAATTTAAAACTGTTAAATATAGCTACTGCAATATCAGCCCTCTTTTTACAATCAACTAACTTCAGCTATTTTGGCTAGTAATTTGCAAACAGTTCTTCAGAGTCAGCTAATTGCTAACATCTTTGGTTTTCAAGCCATAAATGGTCATTAAGGTCCAAATTATCTCAGCGTAAAAGCAGTTAAATGTTAAACAATTCAGTCCTGTTTTGGCCATGCATTCAAGAAACTAATTGTTTAAAGCACAATTGTTTATGTTTATTATGTTTGCAGCAAATTAGATCAAAGTGCTCTGCTCTCCAATAAGGCTTTTGGGGGGCCATATCATGGGATAAGGGAGTCAAAATGCAACACTCAATTCCTATGGGCAAGAGTACTGAAGTGATGCTAGCAACAAGATTCTTTTTACTGCTGTGCAGACTATTGGAATTTAGGGTGTCCCACTGAAGGGATTTTCCAGGGCTAGTCATGTGCTGTGTGGATTCACTAAGCATGCAGCAAACAAGTTATAAAGGGACAATCTGATTCTGGATAGATAGTCAATCACTCCAAAATCTTGTGAAAGTATCAGCCATCCCTGTCTACTACCAGATGTCCTCAAATAAGCACTTACTACCTGACTGATGAAAACATCTATGTACGTATGTCGTTCTCAAAATGACACATCTGAGGCAGATTTTCAAGGTGTGCATACAAGCCTAAAATTCCACTGACTATGCACCACAAATATCCTGCAGCACTTATTCTGTTACCTGTGATCACTCTGCAGGACTGCCAGAAGTGAGATGCAATTAAAAATTTTATTTTGAAAATGAATTTACACAATACTAGCTACATATTCAAAAGGAATGGAAATAAAGTGGCACCTCATCATAGTAATACAGCAGAATCATGCTAAAAACGACATTCACCTTGATGTAACTGAATTGACGAAATGAGGATCTATTGAAGAATTATAATTTCTCCTAAGCCTTTTAGTGTTCAGTTGAATGCTCCAAGAACAAGATCATAAATCTAATACTTTAATTTACATTAGCCTTGTGCAACCAGGCGCCCTCCAGATGTTTTTGGACTACAACTCCCAGCATTTCTGACCATCGGCAATGTAGGGCACCAGTTCGGGGAAGGCTGGTTTACATGAATCATCTACATACATCGAAAGGTAATTTATGAACCTACTTTGTGTTGTACTTAACTGAGAAATCCTTAGGAATGTGTGAACCAAATGCAAGCCAAGTAAGAGTGAGGGGCACCTGCAACTATAGGGCATGGAGAACTTCAGGAATGCATCTTTCACTGCATGGAATGGTGAACAGCTACTGTGTCACTAGAACATAGTTATTTGTGGGAAAGGATGAGAATAGTTTAACCTGGAAATATTCACTAGTCCTTTGCCAAGGACCAGTCTGAATACTGGAAATGCTTTACAAGGCCACAATGGTAATACACATACACAACCAACCACTGCATTTATACTTGCAAATTGATGGCAGATTCCCCCACAGTGGATTTAATGCGGCGGCTAAACCAAAAGAGAAAAGGTAGCTAGCAGGGGTTGGGAGATATGTTAGGGCTGGACTGTGCCACCCATGCTGATCCTGTTAGCCCCCAGACTGCCACATCAATTTAGCAAGTCAGTTGTAGCACAGTCTCAAAGTGCTTTGCAGTTGGCACTTGGATTCAGCATTTCTGGAGCTCAAGAACGTTTCCATCTGGAAGCATCGTTAAAACGTAGTTCAACATATTGAGAGAAAACGGTTTTGTATACCTATGTGCTGGCTCTCAGTCTCTCCCACACATAGGCACAGGCACACCTACTCTATGAGCTAGCTATTCTCATGCTACCCAACTCAGCTGAAAGATGAACATAGATTTGAAATCTGAATCAATTTTAAATTTTGTCACATAAAATTAGGCACTGAACAAGTCTGAACAAAATTCTGCAAGCTCTCTTGCCAAACACATCCCACATGCACAAAAAGACATTTACATTAGTCTTACAAGGACAATAAAGATCAAAACATGATGGGAACGCTCAATCTGTTGCAGAACCTATCTCATGAATTCTTGAACTCAGCAAGTCAGGAACAGCAGGCACGACTTCCAATCCCACGACCCAGCTTCTGCATTGCTCGGATTTTTCCTACAATACATCATTTTCTCGCCAACAGCAGCTCCAAAATGATTTTCTTGACTTATTAAATTTGCTTCCAGCTTTGTAAACAAATCCATTCCAAATTTAGCTTCTGGTATCTCACAGAGGACCATTCTAAGAGTATCTGCACTATATGAATTCTATGAAGTACTTCTTTAGGTCTTTAATCATCATCATCATCATCATCATCATGCTCATCACCATCATCATCATCATCATCATCGAAAACAAAAACATAACCTTGTGGCATCTTGAAGACTAATGTATTTAGTGTAGCATAAACTTTTGGGGACATGATAAATCTGTTCATCGTTAAGGTGCCAAATACTTTCATTTTTCTGTAACAGATGAACAAGGCTACTCCCCTGGAATTGAAACATTGAATGTTATTATATTGGATCTGTTTGCCTCTTCATCCTTAGTACAGTAATACCTTGGATTGCAAGTAACTTGGTTTGAGAGCGTTTTGCAAGACAAGCAAATTTTTAAATTTTTTTTTTTTTTTTTTACTTGATATACAAGCAACGTCTTGCAATACAAGTACTGTAGTACGGCTTAAATTAAAAATCTCTGTACAAATTTTTTTGGGGGGATTTCGTTTTGATATAAGAGTGTTTTGGATTACAAGCACGTTTCCGGAACAAATTATGCTCTCAATCCAAGGCATGACTGTATTATGGAAAATTCTAAGCCAGCCAACCTTCATCATATTTCTCCTTCACTCGATGCTTCTTAAATATGTACCGGTAATCTAAATGATGGAACAATATTCCAGTGCTTTAAGTATGAATCATTTACATTGTCAGTCTAAGCTGGTCTAAGTAGAATTAGGCATTTCTATTAACATTTTATGCATACCTACTCATAAGGAACTAATTTATCAGCAGTGAAACATTAATCAGAAAACTAAAGCCCCTCCTTTAACATGGCCATTTGAGTGAGGGCAGAAGTAACAGCAGCCTGTACCCAAGTACAATGCAGTAGCAGAGTACAAGAGAATTTGTTAGAACAGACAGAGGCAGTGCTAACTGGAGTGCAGTGTGTGTGTGTGTGAGTGCCCCTCTAAACTGTTGGAATATGCGATGAGATGTAAACTCTGGAGGGTTTCTAAGATCAGTGTTCTCCAACCTTGGGTCCCCAGATGTTTTTGGCCTACAACTCCCAGCATGCCCCAGCCAGTCATGCTGGGGCATGCTGGGAGTTGTAGGCCAAAAACATCTGGGGACCCAAGGTTGGAGAACACTGCCCAAGATGATTGCCCATTAAAGGGTTAAGGCAGATTGTGTATAGTCTGGCTGAAGGGCAAAGGGAGGAACCAAGCTTCTCTGACTAGTCAGGGGGCAGGGTTCAGTGGACTGAACCACTTGACTGAGCCAGGGGAAGGATTGCTGGAGGTTGCTTAGCAACAGGTTTGAATTCCATTCTAACACTCCTCTGACAGATAGACTAGCCCAGTGTTAACTGACCCTTGCTAGGGTTTAGCAATGAAGGAACTTGACTTGTGTGTTTTCTTTACCTCACACAAGAAAGAGTAACGTTAAGAAACTGTACTTCTGTAACCATCAAGCTTTAGTGCCTGAGTAACTGTATGTTACTCAGGCACTAAAGCTTGATGGTTACAGAAGTTTCTGTTACCATTATTTATCTTTTGTATAAATAATACATAAATCTTTTGCACACCATAAATAATGGTACGTATGTTACCATTATTTATCTTTTTAAAAGCATCTACTTAAGAAACAAATCCTGTGTGCACGTGTGTTTGTCTGAGAGAAGTCTGCTGCTGCTTTTGTGCTCTGCCATCATAAACTCCTCCAGAAAGGAAGAAGTTTTAAAAGGAATTCCATCCGTTGTTTCCCCTCTGGCACATCCCATCTTTTATTACCTCAGTGGCAGCACACGACATTGCTGGCTGCTGCTATCGAGCCCTCTGGACACCTCTGCTTCATTTTTTTCATTTGCACATGTGTGGAATCAACTGTTCCCATGAATACATGAGGAAGGCTTAATACGGAGGAGAGCAACCAGTCTGGTGATCTTTGTTGCAGACAGGAAGTAATATAAGCCCACCATCTAGATGCAGCAGCCAATCAGAGCAAGCTGAGGAACTTACAGGGTGGGGGGAGGGGTTAGAAGGGGCAGTGGAGAGGCTGCCCCGGGGAAATCATTAGTAGTTATTCAGCTTGACTGAGCTGTGGCTCGGCCAGTAAAAATTCCTATGGGCGTGGCCTCCTGCTGGTTTGCACCAAAGAGTGGGCCAACTCAAACTGAGGTGGTGCTGGTGTGCTGTGCTGCTTCTGGTAAGCAATTGCTTGTTTTTTGCTTTTTTAAAAGTTAATTTTCTCAGCCTGCAGTGTGTCCCCCAGGCTTTCCCATGTTCTTGCTGGCTCCAGTATGGCCGGTGCTTGTTTGCTCCTCAGTTGGTGGGACTCACTCGTGATTAATGAGGTATGTTGCTGTCTGAGAGCTTTCTTGTTTGTTTTTCTCCTTGGGTTGGGTTTTCTCCCCCCCGCCCCGCCCCGCCCCGCCCCAAATTTGTGCTTGGTAAACTGTATTATTGAGAGTATGTGTAAGTAATTTTTTAAAAGATGCATTTGCCAGCGCCAAACTACATGTTCTAATTGTGTTGCTGTAGTTCAGGCTATTTTTCTTTACATATGTGTAAGTGTGTGTAGTCCCAATCTGGATTGGGACCATGGTGCTTTAGGAGAGGAGGGTTTAAGCTTCCTCACCCCCCCCCCCTGTTTTTTACCTGAAATTCCACTCCTCCATCCATTTATTTATTTTATTTATCCCACCTTTTTTCCTGCAAGGAGCCCAAAATGGCTTACATAATCCTCCTCCTCCTCCCCATCTTATCCTCACAACAACTTTATGAGGTAGGTTAGGCTGAGAGTTAGTGACTGGCCCAAAGTCTCCCAGTGAGCTTCATGGCCAAGTGAGGACTAGAACGCAGATCTCCCGAGTCACAGCCCAGCACTCTAACCACTACACCACACTGGCTTTTTGAACTTTTCCCCTTTTTTTAATCTCCCTCCCCACATGAGGCATGTGAGAAATTTCAATATACATGAATTGGGAGACACGGAGTTGGATTCAGAGCAAGTTAACGCACTTCAGTCCCATGAACCCAAGTTAATCATGACTTACCTGTTCACATTCATTTCAGTGGGACTGAAGTGCAACTGACATGCTCTATTTCCAACCCATTATGTTTCCTTCCATGATATTTTGAGCCTCTAGTGCAGTGTTCTCCAACCTTGGGTTCCCAGATGTTTTTGGCCTACAACTCCCAGCATGCCACAGCCAGCTAAGGTTGGAGAACACTGCTTTAGTGTAACAGACGCTTGGAAAAGTTTTTTGTTTTTTTTTTAATAACTTTCATAATGACTCATACTGTAATACTGATTAAAATGAAGCAAGCTGGAGTTAATAGCTGGAAAGAAAGAAACACAAGTGTCTGCCAAGGATGACCAAACTGTGGCCTGGGAATCTCCTACAGTTGCTCAAGAAGAACAGCTTTCAAGCAGTCCAATGAAGTAAACAGAAGCTGACGTAGGATCATACCGCCAATGGCTTATCAGATGCAGTAATAGCAGTGAACTCAAATGACCGATTCAGGACAATGTAGCAGAGAATTCCAACACACTTCAGAAAAAAGTTAGTGGATCACCCACTTCCTCTACACATTAGTGCTTGCAATCCAGAAGTGCATGCATGCATTTAAGCTTATGGGAGAACTTTGGGGGCACTTTTCTCTCTCCCTGCCCCTGCCCGCCAGCTCCCAGCAAGTCCAATACACATTTGGTAGCATTCTAACCACAGAAAATGCAAATGGTATGAAGTCTACTCTAGTATGCAAATGTTCAATGCAGCTTAGGGACATGAGCAAATAAATTTTCGTATTGGTATGAGTGACCCACCACGCTGCATATATATCTTTAAACAGATCTTTCTTTAAGGAGGATATGGTGCGATAAGTATCCATCGTCTTGGGAAGGAACCGTAGCTCAGTGAGTGACAGAACACATGCCTTACACGCAGAAGGTCAAAGGTTCCATCCCCGCCACCTCCGAAAGGATTGGAAAGCAGATGATGGGAAAGACTTCTGCCTAAGACCCTGGAGCTCCACTGCCACTCAGAGGAGACAATACTCTGAACAAATAGTCTGGGTTGGTATAAGGCAGCTTCCTATGCTACTTTGAAACAATGTTATGTAATGCAGGATGTTGTTTCTATTAACCTTATTAATAGCAGCACTTGACTTCACATGTCACTAGTTAATCTTTCCAGTGCAAAGAAAAGGGAAATGGATTTGCCCTTAAAACATTCGGCTGGTAAGAAACTAAATCTGCCTTTCAGCCCTGGAGATGTGCCAATTAGATGAGATACACATCAGTGAGGAAAGGTGACTGCTTTAAAGTTAAAGCCAGAATAATGTTAAGCACTTAAGGGCGCAATCCTATGCAAGTTTAGACAGAAAAAAGGCCTACAACTCCCAGCATGCCCCTGGCTGGGGCATGCTGGGAGTTGTAGGCCTTTTTTCTGTCTAAACATGCACAGGATTGCACTTTTAGGCAATAATGCTGTTTTCAGAGTTTGTCAGTGTCATAATTGAACTGCTGAGTTTTTGTCTCCTTTTACGGTGGGCTTTAACTTAGAAAATCTCTTTGGGGCTTCTGTAACCAACCTATTTCATGCAGCACAAAACCACAAAGATCTTTTTGCCTACATTTGCAATTTTAATTGGCTTTCTTTTCTATGTAAATTAGATATATTGCTCCTCAAACAATGCTGCTACTCTTCTTTGTCTTTGTTTTCTTAATTTGATCCTCTGGTTTATCTACTATCTCATGCCATTGTTTCGACTGAACAATGAAGCTGACTGGAGCAAATGTTATGTTATGACTTTTGTGGAGCGTCTACAGTTCCGATAGTTTGATACTGTAGACCGAACAGCTCTCTGGACTATCCTTAGGAAAATTGGATGCCCCAATAAATTTGTGAATATCTTGCGACTTCTCCATGACAACATGACGGCAATGGTTTTGGACAACAACGGCTCTCATGGCGCTCCATTTAAAGTGGGATCAAGTGTTAAACAGGGATGTGTTATCGCCCCAACATTATTTGCTATTTTCATCACCATGATTTTACATCTTGTCGAGGGGAAACTTCCCACTGGTGTGGGAATTATATATCGAACAGATGGAAAGCTTTTTAATCTCAGCAGGCTGAAAGCAAAAAGTAAGGTAATTACAACCTCCGTTGTGGAACTTCAGTATGCTGCTGATAATGTGGTCTCCGCACATTCAGAGGATGATCTCCAAACTATCCTAAATGCTCTTCCAGAAGCATACGAAAAACTTGGTCTCTCACTTAACATCAAAAAAACCAAAGTGCTTCATCAGCAAGTGCAAGCTAACCCTTTGATGATGCCATCTATCCAGCTTGGTGGGACAATACTGGAAAATGTCGATCATTTTCTCTATCTTGGCAGCTATCTTTCTGTTACAGCTAACATCGACAGTGAAATCCAGCATCGTTTGAGCTCCACAAGTGCCGCGTTTTCTCGAATGAAACATAGAGTGTTCGAGGATCGGGATATTTGTAAGAAGACCAAAACACTGGTTTATGAAGCCATTGTATTGCCAACTTTATTGTATGCCTGCGAAACATGGACTATCTATAAACGTCACTTCCACCTCCTTGAAAGATTTCATCAACGTTGCCTCCGGAAAATCCTGCGAATTACTTGGGAAGATAGGCGAACAAATGTCAGTGTACTGGAAGAAGCAAAGACTACTAGCGTTGAAAAAATGATCCTTCAACGCCAACTTCAGTGGACCAGTCATGTTGTTCGAGTGCCTGACTGCCGTCTCCCAAAGCAGTTACTTTATTCCCAACTCAAGGATGGAAAGCGGAATATTGGTGGTCAATATAAGAGGTTTAAAGATGTTCTTAAGGCTAATCTAAAAAAATGCAATATAAACATCGAAAACTGGGAAGCTCTGGCCCATGAACGATCTAAATGGAGGTTGGCCTTTCACAAAGGTTCTATGGACTTTGAAGAAGCCCGAGTGCAAGGTGAAAGGGAGAAACGTGCTAAGCGAAAAGCACGTCAAATGAATCCTTTACAGGACCATCTTCCATCTGGTAACCTGTGTCCTCACTGTGGGAAGCTGTGTGGATCTAGAATTGGCCTCCACAGTCACTTACGGACCCATCGCTAGAGTCTACACAATTTTCCTTTAGAATTTCCTCCTTTTAAAATGTCCTTTTTGTAAATTTTTATCCTGGAAGACAATCTTACTCAGTCACGAGTGATCGCCTGATGATGATGACAGTTCAGACAAATTAGATTTAATTTGCACTTGACTAGTGATACCAACTACTACTCTCTTTAATTAGGATGTAGGATACATATGCTGTTTTTGAATTAAAATATCTTTATTATGTATATTTTTCTCTAATTACAACATTGCCACTTCCTGTGGAAAAAGAATAAACTATATTCCTGCTAGCTTACCCTTATCTATATGATAAATAATGCATTTTATTTATCAAGGACCTAAAAGAAGTTAGGCATTGTACACAGCATTAAAGAGACAATGGCCTGGCCTTTAACAACCAGCATAGGGAAGGGAGAATTATGACTGGGACTATGACACATGGGGGTGGGAGATTAACTCTTTCCCCTTGTGAAACGGTACTGATGAATACTGCCCTCCCCATACCTGCTATGTGTCCGTGGGAGGGAAGCTGCCATTGACACCAATAGCAGTTCTATTCCTAGGGGGAAATAGGTGTGTGTGTGCGCGTGTGTGTACATTAACCCCTCTCCCCATGCACCACAGTTCTAATCCTGACACACACGGCTGTCATTTTAACAGAACTACAGACACATTAAATGCATCCATACATTTAACATTTAGTTTAACCCTAAAAATGTGTTGAGAAACAAACAAAAAAGGTACACCACACTATCTTCCTGAAAAACAAAAGGTGGATGAAAAATTCAACCGTATCTGCAATCCTAAGCACCTGGGATAAAACTTAATTTCATCAGGCTAGACTGATATACTGCCAATTCCTGTAAAAATTCTATTTGCACTTTTCCAAGTTGGAATATATCCATTTTGAATGTGACTGGCCAAAATTAAACACAGTATTCATAAAGATGACTCTGCTAGTATACAGTGGTATTAATAGATTTCCATCCCTCCTGAGAGGCTCCATCTAAAATCTATAAAATAACATTACGTTTCTTTGCCTGTCTCAGGGGATAGAAGAGCTACTCCCATCTACAGAATTCTGAAAGAATTTCTCTTGGAAGAATGAGAGACCATCTTTGTTGATTCCCTCCCACTGGAATTTCCTATGCCCCCCAAAAATCTTCTCGAGAGTTGGGGGACCCTCCAAAACAGCGTGGGGAGTAGCACAGAGAGAGGGGAAATGGACAAAAATCCCCTCCTTCCCACCAGTTATTTATTTATTATTAATATCTATATAACTTTTAATATAATAAAATCCCTAAGAAGTTTAGAGTGTCCCTCGAGGACCTCTGCTCAAGGAGTGCTCCAGCTGGTGGGAAGAAACCTTGCATCCAAGGCCTTATTTTCTACTTTGTACTACTGGACTGCATTTTTTCCGTTACATGATTTTGTGAGATTTTCCAGTTTGTCCCACAGAAGTGCCTGATCTTTCCCAATACTGCATTGCTACTTCACTATATTGACACTGCATTGCAATCCACCAACAATCAACACATTTCTACATCCCTCCCGAAATAAATAACAAAAATAATTGAGTGAAATAGGTCCATACCCTGGGACCCCATTAGCTTACTTCTCTCAAACTTGAATGTTTACCTTTAAGCAGCATTCTTGGCCCTTCAGGGCTTGTTTACAGATCTTATCTCGAGATAACAGCCTCTAACCTTACTTTGGTGCAGCCCAGCTTGAGCAGGGGATGCAGATGCCATTCCGAAACTACAAGAGTTCAAAGCAAAGATCAACTTGGAAACATTCAAAGACTTTTGACTGACTTTGCTGTTCATCCCAAGATGAGCAAGTATGTAAACAGCAGTTATCTCTGGTGCATGGAGTCTGCATTTCCATAGGGATCTGTGAATGTCCCTGGAGAATCTGCAAGCAACATTCAGTAATGTCCAGTTTGCATAACAGACTTTAATTCTGTACTGTGTGCCAGGCTTGCCCTGGAGACCTCCCTACTTACAAGACTTGCCTTCTTCCTTCCTAGTCAGTTGTGTAGAAAATGGCCTCAGAATGGGAGGGTTGGAACTCCTCCCTGGACAAGACAGTTTTCACCAGATCAATTTGAAATCCCTGAGCCTCAAAAAGATAGGGTTTTCCTTGAAACTCTCCTACAAGGAGGAAGACGGACCCATCTTAGCCTCACCCTACAGGTTCACTCCCTTTTTGTCACAGTCATAAGCCACAAGGAAGTGCCTTGGAAGAGCATCATTTCCACTCTCCTCAGCAATTTTCCTTTTTTACCTCTGGCAGGAGTGACCGCAGACATATCCACTATCCCTCACACCTATCCTAGTTTAATGGGGAGCAGGGTTTCCCCCCTTTTGCTCTTGCTGAACCCCCCTTTTTTCTAATCTTCTGCATTCCTCCCTTGGCACTGTTGGAGAGAAGCAGCCTGCAGTTCACCTAGACATACTGGGAAGGAAGCCTTCTCCCACACGCTACTACTTTGCAAGGGCCTGTTCCAGGTTTTTGTGGGCTCTGAACGATAAGGGTGACAATGGGCCTTCTTTGATACTATCCATTGCGCACCCCCACTTCATCCTCTAAACACACCCTTTCCCTACCACCAATCTGATTTCAAGCTAGAATCCATGCAAGAAGTAAAAGAAAAACAAACCCCCAACTGGCTAAATATGCATAGGACTACTGTCTTGAAAGGCTTGTCACAGGGTAACCAAGTCAGTGGAATGGAACAGGGTGCTTTTCTACACAAGACTGTTGATAGCTGTATCTATTTTAGGTTTAATCACAGAACTGAGATCCGAACTCTACACAAAGAGCTTTTCCTTTCCTGCTTTTCCTTCACATAACCTCTAGGTGGCGCTGTGCTATAGCAGAATAGTGTGAATACACAAATAGGAAAATAGCTTTTCTTTTGCTTTCAGAAATAATATCCCATTTTCCTGCTCTAAAAAAACTGGGAAAGTGCTCTTAAAAAACAAAGCGAAACTAGAGGATCATGACATCATCTAAAGAACCCAGAAACAACCATGAGTAAGGAATCACGAGTATACAATAAACACTTAATGTAGAAAAGCTCAGAGTCAGCAATCAAAGCCTTCAGTCCTATCCTCACAACTCAGAACTTACTTCTGAGTAAGCATGAGGAGGATCAGGTTGCAAACCTCTCCCCCAAATAACTAAGGCTACAATTCCACACCCACTTGCCCAGGAGTAAGCCCCACTGAATTCAGTGCCGACTTCTGAATAGACATTATGGATTACACTGTCAGTACCACTTTATACAGCAAACTATCATATAGGGTGGCCAGATGCAAAACAGCTGTTGCATCCTGAATAATTCTGCATATGTCAGAGGGAATCTCAGCAGATGTAGCTACATCTGCTGAAATTCCCTCTGAGTTCTACAGAACTATTCAAGGTACAAGAGCCCGGCCTTCTTTTGCATCTGGCCATCCTTCTATCAACTGGCAAACCTTTTCCTGGACTACACTACATAAATGCTCACCCATCTAAAAATATCCCTGCATACAGAAAACTTCACGCTCCAGCACTGCAACCACTAATCAGTGCAGTGTGTGTGCCTGTGTGCTGCCAAGGCTCTGACTTTGCCTGTGTTGGAGCCAATTTTGGCAGCAGTTGGAGGGGACAAAATGGATGGGGAGACATTTTTTCCCCCCTCTCTCATAATGCTAGAACCTGGGATTATTCTATGAAGCTTATCGGTGGGAGATTCAGGACAGATAAAAGGAAGTATTTCTTCACACAGCACATAGTTAAACTATGGAATTCACTTCCATAAGATGTAGTGATGGCCATCAATTCGATGGCTTTAAAAGGAGATTGGACAAATTCATGGAGGATAAGGCTCTCAATGGCTACCAGCCCTGATGGCTATATGCTGCCTCCAGTATCAGAGGCAGTATTCCTATGTGCACCAGTTGTTGGGGAATATGGGTGGGAGATGCTGTTGCATTCATGTCCTGTGTGTGGGTTTCCTGTGAGCAGCTGGTTGGCCACTGTGTGAACAGAATGCTGGATTAGATGGACCCTTGGTCAGATGCCACTGAGGTGTGGGCGAAGTGGAATATCCCCCTCACACCAGCCCAAAACCAAACCATAAGGAAAAATGTCCTTGCACTTAGAAATGTAGTACATTGGGAAGGTTAGGCAGAACTCTTCTCCCTGGCATACTAGGTGTGTGTGGTGCTTCTGCCTCCACTCTCACATGCTGCAGCCCGCACAACCCAGAAAGCTCCAGAGACTGCTGTGATGGGACAACAACTTAGAAGCACAGAGAAAGTCATTGGCCAGGTTTGCATGATCATTTTGACCCATGGTTTGTGATTCCGTAACCTAATCCTCACTCAAAGATTGTCATGTCGTCCGAACCTGATAAGGATTGGTTGTTGGCGTGGTTAACAAACCACCCAGAACCCATGAGCTATTTTAGGGTTAAGGGTGTTTTGTTAACCACAGCAACAACCCACCCTCGCTGAGTTTGAATGACACAACAACCTATGAGCAGAAGTTGGATTACAGGATTGGAGCCTGCGAGCACCCAGAATGTGCTGCAAACCAGGGTGGCTGATTTAAGCCAGCATGGGTCAAACTAATCATGTGAACCAGGTCAATGTCATGGCAGGAAAGTAGAAGGGCATGTCAGACATGGCAGTGGACCCTCCTGAAGCCCTGGGCCCTGGCAAAAGCTTCACAATGCTGCCCTGTAATGTCAGGCCTGGCTGTTGCTGTAAATGCTGCAGGAGAGTGAACCTGCATCAAAACGTTTGTGCACAGTAAACCATTCCTCTTGGCAACAGCAGCATTAGAATTGAGAAAACCTACTTCTTTTCTCACTCAAACTTTCATCTGAAAAATCTCAAAGTTACACTTTGAACCCTGACCATGCTCAGAGCCGACCCACATGATGCTGCTGTAGGTTAGCTGACTGGCTTATGTGATGTCCTGTAGATCAGCTAACCACCTGGTTAAATCACAAAATGCTCCACATGACTGCACCACAATGAATAGGCCCTTGAAATACCTGTGTTGATGTTGATTCTTCCTTCTCCACCCCTGCAATTTAAGTAATAGTTTCCAACACAGTGTGGCGTTGTTCCAAATGCTGTATTAAAATATTTGTCTTGATTCCCAATACTATGAGTACTGAACTGCTTTAATAGTGAGTAAAATTCTTAAAAGATAACTTAACTGTCAAGAATGGATTACTCTATGTTGCTAACATTTTTTATTTAGTTGTAACAGATTATGACCTGCTTGTACATGGAGCTGAAATTTGAAAAAAATGTAAAATTACACCTAGAAATAGTCTAGATATGATTTGCTAGGATAGTCTAGTTGTAATTTTATCATTATTTTTCCAATTAAAAGGAAAGTTAACATCAGAAGTACTTTAAAAATTAATTTGCCTGTTAGAAATATGTTGGATGAACATCTAAAAATAACTTCCTTTGAGAAACATGATACTTGGCAAACAGATAGATCATGATAAATTAATAGCCTCAGGTATTTTAGAATCAGACGCTTACTGAAGATATTTGACTTTGAGGCACAGGTGGTATTTTAATATCTTCTTGAAAATCTGTAATTGTTAAAGCACAAACCATCAAGTACAAAATGCATTAAGTAGTGTTCATTTCAAGGATATATTTTATACCTAATATATTTTATTTATTTATAAGGATTACAAATTTGCAAATAAAACTATTACAAAAGGTTGTACGGGTGCTACATATATATTCTCATGCTTAAATAGCTGTATAAATATTACAGTAAAACAAGTTTTTTTCCCCCATCAAGCAGGCAAAAATCAAGAAGATAGAAGCACTTTTATGCTCCATTTATTATTTATTGATTATCCAAGGAGCTCAAGGTGGCATGTATGGTTCTTCCCCTCCCATTTCATCCTCGTAACAACCCTGTGAGATAGGTTAGGCTGAGAGCAGTGACAGGTGCAAGGCCACCCAGTGAGCTTCATGGCTGAGTGGGGCTCTGAACCCTTGATCTCCACAGTCCTAGTCCTGTGAAACTCTTGCCCAGCCCTCCTCTCCCCGCCAACCTGATGCCCTCAGGCAGAATGTGCATGCCAAGCTGGCTGCAGATGATGGGAATTGTAGTCTAGAACACCTGGTGGGTGCCAGGTTGGGGAAAGTTGCTCTAACCACTATGCGCACTGGTTCTCAACTGGAGAATTAAATATAAAAGCGATCAAGACAACTTTAAAATGTTTAACTCTGGCTATACTACAGCTAACATTATGCACTGTTCAACACGGCCATTTTAATTTTAAGTGCCTTCCATTCTGAATCTCAGGCACTCTCACAACACTCCTCTGAAGGAACACTTCAGGATGCCTGCAGTCACTAGAGTTTGAGTCCTGGAAGTGATACAGTCTGCTGGACTTAACAGGTAGTCCATGCATACCTTCTCTTTGGCCTAATGCAATGGACATGTCAGAGATTTTCCCCAACTGCAATAGTTGGGGGAGATTAAAAAATTTGCAAACCAGAAAAAAAAAATCCTAAACAGCCCACTTAGTTTTTCAAAGTTCTTGCCACTAGAACACTGCCTAAATGTCTGGTATGTACAATTCCACACAAGGTAACTCCTATAAAGAACCCTTGTGTTCCTGGTGTGAAATAAAAGCAGGTAAGTGACAGTTTCAGAGGATGAACTCTCACCCCACTTTTTGTACTTGGGAATGGAAACCTGAGTACATACAAAGCCATATGAACATTTGAGGCCCCCTTATACCAAGTTGGCCCACTGAACCCAGGACCGCCCAATCTACTCCAATTGGCAGCACTTTCCAGGGTCTCAGGAATACAAAGCATATGCTCTACCACTGAGCTATGGTCCCTCCCCATGTACAGGGCAGAATGCATGCATGCTATGCATTACGAAAGCTACACACAAGTGATCTTTCTCCGATCATGGCTCACACACTCTTAAAGGGGAAAGGTGCAAAAGAATATACACTTGCACACGTTACATCTAGTGCAGCAGACATCTTTCCTGAACTTGGGTATGCATAAAGAGGTATGAAAAATGAAAGTGAAGATCAGCCCCCAGACTGAAGCTTGGTTTTTCTAAACTACCCCATAAGTGATAAGTCCTGCAACAGAGCATGAACAGGGAACATATGGAAAGCAAGGAGGTTAAGACCACTCCCACTGGTCCTGTCCCTGATCTACACACATTCAACAGAGGTTGTGAATAAATCATACACAAGTACAAACCATACGTGCAGAGGCTTATTCATGTGAACAAGGATTCTGTTTTTTTGCAGGCCCTCAGATCGCAGAGATAGTTTGCATACTTGTAGATCTGTTCAAAAGCTCCAATTAACATGTTGGGGGTGGGGCCAGCAGGTCTGATCTTGACCCATCCTTTCTTCTCCACACTTTCCCTGTTGCATGAGCTGGGCTTCTAAGTCACCCCAGGTTAAGTCCAAGAGTGACAAGTGTGTGAGGTCAGAGAAGTAGTCTTTGAACCTTGATGACTGGGTGGAAAGTTGATTAGAAAAATACAGGATTTCATTTTAAATTTAACTATCATGTTTCTCTTTTTTAAAAAAACAACAGCTGGTTAAACTTAAATCTAAATATAAGCACATTAAACCTATACAGGCAGTCCCTGGGTTACGAACGAGATCCGTTTGTAAGTCTGTCTTTAAGTTGAATGTGTATATAAGTCAAAACAGAAGCCGCACAATGTTTTCAAAGTGTCGCAAAGTATAGTGTGCACGTTCGTAAGTACGAACCACTGTATTTAACTCAGATTTTTACATATATAATGGCAGTCCGTCTGTTCTTAAGTATGAATTGTCTGTAAGTCAGATCGTTTGTAACCCAGGGACTGCCTGTACTATGAAAACTGAATTAATACCCATTTCCAAACCATTGGAAAATATGTTTTTGGGGTCAAGATTATAAACCTGGCAAATAGGTCAAATACTTCATTGCTATTATGCGCTAGATGTCTTTATGTGCTCATATTTTAATGCTCTTTAAACTACCTGAGCTCTGCAATTTGCTTAGTACTGAAGTTCTAAGTTTTGTTTCCTATAAACAAACAAGGACATTTCCTTTTCATCTTCTGAAAATAAACTGCTCTGCACAGTAAACAAATACTAACCTACTTCTGGAAAGTTCTGGACCCTCAATTGTCTTTAAACAAAGACACATGTGCATGCACTTTGACTGCAATGAGCAAAATGTTTGGATTGTCAGCTACTTTTTGTTTCTAGGACGGAGATGAACTGGGGCAAGGCAGGGGCGTTATGCAATATACAAGCAGCAGCAGAACTGAAACAAAAAGCAACAACACTAGAATAAAGAGAGAAGAACATTGTTTAGTGTGCAACTTTATGTGTTTATTCCCACAGTTTACCCACTGAGGAAAAATGGTTATTTCTGCTGCTAGTTGTAAGAAAGATCCTGTGTGTGCACGTGTGTGTGTGTGTGTTTCCACACATGCAAGCATATAATACAAAACAAACGCTCCAAGAGAGGTTACATCACATGTCCATATTTACTTGTAAAGTAACATGCTTCAGTAGTTAGAGCAACCTATTATTATGCATCATGTCTAGAAAATATATGAAATACTAATGGGAAATGCAATTTAAATCATTTATTAAGAGAGCAATCCTATGGCCCCAAGACAGCATCTGGGGCACTGTAGGATGCTGCAGATCTTCTTCTCTGCACCTGAGCGCAGAGGAGGAGATCCTCCCTCACCCTCTCCCAGCCACCACGGAAAGCTTCTCTTAGGAGGTTGCAACGGTGACCTCCTAAGAGTAGATGGAGAGGGAGGAAGGAAGGGGTGTGTACTGGTGGGCAGGGCAGGAGAGAGGGGAGGCCAGGATATGCAGTATCTATGTCCTCTCCAGCCCCCTCCCCGCCCACCAAAAGTTAAGTCAGCTAGATGGGCTCAGACACTTAAAACAATTTAAACAGAGGAACAGAGGCAAAATCACCTCCGTCCTACTCTCATCACCCTGGCTGGATCTTGCTGGAAGGGCATAGGATAAGCTTGGAGCCCTCTGTCTATCGGGAGCGCAACCATAGGACTGCGCTTTAAATCAGTCTTTTTCTTGGTTCCTGAATGATGAGACTATGACAAGTATCAGCAGGGATCAAATTCAATTGGTGGAGTCAAAAGGTTTAAGAAATTTAAGCATGTACCCCTGAGGCATAATTCATTCATTTCTATTTGCAACCTTTCACAGGAGAAGTGTGGGGGAGGGCTGGAGATGAAAGGGAAATGAAATGCAAAATAAAAATGCAATACCTGCAAGCTTTCAAGCAGTTCACACATTCTAAGACATCTCATTCCAAGAAGCTATTGTTAGATGGATCTTGAGCTAAGATATGTACAATCACATACATAAACAGCAAATGGAATCTGTCACTTTTCACTGAAAGGCTCTGAAACTGCTCAAGCCAGCCATACAAACAAGGTGCCATTTGAAAGCCCCCGTGATCCAGAAAATGATGACACAGTCATCAAACTGAACAGATGTTCACAGACTCAGATTCAAGTTCTAAAGGCTCTTGAGTCCACCTTAATACTCACATACCCTGCTCTAGACAGCCTAGGCCTTGCTATGACATCAAATCAGCGGAGTCAATGGTAGTAAGAGGGCTATTAACCCCCTCTTTCTACAAAGTCCTACTGTGACAGAGTTAAGCAACCAGTGCCATGATGAGAGGATGGCACAGAGAGACAGGCAGAGCGGATAGAGGCCAAGGAGGAGACTGTAAGGGCAGTAGTAGATGATAAGCTCAATGTGTGTTTGCAATTAAACGTGTCTAGATTTTACTTTCTAAACAATAGCCATTGTGTTGGGATTGAGATTGTTGTGCAGGGGTGTGTATGTTTCCAGAACTCCCAGCCCCAGCCCCCCAAAATCCTCGAATGACCACCAACCTTGGAGCCAATCATGTATTTAACGTATCATTAATTTGGTCTAAGGGTGAAGAGTTTCTATGGAGAACCAAGATACAGCCCGTTGTACCAATGTAGCTTTATCGTAACTGCAGTTTTATTCAAATCATTGCCGTAACACAAGAAGGCTTGAGAATCCAGGCTTTATCCTTCTCTATATTTAAGAAAAATCCCAAGAACAATAGCAGCAGAGTGACAAAATGAGCTCACAATTCAGCAAAGACCGGATCAACAAGTTGTAGAAGGCTTTGGCAACAGCATACTCCCAGGATCAAATGCAGCTACACCCATGCAATGAGCCAGCAAAATGTAGCCTCCACTCTCAGAAAACAAGGTGGTAAATCTAGTTTTTTAAGTTAAAAAAAAATCACTGGCAACTTTTTTTTTTTTTTAAATGCAGTCTTCCCCCCAGAGGTGCTAGGGATGATGGGAGTTGTAGTCCAACACATCTGGAGGGCATCAAGTTGGGGAAGGCTGGTGGGGGGATTCAAGTCTTTATTGCAGACATGTCATACACACCCTTTCAAAGTCACTGGGAAAGGACAGAATAATAAACACCACATAAGATATCAGGCACTGAGAAAATGGAGATTCAGGAAAGGAATAACGATTTATTTAAACCTCACTTAACTTTCAAGAAAGATACTTTAAGATAAGATTTGTCACATGAACATCCAAAAGTGAATGATCAGCTAAAATTTCATTGTGATTTGTACTCACCAGTAAACATTTTTGTAACAGCTTTGCTCTGCTTCCGGGCAGAACACAGGAGCAGCAACCATGGAGGAAAAAACTCATAGTGACTAGCGAGAAGTTCAGCTATAGTTCCAGATAAGGCCGTAGACGTCTGGTCACCTTCTGCAATGTTACAACCCTCATCTACCGAATCTACGAGGAGGAAGAGACTTTGCTGGGGGGGTTTGGTTCCCAGAAGGGGGAGCAAAATGCACCTGTAACAAAATAGAAAAGAGAGAAATATCATGTATACACACAAGCTATTCACAATCATACTCTATTTGGAATTTGCACGCCGCCCCCTGTCCCCCGGGATGGAGCTTGTATATACACTAACAAAGTGGTGCTTGCTGTATACCGTACTTTAAATTAAGAGACTGACAGGGAATTCTTTTCCTGATATTGTTAGGGACTGCTGCCTCACTTTCAGCCACTTTAACATTTGATTCAGCCCTTTACATGTGTAAAACAAATTACTACATGCACATCTGCATTATGCTTGTGACAATGCAGTAAACAGGGAAGCCCAAGTTCAATAAGAGTTAGATATTCACATCAGAATTTATACAAAGTCTGAAAAGAGGTTTCATCAGTATGATGTGCAGTCCCAACAAAAACTCCAGTAACAACTTTATAGATCTGGTACAATTCACAGCAATCCTCTGGGAGCTCTTCCTGCACAAGCCCTATTGGAAAGCCCTATTGCTCTCTGGTGCTATTCTCATACATTTCCTTGGCCTTGTGCAGGAGACGTTAATGGAGGGTGTTCCCATTATGAGATAATCCACAACTGGAAAACCTTAAAGTAATGGCCTTTTATGTGATCCAGTATCCTGAAATATTAACCGCTGAATTCATTTGAGTATCCAATTTGTTTACTCCTGTAAGTAGTAAGCTCAAGCCTGCAGTGAGATGAAGATGAGTCACCTCACTTTCACTGCAAAATTCATGATTATCTACAGTATCATTAGCAAGTGTTGTAGGACAGTCTGCACAGATCAGGCACACCCATTTGCTCCTCCGCCCCCCAAGTGGTGGAAATAGATCTAACTACTCTGACATCTGCCCTAGGAAACAGGTCACACACACACACACACACACACACACACCAGTATGGGGGATCTGTACCAACAACCACACAGAATCCCACAAAAACATGCAACCCCAGCTGTGATGAAAGGGTTAACATCTAGCGTTGCCAGACAGAGTGGTCACGCCCGGCAACCTATCGGGGCTTGCCTGTAGAAAGTTCTGATGGGAGGGGGAGCTCTGCATATATGTGCGTGTGTGAGTTGAGAGGAGAGACAGGAATTAGTTAGGGAGATGAGAGAAGTGAGTTAGAGAGAAGTGAGTTGGAGGGAAGTGAGTTAGGGGGATTCTAGTCAGTCAGATCAGAGTCATAAAGTTAAATACAGGCCTGTGGCTTATGCTGGCTCAGCTTGTTTGAGCGTAGAAAGCTAAGCAGGGTCAAGCCTGGTTATTACTTGGATGGGAGACCCCTCCTCTAGTTTCCTGCATTGAGCAGGGGGTTGGACTCGATAGCCTTGTAGGCTCCTTCCAACTCTATGATCTATGAAATCTATGAAAATTCAACATAACTATTGCCTTTATGGAAAAGAGGTTGTTCCTGTTTGAAGAAATGTTTTACTTAAGAAAATAAATAACTATTTGTTGGGTTACTGAAGAGACTGTCTGGTAACTGTTTCCATCCTGAAGCTCACTCACCTAGTCACTTGGTACAGCTGCTAAGCATAAACACCACGATAACCGCTATGAAACTCACTGGGTGACTTTGGGCCAGTCACTGACTTTCAGCCCAACCTACCTCACAGGGCTGTTGTGAGGATAAAATGGAGAGGAGGAGGAGGATTATGTAAGCCGCCTTGGGTTCCTTGCAGGAAAAAAGGCGGGGTATAAATAAAATAAATAAATAAATAAATAAAAGTATTTTAACAGTTTATCTCCCACAGATTGTCTGCTCGGGTTTGTCTGGGAGTGAGTGAAGACTTGTGACAGAGTTGGAACAGTGATAGTTTAAAATAGGGTGAACTAATCCCTGAAGCTACTATATCTCAGCCCCTGGGTTAGTGTAGAAAGTCAACTAACAGCCAGGTGGTAGTGAGAGAAATACAATTAAATAACCGGCCACGTTATTGTCACACCAGCCACTCAGCTTCATGGGCTATAGTATTTAACTCAAGTTGCCCCTTGTAAGTGTAGCATCACTACTATGAATGATGGAGAGGTGAAGAAACTATCTTTCACCAAGAGTAGTCCCTACATCATGGGTCTTTCCACTGGTAGAACTCACAATTCTATTGGTAGGTGGGCAGGGGGAAGAAGCAGGCCAAAACCAGTCACTCAAATAACCCAAGAGAACTAGTAAGGATGTGTTGTTACTCTGCAATTCTTTATGTAATACTGTACATTCTTTTAAAAATGTATTTTAATCTTTCTTTGTAAATGGCTTAGAGATGTTTTTTAAATATGGTAAACAGTATATAAATCTATTAAATAGTAATAGTCGTAGTAGTCGTAATGGTAGTAGTAATAATAATGATGATAATAATAATAGTTATTATTATTATTATTGGAAGCAGCAGCAGCAGCAGCAGGCATTTTATCCCAAGATAAAATGTCTCACAACATCAACCCTGGATAAGCCCCTCTGAATATTTGGGGTTTACAATAGCAAATGTGCAAAGCAACAGAAAGATATAAGTCAGATCTGAAAAAAATATAAATACAAGTAACTCAAGAGTCTGAACATCCAGTGCATAAGTTGAGCTTCAGGTTGCAATTCTACTTTTATATTTCATTGAACTCAGTGGGACTTGCTTCATAGAATTGCACTGCAAATTTAGTAAATACAAGTTTCCTTCATTATCCAAACCTCCTATTCATCTAAATTCATTCTCTCTTACTATGCAACACCACAACATAGGAAGCTAGTGATTATTATTATTATTATTTAGATAATTACCAATTATCTAAACTTGTGATTATTCAACATAGCTATTGGGATGAATAAAGTTGTAGTACTATATTATTAACAAACATTAAAAAAAAATCTTCAACATAACTTGCATTCATGACATACCAAGGAAGTGATTCACCAACCACTTCCAGTAAGGAAGCCCCATTGACTGACCAGATGAGTGAAAGACCTGATCCACTTCTGATGTGTCATTTTATTTTAGTAACAGTTTACCATTTCTTGAACTGGCTTTTCTCTTTCTTTCAAGAATCCATATTTTTTCCTCATACACTTTCTGTATGAAATCAGTTTCCACATTTCACTTATTCAGGATTAAGTGATCACAGAAATAATTACTAATTTCTTTTAAGTTATTAAAATTCATTCTTATCATTTAAATTAGATGCCAGTTTCTTTACAGAATTCATGGCATTTCAAGGAGTCTGCAATTCTAATGTAGTCTCAAGCTGTCAAAAATATTTTGTGTAAACAAAAGCATTTGGAGCAGTGTTGCCATTCCCCCTCCAACACACACACACACACACCCAACATCAGTGTATTACATTTTAAAACACAAATTCCGTCTGAGAAAAGGAATGTTAATACACTGCATACAACTACCATCAAGTCCTCAAGGTTAGAGCATTATGCATTGCAACAAGAGAAATCATACAGTAAAGCAGAACATTTCAGTCACTGCTTCAAGTGCATCTAGCAAACTATTTTCCAACTCCCAACTGCATCATGGCAGTAAACCTATTCAGCAGATTCTTCAGTAAGGCAACTGTTCCTGTAATGAAATAATCCTGCCTAGAAAATAATCCCTTTATGTTCAAAAATGCCATCTTAGTTTCAGAGCTGAATGAACTGTGGCATCTCTGCATCATCCAAAGGTTCTGTATCTCAAAAGAGGTAGCAGTCATCTTGAAGACAAGGTGTTTGAAAATACGGTAATCATGATCATCTCTGTAGAATAAAATAGGAATATGCCGTCAAACCAAATGATATGCTATAAGTGGGAAATGGATTTGTAGAGTGACAATGTATGGAACAAAATTTTAGAGCATCTGACATCTCTGCATCTCCACATAACACTGGCTTACTCTCTTGGTATGAAACTATCCATACCATATGATCAACATCTGAAGCATCCTCCGAATACCTCCTCTGAGGGAGGTTTTGAGGATGGCAAGAAGAGAGAGGGCCTTTTTGGTGGTGTCCCCCCAACTGTGGAATGCTCTCCCCAGTAAGGCTGGCCTGACATCAACATAGTCATCTTTTTGGTGCCAGGTCAAGACTTAATATTTCCAAGCATTTGATGGCATATGATGGGACCATTTTAATACATCAGTTGAATTGTGCCATTTAATTGTCTATGGTTGTTACTGATGTTTTAGTTGTTTTATGGGCTGGTTGTATTTTAGTATGTTATAATCATTTTAGCTGTTCTAAATTCTGTATATTTTCATTTTCTTGCAAGTCACCTTGAATCTTTTTTGAGAAAGGTATCTAAGAAATTTTAATAGTAACAATAACAACATTAGATGCACACTGAAAACACAGTTGAGTCTGCTTGCAGCTGCAGTCCTAACCAGACTATTCTTTCCATAGGTGTTTGCTCCAAGTACTCATAGGTACTCTTCACTCCTCCCCTCAATAGCAACAACACCTGTATGAGGAACCCTCTTCATGCTAAATTCTTACAGCAGGTCACCCTTATAAATTCATGGCAGTAAAAATTTGCAAGGACTCATCTGTGAGAATCTACCATCCAAGCCTTTCTAGGAAAAGGTCTGCACAGGATAGAGCGCCAGCCAGCTGGATGCCCCAACATGCATGGAAACAGTGGAGAAGTAAGTGAACCCCACTCCGTGTTAAACAATCATGCTCATAGATAATTTGTGATAAAATGCTCATGGCAGCAACAAAGGGCTTTCAGCTTGGCAGTTGGCATTAATCTGGTTTCTAGAGTGGTTTGTTTAGGGAGGGGCAGTGCCATCGTGCTACCTGAACCATCTCCTGTAATGGATCTTTTTTCTAACACTTCTGGGAGTGGCAAAAATCCGAATCTCTACATAGGAGTGATCCTATAGACCAGTGATGGCGAACCTATGGCACGGGTGCCACAGCTGGCACGCAGGGACCTCTCTGTGGGCACTTGAACCATTGGTCACCAGATCGCAAAAAGACCATCCCCTTCTGCAGCATTAACCCTAATGATCTTGTTCTTTCTCACAGTGTGGAACAGAATGATTTTATTCTAGAATTCCTGTTACAGAATTCTTTTCTACATTGTTATCACATTTAAAAGATTTTGAAGAATGATGCACAGAGCATGGCTTGGATGTAAAGCCCTAACAGTTGACCTGAGTGCTGCATGTGATGCTCTCAAACTAACGGAGTATGAGCCAAGGTTTGTCAAATTATCAGCATGCATGCAATAGCAAAAATCACATTAATTGTGCAAAAGCATGCCCAATGCAAACTTTGACCTAATGCAGTGTTTGCAGTCCAAGACATAAAGTGTTTAAAATGTGTTAAGCACGTTTAGTTTTCTTGTTTATCTTGCTCATCCTAGTACAGGTTGACTTTTACTTTTACTAATCCGACACCTGTAGAAGCAGGGAAAGGACCCGGGGTAAAGCTTGCCCCATACAATTTCAGTCTGGCATATAATCATACTACAAGTTGAGAATCCCTTATCCAAAAATACATGTGCCTAATTATTTAAAAAGTTTGTATAAATTCCCTTCAGGCTATGTGTACAATGTAGTACTATAATAATTTTTTGAGTTGATTTTTTTTTCAACAAAAAACTGTTTGTATCATTGAAAGCGCTGTTATTGTGTTTTTCTTAATTAGTTCGGACAACAGTATGAGTTGTTTTTCTAAAACTAAAACCTCGGTATTAAGGTTTAATTGCAGTGTTGGCACTTTGAAATAAATAAGTTGGTTTTGTGTTGCAGTTTGGGCACTCAGGCTCAAAAAGGTTCGCCATCACTGCTATAGACCCTAGACAGTGCCCCAGATTCCCAGCTCTAACGTCAGAGACATGCTCCACTGGTACGGACAGGATCAGTACTAAGTGTTCTTGAGCCAGCTGGTATGCTGGTGTAGAGGATTTATGTCAGCATAGCTATACCGTTATGCGACCGTAACCACTATGCTAGTGACACTGCTAGCGCAAGACGCAAAAGTGGGCAGAGTTTGATATGTTGTGGGGGTGGGGTAGGACTTAGTCTGAATCCTAGATTAGAGGTTGGTGCCACCTTTCACCCCAGTGTAACACTACACCTGCAAAAAGTTGGTGCAACTTAAAAACATTCCCACTGAAGTCAGACAACTTTCTCCAAGCACCACAGCTCAATGGAGGATCCAAGAAGATCAGCAACATAGATAAGCCCAAGCCACAGAACACAAAATCTTATATATCACAGCACATGCCAGGTGGCCACATCACTTCACCCCTATGCCTACACTGCAGTTGTTCTCAACCTTGAGTTGTCAGATGTTGTTGGACTACAGCTCCCATCATCCCCAATGAGCAGAGACCAGGGATGATGGAAATTGTGGTCCAAACAACATATGGCAATCCAAGGTTGAAAAACTCTGCTCCAGATTGATGAGTTTGGTGAAAGGGCATGTTGTTGTGCAAACAACATGCCCCAAATGCCAAAACCAGCTGAGCTTTTTGGCTCAGCTCATTTTGGCATTTGGGGCGAGCAGGGGGAGAAAAAGAAGAAAATGGCTATAAAGATGGGGAGAAGCAAATTTCTCCCAAATTTTCTGGGGGTAAGTTTGGCTTGCCTTCATTTAGATGAGCTGGCCAAGGATTTCCCCCTCCTTTTACACTTAAAAATCCAGTGTTGTTCCAGGCATAGCCGTTGCAAGGCTCCCCACAGCCTCTGCCACATTTCCTGGGCCAGAATGCCCATGCAATCAACTTTGTGAGATTAGCTTCATTCTCAGGGGCATCTGGGGCTAAATAAAATGGCTGCTTTATGCAGGTGTTTGGACTTTGGAATGATGATGTTTGGTTGGTGGCAATGGAGTTGCGAGGCATTCAGGGTAGCAGTTGCTGCTGTATTGCCTCCCCGTTCCCAACTGCTATTGGATGCCACATATCAAGTCAGACCATTGGTCCATCCAGTTCAGTATGTCTACTCTATACTGCTTTTGACAGGCAGCAGCTTTCCAGGGCTTCAGACAGCGGCCTTGGCCAGCCCTAGCTGGAGATTGAACCTGGTAGATTCTGCATACAAAGCACGTGCTCTACCACTGAGCTATAGCCCTTCCTTCACACATGCTTTTGTCTTTGCTGCTGAGAGCACAGGATCCTAACTAGCCACATTGGTGTAAGCTCCAGCATGATGGCAGCCACCTTAGCTGGACTATAGGATTGTCCCGCTCAAATACTAACTTAGGATTTTAAATACTGACCCAGAAATACTGACCCAGAAAAATCCAGGAAAATTGACCTTGAACTGCTCAACTGCATCTCCCTATCCAGCTTCTGAATCTACCATTCATTTCGGTGATGAGAAAAATCTCTTGCAGAGCTCATGATGAGCTTGCAGTCAGCCACTGAATGTTCGGATTCACAAGATTTATAGCTGCTTCTGCATCTCTTATTTCCTTTTGTGAATCTATATCATACAAACAAGGAATAGGCTAGACAAATCTGAAAAGAATTTCATGTGATAAAGAGGATGCACTTCTACAGCAATGAAAGGATTTCCCTTGATAGATATAAAAGCAAGCTGCAGAGAATGGCTTCAACATGGAAAAGCTTCCATAAATGCCACAATAATTCTTTATAACAAGTTTAAAGTAACAATACTGGCAAACAGAATGTCTATTTTGCTCCAGTGAAGACAGTGGTACCCTTTTGTATTTCAATGGATACAACTTTCATCTTTATATTTAACACAACCTGCGTGGAACTAGTACTTGTAACTGAAGAAAGGATGTGTGAAACCACAAAGGAACTGTGCCTTGATAGTTTGGCATAGACTTTGCAGTTATTCTTTGGAATTCCTTAGCCGTACTAAAAATGCTCCATCTAACATCCTTTGCTTCCTCTGCAGCTACACCAAACTGATGGTTCAGTCATCTTGCAATTCACCAGGATCCCTAGACTGCTTTTGTAGTCTCATTTTTTCACTGTTGGAAAACCGGATGCTAAATGTTTTGGCCCCAAAAGACATGACTTTACATGGGGTACTATAGAATTACATTCCACTTCTGTTATTCAACTTCATGAAGCCATCCCATTCATCCTGCATAATTTCCCAATGTCTCTTTATATTAACAATGACTCTTTACAATCTCATCTGCAGATTTCATCAGCATCCTCCTACTTCCTGCAGAAGGTCACTAATGAAAAATAATAAAAATGGTTTAAGGACTGATAACTAGAGGAATGCCACTAATTTCTTCATTTTCCCTTTAGCCAGTTCTTTACCACCTTTGTATTACTGTTTTACTGAATTTCAAATGTGCTAATCTATTTCATTTTCTTGGTTCAAAAAATCAGTTGTAGGACTGTGATGAATACATGCTGCCTTACTTGGGAGTAGGAGCTTGGGAGCACTCCTGGATCCTACACTGTCCCTGTTCCTGAGTCAGTCCAATCTAGCAACAGTTATCCATGCCTTGGTTACATGAATCACAATTAGACTATTGCAATGCACTTTATGTGGAACAAACTATCATTGAAGAACATCCGGAAGCTTCAACTGGTGCAAAACCTGGCAGCTAGACTGCCAACCAATGCATGGTATTTTGGTCACATCACTCCAATACTGAAAGCTCTCCACTAGGTCTCAATTTCCCCTTGGGCATAATTCAAGATGTCGGTTTGCTTAGGGCTTGACTATCTGATGGAGCACCTGTCTTAATAGGAACCTGCTCAGTTATTAAGGTCAGCAGGATCTTTGAAGACATCCCTGTTTGTAGAGGTCTGCTCCGTGGTCACGTGGGAACTCTGGAACACACTGCCTCTGGAGTTGCAATTGGTCCCCACTCTCTCTGCATTCAGGAAGGGGATCAAGACATATATTTTTAGATTGACTTTTTAAATGTTTTTATGGTTTTTAATGTTGTTTTTATTATGTTTTTAATCTGGTTGTTGTTTTATTTTTTGTACACTGCCTTGGCAGGTTTCAGAAAAGCCATATAGAAATACCTTAAATACATACATACTGTACATAAAAATATATACTGAATTATTCTTTTCTTTAATATTTGTCCTCTAGCCTTACCTACAGTAAATTTAGGCTTATGAGTCTATAATTACATGGGTTTTTATTTCCTTTCTTGAATGGGTTGGTACATTAGCCATTTAGTAATCAGATACAGCCTGTTTGCCCCAAAGTGCTTACTATTAATATTCTTGATTAAAATTGTCTTTCTGCCAAATATACTAAACATGAATCAAATAAGATCTTGGAATCCTAACATGAAGAGTTCTAGGTCTTTTTAGGGTGCAACCCTATACTACTTTCCTGTCATGCTGGCAGGGCAGCAGGGATCAAGAACTGGTGTTTTTCTCCCCCGTCCCCATTCCTGTTACTTAATGGGTTCCCTCCCATTGGTTGCAATGGGAAGGAAATCATGTATGCCCATTCCAGGGTTACCGTACATTTCCCCCAATTCCATGGGCGTGTCAGCAGAATGGGTCTGACCTGCCCCAATATGTCCATAGAAAGCCCCCCTTTTTGCCCCAAACTAAGGCTGGAGAGACAGGGGCTGCAGATGTTCCTATAATGGCTGGGAGAAGGTGTGTGAAATCATGTCTCCTCCTCAGAGGTCAGACTTGCTTTCCACCCTTGGAGGGTGAGATCCTAAACATCCTATGGCCCCAGGATACCCTCCCAGGGATACAGGACTGCGGCCTTAGCCTATCTTTTCCAGTTCCATTATATTGTTTAAGAGTAGGCAAGTAGAATGCATTTTAGATTTTAAGGACACT
Source organism: Shinisaurus crocodilurus (assembly GCA_021292165.1). NCBI lineage: Eukaryota > Metazoa > Chordata > Lepidosauria > Squamata > Shinisauridae > Shinisaurus > Shinisaurus crocodilurus. The sequence continues at coordinate 45,131,484 of CM037876.1, forward strand.
CATCTCTTTTCTTATAACCTCTGACATTTTGCGCTGCCTTCTTGACTGCAGCAGTGCACTGAAAGACACAGCCTGTGTTCTTCAGCTGAGCACCCTAAAGGCTGTGAAGGTATCTCTCTCTCTCTCTCTCTCTCTCTCTGACACACACATACCGTGCAACACCCTCATTTATCAGTACTGAATTTCACTTTCCATTTCAATGCCCATAGTTAATATAGGCAAGGTAATAAGTTCAAATGGATCACTGTATCATCTTGTAGGTCATACTTTGACACTAACGCAGCAACAATAACTATGAAATTTCAGTGTCTACTTTTTCAGTGTTACTATATCTTTATACAATCTACTTTAGCCATAGTCTCCTTTAGACATAGCTATCTTTGTTTCATTATTTTACAGATCATTAATATGTTACGTGAAGGTCCTCCAAGTTTTCAAAGGCCTGTAATCCATACTAAAGCAGTCAGTACTAATCTAGAAATAAACTCTATTTTGACATGCTTTAAAGATTGTAAAATTACAGCAATGATAACATTCTCCATTTATGGTAGCATGCACTCTAAAATCAAGCTTTCCTCCTTATTTGTTCTCTTCTACTCACAAGCTACTTCTCTGGGTCATAACATATCCTAAATCAAGCAAATATCCTTCTCTATACCATTCTGATTTATATCTAAAGTGGTCTCTAGCACTACCATGTATGGTGGCTATTTCCATCTCTCCTAATGGATGCATTTAGTAGGAAAAAGAGAATGCTATGGAAAAGATCCACTTTTTGAACTTGCTCATACACAACAAGGTCAGAAATAAAAACGTGCAGTGAAATATTGCAACCACATTCAAAAGGGAGATAATAAAGGGAATTACACAGATGAAACATTTCTGAGATCATGAAATGTTAGGATCTCTATGCATTATATTTATTTTAACCCCATCTTTGTTCAGAAGAGTTTGGGGCAGAATACATGGCTCCCCTCACCCTTTTATCCTCAGAACAAGGCTGTAAAGTAGGTTAGGTTAAGAAATTATGACTGGCCCAAGGTCACCCAAGCAAGGTCTGTGGCTGAGTAGGAATTTGAACCCAGGTCTCCTTAGACTAAGTTAGGAGAAGAGCCATAAGTTAGTGGCAGAGCATATGCTTTACATGCAAAAGGTCCCATGCCCAATCCATGGCATCTCCAGACAGGGCTTGGAAAGACTCCTGTCTGAAATCCGGAACAGCCGCTGGGCCCTTTCCAGTATAAATGAATAGGCTTAACATAGTTTACAATTATGTTGGTTACAATTCTCACCCCCAAAAGAACCACTTAATACAGCAGTTTCTCTCACACTTAGCCTGTTTTTCCAGAACTTCCATAATGTTAGAATGGAGCTCTAACCTTAGTAATGAACATGGATGAGATGTTTTGCCAGTACTGTATTCTTATTTATTATATTTATACCCCGCCTTTTTTCCTGCAAGGAACCCAAGGCGGCTTACATAATCCTCCTCCTCCTCTCCGTTTTATCCTCACAACAACCCTGTGAGATAGGTTAGGCTGAGAGTCAGTGACTGGCCCAAAGTCACCCAGTGAGTTTCATGGCCGAACGGGGAATAGAACCCGGATCTCCTGAGTCCCAGTCCAACACTCTAACCACTACGCAACACTGGCTCTTGTCTGTTCCTGGCAACTTCCACCAAAGTTACAAATAGTGTCCATAAGTTTTCTTCAGTTTGATGCTGATCACACTTTGTGTTGTCTTTTAGATTACTTCTGTATGAAACTACTAAGGTGAAAGGATATACCGTACAACTTGACTATGCTCCTCTCCATGCTCTGAAGCCCAGGTTCAAGAAGGGATGGGTTTAGGTTCTGAGTTCACATTACACACTCATTTTGTACCCCTTTCCCTACAGATATCTAACAGATGGCATTGCTGTTTTGACAACAAATAAATCTATAATTCTATTTTTGACAACAAATAAAATCAAGCAGCTCTTTTTCTCACTCTGGCTGCAGTCACATGTAACGTTAAGCCAGGAATCCTACAATGTGAATGAGCAGTGTGCTGATGCACGCAGCCTATTGACTCCTGCTTTTCTTTTCCCTTCTTGCAAGTGGGTAAACAAACCAGGAAGGGGATAGCTTTACATTATTTCTTTTTCTTTTCTTTTCTTTACATTATGTCTGAACACAGAATTATGGTTTCTTGAGCCCAAATAAACTAGGATTTGTAAACCAACCACCACCCCTGGTTTAAAGCTTGCTTACAAATCCTGGCTTGTTTGTGCACAATAAACCATAATACGAGGTTAGGATGTAACACAAAACTATCGCCTTCCTGGGAAATGAACCTACTGTATGCACCACACTGTGGCTTATTAAGCCAGGAATCCCAGTTTAGCATACAACCTATAAGCTTCGCAGGACTGTATATTGCAGTGGTTACTCCCCTCACTGTTTCTAAACTTTAATTTCTGGATATTCTACAGGGGTGGGCAACTTGTGGTCCTCCAGATGTTTTGCTCTACAACTCCCACAATCCCACACCATTGGCTATGCTGGCTCAGGCTGATGTGAGTTGTACGCCCAAATATCTGGAGAGCCACAAGTTGCCCAACCTGTTCTATAGGTTTCTCAAATTATGTACAAGTACAATTCAGCTTTTCACTTTCATTCATTCATTGCATTCACCCCTAAACAAATTGCTTCTTTCTGCCATTCATCCTTCTTCTCCCCAACCCTTTCTCATCTATTAAGAAGCAGAAGGTCATAAAAAAATGACTCGACCCAGCAACAAAAGTAGCATAAATCACAGCAACAGTATTAACTAAATCTATTCCACAAGTTATGACTTCAGCTTCTTATATATACCAGGTCCACAAGAGATGATTTTTAAATAGCACTGTTCCAATTGTGCTACCACCATCACATATTTTATGTGGGAATTTATCCCAGAGGTCCTACTAGTTATTTAGTGCAAGAAGTTCCTCCAAAGCCCCAGAAGACTGGTTATAGGCACCATCCAGAACAAGTCAAGCACACTAAAGTAGTACCAAAATCAATGGAAGTTGAATTCATTTAACTTTCACTGGATTGTGTTCTAAGTTGTTTATATCAATCCAAGCAATGGATGATGGGAAAAATTATCATGACACTAAAGCCCAAGGCACTATCTGGGTTCTAAATTGTGCAGAGAGCGTACTACAGAAGCACAGCAAGCTCCCTGCTGCAGATGTGTGCCCTCCAATGTACAGAGGGTACCAGGGCCTGCGACACGAGGGAGAGGGCAGAGTTGGCTAGCATATCCCTGCTGTCCCCTCAAGCAATGCTACTTGCATGAGAAGACCACCTGAACAGGGTTTCTGCTATTCTTCAACAGTATAGTCAACTGGATACAGGACTGGACCCAGATGGTAAGGCAGGGGTGCAGAACCTCAGGCCCAGGGCCCCAATCTAGCCCTCTGGGGTCACCCAGAAGGCCACAAATCTTTCCCCTGGCCATGCTCCCTTTCACCCAAGCATCAATCGTTTGGTAGTTTCCTGGGTTTTGCGCATTTCCCCCCACATTGTAAAAGCTTCAAATGCTTTTCCTGAGGACTAGTTACCAGCAGTAAGATCTTTAAGCTAAAATATGCTGGTATGGGGGGATTGGCTGCACCTCTTGTGCCTTTGGCCACACTCACCATTGGAATGGAACCCCCAAGAGCTCCCCTAAAATGGAATTTGGCCCTCAGGCTGGAAAAGGTTCTGCACCTCTGTGCTAAGGGCTCAAATCCCAACTCAGCAGTGACTCACTGGAGGCCTTGGGTTAAGTCTAGGAATGTGTGACACTGGATAACTCATTCTATTTGAGCTCAGTGGACTTTTGACACATTTCCAACCTGATGGCCACAAGCAGGCTGAGGGGGTGTGTGTTCAGCTTCTGCGAAATTGCTTGAAATATTTGTGCAAATTTGAGCCGAGGACTGCGTATCTCTAGCACAATTTGCGCAAATTGGGACCAACTCGTTAGATTCGCATTGTTTTTCTTGTTGTAGCATTTAACATGAAAAGTATGGGAATATCTTCCTCTCACTGCATATGAACACACTCCACCTTGGCCACCTTGAATTTTCTGACAGTTAATTTCAGATCTGTGCAAAATCCGGGCCTCCGCTCTGCAATTTGCACAAATTTGTAAGGTCGAGGCCCAAATTTTGCGCAAATTCCCTGGCCTTAAAAAAGAAGAAAGAAAATCATGCAAATCATGGCCTGCTTTAAAAACAGAAATCCATGTGCTGGCTTGACTTGCGGCAGAGTGAGTTGGGGCCAGCGCAGTGCTGGCGGAATGGAATCTGCAGGGCCGAATGGAATCGAGAAAATCCATCAGATTTTTAACCCCCCATCAGATTCCTCGCACATTCCTAGTTAAGTCACTACTGGCATGCAACACAGGGTTGCTGACATTTGTCATAAACAGCCAACAGCACGTTAAACATTCACACAGAAAAGCGTAGCTTAAAACTTATGCAGACCACTAATGCTTTAAGACCGCAAAGTATGTAAACTACTGTTTCAGTAGTTTGAAAAATAATCAAAATTAAAGTACGGTATATACTAGGAAGTAATCTCTCTCATTCCTATTTTGTTCAAGTTATTCCTGATGCCAAATATGGATGGATAGGTGATGTACTGGAAAAATGTGGCACCTAGAAAGATGAAAGAAGACTGTCATGTGATACAGTTAAAAGCTTCAAGCAGGGGCAGGGTGGGCATGGGGAGAGAAGAATTGTTTTTCCAGAAGCTAGTGAATGCACGGATGAATCTAAAAACAGAAACATGTCGCCGAATAAGAAGCAGAGATGAAAAGCACACAAGCAAATGTAGCAAAAAAATGGGGAATGGGTAGGAACACTCATCCTTATTTTATTTTGACAATTTATAGCCCACCCTTCTATCAAATGCTCCCCACAGTGGCTTCCAACCCAGCAGCCCTCGTTGCTCTGGCTGGTTACAAAGACCAGAGCGTATGTGTTTCCCCCACCCCACTTGCTTCTGCAGTCTCAGGGCAACTGGGAAAGAGCTCTATTTGGCAGAGAGGGGGTACCTGCAGCTGCTCATTCACTGGCTGACGGCTGGGGCCAGGCTGGTCCTCCCCTTGCTATGGCTTTCTTCCAGAGGTGGGAATGGGTGCTGTGCAACTGATTTGCTGTTACAACCATCCTATTCTGCATTCACAGGAACAAAGGAAAATAGCATTAGGCACTAACCTAGGGGTGGGCTCATGGGCTCTGTCTGTACTGTTCACATACCTTGCTGCAGAGATACATTTCCCAGTGAAGCCAGGTGAGAATACGCCAGGATTGCCATCTGCTTTGTTTTGGTATACTTATAAAAGGATGTCCCTGGAAAAGGGACATGCCCAGTTGCGTGGGGTTGGGATTAAGTCAAGAATGAGGGCAGGTGAAGGAAACACCAAAGCCTGCTCCAGCTGGACTGCTGCCCCCCATAGGGTCAACTACAAACAACTGCCCTGGTGAATTATGTTTTTCATTTTATCTTTCTAACTAAGTGCCTAAGGTCCTAGGCCAGTGTAGCGAATTGGTTAAGAGTGTTGGACTGGGACTTGGGAGATCCAGGTTCTAGTTCCCACTCGGCCATGAAACTCACTTGGGTGACTTTGGGCGAGTCACAGACTCTCATCTTTATCTACCTCACAGGGTTGTTGTGAGGGTAAGATGGAGAGAAGGAGGAGGATTATGTAAGCTGCCATGGGTTCCTTGCAGGAAAAAAGACATGATATAAATAAATAAGTTCTGCTTTTTCTTCTTTCCTCCCTCCCAATTCCTTTACCTCTTGTGTCATGTCATTTAGACTATAAGCTTGAGGGCAGGAATTGCCTTATTATTTATCTTCATAAGTCACCCTGGAAGCCTTTTTTTTTGGCTGAAGAACTGGGTAAAAATGCTTTAAATAAATACGCGAGTTTTGTTTGGGCACAAACTTCCAAGAAATCCCTGTAGGGTTTGTGTTGCTTCATGTTTGAGCGTTTACCCAGTTTTCCATTTCCACTGAGAAATGCAGTAAGTCCAACACTCAGAGAACTGTACCTATCCTGATCAGCACCTCTGTCCTGATCAGATAGTTTGATTCCACCTCAGAGTCAAGGCCAGAAAGCAGCTGGCTTGGTGAGGTCGGCTGAGAGGGAGTTTGTGCAGCAGGAAACAAAACGAGTTGTGGAAAACCTTGTAAATACAAATAATATAAAGCTGTCTCATCTCCTGAATTCATCACCCTACTGAAGGAAAGAGAGTGGAACATACTCTGTTTATTCAACTGAATAAGCAGCAGATCTGTCTTGAACTTTTTAAAGAATTAAAGCACATTTAAAATTTGCTAAAAACCACCTTTTATGGGAACATACTGATAATACTTCAGAATCCCAATGCAAGAGTAATACTGTCAGATTTCTCTAAAACATCTAGGAGGATTACTCAACAAGGCATAGAGAATATCCTGATAGGAAAGCCAACATCCTCCCACTTCTCCTAACGCCTCAGGCTGAGCTACTGGGATTTTTTCCAGAGAGTCCCCCCCCCTCCCAACTAAATAGCATCAATTGTTTTGAAATAGCAGAAATCATCCAAAAGGAACTAGGCTATTGCCTCAGATCTGCTACAATGTATCAAGAAGAGTGAAATCTAGTTACAACTAAGACTATTATCATTCATGCAAAGGAGGTATTACAAATTTAAAGCAGAAACAAAACAAACCACCTGCATCCCAACAAAAATGCATAAGCGGTAGTAAAGTCGGTAGACAACCTACCAACATCTTAGTTAGATTCTTGACAAATGATTCCCAACACTTATTTTAACCTTCATTCCCTCTAACAGCAAACTTGGTTTTGATGAGTAGGGAAGTGAAATGGGGACACCTACAGACAAGGTAGAAGGTTTTGCATACTGTGGGGACTTCCAAGCTCTGCAGAAAAACATTACTTTATTCATGTGAGGTTTTGTTCTTTTTAAACAAAGCCGCCCCACAGGAACAGAATTATGTAAGGAACAATAAAAAGGGCTGACAGCAACAAAAACAGTCTGTCCTTCTGCAAAGAGAGGGGAGAACACAGGATAAAAATGGAATGCTGTGCAGGTTCAAGTCCCCAGTAGGGCAAGTTGCCACCAGGCAAAAGGGAAGCGAGAGACTTCCCTTCAATCTAGAGCCTAATATGGGGAGGGAAATTAGGGTTGAGGCATGTATGCCTGACAGAACACAATCCCTGACCCACTCGGCAACACTACCACCAACCCCTTCAGATCCTAAGAATTTAGGAGGTATACATCTTTAGCGATGTAAATGGTCTTTTGGGAACGATTAATTAGGATTGGAGGGGAGGGGCAAGCACTTCTTCCCATGCAAATTAATTCCTCAAAATTAATTTGTGTTTTACTGGGGGATCCCGGAATACAGGAAGGACAAGGAAAATTAGGTTCATGGATGAATACCATTGGATGTGTACCTCCAAATGACAATTTTCCCAAGCAAAAAAGGGCTCACGATAATGGAACGGCAGCGGGCAGACAACTCAGTCCTGCCATGGAGTCCCCTGGGATACCTATGGGAGGACCGAGGGGTAAGGAGGGGGCAAACAACCCATGGTGAGCCCGGTCATCTGTCGGGCACACTGTAGGTTGTTTGGGCAACAACCATCCTACAGTAGCTTATTGCCAGGGTGGGTTAGCATGATGTGCAAACCCGCCCCATACAATTCCTGTAAAGCAAACACCCTTTTCCATACCCTCTCATGGGCGTACCAATTTCTTAACCTCCTTTTTAAATCCAGCCCAGTCTTGTTTAAGGCTGGAGCTCTGCACATACTTACCTGGGAATAAACCCTACTGAATTCAATATGACTTAATTCTGAGTAGATATACATAGGACTGCACTGTAAGTCAGCAATGTGAACCAATAAAATATTTAATTGGTTAATCATTGGCATTTTTACAACTGATTAATTGGTAAATTTTAAATAGTTCTGTATATTACTAATCCCTTTACGATACATTTTTAAAAGCCTGAAATAGCTTATGATTTAATAAACAAGACAACCCTAGCATGCTTACTCAGAAGTAAATCCCACTATATTTAATGGGTCTTACTCCCAGATAAGTGAGTCTAGCATTGCGGCCAAAGATCTACTGGTCTCTGTCAAAAGGAAAGGCCACCTTTAACATTTTCTTTTTAATTTCCTATGTGTAATATACAACATAAATCAAAATAGCCATAAAAAAATATGTACACTTAATTCTCAGCCCAACTAGTTAAAATTGGCTCCCATTGATTAATCAAAGTTTTAGATGAGTAATCTAAAGACTGGAGCCTGTACCCTAATAATCTGAATGCATCCACTCTACATCTTTACTTAAATCCACACATATATTAGACTTGTACTTAATCATTAAGAGAGCAGACGACAGGTACAGCTATACATTTTGCATACGGTACATTACTTCTAGCTCCCCTTCAAGAGTGCAGGCCAGGGAGGAAATGGCAGATAAGGCTCTAACTAGTCACACCCTTCGGAGATTATAAATAATTGATGCTTTATTAAAAAGAGAGAGGTCCATTTGCTTGTGTAAATACTGTTACCTCGTATGAGCTTTCTTTCCAGCATCAGTAAATTCTTCACCTGCACTCTTTCAGTTCTCAGTGGCATATTTAATTCCACTGCCACACCTCTGTAATCCAAATTTATGGAAACATCCCTCTTCTCTCTCTCTCTGTTTTTACTACTGAGTTATAATGTAACTGCATGCTTGGATTAATTTATCCCGATGGGTGATAATTATGTGCAATGCTCTATTGCGGTTTGATGTTAAGTACATCACTGATTAGGGAAGCTTTAAGAGTGAAAATATCAACTCAACGTTGTACAGAACTGAGATGCACCAAAAACTGAAATGTTTGTTTTGGGGAAAAAATAATGTTGAATGTAGGGCTATCCCACCAAAGTGATTTGAGTATTGTGACATCCAAGATTTGAGGTGTTCTGTGTAGCTTTGGAGAAAAGGAGTAACCCCCTCATTCATTCATCTTTTAAGTCACCCTATAACCAAAGCTCTCAAGGCGACATACATAAATACAAAATAAAATCCAGTAAAATCAATAAAATCTACTTAAGGATAATAAAAATTAAAAGCAGTCTTATGCACAGAGCATACACATCACAACTAATCCAAGCAGCACCATTGTTGCACAGCCTTTATATTTTTAAATGCAATATAAATATTGGAGGTGTACAGTCCAATCCTAGGCATGTTTACTTGGAAATCCCACTGAATTTGATAGCTCTTCTTGCCAGGTGTGTATCCAATTACGGACTTAGATAAATGAGTGCCCTATGTAAGCTGCTATGAGATGAATGCTCATGTTCAGCTATGTTTGATGGATTATGCCAACAGAAGTTTGATTTCTAAGAATATAAGCACGTAAGAAGAGCCATGCTGGATCAGACCAAGGGTCCATCTAGTCCACCATTCTGTCCACACAGTGCCCAACCAACTGCCCAGGGGGAAACCACAAGCAGGACATGAGTGCAACAGCATCCTCCTGCCCAAGTTCCCCAGCAACTGGTGCATGTAGGCATGCTGCCTCTGATCCTGGAGGTAGCATATAGCCATCAGGACTAGTAGCCATTGATAGCCTTATCTTCCATGAATTTGTCCAATCCCCTTTTAAAGCCATCCATATTGGTGGCCATCACTACATCTTGTGGAAGTGAGTTCCATAGTTTAACTATGTGCTGTGTGAAGAAGTACTTCCTCTTATCTGTCTCGAATCTCCTACAATCAGCTTCATAGGATGACCCCGGGTTATCCGGGGTCACATTCTAATGATGTGATTTCAAAACTTGAATAGCATTGCCAATGTTGGCCAAGAGCTACCTTGACTTTCAAGAGTTCATTGACACTTGCAAGTCAATAAGAGCAACTGGGACACACACTTTCCAACTTTTTTTTAAAATGATGGACAACAGTTCATTGCATCTCTGCAGTGATGGGATGCAATCCAGAGACACTTGGGCATGCCTAAGATTCACTGAAGTCACTTTGATTTCCAAACATAGGGCTGCAATCCTAAACATATTTGGGAGTAAATCCCATTGAACTCAATAGGATTTACTTCCAAATAAGCATACTTAGGATCAGGCTCTAACTGTACTCTTATGTTCCACTGATTTTGAACTGCAATCCTACACACTCCCTTGGTAATAAGCGCCGCTGAAACCCACGGGACACGGTTCTGAACAAACATACATAGGAACAGGATGTACTGTAAGCCTAATTTTCTCTGGTATCTACCTGCTTGAAACTGCTTGCATTTTTCTGGGAGCCTGGGTCAACAGCTGTGCTTTAAAGTTAGGAATGGTCTGATCTGATGTACTGTTGCAGCTGTATTCAAAGAGGAAGCCGATTAAAATTTAATTTTCATGGCCTTTGAAGCTTAAAGGCCCAAAAGACACAGTCAAAGAGAAATATGCAAAGCAAGGATGCGAGACTGAGATGTTTCACAGAAGTGAAATCCCTGCATGCTGCATATAGACAACTCTTTGCCTGGACTTTTGTCAGATACCTCTGCTGGAGAAAGAGCTCCCCTTCCTGACTAAAGATGAGAGGGAGAACAAAATCTACCACCCCAATGCTAAAATTTAAGTAAGACTATATTAAGGCAAGAAGCAAGTCGTAGAGCAGCCTTCACCAGCTGGTGCCCTCCAGATACTCACTGCGCTAGGGAGTGGCCCCTAAATCTTAAGAGGATTTCCCTTCTCAACATGCCATATACAGCAGGCAGAGTTTTTAACAGAGGTTTCCTCTTGTTCCACAAATAAAAATGAGGTAGTATGGAGATTAAAAGAATTTCAGACTTACGCTTTACACACATAAACTGTTCTAATTACATGTGTAGGTGTATATGCACATCCATATGCATAAAATGGGAACGTGTATTAGGATACAGGAATTGGCCCTGCTTGTATAGAGGAATTTGCTTGTACAGAAGAATAGGAATTTGCTACTTAATGTGAAGCAGCCCTCAGTAAGCATGGAGGATGTTGGGTAACACAGACATACACACACTTTTTTCTTGGTATGATTTTGTGGATAGGCTTTAGCTACACTTAGGGAGATACCGATCACCATGTTTGGGAACAGACAAGGAATTTTCCCACATCAGACTGGCAAAGGAGCCATGGCTTTCTCTGCTTCATGCACAGTGTGCAGCTTGCTCACCTGTACAAACAAACCAACTTGAGCTATCTGCCCCCTAAGCACCTTTCCTCAATATACTCACTCCCCTCTTATGGCATGTTGTAATCTGGATTGCAGAGATTGATTGCAGGAAAAGGTGGATGGGGCTGCTAGATTAATGGATCCGTGGCACAGCAGGGGTTAGACCAGTCACTCTATCACCCCTTCCAACTTTACAATCTCACAACTAGCATTCACACAAAGCAAACATTGGAGACAACAGGATTCAAGCTAAAAATACTCCCTTTTTTTGCATGCATGGGAAGATGGAGAGGGTGTTGCTCATGTCCTGTAGGTAAGGACAGAAGCAGTGATATGAAATGGAAAATTTTCCTCCCCACAAGTTCATAAATAACAATGAATGGATGCCAATTGCAAATATAATATTAGGCAAGCTTGGCGGTTTCAAAGTTGTAATTAATGTTTTTTCAGATTATTATCCCTAGCAGGTGTGTGAGAAAATATGTACATGCCATTGAAATACATATATGCCTAAAACTGAATGTGCCCTAACAACCTCAATGGAAGAGAGTAGAACTCTTTTGAAACAGATGAGTGGTTCTCAGCATATCATGTACAGTTCTTTGGGTTGCTAAAATCATTAATGTATCAAGTTTTCTGTACCTCTGGTTTTCCTCTTGAATTTAAAGAATGAAAGGGAAGTACATGCTATTATCTCTTAATTTTTTTACAAGTATTCCAATAAAAATATCTAAATATTTAGATAAACAATTAGCATGGGCTACTTTTTAAGCTTTGTTGTTTACTAAATGCAAATAAAATAAACCTGCTAAGTTAGATCACACTCTAGGGCACCAGAAGATTACCATTTGTAAATCACCCTAATTTTAAACTGGGACAATAAAACTGAGGTGAGCTGAATGTCTTTTGTCTAGTGACATGAGTTTTCCAGAAAATTATGAATTGGAAACTTTTCTGGAAAAGTTTCTGATTCAAAATGTTCCAGAAAACCCACATCACTGGACAAAAGTCACTCAGCTCACTCCAGTTCCATTGCCTTTTCAAGTTACAGAGTACTTCAACAGCAGAAAGTAGCAGGAGAGCAAGGCTTAGAATTTTTGCTCACCCCAAGGGCCGAATCATTTATTTGGTAGATGCAGCCTGTGTGCGTGCTAAAAGTGAGACATAGCCAAACACATTTCAGAAAGATTTACAGAGACATAAGAGACGAAAACGAACTTGTCAAGGCTGTACATGTATACATCTTTAAAATGCTCGTGTGTCTCTTCTCTTCAGGGGAGCACAAGTTTTAGGCTTGCTTCCAACATTTTTTTCAACCTGCAGACAGCCTAAATACCTGAACCCTCCAAAGAGGGCAAAGTGTCTTGATTGTTCCACAGTCAAAATATTGATTTATCCACCCTCCCCAGTTGGCCCCAAACAAGTTCAGAACCTAATCTGTTACGATTTTATTTTACATACAACATTTCCGAATGTTCTAGACACATATTTAAATAAATGTTCAACCTTCCAGATTTCAAGATCTTCAGTTAGTTCTGCACAGGCACAATCCTGCATCTATCCTTAGTAATCCTGCCTATGGGCCTAGCACTGGTGTCCACTTCAAAGAAACTCTTTATACGCCAATTACCAATAGTTGAAAGCTGTAAATTAGGGAGTCCAGGCAACAATGTTTTATTCAATAAGTAGAAGAGTTAAGGTCTTTATGAAAATGGCAAAACGAGAGGAAGACACAACTCATGTAAATACATTTATCCTCCACATTTGGAAATATACCGTAAGCACTGTGTGGTGGTTCTCAAATGGGAGATCTCCATACCAGTTCCATATACTCAGGCATGGAGACTCTCTGTATGATCAAGCAAGGACGTAAAGCAAGATGCTTACAAACATTTGAGTCTGACTGTGGTGGTACTCCACTGTTCAGTTCACACACAAACTTTGTGTGTTTAAGAGATTCACTGAAAATTGGTGAGAATTTCTTTTAAATAAACATGCTTAGGAGGAACTGAATCCCAAGTTACTTCTCATACCAGGAAAGCTGCCGATCTCAGTAAATCTTGTGTAGATCAGCTATTCTGAACATTTAAACTGTCAGTCCCTATTAAAGTGTAAGCATCCACTGCTTCCTTCATATGTTCCCTTAAGATCTCCCAGGAATTAATGTTTTTAAAGTTATTCATATTTAGACTTTAAAGCACACAAGTTTCAAGTTTCTAACAAGTCTGTGCAGAACACATACTATTCTTGTTTTCATTGTATCAAGAATGAAGATTCAAATCTTTGTTCCTAGTTTGTATTTTTTTTTTTCCATCCTGAAAGAACTTTACAGGCAATCCAAGAACCAGAGCATCAAGCTGCAGCTTTGTTTACAGGTATTTAAAAATGCAGTTACCTGCAACCATCACTCGTGTAGGTGCTCCAATACAGAACAGTTATTTATTATTTCACTGAGGTTTTTGAGAGACTGTAGCCCTTGAAATTCCAGCGTTTCAAAGTACACTAGTAGTCTCCATCTTGTTTTATTAGGCAAGACCAGTGCAGATGCCCTCAAATAAGCTTCCCCATCATAACTTACCAATGTTATTAGCTGCTATAATTATCACTGTGCCTACTCTACTGCGGCTTGTTGCTGTATTATTCTGCCATTAAAGAACTGAGCACAAAACCTGCATCATTAATACACTGCTAGAATGAACTAGGAAACTATGTTGATCCATTGGGGCCAAGACAGCATGCATACTCAAACAAGACTTGCAATTTCTTTGCAGTATTGACACTGGCTTGTTTACAACTTAATCCAATATGCCTATGATTATGGGGAGGGGCTGTAACCCAGTGGTGGAGCACATGCTTTGCACAAAGAAGCTCCTGCTTTCAATCCATGGCATCTTCAGGTAGAGCTGTGAGGGCCTCCTACTTGAAATCCTGGAGAGCCAATGCCAGTCAGTGTTGACAATACTGAACTAGATGGACCAATGTATAATACACAGCTTCCTATGTAACTATGAGCAGCTGAGCAGGACAGCACCAATGTGCTAGGTGCAGTATAAGCATACAAGTAGTACAGTCTCTTCCAAGACAACTACTGAAAAGCAGAAAGATACTACAATGGTTCAGAAAAGGGCATGCAGAAGCAGCTGATCTATAGGAGGGAAACCAGTGAAGAGTAGAAGGCACTTCTAGGCATATAAAGCAGCACGTCAGGTACAGAGAAAGAGCCGGGGCCAGAGGGGGCCAGGAACAGATTAGCTTGAGCAGAAGGAACTAGAAGGAGCAAGAAGGTAAATGGAATATGAGATTCAGAGCTAACTGCCATGTGGCGGGCACTTCACAGATCCCTGTGACAGCTACCTCTGTTTGTGTGGTGCAGCTCTCAAAGCCTTGGCAGGGCTTTCCCCACCCAGTGGTGACACCCACTCCCCTTCAAAGCTGCAGCAGTGTTCTAGACCAATGGATGACCACAGGTGGAAAATATTGACAGCTCAATCCAAGCAAGGCTCACATAAACCCCTTGAAATCAACAGCATAGGAGAAAGCTATAAGAGGTTTATAATTTTGAGGTTGATGCTAGGTGTGACAGAACTAATGGGATCATAGTAAAGAAAGAGAGAAGTCTACTTCAAACTTCACGCAGGACTCCACTCCTCAGTCAGATCAAATCCTCTCTTGAACAAGCTCCTATCAATGTCTGCATAGATGTTTAATAAGTGTAGAATGGTTATCTTTTGCCTCCATGAACACTGGAGGATGTTAGGACTCCACTGCCTATTCCTATTTTGGTAGAAGAATTTGGTTCTAAGGTTATGATGATCCATCAAGGAGCCTGAACATGTAGACAAGAGATAAACAGCCTCCAAGAATGGTTTCTAATACAGCATATAGAACACTGCAGAACCATAACCCATAATTAGTATGTATATCTAGTGTTTGTTTATATCTTTTAAATATTAATTTTCTTTAGAATATTTTTGGGTCTCAGCTCTTCTCAAGGAGCACCCAAGGCAATGTACATTTAAAAAAATAATAATACAAAAACCTAAAACATTTTAAAACCTGGGATTAATAAAAACAGAGCAGCATTAACTATTAAAAGCTCAGCTGAACAATATCATCTTCACCAGCCATCTAAAGCAGGAGTGGGCAGAAGGTAGATTGCCAGATGTTTTGGACTTCAACTCCCAGAAGCCCCAGCCAGCATGGCCAATGGTCAGGAATGCTGGGAGTTATAGTCCAAAACACCTGGAGGGCACCTGATTGGAGAAGGCTGCCATACATTCTTAGGGGCTAAATTTAGCCAATTTCCCCCAACCCTGTTTTCTTCCCCTACCCCAACACTGTCAATGTTTTGCGCCTCCTAGAGAGCAATGAAAATGCTCATTCCTCATCAGCATCCTATCACGTTTCTAAACAATTACAAACCACATACTTTGAGTATTCAGAATCCACTACCTTGACTGTAGGTAACCCATTTTGCTGCTAAAGGATAGGCACACATGGCTACCAAGTTTGGTATTACAGGAAACAGGAGTGCAACATAAATATGCAGACTATTCCCAGGTGTGTTCACTTTGTTTCATCCAGGCATAATTCCTCCCCCCCCCCGCACATACACACACCTTTCTCCCTCCAAAATCCCACTGAGCACTGAATCCCAGCCTCAATCACCCCTCCTCCAATACAGCTCTTTCATCCTTCTCTAACATATGATTTCCAGATTTCTGGCTTTTACACACACAATTCTGACCCAACCCTCTGCCTTTCCCCAATAGTCAAGAATGCTGGGGAGTTGAAGTCCAAAACATCTGGAGACCTACTTTCTGCCCACCCCTGGTCTAAATGACACTAAGGAGGAGGCTAGCATAACCCCTCTGGGGAGGGAGTTCCATAATCGGGGTGCTGCTAAACAAAATGCAGCAAAAATAGAAGCACTACAGTGGCTTACATTCTGTATGATCCCCTATTCACTCCAGTCACAGAACGAAGTCCCACTGAGGGAACACAGACAATCATTTACTGTACAGTAACTCAGAGTGCTTATACTTCTGTGTAAAACCAGCCATTAGTAATACCGGAAGGGGTAAGGAAATTTTACCTTTCCTGCATCCCTGATCAGGTGTCGATGCAAGGTACACTTTTCTTAGCAGGCCCTTTTAAGATAGCTAGCTTACCAAATGGTTCAGTATATGTCATGGTAGGTTGCTACTTGGTCAACAGTGATATGTATTCACCCTCTATTAAATAGTCCTTAAGAAATTAGGAGTGCTGTACCTGAAATCACAAATGCTTACCTTATTTATTCAATTTATATCCCACCTTTCTACTAAACATTAGTGCTCAAGACAGCTAACAGTAAACTAAAATATTAAAAACTCATGAAAACAAAACATCAATAAGGAAAAAAGCACCAACCAGCAGATTAAAACCTATTTCAGCAGCATATCAACTTGGATCCAAAAATCTGTTGGCATAAAAATGTATTTGCCTGCTGGTGGAAGAAAAGGACTTAGCCTGGCCTCCCTTGGCAGGGAGTTCCAGACAGAGCCTGGGAGCAGTCACTGAGAAGGCCCAGTTCTCATGTTTGCACCAAATGTACCTCCAATAGCGCGCAGCAAGATAGAGAGAAGGGCCTCTCCCAAGGAATTTAGAATCGAAGATGATTCATATGGGAGAAAGCAGTCTTTCAAATTGCCTGGTCCCAAGTTGTGCAGTTGATAACCAGCACTCTGAATTATGGCCGGAAACAGACCAGTAGCCAGTGGAGTTGTTTAACAAGGGAGTCACATGCCCCCTATAACCAGCCCCCTGTCAATAGCCTGGCTGCAACATTCTAGACCAGCTGAAGTGTGTGTAGTTATTTATACAGCCACCTATTGTACTGAAATAGTTTAGTGAGTAAGTGTTTATAAAGTAACTGGACAACATGTTGGTGCTGTTTCTTTTCAGTGGAGCTTTTACTATCATATCCTGCTGTCAGGGGTTCAAGATATACAGTTTTGAGGACACAGCCCCTAAAAAAGTTATGTTAGTCATGTTTATTTCAGCGTATTATATTAACTCTTCTAACCAGATGAGCTTGGAAAGTCTGCAAGCAGCATTTAATCCATTGACATACAGCCAAAGCATTGATTTGTCTCTCTTCTCTCACGCTGCAGGCTTTTTTTTTTCTTTTCTGTTTCCATATATTGAAAGGAAGAATTTCAGGGTTTTATATAGGATAGGCTTTGCACAGGGGGAAGAAAGCTCTTGTAAACCCACAAATCAGCTTTTCATTCTCCTTTGAAATCCTAGTCCAATAATCATATCTCACTGAACAAAACCTGGCAAAAATCCAACAGCTTTGTGTCTTATGCTGACCAGTATGGTGCTGCCCATCTTGTGCAAAGCCTATTTTTGTAGTCATGTATAGGCAGCAAGCCTCAAATTATGGTTTAAAATAATATCCCTGCATGAACAAGATCAAACTAGAGCAAGCGCCTTGATAAGCACGTATGACCTTGGGGTTGTTTTTTTTATTTTGATATTGTTTGTCGAGTTCCCAGAAAGCTTACCAGAGAAGGAAAACTTTAGCAAGACAACTTCAAACAGAATTTTATCTTTAAAAGCAGGGCCACCTGTCAATACAACCAAAGAGTCATCTGTCTCTTTAACTCTGTTATATTCCCTCTCCTCCCCCTCCCAAAGCCTTCCTTCTCAAATAGGAGATTGTACAGTAATCAGAAGATGCCAGCCTGGAATGTAGTTTCAGTGCATTTTGTCTGGAAACATCTGCTGTCAGTGAGATGGATTTTTCCCCCCATACAGGCTATTGGAACAATTCATGCAGACAATACCACCCACGTAAAAGTAGGTTTTATCTGTTTATGAAGGGCTGTATCTTATTTGATCAAGAGATGAAAGAGGAAGATACAGGCTTTGTTTTTACCTTTTAAATGCTTCAGCAGGATTCCTCTCACACTCCCCAGGCTGCAAGAGACTTTGAACAGCAGGATCTCTCAGTTTGTCCTCATATCCCGGAATCAGTCCACTGCGACAGATCTGGGCAACTAACCCTCTAATAAACCCTCCCGCACAGAGAGTGTCAGAGTCCTGAGCCCTGCAGAAGTGGAAGGCCAGGGCTTGGTGATGTAAACCTCTTTGTAGACTTGCAGGTGAGCTTGGCCACAGTAACTCAGTACAGAGGGCTGTCTTGCCACTACCAGGCCCTCCTACTAACAACACACCCCAGGCAGCTCCCTTGCCAGGGACGACACAAGTATTAGACCCGGAATTCAGCACAACAGATGGTTTGTTGGCAGTGCTACTGCTGCAGCTTGTCTTTTCCTGGAGGCAGTGCTGAAGCTTGTGAAAAACCCACTCTCTACAATAAAACTGTTTCCCCTGCAGCAAGCTGGTCTGAGCCATTTTACAGACTTTCTTCTCTGGGACAGGTCAGGAACAGCAACACATCTTAAGTTCCATCTAAGCCGACAGATCCTTACATCCAAGCCGGTGTGAACACTGCATGGAATGTCGTCACAGGACACAATGCAATCCACAAACCCTTCATCCTCTCACATAATGGTCAGTAGCATCCTTGTACGGCAAGAGGCATCTTCTCATCCAAATGCACTTTTGATTAGCACATAGTGTATCACTGTTCATCCGATTTAGAGGGAAAGCTATGTTTGATACCAAGGCTCACTAATACTTCTCATATGGCTTAAAAGGTCACATAGTGCCATGACTACTGCTGCAGCTTATAGGGATAGATGTTCCTCTATGCAGATAACATATTTAAAAAAGCAGAGCTGCTAACAAGCACACCAAATTCCCACATGTTTTCTGTCTCTACATTCCAGTCATTCCAAAATATATGCGGTTTTTATACCCCCAAAAGCTGTAACTTCTGCAAACATAAAACAAAAGGCGTCTTTGCCCTTCAGTGAATGTAGTTTATATTGCAAACATATGGATCTGCCTCACTTCTTGAGCAGTAGTTAGCTGATGTTCATGCAAACTTCTGTGGTCCGAGGAAATCCTTCAAATTAGGATGTTTAATGACCGCAACAAGGTGGGAAAAGTAGAACTTTTTGCACAGGAGACAGTCAGCAAGTGCTTTTGTTTATGATCTCGTGTTTTACTAGAACTCTCCAGGTGTCTGAGCTGCAGATGTCACAACGCTCCATTTCTTCCCCAAGACCTGCAAATTAATCACAAACACTTGTTAGCTTACATGCAGAAGGGAATTCTGTTTTAAGGCAAAACCACCAAAGCCACCTGCTCGTAGAACAGTCAAATATAATGAGCCCAAGCATCAATTCACCTCATGTGCACTGTTGTTCCGAATTTTGCTGCTTTTTCATATCAAATGAGAGAGAGAACACCTAAGAGTAACAAAGCCTTACCGATACAACCTAGAATTTAGGTCCCTCATCTAGAAAGAAAGTGACCTTGAGAGCACATAAGAGCCCCCTACCCCATTCCAGAAAAACAGGCATGCACTCAAGAAACCTGTCTTTGGCATGGTGGTCTGAACCTCCTTTGTACCTGCTTCCTATTCTGTATACCAGCACTTCCCCTACAGCTTTTCGCAGCCTTCTTTGTTCAGCTTCGTAAGCATCAGGATATCCAAGAGCCTTCAGAGCCACGTTTTAACTGACCGTCCTCCGCCTCTCTCTCTCTCTCTCTCTCTCCACCCGCCCTACTGCCCTTGCATTGTTGCTGTGCAGCGTGCTGTTTCTGTCATCTGTTCGACTCCCCTCGGCTGGATCCGTGCAGCAACGCTCTCGGCTTTTCATTCGTCCTAGGCTTTGTCTCCCAGTCCCGCACGACTAGGCTTCGCGTTTCATCTGATATAAAAAAAAAAAAAAAAAAACCCAACAGGACGCGACAAGCTCCCCCCCCCCACCGCCTTCCTTGCCGAAGGTTTCCCTGCGCCGAAGAGGGAAAGCCTCGCGACTTACAAAGGAGAAGGAAAAGCGGACTCACACGAGCAGCCCAGAGCTTGGCCCGTCTGCTTCCCAGATCCAGCACTCCGATCAGGCACACGCCCTGGTCCCCATCCCCCTGCCTGCCTCCTCCCCCAGCGCCAGCACAACACAGATCGTACGGAGGGGTGACACGCACACAGCGCCCGGCAGCAGAAAGAGCCCAGGCGGCAGGAAAAGCAGTCACAACCCTGCTTCTCTTCATACAACGCACCCCCCCCCCGCTCAATCGATGCACTTGGTTCACGGGGGGGGGGAGAAATGAGTCCCATCCCCTCGTCGTCTCGCTTCTCTGGCCACCGCCCCCCCCCCATCCGCTTTGCCAACTCCAGTCGCACGCCTCCTTCTTCGCCCTACTTCGTGGGATTCAGATTTCAAATACACACATTACACGAACACATACTCGATGTAACCCCCCCGCCTATAAGTCCCGACACTGATCGCTGCTCCCACTTTTTTTTTTTTTTTTTTTTACTTTTCCCAGTGTTGATTGCATGGATTCAACCGAGGGAAAAAGGGACCCCACGCGCGTCTACCCAAACAAAACACCGGGCGAGTGCCCACCCGTAAGGTCGCCCGAGCCGCACCAGCTCGCCTCGCACAAGACAGGCGAACTGGAGAGAAGGCGTTACAGCAGCCACCCTTGCACCCAAGGCAGACGCCAGGCACAGGTTTGCGCCGGAGACACACAAAACAAAACCACGCGCAAGACAAAAGCTTTCCACGGGGCGCACGGGACATGCTCGGAGGGCAAAGCAACCGTGTCTTCTTTTGGCTCGTGCACACGCGGGGATACCCCCCATCCGGACACACTGCTGCACACGAAGCCTTGCACCAGGCATGCATGTTGAGGAAACCGGGGAGGGGCCAGAGGTTCCTAGGACAAGCAAGCAAGCATGCCCTACCAGGGGCAGTCCAGAGCTCTAGCCCCGTTTCGACCGTATCCGTATCCCGGCCGTTGCAGAATTGAGGGGACAGCCGTCTCCAGCGCAGACCTAGATTCGACTGAGACCATCACAAGGGCGGAGGTGGCTGGCTGGCTGAATGCGGCCCCTTCCCCAACGCTCTCTCCGCCCACTCCAAACCAGCTGGAGGGGGAAGAAGCCTCCCTTTCCCGGCGGCTACTGCTCAGTTACCTCCCCTGCTTCCTCTTCTTTGAACAAGGCAACGGCGGTAGCTGCTGCTGCCTGTTCCTCCGGCGGCTGAAGCCGCTCCCCCAAGGCGGGCGAACGCAGAGACAGGCGTGTCCGCCGCGCTTCCCTGCGCCTTGTGTTCCTATCAATTCCCAAGGCCGGCCTTCCGGCGTCTCTCCCCCTCCGGCGCTCGACGGTTGCAACCCCAACAGCCACCCTCCTCCTCCTCCTCCTCCTTCGCTCTCTTAACCTGCCTGATTAGTCTGCCTCTCTTCGGCTCCTCCTCGACCCCTGGCCCCCTAAACCACGCCTCTTAATCGCTGCCCCCCCTCCCAGCCCGGGTAGGAGCTGTTTTGTTGTGGGCGTGGAAAGGGCGTGGTCAGGCAGCGGAGATGCTGTTTTACACCACCTGGAAGGGAATCATTGCCCAGGAGGGGAACAGATGCAGGTGATGAGTTTCGCGAGTTTTCTTATTGCTGTCGGAGGTATCCTCCCGTCTCCAACACACTTTCCATTCTTCACCTTGCATCTCTGCAGTCGCTTTGTCTTACATCGCGATCCTAAGCGGGTTTACTCGGGAGTAAGCCGCACTGATTTCAATGAGACTTCTTCCCCAAGGCATTATGTGGAGGATTGCAGATATCACTTTGATACCTTCTCCTTTGCTAGTTTTCCTCAACTTTGGAACTGCTATCCAAAACCTTTTAAAAGAACCACCACCAAACCACGGACACCCCAACCAAAATACCAGCATCCCAGCTTTATAATACGGCTCTCAGTAGAGAGCTTATTTTCCTGCGAGGTTAGAGATCTACTACATTCTTCAAGTAATTTTAGTATTAATAATGCAAACCTCACCATGTTTAGTCAGACGCAAATCCCGCTGTGTTCGGTGGAAAGTTTGTATAGGATTGCATCCTTAAGCCATTTTTAGCGCACTCCAATATATACTGAGAATTGGGAATTTACTACCCAGTTCCATGCGCGCTCACACTTCGTGTTTTAGAGGAACGTCCTATTCTAGGATAAAGGAGGACATCTATTTGAATAATAACGAAGGTCGCAATTCTATGCGCGTTTGGACAAAAAGAAGTCCTACAACTCCCAGCATGCCCCAGCCAACTATGCTGCATAGGATTGCGACCTAAGTTCCATTTCCATTGCAGAAGGAAACTCTACTTGAGAAACTTAAGCAACAATCCTATGGCCACTTACCTGGGAGTAAGCCCCACTGAACTCAGTGGGCCTTATTTCTGAGTAGACATGTTATAGGATTGCACTGTTGAAATATCCAAATCCTCCCCGAGTTCCCCTTTGTCTCTAGAAGATGGGAAAGTCTGAGGGAGGTGACGTTCACGGTGTTCGCTGCATTCTTCTTGCTTCGGTGACGATAGACCAAGTTCCCTTATACTGAAACTGGATCAGCCAGAGGCAGAATCCGTACCCTACTCAAGCAGACTGTCCTTTGTCCTCAGGACTCAGCCGACTCTTGAGTTCCCTGCTCTAGTCCTGCACCATTAGGGCATGGTTTGGGATTCTTCCTGTTCCAACCCCGGTGTTCGGAAGGAATGAAAGCCGAACGCGACGCAGGGCGAACCACCCCACGTCAGACTCTTTTGCCGGTCTGATGAGAAATTCTGCATCCCTGTCAATACACCGAGAATTCAACTTCGCTGTTTCTGCGCATGCTCAAAAAAACCCAAAAACCTGAGCATGCTCAGTTTCTACTGCTTCTGCTCTTTTTTGATACATAGTTTGAACGGGTCTGTCTGTGGCCGTATAATAAAGGAAACTAATCTGATAAATGGCACAGCATTGAAAAGCAAGGGTAAAAGTTGTGCGCTGCAATGGTAGCTTTTTGAAAATTGTTTTTGATCTCTTAAAACGGCTGCTGAAAATGGAGGAAAGGGGCAGAAGGGAATTTTTTACTAACGTAACAGCGCAATCCCATACTTGTATATTCAGTAGTAAATCCCAATAAGTTCAATGGGACTTACTCCCAGGTAAGTGGACATAGGATTGCTGTCCAAAATAACTTCTTTCAACTGTGAGCCAAGAAAGAGATGAAGATGTGTGTGTAGCATTAATTCGATACCACCAGAGCCAGTGTGGCGTAGGGGTCACAGTGTTGGACTGGGTGGGACTCGGGAGATCCGGGTTCTAGTCCCCGCTTGGCCATGAAACTCACTGGGTGACTTTGGGCCAGTCACTGACTCAGCCTAACCTACCTCACAGGGTTGTTGTGAGGATAAAATGGAGAGGAGGAAGATTATGTAAGCCGCCTTGGGTTCCTTGCAGGAAAAAAGGCGGGGTTTAAATAAATAAATAAATAAATAAATAATAGTATTTTAACAGAGTTTATCTCCCACAGATTGTCTGCTCAGGTATAAAGAGACATTTATACTTTCCCTAGGTTTCCATGAACACCCCAAAATGGTAAGCATGTGAATTCTTAAATATACCCTATTAGAAAATAAGTCTTATGGGACTTGCACAAGTCAGTAATAAATCACTGTTGGGGTGTTTCCAGAAGAGGCTTTTATCCTGCAATCACCCTGCCACAAACATAATCTTCCATTTGTAACCCTCCTGTGTTTTCCCACTGCTTCTCTTGTCTTTTTTTCCTACCCCCCCCCCAAAAAAAATCCAATGAAGAGAAAAATAGGTTCATAATGCTTTTGATTTGTAGTGCTAGGAACCCTGTCTGGAAGCACCCCTTGTTTAACCTGCAGCATCTATACTGAAAACTTCCCCAGATCTTCCTTTTTGAAGAGAGGGACATTTGCCCTCTTCCAGTTCTCGTTATTTCACCCATTCTCCAGATAATATAGAAGCTCTGAAAGGCTACCCTCTAGCTCAGGGCTGTCTAACCTTGGGTCCCCAGATGTTGCTGGACTACAGCTCCCAGAATCCCTTGCCATT
Source organism: Shinisaurus crocodilurus (assembly GCA_021292165.1). Classification (NCBI taxonomy): domain Eukaryota; kingdom Metazoa; phylum Chordata; class Lepidosauria; order Squamata; family Shinisauridae; genus Shinisaurus; species Shinisaurus crocodilurus. The sequence continues at coordinate 45,155,762 of CM037876.1, forward strand.
AGCCATGCTGGCTGGGTATGCTGGGAGCTGTAGGCCAGCAACATCTGGGGACCCAAGTTTGGAGAGCCCTGCTCTAGCTCCTCTAGCACCCTAGGATGCAATTCATCTGGACCTGGGAACTTGAACTCATTTAAGGTGCTTAGATATTCCCTGACCATCTCTCTTGTCAATTTCAAGCTGCACTCCTACTCCTTCAGTCTGTTTATCACATATGCCAAATAGGACACATCCTCTTTTGGGAGAAGACTGAGCTACAATAGTTGAGAAGTTCTGCCTTTTCTTCATTACCTATCAGCATTTTGCCATGTTCACTGAGCAGCTAGTCTATCATTACTGTTGTCCTATTATTCTGAGCATATCTGAAGTTCTTTTTATTATTCTTGGCATCCCTCATCAACATCAGCTTATTCTGAGTGTTAGCCTTCCTGACACCATGTCAAGGTTCCGCTACTGCAGGGACCCCTTAACTTGCCTTTGGGAGATCTCTGCCTCTCCTCAAAGCCCCTCCCGTTCCAGGAGATCAAGTCCTTTTACAGCTTCCAATAGCATGGGTGTAGGCTGTAGACGTGGTGAATAAGTCACTCCAAACTCTCAGGGTATACAACAACACTTTACTTATAATATTAGGGTATTTACTTAATAGAGTGGTTATAATTCAAAAGCAAGTATGATAAAATAAAACAAACAAACAAACAATCCAATGTTCTCTAGTTTAACTTCAGACTACCTATCTCCTATGCAGCCAGCCAGTCTCTCTCTCTCTCTCTCTCTCTCTCTCTCTCTCTCTCTCTCTCTCTGCTGGTTCTCTGCTTCTGCTTCTGCAGTCAGGCTCCCACTGCTGCTAGCTGATCACACCCCACCATATATAGCCTTCCCAGGAATGGAAGGTTATAATCATGTGACCTTGAATAGGAGATCTAATTCTTAACTTCTATTGGGTAAACTAAAACTCTCAAACTCCCCCTCCCATCCAAGTGTTTGGGCCTTCAGGCTTCACCAAACTTAAGCCTGTGTAGGCCTCAACAAACCCAATCCTGTGTAGGCCTCAATCCCTCACACACCATCTCTGCATTTCCCAGCTATCTGCCTGTACACTTCCTTAGTGACCTGACCCTCCTTCTACCTCCTATATGTGACCTTTTTGATTTTCAGATCATTGCTAAGCTTTTTGTGCAGCTACATTGACCTGGTTCACATGATTAAACAGCCCACTGTGACTTAAAGCCACAATGGGCTGCAGTGCATACCAGGCAGGATTTGCATATTCATTGACCAGCCATGGCTTGTCATGTCATGCAAACCCGGGGGCTGTGGGTTATGCAAGGGTTAAACCACAGACCATGGCTTATGGGGGGGGGGCTGTTTAACTCTTGCATAACCTATAGCCTCCAGGTTCACATGACATGCCAAAGCCGGGTGTTGAATATTCAAAATGGTCACCAGCCCACACCACAGCCCACCGTGGCTTAAATAAGCCACTGTGGGCTGTTTGATCATGTGAACTGGCCTATTAGCTTCTGTAGTCTTCCATTTGTTTTCTTCATTAGGATTATTTCTGATTGAGCCTTTAGTATCTCCTTTTTTTTTTTTTTTAGGAATGCCCATCCCTCTTGAACTCTTCCTATTAGGATTTCCTGCCATGGAATCCTACTTCTCATTGCTCTGAGTTTATTTAAATCAGCTTTCTTGGAGTCCAAGGTACACATTTGACTACACTCAGCTTTAGTTTTCCTAAAAATTAACTCAAGCATTACATGGTCACTTCCCCCCCCCCCCCCAAAAAAGTTCCTGCTACTTTTACCTCATCAACTAACTTCCCTATTGGTCACATTGTAGTGGTTCGTTCTTCAACTCTCTGAAGGAGAAAGTTGTCAGCAAGGCAAGTCAGAAATTTCCTGGAGAGACCATGCTTGGCAGAGTTTGTCTCCCAATACTGCTTCATGTTTCCTTGAAGTATATGCAGTTTGCTTTTGGAAAGCATCATCCACATCTTCTCATTGGTTGGGTGGTCAATAGTAGATTCCAACCACATTGTTGTTTTTATTCCTTCCTCAATTTATTTTAACTAAGATGGCTAGTGAAAGTCGGTCAGAAAAGAGTTGGTCCCTCATTGGCTGGTGTAATCAAGCTGTCTTTCAAAGAGAGCAGGGTACCAAGCATCTTCAGATTGGGGTTATTCTGCCTTCACAGTGATTACCTTGTCAGTTACCATCCTGTTTCCAAACTTGCCCTTTTGGAAAGAAGTAATCATCCAGTGCAGGCAGTGGCAGCCCATGGACTATCTTACTGGTGGGGTGGACAGTAGGTCAACAGAGGTGGAGCCAAGGGGGGTCATGGGGGCAGAGCCAACCATACCTAGTTTGTGACACAGTATTCTCACTTGCAAACTTCAGGACTGCAGGTGTAACTTTTTCATCCCTCCCTATTCCTTTTTCCTTGCATGTCATGTTTTTTTGGATTGTAAGCCTGTGGGCAGGGACTGCCTTCTTTTACTGATTTTTTGTAAGCTGCTCCAGGAGCCTTTTTGGCTAAGGAATGGGATAATACTCTAAACTAAGTAAATAAATAAATACATAGTTTTAAATATTTTAAAAATAAAAAAGATGAGCATCTATAACCATCTACATGCCGAGCCAGCTGCTCCCAGACTATATTTTAAAAAAGGGGGGAAGTGTGAAAGGATGCTACAGCAACCAGCAGCAACCTTGATGGGCCCCAGTATGTCCATTTCAGCATGTACTTAAGAATTGAGAATGATGAAATTAAAAGTGTGTTACTTTAGCTTAATCATGCCCCATTCCTCCACCCCTCACTTGTTGGGTGATTCACTTGGTCATATTAGCCTTCTGTGGTTTAAGGCATCTTTGGCAGATTCTATACAAGTATGCTCAGAAGCATATTCCCAGGCAAGTGAGTACAGTATATGCTTGCAGCTTCAATTGTAATAGCCACCCCCACCCCCAAAAAGAAAGGAAGAAAGGGGTGGGGGGAAAGAGGGAGGATTGATAATTACAATGGAATTATCTCCTGATAACAGTACATGGGATTGCAGCCTAAATTAAAAATAGACTTAGGGGTGTGTTCCCTACCTTTGGGGGGGCTCTCCTCGGCGAGCAGCCGCCCCCCTGAAGCCTGGATTCTCCGCAGCGTGGAGCAATTTTCCGTGCCTCTTGAGCCGCCGCACCAGCAGCGCAGGGTCCCGTTGCATCATTTCCGGCTGGCCGGAAGTGACGCAACGGGACCCTGCGTCGTGTTTTTGGCATAGAAACCAGGGCAACATGGCTTAAAACGGCCATTGCGGCCGTTTTAAGCCATGTTGCCCTGGTTCCTATGCCAAAAATGTGGTGCAGGGTTCCGTCGCGTCACTTCTGGCCAGCCGGAAATGACGCAATGGGAGCCCGCGCTGTTGGCGTGGTGGTGCGGCGGCTGGAACGGAGGGATGAGTGGGCGGCAAGGTAAGGCCCATGAGTCTCGGGGGGGCAAGCGGGGCCGATTTCGGCCTCATTTCAGCCCCCCGATATTAGCGGTAACATGCCTAAAAATAGTAAACTTTTTACATGTAATGGAAACATGACCCATAAATATAAGATCTAGCCACCCCAAGTTCTGTCTTCACAGACTGCTTTACACACCAGCAGCAAAAGATCAAAATATATATTTTGATCAAAAGATCACCTCATGATACAGCTGAAATGTAAATATCACAGCCAGCCAGCCCCCCTCCCCCAAATTCTGTCTTTACACACCAGCCACAAAAGATCAATAGAGCATACATACACTCACCACAGAACACAGTTCACCCAATTACATACCACATCAAACGTACCAGTTAAAAACATTAATTTACATTGCCCAGTATTTTTAAATGCAGAAAAAATGTACAAGCATTACAAGCCTGAAACTAAAGATTCTCTTAAAGTGTTATGGGATAATGAATTTGAAGAGGAAATATCGAAACAAAGTTGGAAAAATATTTGGGATAGACGTATTGTAAGAGTTATGTCAACTAGGATAAAAGAGAACTTTTATAAAGTGGTATGGAGATGGTATTTAACTCCAGTAAGATTAAATCGGATAGATAAAAATTGCTCCACATTATGTTGGAGAGGATGTAATGTAAAAGGTACGTATGCCCACATGTGGTGGAGCTGTAAAAATGTTCTGGAATTTTGGCAGAAAGTATTTGCAGAAATATCAGAAATAATTGGAATGGAATTAGAAGTCTGCCCAAAATTAGCATTGTTAACAATTACAGAAAAGTTAGTTTGTTTAAAAAATACAAAATAATTGATTGTGAATTTGTTAACAGCAGCAAAATTAATGATAGCTAGGAATTGGAAGGTTCAACATGTGTTTTCAATTACTGAATGGTATAAAGAGGTATGGGATATCGCGTTAAATGATAAATTAACTTGTAATATTAAGTGTCAAAAAGGACAATTGGAGAAAGACACCTTTGGGGTAAATTTTTGGATTATGTGTTGGTAAAGGGGAGGGGGAACAAACCTTGTCAAGATTTGCTATATTTTTGGAATATAGAATAATATCTTGTATATATACATTTAAAAAAATTGGGGGGGGGGAGAAATATAACTTGGTCCCAAGAGGTGGGGGGGGTGCACAATGTTTATGTTGTATCTTTTGTTGTTGTATTCATTAAAATAAAATTAAAAAAAAATTAAAAAAAAAATACAAGCCTGAAACTACTACTGATTTTAACTTCCAACCAGTATAGATTGTAAGGCTGCAATCCTATACTCATTTACCTGGGAGTAGGTCCCACTGAATTCAATGGAGCTTACTTCTGAGTAGACATGTATAGGATTGCAGTGTAAAAACAGATGCAGCAGCAAAAGAAAAAAGAGTGAAAATAAATGATTTATAAATACCATTTTGGGGGATACTTGAATCTGAGCTGAGGTGGTGTCCATGTCTGGCCACTGCCCAGCAAGCACAACACACACAGTCTCACACGAACAGTATTTTATAAAAGATTATGATTGTGATTGCTCTCCTCTCTCTGCTAAGCTCAAGAAAAAAAGAACCTGTTCCTTCAGAACAGGATGCTCAACCCAACAACACCACAATAGAATTGTGACTGCACTTTCTCATTTCCAGACAACAGAATTGGCTGGTGGTCAAGTTTGAGGATACGTGAAGACCCCCAATGGAAGCAGCAGTCATAGCACTCCCCCCTTCCCCTCAATGGCCATGGGGATTGGGTTAAGCTACCTATGCTTCATGGATTTGAGAAGCTACATAAATAATCACCCCAAACACCTATCATTGAACAAGTGTGTCTTTCTCTGTTTCTCACCCTTCTCTTCTTCTCCTTCTCAAAAAATTAGTCTGTCCAGACACATTATATGCACAGTGGAACAGAGAGAAACAGCTACTGCTCTCTGTGACTGACTGTGATCTCCTTGCCCCCTTACATAGCACAGGCTATAGTCATGTGGTATGGTGTAAGTGAGATGGGGTGTTTTTGCAGATGTCTGATTGAGGGATGACTCCCCTTTGCCCCTATTACCATGAGATAGATGAAGGGAGGGAGGGAGAACAATGAATCAGTTTTCGCTCTCCAGCTCACAGCCAGAGGGCACTCCTGAGTAATCCAGGCTTTTGGCTGGTGAAGGGACAGGCAGCTCTTTCCCCTCCCTGAAAAGACTTCTCTTCCTCTACAGTAATTTGCATAGGAAAAAACAAAACAAAACAGTAATTCCTGGGGGAATGTTCTGAGCATGTGCCACTTATCGCACATGCCCAGTGTTCCCCCTAGCCAAAGCAGAAAGTAAAAAAGAACAAACTGCTGTGCTGCTGCAGCCAGCCACTTTACTATCCTATGGAGGGAAACAAGGTCTGGGACTGTCAAGGTTCCACCTGTACCTGGACACCTTGATCAGTTCCTTAAAGATATTTTGCCTCTTTAAGAGCCCCTCCTGTATCAGGATACAAATTCTCTGCCTTTTACCTTCTCTTCCCAGTAACGTGGGATTAGGCTTTAGGCATGGTGCAAAAGACACTCCAAACAACTTGATGTTAACAATAACTGTTTACTTTAGTAAATTTTGGTATAGTAGATTCACAATAACTTAAGATAATTATACAAATAGAACTGTATACTTTCAAAAAGCAGGTATAATAGAAATTTAAAAAATAGTAACACAGTTCTCTCTAACCTAGCTACTCTTTCACCTGAACCTTAATAGAGATTCCTTCCCAGCCTAGCCCTGGCTGTTCTGCATTTTTCAGTGATATTCAGTCTCTGCTTCTCTGTCTCCATTTCTTGGTGCCTGCAGTTTCTCTGTGTCGGTGCCTGCAGCTCCTCTCCTCCACACAGCTTCTCTCTCTCTCTCTCTGCAGCTTCTGCCTCCCCTTTATATACACTCTCACAACTTTAGGAGGCTACAATCAGGTGACCTCAAACTGGGGAAATAAAACTTAATTCTATTAAGGGGAAAAGGAGACTCTAACTCCATTTGGGGGAAAAGGAGACCTCTCTCAATTAGGGGGCAAAGGAAATTTTAACTCCATGAGGGGAAAATGAAATTCACGAATGCCCCCCTGCCATCAGGAGATGTTTAGGCCTACAGGCTTCAACCTAACTCAAGCCTGTGTAGGCCTCAATCCTTCACAGGGACATAAGCAATGAGAAGCAGGTTAGGCAGTTAAAGAGCCAGTGTGGCGTAGTGGTGAGAGTGTTGGACTGGGACTCGGGAGATCCGGGTTCTAGTCCCCGCTCGGCCATGAAGCTCACTGGGTGACTTTGGGCCAGTCACTGACTCTCAGCCTAACCTACCTCACAGGGTTGTTGTGAGGATAAAATGGAGAGGAGGAGGAGGAGGAGGAGGAGGATTATGTAAGCCACCTTGGGTTCCTTGCTGGAAAAAAGGTGGGGTATAAATATAATAAATAAATAAAATAAATAGGCAGGACAGGTTAGGTGGGGTCCACCCCCTTTGTGCTGTATGACAAGCCTCCAGATTGCAGGCATACCTGGATAGCAGAGCTTGTCATAACCTCTCAGCTGGAGTTCAGGGGGATTCTCAAAGAGAAACTCTAAATTTTATTTTTTATTTTTACTGCCCATTCTTAATTATCATATATGTCATTATAATTTTCTATGCCAAATTGGCAAGAACTTACAAAATGTTTCACTGAAATCCTGAATGCATGTTTTTGGACGTGACTCCACTGCTTTCAACCAAACTTATTTCCACATTTCCAAGTGCATGGAAGGTGAGTATGCCCATACAAGTATTCTTGTTTTAAGATGATGAAGCAGCATAAAACAATGTTTACAGTGATTATTTGTAGAGATTACAATAGTCAATCACAAAGCCTTGTGATCAGGCTGCATCAGGTGAGGGTGAGGATCTTAGGAATGCTGCCATGGAGTTCCACAGTAGAAATAAAACTTGAAAAGCAAGAAAGGAAGCTAGTTTAGTTAGCAAGTGTATTGCAAAGAACTACTGTCATCTGCATTACATTCTCTCATCACATCATGCTGGAGTACAAGTATTATTGCACAAGTGTGAGCTGCAACAAAATGTTGCAGTGTGGGGTGCTCCTGTTCAGGGTTCCATTCCAGGTAGCCATGCCCTCCTCCAGAATATTACATTGTATTCTCCCTCTACCTCCTAAGGTTTTTATCTCCCAACAGTGGTATTCTGTGGCCACTGAGCACATGCTGTCCTCATTAGGCTATTGGAAGGGAGGGAGGATTGCCCCCCCGGGGGGGGAGTTCCTAATTCCCCCCCCCCGTTCTGCAAACCTTGGTATTTATTTATTTATTATATTTATGAATCGCCCATCTGGCCAGACATCCGGCCACTCTGAGCAATGTACAGTCCAATAAAATACAAGGGGGAGGGGGGGAACACACACACACACAGTATAAAAAAACACAATTAAAAACAGTACAAAACTTAAAAATCCTAACCCACCCCATATTCCCGCCTGAAAAGCCACCTTTTTAATGCACGGCAGAAGCTAATCAAGGAAGGGGCATGGCAGAGGTCACTGGGGAGAGAGTTCCATAAATTGGGGGCTGCCACAGAAAAGGCCCTCCTCCTAGTCCCCACCAGCCTGGTTTCTCTGGCTGATGGGACAGGGAGAAGGCCGTCTGTGGTTTTAGTTACAATCCTGGCAGCACTCAACACCTGAGTTTGCTATTAGAAGGAGTGAAGTTTATAATGTAAAAAAATAGTAATAGATAAATTAAAGGCATGTAAAAAGAAGTTTTGATTGGTAGTTCTAACCAAAGCTGATACAATAACAGGGGGAAAAGGCAGTTAATAATCAATTTTATCATGTGGTCACTGGTAGCCTGATTTTGTGAAATGGGTATCACAGATCAATATTCAAATAGTACTTTATTTCGGGAACATTGGGCAGAATCCAATGGGGCTCTTCCACCCCTGCCGATTCCCTTCCGCCCTGCCAATTGTGTTGTACAAGTGGCCTCCACCGCTTGTGTAATGGTGATTTAGCACTTCTGGGACAACTGGAAATGACTGGAAACACTCTTTTTAGGTAGGAGGCAGATCGCTGGAGCTTGCAAAATGGAGCTCTGTCGACCTGCCTTCTTCCAGAAACAAGGCCCTAGGAAGGGCCAAAAAATCTCCTCCCTTGCGTAACTGGTGGGTCCCGCTTGCACAATGCAATTGGCAGGACTCACCACTTGCAGAAAGGAATCGGCAGGGTGGATAAGAATCGGTGGGGGCATAAGCGCCCTGTCGAGTCTGCCCAGTAGTCAATTAGAGGTATGATTTTCACAAAAGAGTAACTTTGGCTGATCATACAATTTGGCCCAGTGATGTATACATATTGTAGTAGAGCACAACTAAACCTTAGAGAACTAGCACTGGTCAAAAAGTATTAAAATTTACAACTCTGACAGGTTATCAGTGAAGTGCATTAATGACAGAGAGAATGGGTAGATATTCGCTGATTGGATGTACTGATTGCTCTGATAAAGAAGAAAGTGAAATGCACTAGTACAATAAAGATGCAATAGAATAAACAACTTTCATTGCTTGCAGGAACTAGTTATTCATTTCTTTCCAAACTGAAACACGTGCTAGTTTTGTTAATATTTACTCAGAACATTCAAATGCAATAAAATTAACGTACAGCTCCTAATTCTAATATTTCTTACTCCATCATATATGCTTAGAGTTCAGCAAAGTGCATGATCTGATGATTATGACAGTAGATATGCAAAGGCTACAATAACAGACACACTTTTTGAGAGTAAACCACTGAATTTGCACGTAAACATACATAAGATCAGGCTGAAAATTTATTTAGAATGAAAGTTGAGCTCGCTTTGTTTGCCCAGTACCCACACACAGGTTTAAATGCTCAAGGCCATAAGATAACCAATTAAGGGGATAGAGGCCTTTTTCATATTTGACAGTAACTGAGTTAATCTCTCTTTGCTTTTCCTGCGCCTGATATTCAAATGTAAAATCTGCTAGGTAGAACATACATTCACTTTGAATTTGACCATCTTCTACTTTCTGTCCCATTTTAACATTCCTAAGTGATGTATCCCAGACTAAGGCCCATGCACATTTTCTAGGGAGTAATGCCATTGAACTTGGAGGGCCTTACATCTGAGTAACCCTGCTTAAAACCCTATAAAAGTTGTTCTAAGTATCACTTATTAAAACATGCACAAGCAAACAATAGTAGTCACCTTCCAATGGCTTTGCTTTAATATCTAAAATGTCAAATGGTCAATGACATACATTCAAAAAATGAACTTTAATTTAATAAGCCCATTGTAGTTTGATAGTAGTTGGGCTGATTGAGCCAAAATATTGTACACAGTTCAGAAGATGTTTGCTCCTCTGCTATGCAAAGAGGATTGCCAGCCAGCTTAGTGTGTGAACTGACCTCCTAATTCTAAATGGTTATAATACACATATGTACAGCTGCAATCTTGAATGTGCTTATTGGGGAGTAAACAGAATTAAAGATAGAGGGGACATTTTGAGTTAAAATGTATAGGATTCTGCTATCAAACATATATAGATTGAAACTGCAATTCCAAACACACCTTCTAGGCAGTACATCCTACTAGACAGAAGGACTTACTTCCAAGTAAACATGCATAGGAGCACACTGTAAGGCAGTGGTGGGCAACATATGGGCCGCATACACCTCCACCCCGGCCTGTTTTGCATCCTCCCCAAGTGTCTTGAAGTGCCACTGCACCACTGAATGTTGGCAGCACAGCAGCAAAAAGATGCATTTTCCTTCTAACACAAGGCGCAGGGTGAGCAAGCAACTTGTTTTAGTGACAAGTTGTGTTCTTCCAGGAACACAATTTGCCTTTAAAACAATGCACACGCTCACCGTGCACCTTGTTTTAAAGCAGAAATGCAGCTTTTTTGCCGCTGTGCTGCCAAAATTTGCCGGCAATTCAGCACCATGGCACCAGTGATTTTGGCAGCTGGGGGTGGGGTGCAGCCCCCAGTGGGGTCTGAGGAGCAAACATTTGCCCCTGGACTCTCCGAAGTTGCCCACCCCTGTTGTAAGACTATTTTACTTAGATTTGTCATTGATCGTCTCCTCCATGTTCACAGCACTATAGAAACTTCAAAAACATTTTAGCTCCTATTACCATCAGCTTTTGTAAAGTAATACACATGCTATTTGAAACAGACACCACAGAGATCTTGTTTTGCTCCTTTGTTGGTTTGCCCTTGTACTTTACCAGAGAGATGTCTCAGTCAACAGACCAGCAGTACATCATAATGTCATGCGATTTAAGATATTATCCTGCATTAATATTGCTCAGGTTTCCATTCCTGGGGTCGCCCTTACGGCCTTACATAAACATGTGTGCTGGGGTTTTTTTGCGGTTCAACTGCTTATACAGTATTGTGGAGCTATTTAAAGTTAATACAGCAGTAACTTGGGTTGTACTTGCCAATTTTCAGCAGCAGTGCCCTAGATTTGTATATAAAAAGAATAAAGGCTCTTAAGGAGATACCCACATGTTTCCTCATGCATGCTATAAATATCTGTATCGCTGACAGCTTGCAGGAACAAATGCATATAGGTACATGCTTAAAACGAGCACTCACCTGGCCCATTATGAATCACACATCTGTATGCATATAATTGTATTTCAACATAGAAATTTAAATTGTGTTCTCAAGTTTAATGTATTAATTAGCATGCCTAATTTATTATCATCCTACTCTAAACCACTGTGAGGTGCAGATTTCTCTGGCAGATTAAAAAGTGGATTGTGCAATGTCTGGTTTCTTAGGCTGAAAAGGTAGATCTGGATCTACTGGTAGATCTCTGGGTGATTTGCAGTGGATATGTAAGCATTTTTGACTCCCAATTATTTAACAAGACCAGCAACAAAATGATATCCACCTGCCCTAAATATACTGCAAATGAAGAAAGCTTGGGGTAACCAGGAGTGAATTTTTGTGTGGAAGGACCGTGAGGTCTGTTCAGTTCTGGTATTCAAAACAAATTCCTGGGTTCAGAATTCTTTAATACTACTATACATATTTTTCTTACACCAGGCTCCAGTTAGTGGATCTCAGGGTTCTAGTAATAAATAATGAAGATCACACAAGTCTGAAGTCTGCCCACTCCTGCTTCGTACCTTCAGCAGAATCAAGGGTTAAAGCTTTTCTTAGACTGCCCAGGGTTCAAGGGGGAGGGGGTTGCATGTTTGAATCCTCTCCTGTGGATATCATATGCAAAGGTCCCCATATGTCCCTGCTCACTTCCTTCATCAACTTCTGAACATTGCCAAATTGTTTATCATCTTTATCTGCTCTCTCTTAAACCTGTGGAGGCTCAACCCCCTTGTTGTTTTACTCGCTTCAACAAAAATTAACCTTTGTGTTTCTCAAACTTATTTAGTTCATAGACCCCTTCAAAATTGCTAGCAGTCTTGGCAGAGCACTTAATAAACTTACTTTGCTCTATAAATCAAAGCACATACAAAAGTTCTATTTTAATAACGTTAAGAAGTTATATTTTCTTCTGCACTAGCATCATTGTCAAAAACAGCATAATACTATGAACATCACGGGCCCTACACCAGGGCCTTCTTAAATCTGTTTGATAATACAGCCCTCATCAAAAGGGCATCAATCTCCCTCCTCAGAAGAAAATAAGTCAAGTGCAGGGCCAAGTTTCCACAACCTTCCTGCAACCACCTGAGTGGAGCTAGTAGACTGCCAGTGGTCCACAGTCTGAGAACCTCTGTTTTAATGTATACATCATACACTGATGTTAAGAAAAAAAATAAACATCACTTGAAAAGTTAGCGGCAGTATTGAATATATTTGTAATTTAATCTTTAAAGGAAAGAGACAGAAGCCTATTTGGTTGAGACAATTATGGGAAAGCTACGTTTTGGTTGGAATTGTGGATAATTGAAATGTGTAGTATGGAATAGTAGTCAAACTGAAGGTTGATGCTGTCTTGAGAAGGCCATGCCATTCAATGCCTAAACTACAGAACTACAAAATTTACCATTGACATATGACTTCCTTATATTTTGTATACTGAGGATTGCCCTAAACCTTCACATTGAACAGTAGGTGAATGAAGGGAGAAGTGCATATAATTATATTTTCAACATAGAAATTTAAATTGTGTTCTCAAGTTTAATGTATTAATTAGCATGCCTAATTTATTATCATCCTACTCTAAACCACTGTGAGGTGCAGATTTCTCTGGCAGATTAAAAAGTGGATTGTGCAATGTCTGGTTTCTTAGGCTGAAAAGGTAGATCTGGATCTACTGGTAGATCTCTGGGTGATTTGCAGTGGATATGTAAGCATTTTTGACTCCCAATTATTTAACAAGACCAGCAACAAAATGATATCCACCTGCCCTAAATTATACTGCAGAAATGAAGAAAGCTTGGGGTAACCAGGAGTGAATTTTTGTGTGGAAGGACCGTGAGGTCTGTTCAGTTCTGGTATTCAAAACAAATTCCTGGGTTCAGAATTCTTTAATACTATATTTTTCTTACACCAGGCTCCAGTTAGTTATACCCATATTATACCCATAGCTCATTGCATGCAGAAGTTCCCTGGAATCTATACCTAAAAAGGAACTGTTAGCAGGCTTAGAAAACTCTGAAAAGCCATTGCTAGGGAAGAAATATATTTGGCTAGCTCTGCCTTTCCCAACCTGATGCCTTCCAGGTGTTTTGGTCTACAATTTCCATGAGCCCCAGCCATCATGTCCAATAGTTGGGGTGATGGGAGTTGTAGTTAAAACATCTGAAGGACACCAGGTTGGGGAAGGCTGGGCTAAATGAACCAATGGTGACCTAGCCTGAGGATCCCATTCACAGCCAGATTAGTCATGTGCGTCTGTGTTGTTTTCATGCCCAGATTATCAAAAAGAAGGCTCTTGGAGTAGGCTTTCCAGTGCTGGTTAGCGACAGGCAGTCAGGCGATCACTCGTGACCGAGTAAGATTGTCTTCCAGGATTAAAAAAAAGAAAAGAAAATTTACAAAAAGGAGATTTTAAAAGGAGGAAAATTCTAAAGAAAATTGTGTAGACTCTAGCGATGGGTCCGTAAGTGACTGTGGAGGCCAATTCTAGATCCACACAGCTTCCCACAGTGAGGACACAGGTTACCAGATGGAAGATGGTCTTGTAAAGGATTCATTTGACGTGCTTTTCGCTTAGCACGTTTCTCCCTTTTGTTGGAAATCTGAGCCGCTGGGGGGAAAACAAAGTTAAACAACCGTGTCCCAGCGGCTGCAGAAGTTTCAGCGGAGAGAGATTGTGGCGTGAGAAGGGAGTGCTAGGCCAGTAGGTAAAAAGCAAAACAACAAGTCTGTTTCTTTAAACACAAAGGTTTACTAAACTAAGACTTGCAAAATATGAACAGAACATACACAGAGTGCTAATTATACAAAAGTGAAAGAGAACAGTATGTCAGACAAAAACAGATACAGTCAAGACATACATAAACTATCTCTTTACTTACAGAATGCTTTCCTATCAATAACTCCTAATCCAATTAACTCCTTATTCCCCCAACAAGAACACAAAGACTTTGCACACCTTTTATACAATTCTGTACAGTGACATGAATAGATGATGCAATGCCAGCTGCACCCATAGCATGATGTCATCCCAGCTGAAAGCAATCTATCATGACCCCTGCTCCAGATTCCCTGAAGACAAAAAACTGTACACCCACTACACTGGGCCAAAGGTGACATTTAGCTCAGGCACGACCTTGATCATGTCTGCCGGTTCTGTTGCTTCTTTTGCTTCTTTGCCCGAAGGCAAACCTGAATATGAGAACTCCATATTCCAACACCCCTCCTTGCCTGAGTGGCTAGAAGCTTTATTAACATTCACTAAACATTTATTTCACATTAGGACACCATACCAAATTTTGTAATTATTTCCTGGAATTTTGGCCTGGGCAGAGCCTTTGTCATCACATCCGCCAAATTCCCCTCTGATGGACAGTACACTAGCTTTATTACACCTGTTTGTATGTGGTCTCTAACATTGCAAAATTTCACTGCTACATGTTTAGTTTGAGCTTTTAAATTTTCTGTATTTGCCAAAGATATGCACGAAGTGCTATCACAAAAGACCTCAACCAGTAACTTTTGATTAATTCCCATATCTTTGAGTAATTGTATAAACCATGTTGTCTCTCCACATGCCAAAGAAACTGCTGCCATTTCTGCCTGGCAACTAGACGTGGCCACACTTGTCTGTTTCTTTGATACCCAGTTTACAACTGTATTTCCTAATTGCATAACCATACCACTGACTGATTTCCTGGTTAAAATACAATTTCCCCAGTCAGAATCCACCCAAATTCGTAAATTTTCAGAACCTTGAGCCGGTAACTGTAAACAAATATCCAGGGTGCTTTTGAGATATCGTAAGATTCTCTTTGCTGCGTTCCATGCCGGAACAGTGGGTTGTGACGTGAACCTACACAAAACTCCCACACTGGCTGCTAAATCTGGCCGTGACCATTGTGCCAGATATAGCAAACTGCCAATCAATGATTGATACATTTCAACCTCCGGAAACACTTTATCTGTTGCACTCACGGACTTCACAAAATCTGTAGTCATTGGTGTCAGTACTGGTGCACAATCCAGCATACCATATTTTTCTAGCAATGTCAACACCTTGTGCTTTTGGTTGAGACAAATAGATTCCTTTGTTCTAACCACCTGAACACCCAGATATTGTGACACTTCACCCAAAGATTGAACTTTAAACTTTTGTCCCAGTTGCTGTGCAAATTGTGATATCTGACTGCTGTTTGACCCAGCACACAAAATATTGTCCACAAACGTGATCAGCACCATGAAATCATTTCCTGAACCCTTAGTATACACACACGGGTCAGCTATACCACGTTTGAACCCACTTTGCACCAGTGTTTCATTCAGACATATGTTCCATGCTCTGGCAGACTGCTTTAAACCATAAACCGCTTTCTTTAGAAACCAGACCTTTCCCTGCTCACACTCAAAACCTGGAGCTGGCTCCATGTATATTTCCTCCTCCAGAGGAGCATTTAGATACGCCGTGGTGAAATCTAAATGGTGCACCATTAAATTTCTTTTTGCAGCTAAAGACAGTAGCAGCCTTACTGTTTCAGCCTTTGCAGTTGGAGAGAAAGTTTCATCATAGCTCTCCCCCTTCCTTTGTGAAAAACCCCTGGCCACGAGTCTTGATTTGAAAATAGATTCACCCAAAAACCGAAATTGACACCTTTCGTTTGAATATCCACCTACTGCCAGTTACTTTCACCCCTGCTGGTGCAACAACCTCTGAATATACATCATTTTGTTTGAAAGAATCCATTTCATTTTTCATTGCCTCAAACCACCTTTGTTTTTCTGCGTTTGGCAAATTGTTAACTTGTTCCAAGTTTTCTGGCTCAACATAAGTCACATTGCAGACTCTTGCACCGCCTACAACAAATCTCTGGGGTGGAACACCGTTAGTACTTCTTTGAGATCTGCGTATCTCCATTTCAGTACTTCCTTCGGCTTGCCCTGGCTTTTTCCTTTCCCCAATTGTGTCGGCTCCTTCCGAAGAAATTGTTTTGAATTCCCTGGGCTTCTTCCACCCCCCTCTCTCGCCGGCTGCTTTGGCAGAGAGGCTTCTAGTGGAATTAACACCTCAGGGTTTGCGTGAATTTGTTGCCAGCCTTCCTCAACAAAAACAGCGTTCTGGGAAATTACCACCTTGGCATTACCACATGAAAACCGCCAGGATTTCCCAGTTCCTGCGTACCCAACAAAACGCAATTTTTGTGATTTTGGGTCTCCCTTCCTCCTCAATGATTTTGGAATATGCACGTATGCAAAACTGCCCCAGACTCGGAGGTGGCCAAGATCAGGCGTCCTCCCAAACAGTTTTGTATACGGTGTATCATCAATCACTGCAGAAATAATTGCACAAATAATTGGCTGCCAGGATTGCCTCACCCCAAAAATGTGAGTTTGTACCCAGACCCGCATCAGTCAACAAACACCTCATTATCTGTTGCAGCGAACGCAATTTTTCAGATATAACCCCAGTATTTGTGACCTTGTGCATTATATCATTTTGTTTCATAAACCTTTGGAACTCCCAGCTCAAGTACTCTCCACCCCGGTCTGTTTGTAGAGTTTGTACCTTTTTGTTAAATTGTCTCTCTGCATAAGCAACCCAATCTCGAAAGACAGAAAAACATTGAGCCTTATTTTTCAAAAGATACACCCAAGTAAATTTTGAATATTGATCCATAACCAGCAAAACATATTTTGCACCACCTTCACTGGGCTTGAAGGGACCACACACATCAGAATGCACCAGCTCAAACAGTTCACTCACTTGTCTGTTTGATTTTCTGCTTATTGGCTGCACCTGAGACTTTGCTTGTTTGCACTCAGCACAGTTGAGAAATTTTCTGCACCCTTTCAAAGTAACACCAGTGCAAGACTCAGCAGTTTTCTGTATTACACTGAACCCGGAATGCCCCAACCTCCTGTGAAATTTGTGTAAACAATTCTCGTGTAATGGTGTATTTTTAACCATGGCAATGCTTGGAGACAACACGTATAGCCCATTAACCAGGGAGGCTTTAGCTGCAAGCTTCCCACCTTTCTTGATTTCACAGCCAGATTTTGTGAACAACACTTCATACCCAACACTGGTAAGACATGACACAGACAACAGGCTGTAATCCAAATTGGGGACACACAGAACATTCTCAAATTCTGTATCTAGATAGGGTACTCTACATTTCCCCTCACTCACAATAGGACATGTACTCCCATCTGCCAATGTAACAGTATGAATACTATTTTCCTTAGACACTTGACTAAAAGACACAAATGGTAAAGACAAATTGGATATGGTCTTAGAACTCCCACTGTCAAGAATCCACCTTGACGTGGGCTGACTCACATTCACCCTTACAGTAGCTGACACAGAATTATTACATTGTCCATCTTCCTGATGCTTCTTCTTCTGTTGAAAGCCTTTCTGTAAGTTCGCTTTACATTGTCTTTTAATGTGACCCAGGTTTTCCACACTTGTAGCATTTTTTCACGTACAAAGCTCTCTCCGTTTCTTCTCCGGCAAACCTCGGCTTTTCTGCTGCTCTGTAACTCGACACTCTGGCCCCTCCTCGGCTCGAATTCCTTCGGTTGGAGGGAGCTGTCGTCTGCTTCTCCTGTTGCTTTGCTTTTCTCCTCTCTTCCTCTTCGAGAAGCCGGCCAGCCAGATAATCCATCGTTAAATCATCTTCTGGAAGCGAAGCAACACTGTTCACCAGCAAGTCCCAGCTTTCATCCAGAGATGACAAGACAATCTGGACTTGGTGAATTTCTTGGTATTTCTGACCCCTCTCAGCAAGTTTTATCAGCAACTCCTGGATTACTTGCAAGTGGTCAGACACCTTCTCACCAGGCAGCAGCTGTTTCTTGTACAGTTGCCGTGCCAACAATATCTTCGAGCTAGCAGAGTCCCGAACATGTACTTTCCTGAGAGTTTTCCAGCACTCAGCGGCATTTTCCAGAGACCGCACATGCATAAGCTGTGAGTCTGACAGAGACAAAACAATCAAAGCATGAGCTCTCTGCAGCCGCCAGCTCTCCTCGGGGGTTGGGTCGTCCAGGGGATCGACAATAGCAATGTCCCACAAATCCTCCCGCATCAGTAGCATTCTTGTCTTGAATTCCCAAGCTAGGTAATTCTCTCCTGTCAGCTTGTCCACCACCACTCCCGGATACTGCTGCATCACCACCATCGGAACGCTGTCCACAGGCTGCACAGTGGGAGCTGGCACAGGAATTCTTCCTTCCTCTTTCTCCAGAGGATCACTCTGTAACTCCGGCTCGGACTTCACCTCCTCAGCCGTCTGTTCCTCCAGCTTTTCAGGGTTTTCTGCTAGAGAAGGACCAGTGATACAAAGCCCTAGCCAGGAACTTTGCAGCGATCTAAAACTTCTCTGCACCCAAACAAAAAACCTTACTGGACCTTAGCCTTTCACCTTGCACTCGAGTTTCTTCAAAGTCCATAGAACCTTTGTGAAAGGCCAACCTCCAGTTAGATCGTTCATGGGCCAGAGCTTCCCAGTTTTCGATGTTTATATTGCATTTTTTTAGATTAGCCTTAAGAACATCTTTAAACCTCTTATATTGACCACCGGTATTCAGCTTTCCATCCTTGAGTTGGGAATAAAGTAACTGCTTTGGGAGACGGCAGTCAGGCATTCGAACAACATGACCGGTCCACTGAAGTTGGCGTTGAAGGATCATTTTTTCAATGCTAGTAGTCTTTGCTTCTTTCAGTACACTGACATTTGTTCGCCTATCTTCCCAAGTAATTCGCAGGATTTTCCGGAGGCAACGTTGATGAAATCTTTCAAGGAGGTGGAGGTGACATTTATAGATAGTCCATGTTTCGCAGGCATACAATAAAGTTGGTAATACAATGGCTTCATAAACCAGTGTTTTGGTCTTCTTACAAATATCCCGATCCTCGAACACTCTATGTTTCATTCGAGAAAACGTGGCACTTGCGGAGCTCAGACGATGCTGGATTTCACTGTCGATGTTAGCTGTAACAGAAAGATAGCTGCCAAGATAGAGAAAATGATCGACATTTTCCAGTATTGTCCTGCCAAGCTGGATAGATGGCATCATCAAAGGGTTAGCTTGCACTTGCTGATGAAGCACTTTGGTTTTTTTGATGTTAAGTGAGAGACCAAGTTTTCCGTATGCTTCTGCAAAAGCATTTAGGATAGTTTGGAGATCATCCTCTGAATGTGCGGAGACCACATTATCAGCAGCATACTGAAGTTCCACAATGGAGGTTGTAATTACCTTACTTTTTGCTTTCAGCCTGCTGAGATTAAAAAGCTTTCCATCTGTTCGATATATAATTCCCACACCAGTGGGAAGTTTCCCCTCGACAAGATGTAAAATCATGGCGATGAAAATAGCAAATAATGTTGGGGCAGTAACACATCCCTGTTTAACACCTGATCCCACTTTAAATGGAGCACCATGAGAGCCGTTGTTGTCCAAGACCGTAGCCATCATGTTGTCATGGAGAAGTCGCAAGATATTCACAAATTTATTGGGGCATCCAATTTTCATAAGGATAGTCCAGAGAGCTGTTCGGTCTACAGTATCAAAGGCCTTAGCAAGATCAATAAATGCCATATAAAGGGGTTGATTTTGCTCCCGGCATTTTTCTTGGAGCTGACGTGCAGTAAAAATCATGTCTACTGTCCCTCTAGAGGGGCGGAAACCATATTGAGTTTCAGGGAGGATCTCTTCTGAAATAGATAGAAGACGGTTTGCGAGAATCCTGGCAAATATTTTACCTGCGGTAGCTAAGAGAGAAATGCCCCGATAGTTTCCACAGTCTGTTCTATCACCTTTCTTAAAGAGGGTGATAATTATGGCATCCCTGAAGTCTTCTGGGATCTCTTCTCTTACCCAGATTTTTTCGATGAGTTTATGAAGATGTTGTACAAGTTCGGGGGGGCCTTCTTTAAAGATTTCAGCAGGAATCCCATCTGGTCCACTAGCTTTGTTATTCTTCATTTGATTAATGGCTTTTTTTTACTTCATCCAAAGTGGGGAGTATTGCAAGTTCCTCTCTAATTTGTTTTTGCGGGATTTGCGAAAAAATCTCATTATCCACCTTAGATTTACGATTTAAAAGGTCATAATAATGCTCTTTCCAGTGCAGTGCAATAGACTCTTTGTCTTTTAAGAGTTTGGTGCCATCTTTTGATTGTAAAGGGTTTGTACCATAGGTTTTTGGTCCATAAATGGCCCTTGTGGCCTTAAAAAAGTCCCGTGCATCATGAGATTCTGCAAGTTGTTGAATTTCTTCAGCTTTCTTTTTCCACCAGGCGTTCTTAAGTTCTCTTGTTCTTCTTTGGACCTCAGCCTTTGCACTAGCGTAGATTTTTTTCTTGGCAGCGCAGTTAATATCATTTTGCCATATTTGGAAGGCTTTCCTTTTTTGGTCAATTATATATTTAATCTCATTATCATTTTCATCAAACCAATCCTGATGTTTCTTAGTTTCGTATCCAATAGTTTGTTCACAAGCTGCAGTAATGGAGGTTTTCAGCTTAGACCAATGGTCCTCAATGTTATCAGGAGGTTCCGTAGGTAGATGTTCCTTAAGAAGTGATTGAAGACGAGTTTGCTTAATAGGATCTTGAAGGGCGTGGATGTTCATTTTACGCCTTGGTTTCCTTCCTTGAAGCCTACGTTGTGGAGCAATGTTGATAACCATAGTGGACCGGATTAGTCAGTGGTCTGTCCAGCAGTCGTCGGCACTCACCATGGCCCTAGTAAGAAGTACATCGTGGCGATCTCTAACACGGACAATTACATAATCCAGAAGATGCCAGTGCTTTGACCGTGGGTGCTTCCATGATGTTTTAAACTTATTCTTTTGTCGAAAGAGCGTGTTTGTGATAGTGAGATTATGCTCTGCACATATAGACAAAAGTAAGAGTCCGTTCGGGTTGCTATTACCAACTCCGTCTTTTCCAATAGTTTCTGGCTATAAATCAAAGTCACGCCCGACTCTTGCGTTAAAATCGCGCAGGAGGATAATTTTACCCTCCTTAGGTATCTCTGACAGGAGAGTGTCCAACTGGGTATAAAAGTTTTCCTTGATGTCTTCATCAGCATCTAATGTTGGCGCATAAGCGCTCAAAATAGTTACCTGCTGGTTATTGGCGAGCTTTAATCGAAGAGTTATCAGGCGTTCGTTAATGCCAGTAGGAACTTCTGACAAAGAGTTCACTAGCTCATTTTTGATGGCAAAGCCTACTCCATGTATTCGTCGGTCCTGCTCAGGTAGTCCTTTCCAGAAGAAGGTATAGCCTCCTTTTTCTTCCTTCAACTGTCCCTCTCCTGCCCTTCGAGTTTCTTGAAGTGCTGCTATGTCAATTTTAAACCGTCTCAGCTCCCTTGCAATAATAGCAGTCCTACGCTCAGGGCGTTCACTATCTATGTTATCCAGCAGTGTCCGTATATTCCATGTTCCAAAATTCAAATGTCTTTTTCGACCGCTAAAATGGTGATCCCACTGGACGCGGTAATCCAGTCAGGGGAGAAAGAGGTAGACTATGTTTAGGGCACCTTTTCTAGCCCCCTCCCCATACGGGGTGAGCAGAGTGGATCCTAAATAGGGCTGCTCAGTCATGGATACAGCTGCCGAGCTGCTCGACTACCTCGTTCCTTGAACAGGGCGACTGAGTCTGCATCCACCGCCCATGTGCTGGTCCGTGACTAGGGGCTTCCAGATTCACAGTCCTGCCCCCGTCGCCAGTCGCCATGGGACTTTTTTGGTTGGTTGGTTGGTGGGTTGGGTTGGGTTGGTTGGGTTGGAAGACGCCTGTGCGTGAAGCTGTTTTCTGTGGGGAGATCGGTGCACAACGAATCACCACACAAACTTGACAGAGGACGGCAATGATCCAATGGCACGGTTACCCTGACGATTGGAAAACCATTCTCTGCTGCAGCCTTCATCCGCCTTCACAGCCGTTGTAATTTAGGTTTAAATTATCTTCCGCCTGTTCTGCCGTTGAGGACTTTTTGTTTTGGATCGTTCTTTGTCTGGTTCCTCTCCCCAGACCTTACCGCCATGGGTGACCCTACCAGGAGTATATAGCTCCCGACGGCATTGCTCATAGGGTTCATCGGAATACGCAAGCCCACTCACCACTTCAAGGTGACGATCTGGCGAGAGGGGCTGGTTGTTCCATATCCCATTCTTTATGATTATACTAAAAGTTATAATTGTGTTTTTAGCTGTGTTTCTCCACAATTAATGGGTAGACGTTATCTTTGTCAGGCACCTTTTTCATTATATAGCTTGGATAGGCAACTTGTTCACCACCGAAGACTGCAGTGGAAATGCCTTGTGATGGAAGGTGGAGATGCTCAATTTCATATTGTATTAGTTTACATTTTAAATGATTTGCACATTCTTGTTATGAACCGGGTGGAAGCCAAACTATAGTTGCTAGTGATATATTGAAATTGTTCTACAATCATCTTTTTGTGGAGGTTGTATCTTCAAATGCAAAATCATGACTCAGACCTGGAAAGTCTTAATACATTGACTAGGAAAACAGGAGATATTAAAGCCAATTCTGCATTCATTTTAATTATTTAGCACTTAACATTTTAAAATCATTCTCTGAAGCCATAAGCAATTTAAAAAAAAACCCTCCTCTGAAATGATTAAAATGGGTATGCTCTGAATTCCCAGAAAAGCCTGTGGGCTGCACAGAATCATAGAATCATAGAATCATAGAAAAGTAGAGTTGGAAGGGGCCTACAAGGCCATCGAGTCCAACCCCCTGCTCAATGCAGGAATCTAGGTCAAAGCATCTCTGACAGATGTCTGTCCAGCTGCACCTTGAATGCCTCCAGAGTGGGAGAGCCCACGACCTCCCTAGGTAGTTGATTCCATTGTCTTATTGCTCTGACAGTCAGGAAATTTTTCCTTATGTTTAGGTGGAATCTAGGTTCCTGTAACTTGAGCCCATTATTCCGTGTCCTGCAAACTGGGATGAAGGAGAAGAGATCTTTGCCCTCCTCTGTGTGACATCCCTTCAAATACTGGAAGAGTGCGATCATATCTCCCCTCAGTCTCCTCTTCTGAAGGCTAAACATGCCCAGTTCTTTCAGTCTCTCCTCATAGGGCCTTGTTTCCAGTCCCTTTATCATCCTTGTTGCCCTCCTCTGAACCCTCTCCAGTTTGTCTATGTCCTTCTTAAAGTGAGGTGCCCAGAACTGGACGCAGTACTCAAGATGAGGCCTAACCAGTGCCGAGTAAAGGGGAATTATCACTTCCCGTGATTTGGAAGCTATACTTCTATTAATACAGCCCAAAATTGCATTTGCCTTCTTTGCAGCCACATCGCATTGCTGGCTCATATTCAGTTTGTGATCTACCACAATTCCAAGATCCTTCTCACTTGTAGTATTGTTGAGCCAAGTGTCCCCCATTCTGTAACTCTGCATTTGGTTTCCTCTCCCTAGGTGCAGCACTTGGCATTTATCCCTATTAAATTTCATTCTGTTGTTTTCGGCCCAGCGCTCCAGCCTATCGAGGTCACTTTGAATTTTGTTTCTGTCTTCCAGAGTATTAGCTGTTCCACCCAACTTTGTGTCATCTGCAAATTTGATAAGCATTCCCTGTACCTCCTGATCCAAGTCATTAATAAAAATGTTGAAGAGCACCGGGCCCAGGACCGAGCCCTGTGGTACCCCGCTCGTTACCTCTCCCCAGTTTGAGAAGGAACCATTGATAAGCACTCTTTGAGTCCGATTCTGTAGCCAATTGTGGATCCACCTGATAGTTGTTCCATCTAGCCCACTCTTAGCTAGCTTACTAATCAGGATATCATGAGGCACTTTGTCGAAAGCTTTGCTGAAGTCCAGATATATAATGTCCACAGCATTCCCACAGTCCACAAGGGAGGTTACCCGATCAAAAAATGAGATCAGATTAGTCAGACAGGATTGATCAGATTAGTCTGACAGAGTAGTGGGGGCGAGGAGGGAATGCACTTTACCCGGTCTTTCCTGCATAGTCTCTTTTTATCCATTCTCTTCTCTACTTATACAGAGTGATAAGAGGCATTCTCTCTTATTCTGCAGCTTTGTCTCATCTTTTCTTAGTACCTCTCTGCAGATGGACAGCTGTCCTCCTTGAGAACAACTTGCACAATCAACAAGATGCTCACTCAGAATTTTACATGAATGAGAATATAAATATGCCATCCAAAAGAGCTCAACTCCTCTGTCCCCCAAAGTCCACAGCCCTACTCTCACAGCAAGCAGTATGAGTGAATATGCATAGAGAGGATCCATGCACATTCAGCTGAATGTCTGCATGAAGTCAACACATGTACAACTGAATGCATTTAGGAATCTCTTACTTCCTGCAGTTGGGAAACCTGTTTTTCCAGGGTTCCAAATCTCACAGAGAGAGCCCTACACATATAGAGTTATATACAAATATTTTATTTATTTTATTTGTACCCTGCCTTCCTACCAAAAAATAGCACTCAGGGCAGCTTACATAACCAATTAAAATTGATTAAGACAATACATTAAAAAACAAAAAAATGTAAGTTACAGAAAAAATATTATTATTAAAACCAGCACCCAACCTGCCAGACCTATTTACAGGCTAAAGGCCTTCTTAAATAAAGTAGTCTTTGCCTGCCAGCGGAAGGACATCAAAGAGGGAGCAAACCTAGACACCCTTGAAAGGAAGTTCTACAGCCTGGGAGTGGCCACTGAAAAGGCCCTCTCTTGGATGGCCACCAAATGCACCTCTAAAGGCAGCGGTGTTGGAAGAATAGACTCCATGCAGACATTCAACTGAATATATGCAGATTGGAGGTGATTCTGCTTTCCCCTCAAAACACATTCATTTCCCCTGGATACATCTTGACAACAGACTCTGTGACATCTGACTCTATAACCGATGCTGTGCCTGGTTTCCCCCACCCCAACTGCATTAGGCATCAGAAATTCCTATTTTCATCTGACACCTATTTTTATATCATACTTACACAAGATATACACAAACAAACACCATACAGCCATGCAAGTGAATGTGTGTAGGTCGGGGTTGATTCTGCCCACTCCTCTATGCACATTCCTTCTCCCTAGCTATGTCATGACAACAGACTCTGTGACACCTGGCTTTATAACACGTGCTGTGCCAGGTGACACCGCCCCTCCCTGCCCCCTGCATTGAGGAATCAGAAATTCACATTTTTGTGTCACAATTATTTTCAACAAAATGTGTTGTGGAATACTCCTGTTCAGAGTTCCATGCAGACAGCCATGCCCTCTTCCAGGATATTCCATTCCATTCCCCCCTGCTCCAACAGTCAGCCAGCATTCTACAGCAATTGAGTGTGCTTAGTCATCAATGGGCTCTTTTGGGTTCCCCTGACCCCTTGGGGTTGTTTTCTTTTTACTCCTGAAGATGTTTTTTATATATATACGTCTACAAACCCTGGGGTTCTCCCAAGCCTTCTGATGCCTCCCTCTTGTGTGAGGTTGGTACCATTTTGGCTACCTTAGGACTGGCACCCAGAATTTACATCACTAATATATATGATCATTATGGGCTTGTTTAAAATCCACTTTCAGATTCACAAAATGTAGAGACTGCAATTCTCCCTCTAGAATTATAGCTTCTTACAGCACAATCCTTGGCATGTCTATTCAGAAGTAAGACCCACTGAGTTCAATAGAATTTACTCCCAAGGAAGAATGTCTTATATGCCTGTAACTTAGGATAACATTTCAAGGGTTTTACCCTTAAAGTTGGCCTTAAAATAGTTTTAAATAAATAAATAATGCATCTGATGCAACAACAACAACAACTATATTGTATCACAGCAATTTGCCATTATACATGGTCAGAGCTTAGTCAATAGATCTTCAGAAATTAAATAATTTCCCTTATAACCTTAAGTTTTTACAGTGTACATCTGTAAAACATTTACAAGGAATTTGGATGTTCTATAGGATATATACTTGTCAACATTAGACAACAGGAAACAAACCTTTGCAAATGATGACCTTCCCTTCAATGGTTTTATCAATGGAGAAATATATTTTATTCTAAGATCATTATAAATTGAACACTCTAAGAGTACGTGAGTGATACCAAATTGCAATCACATACTCTATCCTTCTTAGGAATCCCTTTAAGCCGGCCCAATGCATCTGATGAGGTGGACTGTGGTCCACAAAAGCTTATGCCATAATAAAGTTAGTCTTTAAGATGCCACAAGGCCCTTCGTTGTTTTTGCTGCAACTAACACAGTTGCACCTCTGGAAATTTTTGCAAGTTGTTTTTCCAGCAATGATCACATGAAGTACTTTGTTCTTTTGTTCATATTGCCTTACACCAGATTAGAGTCCTACCATTAAGCAATATTGGAGCCGGCATTTAGTACTCAGTTTGAGCAACAAGAGTACAATTACAGTTCCTTGTAATCACAGTTGGCAATACAGCAGTAAGTCAAAGGTGATCATAAAGGCTAATACTCTGGAAAACAGGTATCAGAGCTGAGAACAAAGATAAATATATATATTGAAAAACCACATGAATTCACATGCCATTAAATAATATTATGAAACCTAATATAGGCTGGAAAACTCTGCCACCAGCAAACCATTATAGAAATTAAATCTCAAAAGTGACCTTTCACATGATTTGGACAAGAAATATACATTATAACTCACTGACCTCAAGAAGGTAGTTAAGTGCTTCAAGTCTGGGGGGAAATGTGTTTATGATTGATTAAAACTGACTACATTATGGATCAGATCTCATGTTATGACGACTTCAAGAGGCAAGATAATTTTAATGGGTCAATTTTTCTTGTGCACATAATCAGTTTTGAGTCAAGATTCATGAACTGCAGAGAAGCTTCCAGAATCTTGACATCCCCAGGTTCCATCTTACAATAGCATGCTCAGAACTAGTCTGCCTCTGACTGCTAGAAATGAAGGGTGCAATCCTATGCATATTTAGACACAAAGGTCCCACAGCTCCCAGCATTCCCCAGCCATGCTTTTTTCCTGTCTAAATATAAGGTAACATTCACATTTGCTGGAGGCTGGTGACTTCTATTTCAGTGGGGCTCCTAATCCATGGTGATAGGAGCTATCCATGGTGCTCCATGGTGGTGAACCTATTTCGGGGATGAAGGTCAGCACCATGGATAGTCCCAATAAAGCTCCAAATAAAAGCTGCAGTGGATTAGGAGCCCCACCTAAATAGGAGTCACCAGCCTCCCCTGCCTGATGGTGGCATAGGAGTTGCTACATCTTTCTGCAGCACTCTGACACAGGAACAACCTGGTAAGCATTTAAACACAGGACCAACTGAATGATTCTTTCCTGGCCAATTGTTGCCTCACCAGGAACTAACAAGTGAGACTGAGGAAATGGCACGGTCAGCCCAAGACATTGTGCTGCACCAAGCAGCTGTACCACATGATCTAAGAGATGGACTTCACGGTCCCTTGCAATGTCACAGAGGATATTGGACATCATTTTGGGGTCACATGCAGCAGCACTTGATCTGAGGGTTGTGCTCCAGCATCCGTTAGGAAATTGCAAGGGACCTTGGGACACGCCTCTTGGATCACACATTGTTTCATTATACATATTGCAAGCTCAGCTTAGGTTGCTTGTGTACTTGGACCAGCTTTGGAAGGAAGGAAGGATTCAGGAAAGCAGATGTCTCAGAAGAGGTTAGAGCTGGGCCAGGTGGGAGCTACAAACCAAAAAGCCAGACAGCACAAAGCTGTATCTTGCTCTGGAAAGAGCCAAGAGCAAAAATGGAAACGTATTCCCTGGGTTGGATATCTGTTCATTATTTATTGTCATTTATTAATTTTATTTATCTTTTTAATGCTCTATTGTTATATAAGGTTTTTAATATGTAAACTACCTTGAGGGGGTTGTACCATTAAAGGAGGCCTACAAATATTTCTAAATATTTTGTTTTAATCTTATAGTCTCCACCAGGGCGATAGGGAAGAGGCCA
This sequence comes from Shinisaurus crocodilurus, assembly GCA_021292165.1. NCBI lineage: Eukaryota > Metazoa > Chordata > Lepidosauria > Squamata > Shinisauridae > Shinisaurus > Shinisaurus crocodilurus. The sequence continues at coordinate 45,183,887 of CM037876.1, forward strand.
GAGAAGCAGGGAGCCAAACAAGGTGCTGGAAGAGAGGACACAGCCTACACTCCAGCCTTCCCCAGTCTGGTGCCCTTCAGATGTTTTGGACTTCAGCTCTCATCAGCCCCAGCCAGCATAGCCAGTAGTCAAGAATGCTGGGAATTGTAGTCCCAAAACATCAGGAGGGCTGGGGAAGGCTGGCCTACTCCCAATGCTTTCAAGAAGCTGGAGTGTCATTTTAAAGCAGATGCTTGTGAGCAAGCTAGGGAAGTTCTTGGTTTGAGACTAGTTAGTTGTGATACTCAAGCCAAGTTTCACCACGTGGCTTCCTCAGGCCACTGTTGCAGCCCCAACAGGACACACTGCTGGTGCATACCCTGGGCCCACCTTAGCGCTGGGCAGCTGGGTCTGGGAAGCCTGCCATTTTAATTTTTCACAGTGCAGAGCAATGCTATGTTGGGGCATCATAGGAAACAGATTCAAACTGTCCACTACTGCCCATCACCACCCCTCAATGCCAAGTAAGCCTGGGGGGCGCTGATGCAGAAGTGGGCACTGCACCAGGGAGCCCCTCAAATCAGGAGCTGGCCTGGGTGGTACCTACTAGATTTGCCACAAACAATGGTAGAGGGGTGTCATTCTCTTAGTAGCTCATAAACTGTTTTGTATGCCATCTGCTTGGAGTAAACACTTTGGGCAGTATCCAATACTGCTTCTGCACTCCCACTGGCACCCACCATGCAAAAGGAACTAGTATTTCCTACAGTAATCCTGGAAAGGAGTATAAATGCTCATCTCCAGAACAGGACAAGCCAGCGGAGCTCCCTTCTGCAAGCTCTGCCGACTTGCCCTCTTACAGAAAGGAGCATTTCACTAATTTCCAATTGCTGCAGGATCTGCTAACTTCCTGTTGTGCCAGCAGTGGGTCCCGCTACTCTGGGGGCAGCACTGGATACTGTCCCTTGCTAACGTAACTCACATGTGCACTATTACACTGGTATGGCTAGGACCATGATGGCTGAAATGCATTTAGGATGTTCTTCAGCTCATATGATTAAGAATACGGATGTATGAGAAATTAGTTTCAGTTCATCTTTGATCAGGATTTACCCGGTTTGCACCTTCTAGACCGAACAGGGACTAGGATGTAATCCAAGCTTGCAATGTGATTCATGGACCCCCCCAAAATGTGTTCAACAGCATGTGTACATTTGAAAAATGTACATGAAAAATGCACACTTTTGAAAAATGCACACATATGCTTTAATCAATGGAAGAAGAATACATACGTTTCAAAGATATGCACAACTGATATGTGCATTTGGAAAAATACACACGAAAATACACACAGATTTTCATGTGAAAAGAAAAAAAACAAAGCTCGCAATCTGATGCAGACTAGAGTCGTAAGGAGCTTCAAGATGGAAATCGGAGAACTTCGGCAAGCTCATGTTTTGCTGATTTACACATCACTAGATTAGACCTTTAAAAAAATCTCAGTACCACCCAATTATTCAGTGCAACTCAAAACTGTCACAGAACAATTTGCTCTTAAGGAACCAAATTACTGTTTAACTGATTTTTCTAATCAGTCCACATCAACATTATGAAGTTTTGATGTGATGAGATAAAATTAATTCATACCAAAATACAGTAACAAGGAACAATAAAAGCAGACATTAGACATCGTATAAGTGTTTATCTTCCATAACTTTCAAAACAGAATGCAGTGATGGCGGGGTGGGGGGATGGCTGGTTTTTAACAAATGTGTTTTGAAATGAACATCTAATCTTTACAATGTCAAATGAGCAGCAAGGACAGATTCATAGAGCGGATGGTGAACTCCACAAATGGGATTTTAGCCATTAAGAGTAAATTAGCAGAGTGCTAAATTAACACTACATTTATTGGAAAGTGGGTAAATCTCAAAGTGACACATCTATGCAAACGACACATACTTTTTGCTGCCTTTTACTTATTTCTCTTAAAAATAACCTCAACACTACTAGATGCACAATTCCACTTCATGGGACAATCTGCATACTTTTAATAAGCATGCACAGTGCCAAAATGGTATCTTTTAAAAGTATACTAATGTATGATTCTATCATAACTTGTTTTTAATGTCCTAACTGTATCATTCTACTGGGATAATTGCATACATTTTCCTTTATTTGCTGCCTTCCCCAGTGTGGTCCAGTGGATTATGTTGTGGATTAAGCAGGAGACCTTAGTTCAAGTTAGAGATATCAACTAATTTTCTGGCAGAGAGTCCGTGTGCCTTTTATCAGGTTTACAGCAGGCAGATCTGTTCCTAGCATGAAGATAATGTGATGGGGAAAGCATTCCCTGCTAAATGCAAAAACAGGCCTGTGGCTCACACTGGCTCAGCTTGTCTGAGTGTGGAAAGCTAAGCAGGGATCAGGCCTGGTTATTACTTGGATGGGAGACTCCTCCTCTAGTTTCCTGCATTGAGCAGGGGGTTGGACTCGACGGCCTTGTGTAGGCCCCTTCCAACTCTATCAGATCTATGAATCTACTGGAATCTATGAACGAGAAGTCTTCTGGCTCCTTAAAGACCTTAAAGTGGCCATTTTTGAACAAAGGAACTTCAAAGTCAGATTTCATCTCAAAACTGCTGAACTACGATTCATCAGGAGATTCAACTCCATCTCCTGTGACTTGAACACAGAAAAGGCTTTCTATCACACTACATGTGTTAATCAGCTCACCAGTGCAAAGATGCCTATGTTATGAACCAACAACTGTTTTGTGAATGGTCCCCTGTTAAGGTAATTATCACTGTCTGTCGTATCTGCATTTCATTTCCCTCTGACCTCACTGTTTACAATTCCCCACCCTCCCACAGTTATGTGGGGCAGAACATTTTCCATTTCATAAGTTCATTAATAACCATGAATGGATGCCAATTGCAAATACAATATTAGGCAAGCTTGGCAGTTTCAAAGTTGTAATTAATATTTTTTCAGATGATTCCCCCTCGCAAGTCTGTGGGAGAATACATATTTGTCACTGAATTGCATATGTAGGCCTATTTAGGTGTTAACCTGAGCAGGCGCAAGGAGAGGCAGCCTGCTAGCCACGCAGAGTGCTCTCCTCGTGCATTTCTGTCACCCTGTATTCATTGAGAGCAACATTCTGAAGAGAGATACTGTCTTTACATTTTTTACAAGTATTCCAATTAAAAAATTGACATAACATTTAAATCACATTACATGTGCTTTAATCCCCCCCCCTCAAATATCTCAAGTCAAATATGGGTGGTGTATGGGGACAAAAATATTTAAGATATTTTTAAAGCTTTGTTGTTTACTCAAGGGAGGGGTTGTAGCTCAGTGGTAGAGCACAGGTCTTGCATGCAGAAGGTCCCAGGTTCAATCCCCAACATCTCCAGATAGGGCTGGGGAAACACCAGCCTGAAACCCTGGAGAGCTGCTGCCAGTCAGTGTTGACAATACTGGACTAGAGGGACCAATGGTCTGACTTAGTATGGCAGCTGTTCCTATGTTCCTAAATGCAAGTAAAATAAACATGCTAAATTTGATCGCTCTCTAGGGCAGGGGTAGGCAACTTGTGGCCCTTCAGATTTTTGGCCTACAACTCCCATCAGCCCTAGCCAGCATAGTCAATGGTGAAGGATGCCTCCAGTTGTAGGCCCAAACATCTGGAGGCCCAGAAGTTACCCACCTCTGGTCTAGGTCGTCAGAAAATTTTCTAATTCAATTACCCTATGCAATTCATCAGAAAATTTTCAGTTTGTATCCAACATTTTTCTAATGCCCTAGAGCAGAGGTGGGCAACTTCTGAGGGGCCAAGGGCCAATTCCCCCCTACTCCCCCCAGAACCTACTGAGGGCTGCACCCTGTAAACCACAACTATGCTGCCAGTTTCATTGCCAAAATTTGACCATAGCAGCAGAGGCGGGGGGGGGAACTGGCAGTTTGCCACCAAATTTCAGTGCAGCAGTGGCAAAACAAGGATAAAGATACCATTTTTGTCACCACCGCACCACCAAATTTCTGTGGCAAATTGCTGATTTTCCCCAGTGTGGACCGCACAGAAGAGCAGGGGGGCCACATGTGGCTCATGGGCCGCATGTTGCCCATCCCTGCTCTAAAGGGTGATCTAATTTAGTATGTTTAGCCTAATTAGAACAGGAAATTGTTAAATGCAGTCGTGAAAGACGCAGAAGTACATGACTATGTGCTCACTGGTTGGCCTTAGGTGGTGGTGGTGGTGGTCTCTCCTTCATTAGCACTTCATTTATAAGCAGAAGTTGGATGGCCAGTTCTCAGGGATGCTGTAGCAGCAGACTGCCTGCACTGGCAGAAGATTGGAACAGAAGACCATTGAGGTTCCTTCCAGGAACAGACTCTATGATTTTATTAGTCCCTCTCCACAATCATAGCTGTGATTTACATAATCATACATAGTGAAGGGAGTGGAGGGTAGGGGGTTGCCCAGCTTCCTGCAGTGTGCAAACAAATTACCCAGTAGACTGCCACCAGCCCTTTGTCTCCACATCAGCCTGAGCCATGGGTCTCTCAGACCTTTTAAGGCAAGCTTGGAGCACAGAAATAAGGATTCAAGCTGACACTCTTTATTTCAAGCCCCAAGCCTAAAACTCTAAAAACAGTAGCAAGAGCAAACAGAAGGCTCTGAATTTAGTACTGAGTCCTAAATGGAATAAAGCACACACAAACTTTGAAATAGATGTGAAGGTTATTTACAATAAGGAAGGGGAAAGGGGGTAAAAAGGTGTACAAATATCAAAGAAAATCAGAGAAAACCCAAGAAGCCCTTTGGAACAATGCTGCAGGCAAAAAGAACAAATCAGGACCAAGTCTATCCTATACTTTACCTAAGAAAGGGTAGTCTAATAGGACAGGGCCCAATTCAGTATCCCAAAGCTCAGAGGCCTGAAAGCCAGTTAGCACTGACAAAGATCAGAATGAAGACGAAACTCAAGACTGGAATGAAGCCCAAATGATAACAGTACCCACCACCACCGGCTTTATACCACCCACCTCACCAAGCCCTTGACAAATGTAAGGTGAGCCTTCTTAGCCAATCCCTGTCTGGCTGAATAGTTTCCTCAGAGACAAGCCTCCTTAGCCAATCACTAATGGGCTGAATAACTTCTGCGGCTTTCAGGAGGGAAGGGGGGGGGAGTGAAAAGCTCCCACCACAGCCCAGCTGACATCATTCACTCTAATTTGGCAAGAGTTCCACTCTGGCCTTGATGAGCCTGGAGACTAAAAATAAAATAAAATGATAATGCACGCAGGTGGTTTTAACAAGTATGTACTACAGGCCCCTCCTCATGAAATGGAGCTTCCTTTCAGGCAGCTAAATCTTAAAAAGGAAATGGATTTCTTAAGATGCATCCACAAAATTCCTGAAAGCTTTCCTGAAGTTCATGCCTCTCATTCTGTTGTTTGACCATTCAAATGCTAGAAATATGCACACATGTGGTTATTTTCTGGCCACTTACTATGTGCATTTTTGAAAAATGCACAAAACATGGGGAGGAAAATGCGATGTCACATGCAACTTTGAGTTCCTGTTTTAAACATTTAAAATCAATTTGCCCATTCTGATATTAGTAACTGAAAACTTTTTGTCACATCTAGAAATCAAATAGTAGGATTAATGTCAGCATCATCATGACATGCAGTTTATGTAGTTTGTGAAAAGACCTGAAGGGACAAAGGAAGATTCTATTCTAAGCCTTTATTTTTCACAAGAGTCTGAAGGAAATATTATTTTACAAAACAGATGATCTGTTAATAGGCTTTGCCACTGTATTAAATTAGTATAAATAATGCATGCAGTATAATTCCATATGTTACAGTTCAGTACTTTACAATTAGGATAGGATATGTTGCATAGTCTGAGCAGCAATTAAAGTCCCAAATTGGGCCGTTTTCTGTCTGTGCAAAGTTTACAAGAGATATGAAATTACTGAAAAGTATAAAGGGTATGCAAGCTTTTGGAGTCCATAGAACTCTTCCTCAAGCAAAATGGGAGCATAGCAAACTCTCAGCTATATAACGAAGAAATTTGGTTACAAGTGCAAATAGTTCTACAGTACAATCTTATGCATTGGCTTAAAACTTTATGGCAGAAGAATCTTTTTTTTCTTTAATAGGACAAGCTATGAATCACTTCACTGTCTACTGTATTAAAAATGTCTGCATTTTAAATCAACTTTATTTAAAGTTAGATCAGATTGCTGCTTTGTTCTCTCAGCAGATAAAAACTACCATTCTATTCTATCTATGAAGAGTTCTGTGGAATTCCAAAGCTTAAACAGAGAAAAAGGGTAATGCTTTCCCTTTTGTATCTCGTAATTCCCTGTGGCTTTCTATCAAGGGATTTTAGGATGTTAGGACTGATAATTAGTGCTAAAAACATTTCACAGTATTTTCTTCCACCTATACTTAGCCAGAAAGCTGTGCTACACTGACACAAATAGGCTCCGCCAAGATATATTTGCAAACCTCAATGATGATTGTCAGCAATAAAGACATATTTGTTGTCAAGCAGTTCCGATGGAGGAGAATGTGATGATGTGTGCCCCGCAAGATATGCTGGGTGATTAGTCCCAAAGTTGCATTGATAAGTGACTAAAAGTAAAAATCCTAGATGTGATCTTCAAAGCCGCATGGAGGTGGGCTTAATGATATCTCAAGGACAGCCTTCTCTCTGATCATGAAATACCATGACAATTTCTATCTTTAGGAACAATGGAAATGTCAACAGGGTTGAGACTCAAGAGCAGAGATGAAGACTTTTTGGCAGCTGGTTCACAGCTGTGGATGATCCTGCCACAAGTGATTAGATCAGGAATAGGAGGGAGCAAAAACCCACTGAAATGTTTTGGTAGGCCCTAAATGTAGCCCCTGCTCCAAAGGTTAAGAGCATGATCCAGCCAAACTTAAGTACAGTCATGACTTGGATTGAGAGCATAATTCGTGCTTGTAATCCAAAACACTCTTATATCAAAACGAAATCCCCCCAAAAAAATCTGTACAGAGATTTTTAATTTAAGCCGTACTACAGTACTTGTATTGCAAGACATCGCTTGTATATCAAGTAAAAAAAAATTAAATAAATATTTAAAAATTTGCTTGTCTTGCAAAACGCTCTCAAACCAAGTTACTTGCAATCCAAGGTATTACTGTACTTTAAAGTCCCATCGATTCCAACAGGAAAGATTAAAGTATGTACACAGATTGTTGCAGAAACAAATTTTATTATACTATACCCCTAGCCTGGACTGTTCTATTTGTTTGCAGTGTTCACTTAGTCACTATGACACTAAATGTCCTATTTGGTGTATAGTGGTCAACTAGCTGTCCATCCCTGTATTAGAAATACCACTCCTTGCATCACCCAGCCCTATTCTTCGTGGGCCAAAATGATGGGCATTGCTTTAAATCTGTGTCTAGCAAAGTGTTCTCCAACCTTGGGTCCCCAGATGTTTTTGGTCTACAACTCCCAGCATGCCCCAGCCAGCGTGCTGGGAGTTGTAGGCCAAAAACATCTGGGGACCCAAGGCTGGAGAACACTGGTCTAGCAGCTATGTCTTTCTTTTCATGTTTACTCAAAAGTAGGTGCAGGGGCCCATATCTGGAACAGGACCCTATCATAGGGGTAGGGGCATTTGAAGAGCTAGATCAGAGCCCTGCAAGTACAGTAGATTAAAAATGAGGGGGTGGGGAGGGAGATATAGCTGCTAGATACAGATTTAAAGTAATGTCTGTTTTGGCCCTGAGTAGAGGGAATTACCATTCTTTACGCATATATGCAATTGCGAAGTACAAGATATTGATAAGTACAAAACAGGTTGCGCTGGCTAGAGACTCTTGGAAGCTTTTGCTTTCTTTTACCAGTTGCTTGACACATCTGTACAGGTGTGTTATACTAAGCATCCTTTAGTAAACCGCTACTGCAATTTAGCATCTTGTTTGCTCCTGATCTATTTTTTGGGAGCATCATCAAACCCACCCACCCCTCATCCCAAGACCTTGGAAACAAGGATGCTGCCTCTCAAAATAATAATTAAAAAATCCCTAAGAAATTTGGAATATCAAAATTTGACCAGTTAGGGCAGTGTTCTCCAACCTTGAGGTCCCCAGATGTTTTTGGCCTACAACTCTCAGCATGCCCCAGCCAGCATAGCTGCTTCAGAGACTTCCTTGCAGCTTTGGCAGTCTCAACACAAGAGGACTGTAAAGGATTGAGGCCTACTCAGGCTTGAGTTTGTTGAAGCCTGAAGGCCCAAACACTTCCCTCGAGTAGTTGAAGCCTGAAGGCCCAAACACTTGGATGGGAGGGGAGTTTGAGAGTTTTAGTTCACCCAATAGAAGTTAAGAATTAGTTCTCCTATTCAAGGTCACATGATTATACCCTTCCATTCCTGGGAAGGCTATATATGTGGGGTGTGGTCAGCTAGCAGTCAGTGTGTGCTGGGAGAGAGCTGGAAGCAGCAGCACAGAAACAGCAGAGAGAAGCAGAGAGAGAGAAAGAGAAACTGGCTGCATAGGAAATAGGTAGTCTGAAGTTATACTGGAGAACATTGGATTGTTTGTTTGTTTGTTTTATTTTATCATACTTGCTTTTGAATTATAACCACTCTATTAAGTAAAAACCCTAATATTATAAGTAAAGTGTTGTTGGTTACCCTGAGAGTTTGGAGTGACTTATTCACCACGTCTACAGCCTACACCCATGCTATTGGAAGCTGTAAAAGGACTTGATCTCCTGGAACGGGAGGGGCTTTGAGGAGAGGCAGAGATCTCCCAAAGGAAGGTTAAGGGGTCTGCAGTAGTGGAACCTTGACAAGGACACCAAAAGATGACAGCAGCAAAATAACATCATCTTCCTTAGGGTCTTGCCTACACACCTGTAGGCACTGCAGCTAAGTAGGCTGAACGCTACAGTGTAGGACAGCCTTCCCCTATAGAATTCTGTAGGGGGGGAGGGTGAATAGTGTATAGCCTTTACACCTATAGAATTCTGGGGGGGGGAGGGTGAATTAAAATGGCCCTTGAGGTCTCTTCATTTACAAAAACTATGGTTAAGCATGCAGGTCTGGGGTCACTTGTACAAAGAATACTTCGTTTTTATATGGAAATTTCTTTTGAAGTGCTGCAGGCAAGATCAGCCCTAGGTTAGGCATGCATGAATCAGCAAAACTTGAGCTCACCGAAGTTCTCTGAATTCCAACTAAATACTCGTTCAGACTCAGATTGCGAGCTTTCTTTTTTTCCTTAATTAGGGATGTCCACAAACCTGGTGGGGCCCCCCGGCCCGCATCTCCTCTCCATGGCGCCCCCCCGCCAGTCAATCCTCAGCAGCGCGGAGAGATTCTCCATGCCGCTTGAGCCGGCTGCGCCGGTCCCGTCGCATCACTTCCGGCTGGCCCTGTTAAGCCCTGTTTTCTACGGAAAATACGTAGAATTGGGGTCCCGGCACGTCGGTGCAGGGTCCCGGTGCATCACTTCTGGCCAGCTGGAAGTGACGCGACAGGGACCGGCGTGGCCAGCTCGCTGCAGAGAGGCAAGCGAGCACCAGGACCTGGTAAGGCCCGCTCACCTCCCGCAGGCATGAGCGGGGCCGATTTCGGCCCGCTACGCCCGCTCGAGGTGAGCAGTTACATTTCTTTTCACTTGAAAATCCGTTTGTATTTTCAGGCGTATTTTTCTAAATGTATGCATCAATTGTGCACATCTTTGAAATGTATGCATTATTCTTCTACTGATTAAAGTGTATTTGTGAGCATTTTTCAAACGTACATGCTATCAAACACTTTTTTTTTGAGTCCGTGAATCACATTGGCAAGCTCGGAAATGTACGGACTTTGACTGCAGATTGCATCCAAGTCTGTGTTTGGTCTGGAAGGGGCAAACTGGGTAAATCCTGATTAAAAAGATGAACTGAAATGTATTCTCATACATACATCCCTACCCTAGGCCAGAGGGTGCATCTTCAGACAAAGAGCATCTTCAGTGCCCCCTCCATTTGTTCAACTTTTTGAAGACCCATTACGTTACTGCATTTGTAACCCATTTCACAATGTTGATGCATGGCTTGCGTCATTTTCCTTCAAATGTTAAGGTGGTCTGGGCCATGCTGACCAGTGCCACCTGCTTTAAAAAAACCCAAAAAGCTATGCCGGCTGGGAAATGCTGGCTGAGATGCTGGCTAACCTACCTCACAAGGTTGTTTATTTATTTATTTATTATATTTATACCCCGCCTTTTTTCCTGCAAGGAACCCAAAGTGGCTTACATAATCCTCTTCCTCCTCCCCATTTTATCCTCACAACAACCCTGTGAGGTCAGTTAGGCTGAGAGTCAGTGACTGGTACAAAAGTCACCCAGTGAGTTTCATGGCTGAGCAGGGACTAGAACCCAGATCTCCCGAGTCCCAGCCCAACACTCTCATCACTACGCCACACTGGCACACTTGTGAGAATAACATGGAGAGGAGGAGCAGGATTATGTAAGCTGCCTTGAGTTCCTTGCAGGAAAAAATGTGGGGTATAAATATAATAAATAAATAAATGTAGTCCAACACATCTGGAGGGCGCCAGGTTAGGGAAGGCTGTCCTACACTGTAGCGTTCAGCCCAGGGATGTTGAAGAGTCCTTGGTCTCGAGTCACGAGTCGAGTCACGAGTTTTTGGACCCGAGTCTCGAGTCCGAGTCCTTGGTCCAAAATGGTGACTCACGAGTCCCTCCCAAAACTGACTCCACGAGTCCCTATTAAAATCAATGGGGTTTCCCCCCAACAAAATAAGGCTACTTCAGATGTGTGGCAGGCTTAAATAAATTCTAGGCACAAGTGTGCCTTTTTATTTCAAAACTCTGCAACTGATTTTGGCAAGAACAGACCAGGCAGACAAACCCAAAATGCCTGAAAGGTTGCATTTTAGGGAAATGATTTTAAAAAATAAACTTGCTGTACTTCCTAAAACCTATCCATGTTGCATTTGAGGAACACGATTTTGGAACACGAGTCCTTGGTCTTGAGTCCCGAGTCGAGTCTCGAGTCCCATTGAAAATATTGGGACTCAAGTCCGAGTCGAGTCAGAGGGGGGACTCAGTCCGACTCACGAGTCGAGTCCTCGAGTCCGAGTCCCCATCCCTGGTTCAGCCTACTTAGCTGCAGTGCCTACAGGTGTGTAGGCAAGACCCTAAGGAAGATGATGTTATTTTGCTGCTGTCATCTTTTGGTGTCCGTCTTGTGTTGAGATTGCCAAAGCTGCAAGGAAGTCTCTGAAGCAGCTATGCTGGCTGGGGCATGCTGAGAGTTGTAGGCCAAAAACATCTGGGGACCCAAGGTTGGAGAACACTGCTCTGAAGGCTATGTAATCATCACCTTAATCTAGCTTGTTTGCTAATTTCTTGTCCCTCCAAAATGTTCCCTTACTGAAATGACTAAATATGTGGAGTTGTTCTCCTCCTACCTCTCTCCCTTAACTGTGTCCACTCCAGCTTCAATAGTCAGCTGAGCGCACAGTTCAGGAACTGAGAGAGCACTTTATCATCTTATGGGGCAGGGGACAGGGGAAATATTGTGCTGCTCCATTCATATCAGGTCAGCCGAGAGCCTTAAAAAAATTGTACATGACAGGGATTAATCTGGGTGTTGTCATGTGTAGGATTCTGCTTCAGTAACAAGGGTTGGATCAGATGATGTTTTAGCCTTAAGTTCTACAATTATCTGTCACAGATTCTTTGACTTCCTACTCATAGTCTATCCCTGTTGTGTCTGTATATGCATTTGACTGCAGTCAATTAAGCATACATTACATGTAACGTAATATTGTTTCCCTTAACTGGTGCTTTGGAATGCTGGGTTTAAACTAGGGCTGTGCCCAAAACAAAATATCCCACATTTCCCCCCCTGACCATTCTCATTCAACTTGATAAAAAAGAAATTGCTTTCAAGAAGAAATTCAAAGGAGAAGAAAATTTCGGAGAAATGCTCATGGATTGGGGTTGGCGTTCTTGTGCTTACTTTATTCATGAGGTGCGGTGGCCAAGGAGTGTGCACAAATGTCCTGTTTTTCATTGTATGATCATCAGCTTGTAGTCTCCTCAGCTTCCTGCTCTTTAATGAAAGCCCAGGGGAAGACATCTTTAGGTAGCTCCTCCTTTAGCTATTTTACTGTATTTTTGTTTTACAACCATTTTACTGTATTTTTGTTTTATTTTATTGTATTAAATGGTTTTTGTATTCTGTAACTGCATTGCGATGGCAATTGGCTATAATCAATAAATTGTGTTACTATACTATACTATACTATCCTCCTTTAGTGCTTCCTCAGATCAAGAAGCACGGGCAGCCTGGGATGCTGCAGAGCAATGGGGAGATGTGTTGTTTTCTTTCTATTGCACAGCACCCTCGGCCGCTTTGCAGTGATTAGGTGAGCTCAAGAACACAACCAAAAGAAATTCAAAATAAATTATAAAATGCCCTGAGAATGAGATTTTTTAAAAATAAATAAATAGAAATCTCTTTCGTGGGGGAAGAAAACTTTCAGGAAATTGGAAGACAAATTTTGGCACAGTAATAGCTCCACCTCTTCTCCGGAGCTGGGAACACTGCCCCCCCCACACCTGCTACAAGGCTTTCTGGGAAGTAGGAGTATTATAAACATCTGCATTAGAAACACGGTATCTCCACAATCACCCCTCAGAAATTTAACATTTGGAAGACCCTGGGGAAGGTGCTGAACCCTGAAGAATGACAACTAGAATGCAGCCCAAAAAAATTCAGAAATTTTTCTCACAAAACTGAGGTTTTTCTTTTATTTTTTGCCCCTCTAGAAATAAAAGGGCACTTTACAGAACGTTCTCTAGAAATAAAAGGCCACTTTACAGAGTGTTCTCCACATTTCCTTCACCATGTTTTTGTGGTGGCCATCTTCCCTCACCCTACTACAATGCCCCGGAATGATGCTAAGTATGGGGCATTGTGGAGGATGCAAAATGCAGGCCAGGCTGACACCATAGTTGTTTTGTTTGCAGTAGCAGCAGCAGCAGCAGCAGCAGCACCCCCCCCAAAAAAAACCCCTTAGGAAAAAAGAAAGAAGCTGTGCTACAAATGGTAAGTCCTACCTGTGAAAAACAGTTTGAGCATTTCTCCTGCCCCTGGAGAAATTTGGTGAAATTGTTCCCCAAATTTCTCTGCCCAGAAATAGCATGGAAAATTTTGAGAGGCCGTTCATGCACAGCTCTAGTTTAAACCTTGCATCCAAACAAATCCTGACTCAGCCTTAAAATAACAAGTTAGTGTAATACTTAATGTGGTTTTGTTGTTGTACTTTGGGAGTACATGCTGTAAGTCATATTTAAATATCCCAGGGCATGGTCCAAAGGCACACGATGGAGCAACCTTGATTAAGGCTGCAATCCAAAACATACAAGGGAGTAAACCCCATTGAACACAATGGGACTTACTTCCAAGTAAACATTTATTTAATGAATTTTTAAATTGCTCCTCCACCCAGGAGGGGAGGATGCTTCACATTCTTCAGGGCTGTCCCAGCCATTAGGCAGCTACAGCAGAGGCTGGTGGCTCCAGTGTCAGTGGGGTGGTGTATCCACTCTGGGTTTTAGTCTGAACCCTAAAAGTTCAGACTAAAACCCAGAGTGGATACACCATCCCACTGACATTAGAGCCACGAACCTCCACTGGCAGCTGCCTCGGGTTTCAGTTGCTGGGAGCAGCAATGAGGTGTTGGAGGACAGAGCTCTGTGCGCCATACGGCCTGCCCTGTGCTCCCTGAGCTAGCCTGCTGCTCTCCCGTGCAGTAGAGGATGCTGTCCTGTTGCCAGCATTGAAGAAAGGTTCAAACCCCAGGCTGGTCAAGGTACGGCGCCATCTTGCCCTTTGCCACAGGCAGCAAAATGTCTTGGTCTGGCCCCACTCAGAGGAACTTTAAAACAGTTTAGCTAATTTCACAAGGTATTGAAAGCCAACATTTAGTACCTTCAAAGTCCAGTGAACCTGACCACTAGAAAAGTCAGCAATTGATTTTTTTCCTCTTCACTCTGAACATGAAGTTTGCCTCAGTCATAATAGCATCTCAGCTGTGTGGCAGAGAATGAGCTAGGCAACACTGTGTGTGTGTGTGTGTGTGTGTGTGTGTGGCATCCACCCTTTACAAGCTTTAACATGCGATTTCCAGTGGCAGCCAGGAATCTATCAACGTATGCAGAATGAAAACTCTATTTACTAGTGTTATATCAATCTTAATCACAGGGTTAATAGACAGGAGACCCTCTGCCGAAGAGGAAGTCCAAAGCCCTACTCTTCTCCTAAAAGAATTTTGAAGAAGCCCAACACCAGCAACTAATATCTCCTCCTGCCTCATCAAGGCTGAAATCCTAGGGCAGAATCCAACAGGGTGCTTATGCCCAACCAATTCTGTTGCACAAGTGGCCCCCACCACTTGCATAATGGTGATTTAGAGCTTTTGGGGCAACCCAAAACAAGTGGAAACACTTGTTTCTTGAAGGAAGCAGGTCAGCGAAGCTCACATCAGGGAGCTCCTCTGACCTGCCTCCTTCCAGAAACGAGTTTCCATTCGTTTCGGGGTTTCCCTTAGGAAGCGCTAAATCCCCCTTGCATAAGCAGTGGGTCCCACTTGCGCAATGGGATTGGCGGGACCTACTGCTTGTGGAAGGGAATCAGTGGGGCAGAAAGGAATCAGCATGAACATAAGTGCCCTGTTGGTTTCTGATCCTCCATACATACTTTCCCGGGAGTAAGTCCCATTGAATTCCATGGGATTTACTTCTGAGTAGACATGCTATAGGATTGCACTGCAAAGCACCTCACTCTGTTCAGAAGCCTACAATACAGCATATCAAGGATAACAGTGGGTGGCAGTGGGTACAACCTACCATGAACTTCAATGCAGGACCTACCAATCTTAATAGGACTTCATTATTTTTCAGTTTTCTGGTGAACTGTACCCTTGGTCCGAAAAATGGATTTTCAAATAAGTAATTTTAAATTATCCTATAAGAGTTGTACAGATGATCCCATGAATATTTCCTCAGAATTAAGCCCTACTGAGATTAATGGAACTTTTGCCCAAGGAAGTGTGCACAGAAGGATTGGCTGTAGGTGTGAGGGCCCCCCAGATAAATTATCCTCCAATGGGCCCTCTCCTCCATCAGTGGACTCTGGTGAGCTTGTTTGACTGTGATGGCCATACTCCAAGCAGCAACAAGCGCCCCTTTTAATTTCCCGGAATGGTGCTAGCTTGGGGGGCACAGTACAAAATTAAAAGATGACTGGATCCACCCACTTATTGCTGCTCAGAGTACTAGGCCAGAAATTTTTTCTTAAGGTGAGCATGGGCAAGAATTTTGTTCAATTCACATTTTACAGTGAGCCAACCTAATTCACACGTACCAAAGTTCAGTAGATACGCCACTTGGAACACAGTTATCCTCTGGTGTTGTTTTTTTTGGGGGGGGGGGTTCACTTCTCAGAATTTTGTAATGCAGTTCTCTGACAAAAAAAGGGGGGATTATAGGAAACTGCATAAAAATGTGTATGTTAGGGAAAATAGCATTCCAAAATGCACATATTAGGGAAATGGTGTACAAAACTGCATACAGGAGAAGAAATGCATAAAAAAATAATGTGCATTTTTTCGATCCTTTTTAAAAAAATGCAAATAGGATAGAATGAACTGAGGACTGAAAACACAAAAAAACTGACAAGGACCAAAGCAGATTTCTCCATCCCTAGCAGGTGGGTCCTGCCAGGGTGCTGGAGCCGTACCTACCCAAGGATGCTAGATGCCAGTGCAGGCCCTAGTGCACAGGGTAGTAACTTGCCAGAGTGTATTGTCTGCTTCTCCATCTGGATATATGCTAGAACATTTGCTTAGGTTTATAGGAAACATTTGTTTTCTTTTCTGGCCCACCACTCAACACACTGCTGTAGCTAAACTGTGTTAAACTGAACATTTAAACCCCTTAAAGGCATTTGTTTCATAAGCAATGCCATTTTTTGTTGCAGGCTAAGAATAACTAAATGAGACTTTGAGTCTTTCCAATTTTAAAATGGAGAGATATCTGTCTACCTTAAAGTGATTTTGCCATCTGAATAGAAAATATAGATTCTACTTTTTCTGGGCTCCCCCCCCCCCCGAAGGGTGAAGTATCTCTGACACCAAGAAACAAGACAGAACTGGCTGAGGGGGGGCAGAGGGGGGGAATCAGACAGGACGTGAGAGTTCAATGTTTGGAGCGCTCTAAATTTTTTCTCCTGAAGAAACAGCCATCGGGTGTGTGTGTGTGTGTGTGTGTGTGTGTGTGTGAGGTTCGATCAGAGCTGTGGTGCGGGGGGGGGGGGAGTCTAACCTGTGCAAGTGCTGCTCCCCCATCAAGATCCTCCCTGAAGCTGCTATTAACTGCAAAGGGGGAAACTTACAGGCTGTAGCATTAAGCCCCAAACTTTTCCCTCCACTGTTTGTAGTAGCTTCAGGTTTCTAGTAGCTTCAGGCAGAGGGTGCTGTGGATTGGGGCCTTGGTGCAGGGCAAACGGTTAGATACTCCTCTTCCTGCAAAGCATCCTCAATCCTAGTATGTCCCCCAGCCCTCCTGCAGCTGCTTTTTCATAAAGGTAAAAAGACATCAGAAGGTCCCAGATCATGTCTAGTTTGACTTTTTGCTTTTCAACAGAGCCAAATCACTTATTTAGTTGTCTGCCACACATATTGTCTGTTCATAATATACACGCATGTTCATAACTTGTTTACTGCAGTACAAGTATCATCACAGAGCGATGAGTGTTGTATCTGTGACGACGCTCATTCATACAACAGAATTTTCGTATTGTCTCACTACAAATGCAATGCTTTTTAATGGATGCAGTTCACACATTTGGCAGCCGGCAGTATTTTTTTTTTAATGTATTGCATTTTTGTTCCGCCCTTCCTCCAAGGAACTAACTGCATGGTCCTCCCCCCACCCTATTTTATCCTTACAACAACCCTATGAGGTAGGCTAACATTGAGACAACAACTGGCCAAAGGTCACCCAGTGAGTTGTGTGGCTGCATGGGGATTTGAACCCTGGTCTCTCCAGTCCTAGTCTTACATGCTAACCACTACAGCACACTGACTTACATTAAGCGTAGAAGAATCAAGAGGTCCATGCGCTTGTAATAGCCAGTTCCAAGCGTACAATAATGAATATAGAGCAACAATTCCCAACCCTGGGTCCCCAGATGCTGTTGGAATACAGCTTTCATCACCCCCAACCATTGACCATGCTGGGTGGGGATGATGGGAGTAAGATACAGTTTAACAACATCTGGGGACTGAAGGTTGGGAAAGGCTGAAGATATATGTTCATGTGCAAGTCAGACCTTTGTGACTTATATTTGACATTGTATACCGTATATGAAATCAAAACCCTTCAGAAACGAAACCGGTAATTGATAACTTATTTCCTGTTTTGAATCTTTTGCATTCAGTGTTTTGTCTAATGCGTTACGTTCATCTATTTGGTGCCTTTTTATCTTAATCCTGCTTAGCAAACAATACACACAGCACAGGCCACAATCCAGAACAGAGTTGAGCATGCTTACTCCCATTGATTTTTAATAGCCTTAAATGTGCTTTGCTCTGAACTGAATTGCTGTCATTAGGAACTTTTGCCTTGGCTTTCAAATCTGGGCACTTTCACAGTGGGATAACACTGAGTGCCTATTCTTTGGATCCTTACCAAATCCTCAGGACCTATCAACATAGGCATTCCTTGGAATTCCAAAAGTAACAGGGCTACCATCTACTGTATAGGTTTCACAGTCTCAGGTTTCCGAACAAGGAAGTGGGGCTGAAGTCAGCAGGATGCCTGCACTTGGACTCAAGGCCCTTTCAGGCAAGTCTTTCTCCTGGTGTGGTCTGACTTTGAGGTAGTCAGCTCCTGAAAACTGGCAATGCTGCAGTCTCAAGTCCTGGTGGTCTGCAGCTCATGTCCCCTCTTTTTCTATAACATAAGCCCTATTCAGGCATTTGTGATCTGGGCAGAGCAAACAACATAAGGAGGGAGAGCATGCTACCCATTGCCCCCTTCGTTGTCACGTTTGTCACCCTCTACGTGTGGAAGGTGACTTTCCGAACAGGAGAGCCTTCTGCATGCAGACGTATGTTCTATTACTGAGCGACAGTCTCTTCCCAAAGTAGGTGGCAATACCATTCTGGGTTTCAACTGAAAATAGAATCCTGTACTCTCAATTCTGCACATTGATGTTGCCTATGATATGCTACTGCCCACATGTTCCCACAATAGGCAGAAATGCCTACACCTCACACTTGGCTCCTAGATTACCACTTTTGCAATACCTACTTCTTGCCACTTGAAACCACACACACATCAGTAATTTTAAAATGAAATTATATTTAATTGTACAATTACGCATAATGACAGACACCTTATGAATAGTCTGAACGAGATATATTCAGCAGACTCTCTGGGGCTAGGAGACCTGAAACCACAGCATTTCACATTTGGTGTTGAAAGCAGTATCCAAATGAGAGCAGAGAATGCTATGTAAATAAAAGAGTGTAGTTTAATCAGACTGCTGAGAAAGGAACATAAAAATGAGCATATACTTATGGGAACGTGAATACATTATTTGTGTGCTTTGCCTGGCAACCCCAATTCTAGACTGCATATAATTAAATTTGCAAAGCTGGTCATCCTATAAAAGTGAGTGGAACTTAGGAGTCCTATTCTGAACGTCGATTTTATTGAAAACAGTTGTAAATATTTTAAAACTAGAGAAGAATAAAATTTGCATCTTCCAGGTGTTCCAGAATCAGAAAGCTCTGATCTGAAATCTCTGGGTTGCTTGTTTGTTTTTAAATATAAACCAAGTTTAAAGGATGTTCGAAAAGGGCTTTTATCAGGGTCCTCAAGGTGTGATACAAGGTCTGGGGAGACAGGAATTGGGCTGTTGTAAGCCTATTACCATAATGGGGGAAATGAAACTGAATTATAGACGATGAATATCACGCTTAAGGATATTTATGCAGACATATCTATGTGGTATCCACATTGCAGAGACCGCATTCTAACACAGCTGCTGCTGGTCCACACCCTACTACAGAACAAACATTCTAGCCCTGGGAGCTGGAGGTTTTGCCTGGAAACCTACTACTATTCTCTTGCTAGGAATGGTCTCAGAGATTCTTTCCAAGTTCCCTGCTAATTAGTGGAGGTGCTAGAACTTCATAGTTTCCCTAGTATCCAGTAGGAATAAACTAGAATGCCTCTGAACACAGGAAGAATGCCTTCCTCTTTCCACTGAGCAAGGCAGCCTCCTCTCTCTCTCTCTCTCTCTCTCCCTCACACACACACACACACAGATCCCTGCAAAAGATAATGACAGCACAGATGGCAGACTTCCTCCCTTCACCAATTCCCCCTGCACATCTCTTCGGAATGTGTATTCTGCCCTCCAACTCCCTTGCAAGTTTACCCTACACAGTTAAGAGTACAAAAAACCTCCATTCAAGTATTAAAAATGTTTCTCACCTTCAAATGTGGTGTTGCTCCTCTAGACAGCTTTAAGTTTAGAGGGACCTGGGAATTTTGAAGGGTGGTGGTGGTGGCAGATCAAGTCAGTGCAACTGCTAATCAAAAAGTATTGGCATTGTGATAGCCAATACCACCCAGTGGGCCAGTTGTAAGTAAGGAGGCCGGCAGGGGGTGCTAGCTGTTGGTAGCCAGAGCCTGGTGGAGCAATGTGCCATCTGCCCTAATGGAACAGCCTCCACTGCATGTTCCATCTGACAATGAATGAGTCAGGGATGTTGAAGAGTCCTTGGTCTCGAGTCACGAGTCGAGTCATGAGTCTTTGGACTCGAGTCCGAGTCCTTGGTCCAAAATGGTGAGTCACGAGTCACGAGTCACTCCCAAAGCTGACTCCACGAGTCCCTATTAAAATCAATGGGTTTTTTCCCCAACAAAATAAGGCTACTTCAGATGTGTGGCTATGGCTTAAATAAATTCTAGGCACAAATGTGCCTTTTTATTTCAAAACTCTGCCACTGATTTTGACAAGAACAGACCAGGCAGCCAAACCCAAAATAACCAGGCAGACAGAGGAGGCAGGGAACCCCAAAGCAGGCAGGCAGAGGCGTTTGTCTTGGACAATTCAAACTGTGGAACTGGTTAAGAGACCAGGCAGGCAGAGGAGGCAGGGAACCCCAAACAGGCAGGCAGAGGCAGCCAAACCCAAAATGCCTGAAAGGTTGCATTTTAGGAAAATGATTTTAAAAAATAAAATCTTCACCAGCGATTGCACTTCTCTCCACTCCTTCTGGCACAGCCCAGGGATGTTGAAGAGTCCTTGGTCTCGAGTCCCATTAAAAATATTGGGACTCGAGTCAGAGGGGGGACTCAGTCCGACTCATGAGTCGAGTCCTGGAGTCCAAGTCCCCATCCCTGGAATGAGTGCATTCTGTATTGGAAAGCTGCTGAAGGTATGAGCAATTAACTTTTTTGTTGGATGCCTCCTAAGCTGAATCATCAACTCATTAAAGACAAATATTTCAGCAACATTCTGTTCTTAGTTTCGAGTGGCTTGAACATGACATGGCAAATTGGAATTAGGCAAACAGGTAATATTATCTAACCTAGTATTACCATAAATAAACATTTAGATGTGGCCCAAAGAACAGTGCCTCTCCAAAGGATCAAAGAAATGCTCTCCATGCCCTGAGGCACCATGAAATAAATATCCGGGTACAGAATTTTCTTTTTAATTATCTCTACTATTACATTTCTTCCAATGATGCAGATAATGTTGCTTGAGTGCAAGGTGTTCAGGGCTGTGCTTTCTCAAAAGATTCTTGAGGAGTGTTTTAGATTTCATTCAATTCAAAGTACCTTTTTATTGTTCCCCTGTTTCATTCAAGTCAATATTTCCATGTTTCTTCATGGAAGGTACAATCTTGAAGTAATGCAGCTGAAGACACAGATTTGCACTTAGGGAAGTATAATGTATACTCATACTAGGTTCCATACAAGCTCTGGCTCCTTGCACCCGTTATCTCCAGTAATGTGCTCAGTGCCAAACAGGACCTCTAACCATCAAAGAGCAGCCAGCCCTGCATCATTTTTGTATGCACAGACAAATATTGGTAGGCATAGGCATGTTCAGCTATCTTTTCACAAGCACTGTTTCATGTTTTATCTGCTCAAATGCCCATTTGTGAAAATACACAGAGATGCAAAATAATGGCTACTGGCACTTTTAGGATTGAATGCAAGTATGTGGACAAAATTTTAGGCCTGTAAGATTGTACTCCTTTTGGCTGGAAATCTGTCGAAATGCATGTCTGTAAGTTATCTGACGGTTAGTTGTGCCTGAAACCACGTTTTAACATTGGAGAGCCAATGCCCTTTTAAAAACACCAAAATTAATCTATACCCTTTATACCAGATGACATTACAGTAGTGCTTTTAGCGTTTGGGAACGCTGCACCGAGCAAAGTCAATGTAGCCTTATCTATCCTTCAGTGACTCTTTTGTGCGTTCTGTTAGCTGCCTCATTACTTTTGTAAAGCTTTCCCCTCTTTTCAGCTGTCTAATGCCATTTCTCTAATACCACATTCCTAAGTTACATACTTACTTAAAAGTAAATTCCATAGAAATTAATGGGAATTGAACACATTTACTTGTGGAAAATTCCCATTAATTTCTATGGAATTTGCATCAGAGGGTGAGGACAGTTCACATCACATGTCAGGAAAGTAGTGTTATGCCACCCTAAAATAGGATCTTCTTGCAATTGATGAATTCTGTGCATAGGCCAGAATCCACTTTATGTATTCTCTAAAGCTTATAGCAGGGATTGGCAACACGTAGTTTGCCATGGCCATTTGTGCAGCCCCCCAGTCCCCGCCACCATCACCAAAATTGCAGCAATTCTGCAGGGAAACAAGGTGTGCAAAGAATGTGCATGTTCCTGCTTGTTTCCCAACAGAATCTCTGCAATTTCAGCAGCAGCCACTTCCTCTGCCCACACAGAGTTCTAGGGTAGACAATGCAGTCCCCCCCCAACCCCTAGAAATTTCCCACCCCTGGCTTAAAGGGTGGACCCAGTGGAATTGTAAATTCTTTGCCCCTTTGAAAAACAGATTCCTCCATCTTATCTCAAGCTGCTTTTGAAACACCTCCCAGTTTCAAAAGCGTTTGTCATGCAACATGACAGGACTGCTGTTCAGGTGTGAAGCAAATAACATGATTCTTTTCATTTATTTATTTTTAATGTATATGCTGTATTTTCAAAGCACAATAAAACATAGAAAGCGAAGAGTTTCAGTGTTGCTTTGAGTCGCTTAGAGCATTGCCAAACTAGTACCTTTGCTTTTGTTTTCTTTCAGCTCTTTTGACATGAGTGCTAATATTAAGTCTTTTTCCACTGGTTGAAATTCTTCCCGAGTGGGCCAAATATGATGCCACAAGATGCTTTTGCCATTGGGATCAACCCCAATGGTGTCTCAGTCTAGAAATGGAGATACATCGTTCCTGCTGTAGCATAAGCAACAACTAAAGGCAGAGAAGCAAGTTAGTTGGCATAGATGCAACTGCAGAGATGACCTTCAAAGTTTTTGTTTCCAGAGAAAATTCCACAAGCAATTAAGTCACCCTGCATTATCTCATTCTGCATAGCTTCTGGCAAAGGAGCAGTATTCCCAAAGCATATGGAACATCCAGGGCCAATAACCTCGAATCAAAGTTTACTGATACCCCAATGGAACTGAGATAACGTGTGACCATTCTGCTGCCAGGCGATGTCACTTCTTATATGAGGCATAGCGGTCAGACTAGTTTCAATGGCTTTTTTGGCCAACAAACCTGCTCCCAGCATTACAGAGGGATTGCAGTTATTTGTACAGCTGATTACAGCAGCACTGGCAACCAATCCGGGAGCCAGCTTGTACTAATTTCCTTCATCCTTAACGGGAACCATATTGCTTTGGAACATAGGAAGCTGCCTTATACTGTCAGACTATTGATCCATCTAACCCAGTATTGTCAACACTGACTAGCAGCAGCAGCTCTCCAGGTTTTCAGGCAGGATTCTTTCCTAGCCCTACCTGGAGAGGCCGGGGATCAAACCTGGGACCTTCTGCATGCAAAGCATGTGCTCTATAACACTGGCTATGGTCCCTCCCTACAGCACCTGGTATTCCAAGGAGGTCACCCATCCAAGTACTAACCAGGCCTGACCCTGCTTAGCTTCTGAGATCAGGCTGTTCAGAGCTGTTCAGCTGGAATCTGAAAGCCTTAAAAGCCAACCATTTCATTTGAGTGCCATTTCAGTTATTGATCCAGGCTATACTGCTTCAATTGGGAAGTGCTAGTATTTTTTCAGATCCTTATTTAGTACATTTATAGTAGAGGTGGGGAACTTCTTTCATTTTGGAGAAGCTCTTGGGGGCCACATTCCAGTGGTGGGCAGGGCTGAAGTCAAAGGGGGTGGAGCCAAAAAACAACAACACACAACCATAAGCATATTGTAGCTTAAAGATATTACTGCCAGTATCTAACACTTAGGAAAGTCCTTCCAACCTTTCAGAATAGGGGGACACTGCACAAAAGCTGGGAAAATACCAAACAGTTGGTGGTTGGGGAAAAGGTGGTGGAGCCATCTGGGGAACCCATCCCTTCATTTCATTCAAGGAACCCAAGGAAGTGTATTTTAGTCGTTCCTCCATTTTATCTTCACAACAATGGTATGAGTCACTGTTCATTTAGAACCTCTGGCAAAATATGGTATTAACTTGTTGCCTAAATCCTAACAAGGAAGGCACCAGATGGACATTTTAGGGAAGAATATTCCATAAATGTCGTGCCACCACGAAAAAAAAGCCCTCTCCATGGTCACTACCTGCCTGATCTCTGAAGATAAAGGCACCTGGAGAAGGACCTGTGATGAAGATAGTAATGCCTGGACAGGTGTCTGGAGACATAGGCAGTCAGTCCTTCAGATATCTGGGTCCCTAGCCATAAAGGGCACTAAAACATAAAACAATCCAATGTGGATTTCTCCTAACTCAAATATTTCAGTCTCAGTCCCATAACTGCATTCAGTTACATACTCAGTAAGTATTATTGACAGTCTAGTAGCTCTAGCTGTTACAGTTTTCATTAAAAAGTACTTAACAGTTAGCTAAAAATTGCAATCCTGGAGGGACACTGAAAGCACCCTATTGGCTAACAGGATTATGACATCAAAATTCAGCTTCCCCAGCTAAAATATCTGCAGCTTTTGAACTCTCTTCTAAGAAAGGCACAGTGCGAGTCCAGCTCAGTAACAGTAGCCTGGAGGAACAGAGCCCTCAACTTTCTCCCTTCTAAAAGACTTCACCTTGCTTACCTTAAGCGCTTGACATGTTTTGGGGTCTTGACAGGTGGCAGCAGAGCTATCACAAAGGCAGGAGAAAGAGAGAAAACCAAGCTCAGAAGCTGCAGGCCTCTTCAGCAGTAGCTGGGGAAACTAAATTGTGATGTCATAATCCTGTTAGCCAATAGGGGGGCTTTCAGTGCCTCTCCAGGACTGCAATTTTCAGCTAACTGTAAAGTACTTTTTAATGACAGTTATAACAGCTAGAACTATTCTTCTTTTTTCTGTAGCTATTGACTGAGTAATTGTTGACAACACTGAATTCTGAAATTTAGGAGAAATTGCTATTACATTTCCTATTGTTTATGTTTTTAAGGGTTTCTCTCATCTCTTCAATAAAGCCTCTGTCTGAAGTGGCTTATTATGTGCTTAGCTGGATTGGGGTGTTTGGTTTCTGCTAAAATCAAATAGTTCTTTCTTCATGCAGATCAGCTGCATCCTCTTTGTCTCATTTTAAGAAATTATTCAAATCTCATCTTTTCTCTTTTGCATTTTCCTTTTGATGTACTATTGGGTTTGTTTTTTAAACCTGTTTGTTTCTAATTCTGAGATGAATAATTAGATGTTTAACTCTTTCTTTCTCCCTTTCCCAGCTAGTGCAAAGTTTTCTCTTTCCTTCTTATGTACCCCTCTTTTTATCTCCTTTTTTAAAAAGATTGTGAACCTGTGAGAAAGGACTTGTCTCTGTGTTTTTTAAAACCCTTCTGCACGGTGCTGTTACCACACTTGCTAAGGACACACACCCCCATACAGGTCTGAAACCTATTTACATGTTCAGGTATACATCCCTTTAGAACAAAGGTAATTGGGGAATTTAGTCTTATGCTGGGATAATCTCTTTACTTTGCACCCCAGGGCTCTATTCATGACAGAGCAAAGGCTGCTGTCAATCTAAATTGGCCCAGAAACTGGCATGTTTTACCAAATCAACAGGAGCACAGCATAGGTAACATTAGGAACTTTGGTCTGGATGGAGTCATGTCCCCATAAAGTTCCTGGGAGAGAGTAAAAACAGAAACTTTGGGACTTAACCCCCAAAAGAAGTTTTTATTATAGGGCAACAACAGACAACATTACTGCTTAACCCTTTTGAAGCCGTCAAAGTTGGTGGCCATCACTGCATTCTGTAGTCACAAATTCCATAGTTTAACTATGTAGTATGTGAAGAGTACTTCCTTTTGTCTGCCCTAAATCTCCCACCAATCAGCTTACCGGTAATTGAATGAAGTTCAATTACTATGAGAGAGGAGGACAAAAACTTCTCCATAACCACTTTCTCTACACCATGGATAATGTTAGATGAACCAGTGATCTGACTCAATATAAGGCAGCTTCTTATGTTCTTATGTGCTCACCTTTTCTGTAAGCTAAATAGCCCCAAACATTGCAACCTTTCCTCATAGGGGAGTTGCTCCCTTTGATAATTTTGGTTGCCATTTTCTGTACCTTTCCAGCTCAACAATATCTTTTTGAGATGCAGTGACCAGGACTTTATATACACTATTCCAAGTGTGATCACAACATAGATCAGTATAAGGGCATTGTGATATTGGCAGTTTTATTTTCAATTCCTTTCCTAATGATCCCCAACATGAAATTTGTTTTTTTCACAGCAGCCACACACTGGACCAATGTTTTCATCAAACTGTCCACCACAACTCCAAGATCTGTTTCATGGTCAGTTTACTGGCAGCTGAGACCCCAGTCAGCATATATGTGAAATTAGGATTTGTTTTGCCCTAATGTGCATCACTTTACACTTCATTCTGAAAAGGTGGTGGTTGATGCTGGGTAGATGGTTTTGGTGCTAGGTAAGCAGTCACAGAAGAACACAAGGCTCTTGGTATTATTAATGAGTGGCAGGATGTTGAATTAGGATGCAGAGGAGTTTGGCTTAGCACATACAAGAGTTCCATAGCCAAGGGTACTTAGGATTAAGACTCCATGTTAGTAGAGGGTGGCAGGAAGTCCTAATCATCCAGTATCCTTGTCCTGGGTTGATTGCCCTTTTCAGCTTAGGGCGCAATCCTATGTCCCTCCGACCTTGTCTGGGGGGACATAGTATTTTCCATAGAAAGCGCTGCAACCTCAGAAATCCTTTCCGAGGTCGCAGCACCTCAGCATGCCCGTCCCACACCATGTACCCAGCGTGGTTCTTTCCATGCCGGAATAAAACCACAGGGAACCTAGCACAGAAGACCACATTTGGTTCCCCCATGGGGGGCATTCCTGGGGGCAGGGAGGGGAGAGGCAAAGCTCCACCAGATTCTGAGGAATCCAGGTGATGCCTCAGCCTCTCCTCGTTGCGAGGAGAGGAAAAACATCCAGATGGCCAAAATTGGCCATCTAGATGTTTTTCAGGGTGAAGGGTCCACAGAGGATATCCTATCCTCTGTGCTCCTCCCACCCTGCATAGGATGCCCACAATCCTCTGGGTTCAGAGGGTTGCAGGCACCCTCATAGGATTGTGCTGCCCGTAACTATAAACAGACAAAGATGGAAGATGAGAGACAAAATGGAGATGTTTTGGAACAGTGCCTAGTGCATTGTAGGCTCTTCAGAAATGTTAAATGATGATCTTCTATCTATATCTACATATCTATATCATATATGCCTTTTTATAGAAATATATCATAGGGAATGTCTTTTTATTATTATAATCTTTTTTCAATAACTGTACAAAACCATGGATTACATATGCCTCTAACAATAGGTTGGACTCTTGTCAAAGTGGTTAGTTAAAGTTCAGGAAAGTATGTCCTTGCTGAATTCCCACATGAGAACACAACATAATTGAAATGACTTAATGGAAAAACTGTCTTAAGTATATCAGCACATCTTGGCATTACAAACTGTATTCTGATGCAGATTAATGGTTGCCTTGTAAATAAACACACACACAAATCCCATAAATTGTGACTGTTGCTCACACAAAAATGTCAAAACCTGTGACTGAGGAGTCACATTTGTTATTAACAAGCAGTTAAACAAATCCTGGTTAAAACATTCACAGATCTTGAATGTTTTCTGAATCTTTGAGCAAATGCTTTTTTTTAAAAAAAAAAATATTATTGAAAGAGCCATTTGTTCTCCAAATTAAAGTTGAAAATCTCTGCCTAAAGGCACTTAAGTCATAATCACATCCCTTGGATTTCATTTAGGATTACAACTTTAAAGAAAGGACAGCCAATGCCATGTTATTCATCATAAATTGATTCTTCAGCAGCACTGCCCTCAGAGCTCTGTGCTGGCACAATTCACTTCATTGCAAATTCGTGTTTTGCAAATATTTGATTCAACATTCTGAATAGTACATCACTAACTTCAGGGCAGGTATGGAACTTCTAAAGCTGCACAAACATTCTTTGAGAATGCTCAGAGCACCACAACATGCTATGTCTGGAATATCTGTTCTTTTTTGTTTTGTTTGGATTTCTCTCTCATTGCCACCCTCTGCTCTGCCCATCTTTCTTCACTTACAGCTAAACTGCGTGTTACATTATGTTTTAATGGATCTATTTTTATGTTATGTTTTTATGTTATGTTTTAATTAAGATTTTGGTTTTAATATGTATTTCACTTATTCCCCTGTAGCTGTGGTTGTGTGTCGGGGTGGGTGGGTGGATGATTACCAGAAAATTTGCAGCTGGGGAGGGAATAATTAAGTGAGTAAGTGTAGTGGTAAACACCTCTTTACAGTAAGGTTTGATAACTTCTTTCCTAAAAAAGACATTGATAAGACCTTTGTTTAAAACAAAAACAAACAAGCAAACGAAAACAAACAAACAACACACTAGCTCTGAACTCAGCTGTATTGGATAATTTCCAGCTGGTCTCCAGTATACTATTTTTGGGCCAGGTGCTGGAGTGTGTGGTAGCTTCTCAGCTCCAGGAATTTTTGGATGAGGCAGATTATCTAAATCCATTTCAATCTGGCCTCAGGACTGGTTATGGGACAAAGACTGCTTTGGTCACCTTGGTTGATCAATGATCTACACCAGGAACTGGACAGGGGGAGTGTGTCCCCATTGGTTCTGCTGGACGGCTCCACAGCTTTTGATACTGTCAACAATGGTACCCTTCTGAGGAGTATGTCTGAGATGGGACTGGGAGGCAGTATTATTCAGTGAGTCTGGTCCTTCTTGGAGGGGTGATTTTAGAAGGCAGTGCTGGGGGTTCCTGTTCAATGTTATGGCTGTTGGCTTTTGGTGTCCTTCAGGGTTCCATCTTATCTCCCATGCATATATATATACAGTAATACCTTGGATTGCAAGCATAATTCGTTCCGGAACCGTGCTTGTAATCCAAAACACTCTTATATCAAAGCGAGTCTCTGGCGGGCGTGAGCGGGGCCGATTTCGGCCTGCTACGCCCGCTCGAGGCGAGCGGTTACATTCCTACGCAACACCTTGCTCGTTTATCAAGTTAAAAAATTTTTGCTTGTCTTGCAAAACGCTCTCAGACCAAGTTACTTGCAATCCAAGGTATTACTGTATATATATATATATATATATATATATGAATGAAACCACTGGAAGAGATTGTCTGGAGTTTTGGGGTGTGGTGTCACCAACATGCTGATGACACCCAACTTTATCTCTCCTTGCCATCAGTGTTAGACTGGGACTCAGGAGATCCGGGTTCGAGTCCCCGCTCAGCCATGAAACCCACTGGGTGACTTTGGGCCAGTCACTGACTCTCAGCCCAACCTACCTCACAGGGTTGTTGTGAGGATAAAATGGAGAGGAGGAGGAGGATTATGTAAGCCGCTTTGGGTTCCTTGCAGGAAAAAAGGCGGGGTATAAATATAATAAATAAAATAAAATAAATAAATAAATTGGTGTTTGATGTCGGTAATGGACTAGATGAGGGCAAACAAATTTAATCCAGACAAGACAGAGGTACTCCTAGTTAGTTGAAAGGCAGATCAAGGAATAGGGGCTCAACCTGTGTGGGATGGAGTTACACTCCCTCTGAATACTCAGACTTTCAGTTTGGGTGTACTCCTGAACTCTGCCCTGAACCTGGATGTCCAGGTTTTGGTGGTGGCCAGGAGTGCATTTGCACAGCTGAGGCTAGTCCACCAACTATGCCCATTCCTATGAAATATCTGATCTGGCCACAATTGCACAAGTCTTAGTTATATCCTGTTTGGACTACTGTAACACACTGTACATGGGACTGCCTTTGAAAACTGTTTGGAAACTTCAGCTGTGGCCAGACTGTTGACCCGGGCCAGTTACATGGAGCATGTGAGTATAGAGCCCTACCAGTTTTGAGGGTGGACACACTAGCTGCCTCTGGTGTGTGTGTTTTTGCTGCTTCTTTTTTTAATCAAATTTGTTTTCCTGTTTTGAAAGCAAGCTCTCACTTTTAAAATGGAAACTGACATGTGACAAATTAAAAGTCCTGGTTTGTTTGTCTTTATTTCCAAGATAGGGTGAAGCAGTGCTCCAGGTGAAGGTGTGGCCCAACCCTGTCTCAGGCCCTATCTCTTGCTGGTCTTGTCTTTAATATAGTGACAGTCCTGACCTATATACCTGGCCAAATGAAATGTACAAATGTGAAGAAATGCAAATAAAAATCATGTAGTGCCCAGGTAGCTACATGGCTGGGAACAGCTATGTGTATTGTGCAAAATATAACTAAAGTAAATTTTAACTTTCCTTATCATTTTTAACAGTGGTTAAAAATCATGCAATCATTTGACTCACTCTGTCAAAACTCCTACCCCCAAATGACATCTATATCAGAATTTAATCATTTCATTATTTTTTATTATTATTAAACCAGTGTGGCGTAGTGGTGAGAGTGTTGGACTGGGACTCGGGAGATCCAGGTTCTAGTCCCCACTCAGCCGTGAAACTCACTGGGTGACTTTGGGGCAGTCACTGACTCTCAGCTTAACCTACCTCACAGGGTTGTTGTGAGGATAAAATGGAGTGGAGGAGGAGGATTATGTAAGCCACCTTGGGTTCCTTGCAGGAAAAAGGCGGGGTGTGAATATAATAAATAAATAAATAAATACTTCTTACTTAACATTTTTACTTCACATGACCTGCATCCAAACTGTGGGTGTGTTTTGGGCTCTGTTAAACCCAAGTTTCAGGATCCAGCTCTTTGTACAGAACTGTGTAACTTTAATATTAAATGTGAGAAAATAAATGTTCTCCAAGGCTTAAAATGCTACTAATCAATAAGAAAAAATGCTTCACATATATTGGGTAGCTTTCTAGATTTAATGCATTTGACTATCATCCATAACATTTTGATTACTTTCCCTGGAGCATGTGATCCATTTAATATTACACTGCATGTGAATTGCCTCCATTATAATTGTACTCAGTTCTAACTTATCATCATTAAACATGCCTGTTGTTTTCTATATAGTGTCCAAAATCTAATTTAAATTAGTCCACCATATAACAATGCTGTGACAAAAGTGGCAAGGCAATGAAGCTGATAAATTATTGGGATTCATATTCTGATGTGGAATTAGAATGAGTTGATTAATTCACTTGCAACAAACCTGCATTTACTTTGCTCATGTAAAAAACCAGCAGGGGTGAATCTACATTGTCATTCTTTCAGGAACAGCAGTAGTCATTGAAATTTAAATGTTAAAAAAGAGCACCTTGCTAATGATCAGTGCATACAATCTGTTGAAGCTCTCCCACATAGAAATGGTTCCATATTTATGGATATAGAGACACATTTAAATTACCATGCCCACTAGCTCAAACCACACTGCAACCATCCAGTGGCTCTTTAAGCATGTGAATGCTCTGATGTGCACAAGGAATGCCCCGAAGTGCATGGTTGTTGTTTTTTAAATTCATGTCAATTGATGTGTTGCTATATACAGGGAACTGTCCCTGCATTGAAGTAGATGGAGAGGCCTCTGCATGACAGAGCAAGTACACTGGACTGCCCATAGTTCTGATTCCAGGTCTCTATTTGGGGGGGGGGGGAGAACGGTATGGGTGAGTGCTCTCATCTTTCTGCAGTCTATTGTGCAGTTGCTTACACACAATTGTGCCCGTTATCTTCCAAAGATAAACAAATCCTTCTCCCCCCCCCCCGCAAGTGTGAATAATTATATAAATCTATGCTCCTGGTTGCATTATTGTGAATTGGGTGTGGACAAACATATGCTTTGAAATATTCTGAGTCATTTATAATGGCTAGAAGACTCTCTGGATGCCCCCTTAAAATAAATTTAGCAAATGATCCAACCCCCCCGACCCTCATACACACGCACATACTCCCCACTGTCCTCCCACATTTTTGACTTTACGGATATTATAGCAGTGGGATGTTGCTGGCCTACAGCTCCCAGCATACCCAGCCAGCAGGGTCAATGGCAAGGGATGCTGGGAGCTGTAGTCCTGCAACATCTGGGCAACCCAAGGTTGGAAACCACTGCGTTATAGTAACTTGTCTCTTCCAGACCATCACAGACTGTGAATACCTTCCTTCTAATTGTGCATACCATGGCCTGGTTTGCACATAACACTAATCCATGGTTTATTTAACCCATGGTTTGTTGCCCTACCCAGGATTTGTCTGGCAGACGATGGAACAAACCATGGTTTGTTTTATCTGTCCCTGGCTTCTTTGTTTCCCTCCTCCTTTGCCCGCTCTTCCTCCCTATATCCCAAATGCCTTTGTAGCATCGTAGTATTGGCATGTAGAGCAGCTATTTTTTGTTTTTGTTTTTACCACTCTTGCGTGCTGCCTTGGTAGCCTGGAGAAACAAACCATGAACAACCCACGGTACTGGGTTCACATATAAAGAAGACCCACGGTTTAAACAACCCAGAGTTCACAACCCAACAACAAACCATGGGTTCTCTTTCTGAGTTGTTTGTGGTTAACAGACCATGATTTGTTAGTACGGTGACATTCACACATCACAACAACCCAGAATTCAACAACCCATACCATGGGTTAGCATTATGTGTGAACCAGGCCAATCTATAAACAACCTTATTCTGATGCTGAGTCAGCTGTGGTAGTTTGTGATCCTGCAGCTAAAGTGACATCTGCTAGAGAATGGCAGACCCCTTTACACTGCTTTCAAAATCTACCTATTCCATTCTGGTATAAATTACAAAGATGATGAGTCACTGATCCTGGCATGGCAAGATCCACTGCAGTGAATGCCATAAAAAGACCGTCTGTTGGGAAGAGCACAAGTGTGACAGCTGCTCTATTAAGCCAGATAAGATACCCTGTCCTATGTGGGGCTGTCTCAATGCAGGGGATCATGGGATTGGGCTATCAAATATCTACCACATGTATTTAAGGAGCAAATATTTAAATAAACAATAACAAAAACGTGAATCCCACAGCTCTATTCTAGGTCATATTTTTTAAAGGCCGGGCATACAATTTTCACAATTAGTTTTCTGTCCAAGCATAAAGCTCATACAGTAACTTTTCCTCCTGTAGGAGTTACATGAGGTCAGCATGATGCAGTGTAGGCTAATGAGTGCCAGATTCCACCCAAAGCTCATCCTGTTTCAATACTAAAGTCCGAGAGAGAGAGAGAGAGTTTTAAAACTAGGACAATTCTGAAACTGCAGCTTTTTGTTCCATTTGAGCTGAAAAATATTATCAGCCATTCCAAGTTGCCAAAAGAATAGGAAACCACTTCCCCTATGAGGTTTAGTTAAAATTACCTTCCTAATTCAAGCATGGAAAGAATATCTATATCCCTATTAAGAGAATTCTTATGGGTGTGGGAGCTCAGATATGTACATAGAACTTTTTTTCCACATGAATTTGAGCTACTCATTTCAATGAGGACCAAATCTTTGTGCACGTTTGCCCCTATATATCCAGTTCCTATGGGAAATGCATGCAGAAACCAATGTGTACAAGCAATCTCACTTGACAAAAGGCTTTCTGGATAATATGTAGCTATTTCAAAACAAGTGGGAAATTATGAAAAAAAATAATGTTACAAATTTCCTAACAAAATGGGATAAATAACTGGAACACATACAGATGGCCAAGGTATCCTGGGGTGAACTTTAGGAACATAGGAAGCTGCCTTATATTAAGTCAGAGCATTGGTCCATCTGGCCAAATATTGTTGACACTGACTGGCAGTGGCTCTCCAGGGTAGAACACATGCTTTGCATCCAGAAGGTCCCAGGTTCAATCCCCAGCTAAGGTAGGGCTGAACCTGGGACCTCCTGGATGCAAAAAATCATGTGTTCTTCTACCACTGAGCTATGCCCCTTCCCAACTTTCTCAACCCTGGCTAGTCTTTGTGCTGTATAATAGCCTGGGTGCTGCATTGCCACACTTCAGGGACAAATGTGTGCAAACCTGTGGTGCAATCCTAAATTGGGTGGTGGGAGAGTGGAGTGGCAGATCATCCATTACTTTCAAAGCCCTGCCGGCTCACCCTGGCAAGGGTGTGTGTGTGTGTGTGGGGGGGGGGCTTTATACATTTTTTTGGCCTGGTGGGTCTTTTTTTTTTTTTAACCCCTTGAAACCAAACCAGTGGAGGTGAAATCAGCTACACCAGCTCCTGGCTGGTGTAGCTGAGGAGCCTGATCATGGGACCCCTTGAGGAATGGAAGGGCTTTGGATCCAGCAGGTCCAAAGCAGCCTCCTTCCCCCCCTCCCAGAATGCCCTGTTCTGGGGCCTACCACCAGCAGGGAACACCACCAGTGATATAGTTAAGGCTACAGAGCTTTCTGTGAGCATAACTGGGGTCTCCAGAGTGGACATGAGCACCCCTGCTGGCAGAGCTCATCTTCACCAGTGGAGAGAGAGAGAGAGACGCCATCTGTATCCACCCAGTTTTTGTTGTTGATAAGAATAGAATACATTATTTGTGTCATTTTTTAACATTTTGATTAGGGATGGCAAACTTCCCTGGGCACAATTCAGAATGGGCCTACCTACAATGATCTAATTTGGACTAAATCTGAATCAAGCCCAGACTAGTTCATCTTAAACTTGGGCCCATTCCAAGCTCAAAGAATCATCATGTTCCTGATTATGTCTACCTTAGTTAGAGGTACAACATGAAGATGATGATGAAGATGATTTGCTGTGGGGGTTAGTGGTCATGGAGATACTGAAAATAGAAATAAGTGGAAAACCACAAGAATCTGAAAATATCAGTAGAAATATAATTCAGTGTTTACATGCAACCTTTAAATATGAAATACATCATTTTATAGAAATCCTATAAGAGCTAAGAGCAATGAAATTTGTATGCGTATGTAGTTTTTTAAAAATACTTTTATGTATACTTTTTATATACTGAGACATTGTCACCATGCTCAAGTGAAGTGTGAAGTAACTTAAACATTCTAGTTTCATAATATAAATAACAAAGGCAGTTAAGATTTTAATACAGTACATTTCATTTTAAATTAAAGTAGTATTTTATTTTTTAAAAAATAATGCCTATGAAGGGATCCAATCACTTTCAAATTCTGTCATTCTGCTGGGAAATAGCTTGACAAATTACATTCTTACACCATTTTCAAGGTTCTTATATAATTGTTCAGAGGCTAAATCATTTGTACACATTTGTTATTCAGTATGCTGAAATTAATATGTAGGAGATCTGTTAGTGCCATAAGTCAAAATGAGTTAAGTCACTGTCTTTCTGAGAAATATCACATTAGCCGCAGTTCCCTTTTCAATTATTTTTCTGGCTTGCAGAGCTATTCATTGGATAGGACATTTTGCACTGTTTTGATTCTCTTTCTCCAGCTGTTTATCAACATACAGTGAAAGAAAATTCACTTTAGATCTGATTCTCTTGTGTATGTATCCAACACTCCTAGAACTGTTGTCGCAATCGACTAAATAGCTGATGCAGATGTTATTCAGTTGGGTGGGGTGCCTTCTGGTGGGAAAGACCCATGAAATTGATCCCACCCACTTGGTTGTGGAATTTATAGACATACTGAAGCATATGTTGTGCGGGTGTGCATGAACGGTTAGTTATGGCATTACATTCAGGGGATAACATTGTTCCTCTCTGTGTTGTAACAGTACCATCCAATATCTACCATGACTTTAGACTGGATTTTTTTCTTGATGGATTTGCAGTGCTGGCCCAGTGGCTTAAACAGGCTACGGTAGCTTGTTGTGAGCCGCAGAGCGTGCCAGGCGCAATTTGTACAATCATTGCCTGGCTGCGGCTTATTGTGTCATCCAAACTCAGGCATCATGGCTTGTTAGAGGGTTAAACAACCCTCAAATAATGCTACAGCAGGCCATAGGTTTTTTGAGGGTTGTTTAACACTCCAACAAGCCACGCCACCTGGGTTCAGACGACATGATAAGCTGCAGTCGGGCAATGATTATGCAAATTGTGCACAGCATGCACCACGGCTCACATCAAGCCACAGTGGCTTGTTTTGATTGTACAAACTGGCCCATTGTGTGTTTGATCATCTCTTTTGAGCACCCATTCATTTCAGAGGGGCATGTGCAGGGAACACCCCTGTGGGTATAGAAAGAATTGTATCCATCTCTGTGATGAAACTGAAGTTGAATTCATCTCTGATTCATTGAGAATTCATCTCTGATTCATTGAGAATTCATCTCTGTGATTAAACTTAAGTTGCTTTTGTGAGAATTTTTAATGAAATATTCCTCTTGACCTTGAAAAGGAATGTAATGAGATTTAAAAAATTTGGCTTACAAATAAATGAAATGTTATATAATCGTCTCCCACCCCATCATTAGTCATGGTGGTGTTTTAGATTTTTTTTCTTTCTGTCTGTCTGTCTTTCTGTCTGTGGCTGAAACTTTAAAGTTAGCAGATCATGATGATGATGATGATTTATTTTATTTATTTATTTTATTATATTTATACCCTGCCTTTTTTCCTGCAAGGAACCCAAGGCGGCTTACATAATCC
The DNA here is from genome assembly GCA_021292165.1 of Shinisaurus crocodilurus. Taxonomy (NCBI): domain Eukaryota; kingdom Metazoa; phylum Chordata; class Lepidosauria; order Squamata; family Shinisauridae; genus Shinisaurus; species Shinisaurus crocodilurus. The sequence continues at coordinate 45,220,264 of CM037876.1, forward strand.
TCCTCCTTCTCTCCATTTTATCCTCACAACAACCCTGTGAGGTAGGTTAGGCTGAGAGTCAGTGACTGGCCCAAAGTCACCCTGTGAGTTTCATGGCCGAGCGAGGACTAGAACCCGGATCTCCCGAGTCCCAGTCCAACACTCTTACCACTACGCCACACTGGCTCTGATCATCATCATCACTAGTTTTGCCCTTCCTTGTCAGCATTTTTGTGCAAGTGAGTGATTTGGCCTAGTGCTGACTCAGGAAGAATAACTTCCATCTTCCATTAACCCCCTTTTAATGAGCTGTGGGATGCAAGCACTTAATGAATTCCAAACCGGCCTTCTTGTTGGTGAATTCGTAAACTAAAGAATGGAAAGGGTAAATCCCTGTTCATACTACCATGCTTAACAGATCTGTCAGTTTCTCAGTTCTAAAGCCTTAATGCTGAAGTTTTATATAATTTATATCCTACACATAAAAACCTTGCCAAGGGCTAGGACAGTGATGGCGAACCTATGGCACGGGTGCTACAGCTGGCACACAGGGACCTCTCTGTGGGCACTCGAGCCATTGGTCACCATATCGCGAAAAGACCACCACCCCCTTCTGCAAAGCACTAATGATCTTGTTCTTTCTCACAGTGTGGAACAGAATGATTTTATTCTAGAATTCCTGTTACAGAATTCTTTTCTACGTTGTTATCCCATTTAAAAGATTTTGAAGAATGATGCACAGAGCATGGCTTGGATGTAAAGCCCTAACAGTTGACCTGAGTGCTGCATGTGTTGCTCTCAAACTAACAGAGTATGAGCCAAGGTTTGACAAATTATCAGCATGCATGCAATAGCAAAAATCACATTAATTGTGCAAAAGCATGCCCAATGCAAACTTTTACCTAATGCAGTGTTTGCAGTCCAAGACATAAAGTGTTTAAAATGTGTTAAGCACGTTTAGTTTTCTTGTTTATCTTGCTCATCCTAGTACAGGTTGACTTTTACTTTTACTAATCCGACACCTGTAGAAGCAGGGAAAGGACCCGGAGTAAAGCTTGCCCCATACAATTTCAGTCTGGCATATAATCATTACAAGTTGAGAATCCCTCATCCAAAAATACATGTGCCTAATTATTTAAAAAGTTTGTATAAATTCCCTTCAGGCTATGTGTACAATGTAGTACTATAATAATTTTTTGAGTTGATTTTTTTTCCCCAAAAGCCGTTTTATAAACAAAGATTAATTGTTTAAATAAAACTGTCAGTTGCATGGTTGTTTGGGCACGGGCTAAAAACTTGCCAAGGGCTAGGATTTAGCATACATGAAAATGGCCATTATAATTTATCAGATGATCCATTAGCTTTCCACAATTGCTTTTGCAAGCAAGGATGAAATGGCACCCACCTTCCTGCTGTTAAATCTTTCACATATCTAACAACTCCGTCAAAAAGGAAGTCTCTCAGGTTTTTCCACATACCTAATTTTATTTCTTCCAAAATCACATACATATGTTTTATTTGTGATAAATCATTGCTTTCTTTGTTGACTTTTGCATGGCAAATCTATTTTAACTTGGTTAGAGGCGTGTGTGTGTGGTGTGTGCGTGTGTGGCTACTTCAGTTATACCTGGGAAATACCAATATTCGATACACAAGTTCCGTTCATGCAACCAGATCCAAGAAATACAAAGACATGGAAAGATGGAGCAGGTCCCACCCCTAAGTTCCATATATTCATGGGAAGGTCAAAACAAAGCCTATGCATGCAAAAACAAACAAACAAAAATGCATGTGCAGGCTCTGCAGAATAAATAAATACATAAATTCAATAATGCAGGGTTCTCCATCATGTGCAGAGATCCTATACATATACAGCTGTATGTGCAGAGACCCCATCCTGACGTTCTGATGAGGGCAGCCAGTGCAATCACACTGTCCCCTCCATACCTTCATATCTTTGGTTACGTTGTAGGAATAGGGCTACATTTGTAGGCACCATTTTTTGGAGATGATGTAGAAATCCAGATTCAGCTTCAAACCTAGGGAGAAATGACACAACCCTTTTCATAATATAATTGCTCATCATGCACTGAGTAGCCTCAAAATGAGAAGACATTTTTTGTCTGATACACATTCTCACTTTCAAGAATCTGAGTGCAAGTCTGTGGAATCTGGAACTGAAATCAGTGTGGATCATTGTGTTATAGTTACTCAGTAGTGAAGGGAGGACTCTGCATATGCTCAGATGTATTCACCGCCTAGTTCTTTATCTGAGAGTTCTACTGGAGAACTCTCTTTCCAGAGATGCTCACCTGCCACCTACACTAATGTAGGCAGAGAATGTTTAAATTTCATCACCTCTTAATCCTTCAGGATTGATGCATGACAGATGGAGGGCTCTGGTCTCAGAGCCCTCCATCCATCCAAAGCCCTACCAGCAAGAGGGAAGGAAAAACAACAGCAGTGTTTTCACCTCTCATCCCTCTGATAAAGCATTTTGAGCTAGATGAGCTTCTGAGCCCATCTCACTCACCTACCTGGGTGGGGGTGAGGAAGACAGGCAAGAGAATTGTGGGGGAGGTGGATCAATAATGATGATGATGATGATGATGATGATGATGATGATGATGATGATGATGATGATAATAATTTATTTATTACCTGCCTCTCCATCTAGATCGAGGCAGGGAACAACAGAAAATATAAAATACATAAACTAAAACAACACAATACATACTATTAAAACATCTTAAAACATCCTAAACACATCTTAAAACATCTTAAAAACATCTTTAAAACATCTTAAAACATCTTAAAAACATCTTTAAAACATCTTAAAAGCATCCTAAAATTCCCCTGGATCCATGGCCTCCCCCCCCACCACACACTAGCCTCCCTCTTTCATCCCACCCTGTCTTCTGCGGTCCTGACATTGACCTCGGAAGTGGAAGCTGCTGCAGTGCAGAGCTGTCCGCAATGGTGATCATAGTAGGAGATTTACACATGGATTTCTCCTTCCACAGTCAGAGTTCTGTCTCCAGCCATGGAAGAGATCTGAAGCATCCTACAGCCCCTCAGTCTAGGGGTGTGCTGTCTAGGGGCCGTAGGATTGCTCTCTTAATCTCTGATGCATTTTAATTTCTGCTGTGGTTTGTGTGTTTTAGTGTTTCATTTGCTGTTGTTAATTTGTTTTATTGTTTATTGAATTTTACAACTTACTGTGACTCTCCCTGAGAATTTTTTTAATTTGAAGGATGGTATAAAAACTCATTTAAGTAAACAAATATGATCAAGGGCTGAGCCTCAGCACTGAAAATAGGTTTAGGGCTCCTGGTGAGTCCTTGATCAAATGAAGCATCCTGTACAGTCCTGAGAAGTTTGTATGGGTCGGCTCACTGCCTACCTGGCCCTGGGCATTGAAACTGCAGTTCCTAACAGATGTGCGGCCGAGATGCTCCAGTCCTGTCTATGGACCATTTATTAGAAGCATGTCAGGTTCGTGGTTAGTACTTCTGTTTAGAAACCTTGGGGGCCTGCATTGTACAATTCAAAAACGAGTCGGTAAGTGACAAAGTATTTGCATTAGCTGTCAGAGTTGTACAGTTGTGAAACCAGCTGCATTGAGTATTACGATGCTTTCCCCACAACCGCTTCTTTATGTTGGGAAAAGTTTCCACCCATCAAACTTCCCAGTCCAGGGTTCACCAGATTGTCACAACCTCTTCCCGCAACCTGCAATCGTTTTGTGGTTTCCTGGCCTCTGTGCATTTCCCCCGCACCCACTGCCACCATTCCAAAAGGTTGGAATGCCTCTCCTAAGGCTTAGCTACTGGCGGTAAGAGCTTTAAGCTAAATTATGCTTGTATTTTGGCCCCACCCCTTTTGCCTTCTGCCCCGCCCACTTCCGGAATGCAGCCCCTCCGAAATTAGTGTCTCTGAAATTAAGCTTAGCTCTCAGGCTGAAAGAGGTTCAACGACCCTGTTCTATAGAGTTTCCCTTTCTCCACAGATTGAGGTCAATTATAGACTTGCCCAGTATGGGTGTGGCAACAGAACAGCCCTTGTCCTGAACCAAACATGGGTAAGTCCATATCAGTAAATGGCTCTTTGTACATTCAATTCCCATCTGACTCTTTGAGGGCAACCTTGAATGTATGCAGGGATTTGTATTTTCTACAATATAATCAGGCAAAATATATTAACCAAATGGTGATCACTCTCTGACCCCACCCCCACACCCACTCCTGCCCACCTGGCAACACTGGCCTGCCTGGTACTTAAGATCTTCTGGAGAGGCCTTTTTTTTTTTTAGACTGCCACCATCAGAGGTGTGTTTGGTGGTGACGTGAGAGAGGGCCTTTTCGGTGGCTGCTCCCAGGCTGTGGAACTCCCTCCCAAAGGAGGCTAGGTCAGCTCCCTCTCTGCTGTCCTTTTGCCAGCAGGCAAAGACCATTTTATTCAAGAAGGCCTTTGGCCTGTAAGTGGATCTGATGAGTTGGGTGCTGTTTTTTATTTTGTTATTCTGTAATCGTTATGTCTTTATTGTATTTTAACATAGTGTTTTATTATTTTAATCAACTTTAATTGCGTGTGTGTACGCCACCTTGACTGTCTTTTTTTTTTTTTTTGTAAAAAGGCAGGATAAAAATCAAATAAATAAAAAATAACCAAACATCAAAATTTTGAAAAGAGGAAGGGAAACCTTTGATAGTGGGATGCAATCAATTGCACACACACCCTGACAGAGGGAAGTGTGACGTCGCCTTCAAATGGTGCTTACAGAGGGATGGCTCCCACTGCTTCCAATCAAAAGGGATTGACCAGGTTGACACATGATGGCAATTCATGGGTTGTCACTTCTGCTTTGCAACCAGTTTCTCAAACAACCCAGGAATGCCCTGTTCCTGGATTGCTTGATGCGGTGACCAAACCCGGCACCCTGGATTGTTGAGGGACAAACAATCCAGAGTTTGAACCCATGGTTTGTTTTTGGTTAAAACTCTGGATTCCTTGTTCCTCAACAACTCAAAGTTCCAGGTTCGGACATTGCATCAAACAACCCACTCCTGTGCAGCCCTGACAAGCCATGGTTTAAACAACCCATGGGTTATTGTTACGTGCAAACCAGGCCATTGTGTGTGAAGCTTTTCCTCCATAATGAATTTTCTGTGGTAAAAACATGGGGAAAGTGGTGGGAGGGGTGACAAATGGAAGAGGACAGTGTCTGGACCCCACCCCATAAATTCCATGAATGAAGCAGTGTGATAGCACAATAAAAACCTCATCTGGTAGTACAGAAAGTCACCAGCCCCTTTCCTGTTACCAACCTTTGGCTTGAAGAGACTGATTACCTTCATGGATTATCCTGTCCTTGGATTTCCTTAGGGAAAGACCCCCAGATACCCAAACCAATAATCCAAGGCTGAATTATTTTATAACATCATCACTGAGATATTTCTGTAAGACTGAAGGCATGCTTTGTGGTGTTGCTGCGGCCATAAAGCTGCTCTCTGATGGCTACTCACCCCACCATTTTACATAGGTGGGTACATAGACCAGAAAATATGAGTATTTCCTACACTAGCATTACGGGTCCTCATGAAGATGGGCAGTCTAGTTTGGAAAGTCCCCAGATTAGGAGTCAACAACCCATATGACTCAAACATCTGCAGATTTCTGGTGTAACATAGGAGACATGAATCACAGATGCTACTGTCTCACCAAATCAATGTTCTTTTCATGCTGTCAAGTCAGTCAAGCACAAGGATTTCTGAGTTCTCTTCCAACCGTAAACCAAGGCAAGTTTTAACATGAATGCAATTTAAGACTGACCATTTAGTTGGTCTTCGAAGCTCAACATTGCTGAAGTGCAAAAATCCTGAAGTTGGGTCATCTTCTAGTATGGTACAGGTGGGGAACCTGTGGTCCACCAGATGTTGTTGAACTCCAACTTCCATCTGACCCAGCCAGCATGGTCAATGGTCATGGATGATGGGAGTTGTAGTCCAAAAACATCTGGAGGGCCGCAGGTTCCCTATCCATGTTCTGTGTCAAAGAGAAGAAATCCAGTAGAGAACTCATAATCACAGAATATTTCAAGGCTTCATCTAGCAAAGGGGTGGGTAACCTCTTTTACTCTGAAGGCTGGATTGCCCCCAGACAAAGCCTGGTGGGTCAGATGACATCAAGGGGGGTGGACCTGACCCTGAAGCCTCTCCCCTTCCATGACATAATTGGGTGTTGCCACACCCACTTTCCTCTCCTTCTCTGTGCCTCATTCTGGACGAAGAAAGGGACTCAGCCAGCAAGCCCTGACCTAGTTGGGTGCCTCTTTCCATCACCGATTGCACCCCAATTGGGGCATGAGTGGCATAGGAAGGGATTCAGCCGGGGCTTGCAGCAGGACACAGTTCTGCAAACCCCAGTGCAGGGGCATCCCTTTGTTATCTCTAATATCTGATCAGAGATTACAAAGGAATTCCCCTTTGCCTCATTCACCCTCCCATTAGAATCAAACATCAGAGATTGGATATGACATGGGGATTCCTCTCCCCAGGCCAAGGGGCAGGGCTTGAGGAGGGAGGGTCTTGGGGAAGAGCCCAGAGAGAGTGCCCAACTGGATTGGGCACTTCCAGAGGCCAGAGGTTGCCCTCCCCTGATCTAGTATCAGGAATGTACAATATAACTCTATTTTCAATGAGCGGAGTTGTGTGCTGTGTTCAGTGACTATCCTAAACCAAGGCTTCAGTCTAACACTGAGCTACAATGGTTTTGCAATGTATTCACAAGTAATCAATGGACTGTTCACTAGAAGTGTTTCACCTTTGTGTTTTTTGAGGGTGCCATAATAGAAACATTACCACTGTAAATGTCCTTTCTTCAATAGTCACACTGTTTTCATTTATGAATTCTGTTTTGACCAGGATGTAGGCAACAAATATAATATAAGCCAAAAAGGAAATGCTTCTTTGTATGTGTTCTTTTGAAAAATGTTGCTTAAAAAAAAAAAAAAAAGCTTTTAAAAGACTTAAAAAAAAAAAAAAAGCTCTTAAATGCTAGAAATTCAAACAGCCCACAGATTGCTTTAAGCACATCTGCTTCCATTATGGTCAAGTAATTAGTCCTTGGAGTAAATGCATCTGTTCTGTTTAGAGAAGCCAGTAACTTTTTGCAAATGCGTTCACTGCCTCTACACAAACCTCAGCCAATAAGCTGCGTTATTTTGATCTTATGGGGCCTAAATGAGCGGGGCCGATTTCGGCCCGCTACACTCGCGCGAGGCGAAAGGTAACATCCCTACCGGGGAAATCCTAATCTAGATTCTAAATCAGCCACCTTGCAACCTTGCTGTCTCTTCCGTTGAGCTGAATGGAGAAACCGAGAAACCACTTTCAAGAAAGGAGTACGGTACCATTAAAAAGGAGCATCTCCATCTGAAGCAGCCGCTCCCGCTGGCTGCAATGTCAGGCTGTGCCAGGAAAAAAAGTGGAGAATGCTACGGAATGGGTTGAGCAGTAGAAATCCAATGTATTTTTTATTTTATTTTTTAAAAAACACACTCATAGGATTTGATTGCATTAGATTTGCATTTAGTTAAATGTTTCCTGATTTTCTAATATTTGTTTTTGTGTTTTCAAATATCCAGAGAATTTGGAGACTTCCCAACTCTAAAACACACTACACATAATTAGCAAAGTCAGAGTCTACAATCCTGCCCATAACTATTTACTCAGAACCATTTTTTAAAAAATAACTGTTCATGCAGGTATTATGTGCATGTGACAAAAACGGTTGTTGTAAGTGGTAACCATGGGAGTGCCAATAAAGATTTTCTTCATGATGAAACATGTGCATCTATTCTCTCATGACCCTTCTAACCCCCATTAATGTAAGTCGTTCCTGCGGTACCTAGCCAAACAATTCTAATTCCCAATGAAATATTATTATTTAAAATGATAAAAGGAGAGCAGTGCAACATAGAGTATTTCTCTCTCTTTTAAAAAGGCTTGTCCCCATTAAGCTAACCAGACATATTTATATACCACTGTACTTTATGTATTACATTTGTGGTCTACCCTTTCTTCAAGCAACTTGGAGCAGTGTTTCCCTTCACATCATCCCTGTGAGGTAGGCTGGGAGATAGCAACTTGCTCAAGGTTTTCAACAGAGTTGGAAGGGGCCTACAAGGCCATCGAGTCCAACCCCCTGCTCAATGCAGGAAAGTAGGAGGCATCACCCATCCAAGTAATAACCAGGCCTGATCCTGCTTAGCTTTCCACACTCAGACAAGCTGAGCCAGTGTGAGCCACAGGCCTTTCACACAGTAAGCATAATAACAAAGGCTGGAGCTACAAGTTACAAGGCAAACATGGAATTAGCAGCCATGTGTTCTCCTCCTAAGCAGGGCTTTTTTTCTGGTGGAACTCACCGGAACTGAGTTCCAGCACCTTTTCTTCTATTAATTGCATTACAATTTAATCGCCATCTACTCCCGAGGAAATGTAATCCAAGAGTTCCTGTACCTTTTTCTCCAGAAAAAAAGCACTGCTCCTAAGTCATATATGTGGATGGAGACTTGTAGGTGAGAATCTGCAGGTGGAAAAGGAATGCTTATTATGTTTAGTTATGTAGTGTCATTAGGAAGCCTGTTCAGAATGAGAACAATATTCCTGCTTTGTCTTTGTCTAAATCTGATTGGCTGCATGATGATGTGACATTATATTACTTACAGGATCTCTAATTGTCTGTTTCCGCAAATAGACCCAAACCAGAAGCAAGCCTGGCTGGGTGGGAAATGTCCCACAGACTAGTTCCTGCATCTGCAGGAAAGAATTAGTTGGCCTTAGAGGCCTAATCATCCCAGCTTCTTGATGATCTACTTCTACCAAAGCTCCTTCTGCCTCCAGGTTCATGTTACCCTGGCAAATGTGGATTTAGGAAAGTGTTTTCCAGGATAGCATGAATTTAAGGCCTGAGTGGAGACTTGAACCTATATTTTCTGCAGCTGATCCATTGTAACATGCTCATGCTGGTACTGAGTACTGACTATTTCTCTGTAATAATGCAATGACGGAATGTTTTGGTCTGTCACAGTATGCTCAAAAGGTTCATAAGGGAACATGAATCTCCCCTGCCAAATCGTTGAGGTGCATTAAAACAATTAGGCCATAATCCTATACACACTTACCTGGGAGTAAGTTTCATTGAACTTAAGGGGACTTACTTCTGAGTAGGCATGAATAAAACCACATTGTTAGTATCGAATTCCTTTAAAGTGTTTATATATTCCCTTTATCTTGATCACTTTTAAGTACTCATAGTCTGGATTTGAAAAAAGAAAGAAAGTGTAGATTAAGGTCATTAAAATTAATTTGAGTTTCATAGCTCCTGTGTTCTTCCCTTCCTAATGAAAGTGATCAAAGGTATCTCATGCTTTGAATTGTACACATGAAATATGAGTCTCTGCCTGGAAAATTTGACTTCAGCCAAATAAAAAATGTGTGGTTGCATGCACTTCTGACTTTAATTCAAAGAAATACAAGCAAGAAACTGCCAAGAGATTTCTGATATTTAATTGCTGCAATGTGCTAACAAAATATTCAGTAATATATTGCTGGTTGGTCCCAAGAAGAACATAGTCATGTAAGCAGTGCTTAATTTCTAAAATGAAGCCCACCTGGAAATTCTGCCCTCTGATTTAAAGCCCCCAATCCATCCCAGTTCTGGGTGTGAAGGGATTGGTTGTCATTCCTCATTCAGTAGATAAGAGAATTCTGCTCATACTCAGAGATGCTTTCTCCTGTATATTAGCGCCGCTTCTCATGTCTTAGTTATGATGAAGATCTGATATTGAAAGCTTCATGGCTACCCCCTTTTGCCTGCCAATAAAAATTCTTATAAAAAACAAAATATTTTATTTTGTTTTATGCTATGACAGTACTTTCAATGACACAAGGAATCATGATCATGATGGATGTCACTTCCTTATATACCAATTATCCTCAGGTAGAAGCACTTCATATTATACAGGACTGTTTAGATCAGATCTATATTCCCCCCACACATTTCCCACCTATTGGCAAGTGAAAGGAGTAGGCATAGGGTGCCCCATGACATCAGAGATGTCTAGTCTTTCATGGGCTCTTTTGAAAAAACCAAAACAAAACAAATTTTTGGTATAGTTAATTTTTTTGAGGAACACCTGAAGGGGTGGTGGCAATATATAGATGACATTTTTATCATTTGGAGGGGCTCGCAGGATAAGATTGGAGACTTCTATACGGGGGTCAATACTAGTGCAAAACATACATTTTGAAAGGGCTCCTTGAGCTTGTAGTTTGGAAATTGATCACTTAATTGTACAAAAAGCACACTGATAAAAATACATATTTAAGATTTGATTGTTCTCATCCATCCTCCTTAGACATAATCTACTGTATGGGGAATTTTTATGGGTATGACGGAATAGCACAAAGGATGGGGACTTTCAAAAGGATCAAACATTCTTTAAACTCAGTTTTTGTAATGGGGATATCCTGAGAAGTTGGTTGAGGAAAGCAGACAGAACAGAAGGCAGCCATCAAGCCATGGGATGTTCTTTTCAGGAATTTATTTATTGATTTGTTACATTTATATCCTGCCTCTCTTCTCAGGAAAATGGTGTACATGATGCTCCTCCTCTCCACTTTAGTCTCACAATAAGCCTACTAAATCAATCTGTTTACTGAAATTGCAGCACCCCTCCCTGCTTCTTACTCTGCATTATTATGAATTAATAGACTATCACGGACCACAGAGGACAGAATGGTTAAATCCAACATTTAATTATCTCCACTGCTCCTAGTCCACACTCCCTTCTGAACGAAATTCTTGACTAATTTCAAACAGAGCAAGAAAGGTGTTGGGAATATTTTTCTGCACTAGCAAACATCAATCATTTCCATATAGTCCCCAGTAATAACTATGATTTGAGTACATCAGTGCCATCGTTAACTCAAAGGAGCTGGCCAATCAGTCTGTAATTTCTTACCAAGCTCCATGATTTATGGCTCCTTTCCTAATTGTATTCTTGACAGCAAACTGAAAAATATAATTGTGATGTGCCTTTGGGTCTTGCGGCAGACCCCTAGAAGCAAGTCACTGGGTAAGTCATTCAGCTGGTCCATTGAGTCCAGATCCTGCAAAAATAACCTGCTGCCACCACTTACTGATTTACAAGAAGAGGTAGGACTCTCTTGTTTTTATACTTAACAGCAGGGATGTTGAAGAGTCCTTGGTCTCGAGTCACGAGTCTTTGGACCCGAGTCTCGAGTCCAAGTCCTTGGTCCAAAATGGTGACTCCCGAGTCACTCCCAAAGCTGACTCCACGAGTCCCTATTAAAATCAATGGGGTTCTTCCCCAACAAAATAAGGCTACTTCAGATGTGTGGCTTAAATATATTCTAGGCACAAGTGTGCCTTTTTATCTCAAAACTCTGCCACTGATTTTGACAAGAACAGACCAGGCAGACAAACCCAAAATAACCAGGCAGGCAGAGGAGGCGGGGAACCCCAAAGCAGGCAGGCAGAGGCATTTGTCTTGAACAATTCAAACTGTGGAACTGGTTAAGAAGAGACTAGGCAGGCAGAGGAGGACTGGGAACCCCAAACAGGCAGGCAGAGGCAGCCAAACCCAAAATGTCTGAAAGGCTGCATTAGGAAAATGATTTTAAAAAATAAACTTGGATTGTTACTGCAACTGGGTCCAGGCAGCACCTGCAGGTGGCATCAAGCAGGGATGTTGATGAGTCCTTGGTCTCGAGTCCCTGAGTCGAGTCTCGAGTCCCATTAAAAATATTGGGACTCGAGTCCGAGTCGAGTCAGAGGGGGGACTCAGTCCGACTCACGAGTCGAGTCCTTGAGTCCGAGTCCCCATCCCTGCTTAACAGGCACATAAAAGCCAGCATGTGGGGTAAGATACTGTATGCCGACCCTATAATCCACCCACACCAGAACACAGGTTCTGGAACATGGCTTCCAGAACAAGTAGTCATCAGTCATCTAATAAAGAATAAAACATAATGTTTCTGTCAAATAACTGAATCCAGCCTTCCCCAACCTGGTGCACTCTAGCGTCATTGGACTACAATTCCCATCATCTCCAGCCAGTATTGCCACTGGCCATTCTGAGTGGGGGTGATGTGAATTGTAGTCCAACCAATTTGGAGGGCACCAAGCTGGGGAAGGGTGACCTAACCTAACATTACTGACTCCCCTCTTTAACATCTATCCTTACCAGCAGCCTTCTACTTATATGGCCTACAAGGCATTGTGTGCTTGTGATTTCTCACTCATGATAGTTTGCAGGTGCTTTACACTAATGGCGTCATCCTCCAGGGCCTCTCCCGTTCTTTGTAAGCATTATAGTGGGTTTTCTCTTCTTCTTTCTAACAAGGAAAGTCTGGTATTTCCTTGAATAGCAGCATGAAACACTGGTGTATTTGTGCAAGTCTGCTATACCACATCGTCATCTAGTGGTTGTGTAATGGAACATATAGAAGGGCAGAGAAAGAAAAACCCCAAGGAAAAAACACATGTAAAGGAGCTGATCTTAACCCCACAAAGAATCCAGAAGCAGAGCCTCAGTAAAGTGGCGGGTTAAAAGCCTCATGTAGAAAAGCCCATAATATCTCTCTCTCTCTCTCTCTCTCTCTCTCTCTCTCTCTCTCTCTCTCACACATACACACACACACACACACACACACCACTCACTCAACTGTCTTCTCGTTAACTAACTAATCAACTCTGGCCCTTAATTCCTCTTGCTGTCTCTCTTCATCCTAACTCAACTGACTCTCCCTGATGTCTAACCACCAACTGCCTCTGTCAACTCCTGTTTGGAACTGACTCTCTCAATTGACTCTAACTGTACCTGTCATTTGATTCTGGCCCCTGCTGACAATTATTCCTCCACTCATTCTTCTGTTACCATAACTATGATTGCAAATGTATATAAAGTGTGCATTTTTCATGTGCTTCCACATGGGAAAATAATGAGCGGCAAGGCTTTCTCAAACAGGATGTCATGTGATTTTTCAAAGGCCTATACTGTCAGTATTTGTATTCAGACACACCGTATAGTGCACTGTAAATATGTATCCATTTATCTCTTTGCTGGCACAGACAGACAGACAGACAGAGCTGGCTGTTCATACTGCATGGACAACTGATTATCTCCACATTTCAAACACATTTCAGGAGACAAATGTTATTCATAGTTTCAGGGAGATTTCACTACTTCTGTGCAATGTTGCACATCTTTATGAGCTAAAAATAGAAAAGGAAACTCTACCCCATAGCTTTTCGAGGAAAATCTGGTAAATATATGTAGTCAATAGTTAAAAATTCCTCAAGCCCCCTAAGATAATTCTAGCTATTATTATTTTTTAACCCTCTCAATGAAATTTTAATTACATTATTAGGGCAGGGAAAGTAACTCAGCATAGAGCACGTGTTTTGCATGCAAACGATTCCAGGTCCAGTGCCTGGCATTTCCAGGTGAAAGGATGAAGTGGGTGATGGGAAGATCTCAGCCTAAGCTGAGATCCTGCAGTGCTGCTGCCAGTCTTTTGTGTGGCTGCAAGGAGTAGATCAGAAACATCCACTTCCATTTCTGTTTGTTCTGAACTGGCACAAACTGTGGTTAGTTTAAACCAGGGGTGCTAAACCTCCTTCAGTCTGACGGCCAAATTCAATTCTGGAGAAGCTCTCGGGGGGCTGCAGTCCAGTGATAGGTGGAGCCAAAGGCAAAATGGGGGGGTGGGGCCATAATACAAAAAAACACAAGCATATTTTAGTTTAAAGCTATTACTGCCAATAACCAAGTCTTAGGAGAGGCATTTCAACCTTTTAGAATGGGGGGGGGGGGGACCATGCAACGGCCAGGAAACCACCAAACAATCGGCCACTGGGGGAAAGGGGGTGGGGCCAGGGAGCCTCAGATGGCCAGGTTGGGACCCCAGACAGTCTGGATTTGGCCCATAGGCCTGCGTTTCTGTACTCCTGCAACTTTAAACTATAGTCAAGCCAAGATCAAACCAAGTTTTCTGCTAACCCACACTTAAGACTAAATGTAGTTACCAGTTTGGAGAGAACAACCAAGTACAGTTAGTTTGAAACTGAAGCAGATATTTCTGATCTCCTTGTAGCTGTGCCAGAGGGGAGGGGATAGGAGGCTCATGCACATAATACTAGATTATGATTAAGAATAATATCTGAACTAGGTCATTGAGGGACTATTGTTCTGAAGATAAATGGTTCAGTGTACTGGGTATGCATGCTAGGAGCACAACTCTCTTTGCTTTAAAAAGGATGTCTGGCTTGTATTGATATCATTGCTATATAAGCATATAGTTTTAATGTTACTAAAATAAAATAAACTTCTGCAATCTAATCTTAAATACATGCAAGACTGGCCTGTTATACCTCAGTGAAAACCTTGTTCCCCCCACCCCACTCCACCCCAAAGGTTAGAATGACAGTAATATTGGATACTATTTTTTCTTCTCCTAGAACTGGTATATTCTTCTGATGTAATATTTAGAAGGGTCCTTCCAAGGAAATGAAAGGGAAGAAAGGGAACACAGGAAACTATGCTGAGATCAATAGAACTATGTTGATCTGCATTCATGGGATATTTAGTTGAGTCTTTTCATTATTAAAATGTGTAGAAAATGCTGCATAATCAATGGCACTGACACAGCAACTTCTATGCATTTACCCTCTGATCTTCAACATATTTACCTGGAAGGAAGTTCCATTGATTTCAAATAGAACCTGCTGTCTAGAAATTATGCTCAGGATGACATCCTGAAGTGGTGTTCTTATGTGTGCATGGAAAACATTTGCAGAAAGCAACTGCTGAATCCTCCTAGTCATTTGTAGATGTGCACATTAAAGGAAAAACTCTTTCTGTGTTCACGTCCCACAGGAGAGAGTTATACAGTTCTATCTTAAGTTATAAGACTGACTAAAACTGAGCATGTAGATTGCCATGTATGTAGGTCACAAACACAACTCTCCTTTGTAGCTTGTTTCCTATTGCATAAATAATATTTTTTTTTTTTAAAGATGGTAAGAACAGACAGGCTGCTGTAATCAGAGATTCTCCCAAGGATTGTAAGAGTGAGCGTATTCATTGATAATCACTGTGTGGTCTCTCATCTGATAGAAATTAAAAACCAAATGTGGAGGCTTCCAAGCCTGTGCCCTTTGTAGATAATTTCATGTATGCATGAATGAAGAGTTAATTCGCAAATCTAGAGTTATGGAAAGCTTACATAATTCTTGGTTGCTATCAGCAGATAGGGTGACCAGTGTGCTAATTAAAGGTGTGCACCCGCTTCAGATGAAGCCCCAAAGTGGGCCACTATAAAGACATTCAGTCAGACCTCCTCCAAAGTGAAGTAGGTCTTCCCTGAAGTGCTCTGAAGGGAAGCAGGCTGGCCCCGAAGCTTCAGACCCACTTCGGAGCTTCAGAGGGTATTGGGGCATCTATTAATTAATTCACTTACTTAAAATATTTGTACATTGACTCGCATAGGGGGGAAATAAAGGGTGCAACCCCCCCAAAAAAACAGCTGCTGGTGGGCAGGAAGGACCCTTGAGGCAGCCATTTTGGGGATGCAGCCTTATTTAACACATGCCTTCGGAGTAGTCCCTGCCCATAGTCACAATGGCAACTATCGTGTAGTTATTCAGTGGGGAGACAGCTGAAACTTTTGAAAACTGAAGCAAGGCTTTTCTAGGATCTGAAGCAATCTCTGGAAAAAAGGGGGAAAGGGGAAAAAAGCTGGGGCAAGCTGAAATCAGCTTGCAATCACAGCAGGGGTAGGATAGACAAGTTGGTCCTGCTGTGGGGTCCCCTGGGATACCCACAGGAGGACCAAGGGGGAAGGAGGGGAAGGGAGGGGGCGGACAACCCATGGTGCGCCTGACCATCTGTTGGACACACCGTGGGCTGTTTGCACAACAACCAACCCACCGTGGCTTACTGCCAGAGTGAGTTGTCATGTTGTGCAAATTTGCCCATTGAGTGAGGGCCAAACGAAACATTCTTCAAATTGCATGTAACAGAGCTATGTGTGATTGGCTTATTTACTTCAGTGTAAGCATGCAAGGTCCCAATTTGTATCGGTAACATGGCAGTCCAGGGGGGGGGGGCAGGTTTTAAGCTTTTCACCCCTTTTCACCGAAAAATTCCACACACCCCAGGGATGCGGGTTAAAAAAGAAAAAAAAAAGCTCTCCACTGGAATCTTCTTGGTTTCGAAGAACATTTAGTTTGACCTTCAGACTATTATGTATTATTAGTTGGGGAATAATGGGGAGGTGAAGATCTCCACTGCCACGCCTCCCACTCTGCAGAGTTCGCTAGATGGGCTTTTTAGCTTTATCCTGGCCCCTCTGGCCTCCTCCCTTCCCTGCCCCCACCAGAATGCCCCCTTCCCCCCTTCTCTCCCCCAGGGACCATAGGATTGCTCTCTCCATCAATGCTTGACACAATATTCCTTTTAATCGGAGATGGTCATTTTACCACTACAAAGAATTATGTGGAACATTCTGGATTTGGGGCATAGATTATTCCACAGCATTTGGGAGATCCAGAGAATTCCAAAACATGATTCTTAATGGAGTATGTCATGGCAGATCACACTAGGACCACCTTGGTGGGATATGGGAAAGTGCTTCCTCAACTACAGCATGGCAGGAATGGTGGCTCACCTGGCGCCCACCGTGTTATCTCTTAGGCCCAGCTTAAGACATCATTTATTCTCCTTCTCCCAGCCATTTTAATGGTTTATATTTTCTATATTGGAAGGGTACTGTATTTTAAACACTGGGAATGATGTTTCCCCTGCTATTTAATTGATATTTAAATGTGTTCATTGATTTCAATTGTATATATTTTTGGTTTTGGTTTGAATCTGCATGGTAAAGACCTCGGAATAAATATTAGGCAGGGTGGTGTATAAGCTTGCAGAGCAGGCAGCCTATCCCCTTTCCCCTAGCCTGCCTTCTTCCCCAAGTGTTGTTGTGCCACAGTCTTCGGGCCAAGTGACACATCAATTAAGGTGCACCTTTTTCCTATCTAAAAAGCAGCCATGGGGAAGCCTGAGCAGCCTAGGCCATGAGGATTAGGAAGGGGGGAATGAACACTCTCCCCCACTCCCCTTAGGCACCAATAGAAGCTTCCCTTGAAATGCAAAAAAAGTAGCTCTGAAGAAGTGATTTTATTTATTCATTTATTTAAAGCCATTTTATCAGCCAAAAAGGCTTCCAGAATGGCTTACATACCATCAATAAAAACAAGGCTGTTCCTGCCCGCAAGCTTACAATCTAAAAAGATACAGCACAAAAGAAAGAAGGGTTGGAGAGGGAGGAGGAAAAAAGCAAGTGGTCTTTCAGCAGGGTTGGAGTAATGGCCCTGCTTCCCACCTTAGCTTCTTCTGCTGCAGCCTGCTAGAATGGCTGTTGGTAGTGAAGCCTGTTTTAGACTGCTGTCCAGAATCTCTTTATATCTGAAAAAAATGTATTAATCTGTGTGCTGTTTTCTCTGTGAACAAGCAAGACTTCTGATTTTTTTTTTAAAAAGAAACAACATTATTAAAGTGTAAAGCTAACATTTCCCATGCCACATGGAGCTCTCTCTAGAGTTGGCTTCTCCATTGCTACACCAGCAAACTACTGAGTGTAACCAGCCTCAGACAGTTCTTGTTAACATCAACAACATATATACACAAGTCTTAAAGAAAAAGTGTACCAGTTCCCACATCTCCTTCCTTCCTTCCTTCCTTCCTTTCTTTCAAAAGAAACATTCTTTTTAAAAAGAAACATTGTATTAAAGCTGACTGACATCAGCATTGCTCAATAAGTCTTTCTAGCATTCTGTGTCTGTGTCACCAACGAACTCTTCTGGTCATGAGATTATTAGGGATCTGACATTTAGACTTGGCTTCTTCAACTAGTAGGACAGACAGTCGGATATTGCTTGCCAGTGCAGGATTCTCTGTGTTGTAGGACATAGGCTGGAAAACACTGTGCCAAATTCAAGTTTCAGCAGTTTAGTCTCCATTAAGTCAGAGTAACTGAGCAGAAGTCAATGGAATTTCTCTCTCCAGGCCACCCCCCGCCCCCAACATTGAGTTATTGTGAGCAAAGTAACATTCTGGATATTTGCTGAATCACACTGTTATGGGAGATTAAACAAGTGTATAGCTTTTTTTTCTAGAAACACAGAGTTTATGATGAATATAAGCCATTGAAAAGAATGTTCAACATCTCGTTCATTGTTCAAAGCATTCGTCCCATTCAAACAAAGCCAACAGGATGGGTTTTCAATTCCCAGCTAGGTTGCATTGTTCTTGGAAATCACAAATCAGGTTTTTGTGGTTTTCCCTATTCCGGATCTTTCTGTGTTTCATAAACATACAATAGTTCTATTTTGTTGCATTGTGACTCTTAATGAGGAGCGCTGAGATACTTTTTCTGCTTCTGCCTGCAGAACCCTTCAGGTTAACATAAGTAAAAGTGTAATCCTATGGGAATGCTGGGTTGTAGGCTTTTTTCTGTCTAAACATGCATAGGATTGCACCCTAAACCGAGCAGAGTGTCTATTATGGATAATTATTTTATTTATTTATTTATTATATTTATACCCCGCCTTTTTTTCCTGCAAGGAACCCAAGGCAGCTTACATAATCATCCTCCTCCTCTCCATTTGATCCTCACAACAACCCTGTGAGGTAGGTTAGGCTGAGAGTCAGTGACTGGCCCAAAGTCACCCAGTGAGTTTCATGGCTGAGCGGGACTAGAACCTGGATCTCCTGAGTCCCAGTCCAACACTCTCACCACTACACCACAGTGGCTCTCTCTTAGGAGTCCTAGAATGAATATTTCATTCATTAGGATGAAAATATGGTATTGGCTGCTTTTTAAATGCTTTATACATCATAAACAAGTATGCATATGAATACATTTACAGAAATAGGAAGATTGGCCCTGAAGGTGTAGATTGGAGTCAGTTGAAAATAGCTGTGCAGTTTGTATGACTCTGTGTTGATGTATCAGATTTGTGACATTGGCAATCTTTCCCCTCAAATTTCAGATTACTGAATTGCATGGTTTTTTTGTTTTACCTTTCTACATGCAAAATATTGCATTTTACATATAAAAAGATGACCACATTCACAATCCATTATTTCATCTTGTTTAATGTGTACAACTGAAGAAAGGATCCAGTGGAGACAGCAGCGGGCAGGGGGCCATGGCTCCGTTGGAGCTCACCTGCTTTGCATGAAGACAGTCCCAGGTTTAATCTCCAGCTTCTCTAATAAAACAGATCAGTGGGTTGATCCTGAGGGAGAAACCCTCAGCCCCAAATAGCTCCTGCTGACCAAAACTAGACAACACTATGTTAGATGGACCGATAATGGACCACCAGATGGACAGATCAGAGGAAGAATTTCTTCACACAGTGCATAGTTAAATTATAAAATTAGCCACCACCACATGATGCAGTGATGGCTGCCATCTTGGATGTCTTTAAAAGGGAATTGGACAAATTAATGGAGGATAAGGCAATCCATGGCTACTAGTCAGGATTGTTAATTATTACCTCCCTGGCAGGGCCATTCATTCCATGAAGCGAGGTGAAGCCTGCACCTCAGGCAGCAGAGCAGGAGAATAGGCAAATTTCACACTCCCCCCCCACTGCCAGGAAACCCCCCACCCATGGGTGTTGTTTGGTGGGTGCTGCCAAGTGGATGGGTGCTTCAGAGAACTCTGCTGGCCCTGCTCTCCCACTGCAGAAAATGCTACAGGGGGAGAGCAACCAGCAGGGCTCTCCAGAGCAGCTACCCACCCTCTGGCTTGCCCTGAGGATCCTCTCAGGGTGATCCAGAGAGCTAGTGGGTGGGCAGTCTCTCTGAAAAATCACATTGGATGTAAAAAATTGGCTGGTGCATTTCGGTCAAGCCCAACTGCCTGACTCTGAGGGGTCCTCCTTAGAGCCAGACATTGTGGGAGGGTGTCCCTGGAGATTGTCTGTACCATGGGAAATCTCCAAGGATACCCCCTCCCACAATGCCTGGCACTGAGGAAGGATCCCTCAGAGCCAGGCATTTGGGCCTGGTCATCTCCCTGCCAGCTACTTTTATGGAGACATGGGTGCAGGGGAGATGCAGCATGTGGCAGGGGGTGGGGGGAGGCACAGGTGGGGAAGGCTCAGCAGAGGTGCTGTGTGTACTCTCCTGCCTCAGGCAGCAGGAGAGCCTGTGCTGGCCCTGCTTCCTGTATCAGAGGCAGTATGTCTCTCATTACCAGTTGTTGGGGAACACATGCAGGAGGGTGCCATTGCAATCATGTCCTGCTTGTGGGCTTCTCATAGGCATCTGATTGGCCACTGCATAAACATAATCCTGGACTAGATAGGCCTTTGGTCTGATCCACCATGGCTAATCTAATGTTCTTATGCACATAGTAGTCTTATGTAGTACTAGTACATAATAGACTCTAGGTACTTGGAAATGTGGAAAAGTGCGAGCCACCCCCTTTTAAAAGGAACTGGCATTTCCCTTTAAAAGGGGTTTCTTAACAGTGCTCCCCATGGTTTCTTCACAGGAACATATGCATTCATGCCTGCATATGTCCCTGTGAAGAAACCATGGCGAGCCCTGCTAAAAAGAAAAACAAACAACAAACCAAGGGAACCTGAATTTTGACAGCTCCTTTTTAAAGAGGGTGGCTGGCACTTTCCTATGTTCCCAAGCACCTAGAGTCTCAGGAACAACTGGAAAAGTGAGCTCATCCTTAGAACAGTGCAGTGCAAAACAACAACAACAAAAAGACCAGGAGAATCTTGCCATGTGAAGAGGGTGTATATCCCACCAACCACTTTTTTGTGAGCAAAGATCACTTACACCTTTGCTTTCCCTTGACAGCTCATCTTTTGACAGCTGTCAAGAGAAAGCAAAGGGAGGAAAAAAGCCTCTTTGAAGCCTCTTTGGGTCAATGTCCAGGGTTGGTACCTGTTGTACTATTACCGCAGGTACCCCCCAGGACATTGACCCAGCTGAGGCTTCCAACTGCCGCACTCGTGGAACTGCTCACATCCACAGTTGTGCAAGTGCAGCAACAATTTAAAAAGGGGGAAAATTAAAAATGGTTTCCTGACCACTGACAGCCCCTCCAGTGTGCTGGTTGGGCACTCTGAAGGGATGTTAGTGGCTGTCAAAACAGGGATCATGAAAATTGGCTGTCAAGCTGGCTTTTGTGATCACCGATTCACCGAAAAAAAGAAGTTAGTGACAAAAGTGCTGCTTGGGCACTTGTGGGGCAACTAGCACTGGAGGGTGCCCAGGGAAGCTTGACAAGAGTAGCAAGGGTTTTTTTGCTGCTCTTGCCAAGCGTGTCACTGGCCAGTTCCCAGTACCCATGATGGGGTCGGTCAGGCAGGTACAGACAACACAACAAACCATCATTGGTACAACAGCAACCCCAACTACAACCCATGGGATGTCAGGGTGGCTTGTTGCCTTCAAACAAGCCACCCTGCAGGAATCGGTCCAGGTTTGCATGACATGGTAACCCATCATGGGTAATAACCACAGTGGGTTGTCGTATCATGTGAACCCAGTCAATTTGTAGCACATCTGAGTTCATAAAACATAAGGTGCACTCTGGCAAAGAAACCAGACTGAGTTCTATCTGCGGAAGCAAATACAGATTGAAAACAGACACAGACACACACTGTTGGACTGCGTCAGCAGTTCCTCCGGCAGCCCCTTGGGGGATCAGACTATATGCTGAATTTCAGCATTTGATTGTTATACTTCAATTCTGGATTAGCTATATTATATTTGGAATGCAATCAAGTGTCACCTCTTTTTCTCTTGAATTGGAAAACTGAACAAATGAAAGCTGTTCTGTTCTCTTGGCACAACTACAGTGGAACATTCATCTGTCCCCATAAAGTGGCCTGGAGCATATTAGAAAACTGCTGGTATGGAGAAAAATGTCTGGGATTAGAGACCCACAATCTGCGTCCTAGTTTGCTAAACAGTGTAACAGAGGGCTGAATCTTGCTTGATCTCCTTTTCAGGAAGTTAGTAGCAGACCGAACTACATGAATATTGCCTTCTATGCTGATCCATCAAAATAATATTTTGTGTTGTGCTTGCATGCATGCTGAGAGTTTTCTTTCCCCCATTTCTGGAAGAGAAATGAGGAGGAAGGTAAAAGAAAACAACAACAACAATGGCTCAATGGCCATGGAGTAGTTGAAATGTCACAAATCCCAGGACAGCGATGCAAAATTGGAGCTAGACCACATTTCCAAGACACTGATCTTCTCTGGCATATTTGAGCAGAGTGGACAGAACTGTTTTGGGGTTTTTTTTTTAAAGCCATGTATTAAAAATATAGAGTCTGCTTGAGCAGTTAAGAATCAATTAGGCCCAGGTCTGCCACAGTCCTTTTGCTTCAGCTTCAGGCTTCTTATGCCTATAATTTTAAATCAGTTTATTTAAATGAGACTTTATTGGCATGACTAAAGACACAAGTGTTGCCAATGTGAACTGGGGGAAAAAACCCAGGTCCTTCAGGCATGAATTAGATGCGAACCCTCCAACATCTGTCTGATGAAATTAGGTACACCTCCCCCCCCCCGTTACATTAATGAGGTCTTCATAGTGGAAAAGATGGCAAGCCATAGAAGCATGATGCTTTCATGGAGTCCAAGTAGCTACCATGCTACTATTTGCAAAATGTAACATGTTAATAATTATAAATAAATATGTTTATATTATTATATTATATTATATTACAATATTATATTATATTATTTAAAATATTTCTGTGCTGCCTGTTGTACAACATATCCAGCTGGCATGCCCATTTAAATACCACAAACATGCGCATTTGTTCAGAGTCAATACGTACTCCCAAATAGGGGTGGGTGATCCACCAGGACCTGACCTGCCTCCGGCTTGGCAGACATTGCTGTTGTGCCTGCCGAGCCGAGCTGAGCTGAGAGCTGGCAGACACCGTGCCACTCGCCGAACTTTACGCAAATTGCGGCTGCTCTGGGCATATTTTAAGGTATTTTCTATGTAAACAGCATCCTGCTGGGAACTGGGAAGTCACTTCCCTGGCTCAACTTGGGAGAAGATGAGTCAACGCTAGGGAATAGGTAAGTGTGATGTGTGATGAAAGGGTTAACATCTAGCATTGTCAGGCAGAGTGGTCACGCCCGGCAACCTATCGGGGCTTGCCTGTAGAACGTTCTGATGGGAGGGGGAGCTCTGTGTATATGTACGTGTGTGGGATGAGAGGAGTTAGTTAGGGTGTTGAGTTAGAGTTAGTTAGAGAGATAGTTAGAGAAGTGAGTTAGGAAGAAGAGAGATGAGAGAAGTGAGGTGGAGGGAAGTGAGTTAGGAGGATTCTAGTTAGTCAATCAGATAAGAGTCATAAAGTTAATTCAACATAAACCATTACCTTTATGGAAAAGAGATTGTTCCTGTTTAAAGAAATGTTTTACTTAAGAAAAATAAAGAACCATTTGTTGGGTTACTGAAGAGACTGATTTATAACTGTTACTATCCTGAAGCTCACCCCTAATCACTTGGTACAGCTGCTAAGAGCAAGATAAACAATATCTACCCAGCATAAACACCACAATAACCAGCAATGGTATTTTAACAGAGTTTATCTCCCACAGACAGATTGTCCGCTCGGGTTTGTCTGGGAGTGAGTGAAGACTTGTGACAGAGTTGGAACAGGGATAGTTTAAAATAGGGTGAACTAAAACCCTGGAGCTACCATATCTCAGCCCCTGGGTTAGTGAAGAAAGTGAACTAACAGCCAGGTGGTAGTGAGAGAAATAACATTAAATAACCGGCCACGTTATCGTCACAAGATGGAGTTCGGGGGGGGGGGGGTCGAGCCCAAGTAGTCTACCAGATTTCCACCCCTGAACGAAATCCTCGCACATCCCTACTCCCAAATACTTTTATGTCCAGAACTGCAAACAATAAAAAAAAGAGGGGAAGGCACCGATGTGTAACCAAAAACAGAAGGAGAGAAAAGAAAAGTGTCTCAAGTGCCTGTAAAAACTGTTTACTGCCCAATGCATTTTGGAATTATCCTTTGTTGTGGGCCCATAGTTTTTCAGATCTATTAGAGAAGAATTCCTCAGCTATCTCGTGCATATTTGCAGTGCATTACAGACTGCTGCAGCAGACCAGGCGTGGGTGAAGATAGTGGGGGTGGGGGAGGTGAAACATGGAGGTATGCTTTACATACGCCAATGATCATATTGTAGATTGCTTAGATTTGAATATTTCTTGGCTAGCAACACTGAAATCCCTGTAGGATATATCAGATTTCAAAACTCAGTATATTCTAGCAAAGTTATTTAATCCGGTACTCATCTCTGAAAATCAGGTGCAGGCAACTTCCTTGCACTCTGCCCAATTTTGGGGGATCTCTCCTTCTACGTCAACCCCACCCACATCACAGCCTGCCCCATTCAGCAGAACGCCCTGACTCTGTGTATAGCATTTTTGGTGGGCTGGAGGAGGGGCTGAGGTGAGGAGACTGTGAAGTTTGCTTGCTTCTGCCTGTGCCGTTGCACATATATCTGGATCCAACCCAAAGGGAGAGAGAGGAGAGATGGGCTGCCCTATAGCATTATATATAATTTACTTTGAAATAAATTATTCTTTTGAAATAGCTGAGTTTCATTTCTCAATATCATTTCTAAGCTGGCCAAATATGGCATTGCCCTTTGTTCCTTGAACTTATACCACTCTGAGTTCTATTTGGTACTGCTGGTTAATACATTTCTCCACAAATACTTTGTTAACTGGAATTTACACCCCAATACTTGCTTCACAAAGTTGCTGGAGTTACAAAGAGCACTATCCAAAATATGTTTTGTTGTATCACCCCTTGTCATGAAAATAGAATGCTGCTGCTTTTAATTACATATTTGGCCAATTCTGCATTTATCTTATTCATGGAAATTAGCACCAGGCCATTACATTAAGGAAGACTCATCATTGTTTTGAAAATAATATATCCTAAGAAACCCATTTCAGCCTGTTCCCATGACTAACAGCAACTCAGAAAGCACAGTAGTGTTATGCCTCCCTTCCCAGTAGGGGAGAAATTAATTATTACATTTTTATACCACCCAATAATACAAAAGCTCTCTGGACAGTTCAGAAAAATAAAGTTTAAAACCATACAATATTAAAGCATAATGAAATATAATGTAGGGTGCAATCTTATGGCCTCCCAACCTTGTTGGGGGGGCCCATAGGATAGGTTGGAGTCCCTGTTCCAACCATGGAAACGCCTTCCAAGGTTGTAGTGGGGACTCCACGGTGGGGACTCTTTGCACACTGGCTGGGTTCCGAAGATGGAAGACTGTCTTTGGAACTGATGGGGGGGGGCATTCCCAGGGGCAGGGAGGGGAGGAGCGAGGCACTGCTGTCCTCTGAGGAATCCAGGCTGTCTAAATGTTTTGGAGGGTGAAGGGAGCACAGAGGCAATCCTAGCCACCTCGCTCCTCCCACCTTCCATTGGATGCCTGTAATCATCCGAGTTTGGAGGGTTACAGGCACCCACATTGGATCACGGGGCTTTTTAAAACCTAAAAAAGTTCAAAACAACAACAGAATAAAACCAAAATTTAAAAAAAATCAGCAGCAATGCAAGAAGCAGTAGCACAGGTTTTTGTTTGTTTGTTTTAAATGAATGATTAAAAAGCCTGGAAGAATAAAAAGGTCTTCATCTGGCACTGAAAAGACTATAATGAATGCACCTCATTTGGCAGAAGCACCTGGAGGAAAGCTTCTAAAGATGCTCTTAGGGTCCAGGCAAGTATATGTGGGAGAGATGATTATTCAGGTAGCCTGTTCCCAGGTCATTTGGGGCAATGAATGTTAATACTAGCACTTTGAATTGGATCCAGAAACAGACTGAAAGCCAGTTAGGGATGTAACCGCTTGCCTCAGGGGGGCGTAGTGGGCCGAAATCGGCCCCGCTCACATCCGCCCAAGACTCGCAGGCCTTACCGGGTCCCGGGTCCGCTCACCTCTCCACGACAAGCTGCCTGCGCCTGCCACAATGGTCCCGTCGCGTCACTTCCTGGCTGCGACAGAACCCTGCGCCGGCGTGATGGGACCCCGCACTGTGTCTTTTCCGTAGAAACCAGGGCAACAGGGCTTAAAACGGCCATTTTAAGCCCTACCCTGTCACCCTGGTTTCTACAGAAAAGACGCCGCGCAGGGTTCTGTCACGCCAGCGCAGGGTCCTGTCGCGCCGGCTCAGGGTCCCGTCGTGTCACTTCCGGCCAGCTGAAGTGATGTGACGGGACCGTCATGGCAGGCGCGGGCAGCTTGAGCGGTGCAGAGAATCGAGCGGCGGGGGGGGCAGTGCGGAGAGGAGAGGTGAGAAGCCCCCCCCAGGTACGTTAACATCTCTAGCCAGCGCAGATCACAAAGCACAGGTGTAATCTGATTTTATAGACCATTTTCTGTTAATAATCTCACTGTCCTATTTTGGACTAGCTGATGTTTCTGCGCCATTTCCAAAGGCAGCCCCACCTCTATATATATAAAAGAAAGTGTCCTGACTGACTCATAAACGCCCAGCTCAAACTGTTTAATCTAGGAACGTGAAATTTTGAAGGAACATTGCTTTTATGACGTAGAGCCCCACTAAGGAAGGATTTTTGGAAATTCCATCCCTAAGGGGGTGAAAAAAGGGGGCAAAATCGACCCACTCTCATATCTCCTATGGGCAAAACAACAGGGCAGCAGTTATGCAAATCGGCCTCACCTCAGAATTGCTGCAGTAGCCAATAGGAGCAGTTATGCAAATAGCCCATACGACACTTAGAATGTTCGTATGAATTCCTGCAGGGGCCAATAGGGGTGGGTATGCAAATCTCCCCTAGGCCATTTAGAATGTTCTCTGAGGGGGTAAAAAGGGAGGGAAACTTTTTAAATGACTGAATGACTGCTGTGTGCGGGGCGTTGTCACATAGGCTCCATCACGTTTTGACGGATCCGCCCCAAACTTGGCATGCTGCACACATACTCTCCATCACCCAAGGACAAAGACTGGTGGGTTCAAATCTCCGAAAAACCTTCGCTGCGCCTGTACGGCCCAAAATAGATGAGAGCCAATGGCGTCACTTGGAATGTTCGCAGGGGCCATTCAGGAGCGGTTATGCAAATCGCTCCAACGACATATAGAATGTTCGTATGAACTGCCACAGGGGCCAATCAGGAGTGGATATGCAAATCTCTCCTGCGTCAAAACAGAATGTTCATATGAACCACAGCCAGGACGGAGCTGGTATTTCATTGTGTGGTCCCGGGGGGGGGGGCAGGGCTTTCATTGTTGTGTAGTCCCGGGGGAGCAGGGGGGGAGCAGGGATTTGATTGTGTAGTCCCGGGGGGGCACACAGGGATTTCACTGTGTAGTCCTGGGGGGGGAGCAGGGATTTCATTGTGTGGTCCCGGGGGGGCAGGGATTTCATTGTTGTGTACTCCCGGGGGAGCAGGGGGGGAGCAGGGATTTCATTGTGTAGTCCCGGGGGGGGGCACACAGGGATTTCACTGTGTAGTCCTGGGGGGGAGCAGGGATTTCATTGTGTGGACCCGGGCGGGGGCAGGGATTTCATTGTTGTGTAGTCCCAGGGGGGGAGAGCAGGGATTTCATTGTGTAGTCCCGGGGGGGGGAGCTGGGATTTCATTGTGTAGTCCTGGGGGGGGGGGAGCTGGGATTTCATTGTTGTGTAGTCTGGAGGGGGGAAGCTGGGATTTCATTGCGTAGTCCTGGGGGGGGGGAGCTGGGATTTCATTGTTGTGTAGTCTGGAGGGGGGAAGCTGGGATTTCATTGCGTAGTCCTGGGGTGGGAGCAGGGATTTTATTGTGCAGTCCTGGGGGGCGAGCAGGGATTTCATTGTGCAGTCATGGAGTGGGGGGAGCAGGGATATCATTGTGCAGTCCTGGGGGGAGAACAGAGATTTCACTGTGTAGTCCTGGGGGAGCAGGGATTTCATTGTGCAGTCCCGGGGGAAAGGGAACAGGGATTTCGTTGTGTAGTCCAGGGGGGGAAGCAGAGATTTCATTGTGCAGTCCCGGGGGAGGAACAGGGATTTCACTGTGTAGTCCCGGGGGCCAGGATTTCATTGTGTAATCCAGGGAGGGAAGCAGGGATTTCATTGTGTAGTCCCGGGGGAGCAGGTAGTCCCGGGGGAGCTGGGATTTCATTGTGCAGTCCCGGGGGAGCTGGAAGTCCCGGGGGAGCTGGTAGTCCTGGGGGAGCTGGTAGTCCTGGGGGAGCTGATAGTCCCGGGGGAGCTAGGTTTCCATTATGTAGTCCCGGGGGACCTTTCCTATGGAGCAATTCAAAACAGCGGTCAGCGACCTTACGGAATTTCGAACAAATAGTGCCTATAGGAAAATGACGACCCGTGCAAACTTGGCATGGTCACTCTTCATCACGTGAGCGAAGCTGCGGGCAAAAGCTAGTATAACATATTGCAGTAATCCAAATGAGAGGTTACCAGAGCATGGATAACTGTAACTAGGCTAAAAGTTACTGACTAAGAGCTAAAGGCCGAGAAGTGGCTCTTGCCCTTTGGCTGGTACCCAGGGATGGGGACTCGGACTCCAGGACTCGATTCGTGAGTCGGACTGAGTCCCCCCTCTGACTCGAGTCCCACTCGAGTCCCAATATTTTTAATGGGACTTGAGACTCGGGACTCGAGACCAAGGACTCTTCAACATCCCTGGGCTGTGCCAGAAGGAGTGGAGAGGAGCGCAATCGCTGATGAAGAGTGCATGGAAGCGAGGCACGCCGCTGCTCGGCCACTATGGATGGCTACCAGGAGCGCAGCCCCAATGGTGTGTCAAGATTTATTTTGATTGATGTGTTGTTGTGGGGGTTGCCCCACACTGGAGAGTCCCTCTATCCCCTTGCGGCTGATGGTGGCTGGGGGCACAGGGTAGACCACTTGCCACTCTTATGCACCCACACACGGGACGCTGCAGAGAGTTGAGGGCGTGACGGAACCGTGGCGGGGTTGTAAGGAAGGGAGTTTTAACTAAGGACCCAAGGTGAGAAACGGTTGGCTTTCCAAGACTACATTTACTACTTTGCTGCAGTCCTGGACCCAAACTTCCATTTTTGGTGGCTGCAGAAGATCAGCGATAATGAAGAGGCAACTGCTGCAGTGAAAGAAAAGGTCCTAGCTTAACTCCATCAGTATTGCAGCACACTGAAAAAAACCCAAGCAGGGCTCTTGTCATCATCCCCACTCGGTCTTCCGGCACTGAGGCAGTCCAAGGCACTCCACAGACAAAGGCCTGTGCTTCAGCCTCTCTCCTTGCATACTGCAAGCCCATCACCACCAACACAAGCTCTGTCTCTGACTCTGCACTACTGGACTTTGGCACAGAAATGCGGTCCTATAGTGCCCTGGTCTTTGCGTGATGCAGTGAGTGTAGTCCTGTGGATGTCTTGAAGTTTTGGAAGAGGCAGCAGAAGGACCTGAGATTACTCTGTGCGGCTGCTCTGAGTGTGTTTCTGGATCCAGCAAGTTCATCACCAGTGGAGCGGGTGTTCAGTGAGGGTGGAATTGGGATGAGACCTCACCGTTCCAGAATGGGGGCCAAACATTAGAAAAAATCATGTTCCTCAAATGCAACATGGATACGTTTTAGGAAGTACAGCAAGTTTATTTTTTAAAATAAATTTCCTAAAATGCAACCTTTCAGACATTTTGGGTTTGGCTGCCTCTGTCTGCCTGTTTGGGGTTCCCTGCCGCCTCTGCCTGCCTGCTTTGGGGTTCCCTGCCTCCTCTGCCTGCCTGATTATTTTGGGTTTGTCTGCCTGGTCTGTTCTTGCCAAAATCAGTTGCAGAGTTTTGAAATAAAAAGGCACACTTGTGCCTAGAATTTATTTAAGCCACACATCTGAAGTAGCCTTATTTTGTTGGGGGGAAAACCCATTGATTTTAATAGGGACTCGTGGAGTCAGCTTTGGGAGGGACTCGTGAGTCACCATTTTGGACCAAGGACTCGGACTCGAGACTCGAGTCCAAAGACTCATGACTCGACTCGTGACTTGAGACCAAGGACTCTTCAACATCCCTGCTAGTACCTTTGCCAAGGCACAGCTCTTAAATACCTGGAGGGGAGGGAGACAAAGAAGATCACCCAGGTGCCTTTGATGGAAATAGGCCCTCTGTCCAGTGGACTCCACCACAAACATTCTCTGCCAGTCTCTGTCCTTATATACTTGGAGAAGAGGGGAGACAGACCAAGTATATGCAGGATGGACCGAAACATAAAAATGAACATGGGTCTGCCACCAAAAATAGCTGTCCTGTGCGGAGTTTCACTTCTCTTATTTCTTTATGTCTATTACAATGTACAACCATCGTGACATTTTTGATGGAATCAGGCCCTCCTCCCAGCAGCTTCACTCCAAAGTACAGTAATACCTTGGATTGCAAGTAACTTGGTTTGAGAGCATAAATTTTGCAAGACAAGCAAATTTTTAAATATTTATTTAATTTTTTTCAACTTGATATACAAGCGACGTCTTGCAATACAAGTACTGTAGTACGGCTTAAATTAAAAATCTCTGTACAAATTTTTTTGGGGGGATTTTGTTTTGATATAAGAGTGTTTTGGATTACAAGCACGTTTCCGGAACGAATTATGCTCTCAATCCAAGGCATGACTGTATTCTAATTCATGTTGCAAATTTTGTCATAGTAATAAACTGGAAATTTTATTACTATGTGGAGATTGCCAATTTAATAGTTTCATATGTTTCCTTTTTTTTTATTTTGCCACTGCACCTTTCCTTGAAGCTTATTCTTGTTAATATTCAAACTGCCCTTCTTAACATTAATTGAAAGCATGAGGGTGGGATGCGTACTGCTGAGGAGATGCTTAAATAGGTCATACATAAACTGTAGATCTGAGAAAATTAGAGAGTGATTCTATGGTACCTAGACTTCACCGGGGCGGGGAGATCGGATTCTCTGGATTCCCAGATCTAAGGTCAGAAACGGAGCCCTGACCTTGGAGCTGGGGATCCACACCTGGATTCCCCTCCCCCCACTCACAGCCAGCATGGAAAGAACCATGCCAGCTGCTTCTCCGAGGTCAGAAAAGCGGCCTTGGAGAAGGGGGAACTCCACAGGGTGGGGAGAGGAGGAGAGTGGGGCCACCAGAATATGAGGTATCCTGGTGGTGCTCCAACCTCCTTCCCTCCCCATCTGAAGCACTGTAGCTATATGGCTGAAATTGGCCATCTAGCTGCCTTGCAGAGCAGGAGGAGTGGCGAGATGGAGACTGCCTCCACTGCTTCCTCCACTTTGCATAGGATGCTCATAAACATCTGAGTTCAGAGGCTGTTACGACAGATAATTCTGGGCACTAGATTCCCTCTAACCCCATACTCTTACGAAAGGTTTAGGATCTTTGGCTGGGGTAAAACCTGCGCTGCTGGGGTGGAAAGTGTGCGCTTTGCTCCTTTTATACTTAAACAAACCTACACAAACACACATAGACTCTAGAAACAAAAGGGTGGTTTTATTGAAGAAGAATACAGAGTAGGTACAGCGTCTTACTTGTTGGTAAAGCAAACCTAGTGATGTCAGGCAGCAAAATATCCTTACGCTATGGTTCAAACACACCCTGTATTCTGGAGAGGAGAAAGAGTCCCTTTTGCCCTGACAAGCCTGAATAGGAAAGGGGGGGGGGTGAGATTCCCGCCTAGAAGGATAGAAAAGCAAAGTCCCAGCTACTACCTGTCCGCTGTGATGAGGTTCCAGCTGTAGCCCTGCAGTCCGCGTTCCAAGGTGACCCCCTCAGCTCTTTCTCCCGCCACACCTTGCTAAAACCTTTTGGTTCTTATAGTCTCTTTCCCGCCCTTTTGGGGGAAATGAGAGCAGTGGAGGTGGTCTTTGCCCCACAGATGTCTTCAAACTCTGCTAACAACCTTACTCTTTATGTTTTGATGACTCATGATGGGTGTACTTAGGAAAGCAAAGGTTTGGGTCTTCCTGCTGATGGGACTGTTTTTGGAGTAAGCTTCTGGTGGTATTCGCCCAGTGGTGCGGGGGGGGGGGGGATGAGCCATATCTTTTCAGGAGAAATCCTCCTGTGTTTTAGGCGATATGCAATATTCAGGTCTTAATCAATGCAAGCCTGCCACTCATTTGCCTATGCATGCCTCTAGGCTTCACTCACTCTTCCATTCAAGCCTTCAGTCATGACCTTTTGCCTTCTGCCCTGCTGGGGAGGTGGGCAGGCTGCTTCTTTTCTCTTGAACCCTTGCTTACCCAACGCTTCTTATGAGGGCTGTGGACTTCCTTTTGGAGGTGTAGCCATAACCAAATGATCAGAACTATATCTTATCTTAACAAGGCTTACAAGCATCGAGGGCACAAGACATACGATTATGCCCTAAGATGAACTCTATTGGATCAGACCAATGGCCCATTAGTCAAGCATCCTGTTCCCACAGTGGCCAATCAGATGCCTATGAGAATCCCACAAGTGGGGCATGAAGTCAGTAGCCCTCTCCTGCTGTTGCTCCTCCTCTTTATGTAAAGAAGCAATTGGGTGGTTGCAGATTATTGTTTACTAGTGATAGGTGACCATGACTTACTAGGGTAGGTTCAGAATTTGAAGAAAGGGCAGGGGAAGTTCTCATCTCGTTCAGATAATGATGTGAACTGAAGAACTATTGAGCTGAATACGGCTCAGGTCCAGGTTATCTGAAAGACTGTTTTCTCCCTTATGAGCCTGCCCATACCCTGAGATCTTCAGGGGAGGTCTTTCTCTTGGTTCCACTGAAGGAAACGAAATAGTTAAAAGAAAACCTTACAAGAGATTCTAACCAGGCATGTGGACAGATTGCCAGGGTCAGGACTAATACTAAAAGAATGTAGTCAATGGCTGGTAATGACTGTGGCAATGACTGACAATGGCCATCAATGGCTGTTGTTGATTCACAAATGTTGAGGTGTTTTGTTGTCTCACCCTGCCTATGTGACCAAGGTAAGAAAATAGCTAGCACTCCCAGGAGCTTAAATAAGCTCTTACCTGGGTCCCCGCCCTTCTGAGCCATTGGCTCTTCCCGTGACCTACCAGACCAGGTGCCTGCCTCCTCTCTCCTCCCCCACGCGCAAGCCTTCTCCCTGTTTCTACATAGGGGCCATTGGAAGTTCTTTTTCAAAACAATGGTGGAAATCTGACCACTAAAATGATGCTAATTTACAACTACATAAAGTATTATTTTCACTGTTGTTTCATTCTTACAACTGGGCCTTGTATCTCTGGATACATTTTACATCCCCCCCCCTTTTCACCTATGGAGGGAATGTCTTCAAAATATTCTCATATAGGGTTTTTCTTACAACTACACCCATGACCATTTGGGAAGTTAAGTATGCAGCTGCTTGATTGTAAGATCATCTTCCTGTCTCCTTGTAAGGAAATCCCCCTCCCCTAAAGCAAACCCCCTTTTGTCTTGACCTTGCTGACCAATGTAAGAACTGTTGCCAAATGACCAGACTTAGGTATGCTATAAAAGTGGTTGTAAAAGCCCCGCCCGGGGTTCTGCTTTGCGACACAGTCCGCAGGACCAATTGTGCACAATAAACCTTTTTCCAATAACCCGAGTTGGTCCTCGTTGTCCTTATCTGAGTTAAAGGGTGACCACTTCACCACCACCATTAGAAGCACGCCTGGCAAGATCAAGCAGAGGGCCTTCTCGGTGGCTGCCCCAACACTCTGGAATTCCCTTCGCAGGAGGCTAGAGTGGCGCCCTCCTTGTTATGTTTCCAGAGGCAGGCAAAAATATTTTTGTACCGGTAGGCCTTTAGAAATAGTCTGGACCTGTGAGAATGCGATGCATTAGCACTGTTGTTTATATCGTTATCACTGTTTTAATTTGATATTTTATATAATTTTAATATTATGGATGATTTAATTATATTTTTAACTTTTGTATATTTCTATTTATGTTTTAATTGTACAAGTTTTAATGTGGTAAAGCCGCCTTGAGTCCCAGTACTGGGGAAAACATGGGATATAAATAAATATACTACTACTGCTACTACTACTGCTACTAATAGTAACTATTGGGGTGGGGGAGGACAGTATGGAATAGTGGCACACTTTACGAGTATGCAAAATTCATATTTGAAATAGGTTGTTATGAACATCAGCACCACCACTACCATTTACGAAGAGAAATGTACCCTGGTGCACATGATAAACTGGCACTGTTGTTCCAAGCAGTAAGGAGAATTTTGGTACGCATTAGGCATAGATGTAAACTAGACATTTGGACCTACTCAGTGAAAAACTCCTATTAAAGTTTATAGGTTGCAAGGAAAGCAAAGTATATACTTAGGGAAGTGTCCAAGATGATACAAGTGCTAATGTAAATTAGGTTGTGCTAGCGCAGTGTTCTCCAACCTTGGGTCCCCAGATGTTTTTGGCCTAGCAACTCCCAGCATGCCCCAGCATGCCATATAGATTTTCAACAGTAACGTCTTAGTTTAAGAAACTGACATTTCCATGTCCTGGGATTTTGTTTGCTCTGTAGCAAGTGGATTGTATGAGAACTCGATTTGCCTGAATATTTCAGAGCCTTGAGCTTATGCATACATCAGTGTAAAGCGTTTAAAAAACAACAATAGCCAGTTAGAATATTAACGTTCCTTATTCTTTACAAATAAGTTTTCATATTTATCCATATTGTACTTTTGCCAGATTAAAAAAGTGTTTTTCAAGATTAAAATCTTCATCATTCATCACTCAGGCTATTGGAGATATAGGGCAGTATCTAACAGTGTCATTCCGCTAGCGCAGTGTTCTCCAACCTTGGAGAACCAGCTACGCTGGCTGGGGCATGCTGGGAGTTGTAGGCCAAAAACATCTGGGGACCCAAGGTTGGAGAACACTGCGCTAGCATAAGGGAACCCTAGTACGTTAGCTGGTGCGACGGAATTCCCCGAAAAACCTGCTACACCAGCTATCACTATTGGTGTTGTGTTACAGGTCCCTTATCCTAGTGCAATGTAATTTACGTTAGCACTTGTGTTGACTCGGATACTGCCCACAGGATGGAATGAAACATTAAAATGAATATGGGTCTGCCACAGAAAATGTCAGGCCTGTGCTGAGTTTTGCTTCTCTCATTTCTTTATGTCTATTACGATGCACCTGTCATCATGACACTGCTACACCTCATTGGCTGCTTCTGACAGGGATGGGAACAGCATCACAATATCACAGTATGGGGTAAGTTGTATCAAGCATTATGGGGTGGAGGAGGGAGAATTCAGCATGGGGCTGTCATTTTTGATAATAGCCCCCTGTCTTTTACAATGTCTAGTTTCATCCTTAGTTCCTTACGATGAAAGTGAAAGGGGTTTTAGTTCATTGCACTGCCTTGGTTGGTTTCAGAAACCTGGTATAGAAATACCTTACATAATATATATTTTAAAATGCTGTTTTTACTGACCAGTCCCTAGGAAATTAAAACAAAAATAATATCTGAAAGAGAAACCACAAGAGGAAAAAAAACACATTCTTAACCTTGACTCTTCTGACATGGTCATAACTGTATGCCACATCAAAGAATCATCTTGCATACCTTTAGCATTGCTCTTTAACATGTTTCACTTCTACAGAACAGCCAAATTAAAGCCTGAACTTTGATTTCCTCCCCACTCTTTCATGGCTTTGTGTCAGGCATGGGTAATAATTTTAAATAAACATAGTTTTCCAGTTTAGGTTTCTTGTGTTTTTGCTTTGCAGAAAAAGATAGCATATCTTATTGTTACAGACAGTAAGTATCTTACAAGTGAATATATTATTGAAATTTAGGATTATAAAGCTGAAAGGGACCCCAAGGTTCATCTGGTAGTTTGTGCTCAAAAGCTTTTCACTTATGTAGAAAATCGAACACACACACACACACATATATTCAAAATCATTTTCTGCTAAACTGGTTACACTGTATGAGAAGGAATGAAGATCAGCTTGGCATAATTTGTTCTTGACAAATCCATGTTGTCTGCTTATTATCATTCCCAAGTTGTCTAACAGGTACGGTATATAATTGGTTTGAAATTCCTTGGGGGCCTCTCCCACCACCTTTCTACAAACAGACAGGATTCATTCCTCAGGAGTATTACCTATTTCTGTGACCTTAAAAAATGTTATTGTCAATGGCTCTGGGTCTGTTTGTTTTTTCAACCTCTCCCTTCAGTGCCATAGTGCGCATTTCATTTGAGGCTGCTCATCATATGCCCCTGATCCTGTGCAGGTTTCTTAAAAAAAAAAAAAAGCCTCCTCTGTGTTCAGTAGGAACCACAGGCCCACTCCAAGAGCCTTCATGAAGGGCAAGGTGACTATGCCCAGGGCCGGTGCTACCATTAGGCCAACTAGGCAGCTGCCTAGGGTGCAGGGCTAAAGGGGGCGCCAGAAACGCCTTGAAAAAAATTACAGTGCTCCCAAGTGGGAAGGGGGGCCCCGCTAAATATCTGATCTTGCCTAGGGCACCAAACTGCCTTGCACCGGTCCTGACTATGCCACCATATTTGTCCACAGCTGCACTTCCTTGTTTTGCGTATTTCCTTCAGTATTGCAGTTTCAACTGCATATATATATTTTTAACAAAAAAAACTAGCGATGGGTGAACTCTCCTTGGTTCAATTTGGACTCAGCTTGGGAGTTATTAGCTTTCTCAGCAAGCATTTGTGGGGGCAGGGGAGAAGCTCGCCTGTTTCTAAGAGTTCTCTTCTGGCTTGTAATGTTGGTGCACCTGCACTGATACGGTATATTGTATTGTATTGAGCCCTGGTAATTGTCATTCCCGTGTCCAGAGACACTTGAACATTCAATCACTTTAGAATAATAGAATACATAGAGTTGGAAGGGGCCTATAAGGCAATCAAGTCCAACCCCCTGGCCCTGCTCAATGCAGGAATCCAAGTTAAAGCAACCCTGACTTTAAATGTTCACACACCACCACATCTCAAAAGGAGATGAGAACTTCCTAATAGAGTGCAAAATATCCTCCTGCTACTACTGATAACGGGACTTTACAAAATATAAAAATACACACAAAATTACACCCAGTTTAATCCATGGTGTTAAAAGCTAGATGGACTAGGAAGACACTGGAATGATTCCTCAGGTTGCTCAAACTTTTTGGAGTAGCTGCGTAGGAAAAGAGCTTTGTGGCTGTGAAGAAACCCCCAAGAATTACTCATTACATTGTCCCAATTGAATAATATGCTAATATTTCTTTTTAACTGGCAGATTGGTTACAAGAAAGACATTTAATAAACCTTTTAAAAGATTGACAGGGATAATATCTGCAAACCCAGCCTTTGGAATTCAGAATCTGTCAGGGAACCTACTCTAACTCAAGACGCACAATTCTGAACAGTGTCAAGTATTGAGGGTGGTTTTGACAGTGGAATTGTAATATTAGCTGGAATTCATTGTTTCTTTCATAATGGACAAAACCCACAGCACCGAAACAACAGATTGCTCTATTCATGGCAAGGGTTATGCACTTACATTCAAATTTCAATCATTTTGAATGATTGCAGCAATTTTCTGGGTGCTTGGCGAATGCCAGCTGGAATGAATATATGAATGTAGCATTTGGTACACAATGG
Source organism: Shinisaurus crocodilurus (assembly GCA_021292165.1). Taxonomy (NCBI): domain Eukaryota; kingdom Metazoa; phylum Chordata; class Lepidosauria; order Squamata; family Shinisauridae; genus Shinisaurus; species Shinisaurus crocodilurus. The sequence goes on from CM037876.1 coordinate 45,258,026, forward strand.
AGGGTAATGTAAAATGCAAAGCTCGTTGTAATCAGTATTGCTTAAACAATATTTAAAAAAACCATGCTGGCAAGTATATTATTGCTATATTTGAGGGATCAAATGGAAAATAGCTTTATGATGTGTGTGTGTGTGTGTGTGTGTGTGTGTGTGTGATGCATGCTTTTCAAGTAATACCTTAATTTTTGCATGTCAACAATAATATCGAGTAGTTAGAATAGCCATGATGACTCATTATACATCCTCCTCCTGATCTTATCCATTCAAAATATGTGCAAGGCAGCTTAAAGTTCAGCATGCACAAAATAATTACACCTGACAGTGATGGATATTATTATATTAGGTATGTATAATAGAGTCCACATGATTTAGGAGCATATATTCTGCTTCCCTAAAACACACATTGAATGATTCCAAGAGTTGAAATGCCAACGGATCATGTAGGATGTACACCTACGCTGCATCACAAAAGGTGCCGGTCTGATGGAAGTATGTTATTCTCCAGTTTCAAGCAGAATATGTCCAATTTAAGGTACAGGACTCAAATCCCAGATTCTTAAGATGTGAAGCCTGTTTAAATGTTACTGAGTTCATGTGCTCATAATATCATCAAGAATGACTATATTTTGGAGAAAAAATAAATAAAAAAATGAAACATACTCAGCCTGAAAAACTCAAGCATGGCAATCATGTCAAATTTATTGAGTTGCAAAATTAAAATACATTTTGCAACTCAGTAAATTTGACATGATTGCTGTGCTTGAGGTTTAATTTTTAATAGAAATGTTTGGTTTTGGTAGAATTAAGAACATAAGAAGAGCTGTACTAGATCACACCAAAGATCTATCTAGACCAACATTCTGTTCACACAGTGGCCACAATTGCCAATGGAGCCACAAGCAGGGCATGAATGCAATAGCACTCTCCTATTTATGTTCCCCAGCAACTGGTAGACAAAGGCATACTGCCTCTGATACTGGAGGTAATATATAACCATCATGACTAGTAGCCATTGACAGCCTTATCTTCTATATTCATCTAATTCCCTTTTAAAGCTGTCCAGGAAGCTGTCAGCAAGGAAGAAGGGGATGCATGTCCCAGGAGGGTTATGTAAGCCGCCTTGAGTTCCTTGCAGGAAAAAAGGTGGGGTATAAATATAATAAATAAATAAATAAATAAAATAAATAAGGGGAGGAACAGAAGCTTTGTTATTAAAGTCTAAGTCTGCAACTCTATACCCACTTAGCTTGGTATAGCCCAATTTCACTTAATAAATCCAGCCTTTGGGTAGACATGTATAGAATTGCACTGTAAAAGTTCTTTTGATTCCTGAGCATTTAGCAAATATTTAGCATATATCTGTAAGCTATATCTGTAATCTCCCCACTCCCACAGTTAGAATGACTAGAAACATCTTAAAATTAAAGTGCCAACTTTATCATCATCCATCTACCCATTTATATTGATCCACCGATGTATATGGTGCTTTTCATGCGCTTGTGTGCAGTATACACACAAACACATGGGGTGTGTAGCATGGAATATAATGTAGCCTTTTGCCACTAGTAGGAATCATTTGCAGCCATTTATGAATTTCGAATACTGTCCAGAACACAGTGTTAGGTCTTAATGAAAAGTGGCCATCAATCTGAAAAGTTTATATACTTGCCCATCATTTCTGATGTTTACTACAGGATACAAAATCATTTGACAAAATAACTTGGCAGTTAGGTGAATGCACACAAGTATTTCCCTGGGCCTATGACACAGATGGTAACACTATGCAAATACTGGCCACAATTCACTAGCGTCAACACGCACACAACATACAGTTTTTCTGCTTTTGGCTATGGGAAGCAGAATGCCCCGTGCTCTCTGCAGGTAGAACTCTGTGTGACAGGTAGTGCTGTAATTCATTTTGGGAACATTTTTACACAAGAGAGCCTTTCCCCTTTGGCTGCTTTTCTGAACCCTTTGCCCCTTATGCTGTTTTCCTGCTGAAAATCACCTCTCCCCAAGATGCAAGTACCCAGTAGAGCACGGGTAAGCAATGTGGTACCCATGGGCACCAATATGCCCCAGACACCATTCTTAGCATCCAGCAAAGTGCCCTACCCCTCCCACTTTTAATTGTTTATTTTAAAAAATTAACACATTTTCTTACTCACAGTTAGGGATATTGGAGAAATCCACAACAGACTCAAATGAGTTTGAATTTCTAAGAATCTGACCCATGGATTCCATAGCAGACCAGCTTTTCCTGAGTTACGCGGATTCTGTGGATTTCTGGACTGTTTTTGTTGTTGTTTTACATAATTTTGTGCAAATTTAGTCATAGAAAAATATGTAAAATAGACCCAAAATGCATATTTCTCCCATAGGTTAAAGCATGAAAATATGCATTTTTCAGAGATCTGCGCATTTTGGGGGGATTTGTGCATTTTTGTGAGTGCAAATTTGCACTCACCACTCTGAATTTGCACAAATGCATACGGATGCATTTTTGCAAAATCTAATTCTGTCAATGATGGATGGTGGAATAAAAGGCGCCTGACAATCCATGAAACATAGCTGCAACGGACTTTACAGCATCCATACATCCCTGCTCACAGTCAGGATTGTTTCAGAGAATACCTCTGACTTGTACTCAGTCTTTTGGGTGGGTTACTTGTCCTTTGTAACTACTAGCCACACCGCCCATGGCAGCCATTTTGTGGTGGGGCCAAGAAAAATTTCTTAAATTGCCAAATTTGCCCATGTGCTCAAAAAGGTTTCCTGCTCCCCCTCCCCATTAGAGATAAAACAGCTGTGGGAAAGGGCAATATTCAAGGGAAACCAACAGAAGGGGAACTGGTTAAAATTTATGCCCTTGTATCACTGTACCAGTTTTCCACTTCAGATTTCCACCTCAGCAAAACTTCCATATTTTTAAATATTCAAATAAAGAATCATGGAAGTACACATAACCTGCAGTCCCACCCTAACAGTGCTGAACATCTACTGGGGAAGAATATAAACAACACATCTCTTCAAACAGATGAGGAGAACCAGCATCATAACTGTTAGGCAGAGGGACAGAGGAGCTCTAACTGTGCAGTCTACTCCCACATCAGTATGGGTTCTGGGTTGGGACCTTAGATAGTAATCCTAAGCAGTTATACATGTGCATTCCACTGACGTCACTGGAATCTCAACATGTGCAGGATTGCATCTCTAATATGTTCTGGCTTCAGAGTATGATTTGTCAAGGAACTTAAACGTGTGTAATTTTAAATGTGAATGTCATCCCAATGCACTGCAGTTGCCTGTGTAGGCTCAAAATTACAACCTGGTTATTATCTATCTTGCAGACCTGGCAACGAATTCATTAAACTAAAGCACTTGGCTTATCTTCCATTCTTAAATCGGCTTCTGTTTTAGACCATATGTCATATCTATTCAGGAAGGCTGTGAATAAAAGCAGAATAAAAGTAAAATAGCACTTCCCATGTGCTCTCAGTGGCAGTTTGGGAAGGACAAGGTGTTGAAGTTCAGCAGGCAAAGTATTTCTGCCAATGTTGGAGACGCAGCAGTGAAGTGAAAATTACTAATGAAACTGGCACAATCACACTTAACAAAGTTCTATAATGCAAAAACAGATTGTCTTATTAAGTTTCCAAAAGCAAGTTACTACAGTATTTACTAAGGACAAATTCAAGGAACTATTTCTTTTTCAGCAGGAGGTGAACATTTGGCAATTACTGAAGAAAAAAAGGAACAGCAGCACCAAAGCATTAAAAAACAAACACCAGCTTGAGAAAAAGAGGCAAGGCCTCAAACGGGTACTCAAAAATGAAAACGTACTATGGTTACCTATAAGATGCCCAAAGTCTTATGCTCAGGGGCAAAAGCATCATGCAGTCTCTTGTTCCACTGACAGCTACACATCATTCAGAGAGTTAGAATGCATCAATAGGTTTAGTTCTATTGCCAGAGGCTTGAATCAGTATAAAGGATTTTTTAAAATCAATCTACATGTATTAATTGGCTTACCTAGTGCCACAATGTTTGTTATCTGTAACAACTGCACTGTGAATGACCACTGTTAATTATGTGATTGTCGCTTCCTGCATTTAATTTCCTTCTGACCTCACTGTTTACCATTCTTCCCCCAACACACCCACCATATGTACTGTATTAAGCCTGAAACTCTCCATAATACTCCATGCATTATGCATAATAAGACCGTGTGGCGTAGTGGTGAGAGTGTTGGACTGGGACCCAGGAGACCCGGGTTCTAGTCCCCCCGCTCAGCCATGAAACTCACTGGGTGACTTTGGGCCAGTCACTGACTCTCAGCCTAACCTACCTCACAGGGTTGTTGTGAGGATCAAATGGAGAGGAGGAGGATTGTGTAAGCCGCCTTGGGTTCCTTTCAGGAAAAAAGGTGGGGTATAAATATAATAAATAAATAAATAAATGCATTTGACGAAGTGGGCTCTAGTCCGTGAATGGTTATGCCAGAATAAATGTTTTCGTTTTTAAGGTGCCAGAAGACTTTGTTGTTTTTGCTGCACTAGACTTACACAGCTACCCTCTGAAAATCATTCAGAAAGTATTCTATCAGAATCTAAAATATAGGAAGCAGAAGACTTGCCGAACAACGATACAGCACATGTCTTATTTATTTATTTATTTATTTATCCTCAGGGTTTACGTTGTTGTTGTTTTAATTAAAGGATCTTAGGTTAGCAGGGGTGGAAAGGTCATGCCTGAGGCCTTGGGGACCTGGTACCAGACAGGATTGACAATACTGGGCTAGATGGACCAATGCTGAGACTCAATATTTATTTATTTAGTATTTATTATTTACATTTATTTATTATTTATTATTTACATTTATTAATCGCCCATATGGCGATTAATATGAGGCAGCTTCATATGACCAGACAAAGGCAGAAGGCCAGGGCTCCCAGTACTTATACAGGAACTGGCCAATCCAGAGTCTTAATATTTTCTGTCAATTGTAAGGCCCAATGTTGCATACCCGTCTCTTACTAAAGAGGCTTCTGAAGTCTGAGTTCAGACAATCCATAAGAAGAGTTGTGCTGGATCAGACCAAAGGCCTGTTTAGTCCAGCATTATTTTCTCATAGTGGCCAAACAGTTGCCTATCGGAAGCCCACAAGCAGGACATGAATGCAATAGTGCCTTCCTTCCTGTGTTTTCCAGCAACTAGTAGTGAGAGAGGCATTCCCCCCAATACTGGAGATTATATATGGCCATTCTTACTAATAGCCAAGGCATTGATGTCCTTATTCTCCATGAATTTGTCTAATCCCCTTTTCAAGCAGTCCAAGTAGGCATCCACCACTACACCTTGTTGTAGCAAGTTGCAGAGTTTAACAATGTGCTGTATGCAGGGCTTTTTTTCTGGTGGAACTCACCGGAACTGAGTTCCAGCACCTTTTCTTCTATTAATTGCATTACAATTTAATCGCCATCTACTCCCAAGGAAATGTAATCCAAGAGTTCCGGTACCCTTTTCTCCAGAAAAAAAGCACTGGCTGTATGAATAAATACTTCCTTTTATTTATCCTGAATCTCCCACCATTCAGCTTCATTAAATGACCACTGGTTCTAGTACAGTGATGGCGAACCTTTTTGAGCCCGAGTGCCCAAACTGCAACACAAAACCAACGTATTTATTTCAAAGTGCCAACACTGCAATTAAACCTGAATAAATATATGATAAAATAAATAATGAATATAATAAACAATAAATATATTAATAATGATAAAAGAGGATAATCCTGATGATAAAAATGATTTGATTGATTAAAACCCCCATGTAGACGCTTTCCTTACATTTGTCCAATTTTTCAGGCTGTAGAAAGTTTATAGTTCTTATTTATGCTAAAAATGATGAGTGGTTTATAATTCATGTATAAATAATGTTCATAAAGCCCATAGATAAAATTTCCTATATACTACAGTCTGTGGAGCTCCTAAGTCCAGGACAGGGCAAAACTATAAAAAATACACCAGAAAACAGAAGTGGGGGGAGGCATTCAAAGAAGTAAATTCAAACCTTAACAATGCAGTACAGGAGGCTGGGTAGGTACCCTCATGAAACCTAAATTAGTGGAACAACCATCTGACCTGCGGTTTTTCCTCTTCATGTCATCCCAGCACTTCCCACAAAAATGCAACAGGAACAAGGAAAGCAGTTTAGAAAGGTTTTCTGGTAGCTAATGTGGAGGCAAAGCTCCTTGTAATCCCCCCCCCCCATTATAATTTATGGAAGCAGGAGACACGAATGCTATGGCTCTCTCTCTCCCTCACACACACACACACACACACACACACACAGATTTGTCTGCCTACTTCTGCCTATCTCTGTCTCGCTGCAGAGACAGATGGGAGGGAAATGGCTCCAGCAGCAGCAAACCCAGAGAATCCCTGAGCAGGAACTAAGTTTGCACAAGACTCTGCAGCTCAACTCCAAAGTCATATGTAGCATCTGCAAAGTTTTGTGCCTTGGGTTACTCTTCCCTAGGCATGATCTTTCCACCCTGAAGAGGGAAAGGGTAAAGAAGGACTAAGGTTGGTTGTTGTTTTTTTTTATGCGTTGTTTTTAAAGAAGCACGTTTCCCTCCCTTTGATCACCCCCTGCCAAACCTGTTTGTGGGATCCCAGCTTTTCTCTGCAGCTGTTTCCAGGACGCTCCAGCACGCTCCCGGTGGCTGTTGCTGCTTTGGAGATTCCCCCCCCCCCCCATAAATCCCCTGTGCCAGGAAAGAAGCAGCCCTGAGCGCGCGTGCTTGGGAGTCCTCCCCACCTCAGCCTCCTTTTTCCACCTCGGCTCCAGCGTCCCCTCCCCCCCAAGCCTCTCCGTGGCCAGTCCTGAAGGCGCAGAGAGAGAGGGAGAGAGACCTTCCCTACCTTGCTACAACTTCCCACGGGAGGGAAGGAGCGGTATGAAGGGAGGCTGCCGCTGTGTTCCGCTCTGCCCTGCCCTGCCCTGCCCTGCCTTACCCTGCCTTGGACACTTCCTGGTCGCAAAAATGACGCGACGGGACCCAGCGGTCCAGCGTGGCGGTGTGGTTACTTGCCGCTCCTCCTGTTGTGTGTTCCAGACTATGGCTCACGTGCCCACAGGGAGGTCCCTACGTGCCACCTGTGGCACGCGTGCCATAGGTTCGCCATCACTGTTCTAGTATTATGAGAGAGATCAAATCTCTTCTCCTTATCTTCTTTCTTCACACCATTTTATACAACTCCATCATGTCCCAGCTTACTCGCCTTTCTTCTAAGCTAAAACAACCCAAATGTTGTACCCTTTCCTCCTAAGGGAGTTGCTCCACCCCTCTGATAATTTTGCTAGCCCTTTTCTGCACCTTTTCCAGCTCCAGTAGTTCACTAGCCCAGCCACAGACCATGAGATTCTCAGCTCAAGTCCAGGACTCAACATCAGCCTTGTGATTGGTTTAGTATGTGTTTTGATGGCAGGCTGCCATACAATCAGAACCTTCAAAAGTTAGAACTGCAGAAGGTGTTATCTGAATGTCAAACTGGGATCACGGCTTGCATACACGTAAATTGCACCATGAGGTGACTCATGGCATCCTCTACGAAGTAGGACATATGGCCACCCTAGGTGAGCTGGCTTTCAATCTAGGAATCAGGGAAGTCACAGGTCAAGTTCAGAGTTGAAAGTCAAAGTGGCCAGAGGCAGGTAACATAATCCAAGATGGGGATGGGTGAAAATTTTGTTTACTTCAATTTTTCCTAAGAACTTACCAAAATTTGCAAATTTCTTCATGAACAAGTTGGAAAGAAATTGAGATGATTTTTTTTAAATGGATGTGGGAGAAATCAAAACTGACAGATTCATCCATCGTGGCAGAGGGGTTTGACTGTTAGCACTTAAAAGTCTGGGTTTTCATTGTGGTATCGTTAACCACGTGGTGCTGAATGTGGGTTGCCAGCCACTTCTGTTTTCTGACAGGCTTTCATCTTTAACAGCTACATGGGAGGCAGGTACAACATGGTCATTTGTTTTCATGCTGGGAATAGCTGTACCTATTGAATTTGGTTGGTACAGATGGGTGAGAATTTTGTTTTCCTTCATGTTTGTTATGGGTTTACTAAAATTCACAAATTTCTTCATGTACAAGATGGAAAGGACTTGAAATTGTAAACATTCAAATGCAGGAGAAATAAAAACTGACACATTCATCCATCCCTAGTCCCAGATAGGCAGGAGGTTAAGCCCCAAAAGCGGCAGTCAAAGTTTAGGAGCTCCAGAGGCAGGTAATGTAGTTGAAGACAGGCAGGAGGCAGGAATTCAGATTCCAAAAAGAAGCAGTTCAGACTGGGTTCTTGTTAACCATGACTGGGTTGTTCATGGTTAACAAGCCATGGCTTGTTAGTGCAGCTGGGTTCAGACCACACAATAACCCATGCTTCAAGAACAACCCACAGTTCAACAACAACTCACACTCAACCCATAATCAACCCTTGAATGTGAGTTATCGTGCTATCTGAACCCAGTCACTGAGGGGCTAGCCAGGCAAAGCGCTCTCTCTCTCTCTCTCTCTCTCTCTCTCTCTCTCAAGTCCTGTGCTGCTGATGTGCAAGTTCTGCTGGTAGGGCTTTACAGGTAGTACGATGGGAGCAGAATCTGTCAGGCTTGGTATTTATACTTAGTGCTCATGGCACAAGAGATATGATACTAGAGCCTGGTTGCTGAATGTCCTGTCTCAAATCCTTCCCTCCCCCCTCGCCAGTACCTTATAGTCAGACAAAGTGTTCATCTATTGAAGGAGATTTAGAAGTCGGGATGCTTTCCAGCACTCTCCACCAATCCATATCTGAGGTGACATGTGCCCTACTAGATGTCTGAATTAGCTCTAAGGCATGCTTTACAATGACCTGTGCCAGAATGGCTGCAATTGCTCCCACACCAAGCGTCACTTGTCTGAATAAGGCCTAGTGTGCCTGCGGATGGAGGACTGGAAAGTGTTGCGCAGCAATTCCATCTTTTTTCCTTAACAGTTTTTCTGTGATAAGGAAAAAAGTTGGAAGAAGTGGGGGGGGGGGGGGGACACACACAGGATGGAGGGTTACAAGTGGAAGATACTACTCTCCAAACCCCACAGCTCTGTGAATGAGTTAAAGCAATGGTGCTATAAAAGGAAGCACCCTTACTGTTGCCTCAAAGGGTGGTACACCAGAATTATTGCTCACATTTTTAAAATAGGGATAGATCATGCGTGAAGAACTACCATCTATTTGCCTCATCAGTATAGAGGAGAAACTGTATGCATATAATCTTTTATATAAATTTGGGGACTGTATGGCTGAAAATGTATGTCTACCTGAAGGGAAAGCTTGTGAGGGTTTGGGGAGTGTATCTTGACAGTTGTTCACTGTTTTGCATTAAACTATCTCATCCATAACTATACTAAAGGAAAGAAAAAACATATTTTTTGCTTCTACTATCAATCTTTTGTCAGCTTTTGGGACCATTTACGCCAAAATTTGGGAAGCATTAACTTAGATAGATTTTCTTTTATTCCTAAGGTCAAAGAGGTCAAAGTTTGTATGAATTCTGATTGTTGAAGGGGGTTGTTTCTTTCTGGTTAAAATTGAAGATCAAAATTATCTGCTCAGCTTGATGCAGATGCCATGATCATATTGGCATAAAATCAACTAGGGTTACAGAAACTGCTAAAAAAAGAAGAAGTGAGTACTATTTGGCAGAACATCTTCTCATTCATCATACCACAATGAAGGTTATGGTCTTTGGACATAATTCTACAAATTATAATAGAATGTGAGATTTGGGCATGTATTTATCTGCCAATAGAAATGGGAAGACAGAAGAAAAACAAACTAAGGTGCAATCCTATGCAAATTTAGACAGAAAAAAGACCCACAAATTTCTGTCTAAACTTGCATAGGATTGTGCCCTTAGTCTCAAAACTATTATCATCTCTGAGACAATTGTCTACTTCTCCCCCAGGCTTGGAGGGTGCAGTGCGGGAGGTATCTAATTTATGCAACTCTAAACATTTTAGAATGCGTATAGTGCCCTGGTGTGGGGCAGTTACAATGTTTTGGGGAAGCAAAACAGTTAAAATAAATTCATTTTTGCACCAGCCAACACTCCTGCTTCTTTACTTCAGCTGGAAACTGATACACATACTATGTCAACTAAAATAGGGTTTATTATGTTAAATTATTGGTTAAAATTGGAGTTCATGTACAATTCCAGTTTCTCCAAATTATGTTTAAAGGAGTTGGCCTCTGGTGGCTCTGTTTAGAATAATTGGCTCAGATTCACAAACTATTAAGGAGATGTGGATTTTCAGAGACGTTTCTTTTGGAGCAAGGCCACTTATGTGCAAAGGTCTTGCTTAAAATAAGACTTCTAGATACCAAGCTCCAAGAGGATCTAGCAGGAAGTCAGGCTTCCAAACTTCCATTTTATTTTATTTTATTTTTCAAGCAGCCCCTGAAACAAGTAAGTTACCGATTGGAATTAAATTCTTTTAGCTTAAAGCGAGCATTTATTCCAGTCAATGAGCTTTATGGCCATGTAACATAAGATTTTCTCAGGGACGGCTGAAGACTTGCCACATGACATTCTACATTGTCTCTTGTATAAAATTTCTAGATGGCAATCGTTAGGCCCCTTTAATGAAATGGAGGGTCGGCAATGCCATGAAATGTTGATTTTTATTTTTATTTTTAAAGTTGAATGACAAGATATATTATTATTACTCTTCCAGTAATTATTTTGTACATGTCAATCTTTTAAACTACAAGTGTGATGAATTGGTTTCATTTTGCATGGGCCAGACTATTCGTATTACAGTATTGATAATATATGTTTCTGATTGATTGTATTTATCACATTGTGACAACTTTGGTTGTCAATGAAACTTGACTGGAAGTATTTGTAAAGGTTTTAACTTGGATGGTTTTAAAAGGTGATTAGATGCATTCATGGAGGATAAGGGTGTCAGTGGGTACTAGTCATGATAGCTGTATATTACCTCCAGTATCAGGGGTGGTATGCCTCTCAACACCAGCTGTTGGGGATCACAAACAGGAGGGTGTTATTGCACTCATGTCCTGCTGGTGGGCTTCCCATGTACATCTGGTAGGTCACTGTGTGAACAGAATGCTGGACTAGATTGCCCATTGGTCTCACCCAGCATGGCTCTTCTTATGTTTCCATCCATGTAGCCCTTCCTGATGGCATGTTTACATAAAATGTAAGCAACACTATCTTCCAATCTTAACTCCATGTTATTCTATGAACAAGACATCAAGAGGAACAATGTGGATGCCAGATATGGTGGCCTGGTGTCTTACTTTACAGAGGACAGTCCTCTATTTGAAGGTGTCCTCTCTTTGATGGGCTGCCCAGTCTCAACTCTGGTTTAAAGATAAAGAACCATTAGGAGGGAGAGGAAGAGCCTTGAATTGACCCATCAACACTGATCACCAGGATGGTAGACTGAGCAGGCACACAGATCACCTAATTATTCTTCTCCATTATACTGAGATGTATTGTATTTCTATTTAAATTATAGTTATTTCTAAATTATATAAATGTGTACTGTGTGTGTATGTGTTGTGCCTCCAGTAGGTCAGACAGAGACCAGCCGGGCCGGAGTGTGTTTGGGGTGGGGTCAGGCTAACTGCAGCCTGACCCAGCTGGGCAGCCTTACCAATCAGCACCTGCTCAAAAGGCAGGTCCCAAACACACTCAGATGCTGGAAGCAATTGTTTGTTACAGCTACCACCAGACGCTCTTGATATTCCTGACCTCGGACCCCTGTACCTTTGATCTTCGGAACGACCCTGACTACGCTTGTGCCTGACCCCTAACTGGTTTACGTTTGCTCGGTTTTGGACTAATATATCTTGGCTTGGACACTCGGACTGTTATAACGAGAACGGCTTATCTTGACACTGGGCGGATTTACGACAGCTTGCTTCCAGCCACTTACCAAAATAAAAACGGAGAGGAGCAGCAGCAGCCGTCCCAGATGGAAAAGCTTGTTCAGGACAACCTGCTGTTGCAGGGGCAGGTAACCCAACTCATAGCAGCCATTCAGGCTTTGCAGGCCCAGCCGGCCCCTGCTGCCACTGCCCCCGTCCCAGTGAGAAAGCAGAAATGCACCTTAGCTGTGCCAGAGAAGTTTGATGGCACACCTGCTCAGCTCCTGGTGTTTTTGGCTCAGGGCCAGCTGTTCATGAGCTTGAAGGCCGAGGCTTTCCCCGATGATAAGGCCAAGGTGGGGTTTCTTATCAGCCTGCTAACGGGCTCTGCGGCCAAATGGGCGACTCCCCTGCTGCTGGAACAGAGCCCGGTGTTGGGAGACTTGGCTGCTTTTACTCGGCAGCTCAAGGCCATGTATGAGGACCCTGTGAAGGCAGTCACTGCCAATCGACGCATCCGTGAGCTATGGCAAGGCTGGCGCCCCCTAGTGGACTATATGACAGAATTCCGCCTGCTCCAGCAGGACTTGCAGTGGAATGAGGAGGCCTACATAGACCAATTCCAGGAGGGGCTGTCTGGGGAAATACTGGATGGGCTCACTTATGCAGACCGGCCTTCCACATTGCAGGACCTGATACACCTCTGCCTCAAGATAGAAGGGAGAGTGGAGAGCCGGCGGGCCCTTTCCCGTTCCAGACACAGCCTTGGGGGTCCCGCTCCCAGAAACCTGCTGGGAGAGGTACCCATTCCGAAACCCGCCTCACCCGAAGAACCCATGCAATTGGGGGGAGCTCGCCCCCGCTTGTCGCCCGAGGAGAAACAACGGCATCGGCAACTCAGCCTCTGCCTCTATTGCGGGCAGAAGGGACATTTTGCCGCTCATTGCCCCGCCAAGGTCCGAGCCAGCACGCTTCCGGAAAACTGCCGGGCCCCGGCCCTGAAGGGCCCCTAGGCCGGGGTGAGACCAACTCCACAGAAGCCCAACGCCCACCAGCCTCTCCCGCCAGCCATGTGACGGTGCCCATACTCCTGACAGTTCCAGGGCAAGGGATCCTGCGAGTCCAGGCCATGCTGGACTCGGGCGCTAGCAGCAACTTCATGGATGCCTCTTTTGCAGATCTGCACTGTGTCCCACGCCGACTCCTGGAGCACCCCGTCCTCGTGGAAACTATCGACGGGCGGCTGTTGTCCTCCGGACCGGTGGTTCAACAGACAGAACCCTTGACCATGGACTTGGAAGGGCACCGGGAAACCCTCCAGTTGTATCTGGCCGCCACTCCCCATTTTCCGGTGGTCCTTGGGTTGCCTTGGCTCCAGCGCCATGATCCTTTGATCCAGTGGTCAACAGGTCATATCACATTTCCCTCACACTATTGCCGAGACTGCTGCTTGACCCAGACAGTGCAGGCCTGCTCGTCCGTTGAAGGGGAAGGACTTCTGGAGGGGCTACCCCTCAAGTATCAGGACTTCCGGGATGTCTTTGGGAAGAAGGAGGCTGACCAATTGCCGCCCCATCGGCCCTACGACTGTCCCATTGACCTGGTTCCGGATGCCAAGATTCCGGTGGGTCGAATCTACTCCCTGTCGGAACCAGAGTTAGCAGCCCTGCGGGACTTCATCGAGAAGAACCTCCAGCGGGGGTTTATCCGACCCTCCACTTCACCAGCAGCTGCACCCGTCTTGTTCGTCAGGAAAAAATGTGGGGAGTTCCGCCTGTGCAATGACTACCGGGCCCTGAACCGCATCACTGTGAGGAATAGGTACCCTCTGCCCTTGATCCCCGAACTACTGGAACGGCTCCGTGCCGCTCAAATCTTCACCAAGCTGGACCTCCGGGGAGCATATAATCTGGTCCGCATTCGAGCAGGGGACGAATGGAAGACCGCGTTCCGTACAAGGTACGGCCATTTTGAATATACCGTAATGCCGTTTGGGCTATGTAATGCGCCCGCGGTCTTCCAGCATCTGATGAACGACCTCTTCCGGGATTGTCTAGACCACTTCGTGATTGTCTACCTGGACGACATTTTAATTTACTCCCAAAACCCGCAGGAACATGTCCAGCATGTACGCACTGTCCTGCAGCGGCTGCGAGAGTCCCAGTTGTTCGCCAAGCTCGAGAAGTGCGAATTTGACCTCACCACCGTGGATTTCTTAGGCCACCGCATTTCCCCCTCGGGACTTCAGATGGATCCTGCCAAAGTACAGACCGTCCTACAGTGGCAGGCCCCAAGGAGTGTCAAGGACGTTCAACGTCTCCTGGGCTTCGCAAACTACTATCGCCGGTTCATCTCCCACTTTTCACAGCTCACTGTACCCATCTCGGACCTGCTCCGCACCAAAGGGCCCTTCCAGTGGACGGAGGCCGCCCAAAGGGCGTTCCAGCACCTGAAGCAGGCCTTCACGTCGGAGCCTATCTTACAGCAGCCCGATCCGGCCCGACCCTTCATCGTGGAAGCGGATGCGTCTGACAAAGCCGTGGCCGCTGTACTGTTGCAACCAGTAGAGGGGGACCAGACCCTTCCCCCATGTGCATTTCACTCCCGGAAACTCAACGACTCCGAGCAGAATTACACCGTGTGGGAGAAGGAGTTGCTGGCCATTAAAGTGGCCTTTGAGGTTTGGCGCCATCTACTGGAAGGGGCCCGATACCCAGTACAGGTGCGCACGGACCACCGGAACCTCGAACATCTGCAGACGGCCCGGCGCCTCAACCAGCGACAGGTCCGGTGGTCCATCTTCTTCTCCCGGTTCCAGTTCACCGTGACATACTTACCCGGGCGGCACAACAAACAGGCGGATGCGCTGTCCCGGAAGCCCGAGTACCTGGCGGGGAAAGACGAGACCCCTTTGCGTTCCATCCTACCTTCTGAGAACTTTGCTGCCACCCTACCGTCCCAGTCCTTGGCGGACCGAGCGCGTGTGCAACAACAGCAGGACTCGTTTGCTCAGAAGCACATCCTTGCCCTGCGTGCTGGGAACTCGGACTTAGACACTCCGTTCTCCTTGCTGGAGGGGCTCTTGTATCACCGGGACCGTCTCTACCTCCCTCCAGGTGCTCTCCGGGGTGAGGCGCTGCATATATGCCACGACAGTCGGCCGGCGGGGCATTTTGGGACCTACAAGACCCTCCACCTGCTGTTACGGGACTTCTGGTGGCCACAACTTCAGGCGGATGCCAAGGCCTATGTGGCAGCCTGTGATACCTGCCGCCGGGCGAAGGCACACCTGGGGCGCCCACAGGGGCTCTTAGTCCCGCTCCCAACTCCCCAGGGACCTTGGCGGTCTGTGTCACTGGACTTTATCACTGACTTGCCCGTGTCCCGGGGCCAGACTTCCGTGCTGGTAGTGGTGGACCTGTTCAGCAAGATGGCACACTTCCTCCCGTGTGCAGGACTCCCCTCAGCTCGAGAGACGGCTCAGCTGTTCATTGCCCAGATCTTTCGTCTCCACGGCCTTCCTGACTGCCTGATCTCGGATCGGGGCCCCCAATTTACTTCCCGGTTCTGGCACGCCTTGTTCCGGTCTTTGGATGTCGAAGTACATCTATCATCGGCCCATCATCCCCAGTCTGATGGCCAGACAGAACGAACAAACGCGACACTGGAACAGTACTTGCGCTGCTACACCAGCTTCCAGCAGGATGATTGGGTGGATCTCCTACCCCTTGCGGAGTTCGCTTATAACAACTCGACGCATGTCTCCACGCAGCTAACTCCGTTCTTCGCCACGTACGGTTATCACCCCAGGTTCTTCCCTTCAGTCCTGCCCCCGTCAGCAGTTCCTGCCGCGAATCTTGCTGCCCAGGAGTTGCATGCCGTACAGGCCGTTTTGAAAGATCAACTAGACCTGGCCAAGGAAGCGTATAAGAAGGCGGCTGACCGCCACCGCCAGGAGGGTCCTTCCTTGCGAGTTGGGGACCGGGTCTGGCTATCTACAAGGTTCCTCCGCTCCCAGCGGCCATCCCGGAAATTGGATGCACGCCATGTCGGTCCCTTCACCATCTCCCGCCAGGTCAACCTCGTGGCATTCCAGTTGCAGCTCCCAGCGTCGCTCCATGTGCACCCTGTCTTCCACCGGTCCCTGTTGGTCCCTGCTGCTCCGCCGCACCCCTTGCGCACCCGCTCCAGGCCCCCACCGCCGATCGAGGTTGATGGGGAGGAGGAGTATGAAGTCGCCCAGGTTCTCGACTCCCGCAAGTTTTGGGGCCGGCTCCAGTACCTGATTGACTGGAGGGGGTATGCCCCAGAAGACCGCTCCTGGGAGGATGCATCCCAGGTGCATGCCCCACGTCGTCCGCCGTTTCCATGCACACTACCCGACTAAGCCAGGTCCCTTGCCACCGCCTGCGGGTCCCACAGACAGCTCCTCTATGGAGTCCTCAGATGAAGAGGACGATTCGGAGTGGCCTGACCCAGATACCTCCGGGGAACTTCCAGCGGGGCAGTCTGGACCATCTTCCACCACCGAGCAGCCAGCGGACCCTACCCTGGGGGATCCTGTTCCGCCCAGGGTCGTGCCGGACTCCCCTCCGCATCCTGGGACATCTAGGCAACAGGACCCGGGCACGGTGGTGGTGCCCTCCACCGACCCAGCTCTCGATTTGGACTCTGAACCTCCTTTGCCCCCGCAGGACCGCTGGCGGTGGAAGCGGAAGATCCAGCAAGAGGCCACCCGGAGGAGTGTGCGGCTGCAACAAAGGTCTGTCCGGGAGGAGCTTGGGGGCCTTCGGAAGCCACCCCTTGGATTTCTCTCTGCTCCCCCAGCCAACACCTGTCCCGGGGGAGAGGCCGGAGGGGGTCTGTCCTAGGGATGGGGGTAGTGTTGTGCCTCCAGTAGGTCAGACAGAGACCAGCCGGGCCGGAGTGTGTTTGGGGTGGGGTCAGGCTAACTGCAGCCTGACCCAGCTGGGCAGCCTTACCAATCAGCACCTGCTCAAAAGGCAGGTCCCAAACACACTCAGATGCTGGAAGCAATTGTTTGTTACAGCTACCACCAGACGCTCTTGATATTCCTGACCTTGGACCCCTGTACCTTTGATCTTCGGAACGACCCTGACTACGCTTGTGCCTGACCCCTAACTGGTTTACGTTTGCTCGGTTTTGGACTAATATATCTTGGCTTGGACACTCGGACTGTTATAACGAGAACGGCTTATCTTGACACTGGGCGGATTTACGACAGTATGTATATGTGTGTGTGTGCGCACACGCACTGCGCCAAAACCCCACCTGCCCGTTTGCCTCCTCTTCGTTTGCCTGTGAAAGAGGCAGTCATTCTTCTGCCTCTCTCACAGGAATTTGGAGAAATGCCTCAGCATGCAGGGCTTCAGTGCTTACCTTATTGTAAGGTGGTGGCTGAGGGGTGGTAGTGGTGTGCACTAGGGATGGGCCCGCCTCCGGCTCAGCAGATCTCGCCACTGAGCGAGTCAGAAGCAGGGCGTGTTGAGCCCCGGAAGCAACTTCCATTTTCAAAGTGGGGCTGCTGTTTTCGTAGAAACTGCCATAACCTATGCCAAGAATGTGCTGAAAATGTCCGTAATTTGCGTGGATTGCACAAACTATGGCTGTTTTTGCTGTAAGTTATGGCAGTTTCTACGTAAACAGCGGTCCTGCTTTGAAAACAGAGGTCGCTTCCCTGGCTCAACTCGGGAGAATGTGAGTCAGCACTGGGGAAGTGGTAAGCAAGGCAGAATTTGGGGGGTCGAACCGGGAAAATCCATCGGATTCCACCACCACCCCGAACAGATTCCTCACACATCCCTAGCATGCACACTCTGTATTCTTCCATTTTCACCTGGTTCTCTCTGGGTACTTGAGCTTTCTGAAAAGCCCCCTAGAGGACTTAAGCTGAGTGAGGCATTTTTGGTTTGTTGTTGTTAAAAGTCCTTTTAACAACAACAAGAAGAAGATCCTTCTCATCATCATCAACAACAGCAACAACAACTCCTCACTCAGCTTTCAGGCACTCAGCAGGCAGCAGCACTGGAGATCCCCAAGGGAGAAAGTCCTGGCTAAGTCCTCTAAGGGGCTTTTCAGAAAGCTCAAGCAGCTGGAGAGGTTGCAAGGACAGAACACGATAAAAATGCTAACACAAAGAGCCTGCCCACCACCACCACCCATCAGCCACCTCCTTACAGTGAGGTCAGCGCTGAAGCTCTGCACACTGAGAAATTTCTCCAAAACTCACCCATTCCCACAATTTTCAGGTGTAATTTCTTTTCGCTCTGCCTCCCCCCACTGCAATGAATGTTCGAAAATGAATGGATTGAAAAATTCAATACAATGCTAATAAGTATATGCACATGTTATGCAAAGTAGCTTCCTTTTTTATCCTCTTTTTGGATGATGCATTTCCTAGTGCCAGGAGGAAGTCTGGTCATGTACTCAGGTAAACAAGGGTGCAACTGTGGAAGTGGTGACAACCATACCTGTGCATGACAGGGGCAGTGGCACAGGGCTTATTTAAACAACAACAACAACAATAAAATTTATTTCTTACCCGCCTCTCCACTTGGATCGAGGCGGGGAACAACAATATAAAATACATAAACTGGTTAAAATATATTATTAAAACATTCTTAAGAAACTTTAAAATATCCTAAAATTCCTAAGGTTCCACTGGGTAGGCCTGCCAGAAGAGATCAGTCTTTATGGCCTTTTTAAATGCCAAAAGATTATTCAGTTGATGAATCACCTCCGGCAGGCTATTCCACAGTCTGGGAACAGCAAAAGAGAAGGTCCTCTGGGTAGTGCTCACCAGCCTGGTCTTGACTGAGTGGAGTAAATTCCTTCCAATCCAGAGGGCCTAAGTGCACGGGGCAGATTGTATGGTAGAAGGCGACCCTGCAGGTAACTCGGATCCAAACCATGTAGGGCTTTAAAGGTAATAACCAACACTTTATACTTCGCCCGGAAACTAATTGGTAGCCAGTGTAATGCTTTTAAAGCCGGTGTAATATGGGCACCTCTAGAGCTACCGGTGACCAATCTGGCTGCCATATTTTGCACCAATTGAAGTTTCTGAACTAGATACAAAGGTAACCCTATGTACAGCGCATTGCAGAAGTCAAGCCTCGAAGTTACCAGCACGTGAACTACCGTCTTTAGGTCTTCCAACTCAAGGAAGGGGCGCAGCCAGCTGGTGAATTAGCCGAAGCTGATAATAGGCACTCCTAGCCATCACATCTATCTGAGCTGTCATTTGGAGCGACGGATCCAGAAGCACCCCCAGGCTGCGAACACAGCCTTTCAGGGGGAGTGTAACCCCATCCAGAACTGGTTGACACACCTCCAGACCTGGGTTGTGGCCTTTTACAGCCAGCACCTCCGTCTTGTCTGGATTCAGCTTCAGTTTGTTTTTCCTCATCCAGCCCATTACCGCTTCCAAGCAATCATTCAGAGGAGACACACCATCCTTAGCTGCTGTTACTGGAGGCATAGAGAAATATATTTGGGTGTCATCAGCATACTGATAGCACCCCACCCCATATAACTGGGGGCATGTGGTACAGATATGCATATCTAGGCTTGAAGCATAGGAAGCAGTCTTATATTGGTCTATGTAATACTGTCTACTCTGTCTGACAGTGGCTGTCCAAAGTCTCAGGTCCTTCTCATCCCCTGCCATCAGAGATACATTTCACTGGAAAGCCCAGGGGTTCTGTGAACAAAGCATTCAGTCAACCTTGGAGCTGAGGTGCTTACTCTCTGGAGCTATGGCTAGAAAATGGTGCCCACCCACCCCCAATCAAAATTTTGTTGCAGAGTTAACATATCAAGGAGTGGCTGGGTGGGAAGCTTTCTCCTTGATGTGCTAGCTGTGCATATGCAAAGAGATTTTGACATGGTGGTGCTTTCATAGTTTGTTACACGAGGCATTTATTGTGCGCATGTGATTCCTTACTCGCAGTTGAATTACAGGCTCTTTAGATCATGTTGTGATCCTCCAGTTTCACTTCTGTTTTTTTCAGTGTTTTCCAATTTATTTATATTTTTGAATGGGGAAAATGGAGTATTATATTAAAACAGGGGAAATTGTGCTGTTTCTCCCTGTGTATTTGAGATATTCTGCTATAGCACAGTGCCTCCTAGAGGTAATGTAGTAGAAAAGCAGAAAAGGAAGAGCTCTTTGTGTAGAGCTCAAATCTCAATGCTGCATCAAAACCAAAAGTAGATATAGCGATTAACACCCCTCAGACAATCAGTTCTGCACTTGTACCACCATTGCAAACTGTGCATTGCTGAACATTTGTGTTGGTTCTTATTACACATACAGAAGAAAGTGTTTAACTATAATGGGATTATTGATCCAACCAAGTGGTTCAAGGAGAGAAAGAGAAAGGATATCTTCTCTATTCTATGAATTGGCGACTGATCTATGTACACAATAAAGATTTCCCAGTGTGCTGAGTGTCCCTTATTATACCAGAGCATGATGCAGCTCTTGTACATATGGAAATGTGTGTGTGTGTGTGTGTGTGTGTGTTGGAAGTGTGTAAAACTTCAAATTGTGCCCTATTCAGTTAAATATTGAGCAGTTGCTGAATTTTTCTGCTGTGATTATTACTGCTTAATTTCATAATAAAAACTCAGTATTCATGAAGGGTATGAAGTTAAAAGGGAAAATGATATTTAATACAAAGGAAGACCTCTCTATCTTAAAGTTAATAGAAATAATGGGCACAATTGGTCAACAGTGAGTATTTTAAAAGTCCTAGCCTCTTGCTTAGATATCTCCCATTGAAATCAATGGAAGTTAAATTACCCTATCTTTGGCTGGCTCATGCTCCCTACTTGTACTTTCTATCACTGAGCTGCTAGCCAAACAGCATGTTTTAAATCTTTATTTGAATATGCCAATCATTACTGAATGAAAAAACAATATGGACTCTGCTTCCAGCTAAGAACAGCCTTTTTCTGGCTGGGAGTTTAGTGAGATGTGAAAAGTGCAAAATATAATTAGTTGTATTATAAAATATAATAAGATAATACAGAGTTATAATACATTATTGTAACACAATACGGTGGTGGTGGTGGGGAAACAAGCTATATGAAATGAATGCATCTCAGCAACTCAACTTGAATAAGACATATGAGCCCTATTTTCTTGGTACTTTGCCATAGTGCTATTTTGCCTGTTGCAAAATAAAGATAAATAGCTTGAATTCACTTGTGGTTCTAATTTATATGAGGTTAAAAAAAAAGAATACATAAGGAAATTAGCCACAAAAGATTTGACTTGTAAATGAATTGATTGCACAATATATATAGTGGCTGGGATCCAGAGAACTGCTTTAGTTGTGCTTGAGAGCTTCAGAGCATCCCCAGTTGAGTGTTCACCTTTTTTCCTAGTGAATGACACCCCTAAATCACAAACTGAGCATAAGAACATAAGAAGTACCATGCTGGATCAGACCAAGGGTCCATCTAGTTCTTCAGCATTCTGTTTACACAGTGACCAACAAGCTGCCCATGGGAAACCCACAAGCAGGACATGAAAGCAACAGCACTGTAGTGTTACTCCCATGTTCCCCATCAACTGGTGTACATAGGCATACTGCTTTTGAAAGTTCCCGCAGCTTCAAACATAACGTGCAAGAGTGGGGGTAGGTGGGGGACTACTGTTCAAGAAACTAATGTCCAAAGCCCACTTAGGCATGTGCAGCTCATTGCCCAGTTATTTGGTTCCTAGCCAAAGTTCTTGAGAAACCATGCGAGTTCTAGATATTGGTTGCTTCCAGATGGAGGGGTCCTAGCACTAACAATCATAAGGCATTGAACAGCTGTTCTGTCTTCTTTTCCTTAACAGATTTTCTGTGGTAAGAAGAAAGATGGAAGAAGTGGTAGGAAAACATGGGAGGGCTAGCCTACAAGTAGAAGACACCAATGCCTGGACCCTCCATAAAGTTATATGAATAAGGCAGGGCAATAAAAGCCTCAACTGGAAGCACCCAAAGTCTTCTGGCATTTCTTATGGGTAATTGTGATATCTAAGAAGGCACTGTGCACTGGACACTGGCAAATCCAAGAAGAAAACTAAAGAATTCAGAAAATTCCTGTCACAAAAGGACAGGTACGATAGCAAAGGATTTGAAAGCCTTTTCTATAACTGCAGCATGTTCAGTGATATCTGATATGCAGCGCTGACTCCAGGTTTTTGACAGCACTTGGGGGCAAGATACCCTCAATGAGACCCTCCCTCAGTAAGTCTACCTTCTCACTGCCATTGTCACCAGCTGCTGTTGGTCCTTCTCCTCTTTCCCATCATTGCTGCCACTTGCTTTCTTGACAGGCAGAGAGCGGGTGAGCAAGTAGCCAGTGGCATCAGCTTGTCTGAGCGTGGAAAGCTAAGCAGGGTCAGGCCTGGTTATTACTTGGATGGGAGACCCCTCCTCTAGTTTCCTACACTGAGCAGGGGGTTGGACTCGATGGCCTTGTAGGCCCCTTCCAACTCTATCATCCTATGAGATCTGCTGCTCCTCCTTTTTACCACCACCGTTGTCTAGACCAGAGTGAGAGGCAGGTGAATGGGCAGGTTGCAGTGGTGAAAAGGAGGAGCAATTCCAGGGGGCTCTTGTCAGTGGGCCCCTGCTGGGGTGTGGGCCCTCAGCAGGTGCCCAGCCATGCCTATCTTTGACACTAGCCCTGCCAATATGTTTTAGGTCTACCCACCGATGCTGGTTTGCACATACAGTCATGTGAAAAAAAAAAAGAATGTGCCCACAGGTCCAGAAAGGTTGGTGACCTCTTGTGTAGACATTACTGAGCTAGATGGACCAATGGTCTTAGTCAGTATAAGGCAGCTACTACGTTTGTTTGGCTAGGTTGAGAGATAATGACAGACCCAAAGTCACCCAGTGAACTTCATGGCTAAGTGGGGATTTGAATCCCCCTGATGTAGTCTGACACTCTAATTATTACAACACCTGGGTATGGGCTTCATTTGAGCAGGAGATATGAAAGGGTTTCATAGATTATTCTTTTGACCCCTGAATTGAGTGGAGGAAGGAGGCAGGTTTGGAGGAGAGCATCTCTGTGTTCTTTCAGAAGTCTTACTTTCCAGATCCTAAATGCATCCCAAAGAAATATGTTTCTTCAGCTTGACGCAGTGAGCAAATGATGATGTTGCCTGTACAACATTTCTTCTCCAGTGTTGGCTTGGTGCAGATGGAAGGATAAACACACAACTGCGCGCACGCGCACACACACACACACACACGCTCCTTTTCAGGAATAAGTTGTGGAATATGTACAGTAGCTGCTGTTTGAAAGCTACAAAAGTCACATGTCCATTTCTCCCACAACAAACTCAGCTGAGCACAGAAACATGTCTGTCACTAAATATAGATATATATTCTAATAAATGTCTTTTTTCATATGCATACACACACACACAGACACACACACACACTTATTAGAATCTGCATGGAACTATCTCTTTGAAGCTGAAGTGCTGAAGCTGCATTATCATTACTTGCCTCAATGGTGTCCCTGAAGTGATGAATCGTCTCCAAACATAAGGAAAATTTTCCTTGTTCTAGGAGGTTGTAGCCTAAAAGTATCTTTTTGTTCTCATTAAAATTTGGCTTGTGAAAGCAACCTTTACTGACGTCATAGTCGGTAGCCACCACCATCCATACACACACACACACACACACACACACACCCTTCCCTCAGGGATACCATTTGAGACTTCATGAAGGGGTGAGGGAGAGCTTCAGCAAAGCCCCTGTCTGGATATATTCCAGATGTATTTCAAGAGCATTTCTAGTTGTTTTACCTCATAACAACAATAGCAATGCTATCAAGCAAGTCCGTCACTCTGTCTTTTAACCAAAGGGATTTTGACTTGTATATCTATACAACAGAGCCATTGAATTGCTTATAGCAATTGTCACTCAGGGCCAAACATGAGGCGAGACATCCATGATTGGATCTCCTAAGTCCTAATGCCTTTTTAAATTTTCTGATAAATAGCCATGGGAGAGTGTGTGATTTGGTTAAGGGCTGTGACACTGGGGAGAAGAGGCTTTAATGCCAATTCCCCAATGCAAATCACCCCCCTCCACCAAAGCTGCTATTAGCATACTCCCTCTGCCTAAGGTAGCCACTTAAGCATAGCCAAAGAAGAGAAATTGCATCACCAAAGAGGACACCAATTTGCATATGCACATTTATACGTATAAAACTGATGACCCCTGTGCCTGCTCAGTCTGCTGTCCAGGTGCTGACTCGTGATGGGCAACTTCAAGGCCTCAGCTTTCCTTGTGATGGTACTTTATCTTTAAAATGGCCTTGGACTTGACTACCCTTCAAATGGATGGGAAGGAACATGCTGAAGCTGAACCCCGACAAGACCGAGGTACTTCTGGTGGGGGACAAGGGGAGGTTAGGGGATGTTGACCTGGTGCTGAATGGGGTACATCTACCCCTGAAGGACCAGGTCCGCAGCTTGGGGGTCATTCTAGACTCCCAGCTGTCCATGGAGGCTCATGGAGCTGTGAGCTGGGCGGCGCTGTATCAACTCCATCTGATACAGCAGCTGTGCCCCTACCTTCCTAATTATCTGCTCCCATCAGTGGTTCATGCCTTGGTCTCCTCTTGCCTAGACTACTGTAATGCGCTCTATGTGGGGTTACTCTGGAAGACGGTTCGGAAGCTACAGCTGGTACAGAACGCAGTGGCTCGCCTGGTTAAAGGCAGCCGCCAGTGGGATCACATCACTCCAGTGCTCAAGGAGCTGCACTGGCTACCAGTTGCTTGCCGAACCGAGTTCAAGGTGTTGGTTTTGACCTTTAAAACCCTATACGGCTCCGGTCCAGTTTATCTCAAGGAGCGTATCCAGCAACACCAAGTAGGCTGCTCAACAAGATCTGCCACAGACGGCCTTCTCCTTGTCCCTTCAGCCAGAGCAGCTAGACTGGTGGGGATGAGGAAGAGGGCCTTTTCTGTGGTGGCCCCCATACTGTGGAACTCTCTCCCAAGTGACCTCCGCCATGCCCCCTCTCTGCTGAGCTTCCGCCACTCACTAAAAACATGGCTATTCAGGCGGGGATATGGGGTGGGTTAAGATTTTAAAATTTTATACTGTTTTAACTGTATTTTATATTTTATCATGTTGTACATCGCCCAGAGTGGCCGGTTTGCCAGCCAGATGGGCGATTCATAAATACAACAAACAAACAAACAAACAAACATTAGACACCTTCAAATAGAGGACTGTCCTGGCCACCCTACTTCCACCAAAGCTGCTATCAGCATATTGTCACAATAACAGCTTTGAATATCAGTGCTACATCACCCAGAATTTAGAGCACATAAAAATCCCCAAGGATTTTGTGCTTGGATAGCAGCAAAGTTTTATAGGTAGCTTCATCTGTTTGGTAAAAGGGAACCACTCTCCTGTGCAGATGTTCTGAAAAGAACTGAACCAACCGTGTGGTTGCTTTATCAGTACCTGCAACTGCATTGCTTTCTTAGCCAGAATCACATTAAGAAGGCAGCCAAACACCCAGTTACTTCTTTTTAATTCTTTACAGAAGCTCCTGTTACTTCAAATAAAGGTTTGATATCATCTGCTCATAAAATCCCCCAAATGCCATTATTGGATGACAAGCCATCCTATATATGGGCATGGGAGACTGACTTAGGTGAGGCTTTGGGAGAAGATAATAGGTACTGTATTTGGATTTCTTTTGCATCTTTATCAATCGTCAACACTAATATAAAGGAAGCACAATACTAAATTATTTTTAGGTGGTACGTTACTCTTGTAAGACTTCACCTAATACATCCGAACTATAGTCAATATTGTTGGAAGGGTGTGGTCAGATTGGTTCGTAATTTCATATTGGTGGGAATGTTAACAGTGCAGCAGTTTTGGAACATGGTTGCTGATTGCTGTCAGGAATTTCTCCATGTTAGACAACTGGTCTAACTGTGCTAAAGCTATGCTTCTTTGTCTCTTTGAACCAAACAACCCTTGATTCCAGCAGAAAGGCCTTCTTAAGCAATTGTGTACACCTACAAAGTCATGTATAGCACATAAGTCTCCAAAGCAACCAACTAAACAACAGTTGGTTCATAAAATGTGGGAAACTATGACTATGTATAAATTTACCCATCAAGTGCAGCAAGCAAGGAATCCTAATTTTAAGAAAGATATTATGGCACCAGGGGTTCCATTTATTTCCTATTTTGAAGTCCTTCAAACTTTTGATCAAATTCCAGCCAAGTACAGTGGCCTATTTTTTCCAAATGCACACACACACAACAACATAACTCCTTATATATGCTGTATAACTTGTATTTTCTTTCTTTCATTAGATAGTGAGCTCCTACTTAAGCTGTTTTAAGGTAGATGTTCCACAGGCATGTTAGTGATAGACTAAGAATTATAATTAGTGAATTTCTATGTTTGTTTAGTTATCTGGTTATATTATTTATGTAGGTTTTTCTTTTTGCTGCCTTTATTTTTTTAACTTTATTTTAAAAATAATATTTCATGATTTTTTAAAAACTATATAGCAGCTTTGGGGGAGAAGCAATTTACATTGGGAACTGACAAGGGGATGTTGCAGGAGACTGTGTAGTGTGCTTCTTGGATCGCAGGTGGCTTTGTTGGTAGCCCTTACTCGCATTTTATCTTTTAAGCAGAAGAGTGATAATTGAAATAGACAACACCGTTTATTGTATGCATCACCAGGCTGCAATCACAATATCAGGGAGCCTTTATTTATTATGTATGGCATGTGATATAAAATCTGCATGTTGAAGTGTCTCTGTGATTTATTACACTTCAGTAGGTCTGATCATGAGCTCACGTAGCATTTCAATGAACCTGAGGGTTGCTGCACTCATTTCATTCTTGTGGGGAAAAAATATATGAGCTCACTATACTCAGAACTTCTAGCAATGTTTAAATTATCACTATAGGTCAAGAGGTTGAAGTAATTAAATCAGATCATCTCCTTGAGCTAAAGCTAAGTAGTTGAAAATGTATAATGCAGTAAGTTCTGGTGTTGTCAGATTTCCAAACTTGTTTTTAAGTAATTGTAATTCAGTTAAGAAGGCTGTATTTAATATTAGATTTTTCTTTGAACTGATGTCCTGTACTAGTTTGCAAAGAAGATTTTTAAACAGTTACTTGCAACTATTTTCTGTATGTGTATAACAGGATTCTTATTTGGGATTCAAGAAATGCCCACTTGGACATCTGGGACAGAACTGTTTCAAGAAAGGTGTTGGGACTCAAAGCTACTAGGAACTTGACCCAGATCTATCTCTAGATCTCAAGTGTTGGGGGTTGATATTCTTTACATACCGGTAGGTGGTAATGGAATGATCCTTTGCTTATTCTCAGAGGCAATCTTATACTTTGCATCTTCCAGAGCTAAGCACTGGCAAGCCTTGGCTCCAGCAAAGCTCTGTGAGCAGAGATTCTTCCCCCTGCCTGCCCCATTACACATCCATAATAAAATAATCTTAGCAGGCCTGTTCACTTGCACTAGGGCTACTGGTATCTATGTACCATCCTTTCCACCCTGCATTCCATGAGATGAAATGAGAATACTGGCAACAGAAAGACAGAGACTGGACAGATTGCAGAAACACTTTGATGGGGTTGTAGGCCTGGGGGGAAAGGCTGACCTACATATTTCTCTGGTGTATGGATCTTTTAAGGGAGCAAGAACCTCTCCTGATCAGGCTACATATTTCCCTGAACACTGGATCTTTTAAGGAAAAAGGATCGTTTCTGGTGATCATCCAACAAACCTATAATTCCCCTCAGCTTCACCCCATCCCCATAGATTGTCTCCAACTATGTTACTAGGAAATGCAATCAATACAGTTAGGTAGCAGACAGAAGTGGAGCCAAATGTGCACTTCAGTCATACTTGTAACCTCGTACTGTCCATGAACTGACATGCATACAGAATGATGTAACACCTAGGAACATAGCAACTACAAAAAACTGTGAAAAAATCCTCCCCACATCCTGACACTAAAAATATAGTAATGTGTGTATGAATATAACATCTCCATCAAAATCAGTTTAGCAATGCAAATGATTGATTAGACTGGCAAGGGACTAGCCATTTTTAGCTTGTGCAAATTAGCCATGTGCCTTTAGGGATTTACTAATTTCATTTAAAGCATCATGATAGCTTTTGCTTTGAGATGACTTTCACAGCCTTTATGGGGATTAAGACCAGTGGAAGCAACCTTGTCCTTCTGAGGAATGCAGCTTCATAGTCCACATAGTGAAGAATTGGCTGCTGCTTTTCTTTTGGCAGTCGTGATGGTAGTAAACTGGAATGTCCCAGTGCTAGGCAAGGCAGAATCCCACCATGTCCTGGAGCCAGAAGGAGTTAGAGAGCACACTGCTGACTCATTAAAAAGTGGGACAATTATGTTGTGTTCAAGATTTGGGGGGCTCTGTTCAGTTCCATGAACCTACAGAACATGTGCTGAGATTCCATTGGACTGTTAGTAGTAATACTAGGATATTTGGAAGAGTTGGGTTTGAGACATGAAATTGAACTAATTTATTAGCAAGTCATGCTTAAGTTTAAAATTTACATATGTATTTCAATACAGAGAAGGTAAAGTGAAATATGTTGAAAATATGGAGATGATAGTCACAATCTTTCAGTGTTGGAAGGCAATAATAGTGCTGGAGTATAATTGGGTTTACATAGGAAGCTGCTCTATATCAAGTCAGACTGTTGGTCATCTGGCTCAATAATGCCTACACTGACCAGCAGCCGCTCTCCAGCATTTCTGAAAGGAGTCTTTTGCAAGCCCAAACTAGAGATATGAGAGATTGAACCTGGGATCTTTTGCATGCAAAGCATGTGCTATACCTGGGATCCCCAAGGTTTTCGATTAGTGGAAACTATCGGGGCATTTCTCTCTTAGCAACCGCAGGTAAAATATTTGCTAGGATTCTCGCAAAACGTCTTCTATCTATTTCAGAAGAGATCCTCCCTGAAACTCAATATGGTTTCCACCCCTCTAGAGGGACAGTAGACATGATTTTTACTGCACGTCAGCTCCAAGAAAAATGCCGGGAGCAAAATCAACCCCTTTATATGGCATTTATCGATTTGGCTAAGGTCTTTGATACTGTAGACCGTACAGCTCTCTGGACTATCCTTATGAAAATTGGATGCCCCAATAAATTTGTGAATATCTTGCGACTTCTCCATGACAACATGACGGCAACGGTTTTGGACAACAACGGCTCTCATGGTGCTCCATTTAAAGTGGGATCAGGTGTTAAACAGGGATGTGTTATCGCTCCAACATTATTTGCCATTTTCATCGCCATGGTTTTACATCTTGTCAAGGGGAAACTTCCCACCGGTGTGGGAATTATATATCGAACAGATGGAAAGCTTTTTAATCTCAGCAGGCTGAAAGCAAAAAGTAAGGTAATTACAACCTCCGTTGTGGAACTTCAGTATGCTGATGATAATGTGGTCTTCGCACATTCAGAGGATGATCTCCAAACTATCCTAAATGCTCTTGCAGAAGCATACGAAAAACTTGGTCTCTCACTTAACATCAAAAAATCCAAAGTGCTTCATCAGCAAGTGCAAGCCAATCCTTTGGTGATGCCATCTATCCAGCTTGGCGGGACAATACTGGAAAATGTCGATCATTTTCTCTATCTTGGCAGCTATCTTTCTGTTACAGCTAACATCGACAGTGAAATCCAGCATCGTCTGAGCTCCGCAAGTGCCGCATTTTCTCGAATGAAACATAGAGTGTTCGAGGATCGGGATATTTGTAAGAAGACCAAAACACTGGTTTATGAAGCCATTGTATTACCAACTTTATTGTATGCCTGCGAAACATGGACTATCTATAAACGTCACTTCCACCTCCTTGAAAGGTTTCATCAACGTTGCCTCCGGAAAATCCTGCAAATCACTTGGGAAGATAGGCGAACAAATGTCAGTGTACTGGAAGAAGCAAAGACTACTAGCATTGAAAAAATGATCCTTCAATGCCAACTTCAGTGGACCGGTCATGTTGTTCGAATGCCTGACTGCCGTCTCCCAAAGCAGTTACTTTACTCCCAACTCAAGGATGGAAAGCGGAATATCGGTGGTCAATATAAGAGGTTTAAAGATGTTCATAAGGCTAATCTAAAAAAATGCAATATAAACATCGAAAACTGGGAAGCTCTGGCCCATGAACGATCTAAATGGAGGTTGGCCTTTCACAAAGGTTCCATGGACTTTGAAGAAGCCCGAATGCAAGGTGAAAGGGAGAAACGTGCTAAGCGAAAAGCACGTCAAATGAATCCTTTACAGGACCATCTTCTATCTGGTAACCTGTGTCCTCACTGTGGGGAGCTGTGTGGATCTAGAATTGGCCTCCACAGTCACTTACGGACCCATCGCTAGAGTCTACACAATCTTCTTTAGAATTTCCTCCTTTTATCCCGGAAGACAATCTTACTCGGTCACGAGTGATCGCCTGATGATGATGATGATGATGTAGTCAATGATTCTACCCATAATTTATTTCAGGGGTACAGAACCTCAGGCCATGGGCCAAACCCATCCCTCCTCAGATCCCAGTTCTGGGGTTCCCCAGATGGCCACACCCCTTTCCCCTGAGCACCAGCTGTTTGGTAACTTCCTGGTTGTTGTCCATCGCTCCCCGCCATTCTAAAGGTCAAAATGCCTCTCCTAATGCTTAGTTCAGTGTTCTCCCACCTTGGGTCCCCAGATGTTTTTGGCCTACAACTCCTAGCATGCCGCAGCCAGCGTAGCTGGCTGGGGCATGTTGGGAGTTGTAGGCCAAAAACATCTGGGGACCCAAGGTGGGAGAACACTGGCTTAGTTAATGGCAGGAAGAGCTTGAAGCTAAAACAGCCTGGCATTTTGGCCCCTCCCCCTTTTGTCTTTGGCCCCACCCACCACTGGAAAGCAGCTCCCACAATGGAATTCAGCCCTCAGGCTGAAAGAGATTCAACAGCCCAGATCTATTTGGAGGAAGAGGGAGGGGAGGGCTGGAATAAGTCCTCCTTGCTCCACCCTGAATAGATGAGTGCTGCTTTTTTGGACCGGGACTCTTTTTTTTAATCTAGCCCAGCCTGGCAGCAGCCCTCAGGCCAAATATTTTCACACCGTTGGCTACTTGATCCTTTTTCACTGGAGATGCCAGCGATAGAACATGGGAACTTTTGCATGAAAAGCATACGGTTCACCACCAAGTTATTATCCCTCACCAGACTACTATGATCCAGGATCAGGCTTTTCAACCCAGGGAAATGCATGTGTAGCATCTGCTCACATGCATCATTTCCCACTCAACCAGGCCTACACATACTGCCCTTGGAACATGCACCTCATTCTCCCCCTTCTGTTTCCAGTGATGTGAAGACAGAGCATCTAGGAATGAGCAAGGATCAGTACAAAAGGCAAAGTCCAAAGGCAGTCCAAGGTCCAAACACAAGGGGATGCAGAAAAGAGTTTGGCCATCAGCAGGGCTTTTTTTCTGGTGGAACTCACCGGAACTGAGTTCCAGCACCTTTTCTTCTATTAATTGCATTACAATTTAATCGCCATCTACTCCCGAGGAAACATAATCCAAGAGTTCCGGTACCTTTTTCTCCAGAAAAAAAGCACTGGCCATCAGGAAACACCCAAAGCAGGAGATGGTACGTAGATGTTGTTTGTTCCAGTGCTCTGGCCCTAGCACTGAAGCTTTTAAGCCTGAGCCTTCAGAGCTCCAAATAGAGCACAGCTGCAGGTCATCAGCACCACCTGAGGAATGATCTACTTCTGAGGAGAGTCTTGCTCACAAGTATCCCTTTACTCAGGAGGAGTCATTCCTTAGTGGGCACTTCTTCATCTGGTGGCTGACTGAGCCTGCACCTTTAGGATTAAGCAGCCACTTGGCATCCACCTCCAATTCAGAGAGGGAGCTATCCACATCTTGAAGGGAAGAGCTGTCCGCCACCTCCTCCAAGGACCCAGGATCCCCCTGATCAGCCTCAGGGTCCCTTGACACAAGCTGCTCCTCTGCAATGTTTGGTTTGGCAGGATCCAGCTCATCCTCCAAAGAAGATTCCTGCAGGGGGGGGCAGGCTGCCTCCAATAAGAGTAGCTGCCCCTGCATTATGATGCCTACAAGCACTAATATTGTTCTGGCCTCTTGTCCCTTATGGGTAGTAGTAGTGGCTTAAAGCCAGATGGTCAAGTTTTACTCTGGCTCTTAGGACTAAACTACATGTTGCATTAAATGCTTTGTTTGCCCCTGTGCATTATTTATTTTATTTATAAATAGCACATGTGTGTATGCTTGCAGGGGTGGTAGTGGTGTGACCATCAAGAAAATGGTACGGGCAAACATGTGTGTGTGTGTGTGTGTGTGTGTGTTTTACCATTTACCTCTATGCTATGGTCCTGATGGGAATCCTGCTGAACCTGTTGTTTAAATCAAGAGGGAATCTGTTATTGCTGCAGCTTCCTTTCGGTAGTGTGGGAGCTTAAAAAAAATCTTTTTTAAAAAATAAAATCCACCAGTGCCACAATCCTAATCACTTCCCCTACCCCCACCCCATACACAAGCACATATATACAGCTGATTTTTTAAAAGTAAAACAGCAGCAGCAGACACAAACACAAGGCCAAACTATACTGCTATTGTGTGTAGCTTTTCCCTACGAAGTGCTGAAATCTGAAAGTTTCGGGATCTGCTGAAAACAGGCAATATGTATTCCGTGATTCATTCTCTGCTTAGTTTTACCAACTTGAAAGAATGCTAAAAACATGGCAGTTCTGTTTATGAAAATACTATTTAAGGTATCCCGTGGGAGACTATGGGAACTCATGTTCTGTTTTAAGCTTATGGCTTTGCAGATATAAAAGTGGTATAAAAATGCAGTACCATCCAGAGGAATTCTGTGGGGAAGCTGTTAAGCTATCTTTGCACCTCTGGAGTGCCAAGTCAGCATGAAGCGTTTGTTGCAAAGGTGTTTGACAGATTCTACTTGATTCTCAGTGGTGCAGGCTGTCATTACCTGTAGATATAACTTAGAGTATGCATGACACTTTGCACTTTCAATGGGACTCATCTGGCACTGACACTCCACAGATATGCTGGAGAGCAAATCACACTTTAAAGATCAGATCCTCTGCCTGGACTATGCAACTGAACGATTGTCTTAACCATTAAATCTGTGATCCATGACAGAAATGTAGGAGGAGGCACTGTTTAATTCCTCATTAAAACAAAATCCTTGACTTTAGGAGTCAGTCCAGACGCCAAAAATACATAGTGATTTAGAAAAGGACTGAGCAGGTGAGAGCTAAGAGCTATTCATTTCTTTATTTATATTTTTATCCCAAGGAGCTCAAGGCAGTTTTCCAATCTGATCCTCACACAACTACCTGTAAGGCAGGCTAAACTGAGAGACAGTGACCGGCCCGAGGTCACCCAGTGAGAGCCAAACTATGCTTTACGCTAATCACACAATAGTACCTGAGGCTCGTCTTACTCTTTACTCTTGTGTAAGCACGCACAGCCCCAATTTGGATTGGGACCATGTGCTATAGGAGGTGAGGGTTAAACCTTTCCCCAACCTGTTTTCCCCCAGAAATTCCACCCCGACTTGGTGGTGGTGAGGGTTAAAAAAAGAAAAAGATTTCCATTGGAGACAATGGCAGCCTTTTTTTCTCAGTGGTGCCTTCCCCTGTAGAGGTAGGGGTGGAATTTCAGAAGAAAAATGGTTGCGTGAAAAGGTTTAACCCTCCCCTCCTGGAGTACCATGGTCCTAATCTGAATTGGGGCCATATGCAGTTATACTAGAGTAAAGACAACTAGTATGCATAGCTACATGCTATGTGATTAGCATAATATGTAGTTTTGGCCCAAAGTTGGAAGAATTCAATCCAAGCACTTTGGGGTTGGCATATTAGTACCCCCATTTGTGAACCACACCACACAGCCAGCCACTCATCATGCACTGCATCTTGCCACATGGATCTGACAATTTCTTCCATCTTACTGCAAATGGGGAAAAACTGTCAGTGGTGTGCGTGTGTGTGTTCCATCTTCCCACCCCAAGACATGCCTGAATTCTTAATATAGCCTAACACTTCTATTTTGATATTTGACAGGGAGTACAAATGAAACAAAACTGAACCTGCAGAAAACACCATATGTTCCCACAGTGGCAAAATCTAGTCTTTGGAGGCACTGAGTAATTTAATTTTGTAAAATTAGTACTGTGAGTATTTTTCTATGATCTCAGTTCTTGCCTTCTGTCCTACTCGGGAGACGACAATCTTACTAAACAAAGGCATTGGGATCGTAATATTCTCATTTTGTAAAGGAATACCACAAGTGATTTTTCAATATGTCTCTCCTGTATCATTAAAGACAGTTAGCAGTTGCTCCCTTTACTGTAACATCTGCTTTTATTAAATTTCCATTGTATAGGTTGGTTGTGCTTGAGATTGTTTTGGGAAGAACACTGGTGGCAGTAGGGACCATAGAACAGAAAGGCTTGTTCCTTCCAAGCTGCAGAGCAGGAGTGCAGAACCTGAGGCCCAGGGGCAAAATCCAGCTGTTCTGGGGTCCCAATCTAGCCCACTAGATGGCCCTGCCCCCTTCCCCTGGCCCCACCCCTTTACTCAACCCCCAATTATGTGGTGGTTTCCCACCTTTTGTGCAGTTTTTCCCCCATTCTAAAAGGTCAAAATGCCTCTCCTAAGGACGTAAGACCTTGAAGCTAAAATAGGATGGTATTTTTGGTTTTTTGACCCCACCCCCTCACTTTCTGCCCCACTCACCATTGAAATATGCCCCCCCCAAGTTTCTCCAAAATGGAATTCAGCTCTTGGACTGAAAGAGGTTCTGTACCCCTGCTGTAGAGCAAAGGTGGACTGTGGCTCACACTGGCTCAGCTTGTCTAACCGTGGAAAGCTAAGCAGGGTCAGGCCTGGTTATTACTTGGATGGGTGATGCCTCCTCTACTTTCCTGCATTGAGCAGGGGGTTGGACTCGATGGCCTTGTAGGTCCCTTCACAAATCTATGAACCATTTTGTACCCAAGGGCTGCATGTGGAAAGGGGTGATGTGTTGGAGCTGCAAATACACACACACACACACACAGTATAGAGAGAGTTTGCTTTCTCCAGAGACAAAGGATATTATGCTAACTGTGAACTGCACTCAAAAACAGAAGCTACAACATGTAGTAGAACTTACTACATATGGCATCATGAACATACGAAGCTGCCTTCTACTGAGTCAGACCATTTGTCCACTGAGCCCAGTATGGTCTACTTTATTTTAAGGTGAAAATGCACCTTCGCCCCCCCTGCTAACAAATTGCTGAATTTGGTGACACCTTGGGGGGAAGCGGAGGCTGCATGTGGCCCGAAGGCCATGTGTTGTCCACCCCTTGTTTTCTCTGTCTGACAGTGGCTCTTCAAGAGTTCAGGCAGTGGTCTTTCCCAGCATCTGCTACCTGAAATACTTTGAGATGTCAGGGATTGGACTTAGGACCTGCTGCATACAAACATGTACTCTACACTGAGCTATAGTTCCCTGCCCCCATCTGTATTTACTCACTTCGACTCCATATCATTGGCTGATTCTGGTCAGGAGCCAGGAAACTTGCAACATTATGAGATCAGACGGAAACACAGGGATTCACCCCCCCCCCTTGAGATGTTCTAGAGAAGGATTCTAAATATGCAGCTGTTACTTTTTGTGGAAGCCGTGCATTTAGTGTAATGGTTAGTTAAGCCTTTGGTTTTGGATTACAGCTCCCTTCAGGCCCAGCTAGCCATCAGGGATGATGGGACTTGAAGTCCAAAATATCTGGAGCGCACCAGGTTGGTGAAGGCTGAACCAACAGATGTTCCTCTGTTGGACACATGAAGCTGTTTTATACTGAGTTAGACCATTGGTCTATCTCAGGGGAGGGCAACCTGCAGCCCTACGTGCATCCCTCAGCCTAACTCCAAAAATCCTTCTGCATGTAATCAGTTCAGGCCTCTGCAAGGAGCAATCTGTCCCTTCCCTGGCAGCCCACTGGGTGAGAAAGGAGAGGGAGAGAGAGAGTAGGGCTGACCCACCCACTTTTGGCTTTGGCCCTGCCCAACACTTGGTTTGGTCCCACCCACCTCCAACAAGCTGTCCCTGACAGATTACATGGTAATGCAACCCTTGACAGAAAAAAGGGTGCTCCAGCCTGATCTATCTAGCCCAGTATTGCCTCTGATCTGGCAGCAGCTCAGCTGCTGTCTGAGATCCTTTAATTGCCATGGAAATGCCATGTAATTGAATCTTCAGCATGCAGGCAGCATATATAGGGGCTGTTGCATATCCTCCAACATTTCACAGATGAAAATAGGGACACACATGTGAATGTGTAAGAGGTATGGTTAAGCAACATGAAGGTGTGATCAAGAGGCTGTGGCCAGGCAACATGAGGGTATGGCCAGGTAACCAAAGGGCATGGTCAAGTACAAAAGTTATTAGAAGAAACACACAAAATCTTATATATTACATTATTATATATTATTTTGTAATATTTTATTAATGGATTTTGTAATATTTTTTTTTTACCTTACTTAAACCCTTAATTGCTGATATCTAGTGTTTTGCATGCCCCCCCCAGTGCTTGCAGGGTAATCTTTCTTTTTGTTTTAAAATTGTCAGGATTGACACAAATTCAACAAGTGAAGCATATCCACCCACCCACCCACCCACCCACATCCCCAAACATGGAGCTTCAGAGAGAAGGGGAATGGGTTTTTTTTGCATTTCCTTCTGACACTGTAACCTCACCTGTTAGAGGCACAGAGTCAGCACTGTTAGGAAATAAAATCTTTGGCAATATAAAAATAGGAATCGTGATAAATTCCCTCATTCACCTCTCCGTTGGTCCAGGCCAGCGGGTGCAGCCTCTACCTCCTTTTCTTTTCACCCAGCTAATCCCTTTCCCACAGCAACAAGCAGCAGAGGCAGCAGGTAGAGCATGCGCACGCATGCATGCGCACACGCACACACATCCTTGTCTGTTCCCTCCCTGCTAAGTGAAAACTGCAAGCTTAGCTGCAATTTTGCCATGGCTCCTTTAAGAGCAGCTTAAAGTAGCTTGCAGTTGTGGGAAACAGGGGAATTCAGGACTCTGCATGACACAGTGAGAAGCCATGATAGCTTAAGGGTTTTCGTGACAGTCTCAGCATTTTGGGGGCAATTGGAGACTATGCTATTTGCACATAATGGTGGCAAATCTTGGTTAATTAACCCAGGATTTGCCACAGCACATGCTGGGTGCATTCTGCAGCCTTTTTGAATATTCAACCCCCCAATCGGGACAATTGGGGCTTGCTATGTGACCTGCGAACCTGGACCCACAGGTTCCAGGGGTTAAACAACCCACAATTAATCTAACTACGAATTGTAGGTTAACTGTGGACTGTTTAAATTAACCAATATTGTTCATGTTTGGATGTCACATAGCAACCCCCGATCAGCCCTCTCGGGGGATGAATATTCAAAATGTGTGTGAAACATGCCTAGCATGCACCATAGCAAATCATGGGTTAATTAACAGTTTGCCACTACTACATGTGAACCGGGTCATACTTTGCCACTGAGCGATGGCCCTCCCCTCCCATATTGGACCAATCATATTGTAGTGGATTTAAAACCTATGAATCTCTCTGCTTGCTAATCAATGAATGAAGCCAACAGTAGAGAAGAGCCAAATCAGAGAAGTAGGTAATGTATGTGTGTATATATACAGTGTGTGTGTGAGAGAGGGGGGGGGGGAGGTACAGTGGGGATGAATCTGAAATCAGGGCAGGGGGAGATGCTCAGATCATTGCACTACAATATTTGGTTGTAGCAAGGCCATATTTATGAATGGCATTTTCTGTTAGAGTGTGGGGAAAGAGCCTGCAGCCTTCTCCTTTAAAAGAGATTTACAGTTGTAGCAACAACATCCATTACAATAGGCAATTCCAGAAAATGCAGTACAATGCGCAAGATTCAGTTTATATTGGTAATTTTAATTAAAGGGAGAAGGTCCAACATTTCCAGAAGAAAAGCAATTGCACATCGATACTCTTGTTGCTGTGCTACTTCCATATATAGTTTCCAGACATTTTATTATAGTTCCCTATAATAAAAATCTGCTTTGAAAGTTAACTATAAATATACATTGTAAAGCCACAGAACATCTAAGGCTGGAGCTTGAGAAATGAAATTAGCATTGCAGGCAAACGTCTCCTGGGCTTTCCTGAAAGCCTTTTCTCCTACCATCCCTCTTTCTACTTCCAGTGATATCGGATGGAGGGGGTGGGGGTGGGAAATACACCCTGACCCTCTAATCCATAGTTCAGCTTTGATGGGCTATTGCAAAACAATACTTTACAATGGGGAGGAGGCTTGAAGGAGAAAACGGGCTGGCAGGAGTGATTTGAGGACAGTCTGAGTGGTGCAGTCTACACAGTGAGACAAGGAGGATTAATGCCAAACTCTATTATTTCTCTCCTAGGGAAGAGGACAGGCAATTACCTTGCTGGTAATGTTACTGAAAAACTGGAAGGCTGCTATTGTGCAGTCTATTATTGTACCGCAGTGCCTTTACTTAACAGCTCTTCTGCTCAGACCATTTTCAAATGTATTAATTTGGTGTAATGCTATTCATTCTGTTTTCAGAAGCAGGTTTGCAGCAAAGAAGACAGGAAGTTCTGAAGAGATCCTCATCATTGCTAGCGAAAAGAATGGATGCATGAAATGTGCTACAGCGTCATTGTCACAAGGCCCATATTCTATGCCAAGAATCATTCTCTTTATCAGAGTTGTATGAAGCTACAGGCCGGCTTGGGGCAATGATGGGCAAGGAAGAGACAAATGGTAGCAATCCATAAAACATCCTTTTCCTGCCACGGATGATTCTGTGCATGTCAGATTGGGGAACAGAACAGATAAGGCTGGTTCACACATACATATATCACTTGATGATGTCAGCATCAAGTGGTGCTGACCCAGTGTGCAGCTGCTGTGAAAAAGGCAAAATCCATGTTAGGCATAATTAGGAAAGGAATCAAAACAAAACTGCTAATATCATACTGCCCTTACACAAATCTATGGTGTGACCACACTTGGAATACTTGGAATACTATGTACAGTCATGCCTTGGATTGGGAGCATAATTCATTCCGGAAATGTGCTTGTATTCCAAAACACTCTTATATCAAAATGAAATCCCCCCAAAAAAATTTGTACAGAGATTTTTAATTTAAGCCGTACTACAGTACTTGTATTGCAAGATGTCGCTTGTATATCAAGTAAAAAAAAATATTAAATATTTAAAAATTTGCTTGTCTTGCAAAACGCTCTCAAACCAAGTTACTTGCAATCCAAGGTATTACTGTACATTTCTGGTCACTGCACCTAAAGAAGGATATTGTAGAGTGGGAGAAAAGTGCAGAAAAGGGCAACTAAAATGATCAAGGGGCTGGAGCAACTCCTCTATGAGGAAAGGTT
Organism: Shinisaurus crocodilurus; assembly: GCA_021292165.1. Classification (NCBI taxonomy): domain Eukaryota; kingdom Metazoa; phylum Chordata; class Lepidosauria; order Squamata; family Shinisauridae; genus Shinisaurus; species Shinisaurus crocodilurus. The sequence continues at coordinate 45,297,565 of CM037876.1, forward strand.
ACAGCAGCTGGGACTCTAAACAGCTTAGAGAAAAGGTGAGTTAGGGGAGACATGACAGAGGTGTACAAAATTATGCATGGTGCGGAGAAAGTGGATAAGGAGACATTTTTCTCCCTTGCTCATAATACTGGAACCCAGTGGGGTCATCCCATGAAGCTGATGGGTGGGAGATTCAGGACAGATAAAAGGAAGGACTTCTTCACACAGCATGGGGCAACAGGGTCCTTGCAGCGGTGGGCTTTGCAGCCCCATCCAGCCAATTTTTGGCAGTGGGGCTTTTTCTCACCCCATGCAAATGAATGGAGAAATTGCGCCATTCCATTGCATGGGGATTGGGAGAGAGAGAAAAAGAGGATCCAGAGAGGAGGGGCAGAGACCAAGAAAGAGCCAGAGAGATGTGGGGTGGGGGAGAAAGAGGGTCCAGAGAGAGAGAGAGAGAGAGAGAGAAGAAGAAGGGAGGAAGAACAAATAGCTAGAGGGACAGAGAGAGATGGCAAGAGAGAGGAACCAGAGAGCAAGAGGAAGGAAGGGAAGCTAAAGAGACAAAAGGAAGGAGGGAAAGAAAGAAAGAAAGAAAGGCTAGCAAGACAGAAGAGATAGGGGGAAAAGAAAGAATAAAAGAAAGAGGATCCAGAGAGGGGGGGGACAGAGTGGGTAGCACACACACACACGAGAGAGAGATAAGGGGGCACTCCTAATATTTTTGTGATCCCCCCCCCCCAAATGTGCCCATGGGCCCAAAAAGGTTGGTGACCTCTGGCTTAGGAAAAGGAATTTAGGAAAATGGTAAGAAACTACCCTTCTGATTGGCTGGAGGTGAGGAGGGAAAAGGCTAAGATGGAAGAGAGAGATGAAGAGAGAAGGAAGGAAAGAACGTGATAAAGTCAGAGTTGCTGGAACAGGATAACTGGGTGTGAGAGAGCTGAACTTATGACAGTAAGATATTACTTAGACAAAATGGGGAGGCACTCCAGTTAGGTTAGCGGGATGTCTTTATCCCTTCTTATTTTATTAACTATTGCTCGTGTGTGTGTGTGTGTGTGTGTGTGTATCCATTCAGATTTTATTTTCCCAATTGACATTTTTTCCCCAGTGAAATTTTAAACTTTGTTGTTTGTGGTCTCTCCTCTTTTTGGGTTGCCCACCACATCTAATAGCCAACCTCCACACTACCTAAAGTAGAAACCTGAGACCCAGAGAGTTTTATAACTGGTTTGGTGGAGGCAACCAGAGAAAACAAGTTTTCCACCTGGTGGCAGTGAGAAAGGAAAGGAAGGGCAAAAAAAGGAGTCTGGCCACATTATTTTGCCTGTTTTCCCTTTCATTCGGTGACACTGATAATTTGTAGAAGTATCTTTCTCATACATGATATGTCTCATAGAGTCTGGTCCTCAAATGTGCCATGTTTCATTAACTGTGCCAGAGTGAATATTATGGAAGCTCTGCTGTCTCTCAGCAGCAATTTACATGGATGCTAATGTGGATGGGGTTTATTGAAGCATGCACCATGACAAAATTATAAGTGGAGTCAGAGGGGTCAAAAGTGCTTGAGTGACAGGAGTTTCTTACAAGGATTTCTGTATCATATTGGCCACAAATATAATTTCAGCCCTCTCGGTGGAGGTGCAGCACATGGAAGAAACTCATTTCCTAAGCTGTGTCAAGTTCTGTGGATTCTAGTTATCTTGTGTGAATCCATTTCCAGAAACTCAACTGCTAATCTTTCTATTGATAAACTTTTCCTAAGGCCTTAGTTAAAAATATTTTGAAATCCTTTCTAAAATCTACACAGTGATGTCTTCTATGGGGGATTTGCTCTCCCAACTGCCACCCCCTATGGGGAAATTGCTCCTTCACTGGGCAACCCCACCTATGGGGTTTCATATTTATAGCAAATGCATATATGGCTGGGCCTAAGGAAATCTCTGCCACTATAACTCAGAGTTCCACAAGCTCACCCTTTCCCGCTTCCACCAATTCTGCTAGAATACTTTAAAATGTCCTAGTAACTGGTATAAGAGGCTTAAGCATGAGATGGCGACAAACACTAGAGGCAAGATGAACTATTTAACACATAATTTATTAAAGGGATATTTTGTACATAAGGGATTACTAATATTTACTTTGGGTTTTTCAAAAGATTGCTTAGTGACAATTCTTTAGGAGTCAAGAGTCATGGTTGCTGTTACAAGCCTCTAAGGACTTATTTTACCTCAGGCCAAATTCCCTGAAACTCTACCTCATCCGATTCCGAATACCCTTACAGCCGGGTCCAGCTTTGGGGTACAGTCTTCCTCTGACACCCAAGCTCCTCCCCTTGTATTTCTGGCTGCTTGGACAGTTTATCTGGGTTTTTACTGCCTGCTTGTATAACCTTCTACTGGCAAGATCTTAGGGCAGCCTCTTGGTATAACACAGCGACCTGTTCCCTACTCCTGATCTTCACCAGCCACATATGGTTATCCCACAGAGAAAGAATAGCTAAATATCCACGCTTTCACTTTCTCCTCAGCTTTCTCCTAGTCCTTTTTACCACACACCAACCAGCTAAACTCCTAACTGTCCACAGGCATACTTTAATTATCATTTTCCAACCACTGTTTTCCACCTGGCTAGAATCCCCAGCCAATAATCTAACAATAATCAAAGCAATTCTCTCTCTCTCTCTCTCTCTCTCTCTCTCTCTCTCCCTTCAGAATGTCACTCAGCAACTACCACACAGGGCTTTGACAGTAACCAAACAAGGTAATCATTACATAACACAGTTATATACAGGTATTTCTTCACACCCTCTAACAACTGCTTTTGTACTAGTTTTGTAGTGCCATCCTAAGCATGTTTACTCAGTCAGAAGTCAGTCTTACTGACTTCAGTGGGACTGAGTCCATAGTAAGTATGCTTAGGATTGCATCTTCACCTTTTAGCATCCGAAGTCAGTAAGACTGGCTTTCCTTTTAGCATCTGAAGTCAGCTACACTGACTTTCCTGTCAAATATCTTGCATGTTCTTCATGCAGTTTTCAAGTGACATCTGTAATTTTTTTTTTTTTCATTTTGGTGTGCATTCAGTGTCTTTAGAATGTATTAATTAGCAAGCTCTTTGCTTATGCCTTCCAGCCTTGCATTTATTGAAACTCTGTAAGAGTGGGCAAGCATTCTCTACTGCTGTATTCAGGGAAGACTTTTGTCAGCATCGAACCACCCAGTGAACAGGTGTTGAAGGCGCCTTGGAAGGAAATGTTGATTGATTTCTGCTGACTCAATGTAGCAGGTGTATGGTAACAACACCTTGCACACAAAAGAGAGAGGACTATAAAGTTGATTCAGTTAGGAAGGCTTTGAGGTTGTGATAGATGTGTTTCAGGAAAAATTCACAGCCAGGTTTACAGACTTGCTGATAAATGTGGATTTTGTTGTACCTTGTATAATAGCTGGGGACTTTTAACATTCACCAAGAATCCCAGTTGTGGGAGGACTTTTCGCCTGTGCTACAGATGTATAATTTGACTGTGTTGTCTTCGTCTCCCACTCATGTTGGTGGTAGAATGTTAGATTTGCTTATTTGTAGGGTTTTGGAGTTTTCATCAGCAACTGTTATGGACAGTGGGCTTTCTGACCATTTTTTCTTGCATAGTTTTTATACAGTTCTTTCTCCCCCTTCTATGTCTGTTAGGAAGGTCTCTATGAGAAATCTGTCTGGAGTGTCTCTCACTAGCTTCATGTCAGCTTTGAATCAGGAGACTTTACAACCAATGTTGGATTGGTTTCAGCCACAGTCTGTACCATTTAACAGTACAGTGCAGGTCAGCTCAGTAGATGAGCTGACTGTTGCTTTTCGAACAGCTACTACTGCCACTTTAGATCACTTGGCTCCTTCTACCTGCCGGAAGGTAGCGGCTCGCCCGGCTCGCCCTTGGTTGACACAGGAGCTTAAGAGCGAGCGAATTGCTCTTCGCCGTTTAGAACAGCAGTGGAAGCAAGTTCCATCAGAAGGTTCCCATCATCTTCTAAAATCTGCATTGGGAAGATACTTTGCAAATTTGGATAAGGCTAAGCAGACTTTTTATCAGTCCACCATTTCAGCACAGGCACACAATCTGAAGCGACTGTTTAGTATCTTTAAGAGCTTATTGGCTCCAGAGTTGCCTAACTCTGTTTCAGTCACTGTACCAGTTCCCTCAGTTGATGCCCTAGCTAGTTATTTTTTCCAAAAAATTCAAAAGATTAGCTTGGACTTCCCAACGGACATTAGCCTTCCTCCCCCTTTTCCTACTCAACACCCGGAGGACCAGTTTGAGTTCTCCTGGGTTTCAGAAGAGCAGGTCCTTGCATGCAATAGTCTCTGCTTCTCCTCTAACTACAGCCCCTAGTGATCCTTTCCCTTCTTTTCTTTATTCCAGTTTAGGTTCTTCCCTCCTGCCCTTCATGACCGGACTGGTGAACTGTTTGCTTATTACGGGCAATTTTCCAGATTCCTATAAGCACGCTTTTGTTCGTCCTGTGTTGGAAAAGCCTTCCTTTGATCCTCTTGTGTGTGCCAATTACCGACCTGTGTCTCTCCTTCCTTTTTTGTCTAAAGTGTTGGAGAGAGTTGCTCTCTCCCAACTGGCTCCCTTAGCCCGCTATGACTTCTCGGATCCATTTCAATCTGGATTCCGGGCAGGATATTCAACTGAGACGGCACTTTCTCGAGTATTAAATGACATCCTAGTGGCTAAGACCCGGCGACACTCTTCAGTATTGGTGCTGCTAGATCTTTCAGCAGCATTTGATATTTTGGATCACCGTATTCTTTTGTCACGGCTGATATCTCTGGGTGTCTCCGGTAATGCTATTTCTTGGTTTTCTTCTTATTTGGCAAATTGCTCTTTTTCAGTTTCTTTGGGTACTAGAACCTCTCATTCTTTCCCCCTCACTGTTGGTGTCCCACAGGGCTCAGTATTGGGCCCTGTTCTCTTTTCTCTTTATACTCTTCCTTTGGGTATGCTTATCTCTAGTTTGGGTTTTCAATATCATATTTATGCTGATGACACCCAGGTATACCATTCTTGTCCTGAACTCAATGATGAGGTTTGGTCCTCTCTGATGAGTTGTCTTTTGAACATCGCGTCATGGATGTCCTCCCATCATTTAAAATTGAATATGGACAAGACTGAAGTTTTGGTTTTTCGTCCTGATCGTCCTGGCCATCCCCTGGTTTGCCCTCCCCTCCTTCTTCAGGACTGCCAGGTGACCCCTGTCTCGAGGGCCATTGATCTTGGGGTTGTGGTGGATGATCAGTTGTCACTTCGTCCATTTGTGAATATGACAGCAAAGACATGTGGCTTCAATCTTGCTAACATCCGATGGATTTGTCGATTCTTGACCCCAGAGACTGCGAAGCTGCTTGTCCATGCTTTGGTCATTTCATGCTTGGATTATTGTATTAGTCTTTTGGTGGGTTTGCCTTCTTTTTCACTTCATCCCCTTGTTTTGGTGCAGAATAGTGCTGTATGTGCGGTTCTTGACCTGCCCCATTATTCCCATGTTTCTCGTCACCATAGAACATTGCACTGGTTGCCAGTTAGGGCAAGGACTTATTTCAAATTTCTTGTCTTGACATTTAAGGCACTACGCTCTTCCCTTCCCACTTATTTGGCTGAGTTGGTCACATGGCACATACCTCTTAGGAGAACTCGATCTGTGGACTCAGGGTTTTTGGAAGTGCCTTTGACGAAGGTGGCAAATTCTAGGCTCTGGGCATTTTCTCATTTGGCTCCATGATTGTGGAACTCCCTTCCTTTACACCTTCGGATGGAATCGGAGTTGAGTAAATTCAAGTGTGACCTGAAAACCTATCTGTTCAACTTGGAGACATAGGTGTTTGACTTCGTGTGAACTGAGTAATTGCTGTGATTTTAGTTTTATGGCTTGATGGTTTTAATTATTTGTTGTTAATTTAAATTTACCTGGATTGTAGCCCATTTTAAGTATTTTAATGTAGTTTTAGTTAAATTGTGATGATTATTGTTTGAGTTATTTTGTATATTGTACTGCGCTCTGGTGTAGAGCGCAATATAAATTATTATTATTATTATTATTATTATTATTATTATTATTATTGCTTGACTGGATAGTTTAGGTACACACTTGTAGGCGATGGCACAAAACTTGGGTTTGTGGTACAAAACTAGCACAAATCCTTGGCTGAGGTTTTGAGGGGATATGCTAATTTTGGTTTTTTTGAGTGGGTTAATTGGGAACTCTGACCATATATGTCAGTTACACACTTGAAAGTGGTGGCAGAAAACTTGAGAGCAGTAGTACAAAACTAGCACAAATCTTTGTTTGGGGTTTTGAGGACTTACCAGACTTTGGGGTTTGTAACTAACACTCCTTTAAAAAAAAAAAATAGAGCTGAATCCATTATGGAGAAAAAGATGGAACAGCTGCACAATGTACAGTGGTACATTGATTGGTAGTACTAGGAGCTGTCAGTCTGGAAGCACCCTAAATAAGTTCACTCTTACTAACAAAACAAAATAACCAGTGGTTTGGTTTCATATACTCGATGCCACTAACATACAATAATATCTATATATATATAAAAGAAGGAGTCCTGACTGACTGACTGGCTCATCAAAGCCCAGCTCAAACCGTTTAATCTAGGAACGTGAAATTTTGAAGGGACATTGCTTTTATGATGTAGACCCCCACTAAGGAAGGATTTGGGGAAATTCCATCCCTAAGGGGGTGAAAAAAGGGGGCAAAATCATCCCACTCTCATATCTGCAGTTCTGCAAATAGGCCTCACCTCATAATTGCTGCAGGAGCCAACTTGCTTCAGGAGCCAATAGCAGCAGTATGCAAATAGCCCATACCATTGACATTGAAAAGAATATATATCAGAATCATTGAGTTCCCAGAAACATTTTACAGACTAGTAGGTAATCTGTCACCAGATCTTCAGCATTAATGCTTTTTAAAGAAACCAATGAGCAGATCCCCTTAACTGGTACGAGAGGGCTGTAATGAGCTAAGCAGCATGGCTCCAGGACATTCCCTGCTTTCATTATGCATGCCATGTGCTATGCCAAAGGCTAGATATAGCGATGCACTTATGTTTTTCTATTATGAAACCGGGCATTTCTATGAAAAGGCTCAGCAATCTGCAAAGCTCACACAGAGAAGAACGCATGCAATATGGGAGATGCAAATAACTGTTTATATTAGAGATGGAAAATAATAATAATAATAATAATGTGAAGGCTCCTCAAGAAATATTGCTCATTTGAGCAAAACCTGTAGGACATCTAGGTTTAACTAACTCTGATAATGAAAGTTCATTCTTGCTTCTTAAAATGTGTTGTGCTTAATGTCTTTTTAAAGTTCAGAACAATTTCAATAAGAGTGGTGAGGGGTGTTCTGTCAAATTTTAAAGACGCAGAATAAGACAAAGGTTTTTTCATAGATCATAGAGTTGGAAGGAGCCTACAAGGCTATCGAGTCCAACCCCCTGCTCAATGCAGGAAACTAGAGGAGGGGTCTCCCATCCAAGTAATAACCAGGCTTGACCCTGCTTAGCTTTCCACGCTCAGACAAGCTGAGCCAGCGTTCTTTAAAATATAAGATGTTCCTTAAAATGAAGAACATCTGGCTGCTCTATTTTTTTTTAATGCAGCATTGTAGATTTCTCTTAAAACTCATTTCCACTCAAAAACAGATCAAAGTATGTACTTAACTGCTGCTTTGAAAAAAAAATTTTTTTTTTTGTTTAATTAAGCGATCACTATGGAAAAATTAAAATAACTGGTTCCATGCTCACTCATTAATGAGTTGCCTGTTTATGTACAAGTCTGCCCATGACAATCATCATATGGGAGCCTGCTCAATGTACCACCACTAAGTGAGGTTAGGTTGTTGGTGAGAACACAGGACAGGGCCTTTTCTGAGGTGGCATCCCATTTGTGAAACTCCCTTCCCAGGGAGATTAGATTGTCTCCCTCACTGATAATTTTATTTGACTTAGCTGTCTATGAATGTTTATGAGTTGATTACTGCTCTTGTTCCTAATTGTGTTGCTTTGCTTTTAAGCTTTTAAGTTCTTAAGTTCAGTGTATTAGGGAGAGAGATCCTATGGCCCCTAGACAGCATCTAGAGGGCCATAGGATACTTTGGAGTCCCAGATCTGAGGTTGGAAACAGCTCCGAACTCGGGGTTGAGGATACGTGCTCAGATCCCACTCTCCCCCTCACAGCCAGTGTGGAAAGAACTGCACTGGGTGCTTCTCCAAGGTCAGAAAATCAACCTCAGAGAGAGGGTAAAGGGGGCGGGGATGGGGAGGGGAGGGGAGTAGGGCCACCAGGATATGAGGTACCCTGGTGGTGCTCCAGCCTCCTTCCCTCCCCCTCTGAAGCACTTCAGCTAGATGGCCAAAATTAGCTGTCTAGCTGAATTGCAGAGCAGGAGGTGCGGGGAGGCAAGGATCATCTCCGCCACTCCTCCCGCTCTGCACTGGATGCTCATAAGCCTCCAAGTTCGGAGGCTTACAGGCATCGAGGATGCAATTAATAGGATTGTACCCTAAGTGTTTTAAATTTTGTATTGTATACCACCTTAAGTCTTTGACTAATAATAATAAAATGTAATCCTATAAATTCAGAGTAAGGCTGTAATCTTATGTACACTTACCTGGGAGTAGGTCTTATTAAACTCAATGGAACTTATTTCTGAATAATATTTCTGAAACTAGTAACATGCACTGCATGTTACTAGTTTCAGCACAGACATGGAACTGAAGGAGAATTTGACCAATACGATTTTAATTTATATGATATCCACTGGAAGCCCTATTCACTATAGTTAACTATCTTGAAATGCTAGTATGACTTGCTAATATAAAAAGTGTTTGTTTCCTTTAATTCATGTTGGACTGTTCCCCTGCATTAGATTATTTGAACATTTTGTAACATGGATATTTTTGAAGCAATATATGAAATCAAGTTAACTTAGAAATATTATGCAAGTGAGATGTTCCTAGATGCTAGGAAGCTAAGATCAGGCCAACTGGGGAAAAATGTGAAGATTGCATTATTTGACAAAGAAAAGTGTAATGCAGAGGTGGGCAACTCATGTCCTCCAGATGTTTTGGCCTACAATTCCCATCAGCCCTAGCCTTCACAACCAACTTTGGGTTGTTTGCGGAGGGGGCTATAGCAAGAGGGTGAGGCAGGAAAGCCACTTGTGGGTTTTTTGATCCAAGCCAGAATCTAAGAGGAAGAAAAATAAAATACACATACATTTGACTTCAGAGAAATTTAATAATGGAAACTGCATAGAGAATATATTTAGCTGCTTTTTTGCATAGAGAGAGAATATATTTAGCTGCTTTAAAAAAAAAAAAGAAGGAAAGAAAGAAAGGAATGAATGAATAAATGAATTGGAATTCCAATCAGATGAGAGAATGCTGGAGATGTTACTTTTAGCTTCAGATGCAATCATTGGTATTGCAAGCCAAGCTGAGATCAAACAGTATAAAGAAAGCGGAGAGAGAAATGTTCATAGACATTGAGCAAGTCATTAACTACACAGAGAAGGGCATTCATGGAGCAGAAGGTGGAGGGAATCAAAGCAGCAACATGGTTTTAATGGTCCCAGTTCATTTTTAAACGCACTAGAAGAATCTGTTATTTTGTTGTTAAGTAGGGTAAAGGTTATAGCTTCAGTTGCTTTGCCTTCGAAAAGGTGAATCATGCAGTTCTGTGGTGCTAAGACAAACTCTTTATTCAAGAGTTTCACTTTATCTCCACTGCACTCTGCGGGAAATCTAAGAGCCGTGAGTATTGGCCGTGTTTCTGAGCTGGTATCAGCTAATTTCTAATCTCTTTCTTTCTTTCTTCTTTCTTCTTTCTCATTTCTAACTTCATGTTTTAAAACTATTTTCCCCCCACTGTGACAGGCAAATAGTGCAAGAGCATAAAATGACACCATCACCTAGTTGGCAAATAATATAAAAATTGTGCAGACAACATGGCATAATCAAATTAGTAGTATTATCTGTCCATTTCCAGGAAAAGCCTGTAAGCTGATTCAGTGGCGTAGCGTGGGTTGTCAGCACCCGGGGCAAGGCAAGTAATTTGCGCCCCCTAACCCGTGGATTTTAGCACTCGAGTCTCTTCCACTAGATTAGTTAAAGAAACCCTTACCCCCTAAGCACATGTATTGTTTGTTATGAAAATACTGATGTAATTAAAGTAAAATGCATCTAAATACAAGTTTATTTTCAAACACTTTATTGAGTGCGAACATGCATTACACATTCTCCACATTTTCAGCAGGTCTATGAATACAAATCTACAAATGTAGTAACCTAGCATGGGCCATGCTATTATATGTCGTCTCACAACCATCGTAAACGACAAAAAATATCAAGAACAAAAACTAAACATCAAAATGGAACCATACCCTGGAGATGATCCAAGACTGGGCTAGATGGAGCCAACTTCCTCAATCCTGTACCTCTAATTGTAATTCTTTAATAGAAGTGCAAGATATCAATCTGATATAATATACAGATTAATTTAAATTCGGGGAGGTCACACAGAGGTCTAGAAAGAGGGAGAAGCAATAGGGACTCCCCAAGAGGAGGAGGAGGAGGAGGAGGGGAGGAGGAGGGAGGAGAGGAGGAGGAGAGAGAGAAGAAGAAGAAGAGAAGAAGAAGAAGAAGGAAGAAGAAGAATAAGAAGAAGAAGAATACAAAGAAACACCCCACACTGCTCTGCTCTGCTCTCCTCCTCCCGCTTTCCACCTGTCCCTTCAACTCAACTTCCTGCCTCCTCCATTTCTTCATTCATCCGTCTCCCGATCCCATTTCCCCACACGCCCTTTCCCTTCTTTTTCTAGCCCATTTCCTTTCTCCCTCCTCCTTTCCTGGCTTTTAAAAATGTACCTCTTCTTTCTTTGCCCTCCTCTTTCCCTTCTCCCCCCCTTTTCTCCCCTCCTCCCTTCACCCTCCCACCCTCTCCCATTTCTCTCTCTCCTCCTTTTTCTTCTCGCCATCCTTTTTCCCTTTCCTCTTTTCTCCTTTCCCCCATTTTCCTTTCTCTCTCCTTTGCTGTTCTCCGCTTTGTCCTTCCTTCTTTCTCTCTCTCTCTCTCTCTTTTCTTCTTCCTTCCTTCCTTCCTTCTTTCTCTCCTTTCCCCGGTCACTCTTTTTCCTCTCCTTCCTCATCTTCCTTTCCTGCCTCCCTCCCTTCTCTTTCTTTCTATCTGCCTTCCATCCTTCCTTTTCTCGTCTCCCCAACTTTTTTACCCCTTCTCATTCCCCATCTTTCCTCTTTCCCTTCATTCTCTCTCTCTCTTTTCCTCCCTTCCTCTTTCTTTTCCTTTCTTTTCTCTTCCTCCCTCCCCCTTCTCCTTCCTTCCTTCCCTTCTTTCTCTCTCTCCTCTCTTTTCCTCCCTCCCTCCCTCCCTTTTCTCTCTCTCTCTCTCTCTCTTCTCCTCCCTTTCTTTCTTCCTTCCTTCCTCTCTCTCCTCGCTCTCCCTCCATACCTCGATCTTGTCCACGCTCCGGGCGCAGCCCACCACCTTCATGCCGCGCTGCACCAGGGCGCGGGCCACGGCCGCCCCGATGCCCACCGAGGCGCCGGTCACCAGCGCCACGCGCCCCTTCCAGCGCTCCGTGGCCCACACGCCGCGCGCGGCTGCCCTCCGCCTGCCCGGCCCGCGACGCACCGGCCGGCGCCTCCTTCCTCGCCTCCCGCCCCGCCCGCGCGCTCTCCGAGGCGCACGACCCAGCAGGCGCGGCGGCAGCAGCAGCGAGGGGGGGCGGCGGCTGATCCGCCCCTTTCTCCAAGGGCAGCCGCCTCTCGGGGGGGGAGCAGGAGGAGGAAGAGCTGGGGCAGAGAGCTGCCAGTGCGAGCGCGCCCCCCTAGATGTTGCGCCCGGTGCGGCCGGCCCCCCCTGCACCCCCCACGCTACGCCTCTGAGCTGATTGGTAGCAACAAGATGTCATTTACAAAACTATGATTACTGCTATAGGTGAAAGCATTTCATTTGCTAAACATTATTCAAAGGCCTAGCTGGAATCCAAATGCTAAGGTCTCCAGTGTGAACTGTGAAGTACTCAACTATCTGGCTTCAGCCTGGCTGTCTAGTCCCACTGTGACATCAGAGTTTCCAAGGCACTGTCACCGAGATTGATCTTCTGCGAGAAGGGCATGCAAAGCCTTACTATTTATTTATTTATTTAATCTCATCTTTTTTTTTCCTGTAGGGAACCCAAGACAGCTTACATAATCCTCCTCCTCCTCTCCATTTTATTCTCACAACAACCCTGTGAGGTAGGTTAGGCTGAGAGTCCATGGCTGGCCCAAAGTCACTCAGTGAGCTTTATGGATGAGTGGGGTGGGGACTAGAACCCAGGTCTCCCGAGTCCCAGTCCAGCACTCTAACCACTATGCCACACTGGCTGTCCTATGGCACCAGAATAGATCAGATGACAGAATCCTGAGATGGTAGAGTGGATAGTACCATTTCAGACTCAAAATGGAGGATGCCATTTTTAAATACTCATACCTAAACTCCCTGCAAGTTGAAGAAGCAGAAGCAGCAGCACAACAGAAGAAAGGTTCTAGCCCAACCTGTCCACTGCTCTGCTAGTTTTCTCTTTGCAGTTTTTGTTTGTTTGTTTGTTTTGTTTTTAACATAAGGGAACATTTTAAAAATGTGATTCCCTGCTCTTCAGTCTGAAAAGATACAAACCATTTTACCACCATAGGACTCTACCAACTTATCCCCAACATGTTATTTATATTTATATAAGGACGCACACCGGTGCATCCGTAGTTAAGGCTCATGAGTAAAAAACAGGTTCTACAATTATACAAAGGTAACTGGGGGGTTGGTTCTAACATTTATAAAATTGGAAGTTTCACCAATCTTTCTTAAATGCACATGTGCCTGAAAGAAATGTGGGTTTTACATAATCTGAACATTTAAGGAAGAAAAGTAGTTTAAATTGTAAAAGAAAGAAAGAACCTTGCTCAGTCAAAATGAAACTGAAAAACTGATTGGCAATCATTTGTGCCCACTATTTCTGAAGAAATCATTGGTTACTCACTTTAAAAATTGTTGATTTCATATTCCTCTTCTATTGTACTTGGTGGAATGGGATTTCTTTTTAAAAACCTCTTCAAAGAAGAGGTTTAAACAGGTAGCAAGAGTCTATGGGACTCTCATAATGATGCCCAACCGCAGACGGTGTCTCTGCTGCAGCAGGTTGGGGCAGGCTCCGTCAGTGGGACCCTGCTCACATAATAAGGCTTTCCTATTCCCCTTTTCCACCCATAAAACACCCCTCATGAGGTCTAGGGGCAGTGCTTTTTTTCTGGAGAAAAAGGTACCGGAACTCTTGGATTACATTTCCTCGGGAGTAGATGGCGATTAAATTGTAATACAATTAATAGAAGAAAAGGTGCTGGAACTCAGTTCCGGTGAGTTCCACCAGAAAAAAAGCCCTGTCTAGGGGACTCTGAAATGGTTGGGATGAGACAAAGGGGGAATCTGTGGAAATGGGGGGTGGCACACTACACAAAGTGGTGTTGCGCTGCCTTCTGCTCACACAGGGGCACCTTTGGATCCAAGCCATCATGTGTAAGTAGTGATATGTATTGTTCAACATCTAGTATTTAGTACAGATATTTTACACAACGTTTTAATGATATTTCAATGGGTCTGTTGCATACCAGTATGTGCAGTGGATGCTGGTGACTCCTGTATCAGTGGGGCTCCTTATCCATTGCATCTTTTTGTTTGAGCTTTATAGGAACTATCCATGGTGCTCCATGGTGGTGAACCTATTTTGGGGATGGAGTTCAGCACCATGGGTAGTTCCTACAAAGCTCAAACAAAAAGATGCAATGGAGAAGGAACCCCACTGACGCAGGGGTCACCAACCTCCCCTGAGTTCATGTGTACGCCAGGCCAGACTTATGGCAGGCAGAGAAGTCAGAGGGCAGGGAAGAGATTGAAAGGAAGGTCAGATACTGTAAGAAAAGAGGTGCAAAGACAATTACAGCCTCTTATGCTAGTGGGGAGCAACATGCTGATAGTTCCTGAGAATTACTCAGAAATTTTTATTGTAGATTATGGAGATGATGTATGTGAAGTGCTTTGAATGCTTGAAATGTGCATGATATAAACACTAAATTCGGTCATAACCAGAGTAACAGGCAATGATAATAAAAGTTACAGTTGTTTACTGAGTGCTTCTTTTATTACTACAGAAGATTAAGAAATGTGGAGTTTCCTTGTTATGATCAGCCATACAGTTTATAAATAACAAACCATAAATTATCAATTCCCTTAACTGTGAACAACAATCACAATAAACCCCAACAGTCCTTAAGCACCTGAGTTTACACCTCTCATATACCTCCCATTGTTCTTCCCTCAAACATTTTATTTCTTTAAAAGCCAGCCCTGCTTTACTTAAACATTGTTGCCAAGTCCAACCTGCTCATAACTTTTATGAGTGATGATGGGCGACTGGCAAATGTTCTCTCAATGAAATGCTATTCAAAATGTGGTTGTGCAGTTCCCTCAGAAATTGGGGAATTAAATACCTTCATGTATCTAAATATTCTCCAACTGGTAGTGCTCCTAAAATAGCCCTATCCTGAACTTGTTTCAGAAGAAGTATGCAATCTTCTATTCAAGTTCATCATTCTGGATGCCTTGGAGTAAGGAGAATGGTATAACTTGTATTTAACTCATTGGGCACAATCCAGCCTAAATTAAGCACATGCAGCACAATTGATTTCAATGGGAAATTTAAGAACTTGCTTAGTCCTACTAAAGTGTTCACTCCATAGTTGTGCTTAGTAATTGTGTAGAAAGGGAAATAGGGGTGCAATCTCTGGCCCCATTCCTTGCCATTTCATCCCCTCCCTCCCTCACGCACGCGTACGCACACGCACACTTACTTCGTATTTATTTATTTATTTATTTATTACATTTGTGAATAATCGCCCATCTGGCCGGTCACCCAGCCACCCTGGGCGATGTAAGTAACATCTGTAGAGGGAAGCCTGTTGTATCTGTGTAGGTTCCCCCAGTGACTTGGAATCCTGTGTGATCAGGGTTCCAAATCATAGAAGTCTACTGTCATAAGCCAGGACCCTGAACCCTCATTCTCATTGGATCCTGAGCCCTTGTCTTCCAAGGAGATTACAGAGTTAACGGCTCAGGGAGACAACTCAGCCACATATAGGTGTCATGAGCCATGCACCCCTCCAGGACCCAGTTCACCAGAAAGACCCCAGGGTCAGCTCCCCTGCATCCAGAGAAGGCAGTATTACAATCTCAGACTCTGAGGACTCTGGCCATGAGGACACTAGCATACCCCATCCACCCCCATGTTGTCACAGTCTGAGATTGCTAACGCAGGCAATGCCCCTTTAAGCCCCAAGCAGTATGAAGGCAGGGCCAACTAGCTTAACTGAATGGGTTGGAAGAGTAACACATTTTTGTGTGCTCCCCATATATAGGAAGGCTGCTTCTTGTGCCATGGAAGAGCCCTTGGCCACCCCTTTGATCTGCTGATAGAAGTAACTGGCCTGTCTAGCTTGGGGAGCAAACCTCCCCAAGCTAGACAGCAAACCTGAAACAGCTGCACTTACTAGAAGGGCAGGGAAGAGTCAAGTCCAATGAGGCAGAGTCAAGTCTGGTTATGCAGGATGGCAAGGCCAGGTCAGTCAGACCAAGCAGGGTCTGTCAGGACCTTGGACAGATCCATGCTAGCTGGCCTGGAAATCACTCAGATCTCTGCTGGCTGGAGGAGCTGTTGTCTCAGCAACATGCAGTGGTCTACTGAGGCTTTATGAAGGCTGGCTGATCCAGGCCTGCTGTTAACCCCAATTCCTCTGAGGAACTGTCTGTTTCTTAAAGGGACATTGCTTGATTCTGCAGCTGCTGACACCTCTGACAAGGGGGTGGTGAGGACTGCAACAGGCAGGGGGGTGCCCTCTAAGTCTGAAGAGACGAGCAAAGCCATGTTCTCTGGAAGGGAAGGACATGGGACAGCATGATGGCTCACTGCATGATGAAGCCTCCTTTGAGTGAAGGGGAGGATCAAGGCCAGAGAAAGCAACAGCCTTGGGGAAAATTATAATTCTTATGTAGATCATTCTTATGTATGTCTCTTCCAAAAACATGAATATTTTGGTTTGGAGGTCTCTTAGTATCATTCCTTTGATTTAAGGTACTTTCAATTATATCTAAAGTCTCACATTGGGCAATGCTGTTATACAGGGATGTTATATCTAGCATGACTAAGGGCACAATTCTATGCATGTTTAGACAGAAATGGCTGGCTAGGGGATGCTAGATATGGAGCGGTATACAAATATTGTAGATGATGATGATGATGATGATGATGATGATGATGATGATGGGAGTTGTAGGGCATTTCTGTCTAAACATGCATAGGATTGCACCCTAAAATGACTTCTTGACCAATGTCATGAATATCCTCTCTTATATAAAGGAAATCCATGAGTCCCCAAAATATGACAAGTTTAGGATTGAAAGGAGTTTAATAAGTCAATCAGCAATTAATGTTTGTAGAAACCTTTGGTAGTTCAATAGGCCAGATTTTTCTAACTGTATACCAAAAATGAATGTTATTATTATGACTGTATGTGTGTGTGTTTTAAAATCCGTATGCAGATAGCCTTCATAAATGAGGCTTAAAAAAGAAGTTTCCCTAGAGAAGGGCTGCATAGCCCAAAATATATTGGGACTGTGGATATGTGTGTGATTCAATAAATCTTCGGCGCAACTCCAGTAGTCTGCTTTGATTCAATATAAGGCAGCCTTCGCGTGTTCATGCAGGACAGCATAATACCTTAAGCCTCTTTTGATAATAGGTTTTTCCATTGTACTTCACAAGAGGAGGAGGCGCTACAGTGTGCAAGGCAAGTTTGTGACCCAGCACTGCTACTGCCTTGCTGGGGTCTGACCCACCTGTAGGGCTTCTGCGCTGCCTCCTTTCAGACTCAGGCCCAGCAACTTGCCACCCCACTCCCAGCTGCAACAACTTTGGGGACTGGGGTATAAGAGGCAGGCCCCTGCATTGGCGGGACTGCTGCCAGTGGGAGTCGCTGCCAAAGGGGGTGATGCCAAAGGGGGTTGCCCCTTTGGGGGAGCCACTTCAGGGGTACACGAGGGTGAGGGCCTACCCCCTTGCTTGAAAGGCAGGAGGGGGCTGCTTGCTCCAATTGGTGTCTGCTGGATTGCCTGCTCCAAGTGCAATGGGAGGTTAAGGCCACTCTGTATCACCAGAAATATGTGTCTCAAAGAAGGGGGGAGGTGATGGCAGTCAGGGGGGCAGACAGCTGCACCTAAGGAGAGAGGGAACAACAATAGGGTGCTGGCTATCCCTACATTGTCCCCTGACTCAAACGACTTGGATGGCCCTGGCAACAGACCCCCTGGGCTGAAACTTCTGCTGATGAATGCCAGGTCGGTGAGTGATAAAACAGCTGCTATCCAGGAATTGATCCTGGATGAGCATGCCGACCTAGCCTGTATTAGAGAGACCTGGTTGGATGAAGCTGCGGGGGTTAATCTCTCTCAGCAATGCCCTCCAGGGTTCTCTGTCCAGCAACAGGCAGGCAGTGGTCTATTGGAACTCTATCCCCCTGACCAGGTGCCCTATATCACAGTCTGCTGGGTTCGAGTGTGTGTATCTGAAGGTGGGTGCCTGGGACAGATCAGGGATTCTGTTGGTGTACCGTCCACCCCACTGCTCAACAGTCTCCCTGCCTGAGCTAGCCGGGGTAGCCTTGGAATAGTTATTTTCTCTACCCACCTCTACCGTGGCCTTTTCTCTAAGAACTGGTCACCTGCTTAGCAAGGGAGCTTCATCTATACACTCTATTATTGTACTGCTTAGGAGGGTTTGAGGAGAATCCAGGGTTGATTTTTGTTGTTTGCTTGTTTTGACACCATGCCATCCAGGGCTCAAGGGGACCTACAAGGGCACAGCCTACCCTCAGTCCCCTATCACAGCCTTTTCTCTTGAAGCAGAGGCTTGTTGTTTCAGAGCTAGTGTGTCTAGCTCATCCAAGATCCATAAGGTACAAGCCATGCAATCCCAACTGTTCCAGACCAAAAGACAAACTCTCAGATCACAGCAAACCCCCAAGGAAGAGTCCCCTTCTACCTGCTGTGCCTTGGAATAGGTTATACCTGTGATCTGACCCCTTTCCACTCTTTATTTCTGTTTCCTTTCTTGCCATTCTAACTATCCAAGCAAGTTACCCATCTTTCAATCCAGTTATCTCTGAATGCTGCCTACATACGCACTCTTTCTATTTTTTGTAATAAACTATATATTTGATGCTCTGAACTCTGACTCTTGTTTCATTAGCTGCAATTGTTTTAGTACTGTGGGCTAGTTGTTTTATTGCTGGTGTTTGGTGGTTTGATTAATTATTAATTATATTAATTTTTGCTGTACGAGTTTTACTGTATGGGATTTTATTGTTTAATCTGCCTTAGGAGGGCTGTTGTCCTGAAAGACAGTCTGGAAATATTTAAAATACCGGTAAATAAATTGCTAATTCCCCAGCTCCTAAGAAAACCCATCTTTGCTGTAGCGCACCGAGACTCTTGGTTGAAATGTAGTCTTAAGAGTACATGTGTAGGCAAGGACAGAGAGTAACAATATGAAAAATGGCCTATCCTATGAGAGTAGGGCATGGAGCAATGGTTTTAGTTACAAGCAAACAGATTAGGGTTAAACATTACAGAAAGTGCTGGAACATAATTATACAATCTCCTCCCTTGGAGTTTTCCAAGACCAATTTGTACAGAAATTGCAAGGTACGTATGTTAATTACATGTCTCCTGAAGACAATGCACACTGGATGGTCCATTTCCTTCCACATCAGTGGAAGCCACTATATCAGTGTTCTCCAACCTTGGGTCCCCAGATGTTTTTGGCTTACTACTCCCAGCATTCCCCAGTCAGCTATGCTGGACTGGGGCATGCTGAGAGTTCTAGCCCAAAAACTACTGGGGACCCAAGGTTGGAGAACACTGCACTAGATTTTCTAATGTATTTCAAATTTGCAAAAGAACCCATCTCTGCCCTGAATAGAGAATCCTACCTATGCTATCAACATAGGGGAGAATTTCTTATTGATCAACAAATACTTTGGTTAGCTGAAATAAAATTATGTTACCTATGCCTTTTCTCACTGTACAGCTGTAGAATATGTGGTCTGGCATGCTAACAAATGCCAGTGCTATTGAGTTTCTATTCCGCTCTTGTTTCTTCTGGCTTTATGTGGTTTTTATAGTAATAAAATCTCATACAGGATTAGATGGGATGTTTCTTTCACACCTGCTCAAACTTTGTTCTTTCTCTATGATTCTTAGTATCAACTTTGAAGACATTTTCTATATGAATTCTGTGTTTGCAGAAATCATAACTCTGAGAGGAAAAATTACACATTTAAAGAATGTTCAAAACTAGAAAGACATATTTGAAGAACAACACAAATACAAAATGACACAGATTCAGCCAGTGTTGCATAGTGGTTAGAGTGTTAGACTGGGACTCAGGAGATCCAGGTTCTAGTCCCCACTTGGCCATGAAACTCACTGGGTGACTTTGGGCCAGTCACTGACTCTCAGCCTAACCTACCTCACAGGGTTGTTATGAGGATAACATGGAGAGGAGGAGGACTATGTAAGCCGCCTTGGGTTCCTTGCAGGAAAAAGACGGGGTATAAATATAATAAATAAATAAATAAATTGTTGTTCTGTCCATATATTATTGTGGGAGTATCTATTTCATTGGACTTAAGTTGTTTAATATCAGTTTATTATTTACATTTATTAATCACCCATCTGGCCGGCAACCGGCCACCCTTAAAGAGACTTAAGAGTCCAACTTCAGCATTCCTTCCACACGGTTAATCATGTGGAGGGGGAGAGTGGAGCTGTGCCCATTGTCTCCACTGTCACATTCCTGCCATCCATCCATGGAGAGAACTATAGAGGGGAGGCTGCTGTATATGTGTGTGTGTGTGGAGGTGTACCATTTCTGGCCATGGGTTCTGATGATGCTCTGTGATGTAGCTTGGGTTGCAAGGTTCTTCTATGGATCAGATCTTGAGCAAGTGTCAGGTTGGGTCAACTTTCTCAGGAAGCAGGACAGAAAGAGATCAGCACCACGGAAAGCTGCAAGTGGTGCTGGGCTGAAAGCTGGACGGGGATGTGTCTGTAATGTTGCTTGCTTCAATAAGAACTAGAGCAGTGGTTCTCAACCTTTTTTGCCCCATGCGCCCTCTTCACCATGTCTGACTTAATCTGTGCCAGTGTTGTGCCTCCGTTTGACAAGACATTGGGCAGCTGTGCCAGAATGTGTTTGGAGTGGGGCCAGGCGCGTGTCGTTGGCAGCCTGGCCCAGCTGGGCTGCCTTACCAATCAGCGCCTGCTCAAAAGGCAGCTCAAGACGACACACATCAGTCGCTGGAAGCAATTGTTGTCTCTAACAGCTGTAGCTTGACTGCCCCAGCCCGAGACAAGTGATTTACAACTTTTGGAACGACCTTGACTACGCTATTTGCCTGCTCCTGGTTATCTTGTTTTTGGACTTATCTTGTTGGCTTGAACTTTGGACTGTATTGACAACGGCTTTCTCTGAACCAGACTGAATTACAACAGCCATACAATAAGGTGTGATGTCCTATAGATTATGTACAATCTGTAGAACTGTAATTTGTAGAAAGATTGGTATTCCAACAGTTTGAGTCTGTGGTCCCAATTCCCCCCCTGAAACCCTAAAATTCCCCCCTGGTTGAGAACCCCTGGACTAAAGCAAGACTGAGGCTTAAATAGGAAGTAATGACCTTTAACAGCTAACAAAGCAATAGAGGATTTACAATGGGAGGTACAACAAAATGTTGCAGTGCATCCCTAAACCTGGCTACTAGTGCGGGAGACTTTCTCTGAGCCAGGAGGAGAGAGGGGGCCTGATGTCTCCCTGCTTTGCAAGGCTCTCGTAGAATAGGAAGGTTTACCTTCCTTACCTCTGATCTTGGATGGGAGGAGAGAATCCAGTCATACCTTGCACCCAGGCTCCAAAGCTCATGCAGCCTGAGTGCCGGCCAGTGAGCCTTCATTCTGCCAGGATTCCACAGTAGTATAAGGACAGTACACAGGTGTAGTCCTTAAATACCATTCCCTCTGCTATTGGAAGGAATGATTGTTTGGAATTTTTGTGATTTGGCAGGATAGCCAGGCAGAACTTCTTTTAAAATAGTTTTTTTTTTTTTTTAAAACAGGGGAAAGCTACAATAAAAAAAAGAGAGAGAGAGCTTTCCTGAAGCTCTAAAAGCCCCGTTCTTGCTTGCAGCAGTGCAAGGCTCTTAGAACAGTGGCTTTCTCCCCCAGTAGCAATTCCTGAATACTCAGGAGACCACATGAGTGATGTCATGTGGTCTTCTGGGCATTCTGGGAAGCGTTGCCAGGCTAAAAGCCTCTGTGTGAAGAGCCCCGCATCACTGCAACAGCAAGCAGAGCATTTTGCAAGTTAAAAAACAGGAAGAAGACCCCTTGACCACCTCCTGCACTTACAAGTTAAATGAAATACCTGCCTCTCCACTCTCCATTAGAAATTTCATCGAAATTCTCACCCTCCCCACGAAAGAGGCAGAAAAAAACAATGTCTCTTTTGCAAGGAAGGAAGAATTTAATGAATGTTGGGGACAGGGTTCGGCACAGCACTAGCTTCTAATACTAGAAAATTATGTCCTATTTACTATGATAGTAATAAACAGATGAGTCCCCACGTAAGTAGGGACTTCTGTAGAGACAGGTGAGTTATCCAAAGCTTGCCTTGGATTAACTTGGAAATTATCGGAATTTTCCGGGGGGGGGGGGGGAATCAGTAAAACATTTTTTCAAGCCAGTCAGTGAGGCTTGGAAAAATGGCTGACACATCTCCACCACCATTCCCCTTCTCTTTCCTTACCTTTAATCATTGGCAGTCATGGGAACAGCAGCAAAACTGTGCGGTAAGAGGAGGGGAGGGAGGGGTGTTTTTTTGCTTCCCTCCCACCTTGTCATTGCCCTGAGGCTAACAGCATGACAGACAGCAAGAGACTATGAGAGATGTATCTCGCCCAAGGGCTTCTGCAGACTGCAGTTGCAATACTATAATGATTTGCAATAAAATAGTAATTTTATTCTTCATATTTTAGCAGTGTTTTGAGTGAACACTTTGCAAAACAATAATACAGATTAGATTTTTAATTCTTTTTGTGGGTGGATTAAAAAAAAAAACCTTGGTAGATCAGACACTATCCCCCCCCCTTTTTTTTACTATGTAGTGTGGCTATAGTAGTGCAAGAATTTTAATCAGGATCTCTAATATGGAGTCAATGCATTGGCCCAGTAACTGAGTGCTAGCTATCTTGACAGGTAGCTGTTCTGCAGCCTCAGACAGGGGTGTTTGACAAGGACAGCCTGATGTCCTTTTATGTAGGGATACCTGTTACCTGAAGTCCTTTTGCACAGAGTTCCCAGAGACCTAAACTGGGATCTTTGGTATGCAAAGCATGTGCTCTAGTGCTGAGTTATGGCTGCTGCCTTCCTCTGCCTTCTATAGCAAGTGATGGAATAAAGGTGCTGGCTTGAACCAATGATGTAGTAACTACATCTGAGGACTGCTCTTAGAAAATACTGTAAGGAGAAACTAATTTAGATCAATTATGTGATGTCCTTCTGAACTGCCACCTTGTTTGTCATTAGGAAATATTTGAAATGGTAGTGTTCTGCTGAGACAACTAAATAATGGTAGATAAAGCATGCAATTAATATTTTACCAAGCATAAAGTAATTGGTATGTGTCTTAGTTTCCTTTCAACTTTAGGGATGCTATCTCAAAGGATGAAGCAATTCAGCCAAGCTGGCAAATGGGGCTCATGCGTTGTGGCCAGAACAGATGCTCTGCCATCCTTCTTTGGGGTATTAATTCTTATGTAGTCAATCCATCCAAGCATATGATAAGTAGAGCTCAGTGGATTAGGACTTCTTTCTCAAGCTGATCTTCTTGCAAAGTCATTGACTCAGTTCAGCTCATTCAATTTTTAACAGCCTCAATGTAGAACAAACAACATCTCTCGTAGGCTCAGTAGTGTCAGATTTCAAGTGACAATAAGCAACAAGAAAGTGTGGAAAGCATGTGTCTTGTACAGTCTTCAATGACATCTGACTGCCTGTGGCTATTTTCATTGATAACAGCACAGATTATTAATAAAGGTTAGCAATATGTTTGATGTGCACCTTATCCAGAGGTCTGTGGTGTAGTTGCAGTTGACTTCTGCAAGAAAAAAAATCAATGTCTGAGAAAAATTCAGAATTTAACCTTGACCTTTTAAAAAACTTTCAGGTTATGCTTTTGAAATTTGACTTCATACTTTGTATCAGGATGAATTTGAACTCACCTGATCTGCATCTTCAAAGGCAAACAGCCTTTCTTGCTCGACTTGTTATGCAAATGAGAGGAGGACAAGGAAACAGTCTCGAAGGAAAATCGTTTGAGGGTGAACGAGACGCGAACAGCCCTAGCTCGAGGAGAAAAACAAATCGCGATTTTTTGGCAACATTTAATGAAAATATCACAGGTACCATCCAGAGGAGTACATATAGGGTTGTATCCCATGTTGATCTTACTCAGAGTAGACCAATGAAAATGAATCAATATAGTGGTTCCTCAGGTTGTGTACAATACTAATTCATTAACATTACAACCAAAATGGAACACAATTCAACCATGAAAAGGTCCAGTAAGGGTTGCAGCTCTTGTATAAAAACACTGTGTGAATTGAACAGGCTACGTTTTGCAACTCCTTTAGGAACAAAATGGCACAGTTGCAACATCTTACATTAGAACTGACTTTCCCATTCATTTCCCACTCATCAGATGTTACTTGTAAACTGCATACTCACTGCAGTTTCTTCCCCTTGAAGAAACTAACTTTTCCTCAATGATAGACCACAAATCACTTTCTACATGCTTAACATAAAAGTGGATGAATGTTGTTGTAGGTTTATTGCATTCATTATTATTTTGGTCAATCCAAATGAGATGATTTAGATGTCTCTCTTGACTTATGCTGAGAGTCCAAATTCCCCACAATATACCCAGAGTAAGAATATAAAAGTTTCTTGGAAAGGCTTTGAACAAATGTGGAGAAATAAATGAGAGAGCCATAAATCCTCTGCCTTTCTATATTTTGAAAAGGAGAGAATTACATTGCAGCTACATTGCAAAGATAATTCCCCTCCCCAGCAATTTGGATATGAAGTATGAATGGGGATTTTAATTGTAAAACTTGGAAAATTGTTGATGGGAAAATGGGATTTCTAGTAGTATATTTAAAATGTGTGTAGTTATGATCTAGTTTATGGCTCAAGGAATGTATAGATGGCTACCATTTGGATATTCCAATGAATCATAATGAATATATGGCTATGGTCATGCATGCCTTAGTTATGCCCCATTTAGACTACAGTAATGCACTCTACATGGGGTTAGCTTTTAAAACTGCTTGGAAACTTCAGCTGGTTCAGAATGCTGTGGCCAGACTGTTGCCTGGGGCCAGTTACAGGGAGCACATGACTCCCTTGTGTAAGGTCCAGGGCGTGGGCGGCAAGGGTTCAGGGCTGGAACACCAGGGCCAGGGAAGATGGAGGCGGAGACAGGCAGTAGGCCCAAGGGTCAGCACGGGTTCCAGGCAACAGAGTCCAAACAGGGGCCAGAGGCAGAAGGCCAGGGATGGGGACATGGACTCCAGGACTCGACTCGTGAGTCGGACTGAGTCCCCCCTCTGACTCGACTCGGACTTGAGTCCCAATATTTTTAATGGGACTCGGAGTCGAGACTCGACTCGGGACTCGAGACCAAGGACTCTTCAACATCCCTGGGCTGTGCCAGAAGGAGTGGAGAGAAGTGCAATCACCGGCGAAGATTTTATTTTTTAAAATCATTTTCCTAAAATTCAACCTTTCAGACATTTGGGGTTTGGCTGCCTCTGCCTGCCTGTTTCGGGTTCCCAGCCTCCTCTGCCTGCCTGGTCTCTTCTTAACCAGTTCCACAGTTTGAATTGTCCAAGACAAGGGCCTCTGCCTGCCTGCTTTGGGGTTCCCTGCCTCCTCTGCCTGCCTGGTTATTTTGGGTTTGTCTGCCTGGTCAATTCTTGTCAAAATCAGTGGCAGAGTTTTGAAATAAAAAGGCACACTTGTGCCTAGAATTTATTGAAGCCACACATCTGAAGCAGCCTTATTTTGTCGGGTGGAAAACCCATTGATTTTAATAGGGACTCGTGGAGTCAGCTTTGGGAGTGACTCGTGACTTGTGAGTCACCATTTTGGACCAAGGACTCGGACTTGGACTTGAGACTCGGGTCCAAAGACTCGTGACTCGACTCGTGACTCGAGACCAAGGACTCTTCAACATCCCTGCAGAAGGCAGGTCCAGGCAGCAGGCACAAGGTTCAGCACGGGTCAGGGTAACAGAGTCCAGGCAGGGGCCAGAGGCAGAAGATGAGTCAAGCAGAATCCAGGCAAGGGTCAGAGGCAGAGAGACAAGTCCAAAGCACAAACAGAGTCCAAACACATACCAGGCAGAGCAAGGGCCAGAGGCAGAAGCGTAGGTCAAGAGCGGTCACAGGTCAAACACCAGACCAGGCCAGGCCAGGCCAGGCCAGAAACCCCTCCCTCCCCCCCGGTCCTCCTGCAGGTATCCCAGGGAATCCTGCAGGAGCACCGAGATCTCCCCCTGCCCCGCTGCTGCTTGTCAGTGGTAGCAGGGGGGGGGGGAATGGGGGAGTGGCCATAGCCTACTCGTGAGTAGACTGACACAATGTCCACTGCCCAGCTCTGTACCCAACTGAAAAGGCTGGCCACGGTGACAGGCACCTCTCCCCTGCTGGCCCAAAACAGTGATAGGATTGTGCCCGTATGTGTTTCTTTTATTATTGTTTTTGACTACAGGTTTTATGACTGTGTTAACCTCCTTGAGCACCATTTTCTTGGTGGAAAGGCAAGGTACATTGAATAAAAAGTATCACAGAAGTAGCTGCCAAGCCCAATAGGGCCTCCCAGGTTGTGATGTTTAAGGACAGGTGAGTCAAATGGCTCATCCCAGAGGTGTACATTTTTGTATCATGGAGGCTACGATACATGGCTCGTATGCTGCATATAAACCAGGGATGAAAAATTTAAAAGATCTGATTGAAGGGATGTCACCCTTTTGATTCTGTACCTTTTCCCAAGAAAGACATCATAGCACCTTATAACATATGTACAATGCTCCTTCTTTACCATGCACCACACTTCTATATAATGCAATTGATTATGTCATCCATGACCTCAAAAGGCTCCTTCTGTTGAAATTCTTTTGGCAAGTTTACTGTGCTGCCTTAAACAAAACAGCTTGTAATGTCATCCAGACAAAAACATAAAAAAAAGAAAACCAGAGTTTTTATTCCACATTGTACTTGGTTTGCACACGATGAGGGCACCAGTCATCATGTTGGCACTGCTCCTTCCCCCATCCTGGTTTAATTTATTCTACAAGGTAGGAGAATCAAGTTGAGGTAACAGAAGTGCCTGATTTAAAACATTTTGAACATATAGTGTTTCCCCAGCATTTGTAGTGATAAAAGTGCAAGTGGAACAGGAATAACCCCAAATAAGAAGTTTCTAGTTCAGTAGTACCTTCAACAGGATTACACCACAGTGCCACCTGTTCTAATTTTACCAGGATGCTTCCAGATGAACAACTTCTAGTGCTACAAATCAAAAGACATTGTGGAGCTATTCTATTCCATCATTTCCTTGTTAATGGATTTTTAATGCTAAGAAAAGAAATGGAAGAAGTAGTGGGTTACAATTAGGAGATGATGATATCTGGACCACCACCCACCCCCAATAAAATTCCATGAATGAAGCAGAGTGATTACAAAATAAAAACCTCATCTAGAAGCACCCTTAGTCTGTTTATTCTAAGAGAGCAACAATAAAAAATGGGGTAGCACCATGAACAGGAAAAAGAGAAAGAGGGAAGAACTCCAGATGCCAAAAGAGTTCCTCCCTCTTTCTTTTATTTCTTTCTTTTTTCCTCCTAAGAGAACAACAGGAGTTAGGAAAAGTCCCTGTATGGATTGTGAGTTCCAATTCATACTGATTCAACACTTCAGTCCACAAAAGTTTATATGCCATAATAGATGTGTTTGAGATGCCACAAAACTCTTTGTTGTTTTTGCTGTAACAAACACGGCTACCCTTCTGGAAATACTTCCATCATGTTTCCCAAAGTGACTCTTCCCATTGATATCTTACCATTATATTTTATCATTTTTGTCATTTCCCTACTTTTGAAAGAAGAAGTGGAACAGTTTGAAAACTACCGTACACCCCACTCCTACAGGGTCAAGGGCCATAGCTCAGTGGCAGAGCACATGCTTTGCATGCAAAAAGTCCCAGGTTCAATCCCTGGCATCTTGAGGTTGGGCTGGGAAAGGTTCCTCTCTGAGATCCTAAAGAAACACTGACCGTCAGTGTAGACCAGCCTTCTCCCAACCCGGTTTCCTCCAGAGGCGTTGGACTATAACTTCCATCATCCTCAGCTGGCATAGCTGGGGGTGGTGGGAGTTGTAGTCCAACACCTCTGGAGGAAACCAGGTTGGGGAAGGCTGCTGAACATTATATTGAGTTAGATCAGTGTTCTCCAACCTTAGGTCCCCAGATGTTTTTGGCCTACAACTCCCAGCATGCCCCAGCCAGCGTAGCTGGCTGGGGCATGCTGGGAGTTGTAGGCCAAAAACATCTGGGGACCCAAGGTTGGAGAACACTGAGTTAGATGGACCAGTGGTCTGACATGTATAAGGCAGCTTCCTATGTTCCTATGAATGTTGACTATGATGGTAGCCTTGGAATTTATCTACGTTTCATTAGAATCATTTTGTCCATAGTGCATAAAGAATGCTTTGAAGCATTGCTTGCAGCCCAAGTTACTAATAGTTCTCTATTCTTTCAAAATATTTAAAAGAACAAGCGTAGAGGGTGAGGCTTGTTAACTGCAGAGTTAATGAGACTGGATTTCTAAGGGACTTTGTTGATTTATTATTACCATACACATAAACTATGCAGGCAGCTAGTGGTGCCTGTCATTTACATACTGTTAGAGAAACAATTCCTTCTGGTTTTATGGTAGCACAGTAAATCAAGTGAAAGCCAGAAGAATAACAAGGCAGATAACAATGGAATTTGAAAGACATCTTAAGGAAGTTCTTGTAAAAAAAAACTAAGAAGCTGGTGATCTAGGATTTTATCTTCTCTTGACCCATCAGCCTCCGAAGGGGTAAACAATTCTAAAAAGTAGATAATAGCTGAGCTGACTTGTGGGTTATTAAATGTCTTTCTACCTATCCCTCATTGAATTCCAGCACTCACATAATTTGACCAGTTAGTCCTCAAGGAGATAGACAGGAAATTGTCATTCTTCAAAATAACTCAGTGTTTGAATCTTTTAAGATCCAGTCAGTGGTAGAAAAGGGGAGGGAGAAGAAATATCAGAGGGGGATATGCTGGCATTTTATTGTTCCTACATCTGCTCTGTATTAATCCTTCTTTAAAAAACAAACAAACTAAGGGCCAAACAATACATGATATTAAATGCAGTACAATATGAATAGACAAAAATGGTAATTAGAACTAGTTTCTTAACCCACTAATGAAATACATTAAAACTTCAGTCTTAGTTGAGAACCAAACAAAATCTGTGCCCTCTGGAATCCACAAATTGCTCTTTGAAATTGAATTCAATGAACCAGTTAAGGGGTGGCAGCCGCAGTTTGCATATTAAGGATGAGTGCTTTTTGAAAAAGTGATCTGAAAGCATTATGAAATGGCCATTTAGTATGGGCCCCATCTGTTTTAGACTACAACTTCCATAATCCCTGACCATTGACTTGCTGTCTGGGGCTTATGGGAACTGTAGTCCAAAAGATCTGGAGAGCACCAGGTTGCCTGCTCCTGGGCTAGATAAACAAATAACCTGACCTGTTTTGTATAAAGCAGCTTCTTATGTTCCTTACTCTTTCCCCATCATAATCAACCATATAAATTTACCTTTCTCCACAGTTCTAAAGGAGCAAGTTTGGTTGGAAATGTATCTTTCTCTGCAATCACTTCACATATACTTCTTTTTAAAAACAAAACAACAAAACCTCTATTTCATCCCATTTCAAATTCACAAGAGGATCTTGTTTTCCCTCTTGTGAAGAGAATTAAACATATCGGAAATAAATATGTACATTTCTACATCTTTCTGTTTTCCTTATTATTCCATGAAGCGACAGGAAAAGGTAATTTAGTATGTTCCTCTGTCCTTGCACAGGACCTGCCAAACTATCTGTCACTCTTCTGATCAAAGCAGCATATTACTTGCGAAGTATTTTGTGATTAGGCATCTATTTTATATGTGAAAAAAATATTTGCCTGTATATGGGTTGACTCCCACAATCAAGTAAGCCACGGTGGGCTGTGGCATGTGCTGGTGTGGGCAGGCAGTCATTTTGAACCTGGGCGGAGTGCATTAAACAGCCCTTGCATAACCCATGGCCTGTTCTTCAGTTATGTGAGGGTTATTTAACCCTCGCACAACCCATGACAAGCTGCGGCCATGGCTTGAACATTCAAAAACCGCCTGGCATGCACTGGCACACGTCGCAGCCCACCGTGGCTTAAACAAGCCACAGTGGGGTGCAGTGATCATGTGAACTGGGTCTTAGTAAACTTGCTTCCCAGATTCTTGTGAACTGACCACTTTGGGTGTGTTTATGCCTGTGAGTTACCGGTATATGGAAATCAGCCTTCTCCAACCTGCTGTCCTCCAGATGTTTTAGACTTCAACTCCTATCAGCCCCAACCAGCATTGCCAATGGTCAGGAAGGGTGGGGGTTATAGTCCAAAACATCTGGAGGGCACCAGGTTGGGGAAGGCTGATGTAAATGAATCACTGGTAGATATTCATCCCAGAGAGATGATGGGTCCATTGAATGGGTCCATTGAAAGGTATCTCCTGACGTATTTGGTGGTTCCTGCTCTCTGGAATCATCTCACCAACAATTGCCTACAACAAAGTAAATAATAAATAAAATAATAAATCAACCCTGAGATATATTAATCCTTTTCAAATACCCTCCCCGCCCCCATCCCCCAAAATAACTGCAATTGCAGCAGCTCTCAGGAAAACTGCATCTCCCATGGTAGTAGACCCACAACTGTTACCTAGCGTGTCAGAGTCAGGGGAACGAGGAAGGAAATGTGAGGGGGACCTCTCCTCTTGAGCCAATGTAAGTGCGCCTCCATCGCTGTGGTGGTTAGTTTCTCTATTACAAATTAAAGGGAAGGGGACTGTTGTTTAGGTCTGGGGGTTGCCAGAGAAAGCTGTGGGGGGAAGGAGGGGTGTGGCAGAGAAGGATGGATACTTTGTCTGAGCCTTTGCATTGGCTCAAAAAATTACCCAAGTTCTTCTGATTGTGTGTGTGTGTGTGTGTGTGTGTGTGTGTATGGGCGGCGGGGGGGAGAGAACTCAGGAAATTCCATGTTAATCTTGAACTTGAGAAAGCTCAGCTATCTCTAGAAGACAAAAGACAGACTGTTATAACCATATGGCATCTATTTATTAAATTGTGGAAATTATAGTATTGATACAAATATTTACTATAAACCTGAAAAACATTTATCGCTATATTTGTTCTCTTCTGTATTCTATTTGTCTTGTATTTATTTATGCAACAAAGATGTCACAAAACTTCACATTTATTTCAATCATAAAGAGATTCAGAACAAAAAGCAGTCATCTGTTCCTTTTTTTCTAAAAGCAAAATGCAAATAGTACAATATTTGGTCTCAGGAAGATTCTTTGAAATCATGTAGATAAAAACTCTAACTATACTAACAGTATAATACATTATTTATTGCGGCTTAGTAACATGTTTGAATAGTCAGACTGATTACTGTTAATAAACTCAGAGGCCGATGCTGCTATTACATGAACCGATACCAATGGCACACTTTTGTTTTTGTTACAATGATCAACTAGCCAATGGGGCTATTGGATAGCCATTAGGCTATTTTGTACAGTGCCTAGCATATTACGGCACTATGTGAGTACTAAAGATAGCATCTTTAAGAAAACCAAATCACCAAAGTAAATTTAGGATTTTTGAATAGTACTTCCAAATCTGAGTAGGTCATGAACTTTTCTAGCTATTTAGATACCCAACGGGACTAATAAATCCTCCTGGAACCCAATCTCTGTGTTTGTCTGTTTGAAGCTATGTGACCTCCAACGCTTCTTATGGCCAAAGCTATAAAATTGCCCTTTGTTTACCATGCAGATGTTAAGGTATTAACAACGGGCCATTTACAAGCCCCCAGTGGATGCAAAAGCCTTTGTTTGAACACTTGATACGAAAGCAGCTGCCAAGTACAATCTGTAAGAAGCTTAGAACATCAGTGACACCAAATGCTAGAAGCCCCATTCTCCACTGGGGGATCAATAGTGATGTAATGGGCCTCATGACTTTGCACTTGCATTAGAGACCTTCTCTGCAAGCCTGCTTTCTGACAGACAAAAGAGGATAGGAACATATGGCTTTTCCATGCCATATCACACAACCTTTCTTCTCAGAGCAAAAGAGTGTGTCAATCAATATGTTGCTTTCGGCTGCCTGGCAGAGACGCACACTTCAATTTTTAATAGGCCTCTGACAGAGGCACATCTGGTCTCTTCAGCCGAGAGAGCATGACTGGCAGGCTGCCTTTTCCTTACAGGCCTCCCCTTCACACAAGGACACAGGTTCAAGGACGGCAGGAAGAACATTTCAGTCATGGGAAAATTATAGGTTTTCCTGTATCAAACAGTGATGAAGGTGGAATAATGGAGAGACCAAACAGATGAAATACGTATATGTAAGTTGGAGAACTAAGACCATTGCGATGAGTCATATCCATCCTTCTCCAGTCTGGTGCCCTGCAGATGTTTTGGACTACAGCTGGCTGCGGCTGATGGGAGCTGACGGTCAAAACATCTGGAAGGCACCATGTTGGGGAAGGATGGTGTAATACAGGTATATGACTTGGGGAATTAAACTGAAAGTGCCCTACTGAGTTCCTTGGTGTTTTACCACACTGTTAATTATGAAAGGAAATAAAACATATAGTGTGATCCACCACAGGCTAAATTATAATAAATGTTTGAATAGCCAAACACCTTTGGAACCGCCTCCCCAGGGAGAAAAGTATGGGCTCATGTCACTGCTGGCTTCAAAAACAAAGAAACATTTATTTCTGTCTGCTTAAAAATCATTAGCTGCTGCTACTGTGCTCTCTCCCCCCCCCCTCTCTGTGTACTTAAATGTAATGTGTATGTTCATGTTTTATAATATTGTAAGCTGCCTTGTGAGGGCAGTGCACTCTGAAAGGTGGGTTAAAAATCTTAGGCTCACACACCTCTCCTACTGCCTCTTTTTCTAACGCGGCTCCCTCCCATCCCTGTTTGCAGTGTAGGTTTTACTGGTCGCCTGTTTCCAGGGGCCGAGTAGGAATTTTGGTTCATTGTCCTAACTGGCCAGGGGCAATGTTCGTGTTTCGCCTACTCTACACTGTATTTCAGGGTTTGGGTGCTTAGTGGCATTTCAATCTGGTCACATTGGCGGTTAAGTGTGGGATTAGGCATTTTAGGGGCTCGGTGATCATCCTATGGCACCTTTCAGGTGAGAGGCGTGCCCGAGGCTCCTGCCGCCGACTGCCTCACGGCTCGGTTTTGGGGAGATAAGGCACGTCTCTGAGGTCTTCCTACCTCACCTGGCAGTACCTCTCGGTCCGGTCGAGGCTGACTGCAGGAAAGTCCTCCCAGCACCATGTGGTGTTAAGCAAGGAGGGGATGACTTGGATGCCGTCACCCTCCTTGCTGGATGTTTCGCCCTATAGCAATGGTGACCGGCTGATAGCCGGTGTAATTAGTACCCGCACTTTTTTCCCTTCGTAGATGATTCAATAAATGTGGCCCATCACTTTCCACAATTTGTACCCTACAACTGTGTCTGAGTCGTTATTTCTCCTCTACGCGCGCAAATGTAATTTGTATGTTCATGTTTTATAATATTGTAAGCTGCCTTGTGAGGGCAGTGCACTCTGAAAGGTGGGTTAAAAATCTTCTAAATAATAATCTTTTAAATAAATAACTATGAAATCTGCATATTTTGAATATGCCTATATTTTTCAGAGTAACAGTAAATAACCAAAGTATTTAAAGTACCTTGATCCTGTCATATTTCACTAACAAAATAGGTGTGTGGATGACTCTGGTTCATCCTCAAGACTCCACTGACAAAGTCAGCTCTGACATGGAAAGGCATTTGCCACAATATGTAATGTCACGGGAGCAGCAGTGCATTATGGGCTGTTTCATTTTTTAGCCTCTTGAGAAATACATATTGTGCATTGACCACTTCTCACAGTGAAAGAAACACAGGCCTCTTTTCCATGAGTCCTTTTATCCTAATGGCATTTACCATCCTCTTCATTCTGTTTCCTGCCCTGAAAGGTATCTGACAGATCAGATATTCTTTCTGTTTCCAGTCCGCTAGGCACAAAATAGTAACATTTACAGTAGAGGAATATAATGTCTTTCCCCCCTAACCACCCACATTTATTAATAATACATATAGATTTATTGCTTTCTTGAGGAAAACTCTTTCTCCTAGCATCTAGAGCAGTGTTGGGCAACTTGTGGCCCTTCAAAACATGGTTTTGACCTACAACTCCCATGGTCCCTCACCATTGACTATACAAGCTAGGGATGATGGGAGTTGTGCTCCAAAACATCTGGAGCACCACAAGTTGCCCACCCCTGCTTAGAGTGCATGCTGGGAGACCAGGTCCTCCTGTAGGTGTCTTTTATTATTATTTATTGAATGTTCATACAGTAATACCTTGGATTGCAAGTAACTTGGTCTGAGAGCATTTTGCAAGACAAGCAAAAATTTTAAATTTTTTTTTTACTTGATAAACGAGCAAGGTCTTGCAAGACAAGTAGTGTAGGGACATAACCTCTCACCTCGAGCGGGCGTAGCGGGCCCAAATCAGCCCCGCTCATGCCCACCACTCGCTTTGATATAAGAGTGTTTTGGATTACAATCACGGTCCCAGAATGAATTATGCTCTCAATCCAAGGTATTACTGTACTATCCTATTGCCTGGCCCAAATCCTTACTTGGATTGTATGACATTCCTTTTCCTATTTTGATATCTAAGATGAGTTAGGGAAGTTTGGTTTCCCTTTAGCTGCTTTAACTTTGACCCTGTCCTGCAGAGATCCCAATGCAGCCATGATCACTGTTTCGCTGCTGCTAATGGCAGCAGGGAAACAGCAGTCTTGATCAGGAAGCGTGGGACGATGCTTTAACCTGCCTACCCCCAAATGATCCTGATGCAGCCAAGGTGTGTGTGTGTGTGTGTGTGTGTAGGCCATTTGTGTCTGAAAGTTGTGTTTTTGTGAAGGGTGTCTGTATGTGTGTGTACAAGTGAGGGGGGACATTGTGTTTGTGCGTGTGTGGCTCCACATCTCCTGGCTCTACCCACCACTGTGGACCCTGAAGGATTCCCCAGCCACTGATATGGGCAGACTGGGCTTCCACCTGAAAAAGCTTCCCAGCCCCTCTTTAGCATGAGTTTTGGCTGGGTTGTTTGCTTGAATTGGCTGCTGGTGGTGTTGCTTTGCAAGCATGATTCTAGCCCCAGGGCAGTGGTGGGTGGTTCAGCCTTGCAGCAGCAGCAGAGTAGAGTAGACTAGAGTCCCTTCTAAAAATCCCTTTGGTTCTAGGGATTTTTGATACTCTGAACTGAAGACTTGACAAGATAAAGAAATGGGTATGTACCCTTCAATAACTGGGGCTTTCCCTTGAACTCAATGTTGTTCTACAGTTACAGAATATAACCAGTGTCAGTGCCTTACCTCATGTTCCGCCAGCTCTCTGGTCCATCAGCAAATCAAACACATTGAATTCTGAGTGGTTTGCTGTCTAGGATGAAGTTCTAGCCTGAGCATGGGTGGCTGACCCCAGAACCCAATAGGGATACACCAGGCCTTATAAAACCTTCACATCCAAGTCAGCTCCTCAATCTGAGCAACTGATTTCATTGAATAGCTGCACAGACTGCCTTGCCCATGGGGGAAGTTTTTTTTTATTAAAAAAATGCTATTTTCTTATTTATCTATGTAGACTTCAAGAACACCCCTTCCCTTATACTGTAGGTATCCTATATACATTAAATGATACATTATACTTGTGCTTGGAAGTCAATGGAGAGCAACCATAGTTAGGGAGCAGGCCACTGCACTTTGAATCAGATGACATTTCTGAGTGGCACTAAGGGCATCCCAAGGGCATTACAGTAGTATAGCCTTAAGTTATTTGCTTTCATGTACTTGCGCTGCTGAAGGCTGATTTTATCAGGTGACTGACCACCTCTCACTTGGACATGTCAATCAGCTATTAAACTGTAGGAAATAAGAGTCACTGACGATGAGTCACTGTTAAAAACTACATTACAAATCATCATTTTTATTGCCAGTACATCAACTTACAAATAAACCTTCTGTTTGCCTCCCAAATATTATCTGTATAAGCTCTGCTTTTCCCACCCAGCCATCAGCGATAGTATTGTGGCATATGGAACTGCTGTCTTTTCTACTCTATGTAGGTCTCAGTTAACACTGATAATGCTAAACTGAATTCAGTTGAAATTGTAATGCTGACCAACATGGCTTATGTGATTAACAATATAGTGCTGGAATACTGCTTATCCGCTGATAAATCTTTTTGGGCGTCTCTAGATTTCATAGATCATAGAGTTGGAAGGAGCCTACAAGGCTATCGAGTCCAACCATTTGGTATATATATATTCTTCCCTTGCACCAAGCATTAAACTAAGCTAGTGAGTGCAAAGGACCTTACAAAAGACTCTTTATCAAGCGAAATAGAAAAGTACCCAATTCATTATTGTGTACAGAATAAAACCCCTTTCATACAACAACTGCATGCAGAATTAATATGTGGAGGGGGAGTCGGATTGAACCCCTGACCACTGCCCATTGATCCTAGGGTTGGAATGGAGTATATCATCAGGCGATCACTCGTGACCGAGTAAGATTGTCTTCCAGGATAAAAATTTACAAAAAGGAGATTTTAAAAGGAGGAAATTCTAAAGAAAATTGTGTAGACTCTAGCGATGGGTCCGTAAGTGACTGTGGAGGCCAATTCTAGATCCACACAGCTTCCCACAGTGAGGACACAGGTTACCAGATGGAAGATGGTCCTGTAAAGGATTCATTTGATGTGCTTTTCGCTTAGCACGTTTCTCCTTTTCACCTTGCACTCGGGCTTCTTCAAAGTCCATAGAACCTTTGTGAAAGGCCAACCTCCAGTTAGATCGTTCATGGGCCTGAGCTTCCCAGTTTTCGATGTTTATATTGCATTTTTTAAAATTAGCCTTATGAACATCTTTAAACCTCTTATATTGACCACCGATATTCCGGTTTCCATCCTTGAGTTGGGAATAAAGTAACTGCTTTGGTCCTCTCCACACAATCGGGAACACTGCATTTTTCTGGGTTGCCTATCATACATACTCAGCCTATGCATGTACATGTGGCATATATGCAGAGTTTGCTCTGACCTTATGCATTGTTTTTATAGATCAGTGGAAAGGCAGTTTGATGGTTGAGTGGGTGGGTGTAATCTGTCTTCATCTCCACATGTTGATTCTATGCCCAGTTGTGTAAAAAAGGCTTTTGTATGTACATCTAAGTCATGGGAGTGGGTGGGGCTTTTTGGCAGGGCCCCACTCCTTTGACACCATCCTGCTCACCAGGCTTGGTCCAGGGGGCAATCCAACCCACAGAAGAAAAGTGGTTCTCCCACCATCTTAGATAGGAATGTTAATAGGAATGCAGGATGGTTCACGCAACAGTCTGCATTTGCTCTATCTAGGGATGAACAAATGTCATTTTTTCTTTCCTCCGCATTCAGATTGTTTAAATCTCAAGTTCTTTCCATCCCACACATGAAGAAATTTGCAACTTATGGTAAATTCTTATAAAAAATGAACTGAAATGAAATTTTCACCTATCTACACTGGCCAAATTTAATACGTAGGTACACTTATTCCCAGCATGGAGAGCAAATGAGGAGCCTGTCAGAAAAAAGAGGTGACAATCCTAATTCAGCACTAACATGGTTGAATACACAGTGATTCAAACACAGATCTTTAAGGACCAAGCACTCCAAGCTCTGGGCCTGGATGGACAAATCTGACAGTTTTGGTTCTTCCCACATTCATTGTTTTTATATCTCAAGTTCTTTCCAATCCAAATATGAACAAATTTGCAGTTAATTCTTATAATGAACTGAAACAGAATTCTCACTCATCTCTAGATTTTCACCTATAGAATCCCAAACAGCCTCTTTCTTGAACTGGGTGGATTGAAGCTCCCCCTTCTGCAGTTTGGTCACTCTTTATTCAAGCAACTAGCAGTTTCCACTCTAAGAAATGCCTTGAGTGCCATTCTTTGGTGGAAAGGTGGGATACAAATATAAATAAAGAAGAAGAAGAAGAAGAAGAAGAAGAAGAAGAAGAAGAAGAAGAAGAAGAAGAAGAAGAAGAAGAAGAAGAAGAATTTGATAACTCTTCTGAAACAGACCTTATTGTAGCCATAGGATGGGCTTTTGCTGAGGAACAGTACAGTGCTTTTTCAGTGCATTTAAAAAAACTTACAGTGCAATCCTGTACATGTCTACTCAGAAGTAAACCTCATTCACTTCATTGGGACCTACTCCCACATAAGTGGGCATAGGACTTCAGCTTTAGGATACTTTTAATACACGAAGTGGGGTTTATTGTGAATTTGCCAGCACTTCATGATCATTTTCTTAGACTTCTGGAAGATATTAAGAGTGCCGTGAAATATTCAGTGAGGGTCCTTTTGTTTATGAAGGCACACTGGTACAGTGTAACAGCATACTTTCCAAAAGATAAACCTTAACAAAACATCTCATTAACCTATCAACGTAGGGGTGTTGGGTGGGGGAATGCATACCTGTGTTTTCTACTGGGATGCAAAGTAACATAGGGGTGTTCAAATGATCACATACAGGCCTGTGGCTTATGCTGGCTCAGCTTGTCTGAGTGTGGAAAGCTAAGCAGGGTCAAGCCTGGTTATTACTTGGATGGGAGACCCCTCCTCTAGTTTCCTGCATTGAGCAGGGGGTTGGACTCGATAGCCTTGTAGGCTCCTTCCAACTCTATGATCTATGAAATCTCTATGCATACATTCAACATGTGTAGGGGGAGTCCCACCCACAACATCATGCATTCCACTAGCCTTACTCCTGACACACATGCATTCATTATGATGTCTGAAAGGGGAATCAAGCCACATACAGCTTTATGAACATCGGCTCTCCCTCCGATCAGGAACTTGGCATAACCGGGTTCCTAACTACAGGAGAGCTCATAGATGTACAATGCAAATGTCAGGGGTGGGGCCAGTGGGTCACATGACATTTTGGGTGGGGCCATTGAATGTGGTCCCCCTCCCCACTCCATGTGCTGGTGGAGAAGGGGCTTTGAATGCCCCTGATGTCTAAGTAGAAGAGACAAAAGTTTAGTAAGTTGATACCTTACTCATCTACAGAAAGTTATTTATTTTTTATTTATTATATTTATTTATTATATTTATACCCCACCTTTTTTCCTGAAAGGAACCCAAGGCGGCTTACATAATCCTCCTCTCCATTGCATCCTCACAACAACCCTGTGAGGTAGTTTAGGCTGAGAGTCAGTGACTGGCCCAAAGTCACCCAGTGAGTTTCATGGCCGAGCAGGGACTAGAACCCGGATCTCCCGTCCCAGTCCAACACTCTTAACCACTACGCCACACTACGCCTTTGGGACTCATTCACATGGCCATTTCAGTCTGTGGCAGCCATATTCATTTAGTCAGCATGTATCTGTGGTGCCACAGGACAAGCAGCTGATGTGAAAGCCAACCACTGTTCCCTGCCACATAGTGAAATGAGCTCCAGTCTACACATGGTAATCAGCAGTGGTCAACTTTCACACAACCAGCTCAGTAACTATTCAGGTAAAAGTTGGCATGGGCTTGACTAAACTATGACTGCCACAGGCTCCAGTGAGAGTCATGTGATTGAGTCCTCAGTTTCTTACAGGGAGGTCATGGATTTATGTTTAATGTCTTTGGTCTTATTAGGGTAACCAAACATAAAGGAGAACTGGGTTCCTGTAGTATTGTAGAAGAACAAAGTTTGGCGGATGTCATTCATGTCACCTCAATGGCCAAGGAACACTTTTGTACTTTCTTCTTTAAAGGTACAGGAGCACTGTCATTTGGCTACTGTAGTCCAGGCTTCCCAAACCTGGTGTCCTCCAGATGTTTTGGATTCCCATCACCCCTTTCCACTGGCAGATGAGAGCTGTAATCCAAAAATCTGGAGGGCAACAGGTTGCTAGTCAATTCCTTTGGATGGGAGAAAACCAGTTCATTCCATTTTCTGCAAACACCATAAAAAAGACTTATAGCAGGAGAAATACAATGCTAATTCTAAGGCAGCATCATTATAAACCTGATCATAATCTCCCAGGTGTGGGAGCCAACTGTGCTTGCTTGTTAGTTTTAGGAGACACCCTTTGGAGATACGGGTTCTAGTTCCCGCTCGGCCATGAAACTCACTGGGTGACTTTGGGCCAGTCACTGACTCTCAGCCTAACCTACCTCACAGGGTTGTTGTGAGGATCAAATGATTATGTAAACCGCCTTGGGTTCCTTGCAGGAAAAAAGGTGGGGTATAAATATAATTAATAAATAAATAAATAAAATGTGTTCAAAGGTACTCTTTTTTTTTTTAACCATCATTTCACATATTCCAGGGCTGAGCTTATAGGTTACAGGACTTAGCCTTGGGTGAAACTAAGCTCTGCTTCTAAAATTCCCTAATATGTCCCACACTCTGTTGCTTTGCTAGAAGAATCCAATTACTCCAGTTTTATTAAGTCTTTTAGCACTGTAGCTACTAGGAGCTTTGTAGTTCAGCTTCTTTTCCAATTACTGTCATAAAAAAGCATTCTTCTCACAGAAAGCCAAAGGTGTTTTTAATATTGCTCTGTTTTGACTGTGTGGCTGGCAGCTTATAACCTTTGAACTTTGTCTAATGCTTCTTTAAGATGTGCCTGGAGACTCATGCCTGGCGTTCCTCAGTGATTTGGGGAGTGCCCCGTGGCAGTTGCCAAAGGTTTGGCCCACGTTGGCCTGCAAATTCTGACTCTGATTTGTGCTGATGGTTTTCCTTCAGAGCCCATTTGGCTTTCACAAGCCTCCTGAGTGCATGAGATAATGTGAAACAATGGCTGCTTCATGCTGGCTGGGGAAATACTGCAGGCCTGCCAGTTGCAAATGACAAACTGCATACAGCAATACAGCATGCACACTCATTCTGTTTGTGCCTATGTTGCAAAATAACAGGTTGATCGCCTTTCACTTGGGCCCGACCAAGAGAGACATAACATTTCTTGCATGTACAGCACAGATGCAGTGTGTGGCAATATCCTTGTTTACCCTGTATATAAATGCATGGGTTGTGTGCCCTCTGGCCCAGCTCCTGACTTCCACATATTCATATGAAATTGTAAATACAATCCATGTAGGTTCAATGTGTATGCACACAGGTTTTGTTCACAGCTTCAGAAGGACATGTGGCGGTCAAGGGTGCATGGCCCAGCAGGCCTGTTACCACCACGCTCCCCTCCGTGTGCTCATGTCCATGGGTTTGCCACATGAGCAGACCTAGTATCTGCCTCACCTCCAATGAGGAAAAACAGGTGCTAGTCTGTAGCTTGTTTGCTGTTGCTTGTTTAGTTAGTTAGCTAGTTAGTTAGGGCCAAATGAAACATTCTGCTAATCATGCATAGTGTCTGGGGAGGCCAGTGACTCCTATTTTGGTGGGGCTCCTTTTCCATTGCAGGTTTTGCAGGTTTTATTTGGAACTCCATAGGAGCTGTCCATGGTGCTCCATGGTGGCAAACCTATTTTGGAGATGAGTTCAGCACCACGGATATCTCCTATGAAGCTCCAGCATGGCTGGGTTCAGATAACACAATAACCCACGTCTCAACAACAACTCACTGTTCAATGACAACCCACACTCAACCCTTGAGTGTGGGTAATCATGTTGTCTGAACCAGCCAGCGCAGTGAAGCTACCATTGTGCTGCTCCTTCCATTGGCTTGGGAGGCAAACTGTGCATATTTCCCTCTGGTCACTCTCTGTCAGCACTGAAGTGGTCAGAGGTAGTGTCTGTGTGTACCATTGTTGCTCAGGTACCCTGTGGGGGAAGAGCACAATACCTGTGCACCAGCCCTCCCCAGAGATTTCAGTTTTAGTTCTTTTGTTTGGTGTTTATTAATGTTTTATTAATTTTGAGGGGGCTCTTTCATTCCATTCACATGGCCGTTTGAGGTGGCGGTCTATAAGAATCTTTAAATGAAATAAAAATAAATGAAATAAAGATAGATATATATTATCTCCTACACTGCTGTCAGTCAGTCAGGCGATCACTCGTGACCAAGTAAGATTGTCTTCCAGGATAATAATAATAAAAAAAGAAAATTTACAAAAAGGAGATTTTAAAAGGAGGAAAATTCTAAAGAAAATTGTGTAGACTCTAGCGATGGGTCCGTAAGTGACTGTGGAGGCCAATTCTAGATCCACACAGCTTCCCACAGTGAGGACACAGGTTACCAGATGGAAGATGGTCCTGTAAAGGATTCATTTGACGTGCTTTTCACTTAGCACGTTTCTCCCTTTCACCTTGCACTCGAGCTTCTTCAAAGTCCATAGAACCTTTGTGAAAGGCCAACCTCCAGTTAGATCGTTCATGGGCCAGAGCTTCCCAGTTTTTGATGTTTATATTGCATTTTTTTAGATTACCGATAGCCTTAAGAACATCTTTAAACCTCTTATATTGACCACCGATATTCCGCTTTCCATCCTTGAGTTGGGAATAAAGTTACTGCTTTGGGAGACGGCAGTCAGGCATTCGAACAACATGACCGGTCCACTGAAGTTGGCGTTGAAGGATCATTTTTTCAACGCTAGTAGTCTTTGCTTCTTCCAGTACACTGACATTTGTTCGCCTATCTTCCCAAGTAATTCGCAGGATTTTCCGGAGGCAACGTTGATGAAATCTTTCAAGGAGTTGGAGGTGACGTTTATAGATAGTCCATGTTTCACAGGCATACAATAAAGTTGGTAATACAATGGCTTCATAAACCAGTGTTTTGGTCTTCTTACAAATATCCCGATCCTCGAACACTCTATGTTTCATTCGAGAAAACGCGGCACTTGCGGAGCTCAGACGATGCTGGATTTCACTGTCGATGTTAGCTGTAACAGAAAGATAGCTGCCAAGATAGAGAAAATGATCGACATTTTCCAATATTGTCCCGCCAAGCTGGATAGATGGCATCACCAAAGGGTTAGCTTGCACTTGCTGATGAAGCACTTT
Source organism: Shinisaurus crocodilurus (assembly GCA_021292165.1). Classification (NCBI taxonomy): domain Eukaryota; kingdom Metazoa; phylum Chordata; class Lepidosauria; order Squamata; family Shinisauridae; genus Shinisaurus; species Shinisaurus crocodilurus. The sequence goes on from CM037876.1 coordinate 45,340,279, forward strand.
GGTTTTTTTGATGTTAAGTGAGAGACCAAGTTTTTCGTATGCTTCTGCAAAAGCATTTAGGATAGTTTGGAGATCATCCTCTGAATGTGCGGAGACCACATTATCATCAGCATACTGAAGTTCCACAACGGAGGTTGTAATTACCTTACTTTTTGCTTTCAGCCTGCTGAGATTAAAAAGCTTTCCATCTGTTCGATATATAATTCCCACACCGGTGGGAAGTTTCCCCTCGACAAGATGTAAAATCATGGCGATGAAAATAGCAAATAATGTTGGGGCAATAACACATCCCTGTTTAACACCTGATCCCACTTTAAATGGAGCACCATGAGAGCCGTTGTTGTCCAAGAGTGTAGCCGTCATGTTGTCATGGAGAAGTCGCAACACTGCTGTATCCCCCCGCCGGTGCAAATTTGGTCTGCCAGCATATCTGCATGCACAAGACCCTCTTTATTAATATAGATATGAGCTGGTTAGAAGTTCAGAACACACATTCCCTTAAACACAATGCTCTAGACTGGAGGCAATTTATCTATTGCTGCTATTCAGCTTATGGCTATGCATAAGAATATGCATCTGTAAACTGACCTTTTATTATAAAGATGCTGGCATTCTCCATAGCACTGGAGGTTGTAGGGAAAAGACCATTTTAAGTTTGCTTTTAAAAAATAATGGGGGAGGGGGATATAGATCACGTTTTCTCCAGTATCTACAAATCAGTAATCTTGTGACTATGATACACAAAGCAATCACATGGGCTGCTTCTGTCTTTGGGCTGCTGTCTAGCTGTCCAACGTGGTTAGCAAGGAAGAGTACATCATCATCATAGAGCCTTCCATATCATTCCACACTACCCTCACTAACATGTCCTACCCTGACAACTGGTATCATCCTGGGATTCAGGCATAATAGGAGTAGGCCTGAATAGGAGCAGTTTCATGTTTCCCCGACCACTGGAATATTTATTGATTCATTTGCCAGTACTTATAAACCACTTACAACTACAGATTTCAAATAATAAAAACATAAAAAATATATACAGTAAAACCAATACACAGAATCAATATATTGTATCTACATGTCTATAAGATGAAAATACATAAAATATCTAAGGAAATGTGGGTTGGACCATGCCTCAATCCAGGCATTTGGGTTGGATTCAGGCTTAGTCATACTTAGAATAGAGCACTGAAATCAGTGGGACTTAAGTTAGTCATGACTAGCGGAAGTCCCATTGATTTCAATAGGTCTGCTGTATGTATGATTCCATCTGGATCCAAATCTTTGTCTTTCTTACCCAGACCTTTATTTGGGCACTGGGGCCATCCATAAGATTTGTGATGCCTTCTGTTTGATTGCCAGCCCATGAGGAGAACAGGGAACAATTTTTCTCGAAAAGCATTACAGATTGTTCTTACCTTGCACTGAGTTTAGCCTGTCTGTTTTTTCCTGGTTTCTTTCCCCAAATGGGCAGGGTTCTGGGGGGAACAGCTTTCCCCTCCCCATTCACCCGCAGAAAGGCCAAAACACAATCTTGTCAAGAGATTCTGGTGCTTCCATGCCAAATAAATAATATACAGCACTGTCCTCCTTAAAATATGTTAAGTACCATCATGCTGACTTAAATATTTATTTAGGGCCAGGGCTGTATTGGGAGCTGTAAATAAAGAAATGGGGGGGGGGGCAGGATAAATCATTTCTGTTATGTTTTGCCTGTCTGGAATAGTTCAGGGAGATCAGATAATGATTTGACTGAGTGACATTATATATATATATATATATATATATATATTTAAAAAAACAAAAACACCTTACTGCAGCTCTCTTGCCAAATGGACTCTTATTGATCCTAGATTTTGCCTTGAGAGAAGTATAGACTTTGCCCTTCCTTTCCGTGCTTTGGTACAGTTCAATATGTATATTTTGTAAATCATTGTCTTCTCGAACAAGCCACACTAGCTATGAAAGAATATTTCAGAGTGCTTATCTTTAACTCTTCACATGCCTTGTTTTGAATGGCAGCTAATGTACTTCATTAGGCATATATTGACCTTCTTTGTGAACTTGTGAATTGTTTGTTTGTTTGTTTATTTATTTATTTATTATATTTATACCCCACCTTTTTTCCTGAAAGGAACCCAAGGCAGCTTACATAATCCTCCTCCTCTCCATTTTATCCTCACAACAACCCTGTGAGGTAGGTTAGGCTGAGAGTCAGTGACTGGCCCAAAGTCACCCAGTGAGTTTCATGGCCGAGTGGGGACTAGAACCCGGATCTCCCGACTCCCAGTCCAACATTCTCACCACTACGCCACACTGGCTCTGTTATAATTTCTTTCCCACTATGAAGTTTGAAATACGAGTTATCCTTATTGGCAGCGCAGGAGGCATGGAGTCACTTTAGAGCATAAACAGTGGCTGTTACGAAGTACCCCTGTTTTCTGCTCTTTTGGAATGGGAGCTTGGAAAGAGAGGCTCCACCATTATTAAAAGATAGGCATGTGCATGTTCCAGGCAGAACTGTGTACATGAACTATTGCAAGCACCTTTTTGGTGCATCTAGTGGCTCCAATTTAATCCCATGACTTGGTGGATATCACTTGCAAAATTGTAGATCATGCCTCAGGCACTTGTCAGGAGGTGTCCACCAAGCAAAGCTTTCAGCAGTATATTAATTTTACCCCCTTGCCTTAAAATTAGTTTTAAGAGCCTTCAGCTATCATTCATATCTCAATACACAATAAAGAAATAATCAATTAAGCAGGGATACCAGAATAAAGCGGGAGAGAGGGGTGGACAAACAAAGGGAAAGTGTAATGGAATACTTAGAGGACACACCAGACAAGAGACAAGACAAGAACTTTATCATCTTTCTCTAACAAGACAGAACAGCCACTGCAAACTCCCAACTCTGCCCTGGTACAACTAAGTCCAGTGCCACCTAGGGATTAAACTGTGTAATGACACTATCCAAGCAAAAAGAGTGTGTGAAATATAAACAATTGAGAGGGGGAAAGAGAGAAGAAAACAAAAAAGAAATAAAATACAGTTGATTTTCAGTAAAGCCATCTTTTCATGCTGCATATACGTACTGTATATTTACACAAAATTTCCCCATTTTTATACCTCTCTTCCAGATAGTTAAATACACATTCAACCTTTCATGTGCATGCCTTTCTATTATATCATGTAAATGCAGTTCTTGCTTTTCTGATTGTTAAGCAGGGTTTAACACAGACTTCAACAGGAGCAAGAGGAATATATCTTATGCTGTAATTTCAGAGTGGATATTAAGTCTTTAGCAGCTACTAAGAGCAATGAGGATATTGAATCCTTAGTAGTTGCCAGTGCAATAATTTCCCCAATGAGATGCTCTGAGAATTCAATACGGGAGAATCTAAATAATGGCACCATCATAACATTTAATATCCATATAGGACCTCTGCCTTGCATTCATTAAGATCAATTAAAGTTCACCAAAGGCCTAGCTTCCCATTAATTTTAATATGTCTACTACTAGCATGCCTGGCTTATATATGTGTCTCTTTCAACACAATGCTGAAGTTGCACATTTATATGCCTATTATATTTATGGTAGGAGTTCTATAGCCATTGACTGCTTGGACACAACAATATTGAACTTTCAATCCTAAATGTTAAACCTCAAACTATATGCTAAATCCTTCCCTCAATGGGAGGCCTTACCTCTCCACAGCATCTCTCCCAATCTCATTTTCTCTGCAGCTGGACTCAGATACCATAACTTAGCCTTGCTGGAAGCAGGGATGGGGACTCGGACTCGAGGACTCGACTCGTGAGTCGGACTGAGTCCCCCCTCTGACTCGACTCGGACTCGAGTCCCAATATTTTTAATGGGACTCGAGACTCGACTCGGGACTCGAGACCAAGGACTCGTCAACATCCCTGGGCTGTTGACGAGTCTTCTGGCTGTGCCAGAAGGAGCGCGATCACCGGTGAAGAGCGCATGGAAGCGAGGCGCGCCGCTGCTCGGCCACTATGGACAGCTACGAGGAGCGCAGCCCCAACGATGTGTTGAGATTTATTTTGATTGATGTGTTGTTGTGGGGGGTTTGGGTTAGGGTCAGACATTTTGGGTTTGGCTGCCTCTGCCTGCCTGTTTGGGGTTCCCAGCCTCCTCTGCCTGCCTGGTCTCTTCTTGACCAGTTCAACAGTTGAATTGTCCAAGACAAAGGGCACTGCTTGTCTGCCTGTTTGGGGTTCCCAGCCTCCTCTGCCTGCCTGGTCTCTTCTTAACCAGTTCCACAGTTTAAATTGTCCAAGACAAAGGCCTCTGCCTGCCTGCTTTGGGGTTCCCTGCCTCCTCTGCCTGCCTGGTTATTTTGGGTTTGTCTGCCTGGTCTGTTCTTGCCAAAATCAGTTGCAGAGTTTTGAAATAAAAAGGCACACTTGTGTGGCTTAAATAAATTCTAGGCACATCTGAAGTAGCCTTATTTTGTTGGGGGGAAACCCCATTGATTTTAATAGGGACTCGTGGAGTCAGTTTTGGGAGTGACTCAGGACTCGTGACTCGTGAGTCACCATTTTGGACCAAGGACTCGGACTCGGACTCGAGACTCGGGTCCAAAGACTCGTGACTCGACTCGTGACTCGAGACCAAGGACTCTTCAACATCCCTGGCTGGAAGAAAACTTCCCAGTAAACTCTGGGAGAAAACTTGCAGCCATGGGGATGATTCAGCTCCTCTCGGTGCTCCGTTTGCTCTAAAACTGGAAGCCCACCTCCTGCTTTGTACATAATTCGGCTAGAGCCAGGTTTAAATAAATGGCTGCTGCCATTACATCTAGTTGGAGCATGAGGCCCAGGCTAGACAAGACGTGTGACATGTGTTTATATACGTATCTTCCGGTGAGTTGTGGACCTCTGCATCTGTTCCAATGTGAGGAAAAAGGCAGCTTGAGGAAGGGAGCAATTTTGAGGGGGAGAATCAGTGGAGAAGGGGGAAGTGTCAAGCACCCTCCCCCCTCCTTCCCTCAGCTGTTCCTCTGTTCAAACTCACAGCCTTCCAAGGCTGCTTTTGGTTATGCACAAGCACACACAATATGTTGGGGGGAATATACATGCAACTGCATGTTACGTGAAGCTTACCTTAGGGCGCCACTGCATGTTACAGTTGCTCTGGGAAACCCTGGTGTTATATCAGGGTTCTCCACAGCACATATGTATAACAGGGTAAGTGACACATGGCTCACGCATACACTACCCCAGCCAATTTTGCAGCTGCCACTGCCCCACCGCCTCTGCGTTTGCAGCAGGAAACCATTACAGAGAACTAAAACAGTCAAATGTAGCTTGTTCTCAAGCTCAATTTGATGTTTTTAGCACTCTGAAGTGGTTTGTCACTGAAATTTGATAGCAAACTACCAGTTGGGTTTTATTTTTGCTGCAGCCACAAATTTTGGCAGTGGAGGTAACATGAGGCCTATGGGCTGTGTGTTGCCCACCCATGGCCTAGGAAGGCATTTACCTCAATAGTAGCCAGCCAGCAGACCTTAAAGACTTCTATCAGCTTTAAGTAGGCGACATGGGCAAAAGCTGAAGGAACAAAAGATGAGATCTCCAAGAATCCTGTCCAATTCATCAGGTGACATCAACTCAGGAAGCAGAGGCTGTGGGAGCAGCAGTGAGGTGTTGGAAGACAGAGCTATGGATGCTACTTTGCTGTCCAGCTGCCTTGCTGTCCTCAGAATGGGCTGGAAGATGCTATCCCATCATCAGTGTTGAAGTAAGATTCAACTATCACTGTGGTTGACCTATGTAAGTGGAATGGGGGATGCCATTTTATCTATCTCCTCAGGCAGTAAAATATCTTGGACCAGCCCTGCAACAACTGAAAATCCAGACTCTGGATGTCTTCATATCAACTGAACTCACTCAGAAGTCAACACAATTTTATCTGCAAAATGTATTGCCAATTGGTCACAGCATGCTGCCAAGGGCTCTAACAATTCAGTTGGACCAGGATGTAGTGGTCCTTTTCAGAAGGACTGTCTTGCTTGTCTAAGTCTTGCTATAGCATCGTGTTTCACTTTCCCTTTATCTCCTAGAAGTCTTATTCCAGCTGACACCAACTGACAAGTGGAAAACTGTACATAAGAAATGTTTTGACTATACTAAAAACAATTTAGTTGTTCGCCTTCTATTCTCTCTCGGGTGGGTTACGGTACATATAATGTGGTTCATTTTAAGTTGTGTAACTGTATATGTATTTTTGTTTCTAATGCCTGGCAGTAAAACAGTGTTACAAAAATAATGGTTAGTGGCATGACTGAGTGACATGAGAGATTAGCTCAGATGTTTTGAGCTGGGGATGCTTGGGTTGAAAATGGCATGGGTTAAAGGGGGAAAGTGTCGGTAGGTTTCAGCTTTCTCTGATTTGTGCACAAAACCATATTGCCATGGGACATGGCACTAAAGCAAGATTTCTCCACCAGCTTTACTCACAGTTTCTTTCCAAAGTGCAGTGAGGATTTGGGGTTCACCATCTCCTGTGAGCTTGATAATATTTTGCATGAATTCCTATGCAGTTCAGGAAACATCAGGAAGTCATTTGAATTCTGCACAGCCTCTAGAACTATATGTTTAAAACGGAGTTATGAAGGAATTCCAATATGATTATGTTGTGTGAACTGATTTATATTGCATATGTCTCCTCTCCTCCCCCCCCCCCCCAGAACCCAGGGAGCCATTTAGGATTTCAGTAAGGGGAAAATTCTCTACAAGGTTTAAAAGCCTGGGTTTACATAGATTTGAATGTTGATTAAAAAAAAAAAAAGCTGTGTAAGCTAAGAGCATTTGATTTTAAAAAAATTCCTCATAATAACTATAGCATTATTATCAACACAGGTCAAACATCCTTTACATAGAAAAGGGATTTGTGTCTTTGATATGCTTATGTAGTGCACAGATGCATTTAACTGCTCATAATAATAGTAAGAAAGCATGTAGAATCAGTGGGTTGATTAAAAATATAGATACTACTCAGGAATAATGTACTTACTTGTTTGCTTTTGGTTCTGTTTTATTGCTCATATTTATACTCTGCTCCTCAACCCAAATACTTTCAGAGTGACTTACCAGGGCTGGCCTGAGACATTTTGCTGCCTGAGGAAAAGGACAAAAGGGCCTCCCCCATTCTATGAACAGAAACTAGCTGGACCAACAGCTGGATCTTTCTTCAATGCTGGCAACAGAGACAGCATCCTCCACTGCTCCTGAGGGCAGCAGGTTAGTTGCCTTCAGGGGGCTCAGCAGGAAGGGTCAGAGGTTGCCGCCACTGCCTGCAGTCACATCCCCAGCAGCTGCCCCTTGAGGCAGCTGCCTCACTCTGCCTAATGATAGGTATGGTCCTATCATACCTATCATTATATTTTATTTAAAAGTATAAATAATATTATTATACTTCATTTAAAAGTATAAATAATATTACTGATAGTTGAAAAACAGCAGCTGTGGAATCACAAGTGAAACAAATGTGACTCCTGTATCAAAACCAAATGTTAAAAATGAATATTTAAAGGCCTCACTTCAGAACAGGCTGGCCACTTCTGAACTGCCATAAAAGAGGACGCGATTCACCAAAACACAGGACACCATTTGGCATAAATTTTGCACATGCAAATGTATATGTATAGTTGCAAATTTAGAAATGATTATTGTGATTTAAATAGAAATTCATTACATCTCACCATAGTGTGGAAGACCGTGACCAGCTGACCTGTATGCCTTGCTCAGTCTGCTGTCCAGGTGCTGTTGGTGGGCAACTTCAAGGCACAGCTCTTCCTTCTGATGTATCTTTATACCAGGCTTGGACTGAACAGTCTTTCAAACAGAGTATACCTTCACAATAAAAGACGGTCCTCTGGGAGCCCTTTTGATAGAGGACTGTCCTCTGTAAAAGAAGACACATGGCCACCATACTTCAGAAGGTGGGAGGCACTCGGAGAAGGCCATCTGAGGATGATTTAACATTTGGGCAAGTTCATGTGAGAGAAGACTGCCTTTCCGGTACTTGGGTCCTAAGCAGTTTAGGACATTAAGGGGAAGGACCAGCACACTGAATTGTGCCCATAAGCAGACTGACAGCCAGTACAGTTGTTTCAAGACTGGCAAAATATGTTATATTCCAGTGTTCTCCAACCTTAGGTCCCCAGATATTTTTGGCCTACAACTCCCAGCATGCCCCAGCCAGCTATGCTGGCTGGGGCATGCTGGGAGTTGTAGGCCAAAAACATCTGGGGACCCAAGGTTGGAGAACACTGTTCTATTCGACTGGTCCCAGTTAGTAGTCCAGCTGCTGTATTTTTGTGCTAACTGCAGTCTTCAAGGGCAGCCCCGTGTGCAATGCATTGCAGAGGATGTTACCAGAGCATGGAAAACTGTGGCCAGGCTGTTTCTGTCTAGGATGAGTTGCAGCTGACACACCTGGTAAAACCAATGAGGTAGTGTTACAAGCCACAGAAGGCACTTGGGCTTGCAAAGATAAGGCCAAATCTAACAGTTCTCCCCAGCTGCAAGTATCACATGGCCTGAAACATGGTGTGTATTTATGCATGTGTGATGAGCCCCTTGTGCCTATCTGAATGGTTCCCCAGCTTTTTATTCCTCTTATGGTGTGCTCTTTTAGTAAATTATAATTTTAGCAACTTGTGTGGACATGTGATAGAAAACATCAACAACAACCAGATCACTGTAGAACTCTGGATGACAAGGATCATTGTATTTCTATCACAGATTCTTAATATCCACATTTAACCTTAAGGCAATAGCATACATTGATAGTAATGTATGTTAACAGCATCTATGATAATTGGTTTGAAATAAAACCCCAAGCAATGCTAATCAGGGGGAAATAATATGTTGTAAGACACACTGAGTGGTGCACTCCCGTCTGCTGTTTACTGGTGATATAGGATTATTGAAGGAAGGAGTTGTCAAATATATCTTGATCATACCCCAAGCCCTTGTCATAAAATCATTCCACATTGACCCAATCACCCCACATTGACCATTAGGTCCAAGAAAAGTGCTGTATTAGAGTCCAAATTGTACCAGTTTAAACACTGTGTTTTAAAATTATCAGCAAGGAAGATGGACCTGTTCTTAATTTTTAGAGCAAAAATAATGATGTATTTACTTAAGCAATATATCTGCTTGATCTGTATCTGCATTTCATTTGGAGGGTTATCTGAATGCATCAGAACCACAGGACTCTAGCACAGTCAATAGGCCAAGCACAGTGAAGTCTTTAAGTGAGAGGGTGCCTCTGGAACCAGGAAGAACTGGAATGTGCCAATAATAGCTTTGCAGAGGCCGTGAAATGTACAGAACACATCAGCTCCTTCTTGGTGCTCAGCTGGAGATGAATATCAAGCAAGATCAAGGGTGGCAGGGACAGGCCTGACTGTACTGTATAGGATTTAAACCCTAACTGATGCTTCACATGCATGGGACAAGGAGAGACACAGGTGGAATCATAGGAACTCTAGGACCTATTGCAAAGCAAAGGTTTGTATGTGTGCAGAAGCATTTAGAGCCTCTGTGAAGTCTTCAGACTGCCTGACATGGATCAGGACCTTCTTGGTGTCAAATTGGCCCTGCCAGTCTGCTTCCAAGTTCCAAATATTGTTGCAGCAGTATGGGATGAAGCTATAGGAGAGCGGGTCCCTAGCTACTGCAGATAGAATGGCCATGTGGCCTACTTTTCAGAGGATAGCCCTCTATTTGAAGGGCTGTCCAGTCCAAATCTGGTTTAAAGAGAAAGAAACATAAGAAGGGAGAGGAGGGGCCTTGAAGTTGCCCATCAACAGATAGCACTTGGAGAACAGCACACTGAGTAGACACACAGCTCTCCTGGTTATGGCGCAATATATTGTATTTCTATTTCATTTATGGTAATGTGTTTGTTTGTATTCAAAATCTATGTGGAATACACAGAAGGGAAATGAATCTGTACAGGTTGTTGATTGCATGAACTCATCGTATTTTTGCATGAGTACAGCAGGTAAGGTTGTTTTGTTTTTCCATTTCTAACTGGAATAGAATGGCAATTGGGTCTCATTTCTACTTGGGACCTAATTGTTTACACTTTTCATCAAGTTAAAGTTTCATCTTTGGAGAAATGAGCCTTAGCAACAGAAAGGTTTTTTGCACACCCTTCTTCATTGCATATTATTTCAGTTTTCATGGCAAACTGAGAACCACTCATAGGACCTGTTTGCACATCACCCCACCATTTACCCATGTGAGCTATCACATTGTGGGTGCCCAGCTTGCCATGGCTTGTTGTGTAATGTGAACCCAGGAGGCAGGGGTTGTTTGAGGATTAGACAAACCTCAAATAATGTTAAAGTAAGCTATGGGTTATTTGAGGGTTATCTAACCTTCAAACAAACCCTACCACCTGGGTTCGCACAACACAGCAAGCCAGGCAGCTGTGGGCACCATGCAAAAATGGCGCCTATGGGAACCTGCATGACATGACAGCCCCTGCAGGTAAATTAAGCCATGGTGGGCTGTTGTGCCATGCACACCAAGCCATAGAGTTTCCTTGCATGCAGGAAAATATGCATTCACCATCATATGTAAAGTATAGTGCAACCGTTTTTGCACTGTATACTGACTGGAAGGTAGGGAAGATGTTTGGTTTTATATTATGGTATTTCCCCCTTTTTCTGTTGTTACGGCTGCAATCCTGCATTCCTGGGAGAGTATCCCAAGGGCCGTGAGAGACAGTGGCATGCTCTCTCTTTGCTCACAGAGAGGGAGCTCCATGGGCTGAGAGGGAGATCCACCCTTGCAAGTTTCTCTGTTGCTGGCGCAAAAACCTCAAGTGCCCTTGCCGCTCTGCCATCAGTGCTCTGATAACGGTAATGGCAAAAAATAAAAGGAAAAAAGTACACTGGGGGTGAGCGGGGAAAGCACACCAGCGACCAGCTGTAGAGTGGATATACTCATTTTCCCTCTAACTATGCCTTCTTCTGCCCTGCCAACATGAGCCCTGCAAGGCTTTGGATTGTTATTGAATCAGTCAATAAACCTGATTTTTTTTAAAAAAAATAATAATCATGTATTCCACATAAAAAATGGGCCTGCAATATTGCTGTGATATTTTATGTGTGGGTGTTTGGTTTGGTTTTTTGAAAGGTAAGGTTGTGAAATGGCATGAAGCCAACTCCAGAATGGTTCTGCTACACTTTGTTGCTTTTTTACCAGTGTACAGACTTAATCCCTTTGGGAAGCTCAGCTGTCTGATTTCTCATTGAGACCAAGGTGAACCAATGGTGTTCACCACCTCCCACGATCAGTCTCTAAAGCTGCAATAAATTCACAGGTTTTGCTTCATTGTGGTCCATGTGATTATCTTCTCCAGTTTCAGCCCATGTGTTATTATCCAAGTTAAGATAAGCTCTTTGCTAGAGATGCAGTGAAACATGAACATTGTAAGCCCTAAGCTTTAACATACAGTCTAGTCAAAGCTCTTGTCCTCTTATTTCTTTTAATTATCTGAAGAAATGTGAGCTGCACAGGGGATTCTTAACTTAAAGCTTGCTTCAAGGAGCAATTTCCCTTTCTAGGATAATCAATACAAAGCATTTTGACAATAGGCTCTTGTTTTCACCTTTTCCCCCTTGTAGGCTTTCAGGTTGGATCATACAATGGTGTCTCCACTACCAACGCTTGGAGAAAATGCAAAGACTGACCTACATTTCACTTTCTTTTCTGAACACACTCAGAGAATATATATTTCTGTTTGCTTCCCCCTACCCCACAAAAGAATAGTAGGAAAGGTGTGTTTTTCTCCCAGGACATGAATGAAGAGAAGGTGCAGAAGCTGATGTCAATATGAATGTAGAAGCAGGTCACAGATCATAAGCAAGCATAAAATGAAAAATATTTTGTTTATATTTATTTACAAAAATATTTCTTTTATAAATATTTATAAAAATATTTCCTGCCTTTTGGCCCAAAAGGGCCCCCAAGGTGACTTACTGTGGAGGAAGGGGGGGCTGGCTGACCTGCTACAACCCACTTTTTCTTATTTAAAAGGACTCAAGACCTTCAGAGATCTCAAGGTACCAGATTGCCAGTCTCAGCTGTCTGCAATCCTACTTGAATCTCTGTTCAGGGACTTGCCTTTATGACTGTAACTTGGATTTAGTTGCTGGAACCACAGAGCAATCTACAAACACCATGTGGGGTAAAAAACCAAAAGAAGGTTTATTCAGGTAGCATTTTACAACAAGAATAGGGAAATGAGAGAAGCACAAAATAGAGAGACACTTTGGTACAAAGTAATAGAGCTGCAAAAATAACAAAAGCTGATTCTTTATATCTCTCAGGCACACACTCTGTTACCTGGGGGTCAGTTCTCTTCCAGGGTTGGATCCAGCACAGCCTTGCCGCCCGGGGGGACTACTTCACCTACCCGAAGGTCTGAGATGGGTAGCCCTCCACAAGGCTTGCCTTGCCAAAGCCCTCATTCAGCTAATTTCACCAGGAGCTACCTGGGGTCGGATCCTGAGGCCACCCGAAGGCTTGGGCCTCTGCTTGGCTTGCCGCCATAGCTCCAACAGCAACCACGCGATGACCCAAAGACAAAGAACAAAAACCACACGTTGAGAAATATAGCTCTTTCCCCCTCCCCTCCTCCTTCCTGTAGCTCTGCTGCCTCTTAGCCAATCAGGATGTACTTCACCTGGCCAGGCAGGGAGGGGAACTCATGACTCATGACATTTGCATCTGAAAGCCGGGTCACTGACTAGACCGGCTTTTCTGGACTTCTAGGCGCCACCCAGAAGAACCATACACACCCCGCCCGCCCCCAGCCTTTAGCCGGTTCATACATGAGGGTGTGTGTGTGTGTGCATGTAGGAACCCCCAAAGGCTCTTTTCTTCACACCCCTCTCTTTGGGAAAAGATGAACTAAGGGGTTAACCCTCTCATTTCATCTACACTAACTTAAAAAGAAAAGAGCTTGCGCTAGCTTTTTACTACTAGTACACCTGTCTTCATTTACACACACAAAACACAACGAAAACATCAAAACACATTAACTACAATCTTAAACATCTTAAAGCTTAAAGCTTTAAATCTTAAAGCTCCTTAAACATCAAAACAGCAAAACAACAATCAGAAGTTTACAGGTTTGCATACACAAGAAACATCATATACAATTTAAATGGGAACTTTAACTTTTTTGTTGCTTGACTGGCACTCTGTCTAAAAAACTTTCTAGGGTTGCTGCTTTTCACACAAGCCTGTAGGGGGCAGATTGCTGACTGAAATGTGACTCTTCAATTCGCCTTTATGTTTGCTTTTAAAGGCTCGCTTTTGCCACCCTCTGCTTAACGACATGAATACACCTCTCTTTTTTCTAAAGGCTTGTGAGTGGCACTCACCACCCAATGACATGAATACACCACCTTTTTTCTCAAAGGCTTGCTTGTGGCACCTTCTACTCAATGACATGAATGGATGACTGTTTCTCTCAGAATTACATGCTGAGCTATGGAGGATCTACTTAGGCGGCTAGAACACACAGCCTGGCAATCTTCTAGTCTCTTGGGCTTGGCTCTTTTAGCCTACTACCTAAACTTGCACGGGATGACTGTCTCTCTCAGAATTAAATGCTGAGCCATGGAGGCTCTACTCAGGCGGCTAGAACACTAGCTTGGCAATTTTTCAGCCGTTAGAGGGCTTCTCGCCTCTAACATTCTTTTTAACTTTTTGCATTGTTCTCTCGCCTCTGACTGATTTTTCTCAGGCAACTCTTCTCTGCTTTGAGGCACTTTGAACACATACAGGTTTTTGGCTTTACATTATAATTACATTCAAATTTTAAATTGACTTTTGCACATGACACAAGACAACAATAGTTCAATTGCTTATACTAGGAACACCCATCATCGGCTTCCCAGCAACAATTTATCAACAAGATAACACAAATACACTTGGATTACCCGTCTCTTCTCACTCTAGCAACAATTTATCAGCTTTTATTGGCTTTAATCAACACCCAATCTCAGTCCCCTTTTCTTCTCGCTGGAGACACTTGGAGGGAAATTTTTCTGTCCGTGCTCCACTCCAGCAACAATTTATCAGCTTTTATTGGCTTTAATCAACACCCAATCTCAGTCCCCTTTTCTTCTTGCTGGAGACACCTGGAGGGAAATTCTTTTGTCTGTGCTTCTCCGCCAGCTAGGAGGGAAATCCCCTTTTCCTTCTGCTCTTTTCATCTCTCCTATTTTGGCAGCACAGGGACAAAGTCTCTTTTTCGGGGGGGTGTTTTCTGATGTCTGCCCCCCCCTAAGAGCAACTGGACAGTCTAAGTTCAACATCTGAGTCTTTCTTCCCGTGGGAGAGATGTAGGGCAGGACTGTGCCTTCCCTCCCCAAAGTCTTGACAATTTCTCTGGGGCACATAGCACAACCAAATCACTCACCAAACGCTGTCCCAAAATTCAATGTTTTGCTCACCAGTCTCTTAAGAGAGGTTTTCTGGTCTTCTCTCCTCCTCCTGGAACACACGCGCGCACGCACACACACACACACACACACACACACACTATTTCTTCTCTTTGCCTCGTTTCTTTGGGATCACACAGCCGCCATCTGCTCACCCGCTTCTTGCACTCGATGGGTAGGATCCGCCTCCGCTTACTCACTCCACAGTTGAGATCCGCTTACTCACTCCACAGTTGAGATTTCTTGCCTTCAACGCTCTCCACTGGCAGCTAGCCTTCCACAGACTGCCAAGCAATCTGAATGTTTCCTTGAGGCTCAATCTCACACTTCAATCTCTAAAAAATAACAAACCCTCTACCAATGCACCAAAGTCTCTCCAGCTTCCCAATTTGCCCACGTGCACCCACTCTGTGGTCCAGTTTCGAGTCCCACCGCTGCAACCATGTGGAGGAAGGGGGGGCTGGCTGACCTGCCACAACCCACCCTTTCCTACCCAAAAGGACCCAAGACCCTCAGAGATCTCAAGGTACCAGATTGCCAGCCTCAGCTGTCTGCAATCCTACTTGAATCTCTGTTCAGGGACTTGCCTTTATGACTGTAACCTGGATTTAGTTGCTGGAACTACAGAGCAATCCACAAACACCATGTGGGGTAAAAAACCAAAAGAAGGTTTATTCAGGTAGCATTTTACAACAAGAATAGGGAAATGAGAGAAGCACAAAATAGAGAGACACTTTGGTACAAAGTAATAGAGCTGCAAAAATAACAAAAGCTGATTCTTTATATCTCTCAGGCACACACTCTGTTACCTGGGGGTCAGTTCTCTTCCAGGGTTGGATTCAGCACAGCCTTGCCGCCCGGGGGGACTACTTCACCTACCCGAAGGTCCGAGATGGGTAGCCCTCCACAAGGCTTGCCTTGCCAAAGCCCTCATTCAGCTAATTTCACCAGGAGCTACCTGGGGTCGGATCCTGAGGCCACCCGAAGGCTTGGGCCTCTGCTTGGCTTGCCGCCATAGCTCCAACAGCAACCATGCGATGACCCAAAGAACAAAAACCACACGTTGAGAAATATAGCTCTTTCCCCCTCCCCTCCTCCTTCCTGTAGCTCTGCTGCCTCTTAGCCAATCAAGATGTACTTCACCTAGCCAAGCAGGGAGGGGAACTCATGACTCATGACATTTGCATCTGAAAGCCGAGTCACTGACTGGACTGGCTTTTCTAGACTTCTAGGCGCCACCCAGAAGAACCATACACACCCCGCCCCCCCAGCCTTTAGCCGGTTCACATATGAGGGTGTGAGTGTGTGTGTGTGTGCGCGCATGTAAGAACCCCCAAAGGCTCTTTTCTTCACACTTACACTTTAAAACTTTATGGATGCGATTCTATGACTGGTAGACACTGTGTGGCCAGCCATAGGAAAAGTCGGAGTCCCAGCCCTGACTTTGGAAAAGTGCTCCAAGGTTGCAGCTGGGACTCTGACTTTGGAGCGCCCTCCCCCCACCCTCGCAGCTGGCAAGGTCCTTTCCATGCTGGCTGTGGCTCCGAAGATGGAAGACCAACTTCAGAGCCGGCAGTGGGGGTGCGTTCCAGGGGGCGGGGAGGAGCAAGGCTCTGCTGGGATACAAGGAATCCTAGCGGTGCTTCAGTCCCTCCTCCTCACAAGCCGGAGTAAAACACTTAGATGGCCGAAATCGGCTATCTAAGTATTTCAGAGGGCGAGGGAAGTGCGGAGGCAATCCTTGCCACTGCACCACTCCCACCTTCCATTGGATGCCCATAATCCTCTGAGTTCAGAGGGCTACAGGGAGACACATTGGATGGCTCTGTAAAACAATTCAGAAAGTGAAAACACGACACACAGCACTAAGAACAGTGGAGAAATGGTCTTTAAAAACAGAGCAGAATACATTTAAAATCACTTGAAAGCCATGCAGAACAAAAACGTTTTAACAGCCACTTAAAGCTAAGCAAAGAAAGGGCTAGTCATAAGAACATAGGAAGCTGCCTTACACGGAGTCAGACTGTTGGTCCATCTAGCCCAGTATTGTCGACACGGACTTACAGTGACTCTCCAGGTTTCAGGCAGGAGTCTTTCTGGGTATCAGAACATAGGACTGAAGAACCTTCTGCATGCAACCCATGTGCTCTATCGCTGCCCTTCAAGTCAAACCTCCTTAGGGAGAGAGTACCATGATTGGAGTGTGCCATAATAAAGAAGGCCCTGTCCCTAGCTTCTTTAGGTGGTGGAACATAGGTGATGGGACATACGGACAGGCCTCTTAAACTATGGGCAGGTCTATACACGAGGAGGCATTTAACTGCATAGTAAAGTTGCTACCTGATGGAAACCCTGCAGCTAGTAGAGCAATTTTTTGCAAGTTGTGTCTCATCGCTTTCCTTTTTTTGAGCATCTGCATATGAAGTGAGAACCAGTAAGGTGTAGTGGTTAGAGTGTTGGACTGGGACTCGGGAGACCCTGCTCGGCCATGAAACTCACTGGGTGACTTTGGGCTAGTCACTGACTCTCAGCCTAACCTACCTCACAGGGTTGTTGTGAGGATAAAATGGAGAGGAGGAGGAGGATTATGTAAGCTGCCCTGGATTCCTTGCAGGAAAAAAGGCGGGGTATAAATATAATAAAATAAATAAATAAATAAACAAATGTTCCATTTTAAGCACCACACTAAGTCAGTACAATCCTGGTAAGTGTCTCAACATCATCTTCACATGTAACCTGCCAAGATCACCTTTACATTGGCATTTGCTGGTTTTAATACCCAGCTTGGTTGATTTTGTTTGTTGTTGTTTTTATCTTTGTACAGTCATGCCTTGGATTGAGAGCATAATTCGTTCTGGAAACATGCTTGTAATCCAAAACAACACTCTTATATCAAAACAAAATCCCCTCCCAAAAAAATTTGTACAGAGATTTTTAATTTAAGTCGTACTACAGTACTTGTATTGCAAGACATCACTTGTATATTAAGTTAAAAAAAATTAAATAAATATTTAAAAATTTGCTTGTCTTGCAAAATGCTCTCAAGCCAAGTTACTTGCAATCCAATTATTGTTGTTTTGATGCATTTTGTACTCCACCCTGTGATTTGATAATGAAGGGCAATATATAACTATTTTAAGTAATTAATTAATAATAGAATGTATGATCATCTGTTTGTTGCTTCTTGCCTCCTTTGTTGACCTGTATTTCATATCTAACATTACCTGTTCAGTGTTGTTTTAGCACTGTCCATGAAGTAATTCTATTACAACTATAATCCTCCCACTCTGTAAGACGCATTTGAATAACAATATTAAAGTAATTGTGACAACCAATGACCATTCATTCTACAATATAATAGCTCATGATGGCTACATTTTAACATAGAGAGACAGATAAAACAAACAGAATAATTTTCAGCTACGCTGTTGACATGCCTTTTCTGGGAAACCATTTAGTTCTGCAACTGGATATCCCTCTGCCAGTCTTCTGTTCTCTTCCCACAGTTTAGTTAGATCTTGTGATATTAACTGTTGATGTAAAGGCACTGTTTGCTGATACATTTAAACAGTGAGGAACGAAGAACGTAATTGGAAGCTTTCCAGTTATACCTGATGCATGAATGTACTTTTATGTACTCTAAAAATGTCTATTTTGTAATTAGTTTAAAATGTTATCATGTGGGTATTAATGAAACAAATTGTTTCGTTTGGGCTCTTATATTATGTTTTGAAATGAATTTGGTACTAAACCGTTTATTGTAATGATGTACAGTCATGCCTTGGGTTGAGAGCATAATTCGTTCTGGAAACGTGCTTGTAATCCAAAACACTCTTATATCAAAACGAAATCCCCCCAAAAAAAATTTGTGCAGGGATTTTTAATTTAAGCCATACTACAGTACTTGTATTGCAAGATGTTGCTTGTATATCAAGTCAAATTTTTTAAATAAATATTTAAAAATTTGCTTGTCTTGCAAAACGCTCTCAAACCAAGTTACTTGCAATCCAAGGTATTACTGTATTAACCTGTATTTCTTTTGCATTGCTGTTCTTGTATTGTGAACCACTTTCGGCACATTTGTGTGGGAAAGCGGCATGCAAAGTAAGGGGGCAATCAAATCGGGATACCCGTAAGCCTTTGAACTCAGAGGATTATGGGCATCTTATGCAGAGTGGGAGGAGCGCTCTGCATTTTAGCTAGACGATCATTTTCAGCTGTCTTGCTGGGGCGCCTCGGAGGTGGAGGGAAGGCGGCTGCAGAGGACACAGGATATGTCATAGTCTGGCCTCTGCAGTCTCCTCCCCTCCATGCCCCCCAGAACACCCCCTTTACCCCCTCTCCAAGGTCGAGTCCAACCTCGGAAAGGCAGCTGGTGTAGTTCTTTCCATGCCGGCTGCAGGGGGGGGATTCCCAGCTCCGAGGTTGGAGCTGTGTTTCTGACCTCAGAGATGGGAATCTGAAATATCCTATGCCCTCCCCCCCCCCCAGACAATGTCTAGGGGCCCTAGGATTGATCCTTAAAGTGATGATAGGTGGTGATGTTGAATTTTGAACTGCAATCAAAAGTATTAAAAATGGAAACATGTGCCCTTAGTTTTAGACAGAGAATTTAAGACAAAAGTCACCAACTTAATTAACTCCACTACACCATGCAGGGCCTGATATGTACACAGATCTTCACACGAACAGGGTTAGCACCAATTATTTCAGTATTGCAACTAATTCACGCATCTGTTTCTGCTTATGGTGACTTTCCAAACTGGGTTAAGATTCGCCACGTCACGTACGTATTGGCTACTCATCTGTGGATGTGTCAGCTCGGCAGGGGCAGTGCTGGGTGCCTAAAAGATCCAGGACCCCCGGACCATGGGACAAAAAAATTGCACAAATTTGCATATGCCAACTTACATATGCAAACATGCGTGAATAATTGGAAATAATTACTATAATTTAAACTTTATAGAAGGCAAGCTAATTAACCTCTTGCTTGCTTTTTCAAGGCAGAACTGTGCAATGTCCCAAACTGTGCTTGCTTAAAGATTACCCTCCATAGACCCACACTTTTCCTTGGTCTTTCGGGCCCAAATCCAGATGGGGAGGATGGAGTGCCTGGGACCAGCAAAGAGCTGTATGGCACCTGAAACATTCACTAATAATTAATTGCAAACTGAACATGGCACAGTCAGTGGCGAGGGAGAGTGTGGAAATTTATTGTAGACTATAATAACCCATGCTATAATAACCCAAGAGATGTGTGAGGAATGCTATAACCCATGCTATAATAACCCATGCTATAATAACCCATTTTGGGGGTGAGTCCATTTTGGGGGTGAGTCCATTTTGGGGGTGAATCCATTTTGGGGGTGAAAATATGATGGATTTTCCCAACTTGGCCCTCCAGATTATGTTCCATTTCCCCCACAATGGCACTGACTCAATCTGATGCGAGCTGAGTCAGCACGTGGATTTCCGCTTTTAAAACAGGCAGCAATTTGCGTGAGGTTTTGTTTGTTTGTTTGTTTGTTTGTTTTAAGGCTCAGGAAAGCTGTGCAAATTGTGGATCCTGAAATTTGTGCAAATTTCCTGAGGGATTAACTTGTGCAAATCGCAGCCCATTTTAGAAGTGAAAGAAATCAGACATTGTACGCATTGTACGGGAAGAACGAGGGGGGTTTCCTCATCCACAGATCTCTCTGTACCCCCAGTTGTTTCCCTACCAACACAATTTCCTGTACTCAGCTACCTTTTCCCACCCCACAAGTCTCTATAGTCATGTCCAGGGCTGGCCCCAAGACATTTTGCTGCCTGAGGCAGAGCACCAAATGACACCTTTCTTCCCTCCACCCCCAGTCAAGGAGCATAGTAGTACTCAAAGCCAGTCAAGTTGTTTTGGCCTCTGAGTCAGAAAATTCTACAAGCACTGCTCCCCTTCCCTGGCAGTGAAAATACAATAAGGATTAGTAATAAATCAAATAATGAATAATTTGCTACCTTTTCATGACACCCTAAACAGCTGTCTGAGGCAGCTTCCTCAGAGGCTCTAAAATGTGTGTGAGAGAGACAAGTGACAAGTAGGGATATATGAGAAACTCGATCTTTGTAAATTCTGATATGAACTGATCTGATCAGAACCTCTCACACCTTGAGTAAAGTGAAGTTCAGAATGTAGCTCTCCATCAGATCTCACACTTCTCCAAATGCTGCAACAAAAAAGGTAAAAAAACAAAAACAAATCAAAATATATTTAAACATTGCTATTTTGAGGGGAAATGCATTTAGAAAAGCATATTTTAAGAGATCGTATATTTTAAAAAGCATATTTAGAGAGATAATATTTTATTATGTATATGTATATGTATTTAAATACACATTAAAATAAGAATATCCATGCGGATTAATCACAGATTAATATGAAAACAGGACAGAACAGACTTATGAGTAAACGTATGTGAAAGTGGCACAGATTGGAAACAGAATGATCCGTCTATACTTAGTAACAGGAAAGACATGATACCTTAGAAAGCAAACTTCTGAGTGCAATTCAGCTTTCTTCCCATTCACGACAGGCAAATTAGAGGGATGGTGACTGTTGCTAAAGCAAAGAAGTGATCATTATTTCAGCACACATTCCAGCATACATCTGTGCAGTGATCTGACAACACTTGGCTACATTTTTGTTTATCTAAACACTTTGGAAATGATACTTAATGGTACTGATGTCAGGCCTTTACTGTAGGGATGCAATTCTATGCAATTTAGAATGCACTGCAACAACTGCATCGTTGGTTATAGAGAGTCACCTAAGTCTGCAGTCCTGTGCACTCTTTACTTGGGAGTACATCCCACTGAACCGACTGGAAGGTTACTTCCAAGTAAACATACATAGGATCACATTGCACAGTCTTTTATTTTGTTATATCATTATGAGATGCTGTCAGAGGTTATAAGTAACTACCATGAGCATATGAAATTCAACAGCTTATGGGAGGACAGTGTGTGGTTCGGGTTATCAGGCAAGACAGCCCTGTCAGTAACTCCTGCTGCAATTCTTGGGTTTCTGTTTCACATCACAGACATGTCATAAACACAAGACTCCTGATGATGCACTGCCACTGCTCTTTCCCCTTAAAGATAAATATTCCCTGAGGAGGTTAAACATCACAATGTAGGTTGAATAATCCGATGTTCTGCAAACCAATATTTGTTTACAATTCTCAAAGAATTGTGATGCTGCGATAGGGAAGGGAGATTTATACAGTTCGTCACTGAACATCGAACAAGAATGGAAAGAAAGTTGGTGTATTTAAATGCTCAAAGGGAATTGGGTAGCATGGAATGGGAAGTGAGGTGTTGTATCATCACAGGCAGTTATTCCTGAAGGATGGATCTAGATTAGTGGGAGGAAATACAGTAGTAAGTATTGTGCAATTATTCAAAGTCCATGAACTGACCTGCTACACCAATGGAATTTGGTGTTATTTTACACTGGATTTCTTTGGATTAGTAAGAATTGAGAAGTTTTTAAGTATCTTAGAAAAATGAACAGGAATTCTATTTTATTATGCAAACTGCTGAACACTTTCTGAACTGCTAACCATGTTCTTGTCTTTAATTAAAAAAAAACATTATTTTTTCTGGTGTTTCTTAAAATGATGTGCCCTTCACATGCAAGGGAGAACAAGACATGAAGAGAAGACTCTTAATTCTTTTTGCCAACAGATTTATGAGAGATGTTCTCAGGATCCATGACACAACTGACATCCTGCAAAGCTCTGCTTCCCATTTTGCAGGCATTTATCTGTGCCATGAGATTGCTCATTTTGTGTTCTGGCAGAAGAAGCAATTTGAGTGTCTGTATGTGGTCCTGGAATGGAATGATGTGATAGTATATCACTCCCTCTAATAGTGAACTCAGGTGGTGTGTACCAACAAAAATAGAGCCAAATCAGGACCACTGAGAAAAAGGACATTTCAGCACATTCAGTGGGAAGGTTTGCAGAAGTATAAAAACATTTTTTTAAAAACCCCTGAGGGGACAATCTCCTACGAAAAAACACTCCAATGAGTACTGTGCATACTAAGAAGACACAGAAAGTTGAGAGTCAGTTGGAAAAGAAAAACAAACAAACATAAGAGTCATATGCCTTGCATGGAGGAAATGGCTTGCTGGAACACTGAACAAGATTGCTCCTGTT
This sequence comes from Shinisaurus crocodilurus, assembly GCA_021292165.1. Classification (NCBI taxonomy): domain Eukaryota; kingdom Metazoa; phylum Chordata; class Lepidosauria; order Squamata; family Shinisauridae; genus Shinisaurus; species Shinisaurus crocodilurus. Next base: position 45,362,981 of record CM037876.1, read on the forward strand.
AGGGGGAAAGATACACTGCTGCAGGTCCCATTTGTATGTTCCTACTTGCAAATTCTTCCTTTGCGTGCATGTAGTAGATTTTGTGAGAGGATTCAAGGCAGAAGGGATGCAATGTTGTCTACAAAGTATCTTGCAAACAGGTCCCTAGTGGTCCAGGAAGGATTCCAGCAGTTGCTTTCAGGATCCTAAATAAACAGCTCTTCACCACTTAGAAGACCTTCACTGGATAAAATGGATAAAATCATGTGACAATAGAAAATAAAATCTTTGTCATTATATGTTTACCCTAGGACAGAAGTGGGGAACCTTTTTCAGAGCTAGATTCCATTTTGGAGAACCTAAATATACAGGCCTGTGGCTTACGCTGGCTCAGCTTGTCTGAGCATCGAAAGCTAAGCAGGGTCAGGCCTGGTTATTACTTGGATGGGAGACCCCTCCTCTAGTTCCCTGCATTGTGCAGGGGGTTGGACTCGATAGCCTTGTAGGCTCCTTCCAACTCTATGATCTATGAAATCTCTGGGGCTGCATTCCAGTGGTGGGCAGGGCCACAGGAAAAGTGGGTGGGACTGAAAAAATCCAACCCCCCGCAACTGTATGCAAGTCTACTCAGATATAAGCACAAGCAGCATGTCTACTCTCAAGTAAGAAGAACAAGCCTCTGATGTTTACTGAGAGGTAAGCAGGAAAGAATCACTCAGCAGCACTTTCAAATAGCATCTCAAACACCAAGACTCTGCATGTCTACTCACAAGTAAACATGAGCATCATGTCTACTCACAAGTAAGCAGGGCAAGCCTCTGCAAGACAAGGCTCAGAAGGAAGCAGGACGAAATCACTCAGCAGTACCTTTAAACAGCATTTCTACTCTGAGCATTCCTAATCATGAACATCATGTCAACTCACACATAAGCAGGGCAAGCCTCTGCATGACTTCTCAGAAGTAAGCAGGACAAGCTTCTGCAGGACAAGGCTCAAAAGGAACTGGACTGAATCATTCAGCAGCTTCCTCCCCTGGCCTTACTCCCTCTGCCCCCAAAGTAAAAGCTCTTATCTCTGATCAGCAGCTGATTGGAGATAAGAGTTTTATATTCTGCGACAGAGGGGGCAGGGACAGGGGAACAAGCTGCCCAGCAGGATAGGGATTCCTCCATGAGTCTGATAAGGCAGAGGCGTAGCGTGGGGGGTGCAGGGGGGGCCGGCCGCACCGGGCGCAACATCTGGGGGGGCGCGCTCGCACTCGCAGCTCTCTTTCCAGGCTCCCGGCAGCCAGAAGTGATCGGCTCGGCAGGCACCTGTGGCGGCCAGAGCCGAGTTAGTTGAGCAAGTCGCCTGCTCGCTCGCTCGCGGGTGATGCCGCCGCCCGGGCAGGAGCGGGTGGTGCCGCTGCTGGGGGCACGCTGCAGAACCCTCTACCCCTTCTCTGGGGAGCGGCACCGGCACGGGCTGCGCTTCGCCGCGGGGGAGCTGCTCACCAGAGGCGTAGCGTGGGGGGTGCAGGGGGGGCCGGCCGCACCGGGCGCAACATCTGGGGGGGCGCGCTCGCACTCGCAGCTCTCTTTCCAGGCTCCCGGCAGCCAGAAGCGATCGGCTCGGCAGGCACCTGTGGCGGCCAGAGCCGAGTTAGTTGAGCAAGTCGCCCGCTCGCTCGCTCGCGGGTGATGCCGCCGCCCGGGCAGGAGCGGGTGGTGCCGCTGCTGGGGGTGCGCTGCAGAACCCTCTACCCCTTCTCTGGGGAGCGGCACCGGCACGGGCTGCGCTTCGCCGCGGGGGAGCTGCTCACCGTCCTGCAGGCGGGGCCCGACGGCGGCTGGTGGGAAGGGGAGACCGCCGAAGGGCTCAGGGGCTGGTTCCCGGCCAGCTACGTCCAGTTGATCGAGGTGAGCGGCAGCGAAGGGAGGCAGCCAGCAATTCGGCCCGTGCCGTAGCGTGTAGCTGAGGCGTATCTTTTGTTTAACGCTGGTGCACGTGTGCATGGCCCTGATTTGGATCGAGACCACTGCACTCTAGGAGGGGGGGGATTAAACCTTCCCCCACCCACTGTTTGCCTTCCGAATTCTGCCCCCACCCCAATGTGGGGGGGGGGAATTTCAGGATGCAAACAATGGAGGGGGAAGAATTAATTCCCCCTCCTAAAGCATGGTGGCCCCAATCCAAATCATGGCTGCACACACTTACACTAGAGTAAAACAAAAGACAAGCCTCAGCATTACGATTAGCATAATGTGTCATTTGGCTCCCCATTCTGCACAGATAGAAGAGAAAACGCACTAAACATTCAGATATTCAACAAGCAGCTAGTTCTTCTTTGTAGTCTTTATATTCTCCCATATATGGGATTGCACCTTTAGTGTGATACCAGCATTCCCCCTCCAAGTTATCTGAGCCCTTATCAGCCCATCAAAACACCCAATATGCCAACATGTTTCACATTACTTTTTCCGGGCTATGGCTTAAAAGCTTTTCTACATGAGGCTGGTATTTGCGCTAATTAAAAGCAGGCGAATTTAAATTAATCTGTATATTATATACAGATTGATATCTTGCACTTCTATTAAAGAATTACAATTAGAGGTACAGGATTGAGGAAGTTGGCTCCATCTAGCCCAGTCTTGGATCATCTCCAGGGTATGGTTCCATTTTGATGTTTAGTTTTTGTTCTTGATATTTTTTGTCGTTTACGATGGTTGTGAGACGACATATAATAGCATGGCCCATGCTAGGTTACTACATTTGTAGATTTGTATTCATAGACCTGCTGAAAATGTGGAGAATGTGTAATGCATGTTCGCACTCAATAAAGTGTTTGAAAATAAACTTGTATTTAGATGCATTTTACTTTAATTACATCAGTATTTTCATAACAAACAATACATGTGCTTAGGGGGTAAGGGTTTCTTTAACTAATCTAGTGGAAGAGACTCGAGTGCTAAAATCCACGGGTTAGGGGGCGCAAATTACTTGCCTTGCCCCGGGTGCTGACAACCCACGCTCATCATCATCATCATCAGGCGATCACTCGTGACCGAGTAAGATTGTCTTCCGGGATAAAAGGAGGAAATTCTAAAGAAGATTGTGTAGACTCTAGCGATGGGTCCGTAAGTGACTGTGGAGGCCAATTCTAGATCCACACAGCTTCCCACAGTGAGGACACAGGTTACCAGATAGAAGATGGTCCTGTAAAGGATTCATTTGACGTGCTTTTCGCTTAGCACGTTTCTCCCTTTCACCTTGCACTCGGGCTTCTTCAAAGTCCATGAAACCTTTGTGAAAGGCCAACCTCCATTTAGATCGTTCATGGGCCAGAGCTTCCCAGTTTTCCATGTTTATATTGCATTTTTTTAGATTAGCCTTATGAACATCTTTAAACCTCTTATATTGACCACCGATATTCCGCTTTCCATCCTTGAGTTGGGAGTAAAGTAACTGCTTTGGGAGACGGCAGTCAGGCATTCGAACAACATGACCGGTCCACTGAAGTTGGCGTTGAAGGATCATTTTTTCAATGCTAGTAGTCTTTGCTTCTTCCAGTACACTGACATTTGTTCGCCTATCTTCCCAAGTAATTTGCAGGATTTTCCGGAGGCAACGTTGATGAAACCTTTCAAGGAGGTGGAAGTGACGTTTATAGATAGTCCATGTTTCGCAGGCATACAATAAAGTTGGTAATACAATGGCTTCATAAACCAGTGTTTTGGTCTTCTTACAAATATCCCGATCCTCGAACACTCTATGTTTCATTCGAGAAAATGCGGCACTTGCGGAGCTCAGACGATGCTGGATTTCACTGTCGATGTTAGCTGTAACAGAAAGATAGCTGCCAAGATAGAGAAAATGATCGACATTTTCCAGTATTGTCCCGCCATGCTGGATAGATGGCATCACCAAAGGATTGGCTTGCACTTGCTGATGAAGCACTTTGGTTTTTTTGATGTTAAGTGAGAGACCAAGTTTTTCGTATGCTTCTGCAAAAGCATTTAGGATAGTTTGGAGATCATCCTCTGAATGTGCAGAGACCACATTATCATCAGCATACTGAAGTTCCACAACGGAGGTTGTAATTACCTTACTTTTTGCTTTCAGCCTGCTGAGATTAAAAAGCTTTCCATCTGTTCGATATATAATTCCCACACCGGTGGGAAGTTTCCCCTTGACAAGATGTAAAACCATGGCGATGAAAATGGCAAATAATGTTGGGGCGATAACACATCCCTGTTTAACACCTGATCCCACTTTAAATGGAGCACCATGAGAGCCGTTGTTGTCCAAAACTGTTGCCGTCATGTTGTCATGGAGAAGTCGCAAGATATTCACAAATTTATTGGGGCATCCAATTTTCATAAGGATAGTCCAGAGAGCGGTACGATCTACAGTATCAAAGGCCTTAGCCAAATCAATAAATGCCATATAAAGGGGTTGATTTTGCTCCTGGCATTTTTCTTGGAGCTGACGTGCAGTAAAAATCATGTCTACTGTCCCTCTAGAGGGGCGGAAACCATATTGAGTTTCAGGGAGGATCTCTTCTGAAATAGATAGAAGACGGTTTGCGAGAATCCTAGCAAATATTTTACCTGCGGTTGCTTGCCCCGGGTGCTGACAACCCACGCTACGCCACTGTGATAAGGCCCATGGGCCAGAGCTTTCCCATCCCTGCCATAGAGTATGCCTTGAAATTATTCCTTGCTTGTGTTCAGCTGTTGTTGTTTTTTAATCATTTATGAGCAGCTTGCCTTCCAGAGCTGAGGAATTCAGTGTTAGAGATGTTTGGATCTGCCAAGCTGGGGCTTGCTGAGGTTCTCCAATTTCCCCCTCAAAGCTATATTTTGGTGCACTTTTTTGTGCACATGTTTTTCAATTGTATGCATTTTCTCTCATTGACTAAAGTGTGTTTCTGAGCATTTTTTAATGAGCATGTTCCTAATGTATGCATTTTTCACATGTATTTTCTTTTGTTGCCTAATCACATTGCAATCTCAGAAATGGGTGGACTTCCAACCAGAATTTTCATTTTAGTCCACATTCAATTGGGAGGTGCAAATTGGATAAATTCTAGTAAAAAATGAACTGAAACAAATTTCTTCCCCATCCCTGTTGTTCAATGTACCAATGAAGTAATTGTGTGGGTTTTCCTTTGTTTCTGTTAGTGTAAAGATATCTCCACCTTGAGATTTTCTTTCTGTAGCTTTAGGCATGTTACAAAAATGTTTAAATTTGACACATTTTCCCTCTATATTTTAGACAGGAATTTACGGGATGACTATTGACGCATGTATAACAGCCCTTCCCCATGTCTGCATGATTTTGTCACACTTCTTTCTCCATAGGACTTTCTGTTAGTGGTTTATTTGATGTATCTGAATTTGGAAGGGGTGCTTATATGGTGCTTTTGAGACAGACTGGATATGCTTTCATGCAGTGTACCATTATAAGTCACACTGTATGCATTTGCCAGCACTACCATTAGGCAGAGTGAGGAGGCCACCTCAGGCAGCTAATTTTGGGTGGTATGAAAGGGAAACAAATGGATAGTTATTTAATTTACGTATTATTATTGTATTTTTATTGCCAGAGAGCAGGAGTGGTGCTTGTGGTATTTTCTGTCCCAGGTGCCAAAATAACCTGGTTGGCCTGATTGGGTACTATGCAACTTGACTTGGAGTAGGGAGCAGTGCTGGCTCCAGGTTTTTGAGGGCCCTTGGGCAAGACACTTCAGTGGGGTCCTTCCCTCAGTGAGTCTACCTTCTCATCGCCATTGTCACTCCTCCTCCTCCTCCTCCTCCTCCTCCTCCTCCTCCTTGCTCTGCTTGCTTGCTTGACAGGCAGAGAGGTAGTGAGCAAGTAGGCAGGGGCATCTGCCGCTCCTCTTTCTCACTATCACCATTGCCTGGGCCAGAGTGAGAGGCAGGTGAACAAGCAGGTTGCAATGGCGAAGAGCAAGTCAAGGGGGCTCTTGTCAGTGGGCCCCTGCTGGAGTGTGGGCCCTCAGCAGGTGCCCAACCATGCCTACCTTTGATGCCAGCCCATGTGTAGAGCACCATTTGTTGCTCCACTTCAGGGAACAAAATGTCTTGTGCCATACCTGCATGCATGCATACACCTTACCACTCCCCTCTGAGGAGTCCCACTGGACTTGGTGCTATAACTTTATTATATTTATATCTTTCCTTTAGGAAGCTCAAGGAGGGTCTCCTATCGAGGTACTGACCAAATTCAGACTTGCTTAGTTTTAGCCAGATTGCTGCATCATATGCCCTCAGGCTATGCTCTGGACCTATTACTGATTTATTTTTTATCTTTTGAAACACAGTGCTCTTCAACTATAGTTGACTTGTCCATCACAATTTTTAAAAACATGTTTTAATAATGAGCTCTCTATCAAGAATTACCCAAAGGTTCATTATTTAGGTTGAACGACTGTTCAAAAGCTAGTGCCCGTATAATAAAAATAGGCATTTGTTTGACATTCTTATTAAATACATTTATAATAGTGTAATCCTACATGTGTCTACACAGAAGTGAGTCCCACTGAGTTCAATGGAGCTTACCAGGAAAGTATGTATAGGATTGCAGCCCAAGCCTACAATTGTTTACCAACTTTCCTAGAAGTAAGTGCATTGAACTCAATGACACTTTGTTCTGAGTAGATAGGGTTGTGCTGCAAATTAGATACCTTCTCTATGAGGCATTCAAAAGAAGACCATTCATGATAAACGTTTACAGTTTTCAGATTTTGTTCAAGTTGATTTGCATAAACATGTTTATTTGATTGATGCTTGGGGAAAATTTCATATTCTAGGTCATTTGCTTTTGAAGAAATGATGTATTGTCTTCTGAAAATGAATATTGCACTAGGGCTGCTTCATAGGCTGGCGTGGGATTGCTAGTGGTAAAACCTTATTATGGAAAAGATTATCATATTTAAGGAAGCACATAGGATTTGAGTGTTGGGATAAGTCAGAATATATTCATTAATCTTTAGGACTCTGTTGCATTTGTGATATTAATAAACTTAATTTGAGCTTTGAGTGTTCCTGATGTGATGAGATCATTTCCATTTTTAGTAGATGTCAAAGAGAACAAACATTGACATTACTATGTGAAGACTTTTTTTTTAAGTACTCCAAGCCACTCTTCAATTAACAGAATAAAGCTAAAGTATGTTGTAACATTAAAAAGCTGGAGCATCTCCAAGGTGAGTGAGTAGCATGAAATTAGTCAGTATGGTTTTTCATTACATCTACACTTGAAGGCTTGCTGCTATTGGCTGCTTTTGGGATGAACCTATTATGTTCAACATAAAAGGGGACTGTAGCGGACTTGCCCTCCATGGCAAAAAGTTGTCAGCATTTGTGTAAACATTTGTTCATAAGAAAGACAGATAGTAGAAATCTTGCATACTTTTATCACTTTTCTGTATGCCTGGGGTCCCCAACGTGGTGCTCATGGGGTGTTGATATGCCCATGGATGCCTCTCTTGGCAACTGCCAGGCTCCCTGTCCCTCCTGATTTTTATTTAATTTCTTAAGATTTTATGTATTTTTTTTCCTAACTGGGAGGTTGGCTTGCTGCAAAGTGAAGTGCTGCCTTCCATTGCCATAATTAGTTAGGTTAAAAAGAGTGGTTTAATGTTTTGGAGCTGAGACCCCCCCACACCTCTGCCTTGTATTTAGATTCTTGAGAAAGTTACTTTTCTTTTAGTATAACCAGTTTTGTTTCTGGGAAATGAATTTTCTGTGACCGGCCATACCCACCATGGTAGCCATTTCACGAATGGGAAAGTCAGCCCATGACAGTCATTTTGTGAAAGCACCCATGACTCTCAAAATTCCAAATGTGCCCACTAGCCAGGAAGATTGGGGAGTCCTGCTATAAAATGTGAATTCAGCTCTTATGGTGTAGTGATAAAACTGTTGAACTAGAATCAGGAAGGCACAGGTTAAAATACTCAATCAGCCACAAAGTTCAGTGGGTGATGATGAGCCAGTCAAAGCTCTCCACCTAACCTACCATGCATGGTTGTTGTGGGGATAAAACAGTAAAGAGATCTGGCTCACCCCTACTCTCACTATTAAATAAAACCTTCTCTGTTCTTTTCACTTATATCTGAGTGAACATGATGCTTTCACTACTCAGCTATCCTAAATGCTTTTGCAGAAGCATATGAAAAACCTGGTCTCTCACTTAATATCAAAAAAACCAAAGTGCTTTATCAGCAAGTGCTTCGCCAGCAAGTGCAAGTTAACCCTTTGGTGATGCCATCTATCCAGCTTGGCGGGGCAATACTGGAAAATGTTGATCATTTTCTCTATCTTGGCAGCTATCTTTCTGTTACAGCTAACATTGACACTGAAATCCAGCATCGTTTGAGCTCCGCAAGTGCCGCATTCTCTCGAATGAAGCATAGAGTGTTTGAGGATCGGGATATCTGTAGGGAGACTAAACTGCTGGTTTATAAAGCCATTGTATTACCAACTTTATTTTATGTCTGCAAAACATGGACTATCTATAAACGTCATTTCCACCTCCTTAAAAGATTTCATCAACGTTGCCTCCGGAAAATCCTGCGAATTACTTGGGAAGATAGGAGAACAAATGTCAGTGTACTGGAAGAAGCAAAGACTACTAGCGTTGAAAAAATGATCCTTCAATGTCAACTTCAATGGACCCGTCATGTTGTTCGAATGTCTGACTGCCGTCTCCCAAAGCAGTTACTTTATTCCCAACTCAAGGATGGAAAGCAGAATATAAGAGGTTTAAAGATGTTCTTAAGGCTAATCTAAAAAAAATGCAATATAAACATTGAAAACTGGGAAGCTCTGCCCCATGAATGCTTTAACTGGAGGTTGGCCTTTCACAAAGGTTCTATGGACTTTGAAGAAGCCCAAGCGCAAGGTGAAAGGGAGAAACGTGCTAAGCGAAAAGCACGTCAAATGAATCCTTTACAAGACCATCTTCCATCTGGTAACCTGTGTCCTCACTGTGGGAAGCTGTGTGGATCTAGAATTGGCCTCCACAGTCACTTACGGATGCATCATAGAGTCTACACAATTTTATACAATTTCCTCTTTATATAATTTTCTTTTTGTAATTTTAATTTTATCCTGGAAGACAATCTTACTCAGTCACGAGTGATCGCCTACTACTACTACTATTATGCTTTTGTCATGTTTTTCATTATAAGACAAGTGCTTCACCCGAACTGAAATGAAGCTGGCTTTTGCAGGTCTGGAAAAGAATCAACAAGGTTTGTCGGTGTCAGGTTCCTGGCTGTCATGCCTGCCAATCCAACACAGCATGGTCTGAACTGAGGGGGCAGGGACGGCATGTCTGAAAACATAGGGGGCAGGGCCAGCTTGCACGGCCAGCATTCTCTACCCACTTTTAGCCCTCATACATTCAGGCAAACACCTGAACACAGCTACTGATTTAGCAAGAGGAAGGTATCAGATTTCTCTCTGATGAACAGTCATACCTTGATAATGTAAGGTGTATTACTTGAAAACTGAGCCCAAGTTTATAATCCAGTAGAAACTACAGAGATGTTAGGCCTAGCAGGCATTCTGCTATACAAATAAGAGCTTAAGTGTGTAGGGAGCTCAGGGATATACATGTCCACCCTACCCTCTCCAGCCCTGTTCCTCCTGTGTTGATCAGGAAGGTGTGAAAGGGGCTTCTATGCACATTTGCTTGAATGCAGATCAAAGCCTCTGTGAGATGAGAAACCCTGATAGCTCAGGGTTCCTAATCAAACATACGTAGAAGTTCCCTTCATGCTAGGAAAGTCAGCCCTGGAGGTGGCAGGGCCAGCACATGTGGGAATGTTGCAGTGGGGCTAACGTGTATGCCCCTGCACTCCCTACACACTTAAAGTATCCCATGTTAGGCTGCTGAACACCTGCACAGGGCTATAGATAAAGCAAGATGAAGGGAGATTTCTCTCTGAAGGGGCCGTGGCTCAGTGGTAGAGCACATGGTTGGCACGCAGAAGGTCCCAAGTTCAATCCCTGCCATCTCCGGGGTGGGCTGGAAAACTGTCTGCTTGAAACCCTGGAGAGCTACTGCCACTGCCAGTCAGTGTCATCAATACTGGCTTAGATGGACCTCAGTATAAGGCCAGTTCCCATGTAAGGGGCAGTGATGAATAGTCATATGCCAATATCACTAGGAGTAATGCATAATACAAGAGAGAACAGATTTTTTTTTTCAAGATTGTAATAAAATGAATTGTTATGATGGATCTGGAATTCTGATTCCTTCCAGGCCACCTCCAGATTTGAGTGAGCCCTTGGAAAAGTGCCTTCTGGTGCACCTTCTCCTCATTTTATGGGCCTCAGTGGGCTTTCCTGGTGGTGCAGCGGTGGGCAGCAGCAGTGCTCTGATCAGCACTTGGTGGCTTAGAGCTGCCATTTTAACTTACCACAGTGCCACTGATGTAATATCGATCTGGAGCATTGTGAGAATGATCCATGTCTAAGAAGTCCTGGACAATCTTTTAAAGATAGCCTTATCATTCCTAACACACTGCATAATCTTAAAAATCATGGCTATTTTTGTATTTTATCACATTCCCCAGAGCTTTTAAGGGATAAATTATGTTTATGAACTGAATTATAACAATGCTTCTCTATGCACTGCACTTCACAGACTCTCATAGCACCGCAGCCTCCTGCCAGTGGCTCTCTAGAGACACATTTGAACTAGTATTCCCATTAACAGTATAAACACTCTTGGGGAAACTCAACACACAGATATTACAATCTTTTATTGGTGGTATTTACCATGGAGATTTAGAAGCGTCTGGTAAACCAGATACACAGTACTGGGCTAAGGTAAGCATGTTCAAGCCTAAGAAAACAAAATATTTTTAGTCTTTTGTGCCATTAGGTTTAAGATTAATCACTTGAAAAGATCTGAGGTAAACTCCTGATCTCACAGAAGCTCAAGGCAAAGCTTCTATTCAATTCCAGTGGGACCAGGATTTACTACCTGTTCTTAAGGAAGTGTTATTTGTCGTAGTTTTAAGACTGCGCTTTGTTCTTTGGGAATTTTTTTTTAAAGGGCATGCTTACTCTTCTCTGTTTTCTAACCTTAAATTGCCTCATAGTGCAGGGACCGCCTCATAAGTTTTTAGACAATTTGAGGAGTTCCCTGTACCACGAGAAGACTTAAGATTAGATCTTTTAGCATTTAAGTGCTAGGAAAGAAGTGGTCAAGGTAGGTAGGTATGACTGATGTTCCAATATGGGTTACAGGTACTAATCCATATTATGGTGGTGAGTATGTTAAAATGAGCAGATTCTCTCAGAACAGATTTCTACATTTTGTTAGTTCTGCTCCAGTTGAATTCTGGCAGGACATCCAGATTTTTGGAATATCAGAATGGACTGTACACTCGTGCCTCAAACAGGGGAAATTCATTACGTAAATTAAACATATTTAAAAATTGGTGTGCCTTTGGGGGGCACAGTCCATGTTTTAATTTACTTCTAGTCTTTTTGTCCTGCGAAGAGACAGAAAAAGGAATGGGAATACCCTCTCACTCAGGTTCCAAAATTCCAGAAAAGTACCTCTGGAACAATATGGAAACCAACAGTTTGAGGTCTGTTCTATCCAAAACATTTACTGGAGCAGAAAGCAAAGCATAAGAATCATTGTTACAGAATCTGAAAAATCAACTTCTATAGGTGGCTAAAAGTGGGGAGGTTATGTCACCATCCACTTTCTCCCCAATCTTCCCATGTTGAAGAGTGCTTTATTAGAGTTGCCAATTGCACTGCGGCTTCTACTTACATTCAGGTCAATGTGAGCGCAACACACACACCCTTTAGACCTCCCTGCTCAACATGGGAAGGTTGAGGAATATGGGGATGGAGACATTGCACTGGTAGGGGATGCCTGCGTTTCCATGTTCCTTCCCCAGTTTTAGCCCTCATGTGAGCAGGCTGAACACCTGCCTAGCAGCACTAATCAAAATCCGGGTTGGAATCCAGCAGAGTCAGATCCTGCAAGCATCCTTAGTAATTACAAAGAACCATTTACCAGGTGGTATGGTATAATAATTCTAGTCCTTTATATAGCACTTTCAAATGTCAATTTTCTTGTTACCCTCACAACAACCTTTATGGTTTATTATCCTCATGTTGCGTGTGTGGGGGGGGAGGGGGGTTGAAAGAGAGTTGCTGGGCTGAGAGAGAATTGCTTGCCTAATGGCCTCTTAATGAGTTCATGTCAGGGGTGAGATTCAACTCACAACTTCCGGACTTACATCTCTTAGGGCGCAGTCCTATGCATATTTAGACTGAAAAAGTCCTACAATTCCCAGCATGCCCCAGCCGGCATACCTGGCTGGAGGGATGCTGGAAGTTGTAAGACTTTTTTCCTACCTAAATATGCATAGGATGGTGTCCTTAGCCGTTATGGTACAATAGTTCTTACCAGAGTGTTTTCTGAACCACGTGGTCCGCAACATCCTGCCTAGTGATGAGATCCTGCCTTATCTCTTCACTGCCTTATCTCTTCACTGTTTCCCCAGATTTCTATCAGGTACAGATATGTGGTGGAGTTCTCTCCATCACTTACTAGGATAATTACAAATGGTTGGTTCATACGTTGCCATGAAGTGTTATGTAGATTTGTAGCCTATTCCAGGAGGTCAGCCATGCAGGTTATTTTTCAAAGACAGTAATCCAGTTTATTAAATCAACAGATGTTTTATTTAACTACTGCTCACACAATGCTGTGCCTTTTCTTTATCACTCTTCTCACAAGCCTTTCTCCTATGTAAAAAAAATTCCTCCCCCCACCCTACACACACTGACAGGCCTTCAAGCTTCCAGAACTCTCTCTGGCCTTCAGGGCCTGCTTCTCCACATACCTCCCTCCAACTATGCCTTTAGAGGTGCAGAAGGCACATGTTACAGAACCTTATGTTTCAGAAGCAATCATATTGGCTGCTTGTGAGGGAAGGCGTAGCTGACATGAGAAGGAACAGCATCATTGCCTTTTCCCTGCTCAATTAGACAAATGTCAGCCTTCCAGATTCCATCTACCAATGCAGACCTGCAAAACCAGCCAGCAACGGGGACACTCTCCGGGTGGGGGTGGGGGTAAGCTGATAACTTAACATCTACCACCCAGTTTTTCCCCTCCCTGGTTGTTCTTTGCTGGACTGGGGCCCTGCTTCCCTTGACAACTGTAACAATCTGGAAGGAGCTGCCCCCTGGAGTGATTGAGGACCTGTGCCAGCTGTTCTCTCCGGGGAAGCTTTCATTTGCTGACCCAAAGAGTGGGGCGGCGACGCCCCAGCAGCGATGTTGCCAAAGGGGACAACACCAAAGAGGATTGCCCCTCTGGGGGGAGCCACTTCAGGGGGAGCCACAAGGGCAAGGGTCACTCCCCTAACATTGTCTATTTAGTTTCCATGGGTGGGGATTGCTTTTTTCCCTTTCCCTGAGAATGTGCCATGGAGGACAGATATGGGGCCTAGTGGGGGGAATCTGTGCAGGCCCCCATCGGTGTAGATGGAGATATGGTGTTGTGAGGAGGGCTAGCCAGGTAAGGGGAATGCGGCCCAGACAGTTAATGGCTGTGCCGTGTTCCAGCCCTCCTCACACCAGCAGGCTTGGTGGTTGCCCTATCAGCCTGCCCTCAGGTCTCTGGATGCTGCTTTTAAATGCCAGATCGGTCCAAAATAGGACCTCCCTCATCCATGACTTAATAGTGGATGAGGCGGCCAATCTGGCATGCATTACCAAGATCTTGGTGGAGATCTGTCTCCCCCAGCTCCGCCCACTGGGGTACTTGGAACAGCATCAGGGTAGACCTGAGGGCTGAGGAGAGGGGTTTGCTTTGGTCTATAGGATCTCCAGGCTCCCTGTCCATCTGACTACTGGTCTGGAGTGTTTGCACCTTGTGTTGGGCCTGCAGGACAGATTCAGGATTCTGTTGGTGTACTGCCCCCCCCCCCGCTGCTCAACAGATTCTGTATCTGAGCTGATGGAGGTGGTCTCGCTGGCGATGTTGAGGTCCCCCAGGCTGTTGGTCTTGGGAGACATTGATGTCTATGCTGAGGGTGCCCTATCTGGGGCAGCTCAGAATTTCATGGACTCCATGACGACCATGGGACTGTCCCAACATGTCATTGGCCCAATGCATGTAGCAGGGCACACTCTAGATCTGTTTTTTTCAGCCAGGCATGGGAGAGGTGATGTTAAGGTGGGGGACTTTGAATTGGTCCCTTTGTCATGGTAAGATCACTGCCTGCTGAGATTTAGACTAATGGCGACTTTTCCTCTCTGCAAAGGTGGGGGACCTAATAAGATGGTCCACCCCAGGAGGCTAATGGATCTTGATGGTTTCCAGAGTGCCCTTGGGGGGTTTCTGGCTGATCTGGCTGGTGGTCCTGTCGAATCCCTGGTTGATCTCTGGAATACAGAGATGGCCCGGGCATTTGACACAATCGTTCCCGAGCCCCCTCTACTACCTCTCTGTAGTAGAGCTCTATGGTTCCATGGTACACCCTGGAGCTGAGAGCGATGAAACAAAACAGGAGACACCTTCAGTGCAGATGGAGAAAAATCCTAGTGGATGCAATTGAGCCCTGGTATGTGCCTATAGGCAGATATATTTCGGGGCAGTGAGGGCAGGAAAGAAACAACATCTCACTGCCTTTATTCAATCTTCTATTTGCCACCCAGTGGAGCTTTTAAGGGTTGTCCGGGGCCTATTACATGTTGGCCCCAAGACATTCTCGATTCCTTTGAGGCCTGCTGCAATATATTTGCTAGGCACTTCCAGGAAAAAGCTCTTGCATCCGCCAGGACTTGGGCTCCAATGTTATGGCAGTTGAATCAGCTGAGGTACCTTAGCACAGCCTGGTAAAATTTTCTTGGATGAGTTTCAGTTGGTACAGCTCAAGGATGTTGACAAGGTGCTTGGACAGGTTCGTGCAACTACATCTGTACTGGATCCTTGCCCCTCTTGGCTCATAAAAACCAGCAGGGAGGGAGCAGCCGGCTGGGCCAGAGAGGTGATCAATGCTTCCTTATGAGAGGGAGTGGTCCCATGCCACTTGAAATAAGCAGTGGTGAGGCCACTCCTGAAGAAACCCTCCCTGGACTGACCCAGAAGACCTTAATAACTTTAGGCCAGTAGCGAATGTTTCTTTTCTGGGCAAGGTCCTTGAGCTGGTGGTGGCCAACCAGCTCCAGGCACTCTTGGATGAGACTGATTATCTGGATCCATTTCAGTCAGGGTTCAGGCCTGGTTTTGGCATGGAAACAGCTTTGGTCACCCTGTATGATGATTTATGTTGGGAGAGAGGCAGGGGGAGTATCACCCTGTTGATACTCCTGGATCTCTCAGAGGCTTTTGATACCATCGGCCATGGTATCCTTCTAGCGCGGCTGTCTGAGTTGGGAGTGGGGGGTACTGCATTGCAGTGCTTCTGCTCCTACTACTTGAATGGCCGGCTCCAGAAGGTAGTGCTTGGGGAATATTGCTTGACACCATGGATTCTCTAGTACAGTATATGGAGTTCCTCAGGGGTCGGTCTTATTCCCCATGCTATTCAACATATACATGAAACCGCTGAGTGGGTTTCTGGAGTTTTGCAGTGCATTGCTGTCAATACACTGATGACATGGAGCTCTATTTCTCCTTTTCATCCTCAGCAGGTGAGACTGTGGATGTGCTAAACTGGTGCCTGTCTGCAACAATGGATAGATGAAGGCTAACAAACTGAGGCCCAATCCAGAGAAGACTGAGATGCTGTTAGAGGGTGGTTTCTTTGACCAGATGGAGGGTGTTCAACATGATTTGGATGGGGTTGCACTCCCCTTGAAGGTGCAGGTTCTTAGCGCGGGGGTTCTCTTTGAGCCATCTTTGCCACTTGAGGCTCAGGTGGCCTTAGTGGCATCTACCAGCTCTGGCTGTTGGCCCAGCTATGTCCGTATCTGGACAAGGATAGCCCGGTTTCAATAATCTACAATCTAGTATCTCAAAGCTAGACTACTGCAATGCCCTCTATGTGGGGCTGCCCTTGAAGACTGTTCAGAAGCTGCCGCTTGTGCAAAATGCGGCAGCCAGACTAATCACAGGAACCAGATGGACCAAACATATAACACCAGTTCTGGCCTACTTGAACTGGCTGCCTGAATGCTTCCAAGCCCGATTCAATGTGCTGGTCTTAACCTATAATGCCCTACATGGCTTGGGACCACAATACTTGACGGAACGCCTCTCCCAGCCACAATCTACCTGGACACTATGATCAACATCTGGGGCCTTCCTCCGACTGCCACCTCCGAGGGAGGCTCAGAGGGCAGCAACAAAGGAGAGGGGCTTTTCTGTGGTAGCCCCCCAACTGTGGAACAAGTTCCCCCCTGAGGCCTGACTGGTGCCAACTCTATTATTTTTCCAGTACCAGGTTAAGACTGTCCTCTATGTTGAGGCATTTAACAACTCTAAATAGTACATGGTGGGGGTGGTTATTTTAACTTTTGTACAAGTCACATTGTATTAACTTGTGTGGCTTTACATATTTTATAATGTTTTTATTGTGTATATTTTATATTGTATTTTATTGTATTTTTTAATTGGTTGTTGTAAACCACCCAGAGAGCTTCGGCTATTGTTTTGTGGTATAGAAATAAAATTAATCAGCATCAGCATCTGCCCCTGCATGGGCCCACACAAACTGATAATGTAGGAATAACTTGCTGTCTTAGGCTTAAACTTGACAAATAAGAGAACATTTCTACACATATACAATACTTTATTTGGGGACCACGTCTTTAATATTACTACTAATAATACTTAGCATGAAAATGTTAATGTTCAGTGAACTTCACAAAATACACTATTCCAGGCTTGGTGTTAGTCTGATGTTGGGTGTGTAAAACAACCTTTTACAAAGTGGGATTCCATGTTCTTGATGTCAGTGTTAAACTGCATCACTGGCACCTACAGGTGTAGTGTTAGCATGCCAGTGAAGTTTATTCTTAGGCCATTAAGCTGTGGAGTGCCAATTTTATATCTCTCTTTCTATGTATATTTGAATCTGTCCCACTTTGGGGGACCAAAAAGGCTTTACAATTTTGCATCAGCTGAAGTTTCTGGATAGTCTTGAATGGCAGTCCTATGTCAGGAGTATAACTGCAGTCTAGTCTGTATATATACTGCATATGTGTGACTGACTGAGGCCAACTCCGTTTTCTCCCGATAGCTAGTAAAAGGCACTCCTAGCTAGGGATATATGGATTTTGAATCCATTCCATCTGTGCTCCATGGATTGTCAGGAGTCTTTCGTTCCATCATCCACTCATTGCTGGAATTGGATTTTTTTTACGGGATGCATGAGAATTTCATTCAAGTTGCACTAAAGCACATTTGACCTAATGATTTTTTTTGCAAATCCCTCCCGACAAAGTAAAAAAAAAAATAGGTCCACAAGTTCGCGGAATTCACACGACTCAGGAAAAAGTCAGCAATTCGGATTCATAGAAATCTGAACATTTGAATCGGTTGCAGATTTCGCCGACATCCCTGACTCCTGTCAAGTGTTCTTCTACTTGATGAAAATAAGATAGGTGACATACTGGTCACTTAAGGTACTTATGTGTTTTCCTATGCAGGACAAATAGCTTTGGGGTGGCAGCCGGGGGAGATGGGTAATCTCTCTCTCTCTCTCTCTCTCTCTCTCTCTCTCTCTCTCTCTCTCTCACACACACACACACACACACACACACACTTAAAAAAGTGTGGGAGACACAACTGGTGGCTCCCTGGTGGACCCTCTTTTACCTCAGTGAGTTCTGGTGGTGGCAGCAGCGTCAGGCAGCACTGGGTGGCTGGAAGCTACCAATTTAATTTGCACAATGCCAGAGCAATGCTCCATCAGAGGCAGTGTGGGATATTTAAACGAGTGGTCCTGGCTGCTTTTTAAAGTGAAAGTTCAGGAAAGATGCGGGGGGGGGGGGGGCTCTGTCACTGTGCTGGAATCAGTTGGCCACAGTCTGAAGATACTGCATGCTGATGTTGAGCCCGGCAGGAGATCTGATCACAGGATGTCCCAGGGTAAGATCTAGCTTGGCTGTTAGTCATTACACTCTACTACATATATGTGTATCATATGACTCAGCTTAAGGTATCAAGCAATGCCAAACATGAAAGAAAGAAAGAAAGAAAGAAAGAAAGAAAGAAAGAAAGCCACAAGCCAGCTAAATGAAGTGAATGTCTAATGAAGTGAATGAATAATTTATTAATAAGGAAATGAACATCCTGACTAATCATCTAACAGCTATCAAACTAAAGAACACCGAGATGACAAGCACCAAATGTCTGCTTCTGCAAACCTCAACAGATAAATATTAGTCTTTTTTTTAAACTCAGAAAACAAGCTGGTAAATTTTAAATTAACAAAGAGAGAACAAATAATGCAGTACAACAATCATTACCATATACTATCCTGTAAGGCAAATAACCTGTCAATGCTCTATTGCACTTTTAAAAGTCATACATTCATGTACATACCAGGGATGGGAACTCGGACTTGAGGACTCGACTCGTGAGTCGGACTGAGTCCCCCCTCTGACTCGACTGGGACTCGAGTCCCAATATTTTTAATGGGACTCGAGACTCGACTCGGGACTCGAGACCAAGGACTCGTTAACATCCCTGGGCTGTGCCAGAAGGAGTGGAGAGGAGCGCGATCGCCGGCAAAGAGCACACGGAAGCGAGGTGCGCCGCTGCTCAGCCACTATGGACAGCTACCAGGAGCGCAGCCCCAACGATGTGTTGAGGATTTATTTTGATTGAGTGGTGTTGTTGTGGTGGGGTTAGGTTAGGGTCAGCATTTTGGATTTGGCTGCCTCTGCCTGCCTGTTGGGGGGTTCCCAGCCTCCTCTGCCTTGCCTGGTCCTCTCTTTGACCAGTTCAACGTGAATTGTTCAAGACAAAGGGCACTGACCTGCCTGCTGTTGGGGTTCCAGCCTCCTCTGCCTGAATTGTCTCTTCTTAACCAGTTCCACAGTTGAATGTCCAAGACAAAGCCTCTCCTGCCTGCTTGGGTTTCCATGCCTCCTTGCCTGCCTGGTTCTTTTGGGTTGTCTGCCCTGCCTGGTAGTTCTTGCCAAATAAATTGCAGAGTTTTGAATAAAAGGCACACTTGTGCTAGAATTTATTTAAGCCACACATCTGAAGTAGCCTTATTTTGTTGGGGGGAAACCCCATTGATTTTAATAAGGACTCGTGGAGTCAGTTTTGGGAGTGACTCAGGACTCGGGCCTCGGGACTCGTGAGTCACCATTTTGGACCAAGGACTCAGACTCGGACTCGAGACTCGGGTCCAAAGACTCGTGACTCGACTCGGGACTCGACTCGTGACTCGAGACCAAGGACTCTTCAACATCCCTGGTACATACATGTGAAAATAACCAGGAGGAAAATACAGCATCAAAGATTTTCAGTTTGTAAACATATGGCCACAAGTGACCTTCAGGATTCTTTTTTAAAAGGTTGTGGATTATGGACAGTATTGACACCCCGGCCCCCCAAAAACACCCTTTTTTAGCCTTGGGTACCATTTTCAGTGTTCAACACATATGCCTGTGTATGTTTAGTTTTGTTTTTAAAACATCTTTACTAATAGAAGAGTGGTCAGCATGATATATAGTTAAGTCCTAGAATAGGCAGAAAGATCAAAATACATTTCAGGCAAATGTGGCTCCCTTTGGAGTCTGTTGCATAGTGCCCAACACTGGACAGAGGAAAATAGGCATGTGTTTTTATTCATAGTAAGATGAGATCACCCCCGTGGGGTCTAGTGATATGACTCAACAAATACATTTTGAAATATTAACTTTGAAATTGACACATCCCTGCAAACCAGGAAGTGTATTTGGTAATTTATTCTCATTGTTACAAAACATCACACTCCCCAAACACTAAAAGCATAGTCTCTCCTGGTGTGCATACATTTGAGTAATCATGGAATGACTGTGATAAGGCCAAACAGAGGCCTCTGTTCTCCCTTCCCATCCCTGGTACATGTACATTGATCACAGCATGCTAGAGGAGGTCAGTATGCTTCCTGCTTCTCCATCTAGTCTTTCCTCTCCAATCCACAGCTCTGGTTCTGGAAAGTATTGAGTTCAAAGTAAATTCTAATGCCTCAATGGGTGAGGAAGGGCTTAGTAGGAAACAGGCACTAAGCTGGCTTCCCATTCCAGCAAGCTGTGGTATGCTGTGATGCGCATGCTCTGAGGATGGGAAAGAATAAGGCTTCCTGAGGCCCTGTGATGTCTTCTCTGTGTGTGCACAGCTGGACATGCAGTCATAAGAACTGTGCCCTAAACTTTTTAAAATTTCACAATCAATAGACACTAGAAAAGGTGTGGAATCCAGTCAAGCCCACAAGGTATAGATTTCACAATGTACTAAGCCTTTAGACCAGGGGCAGGAAACTTGTGGCTCTCCAGATATTTTTGCCTACAACTCCCATCATCCATCACCATTGGCTATGTAGGCCAAAACATCTGGAGGGCCACAGGTTGCCCACTCCTGCTTCAGACAGTTGCGTAGAAAGGAGAATTGTTGCAAGGGTGAGCCTTTTTCTTACCATAAACCTCAGCTTCTGAACCAGGAGGAATGAGGAGAAAGAAAGGTACAGGAGCAGATACAAATGATTCCCCTGCTGGGTTCACACCCACATAGTTTGTCTTGTGGAGTGTGGTGAGCTGAAGTGAGAAAATGTGCTATGTGGTATGATTTTTATATTGTGCAATTACACTAAAGTACATTATGCCTACACACTAACATAGTAATTTCCAAATAAATAAATAAATCTAAATAATAAAAGACTGCATTAACCTGTAGCAAAACAAACCAACCCTAAACCAATGTCAATAGATTAGATATGGGGAAATGTGCTTCTCTGGAACTGAGAGTGTGCTGCAGATAGCCAATACTTTCCTCAGAGATTTATTGTCATATGAAAAACAGGGTTCATGTCCCCGTCCTGAATGAATGCATCACACCCTGAGGTGCCGCATGCTCTGTGTGTGTATGTGTGTGTGTGTGTGTATGTGTGTGTGTTCAGAGAAGAGACAGCACTGTTAGCTGGAGTGCAACAGGCTTCACGCGCCTGTTCCTCACCACTAAACTTGGGAAGAAGAAGCTGTAATGCATCCCTATAGGCATAAGTCATCCTAGACTTGTTTATTGCATGGAGCAGTTTATAGAAGCTCTTTTAACTTCCAGTTGTTAACATAAAATACAATCCCTTTAGCTACATGGTTGTAAGAACAAGGCATTCATAAATTTTATGATCATGCTAATTTTGCTCTCTTTCCCATGGTCTGCAAAGGAAAAAAAAACCAAACCAACTAAAGTGATATAGAAGGCAGAAACAAGTTCCTCTCTCTAGTTCCAAAGTGGAATGACAAGCAAGTTAAGTTTCAAGGTGTACATGAGAGGAAGATGGAAATAGGCAAACACATTCTTGATATCATCTGCTTCTTTTCACTTTAATGATACAGTATTTGTAGAGAATGATGATGCCACAAGGCTGATGTTTTCCATGGGGCGATAGCAATTATCATAGGGATGTTGGAGAAATCTGCAGTGAATTCAAATGAGTTCAGATTTCTATGAATTCAACCCACAGATACACAGTGGACCAGCTTTTCCCAAGTTGCATGGATTCTGAGGACTTGCAGACTGTTTTCTTTACTTTCTGTAATTTTATGCAAATTTAGTCATAGAAAAATATGAAGAAAAAAACCCCCACTAACTGAAAAAGCGCATTTCCTCCCATAGACTAACGTGTGCAAATGCACATTTGGGGGTTTTTTTTGGCATATTTTGGGGGGATTTGTGCATTTTCGGAAGTGTGAATTTGCGCGAATGTGTACGAAACACGTTTGTGCAAAATCCAATTCCGTTAATGAGTGGATGACAAAACAAATGGTGCCTGACAATCTGCGAAATGCAGATGGAACGGATTTAACAAAGTCCATACATTTCTATCACATGATAGCCTACTTGGGTGGGTGCTAGCGCTGCTTATGTGTATCAGCCCATATTCCACAGCTCTCAGGTGTTTTCCCTAGGTAAGATAATGGCAACATTCCCATTATCCTAATTAAAAATAGCATTTGGCAGGGCTGTATTTGATGGCTGTCATTATTCTGGGACCCTACTGTAATGCACTAGGTCATATCCAAATGTGGGTATTTTATTTCAAATTCCAGTCTAGGCAGGAGAGGATTTCCTATTCATTGAAGTAAGTAAGGGAGGGTTTTCTTCCCAGGAGGAGAAGCCCCAAAGCCTTAGATCATCTGCTTACCTTGAGGAGAACCCTTTCCACATCAACCTGTCTGCTGAGAAACGTGTTGACCACACAACCCTGTCCACAGTAGAGAATTCTGGTGAATATTCAGAGTGTACATTGAAGTCACGCGGTATATCAGACCTCTCGGCCTTCACTGTTTACAGTTCACTCTACATGAACTGAGTTCTATAACACACTGAACACTCCCCTCCTGTGGTTATGTCTTGAAGTCAAAGTGATCTTCTTCTCATTGATGAGCTTCTGAGGAACCCCAGAGTGTTCTGTAACACAGTTTGGAAAACACTGTCTTAAGGCATGCCATGTGCACACATTATGTTCTGCTGCAGGTTTACATCTAAATAGCTACCATCCCTAAGCCATGTTCAGAGAGGAGCAAGAAGGTACCAAGAAGTAACTATGGGTAACCTCTGGCTTAGGATGATGAAATATGGGTAACTTTTAAGGTAAAGGCAGACATATATTCTAAAGTTTATCTCAAGGAGTGCCTCCAGCAACATCAAGTAGGCCGCTCAACAAGATCTGCCACAGATGGCCTTCTCCCTGTCCCATCAGCCAGAGAAACCAGGCTGGTGGGGACTAGGAGGGCCTTTTCTGTGGCAGCCCCCAATTTATGGAACTCTCTCCCCAGTGACCTCCGCCATGCCCCTTCCTTGATTAGCTTCCGCCGTGCATTAAAAACATGGCTTTTCAGGCGGGAATATGGGGTGGGTTAGGATTTTTAAGTTTTGTACTGTTTTTAATTGTGTTTTACACTCTGTTTTTTTATTCTTGTTGTATTTTATTGGACTGTACATCGCTCAGAGTGGCCGGATGACTGGCCAGATGGGCGATTCAAAAATATAATAAATAAATAAATAAATAAATAAAATAAAGTGTGGCTGATGTGTTTGGAACATACATTCACTTCTTCTTTTTTTAGTGGTGGGTGGATTCCCCACTCAACTCAGTTTGCAATGAGTTGGCTGAAAACAAGTTATTTTCCACTCGAAAAAATTAAATTAAAAATACATATTTTTCTGGACACTCTTTCAAACTTTGGACATTCCCAATGTCATTGTTAGAGCTTGATGAGGTGCAGAGACACTTCCCCAACACCACAATAAGCTACAGTGGGTATTTCTGTGTGGATTTTGGGATCTGATCTGGTATTTCAATACTGAACTATTCAGTAAATGAGGGGGACTATTTCTCTTCACTTCAGTGTTGTTTTAAAAGCCTATTTAAACAGATGACAATCTTTCACATTAAATATACATAGACATACTGGAAAGCTGTTCACTTAATAATTCAGAACTATAGGAGGGAAAACATGGCAGTACAAAAACAAAGTACCAAACATGGATTTCAGCTGTGTAAGGCATTTTATTTCGCAACATTTTTCTTATCTCCATTATTTTATTTGTTGTTTTCTCAGGCATTATCAATTTTTTTCCCCTTTATGTAAATTGGAATTGGTTCAGGAACTTATTTGGATACTATAAAGTTATCATGCTGTGCCTTACCACCTCATTTTTATGTGAGGAACCATTTTGTGAAATAGCCTGATAATAAAAATTTGCTGAGTTGAAGAGAGTCTGAAAAATAGCCTCTGAAATGTAGAAGCGGTTTGATTGTACGGGTGGGGGGCGGTGACCTCTCTGCATTACTCACAATCATGACCCAACACAATTTAATTATGTTTGTATACTGTATCACGGCAAGCTCTGCCCAGCTGCCACATTTCCCCTTTTTTCTTCTTTGCTCCAACTAGACTTTATTGTGTTCTGGAGCGATTGGAGAAGTTGTCAGCTCACGCTCATTACACTTCCTTCATTCCAGCCATGATCTCTAACATACCAGGCAGTTCATCGTGTTCTCCCGCACTGCCTGGATCCCAAATATGGGCATACCTGCCCCCCCCCCATGACTCAGGGATGAAGGATTCAGCAGGGGAAATGGGTGTCAAGGAGGACACCTCCAACCAATCAGCGGAGTGATTTCTTTTTGGAAAGTTGCCACATCTGTGCAGTGGGAGGATATGGTGGCTGGCTATTGTATTATTCTTCTCCTTACTCATGGAGACTAGAGCAGAACAAAATTGATTTTGCAACAATAGCATGGTGGCTATTCACATGAATGATGCAACAGCCCACCATGGGTTATTTAACCCACAGTGAGGCTGTGGCATGTGTGGGACGCATGCGGCTGCCATTTGGAATATGCAACCCCCACTCAGGATTTGTCATGTTGTGTGAACCCAGTTAGTGTGGGTTATGCAAGGGCTAAACAATCCTCACATAACCCTAAAGATGCTGGAGTATATGATGAGAAGATGTCAACTCTGTATGGAGGGTTTTTTAAGTTGAATGCCCAGTAAAGGGTTAAGATAGACTGTTATAGTCTAGTTAAAGGGCAGAGACAGAAACCAAGCTTCTCTGAGAAGTCAGGGGGCAGGGTTCAGTGGAGCAAACCACTTAGTTGTATCAGGGGAGGGAATGCTGGATGTTGCCTAGCAACAAGTTAGAAATTCCATTCTGTATCTTTCTGACAGATTGGTCCTACAGTTAACTGACAACTGATGCTTGCTAGGATTTAGCAAGGAGACGTGTTTTGTGGTTTTCCTTACCTCACAGTATCAGTAACACTTAAAAAACTGCACTTACAAAGTATGTAACCATCAAGCTTATAGTACTTGAGAAATCATATGTTACATCTGTTATTTACTTTAAAAGCATCTATTTAGAAACAAGCCTGTGTGTGTGTGTGTGTGTGTGTGTGTGTGTGTGTGTGATGGGTGAAGTCTGCTGCTGCTATTGTGTTCTGCCATCAAAAGAGACCATGGATTATGCAAGAGTTGTTTAACCCTCACATAACCTATGCTTGCTGGGTTTGCACAACATGACAAACCCTGAGTGGGGGTTGCACTGTGGGTTAGGGTTATGTGAGGGTTGTTTAACCCTCACATAACCCACACTCGCTGGGTTTGCATGACACAACAACCCCCTGATTGGGGGTTGCACATGCAACCTGGCGCCCATCAGCACTGCAGCTTGTCAGTGCGTGAAATAACCCACAATGAGCCGCAGTGGGT
The DNA here is from genome assembly GCA_021292165.1 of Shinisaurus crocodilurus. Classification (NCBI taxonomy): domain Eukaryota; kingdom Metazoa; phylum Chordata; class Lepidosauria; order Squamata; family Shinisauridae; genus Shinisaurus; species Shinisaurus crocodilurus. The sequence continues at coordinate 45,388,399 of CM037876.1, forward strand.
CATCCACCCTGGTCAGTAGAAAGAAAGAGAGAATAAAGCAAGCTCACTGAATCCAGACCAGACAATGGAGGGAGATAGGCTTCTTTCTGAATCGTTTTTGGCAAGAAAAGAAAGGGGGGGTAGTTATTTTAATCTCTTTGTAAGCTCCTTTTGGGATGTTTTTGTTTTGCATTTTTAAAAACCTGCCCAGCCATGTTGTCACTTTGTGTTTCACTCAGAGATCCCGGGAGGCCTGTGCCTCGCAGTTTGGGTAAGAAGCATGCCTGATCAGGATCGCTGGCTTTGAGCTCGGTGGCTTACATTTGCTGTGGCCAGGCTAAGAACCAAGGACATTTTGCTCAGGTTTCAGAGGGTCTCGAGCCTGGCACCTTCAGCATCCGACTAGTTTCCCTCCTTTGCCTCCTTTTCCCAGTTCCGCTGCCTCTTCTCCATGTCTGCTTTTTTCTTCAGGTTAATCAGGGTCTCAGAAGAGGCACTGCTTCACTGCCCTCCATTTCAAGTTTTATTTTTGCAGCCACATTCCACATTATGTGGGGCTTAGGGCTTTCTAAAAATGGCTTAGCCTGCTGTCAGTCCCCTATCATTGCCTTTGGATCCTTTGTCCAAAAGGGATGAAAAACCACATGACCTTCTGTGGTCTTTAAGTCCATATAACAGTGATCACCCCACTGTGAATTCATGATCAGAAGCCTATAGAAGCCAGCATCACCATTGCTCTCTGAAATTCCAAGTGACTTAACACTTGGAAATATTGATATTTCCAGGTATATTTACCTGTTACCCCTGCAACAGGTAAATATATCACTCTGACTTTCTCTCTTTCTCCTGATATTACTCTAAATCTGTTCATTCTGGCCTTCATGTAGGCCTATGTCATTGAAATGTGTGTTTTCCCTGTTGTGCTTAGGCATCCAACAACTGCTTTGCCATTACCCTAGTGCCCTTACTCCTTATTTGGAAAACCATAACTTCTTGACTCTGTTATTTCTTATTCTGCCACTGCTGTTAGGGATCACAAGGGAATAGTCTGCTAGTCCAGTGTTAGGAGTGGTGTATTAACCAATCTTTTAATTCTGAAATACTAGTGGTACTATAAAAACATGAATTTTCCACCCATAAGCTTTGCCAGTGTTCTTGAGCTAATTTCTTCACTTTGTCCAAGTGTAGCATGCAGTCCACCATGTGTGGGTCATACCTCTACAAAAGATCCTAATATTCATGTGTCATTCGAGTACATGTGTACAGATGCATGTTTATATACTTGTGTCATCAAGGACATGCGGTAACAAAACAGAGGTGCTAAAATCATACTTGTGAAGATTTTTCACCACAGAATAAATGTCTGAAGGCCAGCTCTTCTGTTACAGGATGGCATGTAATTCCATCCCATACTTCTCCAGTAATGTTTAACGTGGTAAAATAACATGAGAGGGACTGACAATATGGATGCAATACTGGCATGGGAAATTGTTGGACTTTCCCAAGTGATCTCTCAAGTTCAAATGTTATTGGAGTGGCCTGGAAAGTAACCACAGGGGAGCAGCAACTACTCCGCTCCCATAACATAAGAAGTGGCCTTGAACTGGCTCCAAGTAACCTAAAAAAACCATCACTAAAGTCTGGATTTTACTACCTCAAATTTAAATGTATAAATTGGCCTTAGAGAAAACAGCCATGTCTAATGCCTGAGTAGTGAGCAACTAAAGAACTTGCAGATTAAGGTTTGATATATTATTGCCTTGATTGATTAGCATCACATGGGACTATTGTTGTAACACTGCTATCAATACTTCATCTTTCAAAATAATGAATGAAGAGTCACATCTGGAGGTGAAGGTAGACAAGCCTTTCAAGCCATCCTTCTGAACAGTGCAACTGAATGTGTTGTGTACCATCATAATGGCAAAAAAACCTGCACACTGCAAAAACCAATCACAGTACTAATAGCAGACTGTAGTGTGGGCCAGCATAATGAAGCATAGATTTTCCATATTATAATGAGAATCTATTGTCACATTAGCTACATGGAATTGATGTAAGGCAACATGAACTGAATAAAATGTAGTATAGAGGCATCACCATTGTTGATTAGCATGGATGCACATCAAATTCTGATTAGTGGTAGAACAGATGTGACTAGGTTACTATTGGTTTTCTCCATTCCTTCTTTGTCTCAGCATGCCTCTGTATAATATGACATTTTAACACATGGCAATTTTTTAACCTAATTAAGAACTTCCTCCTTTTACCATGTTAACATGGAAACAATCTACAGACCAGGGCATAGCATCATGTTCTCAAGCTGAAAAATCTATTTTCCCCTAGTGCATCCATTCTGAAGAAGAGTTTTGTGTAACTCAGATGCTCACTTACTCATGGTGACCATTGGTTGCTCCTAATTTAGATGTATTGTACTGACCCTGTAAATGTTGTTGGGCCAACATATCTACTTGTTTTTGATCCCCATTGTGGGACTCATTTGTGTTTACTGATGAACTGTGTTTACTGTGACCTTAGAGGGGCCTGTAAAATACTCATTTGGCTTTATCCTACCATAAAACTTTCTTGTATCTGTTTCTAAGATAGTATCTCTGGGAACCTTCCTACGTGCCCATAGTGATACCCATGGAGTTGATAAGGAAGCTGGACTTTCTCTTCCTATCTTAGGATGTAATGTTGCTTTGGGAGGGGAGATGCCTTGCATTCTCAGGACATCCTCCACTCCTTGGTTCCTTATCCTCCTTTTTTTCTTTCTGCCCACTCCCTTCCCAAAATCTGCTATTTACTACAAAGAGCAATGCAATATCGGCTCAGCTGGAGCCCTGTCCTAGGTTGTTTGGAGGCTTTCCAACTGCCTGGGGAAGGGCAATTTTGTTGCAAGTATTTCTTCTCATTATGTATCAGTCAATAGGAGTGATTATAATAATGCATTTTCCCTATGCTTAGAATTTTCTATTGTTAGTGCATTAATTCTGTGAGTTCTGAAAAGGGTTGAACTAAGCGATGGCTGGTTCCATAGATGCATTTGAATTTAGCTCAAGAAGGCTGTTCCTTTACAGTTGCCTATTTTGCTCTCCCTTCACTCATTTTTTTCCTTTTTCTTCACCTGACTCTTCTCTTTCATGACATTGCTGTTGTGCTAGCAATTATCAACTGTGTGTGTCACTTAAAAATCTGCTTGCTGACGTCTCTTTGGATTGTCTTAACGTGTTTAGAAAATGCAGTGGCAGTGGCAGGGAAAATACAAAGGGGAAAGTATGAGAGAACACCAAGGGAGTGTTTCATAACTTCTCCAAGTGCCCCCAATTAACTGGTGACAGTAAGGATGTCATGGTGCTGGGAGCATTCCAGCTGTTTGAATGCCAGTTCTGCTTTCCAAAAGTGTTTAATTGCCACTTTACTTCCAGCTTTGCCAATATATGAGGAGTAGCAAATGAAGTGCCAAGTTAAAAAAAGAAAGGAAGCAGGCATGAACCTGGCTTTCAATGCAACTGGAGAGCCCCCAACTTCTGGCAGAAGAAGAAACTTGCTATCCATTCAGTGTGGTGTTTATGCAAATTTAGCAAATGTATTCTCTGCAACAGTATATAGCTATCTATATCACAGAAAATGCCCCCAAGTCATACAAATTGGTTTGTATCTCTCCCACAGAAACAACATTTCTATATACCGTAACCTTCTCTTGAGACTGTATATCCTGACATCACTTTTGTTGGGGGAAATGACCACAAAGTGACTCCCTGTCATTTTCCACTGGTGATGAATGTGTCCCTATGTAAACAGATTGAAATTCATCTTTAAGATTAGTCAGGCATATTGATATATAACCATGTCATGATGAGTATTTTTATTGTTTTCCAGGAGGTGGTTGTACTTACCACATTTTGGATGTATCCAGAAGATGGTTTTGACAAATAAAATTATTGCATTTTATGGTGATTTTTTTTCATGTCAAAAGTGATCATGTAAATTCATCTTCAGATTTGCCAGTTCCTGAAAGTTACTTCTGCATCAGAAAGAAGCGCTGGTATTAACATTCAAAGCCCTAAATGGCTTGGGGTCAGGTTACCTGAAGGATTGTCTCCTCCCATATATACCTGCCTGGGCCCTAAGATTGTCCTCAGTAGTCCTCCTCTGGGAGCCCCTGCCAAAGAAAGTGAGGTGGGTGGTGACTAACAAGAGGGCCTTTTCTGTTGTGGCACCCTGGTTGTGGAATGAGCTTCCCAGAGAGGCTCACCTCATTGTACTCTTTTCGGCTCCATGTGAAGACCTTCTTATTTTCTAAGGCATTTCAGTCTTTCGGTTTCTGTTGTTTTAAAGCTGTTACTTTATTTTAAAAGTTTGCACTGCTGCAAGGTTTTATTTGGTTATTATTTTTATTTTATACTATAGTTTTAAACTTTTTAACTTTTATATTGTAATTTATTGTGTTGTATTTTATGGTTTTAATTGTTGTGAATTGCCCACAGAGCTTCAACTACTGGGCGGTATAGAAATGGAATAAAATAAAGAAATCAGAAAGAATCATTTGATGTTTCACTCTGTAGCAGAAGTCATCACATGTGCTGTCATGTTCTGGGGGACTCTGAGCCCTCCCTACAGGCTTGGGTCAAAATGCCTAACCAGAGGGCAAGGCAAAATCATTGCGCAGTGAGGCAGTTCCCAGAAGGATGTCCCTTGGGTAAGGCAGGTGTAGAAGGAGAATCAGGAAATGATCCCAACGGGGCTGGGGAGAAAAGAAAAGACTGACACAGTCTAGGATGCATAAGCAGGAGCAGAGCAAATAGTTGCACATGACATGATTTGCTGCAGAGGCAAAATCTTCTATCAGGAAGCAGACATTATATTGGACAGAAAAGGACATAGTCACGGTGCAGATGGGGGGGGCACAAAGCTTCTTGAGAGTCAGGAGCTACTGGGGCTTGAACTGGGAGTCTTTGGGTTTATGGGTGGCTATCCTGTGTGATGAGCTACTGAAATGCATGTTGTTGTAGCCTTTGCGTCGGCAGTTATGTACCCTCAGGCCCTGGACTGGCCCCACCCAGGCTGGCTATTGGATGGATCCTTCTGGACAGGAAGAAGTATAAGAAGGTTTTCTGTTCCAGTTAAGCTTTGCTTGAGCAACAAGGTCTTCCTATCTCTCGTGTGTTGCGGCATCCTTTGGTTTGTCCTTCAGTCCTGGATTCTGTCTTGTCTCTTGACCCTGACTCCTAGTTTGTTCCTTGTTCCTAACTTGCTCTTCGGTCCTGACTGCTGGTTTGTCTCACTGCTCCTGATCCTCAGCTCCTGGCTCACCTCAGACTTCTGCCCACAGCCCAGCCTTGACATGAGCTTATGCAGGCCTCCTGTTTTCTAAGGAGATGATCAGCTCCTGGGAGGTCTGCATTTCAAGTCTTGCCCCATGGCTGGTGATTCATATTCACTCTTGCAGCGATTATGGGCACGAGACTGGTCTCGTTCCCCCATTCCCTACCTGGTCAGCCAGCCAAGTGTTCCCTCCAGCCCTTAGCATAGCTGCTAGCTATCCCCTTTTATGTGGAGACTGAAGGGCTCAAGGGGGAGGGCACCTGTGTCCGCTGGATAAGAAGATGGCTGTACTTCTCCTGTTCCCCCAGAAATGTCCTATTGGAAGAAACAAAGTGGCCAATTTAAACATCACACACACACACATGCTTAAATGAGGTCACTGATACATTTTCTCATACTCACCCTCTGTGGCCAGCACATGTAGCAAGGGTCTTGCAGCCCCCGTGTGGATTCCTGCAGTGCAGAAGTGGTTTCAGACTCCTCAATGTGGAACTATAGAGTAAATGTGGGCAAATTGTGGCCCTCCAGATGATTTGGCCTACAACTCCAATCATCCCTTACTAATGGCTATTCTGGCTAGGGCTCATGGAAGTTGTAGGCCAAAATATATGGAGGGCTACAAGTTGCCCATCCCTGCTATGGGGCATGAAACCATTCAAGGTTGGAAGGCAGGGAGAATTAGGGACATTCAAAACGATTCCTCAGAGACCCATCTCAGTTGTACCTTGATGTGTTGGTGAATCGGGGGGGGGGGGTGTTTAGAGATTAGGTCCAAATATATTTTCTTTCAGGTCTCTTGCTTAGCTTCCTATGGTAAGCAGCCCAACAAATGGATACTTTGGGTCTGCAAGAAACTTTGCTCCTCATTCAGGCATGCATTTTGCTGCAATGCAGGGTTACAATCTGCTAAACATATGAAATGAATACTCTTTCACTGGTATGCAAAGGGTCAGCATGTGTGCCTCCCTTCCTACTGACAAGAAGTGTATAATACCAGCAACTGCAGCAGCTGTTGAGGCAGCATTTTGTTGGGTCCACAAATGAAGAACATGAGAAGCATCAGTGGAAACAGATGATGCTGAACTAGATCTGTTTTGACATTAGAAAGATGCCTGTAGGTACTGATCTCAGATAGAGGATAACTGACCTTTTGGAGGAAAAGTTTATCATGCTTCCCTGTTCTGCAATGTGAAAAGATCATTTTCAAAACTATGCTTAGTTGTCTGTTTAGTGAAATACCAACAGATGGTTTGCAATGCATAAGAGTTCTCATTTATAAATAGTTTCACTTTTAAAGAAGTTTGCTTTGATTTATGACACGGGCAGCGCAATCCTATGAGGCTGCTTGTAACCCTCTGAACATAGACGATTATGGGCACCCGCCGTGCTCCCCTTGCCCTCAAAACATCTAGACAGCCAATTTTGGGCGTCTAGATGTTTTACCTCTCCTCTCAAGGAGGAGAGGCTGAGGCCCGTCTGGATTCCTCAGAATCTGGCGGAGCCTCGGTCCTCCCCTCCCACCCAGGAATGCCCCCCCCTGGAGGGAACTAAAGATGGAAGACCATCTTTGGTTCTGTGCCAGTGCAAAAAGAACCACACCGGCTACAAGGTGGGGGGGAGTGGGTGCCCTGCAGCGCTACAACCTGAGAAGGGATTTCCGAGGTTGCGGCATGTGGCACCTTCCAGCAGGACCGGTGCAAGGCAGTTTGGTGCCCTAGGCAAGATCAGATATTTAGTGCCCCCCCTTCCCACTTGAGAGCGCTGTATTTTTTTTTCAAGGCGTTTCTGGCGCCCCCTTTAGCCCTGCGCCCTAGGCAGCTGCCTAGTTGGCCTAATGGTAGCACCGGCCCTGCCTTCCAGGCCCACAAGGTCGGAGGGACATAGGACTGAGTCCTAAATCACTTTTCTTCAAGTGTTCTGATACTCAATGTTTTGGAGGTTCCTGCTTTGCTTTGATCATTTGAATGAGCTTGAGCTACATTTATTTTCATAAAACACCACCCTAAACAGATTGATGGAGATGTCTTTCTTATTTGGATGACGGGCATTCTGATTTTCTATAGTTCTGGCAGCTATAACATGATGTTATAGATCTATGCTTTAAATTTTAGGGTGTGTGCCCCCCCCCGCTGACAAGTACTCAGGCTTTTCAAAAGACAACCAATTGAATGTCTATTATATTTCTAATCCTAAAATGAGCCACCACAAGTAACCTTACTCAAAAGAGAGACCACAGAATTTCACTGAACGCTTCATGTTATAGCATTTGGATGAGTTCTAGCATAAGAAGGGATTGAATGTGGAAACTACATGTGCAGTTGTACACCCGATATACCTGAAACACATTCCAAAGTACGCACCCAATTATGGGAAGACAGAAGGCAGAATTGTAGGGATAGCAGCCAACACGGCAGGACTTTTTTCCGTCTAGACATGCATAGGATTGTGCCTTTGGTTGCAACAAGACTGTGGGGACATCTCGAGCATTTGATTAGGGGCACCTACAAACACGAGCACTCCTGACTGAATGCTTGAGAACAGAATGGGGGGTGAACACAGCCCCGCATGCAGCCTGCTTCGAGCAGGGCTGTGTTCACCCGGATCCTGCAAACCGTGTCTGCCTTTCCCTTCTTGAAGGCAAAGAAAGTTACCTTCAGGTAGGTGAAGGGAAAGTCAAAAGCAAAGACTGTAGGCATCCCCAGCAGGAATGTGATGCTGCACTTGCCCCTGGGGACTTTCTCCAAAGTGGGAAGGCATACTGTGTCTCCCACTGGAAATGCTGGGACTTGTAGTGCCAGTTCTCAGCAGGAAAACACGCTCTTCTGGGGGCTGGGCACACCTGCTATCACTGCTGCCTCTGCCTTTTCCTTGGCCTGCTCAAAGGGATGCTTCTTCACCTTTGGAAAGTAGACGGGGCAGTGGTTGCTGTAGGTTCTTTTTAAGGCCTTTGAGGGCTTTGGCCATGTTCCCTTGCAATGCACAGACTGACTCGTGGCCATGCATCCCTAGACAAGACCAGGGTAACAGTGCAATGAGAAGGATCAACTGCCCAACAGACACCAGCTTGCTGAGATGTGAAAGGACTCAATTAGAATAATGTGAACAAAACCAATCAGTTAGTGCAAGTGGCTCATGCTGGCTCAGCTTGTCTGAGTGTGGAAAGCTAAGCAGGGTCAGGCCTAGTTATTACTTGGATGGGAGACCCCTCCTCTAGTTTCCTGCATTGAGCAGGGGGTTGGACTCGATAGCCTTGTAGGCTCCTTCCAACTCTATGAGCTATGAATCTATGAATCCTAAATGAACAACATCCTAAGATAAGCATAGTTGGCACTGTATTTGATAACTTCTTTTTAAGTATTAGCTATAAAATAGTTCTGAGTGAAGAGCAGACAACCTTCTCCATCTAATCTTTGCTTATTCTCTCAACCTTCTCCTGAAGCTACCAACGCTTGTGAATGCTATTTTTTTCATACACAACTGCAAACTGTTTAATGAAGCTTAGGCCTATTGCTTCAAAAGGACGAAGCCTACTTAAGCAGATCAGGTGATTTGTGGACTGTACGCTGAATCTCTTGCTGAAAAAGATATTCTAATTATTGTTCATTGTTCCGAGAGAACAAGGCCATCACAAACATATAATTTCAGTCACCATAAAGTTCCTCGATATTTCCCCCATTTCCCAGCTACCTCCTCATTTTGTAGCCCTCAGAGGGGAATATCCACAGGGCAGGAAAACACTGGAAGTTAAACTGCAAAACAGTTGCTCCTAACAAGAAACACATGAAAATGAGCTCTACATCCTGGTGTTTAAATATTTCCCATCACTCCCAGTTTGACTTAAAGAACAAAGGGGGAAAGCTCCCTGCTGCTTGGAGACTGAAATGAAAACAAACATGTGCTATAACCCAATACTCACTGCAGTCCTTACAAGCAAGCTGTTATTGATATGCTATTTATAGCATCATAATTGCTAGTTCAGCAAAATAAGTAAGTAAAATGCCAGAGACATATATTGGATGCTGACTGCTCAGTATTGGAGGAATAGCTTCCCCCCGCCCTCATCTAGGCCTATATTCATTAAGCATAGTATAGTTTGTCTATCTTCCTTTCCAGCAATGCCTGTGAATCTGGCAACTTACAATGAAATAAACAGATAGAAATGTCAAGTTTTTATCTGCTTATAGGAGGGTACAGGTCTGCCCCAGGAGTTTACTATGGGTCAGTGCTGTGCTAAAAGACATCTGATCTCTGTAGCAATCTGCAGTATCTAGCAGAAAAGCAGCTCCCAAATCTATATTTATTAATTTTCATTCATTTATTAATTTGACCTATGTTATCAGCACTATGTTATCTAGCTTACCATGCTGCAAAATGGTTTCTGTTTCATATCAGTGGTGATCATTTTCCTTGTGTCATCCAATTCAATACATGAAGTTTGTTCTTGCCATTTTGTTTTATTATTGTCTGCAATTGCTAAATGCTTAGATGATAGGCAATATAGTTATAGGCCAGGATCCAAAAAGCTATTTTAGGTATATCTAATGGAATGTTGATTCTCTCTCTCTCTCTCTCTCTCTCTCATTAAGCAGATCTATCATGCCTTATCAAAAACTGCTTTTGAAACTCCTTTGAAAGGAGGAGCTTAAAAGCCTTGTGCTGTGCAAGGTAGGGGGCTGCTGCAACAAAGTCCAGATTAGTGGTGGGCAAAATCCCTTTCAACAAAATTCAGAGAATTTTAAATTGGCTCACAATTTTGTGCAGATGACCACTTCCTTTCCAGGACAACTGTGTGTTCCTAGAACAACGCTGCATGGGAAATGTCATGGGGGAAGTCAACTCTAGTGGCAGCAGCTGGAGGGAATATTTGACATGATGACCAAATTCATATGATCATGGAGGGGGAAATAAGCCACAGTGGCTTATTCCTCCCCCCCCCCACTGCCCCACATGTGCCGGGGGATTTGCATAATTACCCTCAGCGGCTCAGCTTGTTCTGTCATACGAACCTGGCCAGGGTGGCTTGTTGCTATGGGTAACAAGCAAACTAGAACCCATAGACTGTTGTAGGGTTCTGGGTGGCTTGTTACTCGCAGCGACAAGCCACCCTGGCTGGGTTCGCATGACGCAACAAGCCGCACTGCCAAGAGTAATTATGCAAATCCTCTCAGCACCTGAGCAGCACTTGTGGGGGAGGAGAAATAAGGCACCATGGCTTATTTCCCCCTCCATGATCATGCAAATCAGGCCATAGTCAGGGCCGGATTAAGCTAGGGGCTGTTGGAGCGGAAGCTCCAGGCCCCTAACAGAAAATAGGCCCAGGGAGCCTTGCGCTGCCACTGCCGTCCTTTCCTGCCCTGGCAGGCCCGGGGCAGGCGCCATCCTCGAGGGAGGGAAGCAGGCACGGGAGGAGCCACGGCCACAGCTTCATGGAGAGAGCCAGGTAGAGGACGGACCCTCTCCGGCTTCTTCCTTCTTCCTCCTTCCCCTCCTCCTCCCCCTCCTCCCTCCTCCTCCTGTGTCTTGGGGACTCGTCCGGCGTCGGATTTCCCTTTCGTTTTGCTGGCCCCTCCTCTTCATCTCGGCCGTGAGTGACAGGCGGCAAAGCCCCGGGAGAAACCCGGCCTCGTCGTCAGCAGCTGCAACTTCAAGCGCGTCAAGCTGCTCTCGCTGGGCTTGAGCAGTTGTGTGGGCAACGTGGACTCCTAGTCCCATATGTCCCTCCTGAAAGCTGAGCTGCTCGGAGGGGACGAGGGGTGGGCGGGAGTGAGAGTGCTCCAGGTACCCGCCTCCAGCCCTTCCACGTTATTAAACTCAACTGGGCGCTGCAAAAGGCAAATTTCTCCCCTTCGTTTTGACATTCCACCCGCTGCCTTTGGGCAACTAATTTCCCCGCAGGTTAACTCGCCTTATAGAACTGTGGGGTACTTCAAACACCGCTCTGAGGGCCAAACCACACACTTAATTACCGCTGAAAGCGCCCGCGGCCTCGATTCGGATTGGGAGGGGGGGGCGGGGGCGTTTAAGTGTTTCCCCTCCCGCCACCCTCCAAGTTTATCCATTTACGTCTCCCTCTCTTTTTGCCTCAGTTTCCCTCAATGTTTGTCCATTTTCCCTGAGGGAAACTGAGGCAAAAAGGAAAGCAAGGCTGGCACAAAATGCCCCCCCCCACACGCAGACACTTCCATTCTCTTTCTCCTGTTTCAGCTTCCCCCAAAGCACCTTCCTTCCTGCCTCAGTTTCCCTCAAAGTTTGCATACAGTTTCCCTCAAAGTTCGAGGGGAAACAAGCAAAAAAGAAAGGCAGGCAGGCAGGCAGGCACAAAGTGGGTCCCCCCCCCCCTTCTATTCCCTTTCTCCTTCCATTTCTGCCTCAGCTTCCTTCAAAGTACTCTCCCTCCTTCCCGGCATCTGCCTCAGTTTCCCTCAGAGTGCCCTCTTTCCTGCCTGCCCACCTGTTTCCCATACAGGCGCTGCTGCCTTTTCACATTTATTTTATTTATTTATTTTATTTGTTATATTTATACCCCACCTTTTTTCCTGCAAGGAACCCAAGGCGACTTACATAGTCCTCCTCCTCCTCCTCCTCCTCCTCCTCCTCCATTTTATCCTCACAACAACCCTGTGAGGTAGGTTAGGCTGAGAGTCAGGGACTCTTTTATAATGTATTTCAGTTTACCCCACACAAAGCACTCACACACACAGAGCAGCCAGACAAAAGCAAAACACGCTTATAATTTGTAGGTAGCCTTTTATAATGTATTTCAATTTTAGACAGCAAAAAAGGTAGTACATTCTTATTTTTTAAACCCACTTTTGCCATCGAAATAAAATTCCATCCTCCATTTAATCATTATTTATTTATTTATTTATTGCATTTATACCCCGCTCTTCAGCCAGAAAAGGCTCTCAGAGCGGCTTACACAGATTAATAATAAGACATTCCCTGCCCTCAGGCTCACAATCTAAAAGACATGACAGAAAAGGAAAAGGGATTGGGAGGGAGGAGGAAGAATGCCAAACTCAGGCACCAATATAATGTTTGGCATTCTTCCTCCTCCCCCCCAATCCCTTTTCCTTTTGTGTCACGTCTTTTAGATTGTGAGCCTGAGGGTAGGGAATGTCTTATTATTACCGGTAATCTGTGTAAACCGCTCTGAGAGCCTTTTCTGGCTGAAGAGTGGGGTATAAATGGAATAAATAAATAAATAAATCATTAATTTCTACCCACTTTTGCCATCAAAATAACATTCCATCCTCCGTTTAATCACTTGTTAACATTATAATTAATTTATAATAACTTTTCATTTAAGAAAAAAAAATTCACCACTATCAAGTGAAAAAAAATGACCCAGGTCCTTTTTTTTTACTTGATCCATTCGTTCTTTTTTTTTTTTAAAACTATAGTCCGGTCCCCCAACAGTCTGAGAGACAATGAACTGGCCCCCTGTTTAAAAAGTTTGAGGACCCCTGTTGTAATCCTTACATCAACCCTGTAAGGCAGGTCAATAGCATTCTCTCCATACAGCACATGCGGGGGGGGGGGGGGCAGCTGAGTAAGAGCTCGGTTCGTGTACATTGTTGCCTAACAGTCTGCATAATTCCCGAAGGGGTAGGCTGTGTTAGTCTATTGCAGCAAGAACAACAAGAGAGTCTTGTGGTACCCTAAAGACCAACACATTCATTCTGACATAAGCTTTCACGGACACTGCCCACTTCCATCAGGTTTTATTGAGTTAACAAGCTTATTGTTTACAAAAAAAGAAATATTTTCAATATGTTTCTGTTTTGGCACTTTAATGGTAATTAAAATATTTAATTTGTTTTAATATAAAATTGCGTCTTCATTTTATTTATTTCCATAAAAAGGCCCACCAAAATCCTCAGCACCAGGCCCATAATGCTCTTAATCCGGCCCTGGCCATAGTGTTACCTACCAGTATCCTGAGCAGAGAGCTCAATGTAAGCTGTTAACCCAGCAACGGCCTGAGCAAAGGCTGAGGGCTTATATACTTGCTGATCCTGATTCACCAGTTGAAGCTGTCTCTGTTTTGTTTTTTTCATCAGTCTTCTTCCTCATGAATAAACCCTTGCTCCCAAATAGACCCTTCCTCCTGAGCAGACCCTGGGCAAAAGGATCTTCTGGCAGCCAGATGGACACTCTGATGACAACTATGAACCTCCCATATGTTCTGTCACCACCAGTGCTCTGGAGAGCTGTGGGATGAGGTACAAAACACAGCAGAGGGGCCAAAGGGGCAACTTCCCCTAGGCTTGTGTGGGCTGGGAGCCTGGCTCAACTCTTTCCATTTCCTCCCACTCCTTCTCCAGTGCAATCAAAGCCAGGAGCCAGGAGCTGCACTGTAAGTGACAGTGCAGGCCAGAGCTGTTTCCCCCCCAGCTGTTCTCCTCCCAGCAACTGAACTCATGAATGGCTTTAAAGCTCACATTTACATATTGCAAACCCTTGCAGCATACCTGATTTCCCCCAAACATGGACATTCCAAGGCCAATTAATTCCTCAGGAGTCAAAGTATTATTCTGTAAATTAGATTCTCATTTTGAAACTTCTTGTGAGTTGCAGCAGAGTTTCATCAAGAGCAAGAGGTTGGGGAATACTGGAAGCTGTAGGACTTTTTCCTGTCTAAACATGCATAGGATTGCACCTTAAAGTAATCAACAGATGAGCATGCACTAATCATGGCCGCCGGCTTGGCACACCTAATCTGCTGAATGCAAACCTAGCAGACATAAAATTGGTGCCTAAATCCATAATAGTCTCATGTTGCATTCCAAGCAAGTTAAGAATTTTAGGATGAGGAAGCTCTCCTCAGAATATATCTGGACATTACAATCTGGGAAAATGTCTTTCCAGGGTTCTCTGGAGGCACACCTGGAAGCCAGCAGCTCCTCCAGTTTCTCAGCTATTGCTCTAGCCTTGCCTCCACAGCAAAATAGTTCTGTTGGCAGGAGTCCTGAGGCTAGCCCCCCCCCCACACTCTTGCATTTTGGCCCTCGAAAGAAGGCTTTCCCCCAATAAGAGCAGGTTGGGATGTCGCCAAGTGTCTGTGTATCCTTTTAGCAACCTTTCCCCTCCCCTCTTTGCATCACTGAGAGCAAGCCTGCAAGCAAGTCCAGCTGAAGCTCTTGTGGGCTCTCTTTATTTCAAACACTCCCCATGCTCCAGTTGACTGTAATGTGAATTCAGACCGTTCAAAGAATGTGGATCCTATAATCTCTCCCTTTGTACACACACCTGTATATTCATTTGTCTACCTTTCAGCAGCATTACTCCAATAAAGGCTTCATTTGTATTCTTGTCACTTGTGCATGTACTCCTCACCCTGCCTCAGAATGACTGATGTCTTAACAACTGAGGCAGATTTTGCCCTGGGACCACTCGGACGAGAGAGGTATGGCAGTGCCTGTAAAATCTCTGTCTGCTCGTCATCTTCCCCCCTCTCTGAATGCATGCAATATGGCTAGCTAGGGGGATTGATTTGCAAATGTAAACAGTGTCTGCCACCGAGGGCAAGCGGATTAGCCCCGGATACGAAGAGCAATGGCCCAGCATGCTGGTAGGTTCATTAAGGAAACAGACCCGCTCTTGAAACTGGGCAATTTGGCAGTAATGATTTCTCTTCTTTCTGCCTTTGTTTCTTTAATATCCCCGTGTGGCCAGGGCAGTCCCTCCAACATTGCAGAGGCTAGTTCATTTTAAGACAGGTCAGGAAATCTGATATAGGTTCAAAAACATGTGGTATTATATTGAAGGCATATGGAGAGGCCTCTTTCCCACCCTCTCTTCTCTACTCAAGTACCAATGAGGATGCCACTTTTTAAAAAAAGGGGGGGGGGAAGGAGAGAAACTTCATTAATATCCCCTGCTTATTGTAGCCACATGCTGGCCAACAGGCCATTTGTCATGGCTGAGTCATCAGATAGTGTAAACTGGTGGGTAAGTTCATTGACCTCGGCTGAGTATAAAACCTCAATATCTATTTGCTGGGTAAATGCTCCAACACACACACACACACACACACACACCAGTTTCTTAGAATGTAGAAATATAGCAGTCCCACTATCCATTTTATATGTCATTCTAACTGTCCACACTGTTATGAGTCATTGCATGCCAGGTACCTAACTGCTGAACTGCCACACTTTTTTGGAGGGCTCCTCAGACAATGTCTAATCTCTTGTCAAACTGTGATAAATAATGAAATGCAATCTCTCTCTCCCTCTCCCTCTCTCTCTCTCAGACACACACACACACACACACACACAGACAGACTGTTTTGTTTCCTCCTCTCTCCAATTTATTTATTTATTTATTTATTTATTTGCAAATCTAGGTAGCCATTTACTTGCATTCAGAAAGGGGAATTATGATGACCAAAGATTTTCTTTTTTTCATATACAAAAATGAATGTGTAATTAACCAGCATTTCAGTAGATGACAAAAGTTGTTTCCAAACAGAATCTTTTTAAAAATCAAGTCTGTATTTTTTTTTTTAATGTACAAAAATGACTTGATCATCACATTTTATTTATGGACATCATCAAGACTGTGTCACAAACTATCAATAGTAGAAATGCCAAGTGTCTGACTACTGAATAATATCATGTTCAGCAGAAGTCTCTAAGTCCAAGTTTGAGTTCTTTTGCAGGCTAACATTAGAATTAGAACAAAAATAGAACCATTTGCAGTGGAGATTATGAAGCTGAGTTCATGTAGTCATTTCCCAAAGGCTATGGCATACTTGATGCCTTTCTCCCCTTCAATCTAATAATTACATTTTTATCATTAATTCCCTATTATGAAAAGTAACCTGGCAGTGGCAAATGATTGCAGTAAAATTTGCATACACTTTAATCATTTACCAAGCGAAAACTGGATAGCAGTACTTAGAATATCTGATATTACAATGAATATGGGCGGCTTCATATCTCCAAAGCAACTTTAGCTGACGTACACAGTGAACATGTGGATTCTTCAGCTGTTAATAATCCCACAAGATTGCCAGCACACTATGCACTCCCTGAGGACAACTTTCTTCTGTTTGTCAGAATCTTCTCTGATAGCTCCATCCAGTTGTCCATACAGGACCTTAGAGTAACTCGTGGACGTCTTTTATTTATTATTTTTATTATTTATTCATTTGTAAGTGTGTAAGAGAGTGATTCTGTGACTCCCCACCCAGACAGTGTCTAGGGGGGGCATAGGATTCTTCAGATTCCCAGCTCTGAGAAAAGAACTCCGACCTCGGAGCTGGGGATCTGCACTCAGAAATAATTCCTTTTATCTGTCCTGAATCTCCCACCAATCTGCTTCATGGGATGACCTTTTTATGTTCCAGTACTATGAGAGAGGGAGAAAAATGTCTCCCTATCCACTTTCCTCACACCATGTATGCATAATTTTGTACACTTCTATCATGTCTCCCCTTACTCTCCTTTTTTCTAAGCTAAACAATCCCAGATGTTGTATGAGGAAAGGGGACTTGTTCCAGCCCCTTGGTCATTTGAGTTGCCCTTTTCTGCACTTTTTTCAACTCTACAATATCCTTTTTTTGCTGTGATGACCAGAACTGTACACAGTGTTCTAAGTGTGGTCGCACCACAGATTTCTATGGTGATTCTAATCCCCCACCCACAGCAGCGCTCCACAATATCTCCCATGCTGTTCAGGAGGGTCACCATACCTTCTGCAGAAGCTTTTAGGAGACACAGGGGGCAGGGGAGAAGGCTTTTGTGAATGGCATTCTACTTGCATTCAGAATCTCATTTTGCATTGTGGTCCAAATTACATGTTATTAAAACATACTTTAAAACAACAACAACAAAAACACCATGCTTTAACTGACCATTTTTATTTTGAAGGGCCCTAATCCAGATCAGCACATTTGGGGAAAATATGGTGTTGTCGTCTTCGTCTTCGTCTTCGTCTTCGTCTTCGTCGTCTTTTGCTCCTCCTCCTCCTCCTCCTCCTCCTCCTCCTCCTCCTCCTCAAAGGCTGCTGCTGTCAAATAGTCAATGACTGTGTTTGCACAACACACTAAACCTCAGTAGGTTAAGTGCTGCTGAGGTTTAGCATGTTGTCTGAACCCGGCAAGGTGCCTTAGAAGTTAGAAGTGACCTGGGAGTGGCTTCTAAACCACCCTGCTATGCCATGGTTTGCAGTAGGGTTAAGGAAACCCAAGTAGGTTTAACGTGTCATCCGAACCCAGACAACACGCTCACCTACCTGCAATCCAAAAAGTGTACCTTGGCCAGAGCAGCAAAGGAGGGCTGCCGCTCTGGGCAAGGGGCTCTGGCCTATGACAGCTGGCCAAGTGCCCAAGCGGTGCGTGGCCAGTTGTCATCGTCTCCCCCCGGCTGGGCTCCTGCACTCCCTCCTGCCCTCCCTCCAGGGCCCCTCTCACTGTTGCCGCCGCTCTGCCATCCGCCGCCAGGGGCCTCCTCCTTAAACCCAGCCTTGCAAGCAACTGCTGCAGCCTCCGTGGCTGTGTTGTGAGCGTCTTTACTGCATGTACGGCAAGGCTCCAACACAGCCAGGGCAGGCGGCTGCACGCCGCAGGGGTAGAAGGGACGAGCCAGAAGTCAGCCTCCTCTATCCCTGGGCTGTGCAGCCACCTGTGTTTTGCCCCAGCGCTGCAGAGGAAGGAGCTTAAGAAGCTCCTTCCCTGGCAGTGCCGGTGGAACATGCGGGCAGCTACGTGGCTCAGGGATAGAAGGGGCCGGCTTCTGACTGGCCCCCTCTACCCCTTTGTGGCGTACCTGCCTGTCCAAGGGCCCAGTGTGCTGGCATTCCTCTCCAGGAATGCCCGCACACCGGGTCCTTCCCATGCCTCCTTCCCCCCCTGCCTGCCTGCCGCCGCTCAGCGAGGCAGGCAGGAGGCGAAAGAAGCACCCCCTCCTCCCCGCTAGCTCTGGTTAGTGTCGCCCATGAGTGACACTAGCCAGCGGAAGTGGGGTGGGGGTGGGAGGGGGGATTCCCTCTGCCAGGGGCACACATGCATGGCCCAGGCAGAAGGAATCTGCCCCTCCCTCACTGGTGACGTCACGATGCTCAACGTGCCGACATCGCCAGCGAGGGAGGGAACTTCTTCCCTCTGCCAGGGCCCCGCATGTGCAGCCCTGGCAGAGGGAATCTCCCCCCTGCCCCCCTCTTCCACTGGCTTGTGTCGCTCACAGGTGATGCTGACCAGTGCTAGAAGGAGGGCAGGAGGGGTCACTTCCTTCACCTCCCACTTGCCACGCCAAGCAGTGGCAGGCGGGAGGGGAAGGGGGCATGGGAAGGCCCTGGCCTGCTGGCATTCCTGGAGAGGAACGGCAGCACACTGAGCCCTTGGACAGGTGGTTATGTGGGGCGATGGCACCGAAGCTGGCTTCTCCCCGATTCCGGTCCCCCTTCCTCGCGTAGCTGCCTGTCCTTGCTGCATCAGGGACTTGGCGCACATACGTCGAGGCCCCAACGCAGCCGTCGAGGCTACAGCAGTGGCTCCCCCTCTTTCGGGAGAAGGAGGGTGAGCCAGGGAAGGGAGTCAACACCGTGTCAGCGGTCCCGTGCAAGGCTGGGTTCAACCTGGCCTTGCAAGGGGCCGCCAACATGGCTCCTCCTTGGCTAGTCCTGGAAAGGAGGATGAGGCAAGTGACAGCGATGGATGGCAGTGGCAGATGGCTGCGGTGGCGGATGGCTGTGGTGAGTGGGACCCTGGGGGGAAGAGGAGTGGGGGGGCAGCTGGGGGGGGCTGTTGCCCTTGCTTGGCAGGGACACAATCCCACTGAACAAGGGCAAGAAGCCTCTGACAGCTGCCAAAAAGTGCCGCTTGGGCTCTTCTTGGCAGCTGTCAGTCCCACTCATCTCCCCTCAGTGCTGCCATGGTGTCCCCTGGAATACTGACTGGAGGACTGAGGGGACAGGCGGCACCTCCAGACCCCCACTGTGTCTGACCATTAGTCGGGCACAGCCAGGGCCTAGGGCTACTTTACACCCACAGAGGTTTCAGCACCTCTGTGGGTATAAAGTGATGTGCGAACCCAGCCAATTTAGCCTATATGGTATAAGGCAGGGGTATGCAACTTGTTGCCCACCTGCACTTTGCTGACCCCTGAAATTAGTTTAAAATATTTTTAAGACATCTGGAGAAGCTACAGAGCACCAAAAGGGTCAAAATTAGCTTGTTTGCAAGCTTAATTTGACCCTTTTAGTGCTTCATAGCTGCTAAAATGGCCCCAGACCTCCTACAATTGCCCACCCTTGGTATGAGGCAACTTCCTACATACCTAACTATATCTCCACATGTTCTATTGTGAAGTAGGATATCCACAGAACTCTAGTTTGTGTTCCCTAGTTTATGTTTTTGTTTTTATTTCTCCCCATCACCATCAATTCTTGAATTTGCAACGTATAAATATAGATTTTGGTGCTTTTGTATTCTGTCTGGTTTTATTTGGTTATTTTTAGAGGCCATCATACTGATTCAAAATACAGTTACTAAGGGAAATTGGCCAAGATTGGAATTAAAGAGGAATTGAATACTTAGCTCATGGCCTAAATTTGTTTTCATTGCTTTAATTAATTGTATAGAGGACAGCATGGAAAATCATTATGAGCAAAGTTAATCTTATGAAGATTATTATCCCAGCTGGAAATATTATTAATTTAAACTGTAATCCTACGCATACTAACCAGGGAGTAAGTCCCATTGAACTCAATTGGACTTATGTCTGAGTAGGTATGTATTGGATTGTATTCCTGTTTATTAAACTGATTCTTCAAAGGAGATTTTCAGTGTAGACCTGGATATTTTTTGAGTAAATATTTCTTCTCAGCTGCATTCTCTCATCCCTGTTTGCAGAACTTGAGCTGAATAATAATTCTTCTCTTGTCTTGTCAATTGCTCCTTTGTCAGACTTATGGTACACATAGCCATGCGAACAGCGGAGGGATGATTGAATATTACTTCACCAGCCTTGACCAATGCCGCCAATTATCAGCTACCACAGGGAATTGGATTTAAACCTTTTGATGCATTTGAGTTGCAAGAAGAAAGAGGTTAAGGCAGGAATGCAAAAAGAGAAGGAAAAACAAACAAAGAAGGTTGCAAAGAAGGTTGGCACTCCATGTTGAGTGCATCCATAGACAAAATTGCAAAACATGAATCTTGGATGGCAATAAAAGGGGCTACTGCCTACACTGATTTCTTAGGGTGAAATTGTGAAGTAACCCGGAGAAGGTTTAATACATAGTGGATATTCATTTATTTATTGCCCAAATTTATATACCACTTTCCACAGAGTTATCAATGCGGTGAACATACAGTGTCATTACTGTTTGCCTGCTGCGGCTGAATGGCAATACTTGCAACACTTGTTAGGATCTAGGTTTGGCTCTGCTGCTTTTACAGCTTCAGAGTCGCCTTCTCTATTGGAAATACTTATTAAGGCTGATCAGATATATGGACCCATGATTCAGGTTTATAAACACTTATTATCAATGAATAGATATGATACACAGGGTCTTAAGCAGCAATGGAATAAGGAATTGGATTGTTCTGGTTTACCCAGGCAGTGGATCACTGTTTCCACGTCTGTACTAGAAGTGTCAATGGGTCTTAGGTTATGTCTTATTCAGCAAAAACGTTTGTTTTGTGATAATTGGATGCCACAACAACGTCTTTTTAATAAGGGTTTGTCTAAGTCGGCTAATTGCTGGAGGTGTAATACTGCTAATGCTTCTCTTACCCATATGTCTTGGCAATGTCCAATAGTTGTCTCTTTTTGGGAGGAGGTCATAGTATGGATAACTTTTTATGCTTTTGTTTTCTTGAAATTAACTATAAAAATTAAAAAATAAATAAATAACCTGGTCCCAAGTAGTTTAGCGCTTTGTATATTAACAACACCTTAACCTTGGCTCAGCAGATAAGAGTTTTGGGTCAGGAAGACTTTGGTTCAAATTCCCTCTCAACCATGAAGCTCACACTGGGTGTCCTTGGATCTGACTCTCAGTCTAACCTACCTCACAGCGTTGATGTGATAATAAAATAGACAGCCCCATATACATTGCATTGAGCCTCTTGGAGGTGATGAACAAATATAGAATAATAGTTATGAATTAACTCTATGTACTCTCTCTGAGTCCTAAACCTTTTAAACAAGCTATATTTTTATAGCTGTTAATTACAGGTTAGTGCTCTATCTATCATATAATGTGCACACACAGCTTCTCTCTAAATATTGTATCATAATTATATAAACCATTTGTTTTTTTAGAATACATGGCAACTGACACGGATTACTGAATCCCATCACCATAATACACACCTGAGGCTATCTCTCCCCCTCTCTCTTTTCTGTAGGTGACTTCCTGCCCCTGAAATAATCTTTAAATAAATAATGGAATCCATAAACACTGGGATGGGCCTTTAAAACTAGTGTAGAATGTAGAAACAGAACTGAACAGGCCAGTCCCAATGTCTTTGCAACAAATTGTCACTGAAACAGGTACGGTATATTTCCAGTCTTAGAATGATAACACCTATATGTCATATATTATTTATTTATATATATGGCAATGCGTTCCACGAAGAACAAGAGGCAGATTTTCAATAGAAAAAAGGACAGAGGAGCCAAGCTATTATTGTTCCTACACACATCCCATGTACTCAATAACAATAAAGAGGAAACTTCTTCAGAAAGCCTTCAGATGGTCTCTAAAGATTTGCAAGGCTTTATGAATGTCACTACTTCTCATGAGATTTGCTTTTTGTTAGCATCTAGAGTTGAGGTTTATTCATATTCCTATCTATATAGTCATCATAATCATAATTCATATAATGCTTTTTAAGTTGTCAAAGCATTTTGTGTAAATTATCTCTGTAATCTTTACAACAATCTTATAAGGCTGGCCAATAGTATGATGCCACAAAATGCATATCGAAGCTTAAAACTAAGAGAGAGTGCAACCTTCCTGAACCTGCTGCCCTCCAGATGTATTGGACTACAATTCTCATCATTCCCAGTCAGCACAGCCAATGGCCACCATGGCATGTTCACTCACTGCCTGCTGATGATCATGTGAACCAGGCCAGTGTCTTATCTTAAGGCACTTACATTCATGGCAGAGTCAGGACTTCTCAGCTTGTATTCTTAGCCACTACACTAAGCTAATCATTCAGAGGCATATTTAAGGATTTGGTTATTTTTGTGGGGCAAAAAAGAGATCCGTGTGTAACTTCTATTGTGTTGCTTTCCTTTGATCA
Organism: Shinisaurus crocodilurus; assembly: GCA_021292165.1. NCBI lineage: Eukaryota > Metazoa > Chordata > Lepidosauria > Squamata > Shinisauridae > Shinisaurus > Shinisaurus crocodilurus. Next base: position 45,410,972 of record CM037876.1, read on the forward strand.
GGATTAGCATTCTCTCCTGCATTTGAATGTGGATAGCCAGTCTAGGAGGACAGTGGGTACTTCCAGATGAAGCTTTTATTATGCAATTGCCCAGGCTTGTTCACAGAATTTTACGGGGGATACCCATACTCAACTCTTGAGCGTGGGTTATCATGTTGTCTGAACCCAGTCAACATCTCCACTTGTAATCCTCCTGTGTTTTCCCATTGCTTCTTTCATTTTTCTTTCCACTCAAAAATTAAGGGCGCATTCCTACGGCTTCTAGATGTTGTCTTGCTGGCCATAGGAGTGGTTGGAATCCCAGCTCTGACCTCAGAAATGCACTCTCTGACCTCAGAGATTGGACTCTGACCTTGGAGCACCTTCCCTCTGGCTGTGCCTCCAAGGTCGGAAGACTGACCTTGTAGCCACAGGTTTGTGAGTGGGGGAGGAGGGGAGGGGGGAGGTTCTACCAGGATACAATAGATCCATGTCTTTCTTGCATGCCAGGCCAGAATTAGCCATCTAAGTCTTTCGCAGGGTGGTAGAAGCACAGAGGCGACCTTCACCTCCAAGCTCCTTCTGCCCTTGATAAGATGCTCTTAATCTTCTGAGTTCAGAGGGTTACAGGCAGGCACACTGGATCACACTGTAAGAAGGAAAAGACAGAATAGCTGCACTATGGCCTTTTGATTGGTAGCACTAGGAGCCCACTATCTGGAGGCACCCTGGATCAGCTTTTTACTCATTTCTTCATGTGTAATGCCTTGTTCTTCATGTGAAAATTCACCCACAGATCCACCTTGCCCATTTATCACCCTGATATTATAGTATGTAAAAAAGCTATTAAGTTCCAAAGACATCTTCATCATGCAGCATGAAAAGGTCACTAATTCTCAGCTATAGAAAGAATGAGTTTGCTTTTACCTCCTCTTCTTTCCAAGTATTTTAGAAAAGGCTGGCTTTCGGCACTAAATACACTTGTAAGCTCATCACTGCAATGGAAAATAACTCATTTTAATTAATAACGCATGAAACTCATAAGTGTAATTACGTATGTGCCTAATTCCTGCTTGAACATAGGCTGAAGTCAGTTCTCTGCATATAGCCAAGAATGATAATTTGAGCCAATGCAGACAGATACTCTTCTTGTACAAATTGCATTTGTTTCTTTGCCACATTTTGTGTAATGTGGAATCATGTGTAAGAACATCAGAAGAGACCTGCTGGATCAGACCAAAGATCCATCTAGTCCATCATCATGCTACTCCCTGCAGTGGCCAACACGATGTTTTTGGGAAGCCCACAAGAAGGTCCTGAAAGCAGTAGCCCTCTCCCGCTGTTGCTCCACAACAACTGGTATTCAGAAGCATACTTACTGCCTTTAAACATGGATGTTCCACATAGCCACCATTACTAATAGCCATTGATACACATATTCTTATGGGAACAGAAACAGAACCAGTAAGACATATTACTATGAGAATAATAATCGGCGGCACTGTGCATGAGGAATGGGAACTTAGCTTGGAAGGGCTGAAGTTCTTTGCTTTTGCATGCAAAAGATGTGAGATTCAGGCATCTCCAGCTGGGAAAGACTCCTATCTGAAACCCTGGAGAGCCACTTGGAGGTGGAAACAATACTAAGCTAGATGGGCCAGTGATCTGAATAAGATCACTTTCTATGTTCCTATGAGAACTACTGAATGGACACACCAGGACAGGGAGCCAGCTGTTGATGGGGAAACTTAGGGTTTGTAATGTCATTCTGCCCTTAGCTTATCTGAAGTATTGCGATGCCCCTGGAATATTATTGCACATATCTTGTTGTTGCTCATGTAAAATGTGGCTTTCTTTATGAAAAGGACAGTTTGCTCCCCCATTTTTAATATGGATTCCTTGTCATGCTGAACCACAATCAAGAGGGACATCCACGATCCACCCAACCAGAGAGCTATGAAACTTCTCCAACTCCCCCAAGGGAAACTGCCCCTGCTGTGTATGCAGAATATTCCCCTCCTCCTTCCCCCTGCCCTGGTTTTCCTGGATTTTTTAGTCTGAAGAGCGGTTTGGTGGCTTTGTGGAGCCACCAGTGCTACTGAGCAGAATGATCTCAGGAAAACCTGAGTGCACATATTTCTGATAGATTTCTTCTCAATGGTTGTGTTACCCTGCACAGATGATAGCCTTGGACATTAGCAGTTCCATTAACAATCAGATTGGCATGCAAACTGCAAATTGCATAACCCAAACGTGAAATATTTCCAAGCCACTAACTCAGGCAAGCATAGAATCAGATGCCAAACTGAGAGTTAGGCTTATGATTAAAGGTAAGTTGTGCTTTAAGTAACATCTTGGAAAGGAGTCATGAAGTAATCCTAAATGTATTCTAAAATAATAGAAAATTACACAGACTGAAAATATCTAGGAATAAATCAACTAACTAGCAGACAACTAACCAAAGGAAACTGGTGTTCAAATAAAGAATCTATGTTCCTTCTGCTTCTCCTCTTTACCAGAGTACACACTAGGATTCTCAATGTATTGTTTATATGCCACAACTTAATATGCACTGGATATTGTATTGGATATGTCTGCCATGCATCACACTGACACACAGCAAGTACATTTACACATTTGCATCTGTGCTGCATATAGAAGCATGCTCAGTGACTGTGGCTCTGGAATGTAATGAGAGATGTTTGTTGGGAGATTCTGTTCCCTTCTTGCCTTCAGCCCTGTCTGTCAGAGCACTCCAGAGGTCTAGCTGCAATTCTAGCTCTTTACCTTCTGCTTATAATACTGCCTTTTCCCAAGCCTACCCTAGGGTTGCTTTTATTATTTATTTTTAGGTAAGCAGCCATCTAAAACAATGTCATCCGCCGTAACATATATTATATATTATTCCTGCTTCACAGGAATAGCATCAAGCCAAGGGGGAGACCATCTTGGCCCATCCATTGGCTAAAGAAGCAGCAGCTGCAGGGAGCTCACTCCCCCCTCCCTGCCAGAAAGAACACTCAGCTTTAACTGCCTGTAGTCCTGGGACTGCAGAAGTAAGAGGAAAAGACACTCTGGCCCCATCTCTCAGCCAAATAACCACCAACTGCTATTCAAACGAGAACATCAGCAAGGGAAGATCAGCCTGGCCGGAAGTGCTTTTAAATGCTCACTTATAGCTCACAACCTTATTCTGGGCTTGAAAAACTGATCCCCCTTCTCTTCCTTTCCCCTCCACTCCCCTTTCTTTATGTGTCTTGTCTTTTTAGTTTGTAAAACTGATGGCACGGCCAGCCTGTCTCTCTTTTTGATTGATGTGAGCCTCTTTGGGATAGAATAATAATGGTCCAAAATGTGGGACAAGAACACGGTGAGCAACTGTAGGGGTGCAATCCTATGGTGGTGGCCATAAGCCTCTGGACTCGGAAGCTTATGGTCATCCAATGCAGAGCAGAAGGCGCGCAGTGGAGGCGATCATAGCCTCCATGTCCTCCCAGCCTACATTTTTGCTAGACGGGCTCTTTCACCCATCTAGCTGGAGCATCTTGGAGGTGGAGGGAAGGAGGCCTTTCCAGGGGAGGAGACTGGAAAGGTCATATCCTGGCCTTTCCAGTCTCCTCCCCACCCCCTGAAATGCCCCCTTCCCCCCCAGGTAACTTTCCCTACCTTGGAGAGCAGCCTATGCGGTTCTTTACACACTGGCTGCGAGGGGGTGTGTGGGGGGTGGGTTGGAGCTCTGGTTCCCAGCTCCGAGATTGGAGTGCTGTCTCTGACCTCGGATCTGGGAATCTGAATTATCCTATGGACCCTCAAATGCTATCCAGGGGCTAAAGGATTGCTCCCTAAGCAAATACATGAATAGAATTGAACTGTGAAGCAGTATGGAACCTGGAACCTGGAAAAAGTGGGGGATCTGGTTTGAAATCCACTCTCAAGCATGAACTCAGTAGCTGACTTTGGGAAAGTTAATCTTTAGCTTTGGCCTTATGTACATTTAGTTGCAAGAAAGCCAGTATTTAATATGTATTTCAGTTCTTATTCTTATTCCTATGGTCAATTCTGGCAAGGTTTATAACATATTATGTGTTGAATCAGATTTTCCTCATGAGCTTCTGCAAGCTGCATCTCCAGAATGTGGGAACCAGCTTCCGTATCCTGGACAGAAATACTTTAAAGTTTGCTGTGCTGTGATAAAAGCTGGAATTTCTGTCTCATCCTTCATGCAGAGCAGGAGCAGGTAGCTTGTGGCCCTCCAGATGTTTTGTCCTACAACCCCCATCAGCTCTAGTTAGCATAGGCAATGGTGAGAGATTATGAGAGTTGTAGGGGTTTTTTTAGAGCAGGGAAAATGCGGTATTAAACTGTGAAAGTGAAAGATGTTTTTTAAACTTGTGTATTTGCACTATTCCTCTACACCACAGTTCCACCTAGAGGTTATGTAATGGAAAGGCAGGAAATGAAACACCCTTGGTGTAGTGCTTGGCTCTCAAATTTGCAATGAAACAAAAAGTAGATACAGTGGATTAACAGCCGATTAACAGCCTCATGTAGAAAAGCTGTTAGAATTGCATATATACGAGGGCTGGGCAACTTGTGCCCCTCCATATATTGTTGGAGTGCAGCTCTCATCAGCCCCAGCCAGCACAGCCAATGATAAGACATGATGGATCCAAAGATTTCCTTGTAAAGGAAGAAGATACATCCATATTGCATAGGACAGGGAATCATGATGAACAACATATGGTGGGCCACAAGTTGCACACCCATGTTCTATGCAGTGGCTTGGATCGCAAGTTCCTCCTGCATCAGCATGAAAGTACTTCTGCTCATGAGGGCTTTTTTTAAAAAAACCATTTTCCTCCACATCTGTAGCTATTCCCTAAAAATGTATCTAGACAGATCCTCCAGAGTGTGTTTTGGAAGTTCAGGGGTTTGCCGATGAGGATGGGGAATAGGTGATTCCCTATCCTATGCAATATGGACGTATCTTCTACTTTTACAAGGGAATCTTTGGATCCAAACCATTGATCATTATAAACAGTTAAATAGACCTTTATTTATTTATTTATAAAATAATGTATACCCCCTTCTTCTGCTCTAAAGGGGGTCCTCAGAGCATCTTACAATCATATCATTAAAAGCAAAAAAACCCAAAACCCATCATTATTAACAGTACAATCCGATGAATATTTACTTAGCAGTAAATCCCACTGTATTCAATGCATCTTACCTCCTTAGTAAGTTTGTCTAGGATTACAGTGTAAAACAAACAAAACAATCCAAAAAATCACAGCTAATTCAGCAGCTGCAACACACACACACACACACACACACTAACTAAACACCAGCAAATGAGCTATATCTATACATGCCAAAGACACAAATTCCTTTATTTTTCAACTGTGTTAATAACACTGTACAGTTATTGCAAAGTAAAAATGTAACCGCAATGTGTTCTTAACTTAAGTACACTGCTTTTTGGTGCAATTGAATATTGAATGTATCCAAGAAGAGGCATGTAAGCCTTGTTGAAGGACTTGTCCCTTCCTACTCAAAGCTGAAATGACACCCCTGTATCTGGTGCTCGGACAAAACTGTAAAACTGCAAAACCATGTCTTGGATAAGTCCAGGCATTGGTCTGTCCAGCAACAGATGTGTTCATTTGTTTAGGAAAATATATTTGTGCTTGTATTCAAAGCCAAAGGAATGCCTTGCAGCAGTCCCCTGGTGTCCATAAACACAATCTAAGAAGCCCCTCAGGTTCAAAACTGAATAAGAAGAGTGGCACTTACCCTCATTCATGTTATTGAAATGTGTGAAGATGCAGATGAGTGTACTCCCTAGACAATCATGATGTATGCAGGATCAATTATTTGGCTGTCAAACAGCAGCCCCAACACTTTTCATAAATAGCTGGGTCAACCAGCCCAAGGTTATATTGGATTAGTGATGCAGGGAAACATGGCAGTGAAGGGAAGGAGCTTTAAACCTCTAGGAAAATGAATAAAATTCCTTACTAAAGGCTAAAATCACAGCTGTCCTTCTGGTGTGTAAGGTTTCAGGTAAACATCAGATTTTCATGTGACATACATTTTCCATGTAGGTTGCTAACATGGCCAGATTTAAACAAGACCCACTCTCTCTGCCTCCCAGTCACTGAGGGCAAATGAGAGCAAGTGAAAGTGAGGGCGATTAAAATGAACAACAGCAACAGCAACAGAACTTTTTTTGTAAGATGTGTTAAAACAAAGAAACTTGCCTGGTGCCATCTCTGTTATCTTTTTGGTACCAGATGAAGATGCTATTCACTCAGGTTTTTCAGGATGTCTAGTTCTTGACTGATGGGATTATCTGTGGTCTCTAAATGTTCATCTGCTGCAATCTTATTCTGTCATGCAGTATAAATCTTTACTGAATCTGTATCATTTTTCAACATTTGGTAACCTTCTTTGGGAGATTATTATATGTGAAACATGGTATGTATAAATGCGTAAAAGAAATAGAATAATAAATAAAGGACTGTTGAAAAGGGATGTCACAAGGACTGGGAAGAATGTGACTGGGAAGGAAGACTGGGAAGAATGTGTTTGGACACAGCATGAGGAACTTAATCAGGAGGGCTTTAAACTGAATCCAACAGGGGAGGGAGACATAAACTCGGGGGTACCAATGGAAGAAGGCCTCTTTGCCACAATGGAGAGAACAGCTCCAGCGGTGCCCATTGATAGTCTACCACAAAATGTAGGGGGAAAGTCGGACTGTAAAGCACATAGTCTTCAATGTCTCTATACTAATGCCCAGAGTATGGGCAACAAACAAGATGAACTCTTGATACATGAGGGCAAGTACGACTTGATAGGGATAACTGAAACCTGGTGGGATGACTCCCATGACTGGAATACAGCAATTGAAGGGTATAACTTGTTCAAAAGGAACAGAAGCAACAGAAAGGGAGGTGGAGTTGCACTGTATGTTAAAAATACGTATCTCTGCACAGAGATACAGGAAGAGGAGCTTGGCAGCCCCATTGAGAGCATCTGGGTTAAAATAAAGGGGGCAAAGAATAAAGCGAACATGGCGGTTGGAGTCTACTACCGACCACCCAATCAAGGAGAAGACGAGGATGGAACTTTTGAAAAACAAATTGCCAGTGTTTCAAGGAGGCACGATGTGGTAGTAATGGGAGACTTCAATTTCCCTGATATCTGTTGGGAGACTTATTCAGCCAAACATGGCCCCTCCAAGAAATTCCTGAGCTGTGCTGCTGATAACTTCCTCCTACAGAAAGTGGAGGAAGGAACTAGAGGATCGGCTATCCTTGACCTGATTCTAACCAACAGAGACGAGTTAGTGGATAAAGTGGCAGTTTCGGGAACTCTGGGGGAAAGTGACCATGTTATACTTGAGTTCTTGATTCTAACAGAAGCAAAAGCTGAGTGTAGCCAAACACGTACCCTGGATTTTAGGAAAGCCAATTTTAACAAACTCAGAACAATGATTAGTAAGATCCCATGGCAAATGACTCTCACGAGAAAGGGAGCCCAGGAGGGGTGGGAGTTTTTAAAAAAGGAAATTTTAAAGGCACAATTGCAAACAATTCCCACAAGGAAAAAAGGCAGAGGGCAACAGAAGAAGCCAATGTGGCTTCACAATAAACTCAAAGATGACCTGAAAACAAAAAAGGACACGTATAGGAAGTGGAAGGAAGGACAGGCTACAGGGGAAGAGTACAGGCAGGTAGCACAGAACTGCAGGAATAGTGTCAGGAAGGCTAAAGCTGAGAATGAGCTAAGGTTAGCGAGGAATGCTAAAAGCAACAAAAAAGCTTTCTTCAGATACATGCACAGTAAAAGACAGAAGAAAGAACTGGTGGTTCAACTACGCAATGAGGATGGCAAATTGATAACAGAAGACAAAGAAAAGGCAGAAGTGTTCAATTCCTACTTTGGCTCGGTCTTCTCCCAAAAGAGGGTCTATGACCCCCCTGGCAAACCTGAAATGCAGACTGAAGGGGCAGAATTGCAGCTTGAGATTGATAGGCAAATGGTCAAGGAGCACCTGATTACTCTGAACGAGTTTAAATCTCCAGGGCCTGATGAGCTGCATCCTAGAGTAATAAAGGAACTGGCAGAAGAACTCTCAGAACCACTGTCTATTATCTTTGAGAAATCATGGAGGACAGGTGAAGTGCCAGACGACTGGAGGAGGGCAAATGTTGTTCCCATCTTCAAAAAGGGCAAGAAGGAGGAACCTGGGAACTATAGGCCAGTCAGTCTGACATCAATCCCCGGGAAGATTTTTGAGCAGATTATAAAGAAGTCAGTCTGCAAGCACCTTGAAAACAATGCAGTGATTACTAGAAGCCAGCATGGATTTGTCAAGAACAAATCCTGTCAGACTAATCTGATCTCATTTTTTGATCGGGTAACCTCCCTTGTGGACTGTGGGAATGCTGTGGACATTATATACCTGGACTTCAGCAAAGCTTTCGACAAAGTGCCTCATGATATCCTGATTAGTAAGCTAGCTAAGAGTGGGCTAGATGGATCAACTATCAGGTGGATCCACAATTGGCTACAGAATCGGACTCAAAGAGTGCTTATCAATGGTTCCTTCTCAAACTGGGGAGAGGTAACGAGCGGGGTACCACAGGGCTCGGTCCTGGGCCCGGTGCTCTTCAACATTTTTATTAATGACTTGGATGAGGAGGTACAGGGAATGCTTATCAAATTTGCAGATGACACAAAGTTGGGTGGAACAGCTAATACTCTGGAAGACAGAAACAAAATTCAAAGTGACCTCGATAGGCTGGAGCGCTGGGCCGAAAACAACAGAATGAAATTTAACAGGGATAAATGCCAAGTGCTGCACCTAGGGAGAGGAAACCAAATGCAGAGTTACAGAATGGGGGACACTTGGCTCAACAATACTACAAGTGAGAAGGATCTTGGAATTGTGGTAGATCACAAACTGAATATGAGCCAGCAATGCGACGTGGCTGCAAAGAAGGCAAATGCAATTTTGGGCTGTATTAATAGAAGTATAGCTTCCAAATCGCGGGAAGTGATAATTCCCCTTTACTCGGCACTGGTTAGGCCTCATCTTGAGTACTGTGTCCAGTTCTGGGCACCTCATTTTAACAAGGACATAGACAAACTGGAGAGGGTTCAGAGGAGGGCAACAAGGATGATAAAGGGACTGGAAACAAGGCCCTATGAGGAGAGACTGAAAGAACTGGGCATGTTTAGCCTTCAGAAGAGGAGACTGAGGGGAGATATGATCGCACTCTTCCAGTATTTGAAGGGATGTCACACAGAGGAGGGCAAAGATCTCTTCTCGTTCATCCCAGTTTGCAGGACACGGAATAATGGGCTCAAGTTACAGGAACCTAGATTCCACCTAAACATCAGGAAAAATTTCCTGACTGTCAGAGCAATAAGACAATGGAATCAACTACCTAGGGAGGTGGTGGGCTCTCCCAGTCTGGAGGCATTCAAGGTGCGGCTGGACAGACATCTGTCGGGGATGCTTTGACCTGGATTCCTGCATTGAGCAGGGGGTTGGACTCGATGGCCTTGTAGGCCCCTTCCAACTCTACTTTTCTATGATTCTATGGCACTACAAAAAAAATGTTTACAAAAAAGTGAGTCATTTGGGCCCAGATTTTTGGTATTAATAATTGCAAAGGGCCCGTTGCAGAGAAATCGTTTTAATAACATGTTACATATGATTTCTAACCTCTACCTTCACCTTGACAATGGAAAAAAACTGGGTTTAGATCATCACTTTTTTTCTTCTTTTTGTAATATGGAATGCATGTTTTAAAATTGCTTATTTGCGCATTCAAATTCTGAAGTATACTCTGAAGTACACTCTGGCTTTGTTTGAAAACTAGGCAACCCTATGGTCTGCTAGGAGGGTGTCCCAGGGACCATGGGATTTTTTTGATCTCCCTCTCCAAGGGCTGAGAGAAAGGTCCACCACCCTCAGTAGGGGATTCAACCTCAGAAACAGCCTTGCAGACACTGCAGAAACCTCCACAGCTCTTGCCTTAAAGATACTGGAGCTCTGACATCACAGTAGAAGCAAGAAGGTTGGTTTCCATGGTTGTGTCAGGGATCGATCAAGGGAAGCCTTCCGTCAGCATGCCCTCAAAGCGGCAGTATATCTATACACCAACCCTGCAGCTGTCATAAATTAATTCTGCACCCCATTAGAAACAACGGGAGGGAACATGGAAGAGGACATAAGGAGGGAATGGCCTGAAAAAGAGAAAAAACAGGCAAAATGGCACTCCACCCTTCCACTCTGCCTGCATGAATCCAGAAGGACTTTGGATATTGCAGATCCTCTGCCTTCAGTTCTGCCCCAGTGCAATTCTATACATGTCTACTTAAAAGTAAGCCCCATTAAATTCAATGGGACTTACTTCCAGGAAACTGAGTATAGGATTGCAGCCTAAGAGCACTATCCTATGCAGTTCTATTCAGACCTGCTGAAGTAAGTCCTGCTGAATTCAATGGGGCTTACTCCCAGGTAGGTTTGCATAGGATTTTGCCTATGGAAAGGTAGCTCTGAGCACAAGGACATAATTTATTGTGGGGTGCATATCCAAACACTTGTGAGAGAAGTAGATTTCCTTTCATACAACCTGAGCCGCAATTCACATTAGTATGCAGAAGGAGATGTATTTGAGGATGCCAAAGCAAATGAAGAAAAATGAAGGGAGGACTTCTCTCTTGCAAGGAAATGGGAAACTGGAATTCTGCATAAACTATAAGCAATGATAATGCCTCTGCAGTACAGCCAGCTACATCAGATCATGTTGGGATGATGAATTGACTATATATAGCCAGGCCAGCATGAGCTGCTGTGGAGAGTCATGAATCACCAAATACAGATACCGCTGAAGCTAACCCTGCAGAGGCCAGTCTAAACAAATGAGATGTTGCTGTAAAACAAAATATTGGGAGAGAAATTACATGCTTACTTTATACCCTGGGGAAATCCCCACAGATATCTATAGGTCTGTAGGAGGTGGCAGGTGATAGATCACCATAGTCGCAATGGGAAGACTGACTGGAGACATGGGGCACAATCGGCAGGGAGGGTCTTCTGTGCGTGCCTTTGTCTGTGCAACTTCCATGCATTGCGACAGGGCTAGCGGCGGTGGTCACGGTGGGGGCTTCCAAATGGTGCTTGAAATGATGGTACAACAATATTCTGGAAGCCTCTATTTATGATGAAAAGGCGAGATAGAATAAATTCTTAACCCAATCCCTGAGTGAACCTGCACTGATTAAGTTATCCCCGAGGCCAAGTGGTGGAGCTATGAGTCATATTTGAGAGAGCCAGTTTGGCGTAGTGGTTAGAGTGTTAGACTAGGACTCAGGAGATCCGGGTTCTAGTCCCCACTCGGCCATGAAACTCACTGGGTGACTTTGGGCCAGTCACTGACTCTCAGCCTAACCTACCTCACAGGGTTGTTGTGGGGATAAAATGGAGAGGAGGAGGATGATTATGTCAGCCGCCTTGGGTTCCTTGCAGGAAAAAAGGCGGGGTATAAATATAATAAATAAAATAAATAATAAATATAGGTACACACAGCTCCAGCTGACAGTTCCCTGGGACTGTGCAGACTCTGGCCTTATCCATCAGCCCGAGAATCAAGGGCCACCCGGAGGCTGCACCCCCTGCCTCCCAAGAAGAACTTCACAGCAAGGGGGAGGCCAACCTAGCCCCATACATTGGCCAGAGAAGGAATAGCTGAAGGGAGCTTGTTTCACCCTTCCCTGCCAGAAAGAACACCTATAAGAACTTTGAAACTAAGATCTGGTGCCTAACTTTTGCTTCCCCGCCCTCCTCCCTCCCAGTCCCTTTTCCTTGTGTGTCATGTCTTTTAGGTTGTAACCCTGAGGGCAGGGACCATCTCATTATTAATCTTTGTAAGCCACTCTGGGTGGCTTTTTGGCTGAAGAGCAGGGTAAAAATACTGCAAATAAATAAATAAATCATAAAGTCCCCAGTTTGTATCTTGCTTCTTCCTTAAACTCACTAGGTCGCCTTAGGCAAGCCACTACCTATCAGCTTCAGCCTTCTGTTTGAAATATGGGGGATAATAATGGCAAGATTTGAGCACTTCTATCACACAGCGCCTCCTCCATGCATACATCTTGTACCGTATAGGCTCTGTTCACAGCTTGGATGAACACCAGGACAGGGGGTGAGGCTAGCATGCATCATCCCACTCCCCATGTGTCATATGAACATGGTCAACATGATCAGGAGTGGTCCTGTAGGTGCACCCCTCACCGAGCAGTTAATAAAGAGGGGAAAGACAAGATTTTCCCCACCCTTTCGGTGCCTGCTTATAGTGGTCAGAATTCCAGTCTGCTGTAGGAATCCAAGACGATTATTCCAGCTTGACCAAGGGATGTCATCTTGTGCATGCAGTATTAGACATAATTTACTGGGCCTTCCATTCTGGCTTGTATGCCATTTTTTTCAGTGATATACACACTTAGATTACATTGACATTAGTGGGACTGCAAAACTCCAAGTGTGCAGAACTGAGAGAATTTGAAGGGTTTTTAAAAAAATGCATCTTTAAATTAGCTGAAGGAAATTCAGTTTGTGTAAAACCTCTAACAGTGACACAGAGTCTATCAATCCTTCAACTTTTGGACAAAATCATATATGCAGCCGTATTGCCTTTATAGTCTTCTGAAACTGAATACCCACTGGCTGGCTTGGTAAATTTATTGCAAACCATTCTTCTCTGTAGGATCGTAATTCAAATCTTCCCAATACTGTCTGAAAATATCATTCTGATTAGACAGCTGTAGGGAGTGAAAAGGGAGAGAACCATAAAAATGCATGGTATAAATAGAAAGTAAGATTAAAAGCTATGGATCTGTTTCAGGTTATTTTCCACTTACATCTTTCTACCACTACCATAGCCCAAAGTATGACAGCAGAAATATTACCTTATCTAATTTTCTTTTCTTTTTGATGAATGCATTTTAGCAGCTCTCTCCTTTCTGCTTCTTACTGTGCATTCCGGAATTGTTATTCCAACAGTTTAATAGAATCACAATGTTTCATGCTGCCGTTTAGGCATTATAATTTTGTCCACTGCAGCTAATTGCATAAGGGCAAAAGATGTGAAACAGAACACATTATCTACACAGCCTTTAGAAAGTGACCTTTGCAGAAATATTACAGTGATGGTTCTTGCTTGCTTTTAGATATATGATTTACTAACTCCAAAATAAGGGAAAGGGGGGGGGGACACCACTTGTGTGTTTTGTGACTTGCTAACTGACTCCTCCTCTCCCAAGAGCTTTGACCTATATGTTATGGGCAGTATCCAACAGTGTCATTCTGTAAACTCAAATAGTACTAGCAAAGCTTGGCCAAAACTTGCAGTTGTGCAAGTGCTTGCTCACTGCACTTAGAGAGTATGCACTAGCAGAGCACTTGGCCCATTCTCCTGAAAGCAGTTGTGCAAGTGGAACTTAGTCGGATTCTCCTCTTGCACATAGTTCAGAATGTAGTTTCTGCTAGTGCAACAGCATTTGTGCTAATGGAATGGAATGACACCATTGGATACTGCCCATTGGTAGAATATATAAAATCGTTTACAGTGTGTGCCCTATACCTAGGGGTTAGATTTGCCAACTGACTAGAAAAAAAGAAGAAGAAACTGGTTTGGTCTTGTCTTTCTTGAAGAATGTAGATAATTGGAACAGGTTCAGAGGAAGGCAACAAAGATGATCCATGGTATGGAAAACAATTCCTATGTGGAAAGGCTGAAGAGTCTGGATATGTTTATCCTGGAGGAGAGTAGCCTGATGAAAGTCATGACAGCACTCTTCAAGTACCTGAAGGGCTGTCACACAGAAGAGGTCAAAGACCTATTCTCCATTGCCCACGAGGGCTGTACTAGATCTAATGGGCTTAAGTTACAGGAGGGTAAATTTTGCTTCAACATTACCCTTATGAAACTTACAATGGAATCAATTACCTAGTTCTCCACCCCTTCCCAAACAGACTTACCCTTATGAAACAAAATTCAAAGTACTCTGGAAGACAGAAACAAAATTAAAAGCGATCTCAATAGGCTGGAGCGCTGGGCCGAAAACAACAGAATGAAATTTAATAGGGATAAATGCCAAGTGCTGCACCTAGGGAGAAGAAACCAAATGCAGAGTTACAGAATGGGGGACACTTGGCTCAACAATACTACAAGTGAGAAGGATCTTGGAATTGTGGTAGATCACAAACTGAATATGAGCCAGCAATGCGATTTGGCTGCAAAGAAGGCAAATGCTATTTTGGGCTGCATTAATAGAAGTGTAACTTCCAAATCGTGGGAAGTGATAATTCCCCTTTACTCGGCACTGGTTAGGCCTCATCTTGAGTACTGCATCCAGTTCTGGGCACCACACTTTAAGAAGTATGTAGACAAACTAGAGAGGGTTCAGAGGAGGGCAACAAAGATGATAAAGGGTCTGGAAACAAGGCCCTATGAGGAGAGACTGAAAGAACTGGGCATGTTTAGCCTTCAGAAGAGGAAACTGAGGGGAGATATGATCGCACTCTTCCAGTACTTGAAGGGTTGTCACACAGAGGAGGGCCAGGATCTCTTCTCGATCATCCCAGTTTGCAGGACACGGAATAATGGGCTCAAGTTACAGGAACCCAGATTCCACCTAAACATCAGGAAAAATTTCCTGACTGTTAGAGCAATAAGACAATGGAACCAATTACCTATGGAGGTGGTGAGCTCTCCCACTCTGGAGGCATTCAAGGTGAAGCTGGACGGCCATCTGTCAGGGATGCTTTGACCTGGATTCCTGCATTGAGCAGGGGGTTGGACTCGATGGCATTGTAGGCCCCTTCCAACTCTACTTTTCTATGATTCTATGAGGGGAGGCCAGTACACCTTAAGGTAGGAGTCCCCAACAGCAGTGTCCATGGGTGCTATGGCTGGGGCATGCTGGGAGTGGTAGGACTTCTGTCTAAACGTGCATAGGATTGCACCCTAAGATTGTTATTGCTGCAACAGACTAACAGTGTGGGTGCTTCCAGACAAGGCTTTTAACACATCATCATCACCTTGCCTCATTCATGGAATACTCTGGAGGTCTAGATGATGTCTTCCTCTAGTAAACCTCCTGCATTTTCTGACCACTTTCCCCTTCTGTTTCTGTACCACAGAAAACCAGTTAAAGAAAAAAGATGGAATTGCTACACAGTGCCTGCTGACTGGTAGTGCTACGAGCCCTCTGGTTGGAAGCACCCACCCACGCACCCACTCTGGAAATAATAATAGTTATTATTTGCTTTTTAATAACCATATTTCATTGACTTCCACTTATAAAACAATTTGAAATTACAATGTAAAGTGCTAACAAACCTGAACGGAACAAAGATTAAGGCAACTCATTACAGTATTTTAAATATAAACTGAAAAGAGCTTAAACATTCTTCCAGCATTATATCTCCATACTACCAATTTAAGATCAGAGAATAGCTTTACTGTATTTTCCATTTTTAACAGATGTATGTACCCGTACTGGAGGACAAGCAGACCTTTTGGACGCATGCAGAGATACATGATACCAGTGGTAAGCCCGCTCCATTTCTGACATGTCTCCTATTTTCTCAGCCAGGTGAGGCTCAGAGGGAACCTTTTTCCCCCCCTGGTTTGGAATGGAAATCAGATTTGCAGGAAGGAACTGATTGGCTAGCTCTCTTGTCAATCATGAATCAGCTTCCTCCCATCTCAGAGCAGGACTGTGCACAGTGCTGATTGGCTATCAGTCACAAAGTCACTTCCCTTCCCCACTCTCTGAGCTGTTTCCAAAGATATATATATTTATTTTAAAAAAAAAACAGTGAAAAAGCGGGGGCGGTGCAGGAGTTTAAAAAGCACTAAAAAAAAATTGAGTAGATAAATATGCAGGCACACAAAGCAGATGGCTTGTTTGAATGAAGTGAGAGGCATGACAATCAGCTTCAGTTTGGAGTCAAATATATGTGTCAGCAGAGAATAATAGCTCCCCTTGCTATAGAGCAGCACAGCCTAAATGTTTCCTTTTTCTTTGTCATGTTACCTGAAGTTTGTTTCACATTCTCTCCACCCCACCCACAAAACCCCTTGCTTTAAGGCATAATCCTATGCATGTTTAGACCAAAAAAAGTCCTACAACTCCCAGCATACCCCAGCCAGCCATTCTGGCTGGGGCAAGTTGGGAGTTGTAGGCCTTTTTTCGGTCTACACATGCATAGGATTGCACCCTTAATTCAAGACATTAAGAATACAGTAGGTCTGCGATTCTGGTATAGCACCTAACTGCATGTGTACACAAATCATCAAAATTTATTTTGATATGGATTGAAGGGAACTTCTCATGTTACCTTCTCCTGCAGACTTAGGGTGCAATCCTTTGGTCCCTGGGAGGTTGTCCCAGGAGCCATAGAATACTGCAGACCTGCCACTCTGCAGATGCCTGTGGAGAGGGAGGCCTTCCCTGGATGGTGGTCGAGCTTTCTGCAGGTGTGGCTGCCCCACCAGCAGTAAGGAGGCATTCTGGGGCATTCCAGAACATGCCTGACCCAAATCAGGGGAGGCTTTGGATCTTCTGGATCCAAAGCTCCTTTCTTCCCCAGACATGCCCTCAGAATAGGGAGAAAACTTATGCCAGTTCTGGAACTGAAAATTGTATCTTCCTTACGACTGAAACCAAACAGATTAAATGAAAAGCCAGCACCAAGCCACCAACAAAAAGGAAGGGAAATAGAAAAAAAAAGATGTCCACCACATGTGGCCCTGGCCATTGTGATCCTGACAGAGTTTGGGAAGTGGCAATTTTTCTGCCATCCATTTCTCATCCCCTGCCGCGGTAGGATTTCTCTGGCAGAAACTTCGGTCTCTAGCCAACTAGTTTTTCCAACATGTTCTGAACTTTGGAGTTATCAAAAGGTTTACTGCATACTGAAGGAAACCTTTACAAAATGGTGGTGCTGCAGGTTGTGGTTACACACAAGGGTCAGAAACATCTCAAAAGGGAGAAGTACTTGCAAGTGATGTTATGTATGATTATAAACATTAGAACAAACTACGTAAGAATTATACAATGAATAAGCTTTATATAAAGGACAGAGGCAGGCCTGGCTCTACCACGAGACGAGACACTGTGGAGGGGACAGCAGCTGTACCCACCCCCCACCATTACTTCTGAGCCTTGTGGTGGTTCCCCTCTGAGGAGGAAAGGGCCTGCCCTGTGTTCCCCAAACTAGCCTGCTTTCCTCAGGTGTGGTGGAGGACACTGCTGTATCCCCAGTGTTGAAGTAAGATTCAACTCCCCATGATCCAGCCATCTGTAATAAATAACAGTTCAAAAACAAATATTAACACTGCAGTCCTACACATACTTACCTGAGAGTCTGTCCCATTGCACTACGTGGGGATTACTTCTGAGTAGACATGTATAGGATTGCATTGTAAATGTGTTCAATAATAAAACTATCACAGCAGATGCTTTAAAATATAGCCTCTCTCAAATATCAGTCCCGCAGCTATATGGATAGAGAGTCAAAAGACGGACATTACAGCCTTAGAGATTTTCAATAAAAAACAAATTCACACACACACAGCATGCACAGAAGTGTTCGCTGCCAGAACCTGGGGTGTGTATCCTTTTCAGCGCTGCAGCCAAGATCTGAACAAGGACATGCAGGGTCCACAGACAACAACTCATTTCCAGGTCAGCCACAAGCTTTTCCTATCTCTGCTGATGGAAGCCATGCTAAATTTATCACAGCATGAAGAATACTTTTGTATCTTCTACCTCTGTCAGAGTCTATAAACCCAAATACTTGGTCAGCAAATACACAACACTGTGTTCTCCTAGTGGAAATTAATTTGAGGTGATAATTTTAATATCAGTAATTCTTTTAAGGATGTAGTAACGGTCATGTGGAGTTTTCCATCATTCTCTTTCAGCACTCTGGAGAATGGCTTCATTCACCATCTGCGAAATTTCCATGCCTCACTTATGTTGGGCTACTTGCAGTCTCTTTATGGAATTGCCTGGGCTCCATCAGCTACCAGCTCACAAATGATTGTTGCTAGGCTTACCCCAACTTCCCTGAGTGGTGAGACACTCTGGTGGTTCAGTGCTTACCTGAGTTTGTTTTCCTTTGGAAAGAGATCACGGGAGGCTAATGCTATTTTGTAATATTTGAGCTGATTTACATATATACAGGTTGAGCATAGGTGGAGACACAGCGTAACACAGCCAAACACTGACCCACATACACAGGGGTGGGCAGAAAGTAGATCTCTAGATGTTTTGGACTTCAACTCCCAGAATTCCTGACCATTGCCCATGCTTGCAGGGGCTTTTGAGAGTTGAAGTCCAAAACATCTGGTGATTTACCTTTCTGCCCATCCCTGCATTAGAAGAACCCTGCTGGATCAGACCAAAGGCCTGTCCAGTCCAGCATCCTATTTCCTACAGTAGCTAACCAAATGCCTAATTTATTTATTTATCTATCTATTATATTTATACCCTGCCTTTTTTCCTGCAAGGAACCCAAGGCGGCTTACACAATCTTCCTCCTCTCCATTTTATCCTCACAACAACCCTGTGAGGTAGGTTAGGCTGAGAGTCAGTGACTGGCCCAAAGTCACCCAGTGAGTTTCATGGCTGAGCGGGGACTAGAACCCTGATCTCCCGAGTCCCAGTCCAACATTCTCACCACCACGCCACACTGGCTCTGGGAAGCCCACAAGCAGGCAGGATATGAAAGCAATAGCCCTCTCCTGTTGTTGCTCCTCAGCGAGGTATTCAAAGGCACGCTGCCTCTGATCCTGGGGATAGTATATGTCCGGAATGACTATTGATAGCCCTATTCTCCCTGAATTTGTTTAATCCCCCTTTATTTATTTATTTATTACATTTAATATACCCCGCCTTTTTCCCCCCAAGGAGCCCAAGGCAGCTTACATAATCCTCCTCCTCTCCATTTTATCCTCACAACAACCCTGTTGGTTAGACTGAGAGGCAGTGACTGGCCCAAAGTCACCCAGTGAGCTTCATGGCCGAGTGGGGACTAGAACTCGGGTCTCCCGAGTCCCAGTCCAACACTCTAACCACTAGGCCACACTGGCTCTCTTTAGAGCCATCCAAGTAGGTGGCCATTACTACATCTTGTGTTAGTGAATTGTATAGTTTAACTATGAGTTGCGTGAAGAAGTACTTCCTTTAGTCTGTTTGAATCTCACCTGTTTGAACCTGGCTCCAAGCCATTTAGGACTTTAAAGGTTAAAACCAGCACTTTGAATTGGGCCCAGGAAAAGACCGTCAGCCAGTACAAATGGCAAAATGCTGGCATAGTATGAGACTCAATTAATTGCTAACCACTTATCCCCATGCTTGATGTTATTGTTGATCTCTGTCTCTCTCACACATGTACTTTAACCGTGCCTATGTTACATTGCAGCCTAACTGTCTTTGAACCACATAATTCTACCGCTGCTGGACAGTTGTGACATTTATAATGTTAAAGGGGAAGCTTATAACAGACTCTCTAAATGTCAGTCACTTGTCAAGGTTCCTACTGTTTTCCAAATTAAATGATTAACAATATAACCTGTAGAGCATCAAGCATTTTTCAATTCAAGACAGGCTGTTTATCTAGTCCCAACGAAAAGGAAGTACCACGCTTTTATGTGTTTTCAAAAGGGCATATTGATAATCCAGACTTGTATTCAAAGGACCCAGGGCACCTGTTTTCAGAGAATGTGTGTTTAAACGGTATCTACCACACTAACAGTGCGATCCTATGCTCAGATTACACTGGCTGGTGTAGTGGATCACCATTCACCATGTATATGTTATAAATGATGGTGAATTATGAAGGCATTGCAATGATGTAACTTTAAGTTATAATATGTCCTACATTGATGTTGCTGAGCAAGTGTGATGATACTGTAGTAGGATCGGAGATGTGGCTGCTTTTGTTTAGATTCTCTCCTTCCCAAGGGTGAGGTCCTGCTTCCCCTAGGCTTTAGAGACCCCCTTGCTATCCCTAACAAGGGAATCCAACACCTTATTTCTGATCTCCATGCCAGCAAGAGAAACCCCAGGGAATCCCGAGGCTTGTGTTTGTAAGCAAATGGCCCTCAGGGCCAAAATGGTTGTGCAGCCCTGTCCTGGAGGCATTAAGTTAAGACAACAAAAAAGAAAACAATCCAACAAACCTGACATAAATAAATACATACCTGTTAAAGTCAAAGGTCAACTTAATTTTTATTGACTTATGCAAAGGAAGTACCAGTACCTATATACAGGCCTGTGGTTCATGCTGGCTCAGCTTGTTCATGCTGGCTCAGCTTGTAGAAAGCTAAGCAGGGTCAGGCCTGGTTATTACTTGGATGGGAGACCCCTCCTCTAGTTTCCTGCATTGAGCAGGGGGTTGGACTCGATAGCCTTGTAGGCTCCTTCCAACTCTATGAGCTATGAAATCTACCTAGGGATGTATGGATTTTGTTAAATCTACGTATTTTGTCTGTGTTTTGCAGATTGTCAGACATCTTTCATACCATCGTCTGCTCATTGATGGAATCAGATTTATATATATATATATATGGGATGTGCGAGAATTTCATTCCTGTTTGCAAATGCACATTAGCACTAACACACACTTGCGCTAATTTGCATTAGCACAAGTGTGCATTTGCACAAGTCCACACAAAAAGTAAAAAACAATCAGCAAGTCCACAGAATCCACACAACTCAAAAAAAAGCCGGTCCATTGTGGAATTCACAGCTTGGATTCATAGAAATCCAAACTCACTTGAATCCCTTGTGGATTGCTCTGACATCCTTACCCATACCAAAAGTGTACATTTATTTGCACAAATATTTTGTGTATTTTAACATTTAAAAAAAACACATGTAGAAATAATGAATAACTTTTGTCCTGTTGTACTACAGTGATCTATATGTTTAATTACCACAGGGCACTTCATTAATGTTTACAGTCACAGCTTTCATTGACCCCCTCCACCCCACCCCTCCCCAAACCACACTATAATAATTTTCTTGAGGGACACTTAAATGGCTCTGCGGAATTTATTATATATAGATCAAGTCGTGTCTTCCTTGTGGAAGAACGACATGTGCCTTTCACAGACATTAAAAAGTGGCAATAACTGGCAATTGATGACAAGAGACAAAAACAAATTTCCCAAAGCAAATATGAAACTCAAGACATTTTTCTTTTGCTGAAAGTGGAACAGAGAATCGTGGAGATGCCCTGGGGCTTTTATAGGAGTCTGGAGTGCTTTCAATGCTGAATGGAAAAACAGACAATATTTCTTGTTTAAGACGTTTATTGTTCCCTAACAACACAGAGTCAGTTTAATCTAGCGATAGTTTCAGCCCCTGATCCAAAGATCTGTTAAAGGGTTTCAGTGCACACACAGAGCTCATCTGTGGGAGAGTTTCCTTTTTCGATTCCATGTCAAAGGGAACGCTGTGAGCACAATGGAGATGCATTCGATTTCTTTCAAATTAATGATGAAGTCCTTGTACATGCTGGGGAGTCCTGTATATACACCTAAGGATTGGGGCAAGGGTGTTGGCCTTGATGTCTTTCAGATCACTGCCTGTTTTCATTGCCTAGAGGTCAGACTGGGCTGAAAGACCTGAGAACATTTGGCTTGGTTCTGGTGGTGCTGGTGCTGGTGGTAGGATTTGTGGGGGCACAAACATGGGGTCTGATTTTGGAGACAAGATTATTGGAAAGGTTTGTTAGGGTGATGTAGCATTGCAGTGGCAGTGACAACAATCTTTTGTTTTCATTGTTAACTTCATTTTAGGGCCTCTGTTACAGGCAACAATGGAGCCTTCAGCGGCCACCATCCCCCCCCCCCCCGCACAATGCAGCATTATTCCAGGGAACTCTGGGGAAATATTGAAGCCGCTGTTGCTGGCGTCCATTTTTTTGTGCTGGCTGCCATTTTTTCTCCAGAAAGACCTTACGTTGAAGGCATTATGAGATTTAAAAATTGGCAGCTCCACCATAGCAGCCCCAAAATGAAGTAAATAAAAGGTGGGGGCACTGCTTGCACTGGACCCACAATGGTAAGGCCCCATGAGTCCTAACAAACCTTTCAAATATTTTCACCACCAAAATCAGCACTGAAATACTCCTCCATCAAACACAGAAATACTGACTGCAAATAGGGCAGTGAACTGGTGTGTGTGTGTGTCTGTGTGTGTGTGCGTGTGTGTGTGTGGGGGAGTATTTTCCTTCAGGTCTACCCAAAAGCTTCAAAAGTTAATGAGTCAAAATCCCTTCTGTTCCTTTGCACCATAAGATATCTTAAAATCTCAGAATCCCAGACTGCAAAATCAAGTGTAAAAACGAGAATAAAATGTCAGCTCTAGAGCAAGACATACCAGTCCCCATGGAATAGGGCCAGAGCTCAGAAGGAAACAGTATGGCAAATCTTGTAGGAAGCCAAAGAGGGAATGGAAAGACAGGGAAACAGGCAAGAAAATCGCGCTGTATTGGGAAACCATCTAGAGCGGGGGTGGGCTTCAGGGACTCCAGCAGCCAATTTCACACCCACCCACCCAGAATCCCCCCTGGGGACCACACTCCCGCATGCTGCTGAATTCTGCTGACAGCAGCAGCAGCAAAACTATCAGAGATTTGCCACCAAATTTCAGCAGCAAACAATGGCAGTGGTCGGAAAAGGCCAAATTTAGCTTTAAAACAAGGCTTTAAAGCAAATTTGGGTCTTTTTAGGCCACCACTATGGGTTGACACTGAAATTCAGCAGCAAAATGTTATTTTGCCAGTGCCACTATGGCAGCAAATTCAGCAGGGGCCACACTTAAGGTTGGGGAGGGAGGCACATGGTCATCTCTACATCTCGTGGAAGTGAATTCCATAGTTTAACTATGTGCTATGTGAAGAAGTACTTTCTTTTATCTGTCCTGAATCTCCCACTCAGATTGGAATCTTCCAATCAGTTTCATGGAATGACCCACCAGTACTCACCAGATTCCATGAAGCTAGAATTTAACTAGAAGTAGAACAGGGTAACCAAAAAGCAAAATGTATTCCATATCACAGTTTGGTAGGCTATAGATGGGAAATCTGCTGAAATCTGATAAACTTTACAGAGTGGAACAAGGTAATTCTACTCATGTCAGTTTAAAGCCAGCTTCTGACTGGTGTTGTTTCTATTGAGAAAGACCTCAGTATTGTGTATTAATGTAAGCCCACAATGTGAAACTGTATATGAAACACATTTAGGGCATAATCGTATGCATGTTTAGAAAGAAAAAAGTCCTACAACCCCCAGAATTTCCCAGCCAGCATGGGGAATGCTGGGAGCTGTAGGACTTTTTTTCTGTCTAAACATGCATACGGTTGTGCCCTTAGAGGGTGAGCAGAATCACTCCCACTGTTCTTGCCCCTGAGATCTATGCATTCATCTTCTCTATGTGCACATAAACTATACATGTACAAGTTTGAGGGTGCGGGTGCAGACAGCAGACACAGTCTTGCTCCCCCCCCCATTCATTCATGGTACATAATTTCAGACCATATGAAAAATCTCCTATTTACTAACAATATGAGATTTTTATCCTATTGTCAAATCTGTGTTTTGTGTCACACTGAATTCCATATATATGTATACCATTAAGCAGTAAGATTTCCAAGTAAAAATGTTTTCATGAGATAAAAGTCCTTGCAATCAAGGGGGGAGGGGCAAATGCAAGAAAAATACTGTAATCAGTGAGCATAGATAACGGAATTTCCCTTCCTTTCAAGAAGAGCATGATTTTTTAAAACACTGATTTATATGCACACAAAACACTAATTAGCATAATGGTTTCAGCTCTGTTGATTGCTCAGAATAATACAGGTGCATGGCCACACTCTTGTGAACATATGCACTGTCATTCAAACAAAGCAGAATATTACTACATGATTTTCAAAAACAGAATATTACTACAACAATAATATTCATGCCAAAAATACTCCCCCTAAAAAAACAATACAAAATACAAAAAAAGTATGTTGTGTCGCCAAAATCTAGCACACAAACCTTTTGTGTACGTATTTAATTCTAAGTCAAGCTAAGGTAAAATCACCTACATCCCCCACCCCATTTTGAAACACACACACACACCACAAAATAATTGTTCTCTTCCATTTTGAAATTTTAAAATGGAAGAATTTAAAACCCATGCTGAATTGAACAATTGACATTTACGGGCAATGACAAGGGAGAGAAAGGCAGCCATCTTTCAAACCAAGGCCTACACTTCTGTTAGTAAGAGGAAATAAGATGGCTTACATTGTCTTGACTGAAAAACAACACTCTCCTGCAACAACATATTTCCTGTGAAGAGTGAAGGGGCTGCCAACTTAATCATCATTTTCTAATACGCTTGACTCCACTCTGAGATTATTTAACAATCATGGCTCCAATCTTGCTGTTGGGAGACTGAATAGTCAATTGATCTACGTCTAAACTTCCCAAACAAATCAATACCTCAATGGTAATGTGAAGAACAAAAGTTTCCCTGAAATGCTTCCGCACTGAACAGCTCGAAACCCAGTTGTATGAAAAATTCAACATGTGTTAGGTAGTTATTCTTGTACTCTCAGGCTTTCAGAATTAAGTCCACACTGTATATATTTTGAAATTACTCTGTTGTTTGTCTATCATTCTTATATATTTGTACTTAACACTAACTGCATCCATAGTGGATCCAGAGCCTCCTTGTTGCTTTCCTGTTGTGCTGCTGTATTGCTCAGAACACACACGCACACACACACACACACACACACACACACAGTAAGAATAAGGGAAGTCAAAAGAAACACAAACCCATTCTCACTTGGGATGAATAGGCAGTCAGGGCTGGCCCTACAATTAGGCAAAGTGAGGACACTGCCTAAGGCAGTGGATGCTGGGGAATAGCTGTGGCAGCCTCCCAGCTGTTCTTCATGAACTCTTCAGCTGTTCCTCTCTGTTGGGGGACAGAGCTGGGATACCACTTGTCTTGGACTCCCTAAACTAGTCTGTCACCTCACATGTATTAGTCACTTACGGACCCATCGCTAGAGTCTACACAATCTTCTTTAGAATTTCCTCCTTTTATCCCGGAAGACAATCTTACTCGGTCACGAGTGATCGCCTGATGATGATGATGATTAGAGCATGTTATCCCATTGCCATAGCTGAAGTAAGATTAAACTGATAGACCAGTCAGCTTCTGCCCATGGACTGGGGAGGGGGCACCATCTTCTCTACCTCAGGCAGCAAAATATCTTGGGCCAGCCCTGAGGGCAGTGTGAGGCATCTTCTTATCCAAAGAATTTCTTGACTGTCAGATAGTCCTAATGTGGCACATACATACACTCACAGTACACACTTGGAATCGATGGGAATTTAGTCTCAGTTTAATTTTGATAAGAATTTACTAAAATTTGCAAAGTTCCTCCTATTTGGGACAAAAAGAAGTTGAGATTTTTAAAAAATGGTAGAAATCAAAACTGAATCCATCTAGGCCCCAGGGCTTTGTGTGCTTTGATCCTGAATCCCTGGGTATTCAACAATGCTAGTACTTTATTGGGGTTGTCACCTCTATTTTCTGACATTCTTCTCAGATTTAACAGCTATATGGCAAGCAGGTACATCATGGTCTTCTCCATGCTGGGAATAGCTGTACCTATGGAATTTGGCTGCTGCAGATGGGTGAGAATTTTGTTTCAGTTCATTTTTTTAATACGAATTTACCAAAATTCACAAAGTTCTCCATATTCAGGAAATAAAGAATATGAGTTTAAAAAAACAACAACACACACACACAACCCCAAATGTGGGAGAAAACAACACTGACAGATTAGCCTGTCCCTAATACACACACAAACACACCCCCAGCACCACCAATCCACAGTTAAGGTGTGATGGCATGAGGTCTGAATCAATAAACCATGGCTTCAGATTGGCCAGCAAACCAGAATCAGAAATCATGGTTGGGAGTGGGTTTGCAAACTATAGTTTGTGTTGACTATGTTTTGGAGTGATGTCTGAACTAATGAAACATACTGAACAGCTGTACCTCTGCCACTGGGAGTGACCAACTAGAGGCTGGAGTGCTGAGCTGTTACAATATGAAAGCAGACAAGCAGTCTGAAATTCATTGGGAAGCTGAAACCATGGTTTGGGTTCTAAACTAGGGTTAGCGCAAACCATGGTTTGATGACAGTTAAGGAAATTTAACTATGGTTTGTGGTGATGCCTGAAGGTCATACTGCCCCCATTTCCATGCTGAAAATCCCAGCACAAAGCTACTATTCACTGCTTTGGGGGGGGGGGGAGCTTCAGAGGGCAATTTTCAGCAAGAAATAGAAATCAAAGCCATCTTCAAATTTATCTTCTGTCCTGATTTGCTCGGCTGCTTTTGTTCTTGCTCAGACATGATAAAGTATCACCTTCCTCATAGATTATTACATTTCAGCCCTGATAAGTTATTGATTATACTCTGAGGTTGCTGCTCTTGATTTACTTCCTTTGCTGTCTGTTTGTCTTCTGGTAGAGCATTCACCTTAAACTACAGCTATATTTTCACTTCTTCCGTTTTACTGATTTCTCTAACCACTGTAATTCCTTCATGAACATTCCATTGTGAGTTGTATATCTAATGTTTATGGTTTTTAGTGCATTCTGTAAAGCTGTGTGTTCAAATACGAATTCTGAACTAAAATTCATTTCCCAACTCTAATTTAGATTTACTGTCCCAAATCATAGCCATACACAGACTCCAATGTGGTCCTAGAACTCCAATGTGGTCCTAGAACTCCTGTGAGAACAGACTTGCCCATTATTTACCTCAGTGGTAGGACTATCCTCTAGTATGTATGAAACTGGCTCCTCTACCATAGTGAATGAAGAAGTCCTTGTTGTTGGGGGAAGAATTCTATGTGTGCATTGGAGCTCTTGAATCTACAAAGAATCACTGGGTCAGGGCAAGTCAGCGTAGCAGACAACCTGCTCCAAGCAAAGCAAATGTGCCCCAGCATAGCTGGTACCCTCCAATCAGCACTGAGACTTGATGATAGATGATGAAGAACGGAGGCCAGGCCCTGCTCCTGATATGGCCTGTAAGTGAAGTGCAAGAACATGTCTGTGGTACTGGAAGGGTTGTCAGTCGGGCCGCAGTGTGGACCATCTTACAGAGCAATCCTATCATCCCTAGACAGTGTCCCAGGGGCCATAGGATTATCTTGAAAACCTCTATAAAGCTCAGAATAAAAGCTTAAATGGATGAGAAGCACCACTGACATAGGAGTCACCAGCCTCCCCTGGGACTAGCCCTTAATTTGGTACAGCGAAGCCTTCGAGCAAACTTACACAGCTGTCAGAGTTGGACACATTGTGTCTGACCCATCCGAGTGAAGGTATGCCTGCTGGCACCCCTAGGCATGGTCCATGCCATGGTCCATCCCTTTAGCCCCTTGATGGAAGGGTCTGTCCACTCCATTCCCCTGAGGAGGGGGCTGCCCTACAGCAGGGGGGAGGGGCAGGCATATAATTCTGTCCCTTGGCCTACTGATCTCCCTTGGATTTAAACCATATGGACTGCCAAGTTACGTGCTGGTTTGGCAAGTCTGCCTCAAGTGACTGAAAAATGTCACTACAGGCTCCTACCACATGGACATATTTAAATTAATTTTAATGAAGTAATGCATTATAAAAACAGAATAAACCCAGACTGCACAACCCTAAGGTCCCCTTAGTATGCATGCCAAGTTTCAGGCGTGTAGGTTTCACGGTCATGGTGCTATGGCACTGAAGTTCAGATCAATGGTCAGACAGACACCCCCCCTCTTTTTATGATTATAGATAATTTTTGAACATACGTACAGATAGTGTGCTTGTTGGCTCTGTCTGTACCAATCTGTTTGAGGAAAGCAGGAGTGCACAATCTTTTTGCCCCCATAGGCTGCCTGTGGCCATCTGCAATGAATTGGGGGCCATATTGGGAGCTGATTTTAGGGAGGGCAGTGGGGGGCAGCATGTGCATGTGGCCCATGGACTGGATGTTGCCCACCCCTGGGCTAGAGTGTTGAGTATGAGTCTGAGAAATGGGAAGCAACTGGCTAAGCGACAGAATTCACTGGAATTCACTGGAATGAAGGCCCTGGGCAAATCATTCACATCATAAATGGGCAACCCCGTGTCCCACAGGCCACATGCAGGCCCTTGGTTGAGTTCATTGTGCAGGCCTGCAGGTCCCCTCCCTGCTCCCCAGCTGATTCCCAAGCTGCTCCTCTCACCAGCTGAGTACTGATGGAAGCAGCTGAGGATCACATGAATCAGGGCACCGCTCAGCTGTTTCCAGCACTAACCTGCTGGGCAGTGTGGGGGTGGGGAGCAATGTGTGTATACACACACACACACACACACTTGTGTGTGTGTGTATGTGTGTGTGTATATTATATATATATATATATATATATATATATATATTCGTGTGATCCTCAGCTGCTTCCATCAGTACTCAGCTGGTGAGAGGAGCAGCTTGGGAATCAGCTGGGGAGCAGGGAGGGGACCTGCAGGCCTGCACAATGAACTCAACCAAGGGCCTGCATGTGGCCTGTGGGACACGGGGTTGCCCATTTATGATGTGAATGATTTGCCCAGGGCCTTCATTCCAGTGAATTCTGTCGCTTAGCCAGTTGCTTCCCATTTCTCAGACTCATACTCAACACTCTAGCCCAGGGGTGGGCAACATCCAGTCCATGGGCCACATGCACATGCTGCCCCCCACTGCCCTCCCTAAAATCAGCCAAAAGAAATTGGGGAGTGGAGAATAGCATCTGTAGCATTACGGAGTGCAAACGGGTCATAATTAGCTTCTTTGCAATCTAAATTAAACTCTTTTAGCACTTTGTAGCTGCTACAGAGGGCCAAAAGAGTCAACTTTAGCTTGCAAAAAAGCTAATTTTGACCCCATGGGCACTTTGGCACCCACACAGGGGGACCTCCCACAACTGCCCACCCATGCTCCAGCCACTTCACTACATAGTCTTTCTGTTACTTGACCCTATCAGCTCTCTCATCTTGGTCTGAATAAAAAAGCAATTCATTGGGTATTACTTAAAAATCAGAACCATGATCCCATCACACACAGTGTATATGGCAAATGCTTGTGGCCAGCCTGTATCATGTACCAAAAGATTTGCATTTCCATGTCTGAATGGGATAAGTTCTGGTTATGGTATTTTCCCAGGACAACCTATTTTGTTT
This sequence comes from Shinisaurus crocodilurus, assembly GCA_021292165.1. Taxonomy (NCBI): domain Eukaryota; kingdom Metazoa; phylum Chordata; class Lepidosauria; order Squamata; family Shinisauridae; genus Shinisaurus; species Shinisaurus crocodilurus. Next base: position 45,440,314 of record CM037876.1, read on the forward strand.
TGGGCAATCGAATATGACTTTGGAAAAATATGCTGCAGTGCTATTTCAGCTTCCATCTGAATACAGTCATGCCTTGGATTGAGAGCATAATTCGTTCCGGAAATGTGCTTGTAATCCAAAACACTCTTATATCAAAACGAAATCCCCCCAAAAAAATTTGTACAGAGATTTTTAATTTAAGCCGTACTACAGTACTTGTATTGCAAGACATTGCTTGTATATCAAGTAAAAAAAAATTAAATAAATATTTAAAAATTTGCTTGTCTTGCAAAACGCTCTCAAACCAAGTTACTTGCAATCCAAGGTATTACTGTACATGGAACACTTAAAAATCCTATAAGATTAATTGTGTGTGTGTATATATGTATATATTGAAGCCAGCAAACATGCTTCCTAGACTATTGGAACAAAATGTTGTCACGCATGAAATTAGACAACTAACCTGAAGTGACTGGAGCATATAACACCTATTTTGGCATTAATAGACTGTGCTATTGTAGAAAATGGAAGTAAAAAATGTAACAAATCCATCTATCTTCCCACTGTCAAATGTTGGCAAGTAAATCAGTTTATAGGAATTTCAAAATATAGATTTCCTGATAATCTTGAAAACATTTTTTCATATTTACATGTAACAGATGTACCCTCTTAATATAATACAGCATACCACTTTTAAAATGCTCATATTTTCATGATGATTTCAACAACGTCAGCTTCTCCCCCCATCCCCTAGCCCCCAAACCTGTTTTTTTGTTACATCTTGCCTAATTAACAGATTTGGAGATCTCAAAAGCTTGCCCACAATGTTGTGCATATTTGGTTGGTCCTAATAAAGGTATTGCCTGACTGTGGATTTTGGAATCTTTCATAAAAAGGCATCAGCCAATCATTCTGTGTATTATTTGCCTAATGAAGGATTATTCTGCCAGTTGCCATCACCTGCACCACATATGAAATTAGATACAGTCTGAAGGTATGCTAAGCAGCAAAGTTACCCGTAATGCAGGTATTCAGTTCAGCACTAAATCTATCGGGGAGGCAGGGAGATGTAACTCAGTGGGTTGTGAAACACTGCTAGAGCAATCCATCGTTTGGACTGTTCCACCTATGCTGATTGTGTAAGGGCCAAAGTTGTCATGGGCCAGAACCCCAAACCCTCATCCTCAGAGGACCATAACCCCTTGTTCTCAGAAGAAGAGGCTCCATAGTTAATGGTTAAGGGGTTTGGTCATGGAAAGATATCATGATGCTTCCACCTCCCCGGGACCTAGAAATATCCTGGGGGTTGGTGCCCCTGCATCCAGATGTTGATTGCATGCATCGCCATTCTTGAACTCTAAGGACTCTGTCCATGAGGACACTCACATGCCACAGCCACCCCCACATCATCACAGCTTGATGTCGCTAAAACAGGCCAGGCCCCTTTAAGAGTCAAAGTCCCAGTCCATGTGGAAGGGGGGGGGGGCAACCAGCCTAAAGCAGCCAAATTATTATTCAAGGCTCAGTCTTATTTTACTCCTTCTTGGAGCAACATGCAAACAATCATGTCTGGCTTCCAGCCCAGGTGCCACTTGCAGCTTTCCGTTGTGCTGATGTATTCCCATCTAGCTTCCTTGTGAAACCTCATCTACTTGCTCAGGATCTGACCCATAGCAGAACTCTGCAACCCACAGCAATGCCCAGTGATGTGAAGCCCTGAAGCAGTGCAGGACATTGACAGGACCCATGCCCTGAAATGGTACAAAACTATACATTACACTTATACATAGCATGTAGCTAATGTCTCTCTTTTTATTACTTTAATTAATTCAAGGGGGGATGTTAATCCTTACTGGGAGCACAGCATGTAGGGAGGAGAGGCTTATTATTTCCCTTCCCAGTGCAATCAGATCAAAAAATGCACCTACACTCAGCATGACTGGAACACTTATAAAGAAAGTTCCCATTAGTGGCAATAAGAACTTCCCACCCTAGGCTTGTAGCTATGCTGGCAGGGTATGTGTGTGTCATTCCTACAGCACTCAGGAGGAAAGAGATAAGCCTCCCTGCCACCTCCACCGTGTTCCTGGTAAGGATTGGCCCCCAGCACCTGTCATTAATTGAAGTAAAAAGAAGAAGATAAAGAAGCAACTCCCACCACCCCACCACCCGAGGGCAACTCCGCCATGACAAATGTTAACAATATCCGATACTGTTCAGCTTAGGGGGAAAAGGTGAGTCTGGAGAGACATGATAGAGGTATACACAATTATGTATGGTGTGGAGAAAGTGGATAGGCCAGCTCCCATATAATACTCATGTTATTTTCCCATGAAGCTGAATGCTGGAAGATTCAGGACAGATAAAAGGCAGTGCTTCTTCACACAGTGCGTAAACTGTAAAATTCGTTGCCACAAGGTGTTGTGATGGCCACCAATTTGGATGGCTTTAAAAGGGGATTAAGCAAATTCATGGAGGAGAAGGCTATCAATGGCTACTAGTCCTGATGGCTATATGCTACCTCCAGTATCAGAAGCAGTATGCCTATATACACCAGTTGCCGGGGAACATGGGCAGTCAGGTACTATTGCACTCATGTCCTGCTTGTGGTTTTCCCGTGGGCAGCTGGTGGACCACTGTGTGAACAGAATTCTGGACCACATGGACCCTTGGTCTGATTCAGCAGAGCTCTTAGGTTCTTAAGATACATAGCTGCATGTTACATATTAAATGAACATCTAGATTGGCTCTGCGTTAAAAGTGCCTTAGAATCCTGCACACCTCTAACCATAGAAATCTGATACAACCCTGGCTCCATGGTAGTGAACAAAACTGTTATGGGTAGATATAATGAATAACAATTTACCGGTAGTTATAGTTATGTCAGGCACAGGGAAGACCACAGCAGGCCCCAGAAAGAGGTTGGGTAAGCTTGGGTTCATGAGAAATGAACAGCTGCAAGCAACCGGACTGGTGCACAAGATGCAAATGAAGGCTTGAATGGAGAGCGATTGAGATCTAGGAAGCATGAATGGGCAGCATTGGAGGAGAGCCTTGCAATGATTAGATTAACACGCATGGCCTAAAGGCACAGGAGAGACTTTCCTGAAATGAACTAAAAATAGCCCTGCAAAAGGAGGGCTTCCCCCCTCCCCAATAGAAAGATTCAACCAGGAACTTAAGCTCATCAAGTAAGGAGAACCCACAAAAAGGTTTCCCCAGTGACACCCATCAAGGGGTAGGCACACAAAGGACAGAGCGATGAGTGGAGGTTAAGACCACCAGGGAGACAAGTACAGCCCTTGCCCCTCCCATGTAGCAAGAGATTCAGGGGAAAAGTGTAAGACCTCAGGTTTAGCCCATAGAAGTCAGCAAGCAGGAACGTGTGCACCTCTTGCTCCCCTCTGCCACGCAGGACCCCTTCAGTGCAGGACTAACAACAAAGACAGGTAGCTGTGGATTCTTTCCTTAGTCTTTCCTTTCCTTTCCTTAGTCTTTCCTTTCCAGGGTGGGGTGGGGGCCTTCTTCACCACCACCACCCGGCTGTCTATAAGCTACCAAGGGCACAGGGATCTTTTCTATCAAGACTCTAGAGACTCTAGGGTATGATGCAGTAGGTATATTTTGCTGCCTAAATTATGGTGTAAAACATTGTAAGATCAGAAACCAAGACACTGTATCTGCTCTATATTTCTTCTTGAATAAACAGCTCTACTCTCTCAGTCTTTCTAGACGTGTTGTGTCTCAGTTTAGCATCAGTATGTCAAGTCTGTGTTTAGTGTTAAAGGGCAAAGTGCATACTTCACCCAGCTGCGTGCATTTTTATCCCAGCCAAAGATCCCAAACCTTTCGTGAGGGTGTGGGGTCAGCTTCTCCCCTTGGAGGGAATCTAACGCCCAGATTATCTGTCCTAACAGAACACAACAGGTTGGTTGGATCTTTAGGTGTGAAAAGTAGTGTTGTGGGAATGTGCATATGTGTATGTGCAGGCAGGACTGTTAAAGAGATTACATAGCCACATGAACATCTTTTGCATGATAATGGCTGGAACTGTTGATCTCTTTGTTTACTCTTTTTCACAAAGCATAGGCCAAGCGGCAGGAAGCATCTAGCAAACAAGCAGGCAAATCCAGCTTTTAAAAAGCTGGAGAGAATGCAAAGTGCCACATCAGCAAAAGCTACAAAGCTTTTTTTTTTTTTGGGGCGGCAACAATACAGTGCTAAATCATCAGTGAATAAAACCTCATAGGCCCTTGTGGGATTTTAGTGTTGTGTGATTCTCTCTGCTGTAAATGTCACTCATTAGCTAGGGAAACAAGAGCAGTAAGGAGGAAGGTCATGTGTCAGCCTGGGACATCTCTCTCTCTCTCTCTCTCTCTCTCTCTCCCTTTTGCTCTGCCCTTTTGTCATCCATAATTCATGTCCCTGTGGACTCAGGGTACCTTTGGAGTAAGCAAAATTGAGTCAATTACACTATAATTGCAGTTCTCAGTAAAACCTTGCTCCCAGTCCCTACTTCATACGGCAGATATCAAGCAAGCACAATCATTTATTTATTATTGTTTACCACACAGCCCTCGAAATGAAATATCTCTTGCTTCTCCCTGAAACAGTGCCTGTGGAATAAGTGTCCATCTCTTAATACAAGTGGACTAATGTAGTATCATGGCTAAGACCGGAAACTGGAAACATCTTACTCAAATCACACTGAAGCCATCCCCGGGGCACCTGCTATCTTTCACTCTTAGTCCTTGCCTTTCTGTAATATGTTGATGATAATACTGGTCTACTTTACAGGGCTGTTGCAATGATTACAAAGGAAATGTCTTTGAAGTGCCTTAAGCACCTTGGATAAGTGCTGTATCATTCCCGATGTTAGGCTGTGAGTGCCGTTGCATAATTAGCCAAAAACAGCACTACCCTCACACAAGACAGACAGAGAGCCAGTGTGGAGTAGTGGTGAGAGTGTTGGGCTGGGACTCGGGAGATCCGGGTTCTAGTCCACGCTAGGCAATGAAACTCACTGGGTGACTTTGGGCCAGTCACTGACTCTCAGCCTAACCTACCTCACAGGGATGTTGTGAGGATAAAACCGAGAGGAGGAGGAGGAGGAGGAGGATTATGTAAGCCGCCTTGGATTCCTTGCAGGAAAAAAGGTGGGGTATAAATATAATAGATAAATAAATAATAAAAATCAGCCAGCTGCTGAGGTGGGAAACCCCAAGGTTTGCAGAAGTGCAAAAAATCTTTAGGGGGGAAGGTCCTACGGGCAGATCCCCCAAAAACAGCCCAGTGAAGACTAAGTGTGGTCAGTGGCCATGGGAGAACAGAAAACCAGGAGAGGAGGAGGAATGGAATAAAATGGTTGGGGAACCCTGAACAGGGAATCCTCTACACTGCAACTTTTTGTTGCAGGTCCCACTTGTAATTGCTATGTATTCTCTAGGACATGGGAGGAGAACATCCAGCTCGTGACCCTAGACTGGCCCAAGGAAGTTCCCCATCCAGCCCGTGGAGTCTTCATGGATTCCTGGAGGGGGTGTGGCTGCACCTCCAAGCCCCACCCCTTGGAGGAATCCCCACTGTTAGCTCCAATCACACAGCAGAGATAACAGCAGGGGACATGGGCAGGTGGGGATCTTGGCAGGTGCTGGGAGGAGCTGTTACTCCCAGTGCTCTGCCTGCCGAGTCTGTTCCTGCACTGCACGCGAAGCCCCATCCAGCATGGGCAAAACATGCAGGCTGAGCTGGCAGCTGGAATGCTCTTCATGTTCTTTTATGTGGATGTGCTAGAGAGGGAGGGCTCTGCATATTTGGCTATTTTTGGAATCTATGTGTGACATCTTTGTCTTACAGACTTCAATAGCGTTATCAGTAGAGTTAGATTGTTGTCAGGGTAGTACCATTTCTCTTCTACAAAGGGACACTGCCCTGGAAATGACTTGACTTTTAAGTAGCTACTGTTGTTGTGCAGTTGTCACAGTTGTACAGTTTGTAAAGGACCTCATCAGTTTATCTATATGAGTTGCAACCAGCACTGTGAAATATATGAATGTGGTGCCCATAATAACTAGTGTGAAGTGGCTGTTTAAAAGCTCTCAGGTTCATTCAATTTATTAAATGGGGATTTCTATTAGGGATAGATATTTCTGCAGTTGATGGAGCACAACATTATGGCACTCATTTTCTTCACCATAGATTTGACTGATTTCAAGTAAGAAACATCTAAAAAATGAATAATAATAATAATAATAATAATAATAATAGTAGTAGTAGTAGTAAAAGTAATAATAAAAATAATAATAACCATCTAGAATAATATGTTCACCTTTCAATTATCATTTGCACAGATGCCAATGCCTATTAATCAAGTAAACTAGTGCTGGACAAAAGGTCTAGCTGAAAAATTCATTACCAGTATTGACTTACACATAAAAACATTAACCTCACACAGCAGAAGATGTGAAGTTGAGTGTTTTGCATCTGTCAAAAAAGGTGCTTCAGAGAAAGATAATGTAAATATGGTTGCGGTCAGAATCTCTCACACTAAGGCTCTGCTGTTATTTCAATGCAGCAAGATGTCTTAATTAGACACAGGCTTGGCCCCACCATTAGGCAAAGTAAGATAGCTGCCTCAGGTGGCAAAATCTGAGCATCTGCTCACTAAGAGAGCAGCATTTTTTTAATTATGAAATGTGTTATAATATTAATATGGGAAATTCATACACATTATATTTGGCTTCTCGCCACCCAGAACTGTCTCCATCTGTAGCCATTCCACATTCTGTAGCCATTCTGTATCGGAGAGAGAGATGTGTGTGCTAGCAAGGTCTCCTCCATCAGCTTGTTTCGTTATGAACATATGAAGCTTCCTTACTATGATTATTGGTCTACTTAGTCCAGTGTTGTCTCCTCTGACAGGCAGTAGCTCTCCAAGATATCCGAAGATGTCTTCCCCAGCATCATTACAGACATCCTGTAACTGCAAGATTGAACCTGGGACTTTATATATGCACTGCAAAATGGAAGCGTACAAAATTACAAATTGGACTATGGGTATCCCTTTCTTTCACTTCTAGATTGTTTTGGACAGCAAACAGATTGTTTACTTCCCTGCATTGCATCATTTTGCAATCAGGAGTATCTGATTCAGTGCAGGCAGCTGGTGATGTGAAGGTATTGTAAAGTAGCACAGCTATGAAAAAAAATTAAAATAGTTTAAGATCATAGCTGCAGCAGTAACTTTGGTCTAATAAAATAGAACCCATTATGTTTCTTTCCATTGCCATTTTCTATATTCAAAATGATTCTGGAAGAGCGTGATAGTTTTCACACTAAACATGTCAAGAATAAAACTCCAGGTAAATGAGAACGTTGCGTAAATTGCCTGAATGAATTGAATATTATCATTATCTTATGGGATTATTACTCAGGTAAGCTCACCAGGGCCTACTGACAGAGGAAACTTTGTACACATTCCACTCAAACCTGGAGCCCCCATGCCTCCACCTTACATCATCCTCCAGTAAGGTTCCTGGGTGCTTGGCTGATAGCTTTTGGAGAACTGTCTCATGAGCTCCTGCTTAAAATAACCAATTTTAAGCTCAGCTTCAGGTTATCCTACGGGCTACATATGACATGTATAAGGTCTTTCTCATATGGAGTCAAATACACCTTCCATTATCTATTACCACACATCCATCTTATTGGCTTCTTAATGCAGAATTCTTCTCTTGAGCAAACAATTCTGATCCCCATCATTGCCCACACACACGCATTAGTGACATGATCTGGATCAGACTCCCTGTACTTACTGCAGAGTAAGTAGAAAAAACAAAAGAAGCAGCTGCTAGATATGTCTTCAAAGTAATGTGTAGTTTGGGTCAAAGTCTACACATTTAGGATTACAAATTGGGACTTGTTATGTCAGTTGTCCAAAGCTTCCACTTATATGGATGATGATGATGATGATGATGATGATGATGATGATGATGATGATGATGATGATGAAAACAATGTGCATGGAGCTTTATGAAGCACAAAAGGACCAGTCCCTACCCAGAAGGCTTACAAGTTATAATTCAACACAAGGGAAACAACATGAGGCATATGATGTAGGCATCTCCTGAAGTGGCTTCTTTTTGGTTGGCAGTCATTGCTTGTATAAATTTTGTTCTTGAAAAACCTGTGATAGTAGTGGTTATCCATGCACTTTTTAATTACATCCCTGTGATGTAGGGATTAACAGATGGACAGCAAAAGTAGATACTAAGAGTCCTTACAGCTGCAAAGAGACTCATACTTCAAACTTGGAAGGATAAACACAAACCATATATCATTCAGTGGATTGAATGCTCTTGCTACATTTGAACATATTTTCTACATCAATCTTGTCAATCTTGTATGGATGCTTATTTAGACATATGGACTGTTTATATTAACATATACATTTGAAATAGAAGTGTCAAATCCTTCTTTTCCCCTCTTTTTCTTTCTTTTTAATTAAGGATGATGTAAATGTTTACTGTGTGTGCATATGTTTTATGATATGTTCTTCCTTTCTTTTTCTTCTTTTTCCTTGTGGCTTCCCCCTCCTCCACTTTTGTCTGTTTTTGTTTGTTATTGTTAGGCAAGGGAAACAACAGGGGCAGGAAGAGGGAATGCAGGTGGAGGTAAACATCTGTATATTTCAGTTGCATATACTTAGACATATTCACAGTAGTACTAGAGGTTTGTGCCCAAGGCTTCAGGTTAAAGGTGGCTTTTAAGGAGGGATCTAAAGGGATTCTAGGGCCATTGTCAATCAAGTAGCCCAGGATTTAACCTAATGTACTTAAAGAAATTCTAAAGGCACAATTGCAAAGAATTCCCACAAGGAAAAAAGGCAGAGGGCAACAGAAGAAGCCAATGTGGCTTCACAAAAAACTCAAGAGATGACCTGAAAACAAAAAAGGACACATATAGGATGTGGAAGGAAGGCCAGGTTACAAGGGAAGAGTACAGGCAGGTAGCACAGAACTACAGGAATAGTGTCAGGAAGGCTAAAGCTGAGAATGAGCTGAGGCTAGCAAGGGATGCTAAAAACAACAAAAAAAAGCTTTCTTCAGATACATGCATAGTAAAAGACAGAGGAAAGAAATGGTGGTTCAACTACTGCAATGAGGATGGACAAATTGATAACAGAAGACAAAGAAAAGGCGGAAGTGTCGGTCTTCTCCCAAAAGAGGGTCTGACCCCCCTGGCAAACCTGAAATGCAGACTGAAGGGGCAGGATTGCAACTTGATAGGCATATGGTCAAGGAACACCGGATTACTTTGAACGAGTTTAAATCTCCAGGGCCTGACGAACTGCATCCTAGAGTAATAAAGGAACTGGCAGAAGAACTCTCAGAACCACTGTCTATTATCTTTGAGAAATCATGGAGGACAGGTGAAGTGCCAGATGACTGGAGGAGGGCAAATGTTGTTCCCCTCTTCAAAAAGGGCAAGAAGGAGGAACCTGGGAACTATAGACCAGTCAGTCTGACATCAATCCCTGGGAAGATTTTTGAGCAGATTATAAAGAAGTCAGTCTGCAAGCACCTTGAAAACAATGCAGTGATTACTAGAAGCCAGCATGGATTTGTCAAGAACAAATCCTGCCAGACTAATCTGATCTCATTTTTGATCAGGGTAACCTCCCTTGTGGACTGTGGGAATGCTGTGGACATAATATACCTGGACTTCAGCAAAGCTTTCGACAAAGTGCCTCATGATATCCTGATTAGCAAGCTAGCTAAAAGTGGGCAGGATGGAACACCAATCAGGTGGATCCACAATTGGCTACAGAATCGGACTCAAAGAGTGCTTATCAGTGGTACCTTCTCAAACTGGGGAGAGGTAACGAGCGGGGTACCACAGGGCTCGGTCCTGGGCCCAGGTGCTCTTCAACATTTTTATTAATGACTTGGATGAGGAGGTGCAGGGAATGCTTATCAAATTTGCAGATGACACAAAGTTGGGTGGAACAGCTAATACTCTGGAAGACAGAAACAAAATTCAAAGCGATCTCAATAGGCTGGAGCGCTGGGCCGAAAACAGCAAAATGAAATTTAATAGGGATAAATGCCAAGTGCTGCACCTAGGGAGAAGAAACCAAATGCAGAGTTACAGAATGGGGGACACTTGGCTCAACAATACTACAAGTGAGAAGGATCTTGGAATTGTGGTAGATCACAAACTGAATATGAGCCAGCAATGCGATGTGGCTGCAAAGAACGCAGGGTTGCATTAATAGAAGTATAGCTTCCAAATCGCGTGAAGTGATAATTCCCCTTTACTCAGCACTGGTTAGACCTCATCTTGAGTACAACTGCGTCCAGTTCTGGGCACCACACTTTAAGAAGGATGTAGACAAACTGGAAAGGGTTCAGAGGAGGGCAACAAAGCTGATCAGGGGACTGGAAACAAGGCCTTATGAGGAGAGACTGAAAGAACTGGGCATGTTTAGCCTTCAGAAGAGGAGACTGAGGGGAGATATGATAGCACTCTTCCAGTACAGTAATACCTTGGATTGAGAACATAATTCATTCCGGAACCGTACTTGTAATCCAAAACACTCTTATATCAAAGTGACTCTCTGGTGGGCGTGAGCAGGGTCAATTTTGGCCCACTATGTCCGCTCGAGGCGAGCGGTTACATCTCTACGTGACTACTTGTATTGCAAGACGTCGCTTGTTTATCAAGTCAAAATTTATTTTAAAAAATTGCTTGTCTTGCAAAACGCTCTCAGACCAAGTTACTTGCAATTCAAGGTATTACTGTACTTGAAGGGTTGTCACAAAGAGGAGGGCCAGGATCTCTTCTTGATCATCCCAGTTTGCAGGACACGGAATAATGGGCTCAAGTTACATGAACCCAGATTCCACCTAAACATCAGGAAAAATTTATTGACTATTACAGCAATAAGACAATGGAGCCAGCTACCTAGGGAGGTGGTGGGCTCTCCCACTCTGGAGGCATTCAAGGTGCAGCTGGACAGCCATCTGTCAGGGATGCTTTGACCTGGATTCCTGCATTGAGCAGGGGGTTGGACTCGATGGCCTTGTAGGCCCCTTCCAACTCTACTTTTCTATGATTCTATGATTCTATGTCAATCCATAAATGTGGTGGCATTTTAGAACAGTAAGGTGCACGCTCTTCCAGTACAAGACCAATATAAAGATAAAGTATTGCTATATCTTATCTCATATCTTAATATAAAAATATTTATATTTGCAATCAGAAACTTTCTGATTGTAGTCTTGTAGGCCAATGGTGGACAAAATGTGGATCTGGATCCACTGGGGGATCTCTGGGGGATTCGTAGTAGATTGGCAAAGATTTCTGACTCCCCACTGTTTAACAATACCAGCAATGAAATTTATTTATTTATTTATTTAATACATTTTTAGACCGCCCAATTGCCGAAACTCTCTGGGTGGTTTACAACAGTTAAAATAATCAAATACAATATAAAATATAAAATTTAAAACCACAGATTAAAAACAAACAGCAGAGATAGCAGCAGCAGTTACAATAACGGAATTAAAAACAATTACAAGATTAAAATGATTAAGATGATCTTCTGCCTGGGAGAACAGAAAGGCCTTCACCTGGCGCCATAAAGAATACAAAGTAGGCACCAGGAGAAACTCTTTGGGGAGCTCATTCCATAACCGGGGTGCCACAGCAGGAAAGGCCCTCCTCCTGGTAGCCACCTGCCTCACTTCATTTGGCAGGGGCTCTAGGAGAAGGACCACTGATGCAGATCTTAGTGTCCAGGCAGGTACATATGGGAGGAGATGATCCTTCAGATACCCTGGCCCCAAGCCATTTAGGGCTTTAAATATTAGCACCAGCACTTTGAATCGGGCCCGGAAACAGACTGGCAGCCAGTGCAGATGAGAAAGCACTGGCATAATATGTTCACGTTGGCCAGTCCCCATTAATAATCTCGCTGCCCTATTTTGGACCAGCTGAAGTTTCCAGACCGTTTTCAAAGGCAGCCCCACGTATAATGCATTGCAGTAATCCAAACGAGAGGTTACCAGAGCATGGATAACTGTAGCTAGGCTATCTCTGTCCAGATAAGGACGTAGTTGTTGGTATATCAGCCTAAGCTGATAAAAGGTGCTCCGTGCCTCGAGTGACAGTTGGGGATCCAAGAGCACCCCCAAACTACGAACCTGATCCTTCAGGGGGAGTGCAACCCCATCCAGAACTGGTTGAATATCACTTAGCCGGCAGACGAACCACCCACTAACAGTACCTCCGTCTTATCTGGATTGAGTCTCAGTTTATTAGCCCTCATCCAGTCCATTACTGTGTCCAGGCACTGATTCAGAACAGCCTCTGCTTCACCTGGATTAGATAAAAGGAGAGATAGAGCTGGGTGTCATCGGCATATTGATGACACCTCAGCCCTACACCTCCGGATAATCTCTCCCAGTGGTTTCATGTCGATGTTAAACAGCATAGGGGTAAAATAGAGCCCTGTGGCACCCCATGGCATAACTGCCAAGGGACAGAGCAGTAATCCCCCAGCACCACCTTCTAATCTGGAATCGGCAGCCCAAGTAGGATCAGAACCACTGGAGTGCAGTGCCTCCAACTCCCAACCCAGACAACCCATCCTGAAGGATACCATGGTCGATGGTATCGAAAGCCGCTGAGAGGTCCAAGAGAATCAACAGGGTTGTACTCCCCCTGTCCCTCTCCCAGCAGAGGCCATCCCACAGGGAGACCAAGGCAGTTTCCGTTCCAAAACCAGGCCTGAATCCAGATTGAAATGGATCTAGATAGTCCGTTTCATCCAAGAGTGCCTTCAGAAATGACTCTACCCCACCCTAAATTATACTGCTGAAATGGAGAAAGCTTAGGGTAACTGGGAGTGTGGAAGGAATGTGAGCCCCATGGTACACAAAACAAATTCCTGGGGTCAGAATTCTTTAAGGGTGCAATCCTATGCATGTTTCGACAGGAAAAAGTCCTACAACTCCCAGCATTCCTCAGCCAGCTATGCTGCCTAGGGAATACTGGGAGTTATCAGACTTTTTCCTATCTAAACATGCATAGGATTGCATGCTAAGTATATGTATTTTGCCCCAGGCTCTGGTTGGTGGATCTTGGGGTTCTATCAAAAAACTAAGTAGAAAGTTCAAGCCTGAAGTATGCTCACCCATGCTGTAGGGCTATTCATCTACATGAAGCATAAGGTTGTATGTTTCTACTGTGACCCACCATTGTTTTAAATAGGGATTATTGTTAGGTAGGTGGGTATAGGATTGCAGCCTTAGGTTGCAATCTTGAACATATTTACCTGGGAGTAATCCTATTGAGCACAGTAGGGCTAACTTCTGAGTAGACATGTATAAGTTTATAGTACACATTACCCACATTATCTTTGCTCATGCAGGATTTTTGATGCTACCATGGAGTCTCCATTGCATGCAGATAGCTGCCTCTGCATTTTTTGTTTGTTTTATATTCAGTGTACTATGGACTGCTTCCCCTTTAAACAAAAGAAAGCAAGATGTTCACATGTCATTAAACATTCATTGGTGAAATATATTCTAGTAGGCACAGTAAATATAGGGCAGAATAACAATGATGAAGCCAGGCTGAATCTCTCTCTTTTTTACACAGCAAACATACCGGAATATGGTTTATTACATTTGTAAACTTGTGTTTTGTGCAGTGGAACAGATTAGTTATGTGTGTGTTTTATTTAATTTGATTAAAATGTCCTCAAAGTTTTGTTATCAATACTTATAAAAAATGATGAAAGTCTGATTGCTAAATATGACCTTCTTTAAATGATGGATTGGGAAAAGTTGCCAGATTTAGTTTTATTTGACAGTGCAGTCTGGAGTCGTTTCTTCAAAATCCGTTACACTACATAGCTTAATAATTCATCCCTTTTGTTCCAAATTGCAGTCTGGCAGCTCTACTTTAAAAATATTCCCAACAGCAATAAGTCTCCATAAGAAAATCTCATCCATCTTGAAAATAAAATTTCCTACACTAATTGATCCAAAGTCATCATTATCAATGCAGTTCTAATAAGTGAAGGCCATTTTCTGAATGTTAGTGTTGGATAGGAATATGTTAAAAAAAAAAAGGATGATGGAGCCAATGGGCTGTATCCAGTGTTAGTCAAACTTAAGTCCCATCCATTTCATTGGGTCTGCTCTAAGCAGGATAAACTTAACATCAGATAAAATCCATTATGTTGGATTAGATGTTATATTTCCCCAACATTTAATCATTAGGGCCACATTTTTACTGAATTGTAACTTGAGGAACACTCTCTGAATCAAAAATATATATGTGGGGGTTACTATTATTTTATTGAGTTAAGATTCAAAAAAAAGAATATTAAAAGAACATTAAAATAAAATAAAATTAAAATTAAATAAAGAAGAATGATAATCACCTTCTGCACCATTACAAAAACAACCACCCCCTTTCCAGCATGTATAAAGTCCATTTGCAATGTCTGTATATCTAGGTCATTCATGATCAACTCTTTGTAAAACAACAATGTGTTTGGCATCACTAATACACACTTTAAAAAGAGAAAAAGAGGGGATACACACATGGAGTGATATGATTGCTAGTGCTTTTGAGTTTTTACAGCTCCACCCCTACCTTGGTGCTGACTTTATTGAGAACACCAAAAAGAAGATAGTTCATAAATAATACCTTAGAAGTAATAATCCACTAAAGGCAGAAAGGTGTCATCCAGTGTCATCTGACTGTATAATGCTGACACCATAATTCTTATCCATCAAAGTGCTTAATCCCTATGCAGGAATGGAGCCTTTTCCTTCATAGAAGAGAATGGAAACTGTTCCCTATGTATGCAGGGGTCTATCATCATCATCATCATCATCATCATCATCATCATCATCTTTTTTTGTATGCCGCTTTTCCACAAAAATTATGCCCAAAGTGGCTCACAACATGACAAATAAATAACAGTAAATATAATTAACAAAACATCAAAGAACATTAAATATTCAAAAAATAATTTACAAGTGGAAGACCGACAACCTGGTCTTCTGCGCGGGTTCAATGCTAAGGGGGTATCGAGTCCTGGGGCGGGCTTTCTCCACATTACACAATATCAAAAAACACTAAATATAATATTCAAAAAATACAATAGAAGTAATTAGAGATAACCATAAACAATTCGATAATAATTATACTAAGGTCCCCCCCAAAAGGCAAAAGCAGTAGCAGCCTTTGTAGCTGGAGTCAGTCAGGCCCCACCCTCCCTGGCCAGGTGTTATAAGCCGGGGGAGCAGGGACCAGGTCTTGCAGGACTCACAGCTAGATGGTCTCTAGGTTTATGCTTGGGCAATTTGAGTGGGCATGTATGCTTGGACACTTTGAAGAGGCTGTCAGTGGCTGTCAAAACGGGGATCGCTAAAGCCAGCAGTCTCCAGGGGAAAAAAGAAAAGGGTAAACTACAAAAAAGTCACAGAGAGCCGAAAACAGCTCACAATCATGGCGGGGAGGGCAGCAAGCCAGTGCCAGCCACCCCCAAGTGCCACTTGGGCACTTGTGCGGCAGCTGGCGCTGGCAGGTAGGGATGTGAAAGGATTTCATGGGGGGGGGTATGTCCGGCGAACTCGCCAGGCTTGACCCCCTGCACTCCGTCCCACCTACCTGCTTCACTGGCTCGACTCGCATTCTCCCAAGCCAAGCCGGGGAAGCGACTTCTGGGTTCCTGGTGAGATGCTTTTAACATACGAAATGGCGTAAGATACGCCAAAAATGGCTGAAATTTGCACATTATGCTTTTAATGCATCTGACACCATTTCCTATGTAAAATGCGGCCCACCGGGAACCCGGAAGCTCACCAAACAGCTCAGCGCACGTCCGCTTTTGGCTCAGCTCGACGGGTGCGGCTGTAGCGTCTCCTGAGCCGGAGGCGGGTTGGGTCCCTGGCAGGCCGTCCACCACTTCTGGCAGGTGCCCAGGCAGGCTTGGCAAGAGTGGCATGGTTTTTTTTTTGCCATTCCTTGCCAAGTGAGTCGCTAGCCAATTCCCAATACCCACGATAGGGTCAGTCACCTGGGTTCGGACAACGCAAACCAAAAAACCCATCAAAGGTACAACTTCCAGTAGAAAAAGCTATGGGTTGTCAGGGTAGCTTGTTGCCCACAAACAATCCATCCTGCAAGAAGTGGTCTGGGTTAGACAGCATGGCCAATAGTCAGGAATACTGGGAGTTCTAGGCCAAAATATCTAGAGGCACCAGGTTGGGGAAGGCTGGGTTAGGGTGCAATCCTATGCAAGTTTAGACAGAAAAATGTCCTACAACTCCCAGCATGCCCCAGCCAGCCATGCTAGCTGAGGCATGCTGGGAGTTATAGGACTTCTTTCTGTCTAAACATGCAAAGGATTGCGCCTTTAGAGGAACAAGGTTTTAGCCTTGATTCCAAAACTGGAATGCTTACATTTTTATGAGATGAGGGTGGAGGAAAAGGTTTTGAATGAGTTGCATGTATTGTATAGCTGATAAGGGTAAAATTTGATTCACTTTGAAAAATCTTTTGACACTTTATCTGGCTTTCTTTCCAGTCTCGGGTTAATGCGTTGAAATGTATTTCACTTGGCAACTTGTTAGCTTGACAGAAAAAGAAAGAGCAACTGGTCAAAAGATAAATCTAACTATTCATTTGCAACCTTATAAATGTTCATAGTTTTAAACATCTTCTGTGCTGTGGATCATAAGTGAACACTTTTGTGTGGGTTTATACAAGTGAGTGTTTCCTTCTTCAAAAGAAAAGCAGTTTTCAAAAGCTGCTTGTGTTTATGGTTTTCTGCTGTTGTTGTGTGTGTGTTTTTGTAACTGATCCTGTTAATACAGTATTTTAATATACAATCTGGGCTGCAGCTCTTTTTACGTGGCATAAAACATTGGCCCTAGAACTCATGGCAGCCTGTCAACATTTCAGTGGAGCAACTGTTCTGCACATTGAAGGTTTGGAAAAAGAGATCAGCCAAATTCAACAGATAGTTAAAAGCAGCATAATTCTGCAGAGGCTGTCTATGCTCTAGTTTCTGGGAGACTCAAAACCCTGCTGTTCATGTGGAGGGGGGCAAATCATCAGCAGATGTCAAGGGCACAGAGCCCTAACTGAAATAGTGGAAAATAAAGACAATGAACATGTTGAAGTCAAACAATTGTCAGAGGTTCATCTAATGCAAGTCAATGAAATGTTGCAAACTGTAAACTACTAGTAGAGACCTGTGCAGCTTTTTGAAATCCATCTATAACAGTGTTCTCCAACCTTGGATCCCCAGATGTTTTTGGCCTACAACTCCCCAGGCCAAAAACATCTGGGAACCCAAGATTGGAGAACACTGATCTATAACATTCAGCCTCCCTCATCTCTCTGAACTCTTTTGCACAAACAGTCCTAGATTTCTCATCAGAGGAAGCAAATCAGTAGTATACTGTACTGTTAACTCAAGTGGCTGGCATTGCGAAAGAACAATCTTGCATTTGATTTCATTTTCTCAAAAGGTGCCCTATATTGATATTCTCCCTTTGAGTAGCTTTGCAAGTTGGCTTTCCCTACAAGCAAGACTTCAGTTTCCTTCACATGGATATTCTTAGAGAACAGGCTTTGCCAAATGTGAGAATCTTCCCACACAGCAAGAACCCCTTGAGAAAACATCGCCTACCTTCAAAATATAAAAGGAATAACACAGCCTAGGACACATGGAGTTAGTGGCAGAAGAAAGGGCACCAGAACAAGACATCTGCCTCCAAACTGCATATCTGGTAGCCAACCTCGATTGCCTGATATGGGGCAATTCTTTTCACGCTCCCCCCTGGCATGAGAAAAATGCCTGCATTGGTTCCCCTACACTAGTGTCAGGTGGCCCCAGTGCTTGAAGTGAAGTGGGACGTGGGTTGTAGGGTAGCCACTTACACATCACCAAAAAGAGGAAATAAATCACCAAGAAAGAGGTCAAACTATTAGCATAACATTTTCATATGCTTTCATTGAGAGCCAGTGTGGCGTAGTGGTTAGAGTGTTGGACTGGGACTCAGGAGATCCAGGTTCAAGTCCCACCTCAGCCATGAAGCTCACTGGGTGACTTTGGGCCAGTCACTGACTCTCAGCCTAACCTACCTCACAGGGTTGTTGTGAGGATAAAATGGAGAGGAGGATTATGTAAGCTTGGGTTCTTTGCAGGAAAAATGGTGGGATACAAATATAACAAATAAATAAATAAATATGCTATATATAACAGGGGTGCACAACTTTTGGCCTTCCAGATATTTTGGCCTACAATTCCCAGCATCCATGGTGGCTAGGACTGATGAGAGTTCTAGGCCAAAACATCTGGAGGGCTACAAGTTGCCTATCCCTAATATATATATATATATATATAGATGCACATTTAGAAATAATTACTATAATTTAAACAGAAATACAATACATCTCACCATAGTAGGGCAGACTAATGAAGTGACCTGTGTGTCTGCTCAGCCTGCATCCAGGTGCTAAGATGGGCGACTTTGAGGCCTCTGCTATCCCTACTTATAGTTCTTTTATCTTTAAACCAGAGTTGAGAATGGACAGCCCTTCAAATAGAGGACACCTTCAAGTAGAGGACAGTCCTCTGACAGCTCTTTAAATAGAGGACTCTCCTCTGTAAAGTAGGACTCCTGGCCACCTGGGCTTGGAAGCCATCCCACTTCTTTTCAATGGGTGTAAAGCCATCCTGGGGTGTTACACAGGGATGCAGAAAGGGATGTGAATACTAGTCACTTGTCCAAGGCCCAGAAGTCCCTCTGTTGCCTTTCCGACTTGAAGGAAGAGAAAGCTGAAGTGCTTGCCTGCTTCTGCAGTCTCCTCATAAACATCTCTGGCCTGGGCATGGCTAGAAGATGGAAATAGGCACTGACATTTTAATTATGTAAAACAATGGTTGGAAAGGGGGACATTGTCATGCTGACTGCCCTTCTTGCCCTGCCCCTGGAGTGAGGAAGTGCACACAGTGACAAGGGAGAATATTTGGAGCCTTTGTTGAAGGCAACTCATCCCTAACATTAAGCTACATTAATTCATGGTTTTGACTTCATTTGTTAGCAACTCTATTCTTTTCGTGGTAATGACTGAGAACTGACTGTAATTATTTTAGACTGTGAATATACTAATTCGAGCTTGTTGGCAACTAATTTATGTGGTTGTAAAGATGGTGAAGGGACAACAGGCTAAACTGAGTCTTGCCCTATGGCCTAATTTGAAATGAAGCCATTCCACTTCCTTCTCTCTCCCCACCCCCTAATTTGAGCACTGGGTGGTACTGGTATGTCATTTTTTCTAGTGTATTCAGGAGTGAGCCCCATCTAGGAGCAAGCAAGATATCATGGCCACCCCAAAACAGAAGAAGCATCAGTGCATCTCCTATGCAACTGGGATAGATCTCACCTTTGAGAGATCAGGAGTAGTTGTGGTGTTTCAGGCCAGGAGTAGGGAACATAGATGGCTGCCTATTAGCTACCAAGCCAAGTACAAGGCATATCAAGCCTTGAACAGCTTGGGAACAGGTTACCTGGCAGATCGCCTTCCCCAATACAGACCTGTGTGAACATGAAGATCATCAGAGGAGGTCTTGCTGGCTGTACCATGAACTGAAGAATGCCACCTTGGAGCAACCAGGAAGCTGGCTTTCTCCACGGTGGCACCTAGTTTATGGAATCAACTCCCCCCTGGTATTCAGGAGGTGCCGACTGTATCATGCTTTAGGCACTAATTAATGACCCAAGTTCTTTACTCTGCCCTTCCCTGGGTGAATGTGCTGCCCAGTCAGTTTGTTTGTCATTATGGTGCTCTCCATGTTATCTGCACAACAACCCTGTGAGGTAGGTTAGCCTGAGAGTCAGTGACTGGCCCAAAGTCTCCTAGTGAGCTTCATGGCCAAATGGGGACTAGAACTTGGGTCTCCTGAATCCCAGTCCCAACACTCAAACCACTACAGCACACTGGCTCTCAGTGGGGGCTTTCCTAGTGTGAAAGAAGACCAGGTGCTAGCAGAATCCCCTTCCCTTCAACTGAGGCTTTCACCGCTGACTAGATCCTGCTGATATCCTGTCCTCTGACAGAGTGTAATAAAGAAACAATTTCCCAAGTTTCCAAACAACTACAAATTCCAAAGCCAGTAAGATCACACGGTCAAAGTTCAATAAGTGTTTCCTTTCCCTTCAGTCTTTGTGCCGTGTTGGGCTATATAAACTCTTTTTTCTTTTACCGTGCTTAGAGGCTTCTGTTTACATCTTCTTTCCAGTTTCCTATTTACATTCAGAATATTTATGGCATTTTAAGAATTGGAGTTCTATATATACATGCTACACTACAGCTGGATATAAATGATACATGACCTCAGTATTGTGGAAACCAGTTCATAAATGTACATGTGGCAACAGTATTTAAATGCAAATAAAAAATAAAAAATCAGACTGTTGGCCTATGTGCATAGTGAACAGAGGAGAGGAGAAGAGTGCGGGTTTTTAATTTATTTTATGCCATTGGTTAAAAAAAACTTCAGCACTATGGAATGAAAATTATAAAAATGTTG
This sequence comes from Shinisaurus crocodilurus, assembly GCA_021292165.1. Classification (NCBI taxonomy): domain Eukaryota; kingdom Metazoa; phylum Chordata; class Lepidosauria; order Squamata; family Shinisauridae; genus Shinisaurus; species Shinisaurus crocodilurus. The sequence goes on from CM037876.1 coordinate 45,460,922, forward strand.
ACAAGAAGATAAAATATCGGGATTCATTCCTGTGAACAATATTTTCTCCTTTCTTCCACCAACTTTGACAGACTCAAAGATAGTTTGGCTTCTTAGGTTTTAAGAGTAATTGATTGATTTATTGTTACCTTCTGGCTAATTATGAACTGCACTGCTGGCACAACTGTTCACATCTAGGGGAGAATCAAGCCTGCCAGGGGACAGTTAGCCTTGCTGAAGGGCAAAAGCCTATCCATCCCTTATAGAGGAAAATGATGATCCAGCACAGATAGATAGATAGATAGATAGATAGATAAATCAATTGTACTTTTCAGCATCCTGAAGTCAATGGGTTGATTTAGAAAAAAAGTCTGAAGTTCCGACAAGTCCCAACATTCCCCAACCTCACACTCATAGGCAAAGGGTAGGGTAGGGTTGTGTCTTTTTTCAGAAGCGATGCTGCAAGAGATCCCAGTGATACACATAACCCCTATTATAACATTCAAGCCATCAGTGGTACTATTGGTCATAGAAGCTGGGCCAACCATTCTGTTGTGCCAGAAACCACAATCGTGTCCTGATGGAAGATCTACCAACTACATCCATATCTGGCCAGAGATAGCCTAGCTATAGTTATCCATTCTCTGGTAACCTCTCATCTGGATTACTGAAATGTGTTATACATGGAGCTGCCTTTCAAAATCATCGAGAAACTTCAGCTGGTCCAAAATAGGGTAGTGGGATTGTTAATGGGGACTGGTCAATATGATCATATCATGCCAGTGCTTTGTGATCTGCACTGCCTTCCAGTCTGCTTCCGAGCACAATTCAAAGTGCTGGTATTAACTTTCAAAGCCCTAAACACCTTTGGGCAAGGTTACTTGAAGGATTGTCTCCTCCCATATATACCTTCCTAGACCCTAAGATTATCTTCAGAGGCCCTTCTCTTAGTGCCCCCACCAAAAGAAGTGAGGTGGGTGGCTACTAAGGAGAAAGCCTTTTCTGTTGGGGCACCCTACAGGCCTGTGGCTTACACTGGCTCAGCTTGTCTGAGCGTGGAAAGCTAAGCAGGGTCAGGTCTGGTTATTACTTGGATGGGAGACCCCTCCTCTAGTTTCCTGCATTGAGCAGGGAGTTGGACTCGATAGCCTTGTAGGCTCCTTCCAACTCTATGATCTATGAAATCTATGAATGCCCACCCGAGAGAGGCTCGCCTGGCACCTACATTGTGGCCTTTTCGGCACCAGGTGACAACTTCTTTATTTTCCCAGGCATTTTAGTCTTTCAGTTTCTGTTTTTAAATCTGTTGTTGTATATTTAAATCTTTACACTGCTGCTGGTTTTTACTTTGGTTTTTATACTGTAGTTTCAATTTTTTTAAAAAAAGTTTTATATTGTTTTATTGTGCTGTATTTTAGGTCTTTAACTGTGAACCGCCCAGATAGCTTCAGGTATAGAAATGAAATAAATAAATCATGTTTTTCTCTGTGATTAGTTTTATAAAACACAACAGCACCCCAAACTTTATCTTCTGTTTGTGTGCCTTTCCTCACCATAGAAGTGGTGAAATCATGACAGAGAAGAGCTACAAAATTATCATCATCTGAGACAAATTGTGCTCACAGATGGGGATATAATATTATCTGGCAATAACTAATATGCAAGCTAGTTATGTAAACAGTTCCAGTTCATTCCATGTAGTTGGGACAGCTTGTAGATTAATCTACACAATCACCTGTGGAAAAGTGTGGCAGTGCTACAAGCATGCAACCTAGGATGGAGCTCTGTGCACAGCTGCAGTGATTTGCACGTCAAAAGGGCTGCCGTGCATACAACCGAACCTCCTGGTTATCTCCTCTGGATTGTGAGACCATCACTTGTGATCACAAGGAGCCTGCCTACTAGGGTGGCCAGATGCAAAAGAAGACAGGGCTCCTGTACCTTTCATAGTCTGTAGAAGAGGGAATTTCAGCCAAAGTAGCTCTTACTGCTAAAGTTTGACCTAAGTGAGCAGGAAGCTCAACTAGCCCTGAACCCGAGTGGTACAGTGTGGGAGAGGGGGTATTTTGACTTTTCACTCCCCATGGCAGGGTCAGCGTTCCCATGTGCCTCAGGCAGTGGAGTGGGAGGAACAGTGAACTGCATGCTCCCTCCTGCCCCCCAAGAGGCCCCCCACTACTGCCTCATTCCAGCTTCAGTGTGGTAAGAGTCCTTAAAAGCTTATAGCATTCTAGAACCCTAAACCCTGTGAACCCTAAATCCCTAACCTCCTCCAGTTTACTACAAGCTGTTAGGGCTCAATCAAGCCAATCTCTCCCTTGATTTCTTTTCTTTTTCTTCAGCTGATGCTCAAACTGTTGTCATGCCCCCCAACTCTGGGTCCACGAAGTGCCCCAAGGAAGACTCAGATGAAAACAAGATACAAGCTTCTCTACTCAGAGGAGAACCTTCAGTACCTTCTCCCATGCCCTCATGATCTCTTATTCTGAGGAGATAATTAGGGACAAGTGCCCAGCAATGCCTCCAACTCCCTCACCTGGCAGGTGGCAGTGGATAGAGAACCAGGCAAGGGCCTTTTAAAGAACACAACCAGCTCTTCCAGGGAGACAGAACAGGCCTTGCCTACCTTTATAAGGCTTCAGATGGTTTTAGCTATTTGCTAATGCAACATCCCTCCATAGGGGGAAAGCTCAAGTTGGTACAAGCTCACTGGGAGCTTTCCGTTGTCCTGATAAGGTCTGTCTGAACCTGAATGCACCATCATCATGGCCAGATTAAGCTAGGGGCGGGTGGAGCTGCAGCTCCAGGCCAATCCCCTCCAACAGGCCCAGGCCAATAGGGACGCGCGGCACATCGCTCTGGGCTGGCTCACCTGTCCTGCGGGGTGTTGCCGGGGCGGAGCCCAGAGCGAGGCGAGCACGCCGAGCAGCCGGTTGTTGCCATTGTTGATTGATTCCCACAAGGCAGTGGGGAAAAGGGGCGGGCTGAGGAGAGTGCTGGTTCGGTCTAGCGCTTCCTTCAACTCAGGAGAGGCTGACAAGATTAAGTTCATACGGTTCTGTCGGAGGGGCTTGAGTCGTGGCCTCTTCGTGCCTGAGTGTTTCCTCCTGTGGCTGAAGACAGAGGGGCGCGCTTCCTTCTCGGCAAAGCAGGTAAAAAAAAAAGGGGGGGGAACCAGACGGGAAATTGGCGGAGACTTCTTCGCGGTTAACTTTTTGTCTGCGGGCTCCCTGTGGCTTTTCCTTCTTTCCCCCGCCCCCTCTGCCTTCTGATTAACCATGGCGTTTGAATAACTTTCTACGTAATTTGGCACTTAGGGCGCAGTCCTATGCATGTTTAGACCGAAATCAGGCCTACAACTCCCGTGCTGGCTGGGGAATGCTGGGACTTGTAGGACTTTGTTTTCTGTCTAAATACGAATGGGGTTGTGCCTTTACGGAACGTTGAGGGGTACGATTCCCTCCTCCGTCTTTCCAACTGCTTCCCAAGAGTTGCACCCTGTCAAAACAACTCTTTAAAAAGCAGCAGTAGCAGTAGCATTAGGATTTGTTTCGCCCCCAAAACGCCTGCAGGCATCAATCTATGAACGGGGCACCTGTGGCTCTCCAGAACTACAACTCCTAACATCCATTGGCTGAGGCAAAGCAGCCCGGCGCAGGAGGCTGAAGCAGGGGAGTCGGATCAGGTGCCTCAGTCCGGCCGGGGCAGGCGAAGAGAGGCCATCAACTCCAGGCAAGTGGCTGGCTGGGGAAAAGATCAGGGGAGCGGGAGCTATCTGCCCCTGTGCGTGGGTGGACGGCGTGGGGCATCGGTCCTTGAGAGCAGCAGAAGACGGGTCCTTGCTTCTCCAAGAGGGGAGGAGAAAACGACCCACAAAGGAACCGAAGCGTCTCGTTTTACCTGACGGAAAGTTTCTAGGAAGTAAAACCAGACGGGTCGGTTCCTTCTCCCTGAAAGCGTGCAGCGGAGGGGGAGGATAGAGGGAGGGGGAGGATAGATCTGGCGGCCTGGTCTGGCGTGTTGGCTTGGGAGCAGCAGCCCTGGCCCACCGTGGCACTTATTTCTTCCTTGCATCGTTGGGACTGCCGGTTCGGCTTGTTCTGTGTTTGCCGCCGCCGCCGCCTCCGCCTCTCCCGCCCCCAATGTCTGGATGAGGTTTCCACGGAGGGAGGAGGAAGGAAGCCTTATCAGTAGCCAAACAGACGCGCAGGGCTGCGATGGCGCAGTTTCTCCCCAGACTTTGGCTCCTGGCCGTGGGCCTGATTGTGACCCCCCCCCCCGCCTCAGCCAGGCAGGTGAGTCAAATCGTCACACGTCGTTGCGGTCTGTGTCTCTTTTTGGGGCGGGTGGGGGGACGACTCCCGCCGGTATTCCACTTTCCTGCTGGGGTTGCCAGTGCCACCTCTGGGAAGTTCAGGTTCCCCCCCCCCAACACAGCTCCTTGAACACACTCAGCCCACAAACACCCGCAGTTTACCCCACACAAAGCACTCACACAGAGCAGCCAGACAAAAGCAAAACACGCTTATAATTTGTATTTATTTATTTATTATATTTATACCCCTCCTTTTTTCCTTCAAGGAACCCAAGGCAGCTTACATAATCCTCCTTCTCTCCACTTTATCCTCTCAACAACCCTGTGAGGTAGGTTAGGCTGAGAGTCAGTGACTCTTTTATAATGTATTTCAGTTTACCCCACACAAAGCACTCACACACACAGAGCAGCCAGACAAAAGTAAAACACGCTTATAATTTGTAGGTAGCCTTTTATAATGTATTTCAATTTTAGACAGCAAAAAAGGTAGTACATTCTTATTTTTTAAACCCACTTTTGCCATCGAAATAAAATTCCATCCTCCATTTAATCATTTATTATTTATTTATTTATTTATTGCATTTATACCCCGCTCTTCAGCCAGAAAAGGCTCTCAGAGCAGCTTACACAGATTAATAATAAGACATTCCCTGCCCTCAGGCTCACAATCTAAAAGACATGACACAAAAGGAAAAGGGATTGGGAGGGAGGAGGAAGAATGCCAAACTCAGGCACCAATATAATGTTTGGCATTCTTCCTCCTCCCCCCCAATCCCTTTTCCTTTTGTGTCACGTCTTTTAGATTGTGAGCCTGAGGGTAGGGAATGTCTTATTATTACCGGTAATCTGTGTAAACCGCTCTGAGAGCCTTTTCTGGCTGAAGAGTGGGGTATAAATGGAATAAATAAATAAATAAATCATTAATTTCTACCCACTTTTGCCATCAAAATAACATTCCATCCTCCGTTTAATCACTTGTTAACATTATAATTAATTTATAATAACTTTCCATTTAAGAAAAAAAAAATCACCACTATCAAGTGAAAAAAAATGACCCAGGTCCTTTTTTTTTACTTGATCCATTCGTTCTTTTTTTTTTTTAAAACTATAGTCCTGGTCCCCCAACAGTCTGAGAGACAATGAACTGGCCCCCTGTTTAAAAAGTTTGAGGACCCCTGTTGTAATCCTTACATCAACCCTGTAAGGCAGGTCAATAGCATTCTCTCCATACAGCACATGCGGGGGGGGGGGGCAGCTGAGTAAGAGCTCGGTTCGTGTACATTGTTGCCTAACAGTCTGCATAATTCCCGAAGGGGTGGGCTGTGTTAGTCTATTGCAGCAAGAACAACAAGAGAGTCTTGTGGTACCCTAAAGACCAACACATTCATTCTGACATAAGCTTTCACGGACACTGCCCACTTCCATCAGGTTTTATTGAGTTAACAAGCTTATTGTTTACAAAAAAAGAAATATTTTCAATATGTTTCTGTTTTGGCACTTTAATGGTAATTAAAATATTTAATTTGTTTTAATATAAAATTGCGTCTTCATTTTATTTATTTCCATAAAAAGGCCCACCAAAATCCTCAGCACCAGGCCCATAATGCTCTTAATCCGGCCCTGACCATCATGCAACAATTTGCTGAACTGATCCTGACTCTACTTCTTCTTGTGACTCTACCTGACATGACTTTGCTCACTGCACTTTGCCTGATGTGAACTTGCTCATGAAGAATCTACCTACGGAGCTTTTGCGGAAGGATGTCTCCCTGCCCCCACGGAGCCTTGGCCTCCACAAGAACAGGATAACTGCCCTCAGCATTTTGCTCCTTCTAAAGGGCAATGAGCATGCTCAATCCTTGCCAGGCTGCTTTCTTTTTTCCTTTTAAAAATTTACAAGCTATTTTTTTAGGGGGGATATCTGGGTAGTCTGCCATGTACTAAGAAAACCATACCTTGTCTATAGGTGGCCTGGTTTTGCTCTTCTACCGGTAGCACAGTAACAGCAGGTTTGCTATTAGAAGGAGCAATAACAATTGCTAAATTTTTGTCTTTTTAGCATGGCAGTCACAAAATGAACACCAAGATATATTTCTTTCATTTAAACACTAATTATGCATTAAAGTTTTTAAATACTATTGAAGAGACTAAGCAAAAGAATACCATAGGTATTAGTTCACTGTGTTCTCTTGAGGAAACCCTTAAAATGAATATTTGCCAAGAATATTCCTTTGATATTTATCAGGCGGTTCAGCTCCTAAATAGAAACACATTTGTTGGCTACACAAAGCACAGAGCAGTAGAAGACGGAGCCAATGCATGAATGCAAGTTGGAATGGCTGATAATTTGTCAATGTTTTGTGGAGTTGGTACAATATCTGTTAATTCTTGATTTGTGCATGTAGAATATGCCCCTTTATAGATGTGTGCATACCTGATCAGTTGGTGAGGTGTGTTGTTTTTTAAACTCTGGACTAGCATTTAGCTGTTCAGATTCTTCCACTACATTCCCACCAGCCTTATTTTGCTCAACGAACAGAAAAGAAGAAATGGTCCATCATGTCATAGACCGCTTGAAAATCACGCAGACTACAAATAAATATCCAGTTCACTGGATTATTGTATATAGGAATATGTTCAACAAGTCTGTCTACAATTAGTAAAGCTTGAGTCCAAATGCTTTGTACTTAACTAATTTGTAAACTGCTTTGTTGGTCTCTAAATTATCACCATCTGTAGGCCAAACCAGACATGATGTTAATTGCGTAAATGCAATTAACATGTTTTTTTATTTTTATTTTTTTGTTATGAACATAGCAGCCACCCAGAACCCTGGCAGCCTCAGGATCATGGGGAGGGGGAGTTGTTGAACTCCTTCTCTCCCTGCCATCATCCAGGAAAAAAATATCTTCTCACAAGCTGTTATTTGCATTTATTTCTAGGGGCCATAGGGTTGCCCCCTCCATGTCACATCTAGTTTGGCCCAGAGTATCCTAGAAGACCTATCAGTATGGAGGCCAATCTAGAAAAAGTTGCTATCAGCAATTGTAATCCAATTGCTATCAAAGCTGCTATGGTGTTTCAATATGATGGGCACTAGTAATTTCACTCATTAATTTTAAAAAGTAGGTATGTTGGGGTTGTTGTTTTTTCCTAATGCCCCTATCAGGGTTGTATGGCAAACTCATTCTGTAGTATAAACTAGAGAAATGGGAAACAAGAAGAAACACAATATAATTTATCTATCTGTTTCATTTCATATCATATCATATCTGTACCGTCCAATAGCCAAAGCTCTCTGGGTGGTTCACAATAAATAAACACATCACAATACAAGATAATAAAACATAATATAAAATCTCTAACATACAGAATTTAAAACAATTTAAACAGCTAAAACATTTACCTTAAGATACTGGACGTGATAGAAACAATTGACATAAATGCCCCATCATATGCCATCGAATGCCTGGGAGTAGAGGACAGACTTAACCTGGCGCTGAAAAGATGACAGTGTTGGCAGCAGGCAGACCTCAGTGAGAGCATTCCATAATCAGGGAGCCACCACTGAGAAGGCCCTCTCCCTTTTTCCCACCTTCTGAGCCTCCCTCAGAAGAGCTAGGTTCAGGACGGTAGAGTCAGGCATTGTAGTCCTGAGCCATATAAGGCTTTATACATTAAAACCAGCACCTTGAATCAGGCTTGGAAGCATATAGGCAGCCAATGCAACTGGGCCAGAATTGGTGTTATATGCTCAGACCTTCTGGTCTCTGTTATTAATCTGGCTGCCACATTTTGCACAAGCTACAGCTTCTGAACAGTCTTCACTAAATAGGTATTTCTTCTGTGTCATTATTATTGTCAGGTTGAGGATTCTTCAACAGATCTAGCACTCATTCTTTCCCCTCTAGCTAAAGCCTCAGTTAATTTTTTTTCCTGCCATCTGGATTATTGTTACACTTCCCCCCCCCCAAAAAAAGACACCTTACTATCTTTTGCGGGGGGAGGCTTCTGTGTTTTTAACAAGTGTAGGAATTGAATAGATGCAGCACAGAAATACAATGAAGGCAAAAGGTTTCAGTAGTTGAATTTCTTGCAGTCTGTGAGAGAAACAGATACAGGGGAAAAAACCAGGTAATAACCCAAAGTACTTCAAGAGTGACACACCTCACTTGGGTAACATTCAGATCTACAAGGCATCTGGGCACCTGTGGCTGGGGAGAAGTGACTTTGCAGCATGGGCACTGGGGAGTAATTACTTTGTCCCACTCTTAGGGCAAGGACAGGTTGAGGCTGTTGAAGGCAGCCAAAGTAGTGCTGTTGTACTGCCTGGTTGGTGAGAGGTAATAGGGATGTGCTGATGCTGAGGTCTGGCTCGTTTGAGCTGGGTGGACTTCCTCCTGCTCGCTTCTGATCCGACAATCAGAAGCGGGCCGATTTATGGGGTTTTCCACGGACTTCCATCTCTAAGATGGGCCATAGTTTGTGCATTTAAAAAAAAACAACCACTAAGGAAATGGATGCAAATTGTGCTATTTATTTATTTAATACATTTTTATACTGCCCAATAGCCGAAGCTCTCTGGGCAGTTTACGACAGTTAAAACCATAAAATACAATATAATATAAATATAAAATTTAAAACCACAGATTAAAAACAAACAGCAGAGCTAGCAGCAGCAGTTACAATAACAGAGTTAAAAACTACAAGATTAAAATGATTAAGATGATTAAAATGATTAAAATGCCTGGGAGAATAGAAAGGTCTTCACCTGGCGCCGGAAAGAGTACAATGTAGACGCCAGGCGAGCCTCTTTGGGGAGCTCATTCCACAACTGGGGTGCCACAGCAGAAAAGGCGTAACATTATCGTGGTGTTTTGCAGAAATCAGCACCCCAAAACAAGTGGATCTAGCACGATTTTAATAAAATCGGCCAATTTTTGCAAATCACACTAGATCCATGTGCTTTTCGAGTGCTGATTTGTGCAAAACTTGCAAAATACCATTATTTACACAAATTGCATAAAGTTATGCAAAACTGCATAACATTATGCAAATTGTGCAAATTGCACGACTTGTGCAAATTTCCTTAACATTTTTTTAAAATGTGCACACCATGGCCCATCTTACAGACAGAAGTCCATGAGCTGGTTCGACATGTTTCATAGTGAGTCGGCACCAGTGCAGGGCTGACAAACCAGAATCCCTTGGATTTTCACCCCCCTATCAGATTCCTCACATGTTCCTACATGAAGGCCAATGGGCCATCCTTATTTAGGGCCATATTTAAGGGCCATCTCCCCACTACAATTTCTCAGTGTGAAGTTACATGGCAACCTGTACAGGCGCCATGAAGTTACAGGCGTACATCTGTTGTCTGGAAGTGGAAGATTAGCTGGCTGCCTTTTTCAGGTCTAGGTAGGATTTTTTGCCTCAAGCTTGATTCCCCCCACCCCACCCTTGTCTACTCTACCTTGTCTTCTGGGAAAGCATAGGTGAGTTGGTAAGCCTGCAATGCTTGTGTTTGGTCACAACAGGGAGGTGCAATGTGGATAGGGGAGAAATGTAACAGGTAGCTAACTAGCTTGAGGGAAACTAGGACGGGAATCACCCTTGGTCATTGGTGATTTCAATGACTTAAAGCAGGAATGAGGAACATATGGCCCTCCAGATGTTGTTGGAGTGCAACTTGCATCAGCTCTGCCCAACATAGCCAACAGTGGGGGATGATGGGTGTTGCAGTCCAACAACATCTAAAGTGTCACATGTTCCCCATCCCTGGGATAAATGCCTGAAGCTGACGATGCATCCAGTAGTAGTCTTCTCAGCACCCTGCAGGGAATCAGCCGCTCTCTCACAGAGCAATCCTATGGTCCCTAGAGAGTGTCTAGAGACACTAGGATCATTTGGCTTCCCAGCTCCAAAGTCAGAAAAGAGCTCCAACCTCGAAGCTGGGGACCCACGCTTGGATCCCCCTCCCGCCCTAGCAGCTGGCTTGGAAAAAACTGCATTGGCTGCATCTCTGAGGTCAACCTCAGAGAAGGGGTGAAGAGGGCATTCTGGGGGGACAGGGAGGAGAGGAGACCAGGGCTGCCAGGACACAACGTATCCTGGTGGCACTCCAGTCTCTTTCTCTCCTTCCCTCCCCATCCGAAGCACCTCAGCTAGGCAGCAAAAATCTGCACTCGCAGGACTGTGCTCCTGTGTGGCTAAATTTTTTAAAAAAATTTAAAGAAGCAAAAATATTCACACACATTGAAGGCTTGACCCCCCCCCCGAGCTCCGCTCAACCTACCTTTCCCCCAGCTCAACTCGCGTTCCTGGAGCTACATTGTTTATGTAGAAAATGGCCTCCAGGATCCTGGCACTATGTTGTTTATGTAGAAAACGGCCTAATTTGTGCAAATGAGGCCATTTTCTATGTAAACAACAAAGCGCCAGGGACCTGGAAGTCTGGTGAGCACCTCAGCTGGCGCTCACGCTCAGCTCGTATGGCGGGAGCCCTCAGCTCGCACGCTGCAAGTCGAGTGCCGGGCAGGTCGCCCATCCCTAGGTGAAACAACCCCTAAAACAAGCTATGGGCTGTCAGGGTGGCTTGTTCCCCTCAAACAAGCCACCCTGCGGGAATCAGTCTGGGTTCGCATGACACGAGAACCCAACATGGGTAACAACCCACAGTGGGTTGTCACGTCGTGCGAACCCAGTCACTCTGTTAGCCAAAGGAAGAGATTTTCACCTGACATATGTTTATAGGCAGCAATTCAGTGACAGATTTAGAAGATTAGTTGCCAGGCATTTTGTACTTGAACGAGAAGCCTTTTGTTCTGGGAGAACCAGTTCAAAAAGCTTATTTCAAAATGACCGAATAAAAGGCATTTCCTCAATTAAATGAGAATGACACGTAGACCTGTACATGGCTCTGAAACTGGCCTTACTTGGATTGCAACAAGAAACGTATGTCCGAGTCTCCGTTTTCACCTCTAGTGTTTGTTAGTATCACCCAGCAGCTAGAATTTTACGCTTTCTCTGTGAAAGGTCACATTCAGAGAGCTTCGTATGCTGGCTACAAAGTTCTGCATTAATTTCAAGGAAGGGCAAGGATCAAGAGTTGGGGTTATGTTTAGATGATGTATAGCAGGAGAAGGGTTTACAGCTTGTAAATTTGACAGCTACAAGGCTTGCGATGCTCTGCGGCATTTCTTCCTTCTTATTATTACATTTTAAAGCCACTGTACGTCAAAAATAAACTCCTACATTTGTACATGACCTCCTTGAAGCCATATGTTTAATCTTCAGACAGAACCTATGATGAAAGATGTTGCATCATATACAAACGTTCAGTATAACAGTGCTGGACAGACTGAAGTATATGAATCTTAGGATACAATCTTAAGTATGTTTAGACAGAAAAAAGTAAGAAAAGTCCCATTAGCCTCCATTGATGCAATGCTTCTTGCTTTTAGACCTATGCCAAACTATATCAGCTATTCCTCATAGAGCAGCCTTCCTCAGCCTGCTGTTGTCCAGATGGTTTATGCTACAACTCCCAAAATTTCTGACCATTGGCCATGCCGGCTGGGGCTGATGGGAGTTGAAGTTCAAAACATCTGGAGGGCATCAGTTTGGGGAGACATAGAGAATGCCTTGATGTCTTTTTATCAACCATGTTTCCTCTAGTCCTTACCCTAAGGGCCAAATGACATCTTACGATAAACATGCTTTTAAACACCATGCTTCAACTAGCCACTTCTATTTTGAAGGAAAAGCAGCTGCAGGTCTCGATCTGGCATATGCTTCAGATCCAGATCAGGGCTGGGTGCTTGTTTTCTGCCAAAAAAAAAAACCCCCATCACCCTAGCTGAGATTTTTTTTCCCCAAGACGCTGTGAGCAAACAGTACTTCCAAGGCTGAATAGCAGTTGGAGGGATGCGGAGGTTTTTTCCTGCAGGAAACCAGTGTGGGCCCCTGACCCAGGTCGAGAGCACATTCCAGATCAGGGCCCTGTGGCTGTTTTTTCTCCAAAATAAAAGTGGCCAATAAGAGCACAGTTTTTAACAAATGTGTTTACCATAACATATTGTTTGGCCTTAAGATTAATAGTTTACAATACTGGACAATGAAGATTCTAGGGAGTTTTCTTTCCAATGTGCTCCATCACTGACCTTCACCAAAAGTCTTCCACTACTGAGTATTAACTCATACATGCCTTCCAGTGGAAGCTGATGGCTCCAATGTCAGTGCATCCACTCCGGGTTTCAGTCTGAACTTTAAAGGAGCTATCCATGGTTCTGAACCTAGCTTGGGGAATGTGGTTCAGCATCATGGATAGCTCCATTAAAGTTCAGACTGAAACCCGGAGTGGATACACTGCCCCACTGGCATTGGAGCCACCAGCCACTGATGATGTCTAACATTATGTCTTCAGTATAGCCCAATTTCAACCATTTAGGGTGCAACCCTATGCATGTTTAGTCAGAAAAAAGTCCTACAACTCCCAGCATTCCCCAGCCAGCCATGCTGTAGGCCAGCAACATCTGGGGACCCAAGGTTGGAGAGCCCTGCTCTAGCATCTATGCATTCAGCATGTTGTCTGTAAAGGAGAGCCTACATATATATACAGCTTTACGGACAGAGGCAGTCCACACGATCAGGGGCCCACTTGTGCGGAGAGCCTCCATGTGCACCCTTGTCCATGCAGAGGCTCCCCTTTACAGATGTTCCTTCACACATGCAGACCTCGGAGGGTGGGTCCAGCAAAGTGTGCAATTTTGGCGGGTAGGGCAAGTGGACACAGTTCCACTTCTGCCCCCACCCCCTCCTTAAGTGCAGTCAATCTGTGGAGGGGGAAGTATGAACAGGCCTATATAATGTCTAACACCCATGCTAACTGCCTGGGCTTCAAGCTGATGGTATCACCAGGATCAGATACAAGGATATGTGTAGCTGCCCATCAACAGCAAATGAAAGAACCTGAAGCAATCCTGCTAAAATGTCTTTCTGTAATTTCAAATGGGAAGGTAACTTATTAGTCAGCTCATTAAAAAAACATGCTCCTTAGTACTGAAATTTAGAATGGGCTAAAATAAATGTTTTAAGTCTTCATTAAATCATACAGCGATGCCATAACAGAGTGCACATGCTTCCATCTTTTTAAAGACATATACTATCCCAGAAGGGTGGAAGAGAAAAGGCCAAAGGGATTGTTAAATTAATTCCAGAAGTAAGTAGCCAGTAGCTTGTGTGAAAGTATAACCTTACAAATATTTAGTGGCACAAGGAAGCAGGATGGTTAAGGCTATCTGAAAGGTTAATCCATTCCAAACCAGCATGATACTGAAAGCTGAGAACTGAAGAATGCAAAACAGGAGTGGATTTGGTAAACTCTGCTCTTAAAAGTTACAGATTTTTCAGAGAAGCCCCAATTCCAATAACATGAATTTACAAGCTACTTTTATCTGCTACACTGCTGCATATCTCTTTGTTCACCCAAATTCACATCATATGTGATATCTCTTTTCTTTTTTTACCCCTACCACTTTCTCTAATAGCAGCATCAAGGCTATTTCAAAGGAAAGAAATTGCAATATTTCTTGTGGGGTTTGCTTCACATTCTAGGAACAGGGACTTAGAATATGTAGGTTCTAACATTACATAAATGATAGTAACATTATAAAACATTCAATAGTAGTGTTTGCCGTATTTTGTTCAGGATGATCAGTACAAGATTCCTCTTGTCTTTCTGTACACTGTAGCACCCTTCAGAGTCACCCTCTGTACGTTCCAAGAGCACGTGGAGAGGAAGTAGTGTTGCACACGCTGGCTCTGCCCCAATATCCTCCCCAGCTCTACCCCTGACCTTTGCACATTGGGCAGAAAGGGGGAACCTACGTGCATTTGGCTGAATGTGTGCAGACTTCTCCATGCAACTGGGAACCCCTATTGCATGGAGGAGCCTCCATGTGTTCAGCTGGACGCATGGAGTGGGGATGCGTTCTCATAATGCAAAACCATGATTTAGCATTACATCCGAACGAAGCATGTGTGTTAATGATCAACCAGCCTCTTAGGGCTGGTTCACACAACATGGAAGCAGAAGCCCCCCTGCGGTTCCTGTGTCGTGGGAACGCCGATCGGGGGCACCCCCGCAGGACAGCGGCGCGCGCAAAGCATGCAAAGTGACCATGGGCAGTAGAGGGGTAAGCCCCTACCGTGCGTGGCCACCCTGCCGTGCGAACAGCGGGCAGCAGTCCCACAGGGGCCTTCCGTGGCCGCACAGAGGCAGCAGCCCAGAGCGGCCAGAGCCGCAGCTGCTCCGGCCTGTAGGGCCAAACGGCTCCTCTGGGCGTCCCGAGCTGCCACCTCCTAGCGCCGGGAAGCCCGCACTGCGGTGCGGGGACTGCCGGCTCCACCGGGGTCCACCCACGTGCACAGGACACAGGTCGTCTGCGGTGCCCTGCCGGACCCTGCTGATGGCCCCCGTGGTATCTCCCCCGCTTGCCACCTGAGTTGTACGAACCGGCCCTTACTCTTTCCCACCTGCCATTATTACTATTGCTTTTGCTCCAGCAACATTGATCTTGATCACAGATAGATTAATAGACATAGGGGCCATGTGCTAAACTACATTCAGAGGCATCAGACTTCTTAAAAACAACTCTTTCTTCTGTGCTGGGATGTATGCATAGCAGCCGATTCACAAAGGAAAGTTCATATAGAATGGCAAGTTAACCTGAGTTAACTTCCCATGTGTGATGCCAACTTATTCAAGCATGCCTTCCAATGGCAACCCATGCTATCTTCCCTTGTTTAACCCATCTCTGGAAGCTTTGCAAGGGCAAGGTGAGCTGAGATCTGAACACATGGTAGTAGGATCCAGTTCACCACATTGTGAACTATTCTTAAACTGATGCCAGCAAGTTTGTGTAGATCACCCACTTAGACAAATTCAGAAGCAGGGTCTCTCCCACCCCATAGTATAAAGGGGACAGCTTTGTTATTTACATTCTGACTCTACCAACGAGGTGCATCAAATGCTTGGGTTAAGGTTAACCTTTTTTTTAAAAAAGGGAATACAGAAAAACTGGATTGTGGATCACATTGATTCTAAGTATACTCTGAATTGTGTTTCTGGTCTCTTTCTGATTCTGTGGCGTACGCTGGCTCAGCTTGTCTGAGTGTGGAAAGCTAAGCAGGGTCAAGCCTGGTTGTTACTTGGATGGGAGACCTCTCCTCTAGTTTCCTGCATTGAGCAGGGGGTTGGACTCGATAGCCTTGTAGGCTCCTTCCAACTCTATCTATGAAATCTATGAAATTATTTTACAAAACATAGACATTTCTAAAAAAGGGAGGAGCTTTTTCCTTTCAACATTTTTGATACAAAACATTCAACATTTTGTATCCTTCCCCAGTCTTGTTCTAAAATATACACTAAAGAAGGCCATCCTTTATGTGTACAGCTGTTTACTCATCTCTTGGGAAGAAATACAGATAAGACTTTTTAGAGGAGACAAAGGATATCTCTGTTTAAAGCACTGCATTCAAGCATTGATGTTTCCACATGGAGCCCCCTTCTCCACAGTGCCCTAACAGCACAAAGAAGCCAAAATTACAACCATTTTTGTGTTGCCATTTTCCTTTATACCCTCCACCCACCCCCGCCCCAATCTCTTTCCGTGAACCATCCTTGTGCAACAGCACTGTCCACAATGTTAATGATGACATCTCATTTCAGAGTACACCAGCCGCATCCCAATGAATAAATTCATGAAGTTTAACCTCTCTGTGACCCCATTTCTACCAGCTTTTTGATCCAGTCCCACCCCACCTCATTAAATGGCTTGGAAAAGAAAGAAAAAACCTGCCCTGCAGAATCACATCTGATCTCACCCATCCTTTGGAAAGGTAAAATGGGGGAAGGGAGAAAGCTTCAATATACGCAGTCTGGAAAAGATCAGCTGTGCCTCTGATGGTAACAAGCCAATTTTATTTAATTTTATTTCATTTTATTTCTCCCTGCAAGTAAACACACAGCATAATTTCTAAACTGAGCTATGCCTCCTGGATTAGAAACTAAACTGCCAATGTAATCATAGTCAGCCTTCATTAGCCTCTGTAAATTGTGTTGTGAGCCAACTATAGATTAACAAGATGCAGATTCTGTTTCAAGGACGCCCTGAGAATATCTTTCCAGCACTGCTTTTTCAGTCAACATCTACTGACTATTTTGGTCCCACTAAAATAAAATGCTCAGGTATCATTCACTCATCACTCTGTCAACAGTTGGTCTGTGACACAAAGCATGTTCTGTATGGCACCTGCTCCGTGCCCTGCATGTTCCTGTTGCACCAGCCTTCAGGCAACCAACAGCTTTGCCAATCTCGTGCCAGATCTGATTTTTACATACAAGGCGATTCTTGAATCTGTTACTCTACACTGGTTCATTGATTTTAGTGGGATTAATTCAAAGTGAACTGATCATCAGTTTAACACAGCGGGTCAATTCACATGTTTCATTTTCTAGTCTGAGGTTACTCATCCAAGTGATTATTGTGTTTGGATAGCTGTTAAAATACAATTTCTGAGTCAGTATTATTAAACAATGAATTATTGCTTCCCTACAGATTGGATTTTGGCATATGTGAGCCATAGGTAAGCAAGCTATGTATGCTACACATTCAGTCACATGCCTCCCAAGGCTTCCAGTTCTATGCTAGGAAAGTAAATCCCTACTCATGATGTTCCCTGTGTAGAGCATCCCTCTGCTCATGGAAGGCAGCAGATATACACACAAACACACATAAGACAGCAGACATGTGCTGGACTGTGCACAGACCTTGAAGCTGCTGCATCAGATTCTTGATGTTTTTATTGGTATCCAGGCATGCAAACTAGTCATGGAAATGAACTCTAGACTAAAAAAATAAATAAAAAATTGACCTTATGTATCATGCTTCCTAACTTCACAGTTTAACTGGCCATTTGCACTAGTGTTGTCTTATTAAAGCCAAATGAATGACATTGATGTAAGCGGTCTGTGAGAGCTTATTACAAATTTCTGAGGTGGTAAAGCCTATCAAGGGGCTATACCGCTTAGTCAGCACATGGGGTTGCTTGTTTAAATGAACCCACATCTCATAATATGGCAACATCCTAAATGGACAGAGCTTACAGTTTCAGGCTGTGGGTGTCAACATGTTAACACAATACATGAAGTTTACATTTTGACTGCTGGTTAAATGACAGCTGGTGAGAAGATACGTTTACAGATCAAAATATGCTAGGAATGGATTTGTAAATCTGGGATGTCATGCAAAATAGAGAATAAAAGACATGTTTCTTACATAAAAAAATGTGTGCACACACAGGATTTTCATTCAATTAAAGGAGATAGACACAATTCAGCACAAAGTTAGAGGTACACAGAGGTCTCTTATTTGAATGGGCCTAACTGGGCCTAACTCTGTTCCGGATTGTAACCACTATCTCATATGGGAGAACGAGGGATTAAATGTTTGTTCAATGAGTCCTGAATTTAATATTTGGTTTCTTCCATTTCTTTTGGGGCACTTAGCATATGTGGTGTGGTGCACTTCTAAATTATCAGTGTTTTTTCAAACTTTCTACCAAGGAACTTGTGTTGCTAAGAATTCTGGGGCATATTCTAATGCCACATGTAGCTCATACAGGCTTCTTGGGCCTCAGTGTGGCCCTCCATGCTCAGAGAATACTACCTAGAACACTCCCTTTGGGTGGAGTATTCAGTAGCAGTGGGCAAGCTGCCAGCACTGATCAAACTGAGGAACACATGGTCATCCCATTCCCATGTAGCTGAATGGTGAGAGGTTCAGGACAGCGACCAGGAAGTACTTCTTCACACAGTGCAACACATAATTTTTTTTAACAGCACAGAGAGCTCTGGCTATTGGGCATTATAGAAATGAAATGAAATAGATAAATACATTAGTTAAACTATGGAATTTGCTTCCACAAGATGTAGTGATGGTCACCAACTGAGTTGCTTAAAAGAGGATTAGACAAATTCATGGAGGATAAAACTATCAATAGTTTCTAATCTTGATGGCTATATGCTACCTCCAGGTTCAGTGGTAGCATGCCTCCCAAAACCAGTTGCTGGGGAACACAAGTGGGAGGATGCTATTGCATTCACATCCTGCTTGTGGGCTTCCCACAGGCATCTGGTTGGGTTTAATCCAGCACAGCTCTTCTGATGTTCTTAATCCCTGCTAAATTTCCGAGAAGCCTACTGAATTAAGAGAATTCATTCCAACTGTAAAACTCAAATACTGAATGCCAAATCTAGTTTTTGAGATCCTGGGATTTATTTTTAGACCATCTTTTGCAAACTCAGAGTTTGAGAATCAGAATGATAATTTCCACATACACATTCAAAATCTGAAAATGTGTGTAGGAATGATACACACAAACACACACAAGCTTTTGGTATCAGCTCTAAAATATCAGCAGTGGTTGTACTGCAGAAAGCCCGCCTATAGCTTAGAGCAGTGTTGCAGACAGACCATGAAACATCACAACAAAGCAAGGGTGGACCTGTCTGGCAGAACACTTAGCAACATTATCCCACAAAATCCAAATGGAAGATAGAAAGAGAAATCAAAGCATAATACCTGGGTCATAGGAGAGGAGGAAATCAAAGCAAAAGGAAAAGGCTATTATGTTTTCTAGTTCTGCTTTTTCAAGGAGCCAATATTTCCCAAATAACCTTGACTAATTCCTTTACTGCATCTAAATACAAATGAACTACTCTCTCATGTGAAGTGAGCAGGATGTGGTTTGTGGCCTTTTAGCAATCATTTGTATCAGGTCATTTTGTAACAATTTACTGTTGGCAAACTTCAGTCAATCGCATTAACTACATTTCCTCAAATATCCAGCTGCCTGAGCACACACACACACACACACACACACAAAACCAGGGTGTTTTCCCCCTACT
This sequence comes from Shinisaurus crocodilurus, assembly GCA_021292165.1. NCBI lineage: Eukaryota > Metazoa > Chordata > Lepidosauria > Squamata > Shinisauridae > Shinisaurus > Shinisaurus crocodilurus. Next base: position 45,480,187 of record CM037876.1, read on the forward strand.
GCTTCTGTTGCATGCTATAATGGATTTCACTACCCAAAGCTCAAAGATTGGTTTTCAGTTGTTTGGACAGGTGGCCTAGTTAAATTAGCTACTAAGTAGGCACCAGGAGTAATGGGGGAAATAAATAGCTTATTCCGATGCGGAAGACAAAAACCAGAAATCCAATACGTTCCACATATTTTGATGCCTCAATAATGTAGCATCAATTATTGCAAATGATTCATCACTTCATACCACCAAGAAATTTTGCAGTAGGTTATGGTCTAAGATTAGGTATATGGAAAATGTCATCTTGATGGCTTTTTGTGCTCAGGGTGGATCTTGACATCTGTTCTTAATAGCCAGCAGCAGCAGGTAGCAGATCCCTCAATGAGCCCTCAGAACTGGCTTCTCCCAGATGCATGTTTTGATACATTCCACTGCATGTTTAAAACACAATCTGAAGTTGTTGTTGTTGTTGTTGTTATTATTATTGTTGTTGTTGTTGTTGTTGTTGTTGTTGTCGCCGTCGTCGTCATCATCATCATCATCAACATCAAGAGGATCGGCTGTTAGTTTCTCTTTAGTATTTTCTTGTTGTTGTTCCTCTCCTACCAGAGGTTGGACATCATCATGGTTAGACTGTCTGCCTAGCCATGACGAGTATATTTGGAAAATATAATGTGGTGGTTTTCCGTTGCCTTCCACATCGCAGTATTACAGCCGATTACGATGGCTACCATCTCGCCCATAGCTTTCTACACCAAAGTCCTATCGACATCCCTTGCCTTGATCTCCAGTTGGTACTGACACTGCTTCTGCCCAAGGTCAGGTGGAATTTAGAGGCAATTTAATTCCTCAAGGCCCCATAAGCCCTTTAGTATATTGTGTGTAGTAATATAAGTTTAATGTGTTTCCTTGTACTCAAAGAAAGCCCCTAGATGTTGATTGGTATTGGGAAAGGGTGCTATAAAAAAAAATTATCTATTACTTATTAATGTCCCTTGTGACCTACAGTGTTTGGATCAATATGTCAGTAAGAGGAGAGTCCCCAGATTTGCAGTTCAATATGCTAGTCTACAAACTAATTTTAAAAATTCCTCACGCAGTAGGGAGGTTGACCATTGCTTGTTTGTCCTGGGAATGCAGTCTTCCTTTTTTCTCTTCCTCCCCACCTGGAACTGAAATTCTAACAGTGAAATCCTATCAGGGCCAATTCCAGGGGGACAAAGTAGGTGATCACCAAGGGTGCCAAGAGACCGAGGGTGCCAAATGACACACACACACACCCCGGCAGTAGGGTGGCCACTTATGAATGAACCCAAAAGAGGAAATGCATCACCAAAAAAGTGGACAAAAGAAGACACCAATTTGCATAAATTTTGCATATGCTAATGTATATGTATAAGAACAAAAGAAGAGCCCTGCTGAATCAGACCAAGGGTCCATCTAGTCCAGCATTCTGTTCACACAGTGGCCAACCAGCTGCCCACAGGAAACGCAGAAGCAGGACATAAGTGCGGCAGCACCCTCCTGGTCATGTTCCCCAGCAACTGGTGTACATAGGCATACTGCCTCAGATACTGGAGGTAGCACATAGCCATCAGGACTAGTAGCCATTGATAGCCTTACCCTCCATGAATTTGTCCAATCCCCTTTTGCCATCACTACATCTCGTGGAAGTGAATTCCATAGTTTAACTATTTATTTATTTATTTATGTAATGTAATGTATTTCTACACTGCCCATCAGCCACAAGGCTCCATGGGTGGTTTACAAAAAAACAATCAGTTTAAAACAATCATTATAAAACCAAATAATATCATTAATATAAAATACAAATACAATACAATATAATACAATAATACAAATTGCAGCTAGATGAATCAGTACAGGGGTACAGTAGTAATAAAATAAAAATGAGAAAAAAATTCTAACCATTAAAATAACTATGCTGCACTGTGTGAAGAAGTACTTCCTTTTGTCTGTTCTGAATCTTCCACCAATCAGTTCCATGGCATGACCCCTGGTTCTAGTAGTATGGGAGAGGGAGAAAAAATGTCTCTCTATAATTTCTACATTTCTATTTTGTCCCCATTTACTCACCTTTTTTCTAAGCTAAATAGCCCCAGACGTTGTAACCTTTCCTCATAGGGGAGTCTCTCCAGCTGTTTGATCATTTTAGTTGCCCTTTTCTGCACTTTTCCCAACTCTACAATATATTTTTATAGATGCACATAATTGCAATAATTTAAATAGAAATGCACATCTTCCCATGTACATCTTACAGTACATCTTACTGCCATGTTGTGGAAGACTGTGACCAGGTGACCGGTGTGCCTTGCTCAGTTTGCTGTCCAGTTGCAGCGTCGAGGCCCAGCTCTTCTTCATGATGGCTCTTTATCTTTAAATTGAAATTGGACAGGACAGCCCTTCAAATAGAGGACACCTTCAAGACAGAAGTCAGTTCTCTGGCAACCCTTTGCAGAGAACTGTCCTCTGTAAAAGAGGACACATGCTGGCAGCAGCACTAGTGGCTGGGCAAGGCTTGGCATGCAGCAAAGGAAAGTGCGGCATTGGCCAGTCTCGGCTAGGCTACAGCTGCATGCCACTTTAAATCACAATATTTTCGCTAGAGTGGGAGGCAGTGAGCTGAACCAATCAGCTCACTAACTATGGAGAGGGGGAACACAGCCAATGAGGGCAATGGAGCGGTTACAGGCCTACCCCCATTTCATGCTGTTCAGGAACTATTATGGCTGTATCTGTGTGTGTGTGTGTGTGTGTTAGAGAGAGAGAGAGAGAGAGAGAGAGAGAGAGAGAGAGAGAGAGAGAGAGCAATTGTACCTCACCTAGGATGCCAAATACCTTGAGGAAGTCCAGAATCCTACGCATGTTTACTTGGAAAAATGTACCACTGCGCTTTATGGTGCTTACTCCCAGGAAAGTGTACATACTTGTAGTGTTCAGCCTCTTTACGAAGGGGTTGCACTCCCTCTAAACCAGGGCTCTCCAACCTTGGGTCCCCAGATGTTGCTGGCCTACAGCTCCCAGGATACTCAGCCAGCATGGCTAATGGCAAGGGATTCTGGGAGCTGTAGTCCAGCAACATCTGGGGACCCAAGGTTGGAGAGCCCTGCTCTAAAGGATCACATTAGCACAGGGGTCCCCAACCTTAGATCCGTGGACACATTTGGGAATTTGAGAAACTGCTGTGGGGACCACCACAAAAGGGCTCCCATGGAGGATGTGGCTAGTCACATAAAGGCTGCCATGGGGGCCTGGCTAGTCAAAACTGAGTTAAAGAGGAGGGGGAAGAGAAATAACAAGGCTAAGGGCTGGGACGGAGGGGGAAATAGTAAAGCAAGGGGCTAGAGGGGAGAGAAAGAGCAAGGCTAGAGTCTAGAACAGGAGAGAAAGAAGACTACCCTAACATTTCCAAAGTTTTTCTTAAAATAATTATTTGTAGGGGGCAGGGAAGGAAGAGCTTCATGGGCACCCTTAGATGTTCCCGTGTGCACCATGGCACCTGTGGGTGCTGCGTTGGGGACCCCAGTGAGCAGGTAGGGAGGGGCATCTACTGCCCCTTCTCACCACTGCCATTGTCTAGACCAGAGTGAGAGTCAGATGAACTGATGGCGCGTGAGTGATAGCAGAGCTCCGCGTGTGCTGGATGGGAGAATTAAAAGCCTGTCTGTGCATACAGGCCCATTATTCTACACACAGATCTTCCAGATCTCACCCCCCCCTCTGCGCAGCGTTCCAGCGTGTCGGTTTGCAGCTGCCAGCCAGCTTGCCTGTAATCCGACTACAGCTTGTAGCTTCCCCGGTTTGCAGCTTAATCCAAGTAGCAAGGAAACACTCTGTAACTCCACAGGTCTATTTCTACCTGTTTATTTACTTAGCAAGTAACATTCTACAGAGTATACATTTCCTAGTTACAGTCCATGTGCAGATTACAATGCATAGCAAGCATTAATTCCAGTGGAGTAGATTGAGCTTCACTCCACTTCAGCAAAGACGTTACATTGTTGCAAAGTCCAGCAAACAATAGCCAGAAGAGAGAAAGAATAGAGAAAGCAGTCCTGCTCTTCTCTAAAATGGCTTCAGACAGAATAAACAAGTTAGCACGTCATCAGAACATACAAACCATGTGACTAGCTCATAATGATCCAAGGATCTAGCTTTCCCATGAGAAAGAACACGGGAAAGTAGAAAGATACAACATACTTGTTTACCGCCATTCTGTTCCTCTCCAAGTGTAAACACTGTGCTACAGCTGGTCAATGTGATTCATATCACAACATCCCCCCACAAGCTGTAGTACATCTTGTTTATACTTACTCAATGTGGCCTAGTGCCGTCATTAGTTTCCTGTGTCTTACTACAGGCAATGGTTTTGTGAAAAGATCTGCCACCATATCCCCTGTTGCACAGTACTTGAGTTGTACCCATCCTTTCTGCACGCAGTCCTTTACATGAGAGTAACGAACATCAATGTGCTTGGTTCTTGGCCTACATTTTTCATTGAGAGCCATGCTTATGCAAGCTTGGTTGTCCTCAAAAATTGTAACAGCCTTGCCTACTGGTAATTGCAGATCAGTAAACAATTGTTTGAACCATTCAATCTTATTGCATGCTTGAGATAAACTGATGAATTCAGATTCTGCGCTAGATACAGCCACACATGATTGTTTTTGTGTGTACCAGTCAATTAGACTGTTGTCATACATTATCACAGTCCCACTTGTGGACTTTCTATCTGTTGCAGACCCCCAATCAGCATCAGTGTACACACAAAAACCTCCCTCTGTGTGTGATGACAATTTCAGTTTGCAATTCATGGCACCTTTTAAATACCTTAACACACGTTTCACAGCTAGCCAATCATACATAGAAGGATTTTGGGTTTTCCTGCTAAGTATGTTCACAGCATTGCTGATGTCTGGCCTACTTACATTTGCCAAATATAGCAGGCTTGCAATAACACTTTGATATTTTCCAATATCCTCAAATTCAGTGTTATCTGTGTGTTTCTGATAATCAAGAGTCATTGGAGTGGTAACTGGGTTACAATTCTCCAATCCATGAATTTCCAGCAATTCTGAATTTTTCCACTTTGTTCAACCATGAAAGAACCTTCCTCATCCTGGGATAATTGCATTCCAAGATAATGTTTCACCAAACCTAGATCTTTCAGTTCAAAGTGTTCTTGCAAACCTTTTGCAATTTTGTCTTTTTGACTTACTGATTCTGTTATCAGTAATATATCATCAACAAAGACTAACAAATACACCCAATGTCCTGATTCTGTGTAATTTGTGTAAAGACAGTGATCAGCCTTGCTTTGTTTGAATCCCAAACTAATCAAAACTCTGTCCAGTTTTTGGTTCCAGCATCGAGCTGCTTGTTTTAACCCATATATGGACTTGTGCAGACGACATACAAGACCGGGATTTTCTACAAAACCTTTTGGTTGCATCATGTAGATTTCCTCTTGTAAATCACCATATAGGAAAGCAGTTTTTACATCAAAATGATATGCCATCATTTTTCTTTGTGCTGCCAATTTCAACAACAATCTCACAGTTGCACACCTTGTTGTTGGTGCAAACACGGAATCAAAATCTACCCCATGTTTTTGTGCAAACCCTCTTGCAACGAGTCTTGCTCTGTACCTTTCCACCTGCCCCTGGTGATTCATTTTCACCTTGTACACCCATTTACAGGTGATGGCCTTGCGCCCTACAGGCAAAGATACCAGACTCCATGTTTTGTTTTCATGAATTGCATTGATTTCATCCTGCATGGCCTCAAACCAATCATTCTTCACTTCTGGTTCCATGCTCTGAATTTCCTCAAAACTTTGAGGTTCTAAAGCTATTTTGAGAGCTTTATGTACAACAGTTTTCCCACTTTGGAATTCATCCTGATATCTAACAGGTGTTTTGCGTTCTCGGGTTGAACGCCTTAGAGATTGTTCACCTCCCTCCTGTTCCCCAGATATCTGCCCAGTGGCTTGTTCTGTTTCAGAAACTTCCTGCTGTGTTTCAGTCATTGCATGCATTGGCAATTCCACCAGCTGTTTCTCATCATGTGTTTGCTCGTGAAAAATCACATCCCTGCTCAGAATTACCTTGTTGTGGTCTGGTGACCACAACCTGTACCCTTTTGTTTGTGCATCATACCCCAGCAGAAAACATTCAAAGCTTCTGGGAGACAGCTTTGTTCTGCTTTGAGCCTGTATATGAACAAAACATTTGCACCCAAAAATTCGCACGTGTGCTATCTTTGGCTTCCTCCCATGAAACATTTCATATGGAGTTTTCACAGTTGTGGTGTTGGGTAACCTGTTCAGCAGGTAATTGGCATTTGACAGTGCATCCCCCCAGAAACGGTTTCCCACCTGTGAGTCAGCTAATTGAGCCCTCATCATTTCCTGGAGTGTTCTGTTGTGACTTTCAGCTACACCATTTGAGTTTTGGGCCATGACTTTGTGCCCAATGCCCTCACTTTCCAAGAATTTCTTAAATTTTGTACTCATGTACTCTCCCCCACCATCTGTGAGCAATTCACCTATTGGGTATTGTTTGTATCTGTTACCAGCCCATTTCACAAATGATACAAATCTCTCTTGAACCTGAGATTTGTGCTGTAGAAGATAAACAAATCCAAATCTAGAAAAGTCATCAATAAGAGTCATGTAGTACCTATTTCCCCCATAGCTTTCCTCAAATGGCCCAGCAACATCAGAGTGTACTAGCTCAAATATTCTTGTGCTCACTCTATCACTGTGTTTCTGAATGTTAGTTCTGTGTGACTTTGCCTTCACATTCCACATAATTAGCACAAGGTTTCATTTTCATACCCTCCCACAGACCTGGCATCTTCTCGATGCTCCTGTAGTTGGCATGTCCAAAATGTTTGTGGAAAATATGTAAACAATTGTCATGCGGTTTACAATTTGCATACTTTGCACTCTCATCATTTGTTACAAATGGATTTATAACATACAGAGGATTCTGCAAATCACCTTTTGCACAGACTATCCCTTCATGTGAAATCACACATTTGCTGTCTGAAAAACATATTTCAAAACCATTTTGAGCTAATTGAGAAATACTTATCAAATTCGTATCCAGTTCCTGAACGAACAGTGCCCTCTGCTGACCCAAAGTAGCAAAGTCAATTGTTCCTGTTGCTGAAACTTGTATTCTTTTCCCATCAGCTAATTCCACGTGCTGATTTGTATATCCATCATTTTCCAGAGATTGAAATATGTCTCTGGAATTAGCCATGTGATGACTGGCTCCAGAATCAAGAACCCAAACGTTATTATTAGAAACTCCCACCCTAGCAATCAAACTTGTGCCCGTTTTAATTGCCTGCTCAGGTGGATTTGTAGTTTCCTGTTTGTTTCGTTTCTTTTTCTGTTTGACCTTACAGTCTTTCTTCAGATGATTTGTAGATCCACAAGAAAAACATTTTTTCACTTTTAAAGCTGTAGCCTGGGTAACTCCCAGCTTGTTGCTATTCCCAGCTTGGCTGTGCCCCACGTCAGCCGAGCTGTCTGCTGATTTACGTCCAGCATTGTTTTTCTTCCCTTGCCGTTTCTCCCACTCAGAGAGAAGTTTGCCTGACACATATTCCATTGTCAGGTTCTGATCTGGTTGCCCTTCCATCAATGTAACAATTGTATCATATGATGAGTCCAGACTAGATAACAGAATGGAAACTTGATGTAAGGGATCAATTGCCATCCCTTGAGCTCTCAATCTGTTAAACAAGTCCCGGATAGTACTCAAATGCTCAGGCATAGACCCACCTGGTTGCAAGCTCAACTTGTACAGCTTACGTGCAAGCAAAATTCTACTTCCTGCCGTTTGCATCTGATACATATTTTTCAAGGTGTCCCAGATCTGTTTTGCAGTGTTTTCAAACTGGATAAATGGCACTTGAGAACTTTCAACAGATAAACAAAGAATTGCCTTTGCTTTTTCGTCCCGTTCCTTCCATTCATTATAAGCTTGATCCCCCCACTGCAACTGCATCTTGTGTTACAACATTCCAAAGTCCCACATGGGTTAAATAATGCTGCATTTGGAAATTCCATAACACATAGTTTGAGCCAGACAGTTTTTCTACTATCTGTGGGTTCAGAGATGGTGCTGCCGCCATTTCTGTGACCGGGGGATTTTCTGCCTCCTCCCCTCCAGAAACTTCGGCTTCGCTTTCTGAGCTTTCGGCCTTGAACAGAGCCTGCAAGCGTTCAGCGAACACCTCCCACTCTTCCCCCTCCTTACCGGACGAAGGCCCAGGAGATTTTTCTTCTTCTTTGACGTCTCCCTTCTCTGCCATTAATCATCGCAATCCCGGATTCGAAGTTGTTGACACAGCTGTTGGAAAACAGGTCCTGCTGCTGCTGCTGGCGCTGACTTTCAGCCTGGTCCCGAACTGGTTCCGTTCGGTTCTGGAGCTGCTGGTTCTGGTCCAATCTGGGCCCATAACCCTGATGGCGCGTGAGTGATAGCAGAGCTCCGCGTGTGCTGGATGGGAGAATTAAAAGCCTGTCTGTGCACAGAGGCCCATTATTCTACACACAGATTTTCCAGATCTCACCCCCCTCTGCGCAGCGTTCCAGCGTGTCCATTTGCAGCTGCCAGCCAGCTTGCCTGTAATCCAACTCCAGCTTGTAGCTTCCCCGGTTTGCAGCTTAATCCAAGTAGCAAGGAAACACTCTGTAACTCCACAGGTCTATTTCTACCTGTTTATTTACTTAGCAAGTAACATTCTACAGAGTATACATTTCCTAGTTACAGTCCATGTGCAGATTACAATGCATAGCAAGCATTAATTCCAGTGGAGTAGATTGAGCTTCACTCCACTTCAGCAAAGACGTTACATTGTTGCAAAGTCCAGCAAACAATAGCCAGAAGAGAGAAAGAATAGAGAAAGCAGTCCTGCTCTTCTCTAAAATGGCTTCAGACAGAATAAACAAGTTAGCACGTCATCAGAACATACAAACCATGTGACTAGCTCATAATGATCCAAGGATCTAGCTTTCCCATGAGAAAGAACACGGGAAAGTAGAAAGACACAACATACTTGTTTACCGCCATTCTGTTCCTCTCCAAGTGTAAACACTGTGCTACAGCTGGTCAATGTGATTCATATCACAACATGAACAAGCAGGTTGCAATGGTGAAGAGGAGAGGCAGCTCCAGGGGGCTCTTGTTCTTGGACCCTGCTGGGGTGTGGGCCCTCAGCAGGGGCCCGACCATGCCAACCATTGACTCTTGCCCTGTCCATGCAATATATGCCTTTCCCTCTTTATGAAGTGGCCTATTTACTCCCATCAAAAGTGGTGTGTGTGTGTGTGTGTGTGTGTTTATGCCATCCTGTCCGGTGCCCTGCTTTCCAAGCAGGCCCAGATCCCATGCTTGTGGGTACATGAAAGCCCTCTTCAGGCTCAGCTCAGTAAATCCCTCTTTGTTTAATAACCTTTGCCTTAACAAAATATGATGATATTATCAGACAACTTTTATAAGACAGGTGCCGACGATGTTTTGATCTTAAAACCACTGTATTATATTTGTATCAGCTGGATTTTCTGAGTCACAGACCTCAGCCTGGATTTACAGGATACATGGGTTTCATTAGGATGCAGTCAGCACAAACACTGGGGCTTTCTTGTCTCCTGCATTCTGAAGTGGTTTTGTGTGTTGTTTTTGCTTCATGGAAACTGATCAGCTAAAACCATTTCTCTGTTACGAGTCAGTCAGCAGCATATTATTCACTGCCAATGGAAGAAAATTTGTGTGTTCATGTTACAATGCATTCATTTTAAATATACATCGTTGTTGTTGTTGTTGTTGAAGTGCAAATTCCAAACATTTTCACATCTGTAACTGGGACTGAGCTGAAACCATTCTCACAATTTCTGGGGGGGTTTCCAAGCCTTTGGCCCATGGAGATCCCTGGCAAAACCAGGGAAGGTGAACAACTTTCGTCAACGGAGCTGTGCAGTCCCCCAATAAGAGAAGACACAGTGGGAAGCCCTCCAGGCACTCATCCTGAGGCCTTGGAATCAGGAAGTTGTGATGCGATTTTAATAGAAAGATTATTTCTGAAGAAGCTGGAGTTGTTAGAACAAAATAAGGATTTGTGTTAGTAGTAACTTAGAATTTGAAAGGTAATGTGTTATGGGTAGAATGTACTGATCTCTGTTGAAATTAGTGACTGAGAATGAGTAATGGAACGGATGTAAATAAAATGGGTCAAAAATTTGGGGTGTGAGGTATTGATGTAAGGGGGAAAGATGTGGTGGCTTGTCCTTTGATAAATACAGTAGAGGGAAAGAAACTAGGGAACTGTATTGAATAGAAGTAGAAATGTTTAAGATTGCTAGAAGAATTAACATATATGCTTATGGTTAAAATAAGGTTTAGTGAACTTGTGAAGTGGATGAATAAGAAGAAAAATGTTTGATAATAGAAAAGAGAGAAAAATATTTGTAAACCACAGAGTAGAGTATATAATATTACTTATGCTTTGTTGTGGGAAGTCCATTTTAGTTTAGTGTTGTTGTGTTTTTGTGCTGTTTGTGTTTTATTTTTCTTTTGAAAATAATTTTTTTTTTAAAGGAATCAGGAAGTTGTGCAGTCTTGGATCTTGGGGGTGGGGGAAGATCAGCCCATCCCCCTATGTATAACCCATGGCCAACACATATAAAAAAAGGGAAATATGTTAAAAATCCTGACTAAAACATAAACCAGAAACTTAAAAGTCAAGAGAAATATATGTAAAATAAACTTAATTTGTAATATCAAGATATACAGAAATATATTTAAAAGAATTATATATATAAAAATATAAAACATGTATAAGCCAGAAACATATAGACATGTAAATAATAGCTTCTCATAGGCTGAAGATGATCTTGAATGTTTTTTTTCAAACTGGAGGGCTTTTATCTCTGGGTACAGTATTGTTAGTACCAATGTTTTTTTGTCTCTCAGCAAAGAAGCTTTCCTGTTGATAGGTAGTGAAGCCAAACGCGTTTTGGCCCTGAAGGCCTTCTTCAGTGGCACTGTAGTTCACACTCAATTCCTTTTACAATCTATTGTTCTGTTTTCTCAATTCAATGCTGGTCTCATTTGCCAACCTCCTGAGAGAATGCTGACAATGGCCGACTCCAGGGTTGAGGGAGTCCTTGGCAAAGTACTTTCAGGAAACGCCTCTTCTGTCAGTGCCTCCCTGAGCCATTAGCTTGCCCAGCGGTGGTGGTAGCCAGCTAGGAAGCCATCGTTTTTAGTTTCCTAGTTTCCCAAAACACCAGACATAGCGTTGGGGTTGCCATTTTAATTTCTCACCATGGGGTCGAGTGACACTATGCCTCGTGGGAAATTGAAAATGGCAGCTTCCACAAGCCAGTCACCCAACAGAGGGGGAGGGCAGGCACCTGTGCCCTGCTGGGGTGCTGGCAACTGCCTGAGGGTCCCAGGTGCTAATGCCAGGCCAGACATAACCAAATTCTTTTTTACTTTGACCTCATCACTGTCATCAGGCCTGCCTCTAACCTTGCTTCCACCCCTGCACAACTGCTGTCCTGTAGCAGGGCTTACACAGGACATATCAGGAAAGGCAGGCTATGTTATGTCTTTTTGTCCCATTAATAACTCCTGGAGACAGTTAGGGTGGCCAGTGGCCACACATCACCAAAAGAGAGGAAATGCATCACCAAAAAAAAAGGACAAAAGAAGACACTGATTTGCATAAGATTTGAATATGCATACACACACACAACTGCAGAACTAATCATTATAATTTAAACAAAAATACAAGATTTACTAGGTTATCTGTGTGCCTGTTCAGACTGCTGCAAAGGTGCTAAGTGTTGATGGGCAATTCAACGCCTCTGGAGCTTTTCTACATGGGGGTGTTAATCAGCTGCTAATCTGCTATATCTACTTTTGGATTCATTACAGAATTGAGATCCGAGCACTACACAAGGAGAATTTCCTTTCCTGTTTTCTGCTACATAACCTCTAGGTGACACTGTGGTATAGTGGAATTGCACAATTACACAAGTAGGAAAATACCTTTTCTTTTGCTTTCAGAATTAAATGCCGCATTTCCCCTGCTCTAAAAAAAGAAAGAAAAGAAAACCTCACAGAAAGTGCTGGTTAGATACAGAAGCGAAACTGTCTTTAGGGGTCATCTAAAGAACCCATAAACAACTGTGAGTAGAGAATGATGAGCACATAATAAATGCCTTGTGAAGAAAAGCCCCTGTTCTCCCTCCTTATGGTGTTTTATCTTTCAAGAAGAGTTGAGACTGGACAGCCCATCAAATAGAGGACACCTTCAAATAGAGGACTGTGTCCTGCTCTTCAAATAGAGCGCTATCCTCTGTAATGACACAACACGGTAGTAACTGTTGCTGCTGCTGTTCTTATCATCATCATCATCATGCAGCCATGTTGTTTGCTGCCTGCTTACTTAGTTCTGAGGTAATACACACAGAGAAAACAGGAGCCCCCTAGAGCAATGGTGCACAGAAAGTAGATTGGGATCGACTGGTAGATCTCTAGGTGATTTGGGGTGCTTCCAGAGATGGCTGTTATCTTGCTATCACCCTATCTTATTCATGGAATTTTACAGGAGATCCATTTGTCGTCATCTTCCACTCATCACCTTCTCAAGTTTTCCTACTGCTTCTCCCATCTTTTTTCCTACCGTGGAAAACCCGTTAAGGAAAAAAAGATGGACTGCTGCACAGTGCCTTCTGCTTGCTAGCATGAGGAGCCCTCCATCTGGAAGCACCCTTTCAGTGGATCAAGAAGGATTTTGATTCCCAGAAAGTTGTTGCTATTGTTTAACAACAGCAAAAACAAAACCTTTTTTTATTTGCAAATTAGGCTGCTCTACTCAAGGAAGTTTGGGGGGGGGGAGTTACCAGGAGTGGATTTATGTGTGGAAGGGGTGTGTGAGCTACATGCTGGAACTGGAGGGAAAAATTAAAGTAATTTAATCTGCTCAGAGGCCCTCTTGAGCCACCATTGTGAACCAGGCTCCAGTTGCTGGAATTTCAGGTTCCAGTAAAAGACAAAATAGATCCTGGAAGCTTGAAGTCTGCCCACCTCCACCCTTGAGGCTTCACATGGAACAGATTCAGCAGGCTGAACAATAGCTCAGTGTGCCTAAGGAGCTTTTCTGGTCTTGGTACTCAGAGACCATCCATCTTCCCAAGGTTGGTGAATTTTTCTAGGTATGTCTGTTTGGGGCTGGTTCAGAGACTACACAGTTCCTTTCTTCAGAGGGTTCGAAGAAAGCTCAATGGCTTAAAATGTGAGCCCACACCCCCTGGCAAATTGAAACCCCATCAAAACCATTGTTGTTGTTGTTGTTTAAAAAGTTCTACCACATCCAAGGGCCAATTTTGGATTTGAAAATCTAAGTGCATGAGAAATTTAACTCAGCTCTGTTTCCTATTGTTCAGGCATCTTTCTCTTCTTCACCTACCCAGATGAACAATGTGATAATATTCTGCTGCCTGAATCTTAAATTCTCTTGACTTCTTTATGGTTCTGAGCAAGCCTGACGTTACCATAGAAATTCGAACAGAGCCTCATAAATCAAACTAGAACTCTGTCATCATTTGTTATTCAGGAATTTTCTGATGTGGAGATTGCACTTGCCAGGGGATTCTCTAGAATTCGTACAACAAAACATAGTGGTTCTTCCCTTGGCACAAGGAAAGGTTGTGGTTAGCTCCAAGCTAGTGCTAGTGCTCTTTGAATTCTTCTCCACCGGCTGTTCTGCTGAGTGACTGTGTTGTCACGAAAGAGGTAAACTCTTTCAATGTTTTGATCTCTTTGCTCACATATGCCAAACTGAACCAAAATGTTATTCCTGTAAAAGCTCAAGCCAACAATCACAGATGGTCGATCATGCCCATTAAGCAGTAGACATAAAAGAGCAATACTTTAATTCTCCTCTCTTCAAAATTAGTAGATGAAACAGACGTTGATTCCAGTGATGAATCTATAATGCCCAGATTTGCAAGTGGTGTTGGCACTGTTGAGCCAGTCAATCAGTCACTTTTTTTGCATACCACTTTTCTGTATACATTACACTCAAAGCAGTTAACAAGAAAGTATGACAAAGACACCAAAAAAATAAATTCGTCAACAACTGTTATCCATAATATCTCCATATTTTTTTAAAAAAGCACTTTAATAAAAACTAAAACTAAAGCATCAGTTTCCAAAAAAATTAATTAATAATGAATTATCAGATACAGGGGTGGGGGGATGGGACTAGTCCTCCATCCCAGACATTAGCAAGGCACAATTAAATACAGGCCTGTGGCTTACGCTGGCTCAGCTTGTTTGAGTGTGGAAAGCTAAGCAGGGTCAAGCCTGGTTGTTACTTGGATGGGAGACCCCTCCTCTAGTTTCCTGCATTGAGCAGGGGGTTAGACTCGATAGCCTTGTAGGCTCCTTCCAACTCTATGATCTATGAAAATACCCTGGTGGTAAGTGATGGCAGCAGAGCTCTCTTCTGGAGATGGTGGTCAAGCAGCTATAGCAGAGGGAACCCTTTTTGAAGAATATAGAGTGGGTAAGTGGAGCCAGTCCTCCATCCCACATGTTAGCAGGGCAGAAAGAAACACTCTGGCCTTGAAGGTAAGTGATGGCAGCAGAGCACTCTCCACTGGAGATGGTAGTCAAATAGCAGTAGCCCTTTTGAAGAGCTACAGAGGGACAAATAGTCTAGCATTTCTGATGCTAGCAGGGGCAGAATGAAACACTCTCTGGCCCAGGTGATAAGTGATGACAACAGAGTTCTTTGTGTGTGCATGTGCATGTGGGAAGGTTATCACAGTTTCCATATTTTTTCCTAAATGGCAGAAGTACCTGTGTAGGAAAAATGTCCCATTTGACATTTAAGCATTACTTGGATAGGCCATTTGTCAAAAGCATGCTGAAAATTGCATCTCATTTTTAATTCCTTTAACTAGGTCTGTAAGAATCACTGGATGGTTTATGAGAGACTCATTAACACTAAATAGCTTTGCTTCGAAGAATGCATCTGTAAGCCATTGAAAAACAAGCAACCCCACAGTTTCCATGGTAGTCAAGGAAAACAAAAAGACCACAGGGACCATTAATTTGCTAACTTCAATTGCTTTATCCAAAGATATAATCCCATTGTTGTCAATTTCTTGCTTAAAAGCCAAATCCTGCTAATACTTACATGTGTTACTCTCTATTACTCAACCACAACTACACATGAACCAAGATATTCACAGGGGCTGTGTGAAAGTTAGCATTGGGGGGGGGCATATTTACACTTAATTTGCATGAGTTCCATTTACATTTTGAGCTGGCTTAAAACAGAAGCAACCATTTAGAGAATAGATGTAAGAAAAACCTAAAGTGTATCTACATTTCAAGAAACAGCATCATCATGAATGAACATATGAAGCTGCCTTCTACTGAGTCAGACCATTGGTCTGTCCCAATCCTGTACTGCCTACTCTAACTGGCCTTCAGTCGCCAATGTCTTAAATAGATCTTTCCCCAACCCATTGACCTCAGGACTGGATGCATTCAAAGCATATGTGCTTCCACTGAGCTTTGACCTTCTGACCAAAGACCTTTCCTAAGGGCAACCCTGTTCACAACAAGCACCTATCTGAATGATTTTTTAAACGTCAGATTCATTGATAGGGTGTCCAGCATGTGGCAGGGGAAGCAGAACTGTATATCCACCAGCCCCACCCATGATGTCCACATACCCCTGCCCTCAACTTCCATTTATTCAGCGCACAAACAAGGGGGCCTATGTGCCGCTGTACATGCGCAGTGTGGATTCTCTATGCTATTGAAAACGTAGTAGTAGTAGTAGTAGTAGTAGTAGGCGATCACTCGTAACCGAGTAAGATTGTCTTCCAGGATAAAATTACACAAGGAAAATTATAAAAGGAGGAAATTCTAAAAAATTGTATAGACTCTAGCGATGGGTCCGTAAGTGACTGTGGAGGCCAATTTTAGATCCACACAGCTTCCCACAGTGAGGACACAGGTTACCAGATGGAAGATGGTCCTGTAAAGGATTTGTTTGACGTGCTTTTCGCTTAGCACCTTTCTCCCTTTCGCCTTGCACTCAGGCTTCTTCAAAGTCCATGGAACCTTTGTGAAAGGCCAACCTCCATTTAGATCGTTCATGGGCCAGAGCTTCCCAGTTCTCGATGTTTATATTGCATTTTTTTAGATTAGCCTTAAGAACATCTTTAAACCGTTTATACTGACCACCGATATATTCCGCTTTCCATCCTTGAGTTGGGAATAAAGTAACTGCTTTGGGAGACATAGGTCCCTGTTTCCCATGCTGCACTGAAGGTGCAGCTGTCAGGGGCAGGGAGTACGGTAGCTGGTGGGCAGCAGCCACTGCCCCACTTTTCCCTCCATTTATTGTGTGTACACTGGGAGGGGAGACTCTGAACATCCTTCATAGAATCATAGAAAAGTAGAGTTGGAAGGGGCCTACAAGGCCATCGAGTCCAACCCCCTGCTCAATGCAGGAACCCACGTCAAAGCAATGAAAGCATCCCTGACAGATGTCTGTCCAGCTGCACTTTAATGCCTCCAGAGTGGGAGAGCCCACCGCCTCCCTAGGTAGTTGGTTCCATTGTCTTATTGCTCTGACAGTCAGGAATTTTTTCCTGATGTTTAGGTGGAATCATGAATCTTTGTGACTCCTTTGTTTTAGCATGAGATGCATCCTAGGTTAAGTTTTTGCTTTTTAAAAACGCCTTTCATGTCTCCTCTAACCTATATTATATGTCTGGTGCCCCTCCAATTTGCCTAAGGAACCAGACAGCAGTGACTGGTGGCTCCAATGTCAGTGGTGTGGTGTACCCACTCCGGGTTTCAGCCTGAAATGTAAAGGTGCTGAACCTACTGTATGTTGGGGCTAGGATTCAGCACCGTGGATAGCTCCTTTTAAATTCAGTCTAAAATCCGGAGTGGATATACCGCCCCACTGACATTCGAGCCGCCAGACTCCACTGGAACCAGATCATGGATTCAGTGCAATTATGTTTCAACCAATTTCCTGCACCCTTTTCCTGCCTAGCATTCCTGCTGTAATGAGATCCATTTTATGAGTCTCTCGTGATGGATGTGAATCACAATGTTAAGATGAACTTTGCTTGAAGAAATTCATTTATAGATGTCTCTGCACATGATTCTTGCCTCCCATCTCAGCAATGGCGTCCACCAATACTTTTCGGACAGGATGATGAAAGGCAGAAAAGAAGAGCTGAATACAGAGAATGAACACTTAGTAAAGGGAAATCACTTAAAGGAAATCATTGATGATTTCACTTCGGTGTGCAGGCAAGACTGCACATTGCTGATCTATTGACAGGATGATTATTTTCTGACTGAATGGATGACTGAACAAATTCTCTTTACTAAGTGATACTTCCCCACAGCCTTGATAAAATATCTTACCTAACTCCAAGCTAACTGGGACTCCTAACTTCTTTAGGAATATCTTAACAGAATGTTTTGTGGTTTGTGCACTGTTGCTTATACAGGTCAAACAGGCTATGCTTTCTAGACTTATCACAGCACATAATTCATGGTTTGGACTGTGTGAGATTGCAAAGGACTCTGAGTCACAACTTTTGTTGTTGTTGTTGTTCCTGCTGTTGTTGTTTGCTCCTTTTGACCTATTTCTTTACAAAGATGCTATTCATTCCTGGTTATGCAGGGAGCCTTTTGGCTGATGGGCGGTAAATAAATATAATAAATAAATAAATAAATAAATAAATATGCTTCTCTCCCTCCTGGACAAACAAAGGTGCTTGGGCACTCTTTTGTTTGTTCTAATTATGTGGGTACAAAGAAAAGATCTATTCCACCACTCTAAACCTGTAGCAATAGTAGGAAGCCATCTAGATTCTTTGGCACATTTATTGGTAAAGGATCCTTCATGGATATTTCTGTTGAGTGGCAAATAAAATATGAAAAAACACAATGTGTTGGGGCAGTGCTAAAGATTCCTGCCCCCTTTTGTCCTGTTCCTCCTCAAGTTGCTATTCCTCTTAAGAAGGAGTACTGCCTGTTACCTTTCAGATCTATCTTGAATACTGAGTATCAGGAGGGCCCTTTATCACAGTCACCAAACATGTCATTGGAATGGGGCGGGGCCATCAGTACATAGGCACTGGGAGGGGACTAGCTGCCATGATCCATCACACATGCTTCTAATGTGCAAAAGTTCTTAATCAAGGAGTTCTAAGGACAGGACTTCTCTGGATAACCTTCCCATGAGTTTGGGGTTTAGTACCACCTGTGGTGATATTCTCTCAGTATTGCTTGGTTTACCTCCCAAAGGATCTCTTGCAGACTTGTTGGTTGGGCGCATTCTCCTCAGGTTGCTCTCATCTGGCTTGGGATTCTTCCTGTAATAGACACAGGAAGTGGTTCACATGAACTCCTCACACACTAAAACCATGTATGAGGGAATCATGAGGACTAGGTCATGTTCCTCCCCCACCCCTGCTGGTCACACTCACTGTAAACCACTTGTTTGCAGATGGTGAGATAGGGCCCTACTGATGTATGCACATAGAGCTTCTTGACATGAGGGGTGATTCTGGACCAATCAGGATCCCCTCTCACATGGAAGGGCTCTGTTCAAATACATTGATGCATGTGAAGGACCCCTTCTCATGGTCACTGAGCAAACTGCTAGCAGGGATTAGCTAGTGGGTATGGCTATCCCATGAAGCCCTGCATCCCTCATGCTTCTAACATACGATGGGGTTTGTCTGAACCCTCCTTCAAACACAGGATACTGCTAAGTCAGAATATCTGTCCATCAAGTCCAGTATTGTCTATTCTGACTGGCCGTAGTTCTCAAGGTTCTCTGGTCGACGTCTTTCCCATTACCTGATCCTTTTAACTAGAGCTTCCTTGGATTGAATATGGGACTTTCAATATGCAAAGCATGTGCTCTATCACTGAACTATCATTGTTCCCCTCTAAATCCAGTGCTAGCTCAATCTTATCTTTCTTTATGTTCCTGAAAGTGCATATATCAACTGGACAGAGGCCGCACTTGCAACAGAGGTAGGCCAGGCCATTTTTGCAGAGGCAAGGGTGTGTTGTTGCACAGACATGCAAGCCATGGTCTGCATTGGTTCATGGAATGCATCATGGCACTGCTGTAGTTAAGAAATTTTAGATCCTGCACTTCATGGTGGGTTTTTTTTAGGGGTCCTCCTGCTCATTCTGCTGAGTGAGGCCTGGATGTCTGCCCCAAAGTCCTGTTGTGATGTAGGCTGCATCAAGGCTCTCCATTTTGCCACAGAACAGGCAGTGGTAGGGCTTGCCTCCACTGGACCCTGATACCATTGGGGTCAAAAGGTCAGGAAAGACATGGGTGCTGGAAGCAGTCCTCTAGCACACATGTTACATCAAGCTAAAAGTTAATAGCTGCACTGAAGATTTTAGAGCAAGTTTTCTTGCTCTTCTCTTTCATTTGCTATCTGGTATGTGTAATATCTTTAACATACAATTTTGCCAAAAATAGGGAAATGACTTCTTTATTTGGAGGATTTAAGTGGCTGTATAATCAGCTTTGATAAATCACCTCTTGTTATGAGCAGATGATTTAGTATCAGCCCAAAAGATTGCTCATGTCTTTTATTTTAATGGGTTTAAATTAAAATTAAAGCCCAACAAATTTGTCAAGTGTTAAATGATGAAAAGAAGAGAACTGGTAAGGATCTTTACAGATGATCAAGTTATTTCATGAGAAATCTACAGTTATTACTCAGTTGTTCCAAGGAATCCAAATATATTTCCCCAGCTAGCACATCTGCTGGAGGGAAATACAATTTTCTCAGAACTCACATCTGTTAGTAAACTTCACTGCTAGTAAACTTAAAAAAATAATAATCAGCAAGCACAGATTGGAGTGCTATGTTGAATGTGCATGGGCACCTATTGGCTAGTGCCTGTGGCATCATGGTGATGAGTGATGCCTTCCATCTTCCAACATTTGATTAAATGTTTAAAATGGATTTTAATGCATTTCTGTCTTCTGCAAAGGCTGAGTTTCTCCCTGCTGCACTAGTTCAGCATAGAAATGCTCATGAACCCTTTTAAAAAGAAAACAACTTCCTCCCCTATAGCAGTTGCTCACTATGTCTTCAGGTTGTTTCTTGTTTCTTCTTTCAAAGTTTGAGTTCTTAGCTTCCCATTTCCAATTCATTGCTTTAAACTGCATTATAACTAGCAGAGGGGTCACAGAAAGATCAGGTCATACTGCAAAACTACATAATTTCAGAGATCATCAGGGTCAGCATCAGGTTTGAAGGGGCCTTGGGCAAGGGGCCCTCTGGGCCCCCTCCCCCTGGTAGGTCCCTCTGCCACCTTGTCAGCTTACGTGGTGGTGGTGGTGGGCAGCAGCATCAATGGACAGCCCTTTTGCTTTCTAAAAGAAAGTGGTGCTTTAGGGCTGGTGGCACCATAGTTGAAAAAAATAATAATTACGGGATGCTGGCAAACAGTGGGGCCTGGCATTTGTCTCATTATGCTAGGTGTTGACTCCAGGTCTGTAGGTCATCAGCTATTTATCTTTAACAAGAAATCTATAATGCTATCCATCAAGCGTTCAGCCTATAGTGAGGTATTTGTAAAAAAATAATCAGTGGTCCAAAATGGCTCCTGTAAATGAGTTATTCTCACACTACATATTGTTGATGTTCAAACCATATTGTGTCTATGCACATACCAACTCATTTCTTAACAGAATGTGGCAAATATTTTATCTGCCTTCGCATGAGCCCCCCACCCTCCAAAAAAACTCCATATGCTCAGTTAATAGAATGGTAATGTTCTTACTCTGCCCTATAATTAAGACACCAAAAAGAAGTACCACTTAAGAGTTTCCTGCTGTGAGGAATTCTGCAGATAGTTGTTTTCACACAGTAGTAAAATGCTATTACAGCAGCTGCAAAATCTCTAGCCAGTGAAATAATGTGAACAGCCTTTTTACATGGTGCATCCAGAGACAACCCCGCCCCCAAACTTTCTTTTTCTGTTTTTTGACAGAATGAAAGAAGGATGCTTGAAACTCTTGCTCAGTCTCATCAAAATCTATCTTGAATAAACTGTGTTGCTGTTCTTTCAACACCCAATCATAGTTGCCTAATTAAATCACAAGCATTCGCATTCCCTGATGTATGGGGCTGTTGGCCTTTGCAAATAAATCTCCAGACCATAATTTAATTCTAATCTCCATTCCCCAGTGGGTCACTTTTCATGCCTGTTTAAATATTGCTCTTCAGTGTGATCCCCCCCCCCATTGAGTGTCATATATGTATCCCTTGCCACTTCTGTGTGTCATAAATTGCTTTAGCCAGGACAGCACTTAGGTTTGACACTTTTCTTGCCACTTAGCTTAGCATGGATTCCCTCAAAAATCTTTATAGATTCATCTTTTGGTTCCAATCTAAAGTTAAGCCGGTGCCAGGGCTTAATATAAGCAAGGGTTTACTAGAGCTCATCTTGGGATCTGTTTTCATTGCCAAGGCCTAGCCTCCAGACAATGTGATGTCGCATATTAAAACATTGGCAGTCCAAGAAGAATGTGGCAAACAAACAATTTTGAACAAAAGTGAAATCACTAGTGATGGTGCAAAAGTGAATGGTTTTATTTATTTCCAGTATTTATATGCTACCTTTTAGGGCAAATCCCTTGCCAGGTGGCTCACATAAATAACTGCAAACATAAAATACAGTTTGGTAGAAATAGTCAATCAGATTTATGAGCTGCATTTAATCAATATTTCTTTACTGCACAGCAGAGAGAGAGAGAGAGAGAGAGAGAGACTTAAAATGTGTCAAATATACCACAAATTCCCAGATCTTAAAACAGCCAGTTATATAATCATCACTTCTATAGTGTAATAGCCCACAGGTTGTGACTGAATCTTAGATTGAATCTTAAGATGAAGTTGTTGCAAACTGCTTTGCATATTTTCTTAGAAAAGTGGTATGCACGTATAATAGAACATAATTCATACATAGGATTAGACTGCAAGAGCACTAGTCCTGGGCACACTTTGGAGCCCATCATGTACATGCGCATACTCAATAAAATCAAAACAGTAAAAACATTGACAGAGCAGAGCCGATAAAATTTCAGGATTTACAAACTGATTGATCTAAACCATCTGGGAAAATAAAAAGGTCTTTACCTGGTGCCAAAAAGAAAACAAAGATGGCACCAGGTGAGGATGCCACAACTGAAAAGTCCCTCACTGGGCCACCACCCACCTTAATTCTGATGGTGGGGGCACTTGGAGAAGGGCTTCAGAATATCATCTTAATACCTGGACAGGTTCATGGAAGAGGAACTCCTTCAGGCACCATTTTGAATAGAATGCCTCTGATTCCACTGTAAGGGCCATCCTATAGCCATTGAACCACTATAGGCAGTTGACATGCAGTTAGGCAATTGAAGGAGGATGTGTAGATTAATGGGGTGTGGTTTACAGGACAGCCTCTTTATAAATAAAGTATGGATCTTTGTTAGTTTCTAAAGGCTCAATCCTATGCAAGTTTAGACAGAAAAAAGGCCTACAACTCCCAGCATGCCCCAGCCAGCCAGCATAAATTTACCTAGTATTGCACCCTAAGTGAATCAAGTCAGCCCTCCCCACCTGGAGCCTATTTGAAAGAAAGTCTTCTAACAATTCCTGATCTGTATTCCTTGAAAAGCTGCATGCGATTAAAACCACTGATAGAGTGGCAGACACAATCTGGATTCTTTTCAACAGCTAAAAGCCAGATTAATCACAGGCAGTTTTAATTTACCATGCGTGAAACATGAATGTGAGTAAACAGCACAAGCACTGAATGATTATTTCAAATGACCTACGAGATATTTGCTTTAAAAATGGAACTAGAAGGAACAGCAGGAGGACATTGTTCATAGGTGATGGCATCACACTGCAGGATGAGCAAATGAATGAGCTCCTGGTGGAAGCTTTGATGTTATTAAATCCTGTACTAGTGTTGCCTGAGTGAATCTATGGATAGATTTGGCATCTGGGTTTGTGGCAGGGCCTAATCCCTACAGAGCTTATGTCTCTGTTCGGTGTTCCATTTTTGCTGAGAAGTACCTGCTGCTCTTAGATTAGGAGGCTTTCGTAAAGTTTACGACACAATAAACCTGCTTGTCTTTGAGATATAACAAGACTATGGGCGGGATCGCACATGATGATTACCCATCGTGGCAATTTGCCATGATGGGTTGGTTGTTCTGCAAAGCACCCATGAGGAGCCCGACAGACCCAGAAGAGATCTTTTGGTGTGAAAATGGGTTCCCCCAAATCCCCCAAAATGTCCCTTCTCAGCCAAAGATCCCTCGCAGCTTGGGATTCTCTTGACCGATCAGCTTCTCTGACCTTGCAAGAGAAACCAGGGGGGGGGGAGGTTTTCAAGCCTCTGCTGGCCACTGTGCAGGGAGGCACCTGCTGCTCCTGGGCTTGTTTACTCCCCCTGAACAGGACCCCAGACTAATGCTCTCATTAGTGCTTCTGCGAATGAGTGTATTTGGGCTAATGGGAGGGGGGGAATTAAAAAAATAAAAATTTGTGCCCTTTTGTGGGTGCATAATTTTTTTAAAAAAAACTTGGGCAGTCATGGGGAGCTCCTTCAAATTGCCGCAGAAGCACGATAAAAAATATACATTTTTAAAAGGACAAAAAAAGCCGTGATGGGCCAAAAGTGGCTCTACATCACAGTGGGGGGGGCAGTGCCAGTTGCCCCCAAGTGCTACTTCGGCACTTGTTGGGCAGCTGACACTGGCAGTGGCCACGACTAGCTCAGGCAGAGTGTGGCAAGGGGCTTCTTGCCGTTCTTGCCAAGAGAGTTGCAGGCCATGGGTCTTTACTCACAGTGGGATCAGTCGTCCAGGTTTGGATGACACGACAACCCACCATGGGGAAAAAGAACCCTACAACAACAGTCCATGGGTTCTCACCATGGATAGTTTGTCATGCCGGGTTCACACGACACGACAACCAACCATTGGCTGTTATCATTGGTTGCTTGTCATGCCGTGCAAACCCAGTCTATTTGTTGTTTTGTGGCAACAGACTAACAGCTGCCCATCATGATAAGTGGGCAGAGACAAGTAATAAGACTTGTTCTGGCTCAAGACTCATAGAATCGCAGAGTTAGATGGCACCTCAAAGGTCATCTAGTCTGCCAATGCAAGAAATTCACTGCTGCAACATCCAATGACTAGCCATCCAGCCTACACTCAAAAACCTCAATGCAAGGTGTTCCATTGCTGAACAACTCCTATTGTTGCTGGGCTTCAGAAATAAGAAGAAGCTATTTCAGAGACAGGTCTCAGACTCAGTCCTGAAACCTGATGACTAACCCTAAAGAATTAATTACGGCATGTGCATAGTATCTTTGCCTCAATGCTTCTTAGATACACGCATGCATGGGCACCCCTCCTCCACACACACCCCCTATAGGGCTTTCTGGTTAGTGTGGGTATGTCTTCAGTGCATCTTTGAAGCCTGTATGTAGTCACTGGTATTCTTACATTTGTATCCCACCCTTCTTCCAAGGAGCACAAGGTGGCATGCCAGAAGCTTCCCCCCTTTTATGCTCACAACAACCCTGCAATGTAGACTTGGTTAGGTGATAACAATAGTTTGCTCACACTCACCCAGTGAGCTTTAGAGCTGACCAGGGATTTGAACACAGCTCTCCCCGGTCGAAGTCCAACAACCTATCCACTAAGCCACGGTGGGCCTGTGCTGGAGCAACTCAATAAGGGTCCAGAGTGATTTGACAGCGGTGACACTGAATATTCTCCTTGCTCAGGCAGTGCTTAAGATCTGACTAGAGTGTGGGAGCTCTGGGCTTGGTGGCCAGGGTGGAAAAAATGGCTGGCTGGTGTTCAAGTCAGAAATAATCAGTCACAGTCACCTGACTCTAAATCACTCCACTGCTCCAGTGTGCTGTGCTGCAGGCAGAGTCTGTGATCAGGTCCTTCTTAAAGGAACAGTGGTTTCCCCTGCAGGGAAGCCAGGCATCTGGAAGAAATAGACAAGCAGGTGCCCCTTTAATTAAGCCGCCCAAGGCAGCTGCCTGCACTGTTCAGCCAGCCCAGGATAATTATCTTTGTTTTCCCCCCAACAGATATGGGGATGGTGAATGGTAAAAAAAATGCCTCCCAGTGAGTACTAGTCAGTGATTATAAGAGTCATAACTCAGTTGGAATTGTACCTTTTATGGTGCTTGACGTACCCACTTTCTGTTTTGTCTGACACACACATGAAAGCCTAATTTCTGAAACTTTTCAGGCAAATAGTTAAAAGTGCCAGCTCTGCCCATTTTTCTTCTGTTTCACCTTCCACTTGAATGTACCCATTAGTAAAACATAAAAAGGGTCTTCTTAAGGCTAGCGGAGGAGGTTAATGTGTCCTTCTGGGGCTCTGAAGTGTGTTTCTTTTGTCTCTGGGAATGATCACAGTGAAAGTTTCAGAGGCATATAATACGAAAAACAAATCTCCAGAATGCAAATCCACCAGAGCTGGGCTTCACGCCCAAAGGATTTTTCAGCTATCCCTAAAAGCGCTGAATTCAGTGTCTCCTAAAAGCACCATCCACTTCTCACAGACAGGTCTTTAACCAAGCCAATAGGACAAAGTAGAGAAAAGCACTTTATCGCAGCAGCCTTTAACCTCTTCTAATGGAGGAAGGCATAGGAGACTCATGCATGAAATCTGTCACGTCTGTGGGATGACAGTGATTACATAACATCATGCATCTTTCATTTTTGCAACATTAGGATTCAGAGCAGATTCTTGATAAGTTGCTTAAAGCACCTTTTAGAGCAGCAGCCCTTTTCATTGATAAGTATTGATGCACTTTTTCTTTCGAGCAAATCTCACTTGATAGAGCAGCATCACATTACATTTTATTTTCAGAAAATAGCCATCTACCTGGGCTTTAAGAATGTGCCATGATGGTTCCAATTTAGCATTGGTGTATTATTGAGGTGGAGGCTTCCTACAGCTCAGTCCCATGCATATTTACTCAAAAGTAAGTCCCACTCAGTTCAGTTCAGTTTACTGTACTCATGGAGAAAGCCTGAATAGGCCTGTAGTCTGGTTGCCTTGGCAACAGACTGATGTTTTCCTTCTTTCCCCTTGTTTTCCTCTAAACATGTCTGTTTAGAGACAAGTCAATGTGGGAATTTGATTTGCCTTCAGTGAGATCACCACTTAACCGTCCATAAGCAGCACCCAGTGTGAGAGCCAGAACAAAGGTGCTCAGTTGGGAGCTGTTAACCCAGCGAGAGTCCAGAAGAGACTGAGAAGCTTATATCCTTCCTCACTACCAGCACTTCCTCTTCCTTCTTTTCAGCTGGATCATTGTTTGCAACTGGATCTTTTCTGACTCCCCTCTCCTCCTGAGCAGACCCTTCCTCCTGAGGAGACCCGACAATAGAGCAGTCTTCTCCAACCTTGGGTCCCCAGATGTTTTTGGCCTACAACTCCCAGCATGCCCCAGCCAGTCTGGGGACCCAAGGTTGGAGAACACTGCAATAGAGCCTCCTGTAGGGCTGGAGTCAAAGGTAGGCATGGTGGGCACTTGCCTAAGGCCCATACCGCAGCAGGGGCTCACTGACAAGCACATGCAGGACTTGCTTCTCCTCTTCACCATTGCCACCTGCTTGTTCCCCTGCCTCTCACTCTGGCCCACACAGTGGTGGTGGTGGTGGTGGTGGTGGTGGTGGTGGTGAGAAGGAGGAAGAGCAGATGCCACTGGCTACTTGCTTACTTGTTCTCTGCCTGTCAAGCAAGCAAGTGGTAGCAATGATGAGAAAGAGGATGAGGAGCAAAAATAACTGTTGACAATGACAGTGAGAAGGTAGACTCACTGAGGGAGGGCCCCCACTAACACTGTCTTGCCCAAGGGCCCTCAAAAGCTGGCAACCTCCTGGCAGCCAAATGTACATTCCAATGTTGACTTCGGTTTCCCACTGGACCTGTTTCTGCTTTCAGTCTTGAGGTCTGGCAGTGGCAGGATAACTGGAGATTGAAGCAGTTTTGACCTCTTAGCATGAGGTCAAATGAGTTACCAGGGGCCTCAGGTGACATATCCATGAGATGAGGCACTTTGGGCTGCCTTGGGACTATAGCAGGTTCTTCCACATCCTCAGCTGTGCTGGGATGTTCTATGGAGTTCCACACCTCTTCCTCAGAGGAGGCCTCCCTGAAGTCTGAGTCAGGCTGGATCCTGACATCTTATAAACAAATTTTCCTAGCTGCATAATACCATGTCACCACACTGGTTATGTGATCCCTGATTGTCTTGGATTACGTAGCCATCAAGAAGATGATGACCACAGTTTAAATACATAAATAAAACCATGCCAACACAGCTGACAAGAGGAACAATGAACAGTTGCAAAAAGATAAGCTAGGAGGTGGGAGGCGAAGTTGGTGAAACTTTCTGCCTCCCAACAAAGTTGTATTTTGTGTTGAAAATATTCACCTACAAAAATTCCCCCTGCAGTCACCTGAAACCTCCCAAAAGCCTCTCTGGAAAGTTGCCCCCACCCCAAACAATATGGGATGGAGCACAGAGGGCTGCCGGGGAGAGCAGGAGACAGGAAACTTTCCTTCCTTGAACTTCCTTAACTTACCTTAGGATGCAAGCCTGATTTGGGGCTTCCTTTCCCAGTGCCCCATCTCAAATAGCTCAGAAGGGCTATATTGTAACATTCAAAATGAATGTTCTTTCCTTTGTGGGTGACCCTTAACATGCTTGTTCTTTGTGAAATAGTAACATTATTTTCAGCTCCTGCTTTGGCATCCCAGAAAACTAGCATTTTATCTGATCATATTTTTGTCAAAATGGGAGATTTCCATTGAACCCAAAGAAATGTTGCTTGGATTTTGATTTAAATTCTAATCACGAAAGAATTCAAGTTCCCACCCATAAAGATATTGGTGCATGAAAATATTATAGCTAGATTCACTTCATTAGGACTGCATAGGCAGGAGTATGAAGGGAGAAACACTTATTATTTTTACTTCTGGTATACTTTTTCTTTTTTAATCCAATATATCCAGCCTGATATTTTTTAAAAGAAGCCCTTAATGTTTGTTTATGCAGTTTTGTATTTGCTTTCAGAAAATATCAGAGCTAGTGAGCCTGAAAGGCAAAATCTACCCTGAACATTAGTTTTACATTACATCTAAACTAACCATCAAGCATGGAAATAATGAAATGCGCATTTCAGGCTCAGCACATGCAATTTATTGTACATAGGTTACCAAGCGATTTAACCAATTAATATGGAAACAGAAATGTGGGTCCCAATCTACAACAAATCCCACTGCAATGAAGGGTAACTATGCAATCGCAAAACTATACCACAAATATTGTGTAATTTTACTTGACACATATGCATTTTTAATGTCAGCAATGATCTGTTGAAAATGTTTTACTAAATTATTCACTGAGCAGATTCACCAAAGAAGTCTTTAACATAACTTCTAAATCCATTTGCATGAAACTCATTGGGGAAAGAAATTTATCCCCAAATTATGAATCACACAGTTCCCTAGCAAGGAGAAAAGATTCATTTAGAATATTGTACTTAGTACTAACTTTCTTCATTGTCTTGGAAATTGATTTTGGCAAGCTGTAGTAATTTTAGATTGTTGTGCTAGCCAAAAAATATTTAAATAAATGAATAGCTATAATGATTTTTAATGCTAGAAAAGAATAATGTAAGAATATTGTCAAGAATAACTGGGCAATAAAAATGATGAAATGGTAAATTAGATACAATTCTACCTTCTACAACAAAAAGCCATTGTTTCCTTTCAAGTCTAAAGAAAACACTGCACAGATGCAGGAGGAGGTTACATTGATGCACCCAATTTTTTGTTTTAGCTTGCTTCCATTTCAGCAGCCCTCCATCCTATACAAACCTGTTCTGTGGTGTTAAAGAGGTGGTGTGGTGGGAGACAAAGGTTTGGGGATGACAGAATTATAAAGATAAGAAAAATCCAGCTATACATGAAGATCTCTTGGTCATAGGGCCAAGGGTCTTAAAGGCATGATAAGCATACATCAGAAACATGACATTTTTCATGGATAAATTTTGGAGTATATGGGATGAGCTTGAAGAGACTTGTGTTCAAATCCTTGCTTGGCCATGAAGCTCACTGGAGATGCAGTTCTAAGGAGGCTTACTAAATAGTAGTACGTCCCATGAAATGCTATGGGGCTTACCTCTGAATAGACATACTTAAAAAAGACCTAAAGCAGTGATGGCGAACCTTTTTGAGCCCGAGTGCCCAAACTGCAACACAAAACCAACTTATTTATTTCAAAGTGCCAACACTGCAATTAAACCTGAATACCGAGGTTTTAGTTTTAGAAAAACAACTCATACAGTTGTCCAAACTAATTAACATCTTTTGTCTTAAAAGAAAAACACAATAACAGAGCTTTCAATGATACAAACAGTTTTTTGTTGGGAAAAAAATCAACTCAAAAATTATTATAGTACTACATTGTACACATAGCCTGAAGGGAATTTATACAAACTTTTAAAATAATTAGGCACATATATTTTTGGATAAGGAATTCTCAACTTGTAATATGATTATATGCCAGACTGAAATTGTATGGGGCAAGCTTTACCCCGGGTCCTTTCCCTGCTTCTACAGGTGTCGGATTAGTAAAAGTAAAAGTCAACCTGTACTAGGATGAGCAAGATAAACAAGAAAACTAAACGTGCTTAACACATTTTAAACACTTTATGTCTTGGACTGCAAACACTGCATTAGGTAAAAGTTTGCATTGGGCATGCTTTTGCACAATTAATGTGATTTTTGCTATTGCATGCATGCTGATAATTTGTCAAACCTTGGCTCATACTCCGTTAGTTTGAGAGCAACATGTGCAGCACTCAGGTCATGTTAGGGCTTTACATCCAAGCCATGCTCTGTGCATCATTCTTCAAAATCATTTAAATGTGATAACAATGAAGAAAATAATTCTGTAACAGGAATTCTAGAACAAAATCATTCTGTTCTACACTGTGAAAAAGAACAAGATCATTAGTGTTTTTGGTAATTAGGAACTATACTTGGTAATCCTGAATTTAACATGTAATTTAGGCTGTACGTACAGTGTAGTCCAGAGTTATCCAGTCTGCTAATGGGCTGGGTTTTATTTATTGATTTGATTTGTACCCTGCACTCAAGGGGTACAAAGAAAATTGGCACTCAAGGTGGCTTACAATCACAAATAAACTTGATAAAAACAGTAAACTAATACATTCAAACACATTAAAAACACAGCAACAGGTGGGGACTAGCACCCAGGTCTCTTACCACTACACTGGCTCTCATATTTGTTTTGCTTTTCCTCCAGGAACAAATGATCTCTCCATTTTTACCCTCACAACAGTCCTGTGAGGTAGGTTAGGTTGAGGGGTAGTGACTGGCCCAGATCATCCAGTGAGAAATGCGAGGCATTTGCCAGTCCTCTTCAGGCAGCAAAATGTCCTGGGCCAGGACTGCCTGTGTATGTATGTGTGTCCTGTTTGGCTGCTGTGTCTGAATGAGGCAGTAGGTCAGTCTCTGCTTCTTTCTTGAACATGTGTGTGTGAGAAAGAGGGAGAGACTGAGACTTTTCAGAGCAACTGGGCCTGAAGAATTGGTTTTGAGGTAGGCAATGCTGGAGGAAGAGGAGTGTGTGTGAGCGCGGGGATTTAAAGGAGCAGCCGAGCCACTCCTTTGCAGGCAGGCAGGGCTGAGAGCGCGCAGGTGAGAGAGAGGCGGAGAGGAGCTGACCTAGCATTTAAAGTGGCAGCTGCCCGCCTCGCCTTTCCTTTCCCCACTTCCTCTCCCGCCCCTCCCCTCGGGGAATCTTCATTTAAAGCGGCAGCTGCCCTCCCCGCCTCGCCTGGCCTCTCTCCGCTTGCTCTCCTTCCCCTCCCCTTGGGAATCCTCGCTGCAATCCCTGCCTGATCTCGCTCCTCTCGTGTGTCCACAGATTGGTCCCTGTGTGCCAGCTGTGGCACGTGTGCCATAGGTTCGCCTTCACTGACCTAAAGTCTGCTCAGCCCTGATTTATTTTAGAATATTGAAAACAGCTCAGTTACATGCTCAAAGTAGTTTTATTCAGACTGATAAGACAGGGTTCCTGATCATGGGAGCTTATAAGCACATTCAACCAGATACACTTACAAGCCCCTTCATACTCAGCACATGAAGATATTTAATGCATCTGGGCACATGGGGACATTTTTGGGTGGGGCTTGCATGCTCAGTCACCTATGTCCTGTCCTCACTTTAGTCCTACTCGTATTGGATGGAAAATGCCTGCATAGGGCTACAGTTTTACACCGTTTACATATTTTACAGTATGTTGTGCTGATGGTGTGTGTGTGTGTGTATTTATTTGCATGCACTCTCTCTCTCTCTTTCTCTAGGCTTTCCTACATGAGACTTTTATCCTGTCACGTTGCTGAGGCTTCTGCTTCCGTATTCTTTGCAGGATTGAGATGGACTCCTTTACACAGGTTTTTTCCCCGGGATTTTCCTTCTCTGGCTTTCTATATGTTCCATTACATAACGTCTAGGTGGTGCTGTGGTATAGTGGAATTGTGCAACTACACTAGGGTTTCATCTATCAATATACTGGACTTTCCCTGATCAAAACAAAAAACAACACACACCTCGCTAAAATTCTTGCAAAAAATGGGAGAGGCCCTGGAAGATAACGACATCATGTAAAGCACTTGCAAACTACTGTGAATGCAGAATCACAAGTGCACAATAAATGCCTTGTGTAGAGAGGCCCTCCATTGGCACAACACATTTTTTTTAAAGACTTTATTTTAGGCATTTTACAGACCTAGTTCTAGATTTTTATGGCTGTTTTATCAATACCTGTGCTGTGCTGTTGATTGTTTTTCATTATATTTCATTTTATTCTTTTAAATATTTGTCTAGTAGTTTATATTTTTAACTCTTCTATTGCATTTTAGTGTTTTTTTTAACTGTTTCTAATCTGCCTAGAGAACATCAGTTATTGGCTGGATTAGAAATATAAATAAATAAATAAATAGTGACTTTAGCAACCTAAGCACAGAAGGACTCGGTCACTGACTGCAGACAATAACATATTTTTGACATGATGCAGAGAAATAGAACAGGGAGAATCAGGAATTTTATAGTCAAGACTGAACTAGCTCTTTATACAGGTCAGGGCTCAACAGCGATTCTTAGAGCTCTTTTGAAAACCAGCCACTGCCAGAACGTTAAGCTTTGTGTCACATCTGCTCCACCTCCTGTGCAAAAGTGACCAGAGGTCAGCAGATGAAGTTCCAAGTTCCAATATAGATCTACCAAGCTCTGCAGATCACACATTAACTTGTCTTTTAAAAGGGCTATAACCAGTGAGGGGTTCAAAGGGCACAAAGCCCAGCTTTTTTTTTAAAAAAAAAGATGGTTTCAGCACGGTTAGTGCTGTGACTCTAATAGTTAGTAATGTGTTGGCTTCAGAGGATAACAGAATAACCTTTGTTAATGAGAGAGCAACATGTTTGTCTAGATTATGTGGAATCTAAAGATTTCTGTGAGAATTTGTTCGTCAGCCTGCCTCCTTATATTCCTGTTATATATATCAGAGTCCCAATCTGACCAAAACCAGGTGCAAATTGTGTGTGTGTGTGTGTGTATTCTTCAGCGACAACAGGAACTCTGAACTACCATAAAAAATAGTTTATCAAACACAAGTTTAAAATAAATGGGGGGTGTGCAATCAGAATCAGGTGTGAGGATAAGTGTGACTATACCTTTAAGGGCATGTCTACTAGCTGGGTTAGGAGGTTAGGCCCAGGTCCCAGAAAAAGTAGCTCAGGGAGAGAAAACCTTTTGTATATAGTTCCTTAATAAAATAATTCATGGGACAGCTCACTTGACCATCTCCTCATTTAAGACAGAGAACATTACATCAGGGTTCAGACCTGTTGCAGTGTATTCCCATCCCATAAGACAAGTGCATCCTGACTCCAGTGCTGCTCAGGCCTCACAGTGGCAGGGCAAGGTGAGCTTCAGGAGTGGATAAGTGATAAGGATGCCGTACATTTTCTCTATCCCGCTCACGTCCCACTCCTGTGCTATATAGCGGCAGCAGAGGCTGGTGGTTCCAGTGTCAGTGGGGTGGTGTATCCACTCTGGGTTTTAGTCTGAACTTTAAAGGAGCTACCCATGGTGCTGAACCTTATCCCCAAGGTGGGTTCAGCATCATGGATAGCTCCTTAAAAGACTACAACCCGCAGTGGATAAACTGCTCCATTGCCATTGGAGCCAGTAGCCTCCACTGGCTGGAGGGCTGCCAGCCCAAAGTGATTTATAGCTGTATAGTGGGAGGTGGGGGAGGGCATGAAGTTCTGGAGATGCAAAGGAATCCTTCCAACCTCAACTGCCCCCCCCAGAATATTTACTTTAAGTCAGCCTCCAACATGGTGCCCTGCAGGTGTGTTGGACTACAACTCCCATCATCCCCAGCCAGCATGGCCATTGGCTTGAGCAGGTCAATTCCTCATCCCTTTATTTTCTTTTATTGTGCTGGTTTTGTTTTCAATGGGCACATGTCCCAAAGTGCTTTCAGCCGTAGGCTTCACTGGTAGACTCTCATAACCCCGTTCAGAAGCAACACATGCATGGAATCAACATATAAGTGAGGAATGGGGCCATGCTGGCTAGCCCTTCCCACTGGTATCCATGTATTTTGCTCAAAGGCCTACAGTAAGGAAGCCTTCATGCAGACACCTGTACATGCAAAGGCGTCCCCATGATCTGGAGCTGTCTGCATGGAGGTTTCTTCACTGCAGACATTTGCGCTAAATACATGCACGTCAGGGGAAGAGGTAAGTCAGCATGTGCAAGGTTGAGGCGAGGATTGCTGGTTCAACTCTGCTCACCTCTTGATTGAATATGTAAGTGTTACTTCTGAATAGTGCCACATTTCTGCCTGACTTCTGGTTTCTTAGACCACACTACCCCTCACCTTTCTGTAGACTCAATTGCCATCAACATTATTGTAAGCTCACAGACTGTCAGCCATGTTTGATTTTTTTAAAAAAAACGTGATTTCCTTTTAATTCACAAAATTATGGACTTACACATATCTAGTGTACCCTATGTAGAAGCTACTACCTTACTTTTGGGTGCCCCAAAAATGGTGCCCCCACAGAAATTGGCATTACATTGGTACTAAGATAAAGATTTGGGTATGACATAGAAAGGGGTACATAATAGGAAAGACAGAGAACCATTGCCGTCTGCCAGTGGGGTGAGCAACCTCTGGCTGTAGACAATCTCAATGCAGCCCGCAGAGGTTCTTTCCAAGGCCCCACCCCCCTCTTCCAGGCCCCGCTCCCTCTACGGGGATCCCCAGTGCTAACACTGGGAAAGGAATCCCCACTGTTATCTCTGATCAGTGATCAGAGATAACTGTGGAGATTTCCAGGCCAGGACTCAGCCAGCACTTGAAGGAGCCACTCCTCCAAGTGCCAGCTGAATCCTTTCATGTGCCATGTGCCATCCCAATTGGGATGGCAAGTGCCATGAGAAGCTGGGATGGGACTTGGCTAGCGCTTGGGGAGCTGCTTCTCTAAGCACCGAGTCCCTTTCTCCATACCTCTCTCTGCACAGAGAAAAGGAAAATGGCAGTGGAGCCAGAATGTGATGATGTCAGGGGATGGGGAGGGGCTTTGGGGGGAGGACCTCACTCTCCTGACATCATCACATTTTGGTTCACCAGATTGGTTGGGAGGGAATCTGGCCCACACCGGCCATATGCAATTAAATTCCTTCCTGGAAACTTCTGAAAACAGTGTGAACCTTTCTAATTTATAAAAATTAGAAAGAAGCACTTCTGAAAGATGGTAGAAACACAAGATCAAGGGTCTTCAGCCTTCAAGATGTGTTCAGATCTTCATGTGCATATTCTCTCTTCATTGTTCTACTCTGAGAGCTTCATTTGTTCCTGAATTGATATTTAGAATAAATGCTATGGAATGCAGATCTTGAAACCTCTTTTTTTGGTCTGAAAAATACTTTAAAATGCAGTCCCTTTATATTTAGAAAGTAATTACTTGAAATTATTTTTCCCTTTGAACGTTATCAATGACTAGTCTTATGCTATTATAATGCTTCTCTTTTTCTCTTAAGAAATTGAAAATGGTTTGATTTGAATTCCAGCATAATTCCAGACAGCAAATGCATTCATGACTAAAAACAGTCCCTTTACTCTATGCTCATTAACCTTTAGCCCTCTCTTTCCTATTTCCTGCATATTGGTCCCAGGCCTGATATGTATGTATATAAGCTCCATGGTAACATCCATACAACTGATATGTCATTATCACTCTTTAAAACACACCCCTAACACTACAATCGCTTGGCATGCACATTGATTCAGCTGTTTCCTCCCTTGTATAACAGGCTTCTTGGACACACAAGCCCCATCATTATCCCATAGGTGTGCCCCAAGAATAAAGTCCCTACTACAGTGATGGCGAACCTATGGCACGGGTGCCACAACTGGCACGCAGGGACCTCTCTGTGGGCACTCGAGCCATTGGTCACCAGATCGCGAAAAGACTGTCCCCTTCTGCAAAACACTAATGATTTTGTTCTTTCTCACAGTGTGGAACAGAATGATTTTATTCTAAAATTCCTGTTACAGAGTTCTTTTCTACATTGTTATCACATTTAAAAGATTTTGAAGGATGATGCACAGAGCATGGCTTGGATGTAAAGCCCTAAGAGTTGACCTGAGTGCTGCATGTGTTGCTCTCAAACTAACGGAGTATGAGCCAAGGTTTGACAAATCATCAGCATGCATGGAATAGCAAAAATCACATTAATTGTGCAAAAGCATGCCCAATGCAAACTTTTACCTAATGCAGTGTTTGCAGTCCAAGACATAAAGTGTTTAAAATGTGTTAAGCATGTTTAGTTTTCTTGTTTATCTTGCTCATCCTAGTACAGGTTGACTTTTACTTTTACTAATCCGACACCTGTAGAAGCAGGGAAAGGACCTGGGGTAAAGCTTGCCCCATATAATTTCAGTCTGGCATATAATCATATTACAAGTTGAGAATCCCTTATCCAAAAATATATGTGCCTAATTATTTAAAAAGTTTGTATAAATTCCCTTCAGGCTATGTGTACAATGTAGTACTATAATAATTTTTTGAGTTGATTTTTTTTTCAACAAAAAACTGTTTGTATCATTGAAAGCTCTGTTATTGTGTTTTTCTTTTAAGACAAAAGATGTTAATTAGTTTGGAGAACTGTATGAGTTGTTTTTCTAAAACTAAAACCTCGGTATTCAGGTTTAATTACAGTGTTGGCACTTTGAAATAAATAAGTTGGTTTTGTGTTGCAGTTTGGGCCCTCGGGCTCAAAAAGGTTCGCCATCACTGCCCTACTATATGTCTTCTTCGATAGGGTTGTATCAAGTCCCATCTGCAGTATTGTTGCCATTTAAAATCTCTTCTTGTGGTAGCTTGAACTGCCGAGAAACCTGGTATTCCCTGGCTCCCAAAATCACTTGGAAATTGGAAATCACTTGGGAGTAGGGAAGTGTCCACCTCATTGTTTGGTTGGTGGGTATGGATGTACCAGGTGTGTGGTTAGAGTTTTTAGGTGGCTACAGACTGGAAGTGATCGTTCTAAATAATCCTGAGATTTTGTGCTATGGAATTTTGTTCAGATGGCCTAAGCACATTGGCTCATGGAGTGTGATGAGGACAGCAATGGAGAACACAAAGCTAGCATGCTTATCCCCAGTCTCCCTCACATCATTAAAATTGATTGAGGGAAATTAATGCCTGGATTATAGCTTTCTCTGGATCTCCTTTCAAAGATCTTGTCTTTCCACTTTAGACCGTTTTCAGAAGTGATGTTTCATTGTCTTCTATGTATCCCATACTTGCAAACTGGAAGCAAGAATAGCGCTGATGAGAATGTACATTTAGTTTTTTAAATGCTGTTTTCCTTCTCTGTATCACATTAACAATATCCACAAATGACACATTCCAGACTAAAAGCTGTGCTTAGCATCACATGAGAAAATGCTATTAGACTATTGAGCAATGCAGTGGCTTCTGTCATAACTAAATGCTGAATAGGAAACAAAGCTTTCTTGTACAAAAGAAATGACTGTCCAGTGTCCACACATAAAAGGCAAGTCCTCTTTTGACCCCAAATATGCATAGAATCTAAAAGGCTTAATTATGAATGAGTGTTCCTATAATAAAGCCACATTTGTGCAATAAAAAAGTAGCATAATCATAAACACTGCAAGAACTCATTGAAGTCCTGGTAGAACACTACTAAGAATGGAATAATTGCATTTAAAATATGTGAACCATCTGCACTATCATGTAAATACAGTGGGAACATTGATGCCGGATTTTGAATTAGACAGGAAAATGACATTTTCCAAAAGCTTTTTCCCCACCACTCTCTTCCTCACATTCTATTAGCAGAACACTCCCCCTGGCCTTGTCTGATGTCTGAGGACTACAGTTCCACTGTGGCTTCAGCTGAAAAGAAAAAGCATCACAAAGGAAAATTCAAAACGCTTCTCATCCTATACATGCTGTCTGGAAATCTATAATACAAAACAAAGAGAATAAAAATGACTTGAGGGTGGTGGTGGTAGTGGTGGTGAGACCCTTATATCAACAGGAACCAAAGAGAAACAGAAGGCTACCAACAAATTTAAATGTGTTCTGCTTCTCTCATCTTTAAAATGGTCTCAGCATCTCATATGAAATGGGGGTTGACTAGCAATTTCTCAGTAATAGATGGACCCTAGGTGGCATAGCAACAACACAGACTGCAAATATCATGAGAATACATAATGTGTGCCCTCACAAATATGATTTATAAGTAGATTCATCAAAACCACAATGGCTGCCAACATTTTCAAATCAGAATTCAGAAGAGAGGAAACTGTACCACTTGAGCTAAATTCCAGCTTTTAACCTTTTGGTGGTAGAAGATGAATTTTCCCCTCAGTATCAAGTGATAAAATGGACTTGTGAAAGGTCAACCTTGAGCAAGGATCCTAAGTTAAGATCCTTGTTGGCTAGCATGTTTCAAGGAAATTTGCAATATTATGATAGAGGCCTTTTCACAAGCCCCATTTATCTATCTATCTTTCTTTATGAAGCACTTATAATAAAATTGTGGAGGAAGGGGGGGCAGCTGGCCCACCACACCCACACCCTTTCCTACTCCAAAGGAACCAAGACCCCCAGAGATCTCAAGGTACCAGATTGCCAGCCTCAGCTGTCTGCAATCCTACTTGGATCTCTGTTGAGGGACTCACCTTTAATTCTGTAACCTGGATTTAGATACTGAGTGCAGAGTGACTACAAAACCCATGTGGGGTAAAACCAAGACAAGGTTTATTCTGGTAGCATTTTACAACAAGATTAGGGAAACGAGAGAAGCACACAAAATAAAGAGAGAGACACTTTAGTACACAGTAAAGCTGCAAAACAATAAAACCTGATTCCTTAAGCTCTCAGGCACACACCTGTTACCTGAGGGTGTTCTCTTCAAGGGTTAAATCCAGCACAGCCTCGCTGCCCGAGGGAGATTACCACACCTACCTGAAGGTCCGAGATGGGTAAAACTCCCACAAGGCTTGCCTTTACTAGAGCCCTCAATCCAGCTAATTTCACCAGGAGCTGCCTAGGGTCCTTGGCTTACCGCCATTACCACAGCCGGGTAGAACCAAGACAAAGACCAAAAAACCACGCTTTGGGAAATATACCTTCCCCCCCCTCCCCTCCTCTGCTGCCTCTTAGCCAATTAGATTGAACTTCACCTGGCCAGTCAGGATGAGGGAGGCTCATGAGTCATGCCTCATGGCTTGAACTATTTACATATGAAAGCCCTATCCGAGGCTTTCGTTTCCTCCCAGCCCCCTCAACAGGCCCCACTTGGCTTACACATGAGGAGGCGTGTGTGTGTGTGTCAGGGATGGGGACTCAAGACTCCAGGACTCGACTCGTGAGTCGGACTGAGTCCCCCCTCTGACTCGACTCGGACTCGAGTCCCAATATTTTTAATGGGACTCGAGACTCGACTCGGGACTCGATACCAAGGACTCGTCAACATCCCTGCTTGATGCCACCTGCAGGTGCTGTCTGGACCTAGTTGCAGTAACAATCGAAGTTTATTTTTTAAAGTCATTTTCCTAATGCAGCCTTTCAGACATTTTGGGTTTGGCTGCCTCTGCCTGCCTGTTTAGGGTTCCCAGCCTCCTCTGCCTGCCTGGTCTCTTCTTAACCAGTTCCACAGTTTGAATTGTCCAAGACAAAGGCCTCTGCCTGCCTGTTTTGGGGTTCCCTGCCTCCTCTGCCTGTCTGGTTATTTTGGGTTTGTCTGCCTGGTCTGTTCTTGTCAAAATCAGTGGCAGAGTTTTGAGATAAAAAGGCACACTTGTGCCTAGAATTTATTTAAGCCACACATCTGAAGTAGCCCAATTTTGTTGGGAAACAACCCCATGGATTTTAATAGGGACTCGTGGAGTCAGCTTTGGGAGTGACTCGGGACTCGTGAGTCACCATTTTGGACCAAGGACTTGGACTCGGACTCGAGACTCAGGTCCAAAGACTTGTGACTCGACTCGTGACTCGAGACCAAGGACTCTTCAACATCCCTGGTGTGTGTGTGTGTGTGTGTGTGTATGCATGCAGGAACCCCCAAGGGCCCCTTTCTCCACACGCTAACTATGCACACCCCACCCCAGCCGGTTAACACATGAGGTGTGTGTGTGTGTGTGTGTGTGTGTGTGAACCCCCCCCAAAGGCTCTTTTCTCCACAAAAATAAATTTCTAAATGATGTACAAAACAATGCAGTATAAGATCATGACCACTTTATCATATCTGTGATTTACGGGCCCTCACTTAGTTTTCTGAACTTATTTAAGATTGTACCCAAGAGAGTAAATTCTATAATCAGGCACATTGCATCTGTGTTGAATAACAGAAAAAGGACATATAAATTGTGTGAGAATTTATCTGCCTCTTTCTAGCACAAGAAGTAGTGGCTCTTGATTCTTTTTCCTCTGAAGGATTTTTTTTTTTAAACAACAATGTAAGAATATTTTTTATTTATTCCTAAGTATCTTGAGGGGGGGGAATTGCAATGGTTTGTTTGAAGAGGGTTTAACCCCTGAAAGGAAGGACCCTCCCATTCGTTTCTTTTCTATATTGCATAAAACGGTGCTTCTATCTATCTTTGCTTGGTTGCTTATGTGAGGAAGAGTATAATCCTAGATAATGGGAGTGAAGATGGGAATAACCATGTTGCTAAGCAACATCATGCTGTAGCCCCCTGCTACCACTTGATCCTATTGCAATTTGTACAGCTGATGGCTTTCAGTCTCAGGAACTGTGTGATTTAAAACGCATTCCAAGAAGGAGTGGGGGAGGCAGAAGAGGAACCATTGGAGCTGGTGGTGCTGAGAGAGAAACTGAAATTGAAATAAGGGCAATCTATAAAGAAAGCCATTAAGGGGAAAGTATGTATGAAAAAATGAGGCCATTTCATTTAAATAGTCCAGAAAATGGGCATTAAAAAGAAGCAACGGTTGATTTAGCTGTTCCATTTTATATCTCCCATTGAAACGAAGGGATCCTTTTTATTTTTGGCAACGCAAATTGCAGGCACAGGGACCCCGATCCAAATTGGGACTACAGCAGGTGGCAAAATGTTAATGTTTCCCTAGCCCACAAATACTGGGGTTCTGATTTGGAATGACCCCTCGCACTGGCAACGTGTACACAACAAGAATAACCCCAACCCTGTACTCAAGGCCAGAACTATGCATGAAAGGGAATGTGTACTTTGACCCTTCCAATGGCTCAAGGTATTTCTGGATCACAGCCTGAGTAAATTCTGTAATCTGGCACAGTAGGACTTTTAATTATATACTGCTATTAATAGTCTCAGGGCACGATCCAATGAGGCTGCCCATAGCCCTCTGAACTCAGAGGATTACAGGCATCCTATGCAGGGCAGGAAGAGCATGGAGGTGAAGGTCGCTTCTGCACTCCTCCCACCCTGCAAAGCAGCTAGATGGCCAATTTCGGCTATCTAACTGCGGTGCTTCGGAGCAGGAGGGAAGGAGGCTGAGTCATTGCCAGGATATGTTGTATCTTGGCAGCACCAGTCTCCTCCCCTTCCTTCCCCCTAGACACCTTCTCCGAGGTCGCTTTGTGACCTCGGAGAAGCAGCTGGAGCGGCTCTTTTCATGCCAGCTGTGGGGGTAGGGAGGGAGATCCAAACATGGGTCCCCAGCTCCAAGGTTGGGGCAATTTTCTCACCTTGGAGTTGGGAATCTGAATGATCCTATGGACCTCTACATGCTGTCTGGGGGCCATAGGAATGCTCTGTTAGTAAATAATAGTCTTCCTGACTTCAATAGGGCTAGAATGACTAAAATCCAAGTACTGATTTGCCAGACAGTAGGCCATTTGAAGTGTAAGAGCATCATTATAAGTGTTTTATGAACTGCACATTTCAGAAATACTTGCATGAATAATTCACTCAGTCTATCCATGTTACTGAATGCTACTAGACTCTATTATTTCTGTTATATGGGTATTCTAAATCCTGATATGTTTTTAGCACACTTTATATTAGAAATATATAATAAATATTACACTAGTCAAATAAAATTGATTCCCTCCCTCTCACAATGCTTAAACTTAGTTAGCATCAGTCCAGTTACTACAGTATAAATCTCTTTAGTGTCCATCATGAGGAATTTAAACAGAGGGAGGGAGAAGCAATTATCAGTATGAAATAAAAAATTTGATTGCCACACAAGGCCTGCCTTTTCCTGAAGCTGTTGAACAGAAATTCTCCCTTGCCTTAAAACAAGTATCTTTGAGATACTTCAGTCAGCTTGCCATAGTCTTCTCTGTGTCGGCCCCCAAGTTATGGAACTCCCTCCCTAGTTACCTTCGCCATGCCCCCTCCGTGATGAGCTTCCACCGCTCATTAAAAACCTGGTATTTCAGGTGGGAATATGGGGTGGGTTAGGATTTTTTAAACAAGAAATTTTATACTGTTTTAATTGTGTATGTCTGTTTTAGTGTTGGAGTGTACATCGCCCAGGGTGGCCGGGTAACCAGCCAGATGGGTGATTTAAAAATGTAATAAATAAATAAATAAAATATGATTCAGAGATGGAAAGAAATA
Source organism: Shinisaurus crocodilurus (assembly GCA_021292165.1). Classification (NCBI taxonomy): domain Eukaryota; kingdom Metazoa; phylum Chordata; class Lepidosauria; order Squamata; family Shinisauridae; genus Shinisaurus; species Shinisaurus crocodilurus. Next base: position 45,522,567 of record CM037876.1, read on the forward strand.
ATGTATAATGCTAGAGAATCCTAGTTAAGGATATCTGACAAAGACAATGAACTCCCTGAAGTTGCTTTGCTGGGTTATGGGGAAGCATGAGCTAAAGCAGGGGTTCTCAGACTTTCTACTCCCAGGGTCATCTTGAGAGTGCTGAAAGTGAGTGAGGCCTGCCACTCACAAAATGGTGGGAGATGGAAGCAGAGTTTGTAATAATCAGCTGGCACTTACTGATACAATTTCATATTGATATGTAATCGCTTTTTGGAAATAACTAAATTCTTTGCCACTGCTATTTCCTTGTTGCAGGGAGTTCCATAGTTCAGCTTTCCTCAAGTGAAGTACAGTCATTGACTCTGGAGGCATCATGACTCAGGACTTTTCTATATGAGGCTTTACTGAGCCTCTTTACTGAGGATTCGGCTTCCAGATTCTTTATGGGATTAAGATGGACTCCTGTACACGTTTTTTCCCTGGGGGGGGGGGAGTTCTCTACCTTTCTGTATGTTCCATTATACACCCACTAGGTGGCACTGTGGTATAGCAGCATTATGCAAATACATGAGGGTTTCATGCTACCATTCACAAATAATACCAGACTTTCCTCGATCTAAAAAAGCTGCGGAAATGGTTGCAAAGAATGGGAGAGGCCCTGGAGGATGACAGTGTTGTATAAAGCACCTGCAAATTACCATGAGCATGGAGGAATCATGAGCACACAATGAATGCCTTGTGCAGAAAGGCTCTCAGCCTCCCCCATTTCAGGCAGAATTTGCTGATCCAGACAGAGGCCCTAAGTAGACAAGACTTTTTATTTTATATTTTCCTCCCCCACCCCCACATGCCTCTCAGGTGTTCTTACCCATCTCCTGACACTTCTCCCCTTCTTCTGTTACACCTGACTCACACCCTGTTCTGAACTGCCAGTTTCTTTCATCTCCCCTGCTGCTTTTACACCACTTCCTCCTATAACAGCTTCCCTCTTATTTCCTTCCTCTTTACTCCTAGTTTTTAAATGTTGTTATTATTAAAAATATTAGCCTTCTTCCCTAACCAACTCCTGCTGCCACACCTGCCTGGGCATAGCACAGGGCAGTCAAGCAAAGAGGCACAGGGCATTCTGCAGCACTGAGACCCACCTGAAAGTGGGCTGAGACCCACTGGTGGGTCCCAGCACACCCTGGAGAAAAGCTGAGCTAAAGCATAAACCAGCCTTCCCCCACCTGGTGCCCTCCAGATGTTTGGAACTACAATTCCCAGCATTCCAGACCATTGACCATGCCGACAGATGCTGATGGGAACTGGAGTTTAAAACATATAGAGGGTACCAGGTTGGGCTGTGTGCTGAAAGACCAGATAAACCATGTTGTGAGTTTCTGCAATGCCATTGATTAGAATTAGAATCCTTTGAGATTTCATTTGAATCAGAAGTCAAGTCAGTTTTCTGCCTCTCATCCTGATTAGAATACCTCTGCCTCGTGAAAGCATTTCTTGATTTTAGATTTTATGGCTTTTAAAATATATTTTACTTCCCCTCCCCTTGTGCTATTTGTTGTTTTTGTATTGTATTGTATTTTATTCTTTTAGCTTTATGCGATCTGTTCAAAGAACTTTGTTATAGGGCAGATTAAAAATGTAATAAATAAATAAATATAAATGGAAACAAACCCTCCTGCCCCTCATCGTTCTCAGTACCAGCATGGAATTAATTCTAGGAGAGGTAATGGCAGAAAAGTAGAGGAAAAATCCCATACCAGCTCCTGAATTATATCCAAGTCAGATGCTTTTCTCCTCCACTGCTCCTTGGCCTATGGAACTTAATCTTACCCCAAGAAATGAAAAAGATCCTGGCATGGTTCGATGTATGACCACCTGTGCAAGTCTTAGAACATTTATTCGGAGAGGACAGGAGGCCTCAGCATGCATTAATCTTCATAATCCCTACCTGAAAAACCACTCTCCTTCCAGAACACTAAGACTGCATTGTAAGTAATGTTATATCATTTTGCCACCCCGAATATTGCACCTGCTTGCAGAGACCAATACTTCAAAAGAAATACACAAAGAAAAATGAACACTAAATTCTGGAATTTAGCTATTACTGGGTCTCACTAAAGATGCAGCCATTTTCTTTGAAGTAGCTTTTGAGGTCATGTTTGAGGTTGCAATCCTCAACAGATCAATGAGAAGCAAATACCACTGAAATCTATAGGACCATTGCTAGTGGATAAATGGAAAGATATAAAATTGTCCTTCATAGGGACGACAATGCTGTTCCTAGGTATGGGAGGGAGCATGCAATGGGCAAATGCTGCTAGATGCTTAATTCTTTGATGATCTATCACAGATTGACTGCTTTTGCACAACATGCTAAGCCATGGTGGCTACAGTAAACCCTAGAACAAGCCATGGCTTCAAAGGGTGGCTTCATGATAATCCACACTCAAGGTTTGAGTATGGGGTGTGTGTGTGTTGTCATTGAATTATGGGTGGTTATTGAAATGTGGGTTGTCATGTTGTCTGAACCCAGCTGCGCTAACAAGCCATGGCTTGTTAACCAGAACAACCCATGAAGAGAACCCATGTCTGCTCAGAGCTCCCAGTAAGTACAATTGGGCTTATTCCAGGTAAGCAGATATAGGATTGAAGCCTTCACCTCAGTATTTCCTATCTATAAAATGGGTAATTGTTTTGGAATTGGTGGCCATCACTACAGCTATGGAATTCACTTCCACAGGATGTTGTGATGGCCACCAATTTGGATGGCTTTAAAAGGGGATCGGACAAATTCCTGGAGGAGAAGGCTATCAATGGCTACTAGTCCTGGTGGCTATATACTACCTCCAGTATCAGAGGCAGTATGCCTATGTGTAGCAGTTGTTGGTGAACATGGGTGGGAGGGTACTGCTGCACTCATGTCCTGTTTGTGGGTTCCCCATGGGCAGCTGGTTGGCCACTGTGTGAACAGAATGCTGGACTAGACGGATCCTTGGTCTGATCCAGCATGGCTCTTCTTATGTATTCTAGAATGCATTCTAAATGCTTAATTCCATAATAAAACACAAAATCATATGCATGATACATATGAGATGTACCATATAACTTGTAGCTGAGCCCCCTTGCTTGAGTTATGCATTTTTAGCACTTGTTTTGTGCTTGAGACGCATGATTGAGTCTGGATTGTGCTAAGCTGATCTGTGCCTGCTGAATATCTGGATGTATTGCTTGATAGCAGGGGTCTTGAGAACACATGCTGTGGTTGAACACCTTAGACATTCATGATTCTGTGTTTTCCACCCCTTTAATCCAGGACAGCTCTTCAAACAGAGGATGTCTTCAAACAGAGAACTATTCTCCGACATTTCTTCAAATAGAGGATTGTCCTCTGTAAAGTAGGTCACATAAGCATTATTATTATTATTTACATTTGTTAATCGCCCATTTGGCCAGCAACCGGCCACCCTGGGCGATGTACAGAGGCTAAAAACAAGATAAAATACAATTATAAACAAGATAAAATACAATAAAAACAAGATAAAATACAATTAAAAAAAAAAATCTTAACCCACCCCATATTCCCGCCTGAACAGCCAGGTTTTTAATGAACGGTGGAAGCTTAGCAGAGAGGGGGCATGGCGGAGGTCACTCGGGAGAGAGTTCCACAATACGGGGGCCGCCACAGAAAAGGCCCTCTTCCTCGTCCCCACCAGTCTAGCTGCTCTGGCTGAAGGGACAAGGAGAAGGCCGTCTGTGGCAGATCTTGTTGAGCAGCCCACTTGGTGTTGCTGGAGACGCTCCTTGATAAGCATCCAAAGTACTCCGCACTGCAGCATTTTGTTGCAGGTCAAACTTGCATAAGTAAAAGAAAGACAGGACCCAAATGGGAGATGAGAAGCCACTTTGGATTTGTAGAGGAGTGAGACACTGAATCACAACTGGTAAGTCAGTCTAAAAAGAAAGTGTCTCAGGAACTTGTGGCAGATGCATGCTAGATGCGTAGCAACTGCATGAACAGGGGGCCTCAAAAACACTTAGCAGGGGATCTTTTGGTTAAACAAGAAACTGACCTGCCTGCTGTAGTTATACCATGAGGAGCCAATCAGAGTTGGGAATACTTGTAACTGATATGCTTGGATATTGTTAGATCTGTTTTTTCCTTTATTGGCTCAAGAGTGGTCTGTTCGATTCTCATTCCTGAATATGGCTGGCTCTATTGCTTTAAAAAAACAGCATACTGTGGAAATAAAGGTTGTCTTCAGTGCTAGTCCTACTTAGAGTAGACCCACTGAAATGAATGGGACTTAAGTGAGACTAACATTGGATACAACCTAGAGAATCTGGTTAAAGTCTCACAGAAATGGTGTTAGCTACTTCCGGCAACTGCTTCTTATCTCTGTTTAAATGGTTATATTCTGAATGGAAACCAAAATTGTCTGGCATAGATCATATGAAAGTCTTTGCCATTCAAATATGGAATATGACATTTTGTACATTATTAAATGGATTTAAAATGCAGCTTTCACAATGATGAAAATTACTGCAGTGTAATTGATCTCAGGACTATATTATATGTGGATGCCCATACTATCAGAGAGTAATATTTCATAGATCAAATTACATTCATTGCGCCCATCCTGCTATTTTATTTCATGTGTACGAAGTGGAATGATTGGACTAATATATTGAAAAGCATTAGTTGTCAGCATCCCTCTAGCAGAATACCCAGTGCTTCTGAAAAAGGGGTTGCAGCCTTGAACACCTTACCTAGCAAAATCCAAATTTAAATCATTTCAAATGAGTCAAGTAGTGGGGATTAGTTTTAAATCTCTTTCAAATTACACCTCCGAGAAATATGACATGGCAGTTAATTTTTTTTATTTTTATTTTTGGCAGGGGCTGGAGAGAGGTTAAATCCATTAATTCTCATATGAACATACAGTACCATTAGAGGGTTTTAAAAAAATATATCTATCCTTAATTCCTGACATGTTGAAATGGAATCTACAGCAGGTGAGTTACTCTCATTCATCAACAGTTGGCTGCCAACCAAGGTGAATAGCAAAAAAGTTGTTGAATGCATTCAGGCTCAGACCTTTCTGACTTTTACAGACAGAGAATTGTCTAATTAAATTAATTGCAATATTAAGTAGATATGGCAATAAAGTCTACCATAATATGAAACTGATGAAGTCTCTCATGAACCTTTGTCTCCAGAGTCCAGGAATTACTTCTTCTTTTGTTTAAGCCATAGAAATTGGAGATCACAGCAGCTTCAGTATTCGACCTTAGGATTCAGAATGCATGGGGAGCATGAGCATTATAATAACACACACTTCCATTTCATTGCATCAGTTGAATGCAATGTAGGTTTGTAAGACGACATACAGACCTGTAGAGAAATAAAATAGCTGTTTTTAGGGGTGTGCATCCATCTAAGTGTACATTCTACTGCAGACAGTCTTTTTCAGTGGAATGGAACGTATGTAGCATGGCTAGACCAGCCTTCCCCAAGCTGGTGCCCTTCCGATGTGTTGGACTACAACTCCCAGCATCCCTTCAGCCTTCCTCAACCTAATATGCCCTTCAGCTCATCAATGACTATGCTTCCTGGGGATGATAAGAGTTGTAGTTCAACACATCTGGAGGGCACCAGCTTAGGGAAGGCTAGGCTCAATCAACCAGACTGAGATGCACATTTTGATTTGTATCTCATTTAGCACAGGTCCAATTCTCATGTTGTTTAGTGTGCTGTGGCTCAGACCCTAGCCCTGCATTGTATTCAGTCTTTTGGGAAAGGTTTTCTCCACTGTGACTAGTCATGTGTCCCATGGCAGCCATTTTGTGAAGGCACCCAGGACAGCTTCTTAAACTGCTAAATGCGCCAACAGGTCCAGAACAGTTGCCAACCCCTGCTCTAGCACCTTGATCACTTTGGTTGCCCTTTTCTGCACCTTTTCCAGCTCTACAGTATCCTTTTCTGGGTGCAGTGACCAGACCTGTACACAGTTTTTCAAGTGTGGTCACACCATAGATTTGTACCAAGGAATTGTTACATTGGCAGATTTATTTTTGATTCCTTTCCTAATGAATCCCAACATGGAATTTGCCTCTTTCACAGCAGCTGCATGCCGGGTCAAAATTATCACTCTTTATTGTGGTCAAGAAGCATGGGTGGGACCCTGCAAATAAAGGGATGGAGCTGTGCAGGCCAAAGCAGGCTTGGTTCTCATTGTTTCCCTTAAATTTGAGGTGATAAGACATTTAGGATACATTTAGGTTACATGGTAAACCTCTCCCCCCAATATTACCAAATGAATCTATATGGGAAAATATCTGGGTTACAATCAGAAAGACATTTGGGAAGGTGAAATATGTAATACTACCAAAGGGGTTCCTGCAATATATTGGCCTTCTTTCTGTGCTCATTCCCAGCTTCCATAAAGATAGGCATCTCATTAGTTAACAGTAACAGTTGGATTCTTTCAAATAAAGTGCTAAGTATGCTGAGGCTTCAAATGAATAGTTGAATATCCTTATTAATATTAGCATTACTAAAACTAAAAGCATATCTATGTATCACTCCATTTTAAATAATATTTGAGATAAAAGAAGAAAGGTGATGAATGTTTGGGAAATGAGACCCCCTAGTGAGCCACTATTAGATTGAATGTACATTTGGGAGTTGCCGTTCTTTAATTTATGCATGCCCACCCCTCACCCCAGGGAGAAGACAATGCAACTTAATGTATTTTTAAAGGATGTCAAAAATGATTCCAGATATGCAGTTGCTGCTTTTCAAATGTTAATAACCAATCCATTTCAATTACAAGAAGAAATGGCCTGTTCCCTTGGTATTTTTGCTAATGATTTTCAATAGTTTTTGAAACCACCATTTCTAATTATGAACGATAAAAGGGCACCCACCCTACCCCCACACACAGACAAAACCTCATGCTGCGATGCCTATGCACTGTAAAGCAAATGCATTTTATTTTCAAACTGAAATTTGGTTGGTTTTAATTGTAAACTAGAATCACTGGTGCAGGAGAATGAAGGAAGGAGAAATACCATTTGCAGGAGCTGTGGGGTCTTGCTTCAGCAACAGCTCTGACACAGAAGAGGAGTTGGTGCTGGGCAAAGGGCTCACACCTGGGGCTGATTGCAGCCAAGGCCAGGCGACCTTGGACAGTTCCCCCTCTCCTAGGGAACAGGAGCCCGGAGAGCTGAGTGAGGATTCTCAGCTGCAGGCACTGGCCTTGGGCTGTCAGGAGGGCTCAGGGGAGGAGGGCCCCTCAGGGTTGCGGCTGGCCCAAAGACGACAGGAGAAACGCCTGGCTGAAAGGCACAGGAGCAGAAGGAGGCGTAGCAGGCGTCTCCTGGCCCGGTACCCATGCCAAGATCCAGACTCAGACTGAGATGGAGGCTGGGTCAGGGTTTATAGTCTAGCTGCTGACCCTTGCTCAGTGTAGAAAGCAACGATGCTGTTCCTGGCAAGGCTTCTACGCTCCTTGATTCCCCTTGATCTCCTACCCTCTGAACACTGGACTGTCTCGACTTTGGCTTGTTTCTTGGACTGGTGTATGGTGGATGGACTTTTCGTTACTGCTGGTAGCAATGAAGAACCTGTTTGGAACTGCACTGTCTGGCGTGATCAAGTGGGACACAACAGGAGCAAAGATTTTGTTTCACAGATTTTCATGGCTGTAAACAAAAATAACTCCCCATGGTCAGTAGTGTTGAAGCTGCTGAGGGCTCGTGGTGGGAGCATAGATAGAGGAATGGCATTCAGCAAGGGGGGCGGGGCTTGATACCATGCAATTAGAGATGCTTGAGGAATTCAGTCTTCGGGGATATGGTCTGATTGGTACACCTCAGACTAACGTGCAGATCAGAACTTAGCTATCCACTGGGTTTCACACTTCTCCAAATGTTGCAAAACAGTTCTCAGCAGTTTAACCCTCCATCAACAGGAAAATTGACTTTATCAATCTGGTATCACCAGATTTACCATCAATCTGGTAAAATAATAATAATAGGGGGGAGTGCTAGTACTCTGCCTGCTCTGGAGTCTCATCCTCAGCTCTGGAAGCCTTTGACCCAATCCAGATGTGTAGAAGATGACTGGTCTGGCTGACTGAGAGGTAAATGAACAGATCTTTCTGTACTTGCTTAAAGGCAAGCATCCTTCTTGATGTTGAGGTTTACTCTAAAGCACAACTTATAGATCTTTTAAATAAATAAATAAATAAATACAGTAATACCTGGGATTGCAAGTAACTTGGTCTGAGAGCGTTTTGCAAGACAAGCAAATTTTTATATAAATTTTGACTTGATAAACAAGCGACGTCTTGCAATACAAAGTAGGGATGTAACCGCTCACCTCAAGCGGGCGTAGTGGGCTGAAATCGGCCCCGCTCACACCTGCCAGAGACTCGCTTTGATATAAGAGTGTTTTGGATTCGTTTTGGAATGAATTATGCTTGCAATCCAAGTTATTACTGTAATTGAAAACTAACATGGTGCAGCAGTGGTTACATCATTCGACTTAGGTCAGGTATAAAATCCCCCCCCCCCGCAATTACAAAGCTGGCCTGAGTGACCCTAGGCCAGCTACTGTGTTTCAGCCTAATCTACCCCTCAAGGTTGTTGTGAAGATAAAAGGGGAAGAGCACCTTGAGCATGTTGGAGAAGGGAGGAATACAAATCTGAAAAGGATAGATAGGTTGATACTGATAGAGGATTACTCTCAAGGGCTGTGTTCTGGCACGGCAAGGGGGGGGTGGCATAGGGGAAGGGGAGCAAGTGCACTAATCTAGGGTATCCCAGACATTTGTTACCTAGGGCAAACATTTTCCCTGCATTATTACTGATGACACATTTCACTCTTACAATTAAAAAAATGCACAGATATATTTTCTTGACCAGCTATTCAAAGGGCAGGCTACTGCAGAATCCTCCCATGCTGCCTCACCCCAAATCCCATCCTCTCTTTTGTCCAATTGATCAAGGCTCAGGTATGAGACCACAGTTCCTGGACAAAGGTGATGCTTTTAGGATTGCCCTGGATCTGTCAGATGGAGCAAGAACAATATCTGGGAATCCCAGTGCTCCTTGAGTCTCTTCCTCCATATGTTGGAAGAGAGGGTGGCGATCAATGTTGCACAGGATTTGCAAAACCTAGGTGGCGTACTGTGCTGGATGCATCCGATATGATGACCCAGTTTTTCAAAGCATGCTGTTGTGTCTCAGCACACAGTTCAGAATCACTGGGCTAATCTTGGCTTGGCCCCTGCTCAAGTTAAGCCCAAGGGGCTGCAAATGGTTTCTGCCCTCTTTCCACTGCCCCCACCCCACTCCTATTACTCTAATGTTGCTCCTACAACCACACAAGAAGGGGAATACCTCATGCTTTCCTCCACCTTGAAACTACGCTGTACATTACGCAGAATAATTGGCTCAATGTGGGGTGCCCTGTATGATGGATGCACAGCCGTGCAGGGCGGCTAAGTAAAGCCATTTTGTGTGTTCTTTCAGCCTCTACAGGCTTAAACAGCAGCTGTTACCTTTGCAACACCACAGCAGCTTTCCCAGGCACTTAATTTGCATGACATTGGATTTCCTCCTCCTCATACCCAGCTGCTAAATCCTGGCAGGCAGCCCACCTTTCTTTATAAAGAAGGTGTAAAGAACTCCCCTCCATAAAGTTGGGGGGGAGGTCACATTCCAGCAGTGCTTCAGAGGCCTTCTGTATAGGGTAAATTGTATCATATTTGGGGGCTCCCAAAAGATCTTGGCTTCAAAAGGAAGAGAGTGAAACAGCTAAGTCATTAACTAATTAACAATTCAATCCTATGCACATCCACTCAGAAGTAAGCTCCACAGATTTCAATGGGATTTACTGCCAGGTAAGTGAGTATAGGAAGCAAGGTCAGTGGAACTTACTTCTGAGTAGACATGTGTTAGAGCTGTAAAAGACATACTAAAGTGTCATGGCATTAGAGATATTTTGAGAAGATTTAATGAAGATAACCATCTCTTGAGTAAAATAAATACAGACAAATCAGTGATTGCTTGTGGGGGGAAATCATCATAAAAAACCCTCGCTGGATTCAATAGCTATACATATAGCACTGTTTTAAATAATGCTATTGGCACTGAACACTCTTCCAGATGAACAATTTAATTTAAATCCCTTTAAAACCCACAGTTAATGAATTAATCTAGTAATGTGCTTGCACACTGGTGCTGGTGTTCTCACAAGTGCACCTCCACCAATAACCCACTCCCATCCATGTTAAGGTGGGATACATTCATTATTTACATAGAAAGTACACTGACTTAGATATCAATCATGCTGATTTCAGAACAGCTTACTTCTAAGAATGTGCTTTTAGAATTACATCTTTTGTATGCTAACTGGGACTGATTCAGAGTTGGGTCCCTCTTTGTTTACAAAGAAGGGGATTAGTGAGACCAGGGTCTTTGCTGGAATTCTGCTGTTGATTGTGTATCCATAATTGGCATTATAAGAGTAAGCTTGGGGACTGCTTTTAATATTGATTGATTTTACTTATTCATGGCTTTTATAAGCCCAAAGACACTTAAAAACAATGTTAAAAGCCAACCAATATATTGAATTAAATAAATATTTTTAAAAACCATATTGGTTTTTTAAAAATAAAGTATATATTGTCACAAATGCTTCCCCCCCCCCTGACAAAAGTACTCATGACTTACTATAATCAAAGCTGAAGACATTATGCCACAAGCAGTTCAACAAGCTTTCTCCAAAGTGATGGACTAGTAACCCCTGTGGTTTGGCCAAATTCCAAACTGCCTAATCACATTCTGACTTCAAATATCTGTATTTCCCCTGTAATTGAAGAGAGAAGCCATACTATAATTTCATTCCTAGAATAACACTGTGGCATTGCTCACACAGAATGCCTATTGTGCTCAACAACTGAAGACCACAGAGATCACCATTATTAGTGCTCTATAGATGTAGATTCAGTCGTTTGAGGATCTCTTTGACATTCTCCAGAGAAGTCATAAACTGCAACTAGCTATGAAGAGAGAGAGATTGGTAGATGTGAATGTACATGAATATGATTATTACTATGCTCTATAATTTGCCCAGTTTTCATAGTTTATAATTGGATACATTTAGACAGAGACATTTTTAATGACATATATTTATCAGATATTCATGTGTAGTAGCAGACTTGTCATAGCAGCAGCCAACTTATTTATTTATTTATTTATTTATTATATTTATACCCCACCTTTTTTCCTGCAAGGAACCCAAGGCAGCTTACATAATCCTCCTCTCCATTTTATCCTCACAACAACCCTGTGAAGTAGGTTAAGCTGAGAGTCAGTGACTGGCCCAAAGTCACCCAGTGAGTTTCATGGCCGAGCGGGGATTAGAACTCGGATCTCCCGAGTCCCAGTCCAGCACTCTCACCACTACGCCACACTGGCAATTCAAAAATAATCCAAATGACCAACTATTGCAATGAAGTAGGATAGCACTAGTGCACAAGCCTCCCCCACCCACCCACCTAACAGTCCTCTTGTGGGCCCAAAGATCTTTCATAACATTAAAAATGTATTTAATATCTACAGCTTCAGTGTAACAAAGAATCCTCAGTCTTTTAGCTACAGACAAATTGCTTGAAAAATGCAGATTGGTAATGCAATGGCAAGAAGTTCAAGGAATCAGAAGCCAAAAGGAATCTCAAATGTTCCAGTCTCCTTATGTCTAATCAATACAAGTTTGATTGCCTGGTACATAATTTTGGATTAGCTTATTTCTCTGGATAGACAAAAATATATAAACATGGTATAATGTGACTATATTTTAAGTAAGCTCCCTTTGGATAGTGTCCTGCCTCTGTGAGAAGACACCTTCATTGCTATATTGAAATCTAACTCAGTTAAGAATTCATTCATAAGCCCCCTGAGAACTGTCTTATTGAGTGCCACAACAAAACACACACCATTAGAGGGATGTCATTGCTGAGGACACTCTACCATGTAAATGGTATGGTGCTCTACTTAAAGGCTACAAGATATACATTACAGTGTACACATGGCATGTATTTGTCTTGCTCACGTACCATTAGAATCTTGAAAAGCCATAATAGTTCCTCTGGAAAATTCTGTACCAAGTGGTTAACCAGTGCTGAGCATGTTTAAATGGTCAGTCACCTTCCTGATGTACATATATACAGAAGGTCAACACTTCAATGTGCTCCTAGCAGAGGAACCTAAGTGATTGTCAGCTCTGGGGCATGAGCAGCAAGGGTCATAGGCTTGAATGCTGGGGCCAGGGGTGATGGAGACAGATACAGGCCAGAGACAGAGTACAGAGCAGGCAATGGGCAGACATGGCAGAGCCAGGCAAGAGACGTGAGCAAAGTCCAAGAACAAGTAGAGGTCAGGCACATATCAGACAAGGTGGGGCCAGAGGCAAGAAGTGAGGTCCAAGAGCAACTAGAGGTCAGACACAAACCAGGCAAGGTGGGGCCAGAGATGAACATCAGGAGCAGATGCAAATCAAACACGGGCAAGACAAAGGTCAGAGTTGGCCACCAGAGTCAGGAACCAGCTGCAGACACCACAATGACTCATGTTGCTCTGGTAAAGGCTTGAAGGAAGAGCTCCCACCTGGTCTTCATTCATGAGCTTGGGAGCACCTGGAGGTTTGGGGCTGAACCCTGCAAGTAGAGCAGTGTAGGCCGGGCTGCTTTCTGAACAGCAGCCACCAGATGGAGCTGTAGCCCTCCCCAGCAGAGCTGCTCCTATCAGTGATTTAGTGATCACTAAGTGATCCAGTCTCCAGACAATCCCAAAGTAAGTGGAAATAGGACAAATAGATGTTTATTCCTATTTGACAAGGATGTCTACCACACCCAAAGACTCTCCTTGCTGCTCCCATCCCACCTGTATGAACACCTTTAGTACAATCTGTAGTGACAGGTATTGTTTTTATTTGGGTTCTTAGCAGAGAAGACAGAAAAGCAAGGATACAACCCTCTCTCTCTCTGAGCTTTTCTACATGAGGCATTTATTGTGTACTCATGATTCCTTAACCATGGTTGTTTACAGGTTCTTTAGATGATATTGTGATCCTCCAGTCTCACTTCTGATTTTCAAGAGCACTTTCCCGGGGGGGGGGGGTTTAGAGTGGGGAAAATGGGGTATTATTTCTGAAAGCAAAAAAAAAGTTATTTCCTACATGTGTAATTGCACTATTCCACTATACCACAGTGCCACCTATAGTTATGTAGCAGAATAGCAGGAAAGGAAAAATTCTTTGTGTAGAGCTCGGATCTCAATTTTGCAACAAAACCGAAAGTAGATACAGTAATTATCCTCATGTAGGAAAGCTTTCTATCTTTCTGCCACCCCTTTTTCTCTCCCCTTTCTTTCTAAATCCCCCTCCCCCCCTTTTTCCCACTCAAGAGGCTGCCAAGGGAGGGAAAGATTGCTCTTGCCAGAACTGATCACTTGTAGAGGGCTTTTGACATTTGGCTGTAGCAAGTGGCCCACCCCTGGTTTAACAGCATAATGTGCAATGAAGTGGATCACTGACTTTTCAACCATCAGAATAGAAATTTAGAGATATCATGGATATATCTAATTAATCTGATACATTACAGTACCATTTGAGACCTAATCTTCAAGAGGTATTCTGAAAACAGTAATACATTAGACTCTGGCTCAGTCTGGCTGAGATAGTGTGTTCCATTGTAACTCTACTTAAACTATGATAGGAATAAAAATATTGTCATAACAAGGCATATCTGCAAAGATAAAATATGACCTAGTTCCCAGGCATACTGTGTATATATGAGGTTCTGAAGGAGTAAATGCAATGGGACTAATGGGAAACGTTTATTGGCACTATGGTGTGTGTGTGTGTGTGTGTGTGTGTGTGCTTGCGCACATATGCTACCATTAGAGACAGGCAACTGGGCCATTGTCATTCACAGAAAGTCAATACAACTCATCCTGTTTTTTCCAGTGATAATCACAACTATCCCTCAGTAATCTGGTGACTTAAGATGTCCATCATTTGTCAGTCAGTTATGGGGGAAAAGCCTTGCCATTTTAAACAATGGAGAGTAAAGGAATTGTACATATGAATTAGAGTTGACACCAAATATCACCTGAAGTGAATTTTGACATGAATCTAGAGAGTTTTGCCAGACAAAACATCTGTAGAAATGTTGAGGGAAGTATTAAAAAAAAAAGGCTTTCAATATAATCAGCAGCATTTCTCAGAAGGGGTTTTACATGTCTAGGATTACCATCTTTTTATAGACAGGAGCTCTGCATGAGATACAGAAAATCAACAGCTGTAGCTTTCCCCCATCACTGCATATCTGTGCTAGGAAAACTTTGACCCGTGGATTCTCTGTCTGTCATACAGCTCTTAAAAGCATGCAGACTCTGTCCATAATAAAGGACTGTTGCTTGCAACCCACTTAAGCAGGTCACCTGAGCCACATCTGCAGCATAGTATGAAGGTTCTGAGTAAAGTAAAGCAGGTAGCTATCTCCATACTCACCATGGGATGCCTATTATGTGGATTGCACAGCTAATGGATATATGAAGCAATCTTATAGTGACAGAGACCATTGGTCCATCTAGCCAAGTTCACTTAGATGGGCAGTGGCTATGCATGAAGGCAATTAATGTGCACATTTATTGTTCTGTAAATAGCCACTTACAGGAAACCAGAACAGCCTTATGCAGGGCAGAGAGGGGGAGCTTAACACTTTTTCTCCTTGCCACAGGCCAGACAAAAATCTCCTCTCCAAATCTATTTGCATTTCAAGGGAAGCCTCCATGGGCACCAATGGAGGAACTGCTTTGGCTTCCTCCCTTGTCTGCTATTTCCATAACAAAACAAACAAAAAAAGCATTTTAATTAGCAGGGATGGGGACTCGGACTCGAGGACTCGACTCGTGAGTCGGACTGAGTCCCCCCTCTGACTCGACTCGGACTCGAGTCCCAATATTTTTAATGGGACTCGAGACTCGACTCGGGACTCGAGACCAAGGACTCGTCAACATCCCTGGGCTGTTCACGAGTCTTCTGGCTGTGCCAGAAGGAGCGCGATCACCGGTGAAGAGCGCATGGAAGCGAGGCGCGCCGCTGCTCGGCCACTATGGACAGCTACCAGGAGCGCAGCCCCAACAATGTGTTGAGATTTATTTTGATTGATGTGTTGTTGTGGGGGGTTTGGGTTAGGGTCAGACATTTTGGGTTTGGCTGCCTCTGCCTGCCTGTTTGGGGTTCCCAGCCTCCTCTGCCTGCCTGGTCTCTTCTTGACCTGTTCAACAGTTGAATTGTCCAAGACAAAGGCCTCTGCCTGCCTGCTTTGGGGTTCCCTGCCTCCTCTGCCTGCCTGGTTATTTTGGGTTTGTCTGCCTGGTCTGTTCTTGCCAAAATCAGTTGCAGAGTTTTGAAATAAAAAGGCATACTTGTGCCTAGAATTTATTTAAGCCACACATCTGAAGTAGCCTTATTTTGTTGGGGGGAAACCCCACTGATTTTAATAGGGACTCATGGAGTCAGTTTTGGGAGTGACTCAGGACTCGTGACTCGTGAGTCACCATTTTGGACCAAGGACTCGGACTCGGACTCGAGACTCGGGTCCAAAGACTCGTGACTCGACTCGTGACTCGAGACCAAGGACTCTTCAACATCCCTGTTAATTAGTGTCCTGAAATTAACTTCAAGTCTAGCTTGGCCCTTTTGTCCCCCCTGTTGACTACAGAACTAGATGTTATGAAAGACAAGGTGCTGCCATAAACAGGTAGCAATATTTACACCTTGATGTGTTGGTATTACGTGTTTCTGTATCAGGAGTGGCATCCAATGCTGTGGAGGCACAGAGAAATGCACAATGTTGACATAAGAACACGGGATAAGCATGGCTATACATTACAGCAAGGATGCTGAACCCCAGGCCTGAAGGCCAAATCCAGCCCTCATGGGGTCCAAATCTGGCACTCCATAGTTACCCAGATGGTCACACACCCTCCCCCAAATCACCAATTGTTGGGTGTTTTCCTAGCTTTTGTGGAGCTTTCTCATAAAAAGCCTCTCCTGAGGCTTAGTTACTGGAAATAAGAGCTTTAAACTACAATTATTATTATTATTATTATTATTATTATTATTATTATTATTATTATTATTATTATTTGTATCCTGCCTTTTTCCCAGCACTGGGACCCAATACAATACACATTTATTTTTTGTATTTTTGGCCCAACACCTTTTGTCTTTGCCCCCACACACACACACTGGAATGCCCCCCAACCTTTCCAAAAATTAATTTGGCCCTCAGGCTGAAAGAGGTTCCCCACTGCTGCGTTATAGAGAGAACATTACATGAGGCTGTGATTTCGGTGATAGCTCCATTTCTTTCCTAGTATCTAGTTCCAAGCAGAGATCACAGATACTTGGGAGGAACTGAACCTGGGACCTTTTGGGCCGGTTCATACGACCCAGGTGGCGAGCGGGGAAGGCACCACAGGGCCGTCCGCAGGGTCCAGCAGGGCACCACAGACGACCTGTGCCCCACACGCATGGGCAGACCATGATGGAGCCAGCAGTCCCTGCACTGCAGCGCGGGCCTCCCGGCGCTAGGCGGTGGTGGCAGCTCGGGATGCCCAGCGGGGCCGTTTGCCCCTACAGGCCGGAGTGGCCACAGCTCTGGCCGCTCTGGGCTGCCGCCTCTGTGCGGTCACAGGAGGCCCCCATGGTACCCCTCTACTACCCATGGTGACTTTCCGTGCTTCCTGCGTGCAGCCATCCTGCAGGGGCACCCCCAGCCGGCATTCGCACGACACGGGAACCGCGGGGGGCTTCTGCTCCTCCGCGGTTCCCGTGTATTGTGAACTGGCCCTTTGTATGCAAAGCAGAAACTACCAGACCACTAAGCCTTCACAACTAAGCTATAGTCCTTATTATGGGCCAGCAAAAACCAAATGGGTTGAAGAACCCACAGCTCTGAAGTATAAGAATCCAAAGCTATCAAACAGCACTCACAGTGCTAGAACTGATTGAAACTTCCCTTATATTTATCCTCTGTGCTGCTGTCCTCCACTGAGTCTAGAGTATTTGATGAATGTGACACCAGTGTAAGCAAAAGAGAAGGCTGCATATAAAATTATAAATAGACTTTATAAATTCTAGGTTAAAATCAAGAAGGAGGATAACTGTATTACAATGGAATCCTTTTATGTATTTATTTTTATGCCACTTTTCAGGGCAGAAAAGTAACTCAAGGTAGCTCATAGATGCAACATAAAAACAATTTTAGAATATGAAACACACACAAAAAAACAGTAAAATATTAAAACTAAAACAGCAGCATAAAACAACTCAAATCCAGACTAGCACTCCACAGAAAACATACTATATAATAAGCAGTGGCAGGTTAAAAGTTCAGGCCAACATCAATAATTAAAAATGGTTTGGAATAAAACCGCTTTAAATGCCCATTATAAACAGCTAAAAAGGGGGCCAAATGTACATCTTGTGGGAGGGAGTTCCACAAAGACAGAACCACCTCTGAAAATGGCAGGCCTGTCAGTAGACCTCTGTCTGCAATTGATCTTAGGGCTCAGGCAGGTTGACACAGGTGCAGGTAGTTCTTCTAATAACAATTTAAGGCTTTAAAGCAGGGGTGCAGAACCTCTTTTAGCCTGAGGACCAAATTCCATTTTGGAGAAGCTTTCGAGGGCCACATTCCAGTGGTGAATGGGACCAAAAGCAAATGCCACAGGGCCAAAATACCAACATTACCAGCATATTTTAGCTTAAAGCTTTCACTGGCAGTAACGAAGTCAGAGGAGAGTTATTTCAACCTTTTAGAAGGGGGGGGGTGTGGCGTAACCCCACAATTCAGTTCCCTGGTGTATGTCTGCATTAGTATGTTTAGTGAGTATAGAATGTTGAACTGAGTGGGTGTGGTTTGTGATGTCTTGGAAAGGGTGGGGGGAAGAGTATATAAGGAGTGTTTGAGTGATGTCAGAGTTGTTGAGTGGAGAGTGTGTTGGGAATTAGGTTAGTTGAGTTATTCGTGTCTTGTCTGTCAGGAGTTTTGAGAGAAATCAGTGCTTGTCTGAAGTAGTGGTATCCACGAACCTGAAGGTGGGGGTGCCTCTCTGCTGCCTCTCCTCTCCGCAATGGCAGCCCAGCCGCCTTGTTCTTCTGAGCGGCGCGGAGCTGTTCTCCGCGCCGCTTGAGCTGCTGGTGCTGGCGCGTCACTTCCGGCACGCCGGAAGTGACGGGACGGGACCCTGCGCCGGCACGCTGGACCCCCGCGCTACGTCATTTGCAGGGAAACCAGGGCAACAGGGCTGTTTAAGCCCTGGTTTCCCCGCCAAAAACGTAGCGTGGGGGTCCAGCACGCCGGCGCAGGGTCCCGTCGTGTCAATTTCGGCCTGCCGGAAGTGATGTGATGGGACTAGCGTGGGCAGCGCAGGCGGCTTGCCGCAGAGAGGCGAGCCACCGCCAGAGCCAGGTAGGCCCGTGTGAGCCTCGCGTGGGCGTGAGCAGGGCCGATTTTGGCCCGCTATGCCCCACGAGGCGATACGATACATCACTAGTCTGAAGAGTGAAAGTATTTGGAGTTATAGGGACTTAGGTTAATTACAAAGTGTTTGGGGTTAGGCAGGTTTAAAGTTATTTTCTGGAAGTAAGATTTTGAGAATTAAAATAAACTTATTTTTATTTTGTTTGCTACCCAAATCCTATGTGTCAGCTTGGCGTTATTAACCTCCATTACTGTTAAATCTACATACACACCTTTGTACCCACAGTATCATAAATTTAAAATAGATCCTTAATGACCTGTAATAATCTTTTCCCTCATTGGTAGGGGAAAGGTTTCATTTGACCCTCCCCTCAGGTTTTTAAGTGTTGGTGCTTAGCCTGAGAAGGGTTTATGTGCCTGGTCCTAAAGTGTAAGGGACCGTGTCGTTGCAGGGAGACCTGCACAAAAGACAGGAAATCACCAAACAATTGGTGATCAGTGGAAAGGGGGTGGAGCCAGGGAAGGGGGCATGGCCATCTGCAGAGCCCCGGAGAGCCAGATAGGGTGCCCAGGAGGGCCACATTTTGTTCCCAGGCCTGAGGTTCTGCACTCCTGCTTTAAAGGCAACCACCAGCACTTTAAATTGGGCCTAGAAACCCACTAGCAACCAGTTGTAGCTGGTACAGAATAGGTGTTATATGCCCCAATCATTTTGTCCCCACAAGTAACTAAGCACCAGTGTTCTCTACCAGCTGAAGCTTCTGAACCATCTTTAAAGGCAACCTCACATAGAGCACATTACAGTAGCCTAATCAGGATATAACCAGGGCATGGATATGGCTGGCAAGGTCTGTCTTCTCTAGATAGCCAGTGTAGCGTAGTGGTGAGAGTGTTGGACTGGGACTCGGGAGGTCCGGGTTCTAGTCCCTGCTCATTGCACTGGGTGACTTTGGGCCAGTCACTGAGCCTAACCTACCTCACAGGGTTGTTGTGAGGATAAAATGGAGAGGAGGAGAAGGATTATGTAAGCCGCCTTGGGTTCCTTGCAGGAAAAAAGGCGGGGTATAAATATAATAAATAAAATAAATAAAAATAGGGCCACTGCCATTTCTAGCAAAGGTTGATGACATTAAAAACAAAAAACAAAACACCTCAATACACAGCTTTTTTGGGGAAGGGGCTAAGTAACTTCTTTCAAAAGAGGTGAGATGGAAAGCACAACCTTCTGAGAGGTCCTGTGCAAGCCTCATAATGTATTCCAAGTCCCCTAGAAATCAATGGAAGCTGTTGCACAACTCCTACGGGCCTCACCCAGCAGAACTACCCACATTATACAAGCTACAATATGGGTTCATATTCTTTTGTTTCCTATTAATTCTCCATCTGTGTATTTGTGCATCCTCCTCCCACTCCCCCATCCTTAAAAAATCCCTTTGCTGCATCATTTGTATATTTCCAGTGTTGTTTGTTTTCTAGGTCAGTCAGCTCTGCTTTGGTCCCTGCTGCTCTAGCTGCCTTTTTCTAATCTTCTTCCCAGACTGAACTCATTTCCTTTCCTGGCCTTCCTCCTCATGACCCTCTCCAAGCTTCCTTTACACCTGCCCAGAGCTCTCTTCCTGCCAAACCCAGAATATGACAATTATGCTTTGAAAGCATTTAATCAAGCCAAAGCTGGAAGATTGAGTAAATGATAGCGTTTCCCATTCTGCTGCTGCATGTGTGCGTGCGTGCGTGCGTGCGTGTGCGTGCGTGTCCAGGAGAATTGAACTGAGCTGCTGCAAAGAGGATGGATAAGTTTTTTTTTAAAAAAAAATCCATGACATTCATGAACCCTGAAATATTTTGCACAGAGGCAATAATCAAGATTAGCAATTGATTATAATTGAGTAAACGCCCCAAACTCTTGTCATTAAAGGTGATGGTATTGGCACTTCAAATCTCCCTTTGGCAATGCAATTTGATCTTAGATTTGAGTTGCAGTGGAAGTCTGCATTTATTATTGTGGAAGAAGGGGGGGCTGGCTGACCCGCCACAACCCATCCTTTCCTACCCAAAGGCCCAAGACCCACAGAGATCTCAAGGTGCCAGACTGCCAGCCTCAGCTATGCAGTCCTACTTGAATCTCTGTTCAGGGACTTGCCCTTGACTGTAACCTGGATTTAGAGCTGAAGAAGCCACAGAGCAATCCACAAACACCATGTGGGGTAAAAACCAAGAAGGTTTATTCAGGTAGCATTTTACAACAAAAGGTGGGCAATGAGGTAAGGACACAAAAATAGAGACACGCTTTGGTACACAGACAGTAGAGCTGCAAAATAACAAAACCTGATTCCTTATATCTCCCAGGCACACACTAGTTACCTGGGGGCCGGTTCTCTTCAGGGTTGGTTTCAGCACAGCCCTGCCACCCAAGGAGACTACCACACCTACCCTAAGGTCCGAGATGGGTAGCCCTCCACAAGGCTTGCCTTTGCCAAAGCCCTCATTCAGCTAATTTCACCAGGAGCTACCTGAGGCCAGCCCGAAGGCTCGGACCTCGGTGTGGCTTGCTGCCATTGATCCACAGCAACCACGCGATGACCAAAGACAAAAGACAAAAGCCACACCTTGGCAATATATCTTTTCCCCCTCCCCTCCTCCTTTCTGTAGTTCCCTGCCTCTAGCCAATCAGGATGCTCTTCACCTGGCCAGGCAGGGGAGGGATGATTCATGACTCATGACATTTGCATTTTGCATCTCAAAAGCCTGGTAGACCTTGGGACGCCATCCAGAGGAACTATGCACACCCCACCCACCCCCAGCCTCCAGCCGGTTCACACATGAGGTGTGTGTGTGTGTGTGTGTGTGTGTGTGTGTGTGTGTGCAGGCGTGTGAGTGTGTGTGTAGGAACCCCCAGAGGCTCTTTTCTCCACAATTATTTATGTATACATTTACAGATGCCCCCCCCCCATACACTGTGGCCAGTGACAGTCCTCTATTTTGGAGAGCTGGCAGAGGACATTCCTCTGTTTGAAGGTGTTCTCTATTTGAAGAGGTGTCCAGTCCATGTCTGGTTTTAAACCAAAGAACCGTAAGGAGGTAAGGTAAGGCCGTAATTTCCCCAAAGCCCACACAATGGCTAAACATTCTTTTTCAATGGTGGACAAATTTCTTTCCCGAGGGATCAACTTTTTACTCAAATAGGCCACTGGCAGCAGTTGCCGATCCGGTCCCTCCTGTAACAGCACCGCCCCAACCCCAGTTGCCGATGCATCTGTTTGTAACACAAAAGGAGAAGAAAAGTCAGGGGCTCTCAGGATAGGTGCTGCCGTTAATTTGTCTTTAAGAAGGTCAAAGGCCTGCTGGCACCTTTCTGTCCAAATTACTCGCACGGGTTTTCTTTTCTGACACAAGTCCGTCAAAGGCGCAGCGATAGTACTGTAATGTGGTACAAATCTCCGATAGTAGCCAGCTAGCCCCAGAAAAGATTGAACTTGTCTCTTAGTTTGGGGCACAGGCCAAGTCTCGGATGGCTTCCAACTTTGCTTCCAGAGGCTTAATATTTCCACTCCCCACCCTATGGCCAAGGTACACCACCTCCCCCAAACCAAATTGACATTTCTGAGCTTTCACTGTTAACCCAGCTTCTGTAAGCCGCTCAAACACTTGCCGAAGATGATCCAGATGCTCTTCCCAAGTCTGCGAAAAAATGGCTAAATCATCTAAATAAGCACAGGCAAAGGCCCCCAGCCCATTCAACAGTTTATCCATTAAACGCATGAAGGTTAATGGCGCCGATTGGAGCCCAAACGGCAAGACGGTGAATTCGAATAGCCCTTTATGGGTAACAAAAGCAGTTTTAGGGGCATCCTCTTCTGCCAGAGGCACCTGCCAGTATCTCTTAGTCAAGTCCAAAGTGGTAATGTACTTGGCTGTTCCCAATTGTTCTATCAGATGGTCTGCTCTGGGCATGGGGTAGGGGTCTAGATGTGTCAATTCATTAATTTTTCTAAAATCTATACAAAATCTCACTTCTTGGGACTGCTTCTTGCTCACCAGTACAATAGGAGAAGACCACATGCTCTGGGACGGTCTAATAACACCCAGATCTAACATAGACTGTAATTCCTGTTCAATAATTTCTGCATGTCGGCCGGTAGTTCGATAGGGATAGGAGCGCACGGGGGCATGTTCCCCTGTCGGAATGGCATGTTGTACTAACGTCGTTCTCCCTGGAATGCTGGAAAACAAAGGAGCAAAATCTGTAATTAATTGCTGCAATCCTTGGCATTGCTGTAGGGGCAAAGTTAAAGGCCAGGGTATTTCCTCTATCCCTCCTTTCTGTTGACATTCTTCTAACAGATCCAAAGGCCCATCCAGCTCTTCGGGCCCAGGCTGAAGGGGAAACACAAAATCTTTCCGGTTCACATCCTCTTCGCCTGCCGGCAATAAATCTTTTCCCTGCTGTTTAGCTGACTCTGGCTCTGCTGGGTCTCCATCCCCCTCCCCTGCCCTTCTGTCCGTAGCTGTCGCCTCTCCCTCAGCCGGGGGGCAAGATTCTACTATCGGGGCAGGGAATGTGGGGTCTGGGGAGGCCTGCTTCTTCTTAATTGTCTGACTCTGAGTCACCACTAAAACAGGGGCTTGACTGGCCAAGAAAGCCAGATCATTTCCAATAAGAAACGTAGTAAATTCAGTTTCATGTACTAACAAGTCCAATTCTCCTTTCCAATTTTTATATTCTAACGGTATTCTAGCCAAAGGCATGGCAATGGGGGGAGAGTTATAAGGAGTGATGGTAAAAAATTGTCCCTCTAGCATCTGTTCTGGCTTCACCAGACTCCGGTCAATAGCGGAAAGGGCAGCCCCACTGTCTCTCCAACCCTGTCCCCATTGCCCATTAATTTTAAGAGACTCACAGAATTGTAGCTGGCTCCACTTGACTTGTCCCGGTTGAACCAAAGCCATCGCCGGCTCCTTTCTCTTCCATGACGGTGAAAGCCGGGCCGCTACTCCATTTCCCGGGATACGTGGGGCTGGATCTTCTCCCTCTCCCTCGCTGACCTCACTCCAATCTGAGGCTTCTCCGGGGGAGTCATCAAGAGGCACCGGTCTCACAGCACCCACTTTAGCAGCTGTTTCTTTTTGCAATTTGGCCTTTAATTTGGGGCAGTCTCGACGCATATGCCCTTCCGATTTACAATAGAAGCATCCGGTCGTCGTCGGGGTTGAAGTAGCTTTGGGCCCGATTCCTCCTCCAGTTGGATTGGATGTTTCACTCTTCCCGCTGCCTCCCGCCGGCTTGGCTGGGTTGGTTCGATTGCTGCTTCCCCCCTTCTGATAAACTCCCATCTGGTCCGCAAGCAGCGCCGCTTGCCGGAGGTTGGTGGGCCGCTGGTCACTCACCAGCGCTGTCCTTCCTTCGGGGAGAACGGCATAAAACTGTTCTAAGGCCACCAGCTCTTGCAAATCTCGAAAGGAGACAGCTTGAGCCGTCTCCAGCCATAAATCCAGGGACCTCCGCAGCCTCGTTGCCGTGGAGACAAAACCCTCACCGGGCTCAGCCTTAATCTCTCTGAACCGTTGCCGACACCTCTCGGCCGAAAGGCAAAAAGTTTGTCTGACCAGTTCTTTAAACTGTCCATAATTATGTGTATCCTCTCGCGGGACGCTGTACAACAGTTGAGCCAGACAGCCTGAGGCTCGTGATCGAAGGGCCGACATCCAGCTGCCACGGGGAATACGCTCATCTTCGCAGGCAATTTCAAACAAGCCCAAATATTCCAGCGGATCCTGCCCCTCATGGAAACGAGGCAGGTCCTTGAAGTTTGGCTTCTCAGGACGAACAGTTCCAGTATGTTTTGCCAACTGGTTCTGCAGAAAGTCAACTTGCTTTTGTAATTCTCTTTCTCTGGATGTAGGCCCGGGGCGAGACAGGTCGTTTTGTCTCTCTCTCTCCTTGGAAGTAGATCTGGGACGAGACAGATTCGGGATCCTCCGGGTCCGCCGGAGGAGAACCGCTGTCGCTCCCTCCTCCTCTCCCTGGTCACTTCCGCTGCCCGTACTCCACCTCCGAGACCTGGGGATCTCCCCTCGGCCCCTAGGTTCCACCATCCAGTCTGTCAAGCGAGATGGGATCGACACCCTTCTCTCTTCGCCCTCCGCGCCTTCCCAATCGACAGTCACTTCAATAGGAGGGGCGACTCGAGGAGCCTCAACTGGTAAAATGTCCTCCCGGTCCAACACCGGCGGATCGTCTGCCGCCTCTGCTCCCAGCAGGGGTTGGTCCTGATCCAACAGAGCAGACTCCATTTCTGCCCTAACAACTTTTCCCTATCTGGAAAATAACAAACCTTTGCCTGGTTTGACAAACAAATGTTCCTCAGGTGGGCTGCAAAATCCGACCGCTAAGCCACCATGTGAAGGAGGTTGATCTTACACCAACCCTGCAGGGCAGGCCACAGTCCCAAAGTTCCCTGGACTGGCACACACCTCCCAAGGTCCCATACACCAAACTGGTGTAGCAGCCCCAACCTTTCAAAAAGGAACACACGCCAAGATTAAGTTGGAGACTTTATTAAAAAGTAAAAATAACAAATTAGTCAGTGTAGGGTCTCCAAGTGTCCAATATAAGTAAAATAATCCCTTATAAGAAAGGGCTAAAAGAAGGTAAGGGAAAAGGGGTGAGGTAGTTGTTGTGAGGGAAAGGGAATGGGAATAAAAAGGGACTCTAAAAGAACATAAAAACAAACCCCAAGAGTCTGCAGGAACAAAGCAAGTCAAACCAGGCCTAGCTTTTCCTAGCTACCCTGTCAAAGTGGCATACCTGCCCAGATGGAACTTCCCAGCATCCACGCCCCAATGGAAGAACACTGAAGCCTTTTCCCCTAGCTCCTTTATTGTCACCAGGGTCCAATTTCCCGCCCAGCGTTCACCAATCCTGTCTTCCTAACTGTCGAAGGAGGGCCCCCCGCCCTTTCTCAGCTGTAGACACTTTCTCATGACTTCATCCCAATTAACGCCTGACCTTGCTTCTCAGCTCTGCAGCTCACCCTTATCTCCCAGGTGCTCCCAAACAGCCTCCCAGTACATTCCAAAGACTACAGTAAAAATCCGTTAGCTAAACAGCAATGGGGGGGAGGAAGGGACATCTAACAGGGTTTCTTCTAAAGTCTCAGCTACTACAAGTCCCATCTTCACATCCCCCCTTTTAAGGAGATGAGACTGGGAGGGAATTCCTGCCAGACCTCATCTTCTACTTATTCTTCAGTGGAAGCCTAGCGCCAGCGGGAAGCATTGAAGGCAAGAAATCTCAAAGTGCCAGGGTGTGGCGGAGAAGCAAGAAATCTTGGTGTCTGTGGACTGGTGGAAAGAAGCTGCCATGCTGGGGTTGTACCGGCAGAAAAGGCAGGGCGAGTTCCCTTTTCCAGGCGTGGAGAGGCCAAGAGGACAAGCAAAAGAAATACCTCAGGAGGATTCGTCCCAAAGTCCTAGGCAGAGGCTGAGAGTAGCAGTTGCCAGTGAGTAAGCGGAAGAAGATCCTACCATCCCCATCGCGTGCAAGAAGTCTGAGGGTGAGCAGATAGCGGCTGTGTGATCCCAAAGTTTGGGGGGCTGGAAGAGCCCGGGAAGAGAAGAAGAAATAGTGTGTGTGTGCGCGCGCGTGTGTGTTTCAGGAGGAGGGAAGAAGATCAGAAAACCTCTCCTAAGAGAATGGTGAGCAAAACGTTGAATTTTGGGACAGCATTTGATGACTGATTTTAGTTGTGCTATGTGCCCCAGAGAAATTGTTGAGACTTTGGGGAGGGAGGGCACAGTTCTGCCCTTCATCTCTCCCACGGGTGAAGGACTCAGATTTTGAACTTGGACTGTCCAGTTGCTCTTGGGGGGGGGGCATGGTGAATGCCAATGGCCAGGCTGGGCAGCAGCAAGCAAAGGGGGGAGGCATGGTTTCAAGCTTTGAAAGAGACTGCTCCCCTGCTAAAAAGAGACTTTGTCCCCTGTGCTGCCGAAGTGGAGGGCTGAAAGAAGCAGAAAGACAAAGGGGATTTCCCTCCTAGCTGGCGGAGAAACACGGACAGAAGAATTTCCCTCTAGGTGTCTCCAGCGAGAAGAAAAGAGGACTGAGATTGGGGGTTGATTAAAGCCAATAAAAGTTGGGAAATTGTTCCTGAAGGGGAGGGAACGGGTGATTCAAGTGTATTTGTGTTATCTAAATTGTTGCTGGGCGGGCCGGGGCCGGGTGATCCCAGGGTAAGCAATGGAACTATTGTTGTCTTGTGTCATGTGCAAAGGTCAATTTGAAATTTGATAATAATAATGATGGTGATAATAATAATAATGATGGATGCATATATTCAAAGGGCCTCAAGGGGGCAGAGAAGAGTTGCCAGAGAAAAAATCAGTCAGAGGCCAGAGAACAAAGCAGAAAGTTACAAGGAATTTAGAGGCGGGAAGCCCTCTAATGGCTAAAAGAAAGATTGCCATGCTGTGTGTTCTAGAAGCCTAGGCGGAGCCCCCAGGGCTCAGCATTTGATTCTGAGGAAGACAGTCATCCCGTGTAAGTTTGGGTGGTGGGCTAAAGGAGCCAAGCCCAAGAGACTGGAAGATTGCCAGGCTGTGTGTTCTAGAAGGTGCCTTTGGGAAAAGGGGGTGGTGGGAAGCCACCAGTGAACCTTTAGAACAGTCATCCCATTCAAGTCATTGGGTAGAAAGTGCCAAAAGCAAACCTTTGGGAAAAGGGAGTGGTGTATTCATGTCATTGGGTGGTGGGAAGCCACCGGCGGGCCTTTGGAAACTGAGTAGAACCTCCAAAGCTCAGCATTCAATTCTGAGGGAAACAGTCATCCCATTCAAGTCATTGGGTAGAAAGTGCCAAAAGCAAACCTTTGGGGAAAGGGTGTGTTGTATTCATGTCATTGGGTGGTGGGAAGCCACCAGCGAACCTTTGGGAAAAGGGGTGATGGTATTCATGTCGTTAGGCAGAGTGGCAGGAGCAAGCCTTTGGGAGCAAACAAAGGCGAATTGAGGGGTTGCATTTCAGTCAGCAGTCTGCCCCCTACAGGCTGTGTGAGAAACAGCAACCCTTGAGGGGTCGCATTTCAGTCAGCAGTCTGCCCCCTACAGGCTGTGTGAGAAACAGCAACCCTAAAAAGTTTTTTATTGAAGAGTCATATTTCAGTCAGCAATCTGCCCCTACAGGCTGTGTGAGAAACAGCAACCCTAAAAAGTTTTTATTTTTATTTATTTTTTTTAGCTGGGGTTCCCATATGATGTTTCTTGTGTATGCAAAACTGTGTAATGCAAACCTGTAAACTGCTGATTGAGGGTTATTGATTGTTGTTTTGCTGTTTTGATGTTTAAGGAGCTTTAGCAAACATGTAAACTTCTGATTGATTGTTATTGATTGTTGTTTTGCTGTTTTGATGTTTAAGGAGCTTTAGCAAACCTGTAAACTTCTGATTGATGGTTATTGATTGTTGTTTTGCTGTTTTGATGTTTAAGGAGCTTTAGCAAACCTGTAAACTTCTGATTGATGGTTATTGATTGTTGTTTTGCTGTTTTGATGTCTAAGAAGCTTTAAGATGTTTAAGCTGTGTTAAGATTGTGGCTAATGTGTTTTAATGCTTTTCTGTTTTGTTCTGTTTTTGTGTGTGTGGGAAGGAGAAGAGGTGTGCTAGTGGTAGAAGGCTAGCAGAGGCTTTTTCTTTTAAGTTAGTTTAAAATGAAATGAGAGGGTTGACCTCTCAAGTTTCATTTTTTTTAAAAGGGAGCGTGTGAAGGAAGGAGTCTTTGGAGGTACCACACACACACACACCTCCTCATGGGTAAACCAAGTAAGGCCAGGGGGGCTGGGAGGAGGCGAAAGGTACATAAAGCATCGGATGGAATGGGTGGCGCCTGGACGCCCGGAGAAGCTGGCCAGCCTAGGGCTTTTTATATGCAAATGTAGTTCAGGCCCAGTAAGCCATGAGTCATGACTCATGAGTCTCCCTCCCCCTGCCTGGCCAGGTGAAGTGCTTCATGATTGGCTCAGAAGCAGAAAAGCTACAGGAAGGAGGAGGGGAGGGGGAAAGAGCTTTCCCAACGTGTGGGTTTGGTCTTTGTCTGTCTTTGGGCAATGGCGGTAAGCCAAGGACCCCAGGTAGCTCCTGGTGAAATTACCTGAATGAGGGCTCTAGTGAAGGCAAGCCTTGTAGGAGTTTACCCATCTCACACCTTCGGGTAGGTGTGGTAATTCTCCATCGGGCGGCAGGCTGTGCTGGATCTAACCCTGGAAGGAAGAAGGCTGACCCTCAGGTAACCGGTGTGTGCCTGAGAGATAAGGAATCAGGTTTTATTACTTTTGCAGCTCTATTTCTGTGTACCAAAGTGTCTCTCTCTATTTTGTGTGCTTCCCTCATTTCCCACCTTTTGTTGTGAAATGCTACCAGAATAAACCTTGTCTTGGTTTTACCCCACATGGGTGTTGTAGTTGCTCTGTGGCTTCAGTATCTAAATCCAGGTTACAGAATTAAAGGCGAGTCCCTGAACAGAGATTCAAGTAGGGTTGCAAGGAGTTGAGGCTTGGCAATCTGGTACCTTGAGATCTCTGGGGGGTCTTGGTTCCTTTGGGGTAGGTAAGGGTGGGGTGGTGGCAGGCCAGCCAGCCCCCCCTTCCTCCACAGTATAAATCATAGGTAGGTGTGACATGTGAACTGGGCATTTGGCAGGATGATACAGATCATCAGCTTCCCTCATTTTGTCAACTATGTGGACTCAGAAACCCAGCTTATTAAGTACTTACATGCACACTGTGATAAGTTAGCAGTTAATAAATCTAAAATCTACAGTTGGGCAATACCTTTATTAGGACCAACAAAAATGTGCAAACTTTTGAGTTTTTACAAGTTAGTGCACATTTTTGTGGAATTTGGTTTGGTCATAATGGATTTTGGATTTTTTTCCTCATGGACCAGCATGGCTATCTTTGCTTTTTTTCAGTTAATAAATGGTTGTCGATCCATCCTCTTTGGATGGCGTTTGATCACTCTCAGAGTTTAACTGATGATTTGCCAAATATGAAGTTGGGAAGCAATTTTGACTGAAGTGGGGGGTGTAGCATGTGGCTTGGCTCTCTTCCTAGAATAATATGGAACCCTTTGGTCCGTAACCACCTTTCTCTGGTATGTCTGATTTCTCACTATGTTACCCAGTGTGGTAACAGACTGCTGGTTTGTGGTGTCCTGGGAGATGGATGGTCTTGCCCTGTCTCTTTGAACTGCTTGCTATTCCAAACACTTCAGCACTACCTGGTATTTCCAGGTAGGTATTCTCCAGGAGAATAATTCTCCTGGAGAATTATTCATAATCCCCTGCGGGAAGGCCGCCTGCTGTTCGCACGGCAGGGTGGCCACGTGCGGTAGGGGCTTACCCCTCTACCGCCCATGGTCACTTTGCGTGCGTCCCACGCGCGGCCGTTCCACAGGGGCGCCCCCGGGCAGCGTTCACATGACACAGGAACCATGGGAGGCTTCTGCTCCCCCGCGGTTTCCGTGTCGTGCGAACACGCCCATACTCTCTTTCCTGCATGAGCACACACACAGAGCAAGGGCCGCATGAATGTCTTAGACTGAGTCAGACCACTGGTCTATCTAGCTCAGAATTTTCTACTCTACACTGAGTGGCAGCAACTCTCCAGGGTTTAAGACAAGATGTCAGGGATTGAACCTTGGACCTTTTGCATGCAAAGCATGTGCTCTACCATTGGGCTACTGTCATGTGGCCCACCCCTGGCTCTCTTTGTTGTCAAGCTGTCAAGTTGTATTTCTAGTCAATTACTTTTATTATGCAAACTACAAACAGGTAAGCATTGCTTATCCTCTTGCAGCCAAAAGAGACCAAATTTGCATATGAGCTATAC
Source organism: Shinisaurus crocodilurus (assembly GCA_021292165.1). Classification (NCBI taxonomy): domain Eukaryota; kingdom Metazoa; phylum Chordata; class Lepidosauria; order Squamata; family Shinisauridae; genus Shinisaurus; species Shinisaurus crocodilurus. The sequence goes on from CM037876.1 coordinate 45,552,999, forward strand.
ATAACACAGTATCTCATAAGCTTCAGTTAGTTCCCTGGGCTAGAGCATCATGAAAAGCAGCTGTCACGAAGCTGACCATATACTACAGCTCACCCTTCTCAAGCTAAGCAGGCTACCAAGTCCCTCCCTCTCTCAAGGTGGGTCTTTCCATGGGGTCATCTTCCTGGCTGCAAGTCTCTTTGAGCTGTCGTGACCCTGCATTGCACCTCCCTTTTCATCTTTTGCCTAACTCTTGAGTCTTGTTTTCCCATCTTCTCTTCCTCTTCATTAGGAGCCTGTTTCCACAGGTTCAGAGGGCCAAGCTTGGCTGTCTTCTGAAGCTTAGATGCCAGCTTGGTTTCCTCCCCTGTGTCTGCTGTTCTCACCAATCTCCTGCTCCCACACCCTTGGTGTCTCCACAACACCTTCCCCTTCCTTGTCTAACTCAGAATCAGTTTCCATGTCTTCTTGGGGTGTGTCTGCAGAGGTGCTGGGCCCAATCCCTCCAGCTACGGACATTCACATCGATCGTGTTAATAGTCTCATTGCTCCAAAAAGTAAGCACCCTGGAACAAAACTGTTAATCAGGGGAAGAATCTATACTATGATTCTCGTACAATGTTTAGAAACACTAAGCATAGCAGAGGTCTTTGAGTAAAGTGAAAATGCTAGCCCCAAACACAACTTAGTTCTGCAATGTATTATATTTAAACCCACAGCTTCCCACAGAATAGTTTAATCCTGCGTGGAATTACTATCTGCTTTCCTGAACGAAGTAGTTAATCTCAGTTTGATCAATTAGGTCAATGGACATATCCTGTTTAAAAGTCTGCATTCCCCACCTCCACCATATGGATAGCTGTTTCATCAATGGCTACGCCACAATGAAATCAATTAGGATACTCTCACTGGGAAAAAAATTTATCAAGGTAAGGAAATGAGCCCCCATAAACATATTGTCACTTTCAGTTAAAATACTTTTTTCTGTACAAGGTATCTAGCATGAATTAATCCCAGAGTGACTATTTCCTGATAAGTAGGTAGGAAAAAAATGTGTATAGCCTTAGTAAATTTATACGACTATCCACACCTATAGTGTTAAAATTGAGCTCTTGTATCATTAGGACAAGCTGTATGCATTCACAGATATTTGCATTAAAATGTATAAAACACCTCTTGCAATGCAAATGGACATGTGGCAGAAGATTTAGCTATTTGCATATGCTATACACAATTGCGTATTTTGGTCACATTTGCATTTTGCTGCTGCTGTTGTTACTGCTGCTGTTCTTGAATCATATTGAACTCATCAGACTGTGTCTCTTGAATTCATAGACTGCATGTTGTTTTGTGTATTCCTGCTGGAAAGTCAACACCTGCTTGTTCAGACTGAGAAATTCAGCTGCCTGGTTTCCCAGAGCTGAGATTAACTGACATCCTGTTTCTGAACTCCATATTGGGTTTTGTTTTTTTTTGTAATGGAGCAACATAAAGATTTTTGAAACAAGCATTCAGCTTTTGAGATTTGAAATTCTATCTCCTTTGCCCCTTCTCAGATGAAGAGATTATATTTATCCTATACATCATACTAAAAAAAATCTTATATTATGGTAGTATAAGTTTGTAGTGCAGGCCCAAACTGTACCAAACAAAGGAATGCCGACCTACTTTAATATTACACTAAAAGTTAATACCTCATATAATTCCCTCCATAACAGACCTGCACACCCAGCCAGCAACTGGGATACTTTTCCAGGGAGGGAGGTAAGCTGGTAATTTATAATCTTCTAACCAGCTTTTTCCCCTCCTTGGCTGTTCCTTGCTGGTCTGGGGCCCTGCTTCCCCTGAAGGCTGCAAGTAACCTTGAAGGAGCTGCCCCCGGGACTGATTGACTGCAGACCTGTGCCAGCTGTCCTCCCTTGGGAGGTCTACATCTGCTGGCCCAAAGAGTGGGGCAGCAATGCCCTGGAACTGCCAAAGGGGGTCACCCCTTTGGAGGAGCCACTTCGGGGGAGCCACAAGGGCAAGGGCCACCTCCCTAATATCATTTATTTAGTTTCCTTGTGGGGGATTCCCTGAGGATGTGCCATAGAAGGCAGATATGGGGCCTAGAGGGGGAATTTGTGGGGGCTCCAATCAGTGTAGTGACAGGTAGAGCAAGAGGAGGAGGGCTAGCCAGGTAAGGGGAATGCAGCCCAGGCAGCAACAGCTGTGCCATGTTCCAGCCTTCCTCGCACCTGCAGGTTTGTGGTTGCCCTATCAGCCTGTTCTTGGGTCTCCAGATGCTGCTCTTAAATGCCAGATCAGTCCAAAATAAGACCTCCCTCATCCATGACCTAATAGTGGACGAGGCGGCTGATCTGGCATGCATTACCGAGACCTGGGTGGGTGAACAGGGGGGAGTTAGTCTCTCCCAGTTATTCCCGCCAGGGTACTTGGTGCAACATCAGGGTAGACCTGAGGGCTGGGGAGGGGGGGGTTGCTGTGGTCTATAGGAATTCTATCTATCTCTCCAGGCTCCCTGTCCCTCTGACTACTGGTCTGGAGTGTTTGCACCTTGTGTTGGGCCAGTGGGACAGATTGGGGATTCTGTTGGTGTACCGCCCACCCCACTGCTCAACAGGCTCCCTATCTGAGCTGACGGAGGTGGTCTTGGTTGCGATGTTGAGTTCCCCCATGCTGTTGGTCCTGGGAGACATTAACATCCATGCTGAGGGCACCCTATCTGGGGCAACTCAAGATTTCATGGACTCCATGACGACTATGGGACTGTCCCAACATGTCATCTAGGCTTGTAACATCGAGCCTCGCGCAATGCCCGTGTGAGGCCTTACCTTGTCTTCAGGGCGGCTCGTCGCTCTGCGGCGAGCCGCCCACACAGCCCGTTCCATCCCATCCTGTCCCGTCCCGTCACTTCTGGGACCGGAAATGACGTGATGGAACCCTGCGCAGGCGCGCTGGACCCCTGTGGCGCGTTCTGCGCCTGCGCAGGGTTCCGTCATGTCAGTTCCAGTCCCGGAAGTGACGAACGGGACCGGGGAAGTTCGATTGAGCGGCATGCAGGACCTCTCTGCGCCACTCGGAAAATCGGGTCGGGTCGGGTCGGCCGCCCCCGCAGAGAATCGAGTCGGGGGCGCGGACCAGGTAAGGACCCATCGCTAATGTCATTGTCCCAACGCAAGTAGCAGAGCACACTCTGGATCTGTTTTTTTCAGCTGGGCATGGGGATAGTGATCTGACTTTGAATCAGTTCCTTTGTCATGGTAAGATCACTGCCTGCTGAGATTTAGACTGACAGCAACTTTTCCCCTCTGCAAGGGTGGGGGACCTATTAAGATGGTCTGCCCCTGGAGGCTAATAGATCCGGATGGCTTCCAGAGGGCACGGGGGGGGGGTTCTAACTGATATGGCTGGCGGTCCTGTTGAATCCCTGGTCGATCTTTGGAATACCAATTCAAGGTGCTGGTTTTAACCTATAAAGCCCTACATGGCTTGGGACCGCAATACCTGACAGAACGCCTCTCCCAACCACAATCTACCTGGACACTACACTCAGCATCTGAGGCCTTCCTCCGACTGCCGCCCCGGAGGGAGGCTCGGAATGCAGCAAAAAGGGGGAGGGCTGTTTCTGTGGTTGCCCCACAACTGTGGAACAGCCTCCCCACTGATGCCCGCCTGGCGCCAACTTTACTATCCTTTCAGCGCCAGGTTAAAACTGCCTTCTATGCTGAGGCATTTAATAGCTGCAAATAGCACATGGGGTGGTGGTGGTTTTGTCATCTTTTTATCCAGTCTATTTTTTTTACATCTGTCTTAGCTATTTAAGTAATTTTAAAAGTGTTTTTAAAATGTCTGAGTAATTTTTTTTGATGTTTTATTGTTTGTTATTTTTTTATATGCTGTATTTTATTGTAAAATTGTATTTTTATTGTATAATTGTATTTTATTATGTAATTCTATAATTGTTATAAACCGCCCAGAGAGCTTTGGCTATTGGGCGGTATAGAAATGGATTATTATTATTATTATTATTATTATTATTATTATTATTAGATATTTAGAAATAATAATTATAATGTAATTAAAAATACAATACCTCTCATCGTAGTGGGGAAGACTGAGAGACTGAGATTAGGTGGCCTGTGTGCCTGCCATCCATGTGCTAACTGTTGATGGGCAACTTCAAGGCCCTGTCAGGATCTGCTCAGCCTGCACAGCGCTGCAGCTCCATCTGGTGGCCCGATGGAGAAGGCAAGCAAGTCCACCTGCAAATACTCGCAGGGTTAGTACTGGACTTGCAGGTGTTTGCAGGGTTGGAACCTGCTGCTCATAAAGACCAGCTAGGAGCCACAGGAAGCCCTATAAGAGGCTTCCTGTTCCTGCTCACCCTTGCCACAGTGAGGTCATCATGGCAGTTGCTTTGTGTTTGGGCTGTCGCCTTCACCCTGTCTACACCTTGCCAGTCTCTGACTCTTTGTCTGCCCTCGATGCCGCTACCACCTCTGGCCCTGTCTATGCCTTGCTGGTCTCTGACTCTTGCCCACCCGTGACCACCACCACCACTTTCAGCTTTTCCACACCTTGCCAGTAGCTGACTACCCGCTCGTGCTCAGCACTGCCTCGCTTCTGGCTCTGCCATGCTTCATGGTTGCTCCAACGTTCACCTAGCTCAGTCCAGAGTCTCCATCTACTTCCACCATCCCTGGCCCCAGCATTCCTATCCTAGACACCAGCCGCCCATGCCCCGGACCTGATACCCTGCTTTCCCCTTTTATCATTAGTTATCTTTAAACTAGAAATGGACAGATATTTTTTAAGCCTTTGATTGCATGGAATGGCCAGCATTAAAGTTGATAATAAAAACTATGGGGTTTGGCGAGAAGTTTATAGGAGTTATTAATCAATTATATGCTCAAAATGTTACGTCAGTAGTTGTAAATGATGGAATCACAGAACCGCTAAACCTAGGCTGGGGAACTAGACAGGGTTGTCCCCTTTCCCCTGTATTATTTGTGTTAATTATGGAGTTGTTAGCGAATGCTATCAGGCAGGAGAGACATTTATAGGGGATAGGCATAAAGACTAAGTGTTAGATAAACCTTTTTGCAGATAATATTTTGTTAACACTTGAAAAGCCCATGGAAAACTGGGATAGGTTAGAGAAACGTTTGAATGAATTTAGGGAAGTAACGGGGTTAAAAGTTAATTGGGATAAATCTGAGATTATGTTATTTAATTATAGCAAAATGGAGGAAAGTGTAGGATTTTAAAAAAAGAAAGTTGATATAAAGATAAAAAATATAATTAAATATTTAGGTATAGATATATTAAAAGACTTGGATCAAATAGGAGAATGGAATTTTAAAAAATTAAAAGGTGAGGTTAAGAATAAAATAGAGGATTATAAAAAAAAACTTGGATTATCATGGTTTGGTAGGATAGCTTTGATAAAAATGAAAATTTTACTGAAGATAATTTTTTTGTTTAGAATGATACTATATAAGATATCAGAGAAGGAAAGTAAAGAATGGCAAGTAAATAGTTATTGTAATGGGGGGGGGGGTAGATTGAGGATTACTAAGAATAGGTGGTATAAATCTCAAAAAGTAGGGGGACTTGGTCTTCCAAACATAAAATGGTACTATATAGCAAATCAACGTAGATATATTATGGATATTATTGCTAGGAAGGATCTCATGTGGTGGGAAATAGAAGCATATGATTTGGGAAATAGGGTGGAGAATTTTTTATTTGCAAAGCAAGGGTACAATATGATAAAAAGATTAGAAAACCTCTATTTAAAAAATATGTTAGGAAATTGGAATAGAAACAAGAAAATATTTATACCAGGTATATCACCGCTTACTCCAGTGGTGGTAATGGAGGACTTGCCAAAGAACGTTAGACATTTGGAACGAATTTATAGAGAGAAAAGGGTAATTAGATTAATGGACTGGCTGGATAAAATGGAGACAAGGCAACAAATAATCGAAAGGGTTGGACCAGGAAGAATTTTGTGGTTAAATTTAATCCAATTAGTTCAATGGGGAAAGAAATGGAAGAGGAGACAGGAGCATGAAAGAGAATTCACCGCATTTGAGCAGTTGGTTTTGTCTAGAGAACTTATAGAAGGGGATGTATCAGCTAGAGGTATTACAAAGGTGATATATAAAATGATTCAGAAATCAGAAGAGCAAGCGGAAAATCTTAAGATAGTTTGGTTTGGGATACAGAGTTTGAAGAGGAAATAGCAAAAGAAGGGTGGAATAAGATATGGGATAGGCGGATATTGAAAAATATGTCAATAAGGATAAAAGAGAATTTCTATAAGTTAATTTGGAGATGGTACCTGACTCCGGTGAGAATAAACAAAATAGATAATAAATGTTCTCCAATGTGTTGGAGAGGTTGTCAGGAGCTGGGTACGTATACTCATATGTGGTGGAGTTGTCAAAATGTATTGGATTTTTGGAAAATGATTTTTGAAGAAATATCAGAAATTGTTGGTATTGATTTAGAAATTTGTCCTAAATTAGCATTGTTATCAATAACCGAAAAGGTGACTGGTCCTCAAAATGTTAAAGAATTAATTGTAAATTTGTTAACGGTGGGTAGATTAATGATAGCAAGAAAATGGAAAGTTCAGCAAGTTTTCTCTATCACTGACTGGTATAAAGAAGTGTGGGATATGGCTTTAAATGATATATTAACTTGTAATATCAAATGTAAAAGGGGACAATGAAAGAAAAACAATTTTAAGGATATCTGGGGTTTATTTTTGGATTTTGTGTTAAATAAGGGGAAAGGGAGCATGCCGTGTTAAGATATGTTGTATTTTTGGAATAATGTATAACAATAGATTATAGAGATAGAATGTATTCTTTGGTCCCATGGTGATGGGAGCACTATATAAGTTGTATGTTTGTTATTTAGTGGTTTTATATATTGTTTGAAAATTTTTAAATAAAAATTTTAAAAAATAACAACAACAACAAAAAAAACTAGAAATGGACTTGACAGCCCTTCCAACAGAGAGTGCCTTCAAATAGAGGACTGTCCTCTGACAGCCATTCAAGTAGAGGACTGTTCGCTGTAATGTAGGACACATGGCCATCCTAACACACACATACACTTGCAGTCTGAAGTCCTATAGTCCAGCCTGAAGTAGTACCTGCCTCTTGATTCTGCTGATAGTCCAAACTGGATCCAAAACAATATGATCTTAGTTGTAAGTTGGGGCTCTTTAGCCCCCACTGAAAATAATCACATGCCCTAACAGAGTAGAGACCTTGGATGACTATATAAAACCAGTCATATCACCTAATGTGATGCCAATGCAATTCCTGGATACATTAAAAATGGCATTCCTACTTGTGATGGGGCAGAATTCATACCATTTTGCAAGGAACTAGTGAGGCTTCATTTGGAATAGTGTGCACAGTTTTAGGGATCCATATCTAAAATAAGGAAAATCCATATTCAAAAAGAATGAATCTAAACTGGGAAAAATGTTTAAATGTTTTTAAAAATCTGTTTGCTTTTTAGATCCTTTGCAGCTGCTTTACATTGATGGAATCAAAGTTAATTTACTGACTTCCTACAGCTTCTGAAAATACACTTAGCTATTATTTTGGAATGAGATGGGAATTAGATTTTTGCAGTCTCTATTTTCTCCCTGTCAAACGAATTGTCTTGCCATCATTGCTGCAATCTCTCATTCCTTGCTACCATTTTAATATCTTGCTCACTAAATTATGCTTAGGAAAACTAGAAGACAAACATAAGTATTCAAGGTCGCCTTTACAGCTAACCACAACATATTCAGGAAAACCCAGAATGGTAGATATAAAGACTGAATTCCCAACTTGTCCGAAATTCCAAGGTCACAGCAATTTCCCTCAGCCATGCCTGCATCGTTTAAGTAACACAGCAGCTGCTGCTATTGGCATCCTAAAAAAATCACGCTTCCCTCATGGAGAATGTTAGATTGGTAATCCCAGGAATGGCTTTGCCACTGTTGAAAATGAACAAACCGGTTCAGCTGAGACTTTAGATACTTCCCCAAGACATTAGGTAATATCACTAAGAGCACAATCCTATGCATGATTACTTTTATGGGTTGGTGGGCACATTTGGAATTTGGAGAGTGTGTTGTGGCACTCTCACAAGTGACTGCCATGTGGGGGCTTGCCCATTCACAAAATGGTTACCACAGTGAGCATGGCTGGTTACAAAACACTCATTTCCTGGAAGGCAAACACGTGGAACTAAAAGAAAACTAAGGCCATAATCCTATGCAAGTTTAGACAGAAAAAAGGCCTACAGCTATGCTGGCTGGGGCATGCTGGGAGCTGTAGGCCTTTTTTTCTGTCTAAACTTGCATAGGATTGTGGCCTTAGTTGCCCGGGAAATTACATTGCAGAGGTGGGGTCTGAACTCCAAAACACAAAAACACTCTTTTGAACCCAAATAAAGATGCCACTCTAGAACAGAATTTTACTTTGCAGCATGCCAGCCTCCCAATAAAATAAAATCCTAAGAAATAAAATAAAAATCAGGAGGGGCAAGGAGCGTGGTGGGTGCCAGGAGAGGTGTCTGTGGGCACAGGCACCATGTTGGAGATCCATCAGGTTCCACCATTGAGCTAAATTGGGCTTACTTTTCACTACGTGTGTTTAGGCATGCACCCTAAGGAACTGGTAATAGGTTTACAATGAAGGGTCCTGTGGTAGCTTAAAGACAAACATAATTATTATGGCATAAGCTTTGGTGGATTAGAGCCCATGTCCATATGAAGTAGTATCCCCTATTGTCAAATATTTGGATATATTCTGGGCTATCATGAATGAGGCAGCTGCCTGATTGCTTCCACTGCAAGCAGAAGTGGCTAAACAAACCATGAACCTTCCATCTGTGGTTCAGTTAGTGTTAAATGCAAACCAGGAACCCTGGCTTATCTCTCCCCCAACTAGTCAGTAAAAAAAGGACATTGTTTGATTTATCATAACTTACAGAGCAATTGTTTGGATTGTTCAGATTCCCAGCTCTGAGGTTGGGAAATCGCTCCAACCTCGGAGCTGGGGATCTGTGCTCGGATCCCGCTCCCCACCCTCACAGCTGGCATAGAAAGAACTGCACGCAGAAGCCGGTTTAGTGGGCATTACAGGGAGCAGTGAGGGGAGGAGACCGGTGCCGCCAAGATGCAACATATCCTGGCAGCGCCTCAGCCTCCTCCCCTCCCCTCCAAAGCGCTGCAGTTAGACAGTCGAAATCAGCCGTCTAGCTGTTTTGTAGAGCGGGAGGAGTGCAGAGCTGACCTTCGCCTCTGAGCTCCTCCCACTCTGCATAGGATGGCTGTAATCCTCTCAGCTGGGAGGGCTACGGGCATCCCCAATGGATTACACATTCAGTTACCAAACACTTAATAATAACAAGCAGCCAAATCTGCATGTTGACTCCAATGAAAAGCGTTGCATTTCAGGTGACTTTAGGAGATAATGACATTTTTATCTATGCTATTAGATCTATGATGGCTCATTTACACATGCAATTCATCCTTTGGTGTTGCAGACATCAAGTGAGGAGCATGTATTAACCAGCTCTAAAGTACCCACAGCACTCTAGTGCAAAGTTGCTTCCCCATTCATTTCAATGGAGGGGACAGCTCCATTGGTGGGAGCTGTCCCCTCAAAGTGATTGTGGAAAATACAACTTCCACGCATATAAGGGCTTCCAGATTTACTTTAGTGGAGTTGCTAACATCCCATGTATGGTGCTGTGTCCTCCATTGAAATGGATGGAGAAGCAAACCTGTACTAGGGTAATTAATGGCTAGTTAATACATGTGTATTGATCACTTGACTGCAAGTGCTGAACTGCATGCGCAAATAACCCTCACAGATCTAAGTGTATTGGGAGAATGCATGCTGGTTGTTAGGGAATGGCACATAAAATCTACCATAGTCCATGGGTTTCATAAAATGTATGATTCTTAGAGAGGTTTTTATTGAGATTCAGCCTAGTAACATCACTGGTTTGAAATCTCTTCAATAGAAAAATAGAGTCTTCCCCACCTTCCCTCTGCAACTTAACACTCAGCAACTGGGGAACGGACCCTCTTATGGTCTCCCCTTTCAGAGCTGCACTGGCAGCAATTTCACCTGCTCATTAGGTAACTGCACTATGTAACAATATGAGAGAGATGGTACCTAAACTAGCTTGTTTTCATTTTCCCTCCCCATTCCCTTTTTCTTTTATATCATCCTTCTTAGATTGTAGGCCATTATTATAAAACAGCTTGACTGCTTCGGCAGAAAGGTGATCTATCAATGTAATAGTAAATAAATTAAATAGAACATAATTACTCCTGAGTAAGTGGCTCAAGTATTGTAGTGATCTTTCTTTAAAATGCCTGAAAAACATGGAAGAGGAATTGATCCCTAGAGACACAGTAATGAACACTCCTTTGACGTCTTTCAGGTATCAGTTTCATTATGTTGTCAAGAGTATTGCTTTAAGATACTCTACAGCAGCGGAGGGAACAATCATTATTACTTTGTCTAGTGCAAACAGATCTTGAGGTGAAAATAGCAACACAAAATCCAGATTGATCTCTTTTAGAAGTAATGCTTTTTAATTTGTTCTAAACTTGCACCTCTTTTGACAGATTTTGCGAAGGAAATTACTTGTTTGAGGCATATTATATCAATGGTTTTGGTCTTCAGTTCTCAGTATGTATTGTATAAGCCACAATGCACTGCTCTTTTCATAACAGTTGAGTGGGATTTGAGTTTCTTATTTTAATCTCCTAACAAGCTTGTTAGAGTAGTCACTTATTCCTGTACCAGATCACTGTAGTTTTTTTTTAACTCTTCCCTGAGGGCCAAAGTAGATGTGATCATAGAGATCATCTCCACTTTCTTTAAACTCTTTAAGCTGTGAGGAGGAGTGTTGGTGGGCCGATTACGAACATGACATGAGAGGGTATCAACTCTTTCTCCCTATGCCATTATCCCAAGAAAAGTACCTCCCCCTGCCTGCTATTTTCATCATCATGAAATCATAAGAACAGCCATCAGACCAAAGGCCTATCTAGTCCAGCATTCTGTTCCTACAGATGCCTATAGGAAGCCCACAAGCAGAACATGAGTTTAATAGCAGCCTCTTGTTCATGTTCCCCAGCAACTGGGATAGAGAGTCACTTTGCCTCCAATACTGGAGGAAATATATAGCCATAATAACCAGTAAACATTGACCCAGTTCGTACAACATGACAGGTTACCATGGGTTAAATAATCCACAATGAGCCATGGTGCATGCTAGGTGTGTGTGGCTGCCATTTTGAATATGCAACCCACAATTGGGGGTCGCTCTGTGTCGTACAAACCCATCCACTGTGGGTTATTTGAGGTTCAAACAACCTTTGCATAACCCTCGATTAGTACGTAGGGTTGTTTAATCTATGAATAACCCATGGTGGCCAGGCTCACACAACATGGAACAACCCCCCATCACCTCGATAGGGGGTTGCATATTCAAAATGGCAGCCACACGATGGTCTGCCTGTGTCATGCGAACTGGCCCAATGATAGCCTTGCCCCCATGAAGTTATCCAATCTCTTTTTAAAGCCATTCAAGTTGGTAGCCATTATCATAGCCTGTGGAAGTGAATTTCATAGATAACCTTGTAGGCTCCTTCCAACTCTATGATCTATGAAATCTATGAAACTATGCACAGTTTGCTGTGTGAAGACATATTTCCTTTTGTCTGTCCTGAATTTCCCACCATTCAGCTTCATTGGATGATCCTGGGTTCTGCTATTATGCGGGAGAAAAAGGTCTTCCTGTCCACTTTCTCCATATCATGCATCATTTTATACACCTCTCTCATGCCCTCCTCAACTTAGAACCAAAACAGACCTTACTTTAAATCTGTATCTAGCAGCTACGTCTCCCCCCCCCCCCACATTTTCACTCCACAGCAGGTGTAGGGGGTGCATTCTAGACCTTAAAAGCCCTGATCTGGACCAGAGGCCCTGCACCTACTCTAAAAATGAAAACAAGACATGGCTGCTAGATGCAGATTTAAAGTAAGGTCTGTTTTGGCTTCCACTCACTTTTTTTCTTTCCTAAGCTAAAAAGCCCCATACATTGTACCCTTTCCTCATAGAGGAAATGCTCCAGCCCCTTGATCATTTTGGTTACCCTTTTTGAGATGCAGTGACCAGACCTATACCAGACCTATACAAAGTGCACAAAGGCATTATGATACTTGCACATGCATGTGTGTCTTTCCCCAACACACACACACACACACACACACACACACATGCAGCAAATTGCAGCTTTTGGGGAGGGAACAATTTTCATTAGGAAAATAGTACAGGGGGTGAGAATGAACCTCTGTCCCCTGACATCACAATCCCAATCTGGATCCCCCCCCCCATTCCTGTTACTTGCAAATGTTTACAGAGTGTGGAGGTGCATTTGCACATATTCATTGTCACACCTAGTTTGACCCTGAAAGGACTGGCTGTTGTATTATAATGAGGAAAATAGAGCAAGAGGTTTAATTAATGAACTACTCATCATTCTGGGTGGTGGTGATGTATTAGTCACCAAATAAAATAAAATAAAATAAAATAAAGTAGATGCTGTGTGGGCTTCTGGCTGTGTCAAATTGCCGTTGCATCTTTAGAATGGAATTTTAATTCAAGCTCTGTAATATAGCTCATTAACTGTGATGCTCTTCAGTTTGCCAGCTTACATTGTTAATAATTAGCTTTGCAGCATGGATTAGAGTTTTTTTCTAATTAATTTTATGTCAAAATTTTCTCTCTTCATTATTGTCAGGTAACACCAAATCACCAGCTGCCATCTTTACATAGTGCTGAAGTTCTCAGAATTTTGTTGTTCTTTACCTTTAATCCCCAGGCTACCATAAACAGTTGCCCTGCCCATCGTTTACTTTAAAACAGAAACAAAATGTAGAGCATAGGAAATAATTTTTATCAGTAGAAGCCATTCAAAATCAAGCATGATTTTCTCTGTTGCAATACTGAAAAGCATTAGTTACGCTAACTTTGACCTGGAGTCCTCAGATATGACCAGACAGTCAATCAAACCTCAACCTAAACCTCTTCCTATTATTATTATTATTATTATTATTATTATTATTATTATTATTATTATTATTATTAAATGGTTTTTAGAGAAAATCATAGAAGACAAGGTCTGTCATCTGGCTGGCCACTATTAGAAACAGCATGAGAGAAAGAGAAAGAGAGAGAAATAATAATGCAAGTACATTATTTGAAGTGTATAGCAAAGCAATCCTCCTGTCCTCCTGCTGCTGGTTCAGGCGCTCAGCCCTGAGGCAGTCTATGAGGTAAATCCATCTCAAAGGTCAAAAGGCAGGCAGAGGTTAGAAGCACAGGCAAACAGTCCAATACAAGCACAATGCAAGAAACAGGGTTTTTTAAATCAGGAATTCAGGGGCCAGCAGCACAAGGGATCAGTTCAAGGTGAAGCAAGGTACTGTGAATTAAAATATGGTGTTGTTCCAATAGCCCTCTTCTTCTTCTTCCTCCTCCTCCTCCTCTGTTGGGATTTAATGGTGGACCAATGCCAAAGAAGGCTGCATCACCACCCACCACCTACTGGAAAAAAATGGGAGGAAAACAACTAATTCTTATAAGTAGGCATAGATACCTGTAACTCTAATAAATCTCCATAGCATTTTGAGGACCACACTTCTAAAATCCTTAATTTTACTCCAAAGAAAAGCCTTCAACCCTCATGCTTTGGAGCTCATTAAAAAGAAAGCATCATTCTATACTATATATATCAGGCAATCCCAGAGAAAATAGTCTATTGTTTTATACACTCTACAAACCTCACAGAGAGCTGAATCAGCACTCCCTAAACCAGGGGTCTTCAAACTAAGGCCCGCGGGCCACATCCGGCCCGCCGGGTCTTTTCATCCGGCCCGGCAGCCGATCTAGAGGCTCCCTGCCCGCTGGGAATCTGCCCCGCTGGAGTAAGCCGCTGGGAAGAAAGGCGTGGGGGAAAACCCCAGAGCGGCGTGCCCGCCAAGCCGCTGAGGTGCGCCTGCTCCCCCTGGGGATTAAACAGCTGTTCAGTACCAGCTGAGAGACGGACCAGAAGCAGGGGACGGGAAGGAACACGTGCGCCGGCCGCAGCAAACTCTGCCCTTCGGCCCCTTCCCGGCCCGGTGGGTGGGCGCTCTGCTGCCCCTTCCCGGAAGAGAAGACTGATGCAGAGACTACGGGCGGGCCAGCGGCAGCGGTGGCACAACGGCCTCGGCGCACGGCCTGTCACTGGCCAGCTGGGGCGCCGCGTCGCACACGCTTGCCGCAGGGTTGCCTGGCAATGCGCGGCCCGCTGGCGAGCATTTTTCCCGAATGAAACATCTGAAATCTCCAACCAGATCCAGACTAACTGATGCACACTTGCATCACTTGTTATACGACTAGCAGTGACAACTATGGAACCGGACATTGGCCATCTTATTAGCCAAAAGCAGGCCCATACTTCCCATTGAAATACTAATAAGCTTATGTTGATTAAAATTGTTCTTCATTTTAAATATTGTATTGTTTTTTCCTGTTTTTTTGCACTACAAATAAGATATGTGCAGTGTGCAAATCAAGCCTTTCTATACCTTTTTAAAATTTAATCATTAAATTTTAAAAAGGTATAGAAAGGCTTGATTTGCACACTGCACATATCTTATTTGTAGTGCAAAAAAACAGGAAAATACAATATTTAAAATTGTATATTGTATATAATATTTTAATGTATTTCAATTTTAGACAGCAAATTAATTTATAATTAATTTATTATTATTAATTAATAATAACTTTCCATTTAATCAAGTAAAAAAAAAAGGACCTGGGTCCTTTTTTTTCCTTGATCCATTCGTTCATATTTTTTTCAAACTATAGTCCGGCCCCCCAACAGTCTGAGGGACAATGAATTGGCCCTCTGTTTAAAAAGTTTGAGGACCCCTGCCCTAAACAGATTGCTACACAAAGTCCAGGGTCCACTCTAGCCGCCTTCTAAGCTGGAGGTTCCAGTCCAGAGCCCCACCCTCTGATGTGCGCAGGCTTCTGAAAGATCTCCTCATGAGGAGGGCCCTTCTCAGGAGGAGTCCTTTAGTCATGAGGAGCCTTCCTTTGCAAACAGGCACACCTCCTTACAGGGGGACTTCTGACCTGCCTCTTGAGGCACTGCTGCTCTCGGGGGCTAGGGGGGTCATTTGGTTTCAGGGATGGAGTTCCCTTCCTTTTACAGGGTTGGAAATCACCTCCTGGTCTTCTGGCATGGGCTGCCAGATGTCCTTTGTATCAGGGAGCTCTGGATCCTCCTCTGAAGAGGATTTCTCTAGAAGGGGCATGGCAAATTCTAAGTGAAAGGTGAGTTATGTGGTGGATGATCAACTACTTCAAAGCCCTGCCAACTCACTGTGGCCAGGGTGGGAAGCGTGTATGTGGGGGTCCTTTTTGTTCCCTGAAGTTTTTTTCTTTTTTCCATTGAAATTAATGGGAAGGAAAATTACTACCCCATCCTCAGGCTGGTGCAATTTGTGGCAATCTGGGGCCATATTGGGGAAGCAATGGGATGGCTGTCTTTGAAAGGGTCATTAGACCCTTTCCTTTAAAAACACAATGACAACCTCAGCTTTGGCTCTTTTGTCTGCAAAATAAGAGTTATTATTTGTTCATGGTTTTGTTTTTAAATCAAGCTATGTGCCTATTTATACAGTCAGTATATTACATTTGTGTTTGTTCCATTGGTTATCACACAAAAACATTCATTTTTCTATATCTAAAACTTTATAAATCTTTAGAATCTTGAACTGCTTTTTTATATATATATTTGATTTCCATATGTTTTTTTTCTTCTTCTGCAAGAAACACTGAACAATGTTCCAGGCAGAAGAAAATACATTTAACAAAGCTGCAAATTACAACACACTGGGATTTAATAGTAAACTGTATAGAAAATGAATGGCAGAGGATTCAGTTTAGAGTCGTGCATGAGCCCACACACCAAAACTGAAAGAGTGGATGTAAGGAACTTTTATTCATTTGTTAGATTAAATGGGTCAATTATGAAAGAAAATGAGGCAATTTAATTTCTGCTTTATTATACAGATGTGTGCAGTGGGAGAGTTTAGATCTGCATCTATCAGAAGTTCTCCTAGTCACAAATTATGCAATTATCTTTTCTCATCCCAGTACTTGTCATATTCTCCATTTCTTCCAAAAGATGCAGTCTTCCTATTCTTAGCCTGGCAAAATTCCAGTGGATGTGTTTGGCTCTGAAACCGAAACAAATGCACAGGAGAGAAAAAACATTTTTTGGCTATGGATTACAAATGACAAGACCCTCAAGGAAAAATAGCATATGTCAGCTCAATAAATTTAGCCTCTTTTTGTTTCTGGAAAGAAAACCTGTAAACTTCCAAATGCCTACTTCAGACATTTTGGAGTAGGATTACTCTAGCTCAGGGCTCTCTAACCTTGGGTCCCCAGATGTTACTGGACTACAGCTCCCAGAATCCCTTGCCATTAGCCATGCTGGCTGGATATGCTGGGAGCTGTAGGCCAGCAACATCTGGAGACCCAAGGTTGGAGAGCCCTGCTCTAGAGGAAGTAATTGTTTAAAATTTACTAAGATCCAGTTTCCATATCATTATCCAAATATCATTTCAGCAATAGGAACATAGGAAGCCGTCTTATACAGAGTCAGACCATTGGTCCATCTAGCCTAGTATTGTCCTTTATATTATTTTTTTATTATAACATTTCAACAAAAAGAACAAAACCTTTATAAAAAAGGAAAAAAACCAGTGACTACATAGATTTGAACATATCAATGCATATGAAATGTATGTGTGCGCGTGTGCGTGCATATATATATATATATATATATATATATGAAAAGACCACTTTCTAAAAATTTTACATAAACTTCAACAGAGGCAGACTAAATATCTATATATGTATCCATTCACAAGTGGCGTCTATGTATCACTTGTTCAAATGTTGAAAGCATCGTTAGGTCCTTAGTCAATTGTGTAATAGTAGGTGAGCATTTATCCTTCCAGTGTTGTAATATCAGTCTTTTAGCTGTCAAAAGGGCATGGAGAATGTATTTGCACTGACCATGCATTAACTTCCTGGAAGCAAGTAGTTCATTTAAGAGGACCTGTGCACCAGTAAATATTAAAGAGTGTTCCTATACAAAGTTTATCCATATAATAACCTCTACCCAAAAAGAGGCAACTATTGGCCATTGCAAAAACATATGATTAAAAGAAGCATTAACTGTGTTACACCTCTAGCAACTGACAAACCTTCATTAAAGAGACATTGTGGCATCCATCATCATCAGGCGATCACTCGTGACCGAGTAAGATTGTCTTCCGGGATAAAAGGAGGAAATTCTAAAGAAGATTGTGTAGACTCTAGCGATGGGTCCGTAAGTGACTGTGGAGGCCAATTCTAGATCCACACAGCTTCCCACAGTGAGGACACAGGTTACCAGATAGAAGATGGTCCTGTAAAGGATTCATTTGACGTGCTTTTCGCTTAGCACGTTTCTCCCTTTCACCTTGCACTCGGGCTTCTTCAAAGTCCATGGAACCTTTGTGAAAGGCCAACCTCCATTTAGATCGTTCATGGGCCAGAGCTTCCCAGTTTTCGATGTTTATATTGCATTGTTTTAGATTAGCCTTATGAACATCTTTAAACCTCTTATATTGACCACCGATATTCCGCTTTCCATCCTTGAGTTGGGAGTAAAGTAACTGCTTTGGGAGACGGCAGTCAGGCATTCGAACAACATGACCGGTCCACTGAAGTTGGCGTTGAAGGATCATTTTTTCAATGCTAGTAGTCTTTGCTTCTTCCAGTACACTGACATTTGTTCGCCTATCTTCCCAAGTAATTTGCAGGATTTTCCGGAGGCAACGTTGATGAAACCTTTCAAGGAGGTGGAAGTGACGTTTATAGATAGTCCATGTTTCGCAGGCATACAATAAAGTTGGTAATACAATGGCTTCATAAACCAGTGTTTTGGTCTTCTTACAAATATCCCGATCCTCGAACACTCTATGTTTCATTCGAGAAAATGCGGCACTTGCGGAGCTCAGACGATGCTGGATTTCACTGTCGATGTTAGCTGTAACAGAAAGATAGCTGCCAAGATAGAGAAAATGATCGACATTTTCCAGTATTGTCCCGCCAAGCTGGATAGATGGCATCACCAAAGGATTGGCTTGCACTTGCTGATGAAGCACTTTGGTCTTTTTGATGTTAAGTGAGAGACCAAGTTTTTCGTATGCTTCTGCAAAAGCATTTAGGATAGTTTGGAGATCATCCTCTGAATGTGCGGAGACCACATTATCATCAGCATACTGAAGTTCCACAACGGAGGTTGTAATTACCTTACTTTTTGCTTTCAGCCTGCTGAGATTAAAAAGCTTTCCATCTGTTCGATATATAATTCCCACACCGGTGGGAAGTTTCCCCTTGACAAGATGTAAAACCATGGCGATGAAAATGGCAAATAATGTTGGGGCGATAACACATCCCTGTTTAACACCTGATCCCACTTTAAATGGAGCACCATGAGAGCCGTTGTTGTCCAAAACCGTTGCCGTCATGTTGTCATGGAGAAGTCGCAAGATATTCACAAATTTATTGGGGCATCCAATTTTCATAAGGATAGTCCAGAGAGCTGTACGGTCTACAGTATCAAAGGCCTTAGCCAAATCGATAAATGCCATATAAAGGGGTTGATTTTGCTCCCGGCATTTTTCTTGGAGCTGACGTGCAGTAAAAATCATGTCTACTGTCCCTCTAGAGGGGCGGAAACCATATTGAGTTTCAGGGAGGATCTCTTCTGAAATAGATAGAAGACGGTTTGCGAGAATCCTAGCAAATATTTTACCTGCGGTTGCTAAGAGAGAAATGCCCCGATAGTTTCCACAGTCTGTTCTATCACCCTTCTTAAAGAGGGTGATAATTATGGCATCCCTGAAGTCTTCTGGGATCTCTTCTCTTATCCAGATTTTTTCGATGAGTTTATGAAGATGTTGCACAAGTTCGGGCCCCCCTTCTTTAAAGATTTCAGCAGGAATCCCATCTGGTCCACTAGCTTTGTTGTTCTTCATTTGATTAATGGCTTTTTTTACTTCATCCAAAGTGGGGAGTATTGCAAGTTCCTCTTTAATTTGTTTTTGCGGGATTTGCGAAAAAATCTCATTATCCACCTTAGACTTACGATTTAAAAGGTCATAATAATGCTCTTTCCAACGCAGTGCAATAGACTCTTTGTCTTTTAAGAGTTTGGTGCCATCTTTTGATTGTAAAGGGTTTGTACCATAGGTTTTTGGTCCATAAATGGCCCTTGTGGCCTTAAAAAAGCCCCGTGCATCATGAGATTCTGCAAGTTGTTGAATTTCTTCAGCTTTCTTTTTCCACCAAGCGTTCTTAAGTTCTCTTGTTCTTCTTTGGACCTCAGCCTTTGCGCTAGCGTAGGTTTTTTTCTTGGCAGTGCAGTTAATATCATTTTGCCATATTTGGAAGGCTTTCCTTTTTTGGTCAATTATATATTTAATCTCATTGTCATTTTCATCAAACCAATCCTGATGTTTCTTAGTTTCATATCCAATAGTTTGTTCACAAGCTGCAGTAATGGAGGTTTTCAGCTTAGACCAATGGTCCTCAATGTTGTCAGGAGGTTCCGTAGGTAGATGTTCCTTAAGAAGTGATTGAAGACGAGTTTGCTTAATAGGATCTTGAAGGACTTGGATGTTCATTTTACGCCTTGGTTTCCTTCCTTGAAGCCTACGTTGGGGAGCAATGTTGATAACCATTGTGGACCGGATTAGTCGGTGGTCTGTCCAGCAGTCGTCGGCACTCACCATGGCCCTAGTAAGAAGTACATCGCGGCGATCTCTAACACGGACAATTACATAATCCAGAAGATGCCAGTGCTTTGACCGTGGGTGCTGCCATGATGTTTTAAACTTATTCTTTTGTCGAAAGAGCGTGTTTGTGATAGTGAGATTATGCTCTGCACATATAGACAAAAGTAAGAGTCCGTTCGGGTTGCTATTACCAACTCCGTCTTTTCCAATAGTTTCTGGCCATAAATCAAAGTCACGCCCGACTCTTGCGTTAAAATCGCCCAGGAGGATAATTTTATCCTCCTTAGGTATCTCTGACAGGAGAGTGTCCAACTGGCTGTAAAAACTTTCCTTGATGTCATCATCAGCATCTAATGTTGGTGCATAAGCGCTCAAAATAGTTACCTGTTGGTTATTGGCGAGCTTTAATCGAAGAGTTATCAGGCGTTCGTTAATGCCAGTAGGAACTTCTGACAAAGAGTTCACTAGTTCATTTTTGATGGCAAAGCCTACACCATGTATTCGTCGGTCCTGCTCAGGTAGTCCTTTCCAGAAGAAGGTATAACCTCCTTTTTCTTCTTTCAGCTGTCCCTCTCCTGCCCTTCGAGTTTCTTGAAGTGCTGCTATGTCAATTTTAAACCGTCTCAGCTCCCTTGCAATAATAGCAGTCCTACGCTCAGGGCGTTCACTATCTATGTTATCCAGCAATGTCCGTATATTCCATGTTCCAAAATTCAAATGTCTTTTTCGACCGCTAAAATGGTGACCCCACTGGACGCGGTAATCCAGTCAGGGGAGAAAGAGGTAGACTATGTTTAGAGCACCTTTTCTAGCCCCCTCCCCATACGGGGTGAGCAGAGTGGATCCTAAATAGGGCTGCTCAGTCATGGATACAGCTGCCGAGCTGCTCGACTACCTCGTTCCTTGAACAGGGCGACTGAGTCTGCATCCACCGCCCATGTGCTGGTCCATGACTAGGGGCTTCCAGATTCACAGTCCTGCCCCCATTGCCATTCGCCAGTCGCCATGGGACTTTTTTTGTTTGTTTGTTTGTTTGGTTGGGTTGGGTTGGGTTGGATGGGTTGGGTTGGAAGACGCCTGTGCGTGAAACTGTTTTATGTGGGGAGATCGGTGCACAACGAATCACCACACAAACTTGACAGAGCATGGCAGAGATCCAATGGCACGGTTACCCTGACGATTGGAAAACCATTCTCTGCTGCAGCCTTCATCCGCCTTCACAGCCGTTGTAATTTAGGTTTAATTATCTTCCACCTGTTCTGCCGTTGAGGACTTTTATGTTTTGGATCGTTCTTTGTCTGGTTCCTCTCCCCGGACCTTACCGCCATGGGTGACCCTACTGGGAGTACATAGCTCCCGACGGCATTGCTCACAGGATTCATCGGAACACGCAAGCCCACTCACCACTTCAAGGTGGCATCCAATAGACACGGAACAAGAGTTTTTACTGAATAAGACATAATCTGAGATCTAGTGATGCTTCAGTGGTGATCCATTGATTAGACAAAATGGGACAGTCCAGTTCCTTATTCCATTCTTGCTTAAGACCCTGTATATCATATTAATTCACCCATAATAAGCATTTATGAACATGGATCATGGGGTGATATAACTGATCAGCCTCAATAAGTGCTTCCAATAGCGAAGGAGACTCTGAAGCTGAAAAAGCAGCAGGGCCAAACCTAGATTCTAACAAAAGTTGCAATTGCAAGTATTGCCATTCAGCCATAGCAGGCAGATTACATTTGGTATGCAAAGCCAAAAAAAATGACAAAAAAATGCATCAGCAACATCCACTAGGAGAGGGCTCTCTAACCTTGGGTCCCCAGATGTTGCTGGCCTACAGCTCCCAGCACATACCCAGCCAGCATGGCTAATGGCAAGGGATTCTGGGAGCTGTAGTCCAGCAACATCTGGGGACCTAAGGTTGGAGAGCCCTGCACTAGTATAATGTTTATTCAAGGTAAAAAGTCAACATACCCATTCAAGTTTGCCATGAAAATAAATTTCTTACCAATTTCTAAATCTGGATTTTCCCAAAGAGTCAATTTAGCACGACAAGATGGATCAAAATGTAACTGACATGACATTATATGCCAGACGTCTCTAATAGCTGTTTTGTTCTGCTCACCCAGGGAGAGCAGGGTCAGGAACCACGATGAAAGGCCTCTACTATAAGCCACTTCCCAACCTTGCCTTCCATGTCTGGTAGCCTAGTTTTATTCAGTGCACTGGCACATGATCAAGGCATTTAGTTCCTGTTGAGACCCTCTCACCTTCCATCTTCCATAGTCCCCTAGCACATAGGCTACTCATAGGAGTAGATGCAGGAATAGATCCATGCATGGGGAGATGGCTTTGGCTGAATAAAATAGCTTTAGCATAGATATGACATGGTATAGGTTATAGCAGGCCTCTGGCAAATGATACTCTAGGATGCAGCCTCGGAGTTTAGCGCCCACATAAATATGCAAACATGCTTATCATTTTCTCTTGAATCTTATTCCTGAGCCATCTAAACTTTTCTTTGTGATCTAACCCAGTGAGCTACTTGGGAATTACTGATACCATGGAAGATTCTTGATAATAATAAGGGGCTTCAACACCTTCTATGTGGGGGTTGGAGCTTATGTCGGACTGAAGCTCCCTTGAAATCGAGGGAGACTGGCGCGGCGAGAAATCCAGTTAAGAGGTTATCTTGGCGGCCTAATCTCCTCGGAATAAGAGGATGATCTAAGAGTGATTCCCAGTATATCTCTTAATTGCTCTCTCTGAGTTTTTTTTGCAGCTGCTTGCGCCGCTGCAGATTCTCTCGGGGAGGGGTAGAGAGTGGGAGATTTCATCATCGCTCACCGCTGCGTTTGGAGTTCTTTTTTTTTTAAGAACCTGAAGAACGACAACTCCATTTCTTAAAGATTTATTGACAATTGGTAATAAAGAGGAATTCTATCCACAATCAGGATTAAATACCCTCGTCTCTGGAATACTAAAAAGAAAACGTGCTTTAAAAACTTCATAATGGGAAGATCAACAAATGTGTTTTGAAACGAGAAAGAAAGAGGTACTGTAACTCCTTTTACTTTGAATTCTGGAAAAAGTAGCTGTAAATTTTTACTGCGACACAACAAGATGGCTACTTATGATATATTGCTGCAAATGGCTGGGGAGCTGATGGAACTATTTCAAGCATTCCAAAATAAACTGCTGGGGAGATTGGCGATATTGGAAGTGCAGAACAGGGAGGACGAGGCGAAGATTGATATACTGGGAGAGATAACAACTGGATCTTTGAAGAGAGACAGCAAAAAAGGGAGGATTGCCAGCGAAGCGGACAGTGAAGATGTTTTCGGGAAGCCATTCATGGAGAACTGGAAAGATGATTGCTGCCGGGCTAATTGGAGGAAGACAGCTATGGGGGCTCACATGGGGGGGAAGTCTTTTCTGGAACATGAGCCTGAAGAAGATGGATATCGTGAATACTGTATTTGATCGGGGAAAATGATTTGCTGATTATTGGATGGGATAAATGGTTTGACCTGTGTTAGGATAAAAATGGTTTGCTGATTATTTGATGGAATAAATGGTTGGACTTATATGATAATTGCTGAATATTGGGGGATGGGGGAGGTTCTTATGTAAGAAGTAAGAGGGTTCAGCTTCCCAAGTGGATTGGTGGGAGAAATCCAAATGGGATAAACCTAAATGGATTGCTGCTGATAGTGATCCAAAGAAAATATATATAGATCAGAACCTAAAGGGGCTAGTGAGAGGGACCCCTTTGAGAGAAAGGAGAACTTCTCCAGTTTGAGGTGGTTGATTATTGGTAAAAATGTATTGAGTCTAGATGAAATATAGCATAGAGAATAACCAATGGAAAGGAATCAACTAAATATGGAATAGAATTTGAGATGTGAAGTAATGTGGAAATGTGAAACTATTTTAAAAATAAAATAAAATAAAAGCTAGGTTGTCTGTTTATAAATAGAGGGAAAGAAGATAGAGATTTTTATTAAACATAAATAGAAATATTGAATATTGTTTAGCTAGAAGGATTATTATATGTGTTTAGGAGTAAATTGCTGTAAGGTTTCAAGGTTTTGTGAACTTGTGAGGTTGGGGAATAAGAGAGGGGGAAATCTTTTGTTTGATTTTTTTGTTTGTTTGTTTAAGGGGAAAAAGGAAGCAATTTCTTTATAATTATTATATAGAATATCTGATGTTACTTATACTTGGTTGTGGAGAAATTGGAAGTACTTTTTTTTAATGTTGCTTTGTTTCTGTAGTGTATGATTTTTTGGTTTTTGTTTTGTCTTGTTCTTGGTATTTTGTTTTAATGGATTTTAAAATTCAAAATAAAAAAAAATTCAGTGAAAAAAAACAAAACACCTTCTATGTGGATTAGCCTACAGTATTCCTAATCTAGCCTACTACTCAGGGCTGAATGTATTTGCCAGGACCCCAGATCTATTTGCCAGAGCCCTGAGCATCCATTGGCGCCAATGGAAAACAGAGTTTTTTTCTCAGCTTATTTGCCATGCAGAAGGCAATTTTCAAGATTAATTGCAGCTGGGGAGGGAAGGGTTAACTCTCCCTCCCCACATGCTGCAACACTCCCCCAAAATCTTCCCCTGCATGGCAATTAAGGTTAGGGGGAAAACATTTTCCATTGGTTTGGGATGATGCAGGGCAGGGTACAGATCAATTGGAAATTTTATTTGAGAATATTTGGATGAGAAACTAATTGCCTGACTTGTGAAACTTAAACAAATCCCAGTAATTAATCCTAAATTTGCATATTTGTGTCCTATGCGTCTAGGCCCTGAATCTTTTAAGTGCCTAGCAATACCCCTGCTACTGCTCCTTTAAGTTAAAACCACAAAATAATAATAATCATCTAACAGAAATGTAAGTTTCAAATAAAATGCATCACAATTGTGATATAAACTCACAAAATTATTGTTCCCATGCAGCTGCACTGACCTTGTTAGGTTTATTGTCGCAAAGTAAATGAATCAATCCTTTAACACCACAATCAACATTGTTTACTATAACCCCAGATGTCAAATACAATAGAAATAATGTCCCATTGTATAGCATCCCAGTGCATAGCAATTTATCTCATACCATCATCAATGTACATTCACCATAATAAAGAAAATAAATTACACATCAGCCAAATAGCAGAGATTTTAATACAAAATCACTTTTATATTTAAGTAAGCTTATCTAATCTTTTCTCAATATATTATTCACTGTAAATCCATTTGAAATGAAAAACATGCTATTCAGACCTTAAATAGTTCTGCAGGTGCAAATATGTTTGATTGCAGCCTCAAGAGTTCTGCTGACAAAATTATATGAGATAGATTCTTCTATTGCTGGCAGTGAAGGATTGCTAGAGATGCTGGTGAAGGTTTCTTAAGCTAGGTTTGGAAATAATAATAATAATAATAATAATAATAATAATAATAATAATAATAATAATTTTATTTATTACCCGCCTCTCCATCTAGATCGAGGCGGGGAACAACAGGAAATATAAAATACATAAACTAAACAACACAATACATACTATTAAAACATCTTAAAACATCTTAAAACATCTTAAAGGCATCCTAATTAACTAGGAGCTCATAAAACCCCACCTAAAGTTTTTAAAGCCCCCCCAAATCCAATCCAGTCCATCAGCACGTGTTTCTCACTTTTGGCAGGGCTGGCCCTACCATTAGACTGAGTGAGGCCACTGCCTCAGGTGGCAGATGCTGGGTGGGGGGCAGCAGCAGCCCCTCAGCCAGTCCTCCTGAGCCCTCCAACCATTCTACTCTGCTGGAGGACTGTGTCCTGAGCACCTGAACTAGCCTGCTGCCCTCAGATATGGTGGAGAACACTGTCCTGTCACCATGAGTGCAGTAAAATTTGACTGCCAGTCCATTTTGCTTCTGTATGTGGAATGGAATGGTGGTGCCATTTTGTCCTTTGCCTCCATCAGCAAAATGTCTTGAGCCAGCCCTGGCTTTTGGCTAATGGCCATGGGAGCTTTCCTAGAAATGAAATATATATTCCAAGCATGCAAATTCCCAAAAGTTAAAAATCTGAAAATTAAAACTTAGGAACGGTGAACACCATCATAAAATATATCAATAGTTTTAATTAAAACATCTGCCAAATCTGAAGTAGTTTTTGCTCAGATGCTGGAAGCTGCCAAGGCGTAAAGAGAAACCCTATGGATCACATGGGCAACCATGTCAGACTTTTCTGAAAAATCACTTTTCTAAAACAAGACTCAAGTCAAATGTAAGTGGGCTAAAATAACACCAAGAAATGTAGACAGCGGTTCAGAATCTAAAGAGCAAAGTAACATATAGTATAGAAGGCAGGATCAAGCAAAAAGCCACCTTTAGTGTGGTAGAATGTTAGTATAGCACCCATCATTCTGGACAGTGGACTTTGTTATTTCTTCATGAGACTTCCAAGAAAGCATTTCATCAAAATACACCTATGATATTTAAAGACCTGACCTGACACTGATAGATTGGATCAATTGATTGGACCTCTTGACCATTGGGATTTGAGAGAATTCTTTCCAAAGACCATCACTTTGCTGTTTGAATAGTTTATGGTTAGATTTCCTCTTTACAGTATTGGATAACATCCTCTTTAGGCCTACACAGGTATAGAATAGCAGGATCATATCATCAGTGTACAAGAGAATAGAGACCTGACGTGGATTAATTGAGGGAGGAAAAATTCTGAACCAGATAACCTAAATTTGGTGTTCTTCCACCCTCTGGAGGAGGCACATTTGCACCATCCCTCTGGAGGAAGAAAGCAGCAAGAAGAAGTTCTCACAAGAAGACGCCAGAGCATCAGCCCACTGCCCTGGTGTATGGACCAGGACCCCAAATCCTCATCCTCAGAGGATTCCAACCTCTCATCCCTTGAAGAAGAGGTTCCTGAGTTAACTGTTCAGAGACTCAGTCACAGAAAGGTATCACGATTCATGAGGCTTCCACATTCTCAGGACCCAGTTCTCCAGGGAGTCCCCAGGGACCTATCCCCCTGCATCTAGAGGAGATCACATTGCCATTCTCAGACTCTGAGGACTCCAGTCATGAACAGGACCGGTGCAAGGTAGTTTGGTGCCCTAGGCAAGATCAGATATTTAGCGCCCCTCCTTCCCACTTGAGAGTGCTGTATTTTTTTTCAAGGTGTTTCTGGCGCCCCCTTTAGCCCTGCGCCCTAGGCAGCTGCCTAGTTGGCCTAATGGTAGCACCGGCCCTGGTCATGAAGACACCAGCATGCCACAGCCACCCCTTTACCATTGCAGCCTAAGGCTGCTAAAACAGACCAGATCACTTTAAGAGAAAAGGCTTTACTCTGTGTGGAGGTGGGGCTAACCAGCCTAAAGGAAGCCAAACCCCTACTTAAGGCTCAGTCATGATCTGCTGCTTGTTGGAACAACATGTAGACAAGTTTTTCTGGCTTCCAGCCAGCAAAATGGTGGGTGGCCCACCAGGGACCCGACCCACCTCTGGCTCGGTGGCTGCTGCTGCTGTGCCTGCTGAGCTAGGCAAAAAGCGGACATGCACAAAGCTGCTCGGAGAGCTTCCGGATTCCCAGTGGGCCACTTTTAACATAGAAAATGGCGTAAGATACGTTAAAAGTGGCTGCAATTTGCAGCTGGTTTTGGCGTATCTTATGGCATTTTCTACGTAAAAAGCAGCCTGCCAGGAACCCAGAAGTCACTTCCCTGGCTTGGCTCAGGAGAGTGCGAGTCAAATTGGGGAAGCAGGTAGGTGGGACGGAGTTCAGGGGGGTCGAGCATGACCAGTTCACCGAACTTCCAGCCCTCGAACGAAATCCTCACACATCCCTACCCCTGCATCACTTGGAGCTCTCCATGGTGTTCCCCTTGTCCTGCCTTTCTAGGAAACCTGACTTGCCCCAAACCCTGTAAATACCTGATCCATAGTGGAACCCTGTAACCCAGGCCTCACCAGCGCCCAACAACGTGCAGCTCTCACCAAGAGAGAAGCAGAATAGAACACATGGGTGGAATGTGCTTCATCCTATCAGATAGTGCCCTCCCCTTTAGAGGCCTCTTTGCAGCAGTGTGGCATTGGAGAAGCATCTGTCCATGCTGCCACTCCCAGACAGACAGTCCATGTGAACATGCCATGGTGGACCGCGTGGCAGGAAAGGAAGAGTACTGATTCCAGAGCTAGTAGGAAGAGCAGTGGCAGCTAAATTATTTAATAATAATAATAATAATAATAATAATATATAATAATTATTATTATTATTATTATTATTATTTAAAAAAATAAAATTGAGAAGGGAAAGAGAAATTAGCCTTCGGGATGGATGGTGCAATGGCAAAGTGGGAAGCAAGAACTAGTGGGGGTGGTGAAGTGGATGGCAGCTGGAAGTGAAGCAGTCCCCACCCACACCCACCCCACGATCCTGTCCAATTGAGAATGATGTTTACTGGCATGATGGAGTATTGGTGACTACACTACACACTACATCCCTCTCTTTCTTTCTTGCAGCTCTCTCCAGGGAGAAGCACTACAAAAGCAATGTATACATGCTTAATAGTAGCACAATTGAGCAAGATAATAAATGATCAAATGCACAGATGTACAATGATCAAATGTACATTGTCCCCCTTGAAGGCCAGCTTGTTTAGGGCAGATAATGTGATGTAATGTAAGTTCTTCCCAGTCTTCCAGTTTGTTCAGTTCATATAACTTGAACACAATTTCCAAATTGAGTGGTAGTAACATGGGTTCTGTCTCTTGCCCATTTTAAATATTGGAAAGACTACTTTGCTTCCATCCAGTTGGGAGCACACCTGTCCTGTTAAACCAGGGGAGAGCAACCTCCAGCCTGGGCATGTTCTGGCCCACACTGGGGCCTAATCCAGCCTGTGAAGGGTTGAACATCCTCTGCAGGCCCCTGTCTTCCCGAAGCCCCAACCCCTGAGGGTGAGCAGTGCAAAGGGTAATTAGTTATCTGAGTAATTTGCTTAGATGTTTCTCCAATAAGAAGCCACTTTTCTCACTGGAATTTTAAACACGATCCAAGCAAGAGAAAAATATCCAGCTTCCTTTAGCCATCCCAGAGCTCTCCCTGCCAATCCCTCCTGCAACTCACTTCCACCCTTCTCTTACCTTGCAAGCAGCAGAGGTGGCAGGAGGAGCAAAGTGGTGGCCTGTGCAGAGTAGGATTGTTGGGAAGATCTGCAACAGATTCAAACAAGTTTGGATATATATTCCTAGAATATATATATTCTAGGAAGACAGAAACAGAGCACTATGGAAGGAAAGGACTCAGCAGTGGTGGTGACCTGCAAGGGGTGTGCAATGTTTGTTTTCCTGCCGGAGATCAACATGGCCTACACGTGCAACAAGTGCAAGCTGGTCACGCTGTTGGAAGAAAAGGTCAGAGGACTGGAGCAGCAAGTGTCAACCCTCAGGAGCATAAGAGAAAGTGAGGAGTTCTTAGACAGAACGGTGGATCTACAGCACCAAAGCACAGTACAGGAGCCAGAAGGGCAACGGCAGGATGAGGCGGAGCCGGAGACTGCAGAGGCAAGGGAAAATAACGCAGGGGGAACTCCCTGGAAAAGGGTGACTGTTAGGAGCAGAAGAACTACAAGACACTCTGCGCCTGTGGAAGCAGTGGAGCTATGGAACCGCTTCCATGTACTTGAGGACGAGAGCAGAGGACAGCCTGCAGAGGACGGATTACCGGGCACCCAACGTGACAGCGAGCAAGAGGCTGAGGGTCAGTCAAGTGGAGGCAATCAAACCAAGGCCTACAGCAAGAGGAAGAGAAGAGTACTCGTAGTGGGAGACTCCCTCCTGCGGGGGATCGAAGCCAAAGTATGTCGCGAAGACCCATGAACTCGCCAGGTGTGCTGTCTCCCTGGGGCACGGATTAAGGATGTGACAGAGCAGCTGCCGAGGCTCATGCAGCCCACCGACACATACCCCTTTCTTCTCTTCCACGTGGGTACAAATGATACTGCCAAGCGGAGTTACAAAGAAATCACGGCAGACTTTGAAGAGCTGGGAAGGGAACTCAAGAACTTCGGGGCCCAGATAGTTTTCTCATCCATCCTTCCAGTACTTGGAAGAGGCATAGAAAGGGAAAGAAAAATACTCCGAGTGAATGACTGGCTACGAAGGTGGAGCCGACGTGAGGGATTTGGATTCTGGGACCACGGGCTACACTTCCTGGAAGATGGACTGCTGGCAAAGGATGGGTTGCACCTCACAAGGACTGGGAAGAATGTGTTTGGACACAGCATGAGGAACTTAATCAGGAGGGCTTTAAACTGAATCCAACAGGGGAGGGAGACATAAACTCGGGGGTACCAATGGAAGAAGGCCTCTTTGCCACAATGGAGAGAACAGCTCCAGCGGTGTCCATTGAAAGTCTACCACAAAATGTAGGGGGAAAGTCGGACTGTAAAGCACATAGTCTTCAATGTCTCTATACTAATGCCCAGAGTATGGGCAACAAACAAGACGAACTTGAACTCTTGATACATGAGGGCAAGTACGACTTGATAGGGATAACTGAAACCTGGTGGGATGACTCCCATGACTGGAATACAGCAATTGAAGGGTATAACTTGTTCAAAAGGAACAGAAGCAACAGAAAGGGAGGTGGAGTTGCACTGTATGTTAAAAATACGTATCTCTGCACAGAGATACAGGAAGAGGAGCTTGGCAGCCCCATTGAGAGCATCTGGGTTAAAATAAAGGGGGCAAAGAATAAAGCGAACATGGCGGTTGGAGTCTACTACCGACCACCCAATCAAGGAGAAGACGAGGATGGAACTTTTGAAAAACAAATTGCCAGTGTTTCAAGGAGGCACGATGTGGTAGTAATGGGAGACTTCAATTTCCCTGATATCTGTTGGGAGACTTATTCAGCCAAACATGGCCCCTCCAAGAAATTCCTGAGCTGTGCTGCTGATAACTTCCTCCTACAGAAAGTGGAGGAAGGAACTAGAGGATCGGCTATCCTTGACCTGATTCTAACCAACAGAGACGAGTTAGTGGATAAAGTGGCAGTTTCGGGAACTCTGGGGGAAAGTGACCATGTTATACTTGAGTTCTTGATTCTAACAGAAGCAAAAGCTGAGTGTAGCCAAACACGTACCCTGGATTTTAGGAAAGCCAATTTTAACAAACTCAGAACAATGATTAGTAAGATCCCATGGCAAATGACTCTCACGAGAAAGGGAGCCCAGGAGGGGTGGGAGTTTTTAAAAAAGGAAATTTTAAAGGCACAATTGCAAACAATTCCCACAAGGAAAAAAGGCAGAGGGCAACAGAAGAAGCCAATGTGGCTTCACAATAAACTCAAAGATGACCTGAAAACAAAAAAGGACACGTATAGGAAGTGGAAGGAAGGACAGGCTACAGGGGAAGAGTACAGGCAGGTAGCACAGAACTGCAGGAATAGTGTCAGGAAGGCTAAAGCTGAGAATGAGCTAAGGTTAGCGAGGAATGCTAAAAGCAACAAAAAAGCTTTCTTCAGATACATGCACAGTAAAAGACAGAAGAAAGAACTGGTGGTTCAACTACGCAATGAGGATGGCAAATTGATAACAGAAGACAAAGAAAAGGCAGAAGTGTTCAATTCCTACTTCGGCTCGGTCTTCTCCCAAAAGAGGGTCTATGACCCCCCTGGCAAACCTGAAATGCAGACTGAAGGGGCAGAATTGCAGCTTGAGATTGATAGGCAAATGGTCAAGGAGCACCTGATTACTCTGAACGAGTTTAAATCTCCAGGGCCTGATGAGCTGCATCCTAGAGTAATAAAGGAACTGGCAGAAGAACTCTCAGAACCACTGTCTATTATCTTTGAGAAATCATGGAGGACAGGTGAAGTGCCAGACGACTGGAGGAGGGCAAATGTTGTTCCCATCTTCAAAAAGGGCAAGAAGGAGGAACCTGGGAACTATAGGCCAGTCAGTCTGACATCAATCCCCGGGAAGATTTTTGAGCAGATTATAAAGAAGTCAGTCTGCAAGCACCTTGAAAACAATGCAGTGATTACTAGAAGCCAGCATGGATTTGTCAAGAACAAATCCTGTCAGACTAATCTGATCTCATTTTTTGATCGGGTAACCTCCCTTGTGGACTGTGGGAATGCTGTGGACATTATATACCTGGACTTCAGCAAAGCTTTCGACAAAGTGCCTCATGATATCCTGATTAGTAAGCTAGCTAAGAGTGGGCTAGATGGAACAACTATCAGGTGGATCCACAATTGGCTACAGAATCGGACTCAAAGAGTGCTTATCAATGGTTCCTTCTCAAACTGGGGAGAGGTAACGAGCGGGGTACCACAGGGCTCGGTCCTGGGCCCAGTGCTCTTCAACATTTTTATTAATGACTTGGATGAGGAGGTACAGGGAATGCTTATCAAATTTGCAGATGACACAAAGTTGGGTGGAACAGCTAATACTCTGGAAGACAGAAACAAAATTCAAAGTGACCTCGATAGGCTGGAGCGCTGGGCCGAAAACAACAGAATGAAATTTAACAGGGATAAATGCCAAGTGCTGCACCTAGGGAGAGGAAACCAAATGCAGAGTTACAGAATGGGGGACACTTGGCTCAACAATACTACAAGTGAGAAGGATCTTGGAATTGTGGTAGATCACAAACTGAATATGAGCCAGCAATGCGACGTGGCTGCAAAGAAGGCAAATGCAATTTTGGGCTGTATTAATAGAAGTATAGCTTCCAAATCGCGGGAAGTGATAATTCCCCTTTACTCGGCACTGGTTAGGCCTCATCTTGAGTACTGTGTCCAGTTCTGGGCACCTCATTTTAACAAGGACATAGACAAACTGGAGAGGGTTCAGAGGAGGGCAACAAGGATGATAAAGGGACTGGAAACAAGGCCCTATGAGGAGAGACTGAAAGAACTGGGCATGTTTAGCCTTCAGAAGAGGAGACTGAGGGGAGATATGATCGCACTCTTCCAGTATTTGAAGGGATGTCACACAGAGGAGGGCAAAGATCTCTTCTCGTTCATCCCAGTTTGCAGGACACGGAATAATGGGCTCAAGTTACAGGAACCTAGATTCCACCTAAACATCAGGAAAAATTTCCTGACTGTCAGAGCAATAAGACAATGGAATCAACTACCTAGGGAGGTGGTGGGCTCTCCCAGTCTGGAGGCATTCAAGGTGCGGCTGGACAGACATCTGTCAGAGATGCTTTGACCTGGATTCCTGCATTGAGCAGGGGGTTGGACTCGATGGCCTTGTAGGCCCCTTCCAACTCTACTTTTCTATGATTCTATGATTCTAAGAATCTGACCTGTGTATTCCGCAGCAGACCGGCTTTTTCTGAGTCACACGGATTCCGCTGTCTTTTTTTTAATAGATCATAGAGCTGGAAAGGGCCTACAAGGCCATTGAGTCCAACCCCTTGCTTGCTCAATGCAGGAAACTAGAGGAGGGGTCTCCCAACTAAGTAATAACCAGGCCTGACCCTGCTTAGCTTGCAGACCGGTTTTTCACCTTTGGGGGGGGACTTGCACTAATTTGCATTAGCACTACTGCCGATTAGCACTGATGCACATTACCACACGTGCACATTAGCACAAGTGCACACTTGTGGTAACGCACATCAGCACTAATGTGCATCAGCACTAATGCAAATTAGTGCAAGTAGAGTGACATTCTGGTTAAAAATAACTGATTCCATCAATGAGCGGACGATGGAATGGAAGATGCCTGACAATCTACGAAGCACAGACGGAATGGACTTAACAAAATCCATAGATCCCTAGTGGGGAGATACTTAAAATGACAGTGAGGCTGGGCTCCTTATAACCTACTCATAATGCTTATATATACCTAAAATGTATTTTTATTGAATGAGGGTAGAGACGATCACTTACCAGTTTTGGGAGGGGGCTCACTTGCTATTTGGCAATGCTGAAACATGTTCTTAATAAGAATAAATTTATTGTAACAATACATCACATTTTTAAATATGTATCCATAAAGAATAATCCTAAAGTGTGATCAATACAGTTTAATAATTGCTTGTACACATAGAAAATCTAGCTACCGCTACACATTTATGCATAGATTAAAATAATAGTAATAATAATATTTTTTACCAGCCAAAACACAGGGCTCCCAAAACAACTCATTTAATTCTCAATGCAGGCTTATTGGCACTGTGTGATATAAACACAGATGCAACAGATTAGGATGAAGGATCCCGAGTAAACTGCATATTGGCATCCTTTATTTGAGATAAAAATTTCTTCTGACAATTAAAAAAACCCCGTATGCATAAATACCCAGAGTTACATGTGCCATTGCACTGGTTTCTAAAATAGTGATCAGTGTATATGGAAAACATTACATTGAAGTATTTGGCAACAACCACAAAGGACTTTAGGTTACAGCACACATGAAATCATTGTGCCTACATAAATATTGTGGCTAAAAGAACACTGGAAGTGACTATCACTGTGATATAGGCAGATTGCTTTTGTCAGAAGTCGCCACACAGAACAATCTGAGGGCCAACTATTTTCATGCACAGCTTACTTGTTAGAGGCACCATTAGGGGGTCCCCAAACCCCATTCATGTTTCTAACTGCATGTGACTATTCCTCAGCACCTATATTTCTGACCAGCTCTCTGATTTTACACACCGCCAGAACTCTTTGTACTGTGGTCCATGTGAGAAGAATAAAACTTTCCTGTATGCTGTTATTTCATAGAGAGTTTATTTCATAGATCATAGAGTTGGAAGGAACCTACAAGGCTATCGAGTCCAACCCCCTACTTAATGCAGGGAACTAGAGGAGGGGTCTCCCATCCAAGTAATAACCAGGCTTGACCCTGCTTAGCTTTCCACACTCTGACAAGCTGAGCCAGCATAAGCCACAGGCCTGTATGCCTGTATGTGTATGCGCATGTGTGTGCTGTGGCTGAGGAAGGATCTGAGCAGCTTCCCAAATTGTTTCTATGTATGGCCCTCCTACATCCTTTAATCAGGGCCTGCCAAAGCCTCAAATCAACTTTGGAAAGGACCTTATTCTATGTCTATGCAGGGGCAGTTGACTATTTAAGCCATCAACAGCTAGGAACCAAGACAAAGGTTCCATTTGACTAATGGTATAGGGTGGCCAGATGCCCTACTTTACAGAGGACAGCCTTCTATTTGAAAGTGTCCTCTGTTTGATAGGCTTTCCATTCTCAACTCTAGTTTAAAGATAAAAAGCCATAAGCACCATAAGGATGGGCCCTGCAGTTGCCCATCAATACTGACTTAGCACCTGGACAGCAGATTGAGCAGGCCTACTCAGTCTCCCCCACTATGGAGAGATGTCCTCTGCTTCTATTTAAATTATAGCAAATATTTCTAAATTTACATGTAGCATATACAAATGTTCCGACAAATTGGTATCCTTTTTGGTGATGCATTTCCTCTTTTCTAGTGATGCATAAGTGGCCACTCTACTAACTTTGGGCCAGTCACTGACTCTCAGCCTAATCTACCTCACAGGGTTGTTGTGAGGATAAAATGGAGAGGAGGAGGATTATGTAAGCCGCCTTGGGTTCCTTGCAGGAAAAAAGGCAGGGTATAAATATAATAAATAAATAAATAAATAAATAAATACGCATGGGGCAGTTCTGTCATTATCCTGACCCTTCTGGATTGTGTTTGGTGGAAGGGGTTCTTTGGGAAATCTTCAGTAACTTTAACAATTGCTAGTAAAAGTTGAGTTTTGAAAAGCCTATCCACTGACTGGTCAAATTATTTTTTAAAAAATGCAGATTAATGAGATTATATTTACACATGTAGATAAAGAATGTAAGGAGGAAAATACCACCTGGTGTATGATCATTATAGCAAACTGGTCTTTTTAGCACTGTAAGGAAGCTCCTTGTCCATATTATTCTACAGAGCAGCAATAATAATATGTTGCAAGATGAAGACTCTGGTGCAATTAATCCTAAGAAAAAGGGACTGGATACAATGCATTTTTCTTCTAATGGTTTTAGTGGGGGTGGCGAACAAAGCCCTTGCAAATGCTGCTTCAGTGTTGCCGCTTTCTGGAAGATGAGAAGCTGTCTTTTGTTCTAGCCTAAGGCTCAGCACAGACCATGTGGCCTATTTCCTCTCCAGCCACGTTTGCAAAGGCTCCAGGGATGGTGGTTGCTTTTCCTGAAAGGAATCGCTTGGCTCTGCTGTGATGAGGTGGAGAAAGGAGGAAATTCAGATGTGTGGCTCAGGAGGCAGCTGCTCTCCTCTGCTGGCTCTGTCTCAGAGTGTCATGTGTCAGGACCCTGAACATATAATGCACTATTGTTCACAACTGGGGGCGGGGACACAGGGCCCCAGAAATGTAAAAGATCACATCACTTGAGCCTACAAAATGGCATGTGTTCATACACACACACACACACACACACACACACACACCGAACCACACACAGTGCCAGCAAATGTTCATGGCAAATGGCTGACTGACATAGCAGGGCATCAGAAAAGACTTAGTTTTCTATGCAAAATATCTAAAAATAATTATCTTGTGCCACTTCCCATAATAAACGTTGGACACTCAGGAGGCTTAAGGGGGGTTGGAAAGCACACTTGTGATCATTATGCTTCCAAGAATTTGTGGTAGGAAGCTTTTCTCTGCAATTTTTCTGTACAGAATAGATCTACTACACAGTCAAATATTTTCTATATGGAAGCTCCTGACTTTCTTTCTGCATCTTATGGTAGCATTCCACAGACCATTTATTCCATAGCAGTCCCATTTAAATAAATGGGAATCTGGAATTCAATATATATGGAATTCAATTAGAAATGCTGCCCGAAACCACTTCAGGAATGACATCGCAGGGAGTAAATACACTATAGGATATATTAAAAGAGATACTTTTGGGGAAAATACTATCATTAGTGGGTTTCCTTATTTAGCACTGGAAATGACAATCAGCTGAATGTACCTGATGAAAGACCTAAGCCCTTGACAGCAATACACAGTTACACAGCCATCATAGTATAGCTGTTAAACCCAACAGACAGATTACAGCTGCTGTAAAATAAAGGTTTTTCATTAACATGAAAAATGACTAGAAGCAATGTCCTATAAAGGAAAAATACCCTAAAATGCAGGAATTCACAGAGCATACATACACAGCAAAGTCATCGTTAGGGGTAGGGGAACAGATATTACCATTAAAATATTCAGCACATGAATGTCTTCGAAACATGGGCTATTGATAAATGCATCTACCTAATTTGTTTGTTTTTTCATCCCTGTAGGAATCAGTTCAGTTGTGAGGGAATCGGTTCAGTTGTGAGGGGATGCTCATTTGTGAGGGAAGATATAAATTAGGCAAGGCTACCTCCTGCTTCTGATGAAATAAGGATGGACGTTATGAGTAATGGTACGTGTTCTTTCTACTTTGCCTGGTGAATGGTGTGTGAGAATAGAAAAGAAAGTCACATGGTTCTGACAATTGCTTTGTTCTTATATACAGTAAATGTTGGGAATGATATGAAACCATTTGTTTTAAGTAATACATGGCTATATGTCAACTTTAAAATTGAGGTTATATAGGCACCCCAAATGTCATCTCTTTATTAACCCTTTGAATACTCAGCTAGGCAAAGAAATGGCTCAATACACGGCTGTCCCAAGACATTTTGCTGCCTGAGACAAAGAACAAGATGGTGCCCCCCCCAATCCACCTGCAAAAGCTGATTGGACTGGCATCTGAATCTTATTTCAACACTGGTAAAGGGACTGCATCCTCCACTTCACCTGAGGGCAGCAGGCTAGCTTAGGGATTGCCTTGGAGACACAGTCCTTCCTCTAGCAGAGGGGAACAGATAAGGGGTTGTCACTGCTGCCCCTCCACACCACCTGGCATCTGCCACCTAAGGTGACCACCCCACTCTGCCTAATGGCAGGGCCAGTCCTGCCCCAGTACTTTGGGCAGTATCCAACAGAGTCATTCTGCAAACTCAAATAGCGCTAGCGGAGCTCTGCCAAATCTTTCCGTTGTACTGGTTGTGCAACCATGTTTGTGCAAACGTAACTTTAATCGTATTCGTCTCTTGCGCATAGTTCAGAACCTGGTTTCTGCTAGCACAATGTCATTTGTGTTATTGGAATGACACAGTTAGATACTGCCCATGGTATACAGAGCAGAAGTACATACATTCTGTTAATTTCAATGTGACTTAGTTATAACTACAGGCAGTCCCCAGGTTACGAATGAGTTCTGTTCTTAAGAATGTCTTTAAGTTGAATTTGTATGTAAGTCAGAACAGCATAGCGTTCTATATGTTAAAATCGGCACTTATGCAAATTGCGTAAATTACACAAATTGCGTAGTATACTACGCTATGTACTCTACATAAACGATGTAGCAGCGGGGAACCCAGAAGTCCGTTCTTAAGTATGGGTTGTCTGTAAGTCAAACGTTCTTAACTTGGGGACTGCCTGTAATTGTATCTAGGTCAGTGGCCCTGTGGGGCATGGCTGACTTGATTTTTCTTTACTGGGAACTCTCCCATGCTTTACAAATGGGACGACTACTGTGCACTGAAGTTATAGAAGCCTGAAGATCTGATGAACCACGGGCTTCATCCAGAGCGACAAATCCATATTAATGTGATGGTGGGATATCGCACACCTGACCTCGGGGTCACAGTTTACAATTCAGGACTGGTCAATATTGATCCCTAATTAGAGTCTTTTTTGTCGTCTCCACACAGAGACCAATTACAGAATAGATGTGGAGACAAACATGTATCCTTTCCCTAGGATAGGGGCTTCCAGTTCCTGAAGCTCAGTGGGGCAAATGTATTCTGTAGCTCATAATTAAATGGTGCCATTCAGGCTGTAGGACTGCTAGATTATTGATTTTAGTAATCATAACAACCACAAAAAATTGATTTTCCCCAGAATAGCTAACGGTCCTTTATTATACTGAGCCACATTTGATGCTTGTACCCGTTAAGACTTTGTCTACTGTAACCCAATGCTCAACTTGGTTGACTTGAAAGTGTAACCCATTGTGTTAAATGGGATTTATTTTCGAGTAAATATGCTTAGGATTGAACTATTAGACCATGTACACACGTACTTGAGATGGAGCGAGTCCCGACTGAACTCAGCTAAGGAAACAGTCAAATGTTGGGAGTGTGTGTGTAATTCTATTAAATTTCCTATAAAATAAGAAACACTACACTACTTGCATACATAAAAGCATCTGCATTCTGATTGGCCATCAGCAATGATTTACCCTGACATTTGTGAATGTAAGCATGGCAAAGCACGTAGAATAGACATTTATACAGCCCCAGACTTCATTAGTTTTTATTAAAGACAGGACTGCTTTTGGCAGCTATTATATTTTCTTAGGAAAAGATTAGCTGTATGTACATAAAGGGCATAGCTGCTGCTGCTTGGCAAAACCATTGTGTGTTAGGAATGAAATACACCAAGGAGGAGTTCTGTGTGTTTCTACTTCCAAAGTTAAACTCTTTGTGGGCTTCAGGTTAAACTCCATCTTTGGATGCTGAATAAAAATGTCACTGCCTGAAATTAATAATCGAATCACCAAAAAAAGAAAACTCATTCAAGGGGCAATCCAATGCATGTTTAGACTGAAAAAAGGCTTACAACTCCCAGCATGGCAGTTGTAGGCCTTTTTTCTTTTTTCTGTTGTAGGCCTTTTTTCTGTATATTTTATACATATTTGATGTATACAAATTAAATTGGGGCCAGCCCTACCATTGGGCAAAGTAAGGCAGGTGCCTCAGGTGGCAGATGCTGAGGGGCATGGAATGGAAAGAGCTCTGTCTGTCATGTGACCTGCTACCCTGCTGCCATCAGGTGCAGCAGAGGACGCTCTCCTGTCACCAGTGTTGACATATTTAACTGTCTGGTCAGCTTCTGTACATGGAATTCAAGGGGGTAAAATTGCCACTTTGTCTTTGCCTCAGGCAGCAAAATGTTTTGGGCCTGCCCCGAGTTAATGACTAATAACTGTTACATGACAGTGGGCTGGTTTATGCTGTGCATGCTCTATATCAGGGATGTTGAACTTCTTTCAGCCTAAGGGCCAAATTCAGTTTTGGAGAAGCATTCCAGTGGCTGGCAGGGCTGAAAATTAAATGGGTGGTCCCAAATACCAAAAAATACCAGCATATTTTAGCTTAGCGCTCTTACTTACCTGGAACTAAGCCTTACAGACAAACTACACGTTCTACTTATCGCGTTGGTATAGTTGAGCCTGCTATTTTTCTTTACTTTTGTGTAAGCATGTGCTGTCCAGATCCAGATTGGGACCATATCACTTCAGGAGAGGAGGGTGTAAGCTTCTCCCCCACCCATTTCCCCCCCTGAAATCCCACCTCCTTGTTGGGGGGTGCATTAAAAAAAAAAGAAGAAAGCCTCCATTGATTCCAATGGAGAATTCCTCCCCCCCTTTTAACCTCCCTCTGTGTGTGAGCGCAGGAGGGATTTCTTTTTTTGGGGGGGGGAATGGGTGGATTGTAAGCATGCAGTTAGGGACCATCTTGTTTTATTGCTTGTATCTACACCACTCTGGCAACAGTTTTGGTGAAGAGTGGGGTAAAACCTGCCTTCGATAAGTGCATAATACATTCAAGGGCTTTCTTCAAATGTTGGGAATGATTGCAAGTAGATTGTGGGTAGAACCTGCCACTGACATTCACCCCACCTTCCACACCCTGCTTATACAACAGCTCAGGATGTCTGCGAATGGCACAGTTGTGTGCAGTTATGTTAAACAGTGGGTACTATTTCATTGTTTTCATATATCAGTCCCATAATTGTAAAAAAAAAGTTATCTCTGCATATGCACATACACCATTTTTAGCAGGGCTCCAATTCACCATATAAGACTCCATGTTCATGCTGCTAGTTTCACTTCCATTAAAGGATTTCCCTCGTGAAAGTGGGTTTAGTGTTAGGCCTTTGTGTGTATCCTTAGGGGTGGGCAGCATAGATTTCATAGATCATAGAGTTGGAAGGAGCCTACAAGGCTATCGAGTCCAACCCCCTGCTCAATGCAGGAAACTAGAGGAGGGGTCTCCCATCCAAGTAATAATCAGGCCTGACCCTGCTTAGCTTTCCACAGATGGATCCAAGGCAGCTCAGCCTGAAGCAGGAGGAGATAGTTTTGTAGCTATTGTCTACTGCATGGTCCAACCTTGATTAGCCCAGTATCAGGAGAGACACTGAATATATTTGCATAAATGAATCTTGGATAATGGAAGCAATTTTCACCCTAATGGCTTTCTGGGATGACTCCGCTCTGGAAAAGAAGCAGTTTGAGATAAATAACATACAGAGACAGTAAATATACAATCAGAATTAAATATTATGTACTGGATCATTGAATTCATTTCCGTTATTTGTTTCCTGTATTGTTCCCTAATTTTCTAGACTTCTTGTCTGGATCTCTAGCTACTAATTATTTATTTAGCACATTCAAATTTAAACACACTCATGAATGCATATATAGTGCTAAATAATATTTCAAAAACACAAATGTCTACTTTAGGATATAGGTTTATTGAAATCACTATTGTAATTAACAATATTACACTGTTTGCTTCTGACAAAGAGAGATCATCTTTATTTTTGTGGTGCTTCCTTGAGGTTTTCGTAATGGAGGTTGCTAATTAGTACTGTTATTTAACTTTAAAAGCAATTACAGGCATGCCAGGGGTGAGGCTTTAAAAGATTTTTTTTTTTAAAAGAAAGCACCACAGGAGCATAGTGATGAATATGCAAATAGTCTCACACACACACCTTTAAATGGGGGGGGGGGACCCACCCACACTCTTGGATCAAATGGTTGTTTGCATACCGGTAATATTTGTCAGTAGGTTGTTACGCTGTTTAAAATCTGAATGGCACTAGTGGCCTCTAGTGGTATGTATGTTTCATAACATGCTCCAGAAATGTCATCCAAAGCCTGGAGGGACAAAAAGAAGCAATTAAAAGCCTTGGCGTTTCTGCATAAATACATCAGTGATCCAAATACTGGACTCAGCTCAGCTTTCCATATGATTTACCAAAGGCAAATTAAAGGTTAATTAAGAAGAATTAATGTGCACTCTGCAGAGGCTTCAAGAAAGCCAAGGAAGCTTTTCCTGAGGACTGAGACATATAACCAGAGGCTACCTGCACAACTCTTGCATAGAGGAAAGGGATGCTGGGCATCTGGGAGACAGGACTGGTGAAGGTGGGGTAGCAGACATTGACTGGGTTCAGACAATGTGATAACCCACACTTAATGGTTGAATGTGGGTTGTTGTTGAACCGTGGGTTGTTGCTAGCGCAAAGGCTGAGGTCCAAAGAAGAACAAGAGAACTTAAGAACGCTTGGTGGAAAAAGAAAGCTGAAGAAATTCAACAACTTGCAGAATCTCATGATGCACGGGGCTTTTTTAAGGCCACAAGGGCCATTTATGGACCAAAAACCTATCATACAAACCCTTTACAATCAAAAGAGGGCACCAAACTCTTAAAAGACAAAGAATCTATTGCACTGCGTTCGAAAGAGCATTATTATGACCTTTTAAATCATAAATCTAAGGTGGATAAAGAGATTTTCTCGCAAATCCCGCAAAAACAAATTAGAGAGGAACTTGCAATACTCCCCACTTTGGATGAAGTAAAAAAAAAAAAGCCATTAATCAAATGAAGAACAACAAAGCTAGTGGACCTGATGGGATTCCTGCTGAAATCTTTAAAGAAGCCCCCCCCCCCCAGAACTTGTACAACATCTTCATAAACTCATTGAAAAAATCTGGATAAGAGAAGAGATCCCAGAAGACTTCAGGGATGCCATAATTATCACCCTCTTTAAGAAGGGTGATAGAACAGACTGTGGAAACTATCGGGGCATTTCTCTCTTAGCTACCGCAGGTAAAATATTTGCTAGGATTCTCGCAAACCGTCTTCTATCTATTTCAGAAGAGATCCTCCCTGAAACTCAATATGGTTTCCGCCCCTCTAGAGGGACAGTAGACATGATTTTTACTGCACGTCAGCTCCAAGAAAAATGCCGGGAGCAAAATCAACTCCTTTATATGGCATTTATCGATTTGGCTAAGGCCTTTGATACTGTAGACCGTACAGCTCTCTGGACTATCCTTATGAAAATTGGATGCCCCAATAAATTTGTGAATATCTTGCGACTTCTCCATGACAACATGATGGCAACGGTTTTGGGCAACAACGGCTCTCATGGTGCTCCATTTAAAGTGGGATCAGGTGTTAAACAGGGATGTGTTATTGCCCCAACATTATTTGCTATTCAAAGGGGGGGCAGCAGGAGGGGAAGCACATGTGGGCAAAAAGCCAGCTAATTCAGGGGGATCAGATGCAATAGAGATGATCAGGGCCCCCATACCTTTATTTCAGCAAGTGCCCATGGGCAGCAGAGTGGTGGGGCGGATCGACTCCCAGATATTTGGGGGTCCAAATGAAAGATTCGGGGTTCCAGCCCTAGTGGGCCTCCCCCAACACCACCTCTGGGGAGAGAACTGCACCATCTTAAGAGTGAAAGTAGATGAATTGTGGTATACCTTACAGCCTGCGAGTTAGGGTTGGATCCAATGCTGCTGTTTTACACTGGTGGAAGCAGTTCTGTCAGTGGAACTGGGCTGTGCGATTCCCCCGCAGTCTCCTGCGAGCCCTTAAAATCTGATCTGTAGGGCTGGGAAACCCTCTAGAACAGATTATAGGGTGTGGAGGGCTGCAGGGTGGTGGGGAGGAGAGAGAAAGTCCCATTGCACTAGAGGACTTCCAATAGCTTGCTGTTGGATTTAACCCTTTGCTTGTATCTCATACTTTTTAAATATATAACATATCTTAACAGATAGATGGTGGAAGTGATACAGAGTATATATCAGTGTGTTGCTATTTTATTCTTGGAAGAAATCACTTGGAAGTAATCTGAGAGAACTCTTGCTGATGTGCCATTTATATAAAGAAGCAAATTGTTCTATCCCAAAATTGGGTTGGAAACATTTATTTTGAATAACCCAGGATCGTGGATTGAGTACTGATCGCCCAGTTCATACATCATGATAAGCCACCATGTATTAATTCATCCACTGGGCTCGAAGACATGCTCTGGCTGCCATTTTGAATATGCAAGGCAGCCGTGTTAGGGGTGTACCACGGCTTGTTGTGTCATGCGAACCCAGGCATCGTAGGTTATCTGAGGGCTAAACAACCCTTGGATTACCCTAGAACAGTGATGGCTAACCTGTTTGAGCCCGAGTGCCCAAACTGCAACACAAAACCAACTTATTTATTTCAAAGTGCCAACACTGCAATTAAACCTGAATACCGAGGTTTTAGTTTTAGAAAAACAACTCGTACAGTTCTCCAAACTAATTAACATCTTTTGTCTTAAAAGAAAAACACAATAACAGAGCTTTCAATGATACAAACAGTTTTTTGTTGGGGGAAAAAATCAATCAATCGTCTTTTCGCGATCTGGTGACCAATGGCTCGAGTGCCCACAGAGAGGTCCCTGCGTGCCAGCT
Organism: Shinisaurus crocodilurus; assembly: GCA_021292165.1. NCBI lineage: Eukaryota > Metazoa > Chordata > Lepidosauria > Squamata > Shinisauridae > Shinisaurus > Shinisaurus crocodilurus. Next base: position 45,597,563 of record CM037876.1, read on the forward strand.
GTGGCACCCGTGCCATAGGTTCACCATCACTGCCATAGAACAATCCATGGGCTTATTATGATGTGCAAACTGGCCCTCTGAGTATATGCAGAGTTCCTTTTCCCCAATGTGAATAAAGTTTTACCTAAGGGACATGAACATGACGCATCATGCAGCATAATCCTATGTATGTTTTCTCAGAAATAAGTCCCATTATGATCAGTGGAATAGACAACCTGGTACCCTGCAGATGTTTTGGACTATGACTTTAATAATCCCTGGCCATTGATCATGCTAGCTGGGGCTGATAGGGGTTGTACTCCAAAACATCTGAAGGGCACCGGTTGCCAACTCCTGAATGGGGTTAACTATAAGCAAGTGTGCATAGGATTGGAGCCTTGCAGTGCAATCCTGTGTGTACTTACTTAGGAGTAAGTCCCACAGTAGCCAAATGCTTACTCCCAGAGGAGTGTGCATAAGATTGTAGCCTTAGTGTTATTGAAGTTCCATGCAGAGAGAATGATATAGCGACACAACTGTTTTAAACATTCTTCAGCAATTAAAGCTCTGAGAACTATATCATTATAGTTCTCCAAAGTGCAGCTTGCAGTTTAAACTGGCAGGTGACTAACTTCTGTCAGGAAGCAATGTAAGTGGAAGTCTTTTTGACACTTTCTGTGTAAGTATATAATTGCAGTAATAAAAATGTTTTAAGCCGGGTTGCCACTGTAATTGGTTGTGCCCTTGGTGTGGGATCACCAAGTTGGTGAGCGTTAATGAATGGAAACTTTTTAGGAGGTAGAAGGAGTTGTTGGAATCCATATTTGTACCCATTATTTTTGTGCAATTCATCTTTAAAATCATGGTAGCAGAATGCCCTGTAGAGCATTTAGAAAACCCAGTGCTCAGTCAGTACTTGTAGAAAGGATTAAGAAAAAGTACAGGAAAAAGGTTTAACTAATATGATCACACACACACCCCTATTTTAAGTGAATTACAAATTGTCTCAACATTTATTTCTTTATTTTGGTTTTGATGGAGGTCAGTTTATTGCAAAAACAAACACGCAAAACAAAAAAGAAGAGTTTTACAAGAGTAATAATAAACAAATTTATTTTAACAGTATACAATCTGATATAATTCTTTTCAAACTTTGTAAAAACATTAATCACTTCTAACCAAAAAACAAAACAAGTATTTTTTATTTTACAAATGGCTTCAACATTTACATTTGGGCATAAAACATGAATAACAAGAGGCCCCATAAAGGGAACAAAACCAGTGGTTATGCAGGAGATATTCACTGGAATCTTGGTCCTTGCCTCTTTGATATAGGGTGTGTGTCTAAGGAGTGTGTGTGTGTGTGTGTGTGTGTGAGAGAGAGAGAGAGAGAGAGAGAGAGAGAGAGAGGGTGGTGGTGGCTCAACCTACTTTTGCTTTGGTCCTGATCAGAGCTTTCCCGTTAGCCACATCACTGAGAGAGGGAAAAGGACTTATCCTCAATCAGGAGCCTGGTTACTCCTGCGTCAGTGGGGCACCTCATCCATTGCAGTGTTTATTCTGAACGTCATAGGAGCTATCCATGGTGCTCCATGGTGGTGAACCTATTTTGGGGATGGAACACAGTACCATGGATAGCTCCTCTAAAGCTCATAATAAAAACTCCACTGGATAATCCCACTGACATAGACGTCACCCACCCGCCAGCCTCCCTTGCTGCAATCTGCTGCAGATGAGAGATAAGCCCTCTGCTTCCCCTCCATGCTGGGATTTGGGAAGGGGTGGAGCCTGGGGAAGAAGCTTGGCAGGCTGGATGGAGAACCCCCATGGGCTGCATTTGGCTCAAGCACCAGAGGTCCTCCATGCCTGCTCTGGAGGGCATATGCATACTAAATAGCCTAGGGAAGGGGGAGGGAACCTGGTGCCCTCCAGCTGTTTTGGACTACCATATGCCCCAGCTAGCATGGCCAATAGCCAGGGATTGGGGGAATTGTAGTCCAAAACATCTGGAGGGTAGCAGATGTGGAGGCCATTCCACTGCTCACTCACTGCAGCAGGAATTCAGCAGCCATGGACCTTACAAGTGGGCTTGGCACCACCTCCTCTGGCAAGGACTGTCCCTCTACCCCATTCTTCTTATGGCAGTGGCAGCCATAGATCATGCAATGCCCCCTCCACTTCAGTCTGTAGCAAGAGCCTTTCCCATAATTTCTCACATCAATGTGGCTGTTTGCTAGTTCTATTTCAATCGGGACACTCTTACTTCTTACAGATGTCCTAAGCTTCTTTCTCCATTTCCATTGCTGTTTTCTGGTTAATGTACTTGGAACTGCCTTACTGTATTTATTTGTAACATTTATATATCCCTCCTTTGCTTCAAGAGCCCAAGGCAGCATACATAATCCTCCTCCTCTCCATTTTATCCTCACAACAACCCTCTGAGGTAGGTTACACTGAGAGTCAGTGACTGGCCCTGACCAAGTGAGCTTCATGGCCTGAGCTCTTGAGTCCCAGTCCAACACTTTAACCAATACACCACACAGGCTCTTAAAGTCAGGATTTTTTTTTGTAATGTAAAGTTATTTTGATAGCCTTTCTACAACTATACTTTTTGGATGCCATGGATGATATCTTCTATCCATAATAAGCAATACAAAGTTTAACTTTTTCCTTAAAACAGATTGTATGCATAGTTAATGATCTGCAGATAATATATTAGCAATTGATTTGTATGGCCTAATGCATTAAATTATAAACTTAAAAAACAACCATGATGTATGGCAGCAGTTATTAAGTGTTCCCATAGTAATAGCCACAGCAATAATCTGTCTAAGTCAATTCTACCACCTGGTGGACTTCCAGAAAATGGCAATTTCAGAATTACATTTACTTATTTTGCAAAGTACTTGACTTGTACAGTATATACTGCTTAAAACCACACTTGAAAGAAAGAAAGCTCTTCTTCTTTCTAGGGATGGGGGAGAAATTACCTAATTTTCCACTTTTGAACCACTATGTGAACTGAAACTCAGTTACCCTTCAAAATGTGCACTTCTCTGAATTTTGTAATGGAGTTCTCCAATTTAAAAAAATGCATACAAAACTGCATATATTAGGGAAAGTAACATTCAAAATAAAAGTATATTAGGAAAACTGCTTGCAACAATTGTGTATATTAGGCAAAAAAAATGCATATGAAAGTACATGAATTAGGAGAATGTGCACAAAAAATTCTCATGAATTTTCATGCAAACTTAAAAAAAAAAAACCCTCAAAGTTAGGGATGAACCAAACTGAAGACTGGAAAAATGAGAAATTGAAATTAACAGGTCATTCCATCCCTACGTGATATATCTCCACTGGAAAAAGTACTAACCATGTAATTAATGAACAAACCTACATGTTTTTCAGAAATTAGTAGTTACTGTAGGAACATCTGTGCAAGAAACAGAGTGTATTTGTGCTAGATAGCAGGGCAGCCAAAGTTTAAGATCATTCAAGCTACAGACCACAACTTTCAAATGTCCGAGAGTCACAAGACATGCACAGCCTTTATACAAATATTAAATATTATTTTTATATTAATAATATAAAATAATATCATAATAAACTGGCTCTAGTTGTTGTGTGTCAGCTTCTCTAGTGATTGCCAAAAGTTGTGTTTGTTGGTTGCTTATGCATGCATTTAATGTAGTTAACTTATTTTTCCTTAATTCTTTCTGATCCAGGAAAATATTCAGATTAAAAGGTTTTGTGATTGGTTTCATACTGGTGTTTCAAGTTGCTTGCTTTGTAGTGAGTCAGTGAAGCATTGTAGATAAGGTAGTTCGCTTTAACAGTGAATGCAAAATCTTCCTCCCATTCTTCTGGCCTCCTCCTCGCATTTTTGTGACTTGATGATCCACCCCAAACTTGGCACGCATACTCTCCATCACCCAAGGACAAAGACTGGTGGGTTCAAATCTCCGAAAACCCTCGCTGCGCCTGTACGGCCCAAAATAGATGAGAGCCAATGGCGTCACTTGGAATGTTCGGAAGGGCCATTCAGGAGCGGTTATGCAAATCGCTCCAACGACATCTAGAATGTTCGTATGAACTGCAACAGGGGCCAATCAGGAGTGGATATGCAAATCTCTCCTGCATCAAAACAGAATGTTCATATGAACCACAGCCGGGGTGTAGCTGGGATTTCATTGTTGGGTAGTCCTGGGGGGGGGGAGCTGGGATTACATTGTTGGGTAGTCCTGGGGGGGGGAGCTGGGATTACATTGTTGGGTAGTCCCGAGGGGGAGGGGCAAGCAGGGATTTCATTTTTGTGTAGTCCCATGGGAGGGCAAGCTGGGATTACATTGTTGGGTAGTCCCGGAGGGGGGGGAGAGCAAGGATTTCATTGCTGTGTAGTCCCGGGGGGGGGGAGAGCAGGGATTTCATTGTGTAGTCCTGGGGGGAGCAGGGATTTAATTGTGTGGTCCCAGGGGGGCAGGGATTTAATTGTTGTGTAGTCCTGGGGGGGAGCAGGGATTTAATTGTGTAGTCCCGGGGGGGACAGATTTGATTGTGTAGTCCCAGGGGGGAGCTGGGATTTCATTGTTGTGTAGTCCTGGGGGGGGAGCTGGGATTTCATTGTGTAGTCCAGGGGGGGGGAGCAGAGATTTCATTGTGCAGTCCTGGGGGAGGAACAGGGATTTCACTGTGTACTCCTGGGAGATCTGGGAGTTCATTGTGTAGTCCCGGGGGCCCAGGGATTTCATTGTGTAGCCCAGGGAGGGAAGCAGGTATTTCATTGTGTAGTCCTGGGGTGGGAGGAGCAGGAATTTCATTGTGTAGTTCCAGGGGAGCAGGTAGTCTCGGGGAAGCTGGGATTTCATTGTGCAGTCCCAGGGGAGCTGGAAGTCCCGGGGGAGCTAGGATTCCATTATGTAGTCCCGGGGGACCTTTCCTATGGAGCGATTCAAAACAGCGGTCAGCGACCTTACGGAATTTCGAACAAATAGTGCCTAAAGGAAAATGATGACCCATGCAAACTTGGCACGGTCACTCTTCATCACGCGAGCAAAGCCGCGGGCAACAGCTAGTACACAATATACAGGTCTGTGGCTTACGCTGGCTCAGCTTGTCTGAGTGTGGAAAGCTAAGCAGGATCAACCCTGGTTATTACTTGGATGAGAGATCCCTCCTCTAGTTTCCTGCATTGAGCAGGGGGTTGGACTCGATAGCCTTGTAGGCTCCTTCCAACTCTATGAACTATGAAACTATGAGACCCAGTCTTTTAAGAGCAAAGTCCCCAGCCTGGCTGGACAAATCTGTTAGTTTCAGTTTCTCCCACATTCAATGTTATTTTTATTTGAAGTTTTTTCTGTCTCGAATATTAAGAAATGTGCAAATTTTGGCAAATTCCGATCAAAAATGAACTGAAATTCTCACCCATCCTTACTTCTGCATGCTAGATGCTTCCCTTTGCCTTCAGTACACCTGCAGCCTACAGAGGGCAGAGAGTGCCTACACTTTTGGTGTCTCGGGGAGGATGCTGGCAGCCACACTGGACACCTTCGTTGGCTCAAGAGCCACAGTTGTTGAACTGTCAAAGAACCACATATGTCTGTCTACCAATCAACAGTTTGGTCACTGCCACCAGAAATATTTCAATACCTTTCGTGAAAGAGATTCTAAGCATAGGATTGTGATAAAAATGTACATGTTACCTCTTAGAGTGGAACTGTTTCAAGGTGCCTAAAATTACCAGGCAATTTGATGTATTTATTTGCGTACTTCTTCTCATTTGTCTCAATCTATGGCCTTCTACTTTCCTTGATCTACTTTCTTCTCAGGCACCTTTCCCTCCTGGCCATGTGCCCTCTTTTACAGAGGACAGTTCTCCATTCAAAAGGTTGCCAATCCTAAATTTAAGGGGCTGTCCTGTCCAAGGCTTATGCTGGCTCAGCCTGTCTGAGTGTGGAAAGCTAAGCAGGGTCAGGCCTGGTTATTACTTGGATGGGAGACCTCTCCTCTAGTTTCCTGCATTGAGCAGGGGGTTGGACTCGATGGCCTTGTAGGCCCCTTCCAACTCTATGATCTATGAAATCTATGAAGTCCAGTTTAAAGATAAAAAAACGTAAGAAAGGAAAGTTGGTCATTGAAGTTGCCCATCAGCAGCACCTGGACAGCAGACTGAACAGGCACTCAAGTCACTATGTTCCCCATTATGGTGAGATATACTCTATTTATATTATAATAATTATTTCTAAATGTGCATTTATACATATACAGTAAATTAGCATATTAATATTTTATGTAAATCATTTGTCCTTTTCTTTTGCTGATGCGTTTCCTCTTTTATGGCAATACGTAAGTGGCCACTTTACCTAGGCCCATTTCTTCCACTCTGCCATCCCTGTGATACAGGGCGTGGTGTTGGATAGTGGCTTACATGAGGACAATAGTTTAGATGACTTCTAAAAGTTTAGACATTCATAGCAGATACGTTTCTCAACAGCTATTAGTTGAATGGAAACCTGTTACATTCAGAGACCTTATACCTCTAAATTAGAGCCGGCAGAGGACAATTTGCTGCCTGAGGCAAAGGACAAGATTGCACCCCCACCTCCATTCCACGTACAGAAGCTGACTGGACTGGCAGTTCAATATTACAGGTGATGGGATAGTGTCCTTCCCTACACCTGAGGGCAACAGGCCAGTTCAGGGAATCAGGACAGGTTGTGTCGTGTGGCACACACAGCTGTCCTCCAACAGAAGGGAATGGCCAGGTGCTCAGAAGAAACAGCCAGAGAACTTTTTTTCCTGCCACCCCCAACCCGGCACCTGCCACCTGAGGTGGTTGCCTCACTCTGTCTAAAGGTAAGGCTGGCCCTACTCTGAATACCGGATCCTTGGACATACAGTTGCGGGAGGACTATTATCATAAAGGCTGGCCTCAGTTGGAACCTCATTTTGATCCAACAAGGTTCTTTACATGTTTCTCTGCCCACCCTACTCCTCTGAGCATCTCAGTCAATGGCAGCTGGATAATCTTAAAATCAGAGATTGCTGCTAAGCAAATGTGGAAAGGACTGGATGTTGGTAAAGCAAATCCCGGTTTGCATTCCCCGGTCCTGCAGAACACTAAATAAATGCCATACCTTGAAGTAATAGTAGTGGTTGCTGTATTTAAGTTAATAATTTAATATATTAGGTAATACAAAATCAATTGCTCTGGCCTTATGCAGAGAGGGGGAAACAGTGGCTTTGCCTCCACTTCTTAGGTGAAGGTGTGGACACTCTTGGGCTACTGCGTTTCATGCCAGGCAGCCAATCAGGGGATACCTGCACTATTGAAGGCAGGCATCTTACCTTCAACATCTTCTTTTGGCATTGCTCTTTATGTCAGGGCAGGAGTAGCTTGTGTTCTTAAGGTGCAAAGTAGGAATTGTTTGATTTCCTTACAGAACTGACTGATGGCTGGGGATCTTTTCTGTCTACTCTGCACTGTCAGCTAGTTTGGATTGAATTGTTTGGCATTGATTGCACAATGGACCAGTTCAGTGCAGGTGGGAAGGAAAATAGACAGACATATAGGAACTATTGTGAGCATCCTGGGGCATTGGAAGGGTGAATGGAGGCTTACCTGGATGAACCCTTTATCCCTTTCCAGCTTGAGGGGATCCTTGGGACCCTGACTGACTCATTGACCCAAATGCTGATTGGCTCACAGTTGTATAAAATTATGCATGGTGTGGATAGGGAGAGGTTTTTCTCCCTCTCTCATAATATTTGAACCTCCTGGGATCATCCAATGAAGCTGAATGGTGGCAAATTCAGGACAGACAAAAGGAAGTGCATCTTCATACAACAAAGTGCACATAGTTAAACTATGAAATTCACTTCCACACACTATGATAATGGCCACCAACTTGAATGGCTTTAAGAATGGATTAGATAACTTCATAGGGGAGAAGCCTATCAATGTCCACTAGTTATTACGGCTACATATTACCTCCAGTATTGGAGGCAGTTTGCCTCTCCATACTAGTTGCTGGGGAACACAAGCAGGGGGGTGCTAGTAGGAAGAGAAGGCTGGACTAGAAAGGCCTTCGGGCTCTTCTTTGGGCTCCAGTAGGGCTCTTCGTATTTCTCATGTTCACATCTGGTGCCTGGGTTTTCATTCTGGGGGTGAAGGAACAAGGCAACAAGCAAGTTGTGCCTCACAATCTTTTCAAGGTGAAAACCTCGACAGAATCATCAGTCAACCTGATTTGAGTAAAAATTCCATTCTCTGTCATATATGATAACTAGTCAAGTTAGCAGGAAGTAGAATGCAGGTCATGGAGCAGTTATTCTCCAAGGGGATGCTATAATCATAAGACACTCAGCTTCTTCTTTTAAAGAATGACATTTTTGCCCTTATGTTTACGTCAATACGCTTTGAAGCATAAAAAAGTACTATCTTGAAAGGCTCATTGGTCAGGCCTTTTGTAACTCCAATAGGCTACCTAGCTTGTCCAATACTAATGACTTGGTACTGTATGCTTATGCTAGGTGGGGTTAAAAAATCCAGTTGCCACTGGCAATTAAAAAAAATGGTCCTGGTGACTAGGTTACTGAAGGGAGCAGGAAAGAGGTTCATATATGAAGCTGCCTTATACAAGCTGAACATTGGTCCACCCATCCTGGTACTGTTTACTTCTACTGACAGCTGTTCTTTGGGGTCTGGTGTTGAGGTCCTTCCTAGCCATGCTGCCTGAGACCTGTTAAATGGAGATGCCTGGAAGTGAATCATAGAGTTGGAAGGGGCCATTTAGGCCATGGAGTCCAACCCCTTGCTCTGTCCAGGAATCCAATTTAAAGCATCCCTGACAGAAGGCTGTCCAGTCTTTGCTTGAATACATCCAGCGATAGACAGCCCACCTCCTCTCTAGGCAGTTGGTTCTAACTGCTGAATGTTAGGAAGTTTTTCCTGATGTTCATCCAAAATCTGCCTTCCTGTAACTTAAGTCTGTTATTTTGTGTCCTACTGTCTTGGATGATAAGAGCACAGCTTGTGGACTTCTGTGTGACAACCCTTTAAGTACTTGGAAAGTGCTATCATATTCCCGCTTAGTCTTTTCTTCTCGAAGCTAAACATACCCAGTTCTTTCAACCTTTCCTTGTAAGACTTCGTTTCTAGTCCCCTGATCATCTTTGTTGCCCTTCTATAAACTCATTCAAATCTATCTGAATCCCCCTTAAAGTGTGGTGTCTAGAAATAGACACAGTATTCAAGGTGAGGTCTGAGCAGCACAGAGTAGAGTGGAACGATTACTTCTTGTGATTTAGAAACTGTACTTCTATCAATGCAATCTAATATTGCATTTGCCTTTTGTGCAGCCACATCACACTGCTGACTCATATTGACCTTGTGATCAACTACAACTCCAAGATCCTTTTTACACATATCATTGTCAAGCCAGGTATCCCCCATCTTATACCTGTGCATTTAATTTCTCTTTCCTAAATGAAGAACTTTGCACTTGTCTCGTTAAATGTCATTCTTTTATTTTTCTGCCCAGTTTTCTGACCTATCAAGATCATTTTGAATGTTGTTCCTGACTGTTTTCTAAAGTATTAGCTATCCCACCCAATTGTGTCATCTACAAATTTCATAAGCATTCCCCCCTCCTCTTCCTCTAAGTCATTAATAAATGTGCCTGCAGCACCGTACTTGATACCTTTCTTCAGTTTGATTAGGAACCATTGACAAGCACTCTTTGAGTACGGTTCTCCAGCCAGCTGTGAATCCACCTAGTAGTAGTGCCATCCAACCCACACTTCACTAGCTTGCTAATCAGAAAGAATATCATGGGGCACTTTGTCATATGCCTTGCTGAAGTCAATATATATTCACAGCATTTCCATGACCTACTAAGGAAGTTATCTGATTGAAAAATGAAATAAGATCCAGAACTTGTTCTTGACATATCCATGCTGGCTTCCAGTGATCACTGCATTATTGTCAAGGTGCATACAGATTGGGTACTTTATAATCTGCTCTAGAATCTTTGTAGTTATTGATGTCAGATTGACTAGTATATAATTACCCAAATCTTCCTTAAGGATTTAAGGAAGATTTGTTGTCCCTATTTAAGGATAGGGACAACATTTGCCTTCCTCCAGTCCTCCACCGATTCTCCAGGATTTCTCAGGTTCTGAGAGTCCATCCATTAGCTCCTTCAACACCCTAGGATGCAATTCATCTGGACCTGGGGACTTGAACTCATTTATGGTGCTTAGGTATTCTCTGACCACCTCTCTGCCTATCTCAAGCTGCACTCTTACCCCTTCAGCTCATTTGTCACATATGCCAAATGGAACAATCTTCTTTTGGGAGAAGACTGAGCTAAAATAGAGTTGAGCAGTTCTGCCATTTGTCACTTCTGACAATTTTGCCATCTTCGCTGAGCAGCTGGTCTACCATTATGCTTCTTGTCCTCCTTTTACTTTGAAGATATCTGAAGAAGCCCTTTTGGGGGTTTTTTAGCATCACTCACCAACTTCAGCTCATTCTGAGCTTTACTAGGGATGTGTGAGTTCTTTGGGGGGGTGGAAATCCGGCGAACTGGCTGGGCTCGGCCCCCCGAACTCCATCCTGCTTACCTCCTTCCCTGGCTTGACTCGCATTCTTCCGAGACAAGCCGGGGAAGTGACTTCCAGGTTCCCGATGGTCCACTTGGCCACAATTTGCATAACTTGTGCAAATTGCAGCTGCTTTTAACATATATTACAGCATTTGCTATGTAAAAAGCGGCCCGCCAGGAACCTGGAAGTCTGCCAAGCGGCTCAGTCTGGCTTAGTGGGCGCAGCGGCAGCATCCGCCAAGCCGGTGGCAGGTCAGGTCACCATGGGATCGCCCACCACTAGCTTTAGCCTTCCTGACACCATCTCTGCAATTCCAGGCTGTCCGATTATACACTTTCTTAATGATCTGCCCCTCCTTCCACCTCCTATCTGTGTGTTTTTCCCCAGATTATTGCTGAGCTTTTTGGGTAGTCACATTGACTTCTTCCATTGTCTCTCCCCCCCCCCAATTGGAATTGTTTGATTGAGCCTTTAGTATCTCCTTTTTTAGGAACTCCCATTCCTCTTCCTGTTAGGTTTTCCTGCCATGGAATCCTACTCAGGACTGGTGCAAGGCAGTTTGGTGCCCTAGGCAAGATCAGATATTTAGCGCCCCCCCTTCCCACTTGAGAGCGCTGTATTTCCCCCCCAAGGGATTTCTGGTGCCCCCTTTAGCCCTGCGCCCTAGGCAGCTGCCTAGTTGGCCTAATGGTAGCACCGGCCCTGAGCCTTATAATTGCTTTCAGTTTATTAAAATCACCTTTCCTTAAGTCCAAGATACACGTTTGACTACACTCGACTTTAGTTTTCCTTAAAATCAAGAACTTGACCATTACATGGTCACTTTCCTCCAAACTTCCTGCTACTTTCACCTCTCACTCTTCCCTATTGGTCATAATAAATAATCAAGTCAAGGATGGCTGATCCTCTTGTTCCTTCCTCCACTCTCTGAAGGAGAAAGTTGTCAGCATGGCAAGTCAGGAATTCCCTGTAGAGACCATGCTTGGCAGAGTTTGTCCTCCAACAGATATCAGGATAATTAATGTCCCCCACTACTATTACTTGATGTTTCCCTTACATATCTGCAATTTGCTTTTGGAAAGCATCATCCACATCTTCTCTTTGGTCAGATGGTCAGTAGTAGACTCCAACCACAGTATAGTTTTTATTCCTTTCTCTGGTTATTTTATTTTATTTTTTAAATTTGTTTATTTGAATTTCAACATACACAGAAACAACCGAACAACAAACAAAACATCCAATCTATTACAGAAACTGCATTAGACCAGAACAAAGCAACCCCCCCCCCCAAATCAAAACCCTAAAGGAACAGATCTGGCTGGGCGCCTTTTCTGGCGTCTTTTCTGTCCATAAAGTAGTCCTCTTTGTAATAGGTGGGTACCTGTGAGCTTATTGCATCCAAATGCGCTGGAAGGCTTGAGGTATTCCTGTTGTAGATGTTCTGTATGAGAATTGGACAAAAGGCCACCATTCTGCTTCAAAAGAGTTTGTTTTCTTCCCCCCCCTGCAGTTCTTAATTTTTGAGTTAATTTTTCAATTAGTGCAATTTCCCATACCACATTGTACCAGTGATTGATAGTCAACCCTTTGGCATCTTTCCATCTTCTTGCTATTAATAGTTTAGCCGCTTGTAATAAAAATCTTATTAGGTTCTTGTATAATAAATTTTTGTTATCCCTTTGAAAGATGTTTAATATTGCTAATTCTGGGGTTTTATTTATTTCTGTCCCTATAATTTTAGATATTTCTTTGAATCTCTGGTTATTTTAACCCAGATGCTTTCAACAGGGCCACCATGTTCATTCTCTTGAACTTCTTTACAGGTGTGTATATTTCTAACATATAGTGCAACTCCTCCCCCCTTTCTATGGCTTCTGTTCTTTTTGAACAAGTTATAGCCTTCAAATGCTAAATTCCACTTGCGGGAATCATCTGGCCAAGTCTCATTTTTACCTATTAAGTCATATTTACCTTATTGAATCAAGGGTTCAAGCTCATCCTGTTTACTTCCCATACTCTGAGCATAAAGGCATCAAAAGCCATGAACTTTATATTCCAGTGACCTCCCTGAATTTTAAAAAGAGGTTTAACAAGCTCCACTACAGCTGCTCTCCCAGTTTCTGCTACAGTACATGAGCCCTTCTGTGTAGTCCTTACCTCTGAGCCTTTGTCTCCATCTCCCACAGGATTCAGTTTCAAGTTCTCCTGATCAAACTCACCCTTCTTCAGGCAAACACATTCTTCCCAGTCTTCATGAGGTGCAGTCCATCTCACGTCAGCAGCCCTTCATCCGAAAAGCATGAACCATGGTCCCAGAAGCCAAATATCTCCCAGTGACACCATCTTTGTAGCCAGAAGTTTACCTGCAGAATTCTTCTTTCCCTTTCCAGTGGAACAGAAGGATGGGTGCAAATACCACTTGACCCCAAAGGTTTTGAGGTTCCTTCCTAGAGTGTCATAGTTTGACAGGATGTGGTCATAGCTATGCTTGGCAATATCATTCATTCCCACATGGATAAGCAGGAGGGGATAACTATCAGGGGACTTGATGAGTGCTGGCAGCCACTCTGTCACATCTGCAATCCATGCTCCTGAAGACATCTTTCTCGAGCCAATGGGTCTGGCCAGCAGACATCCCTTTCTATTCCTCACAGTACAGAGTCACCAAGCACGAACACCGTTCTCCTCCCCTTGCTGCAGGGAGCAGTTCCATCCTCTCTGTTCTGTAGGTCTCCAGCATCTTGCTTCCTGTCCTACGAGGTCTGCTGAAGCTGGGACTTCAGCAGATCTCGCAAAGCACATGTGCCACTCTAGCACTGCGCTATAGGTCTTCTCCTACACCACCTTGCCCTTGTTTAGTTCAGCACTAGTACTGGTGATATTCAAACTGGCAAGCAGCATCACAGACCAACCAAGCACCAAGCTGGGCGGACGTTTCTCTGCCTCCAAGTGTGCTGCTGTGGGGCCTACTATTACTTCCTTTAGCCCCAACTTCCTTAATTTGAACCAGGGCTTACTTGGATGCAGCTGCAGATTTTCTTTCTGTGCTAGGACTCAACTCCTGAGTCCTAGCACACTGACAGCTAGTGTGGCATAGTGGTGAGAGTGTTGGACTGGGACTCGGGAGATCCGGGTTCTAGTCCCCGCTCGGCCATGAAACTCACTGGGTGACTTTGGGCCAGTCATTGACTCTCAACCTAACCTACCTCACAGGGTTGTTGTGAGGCTAAAATGGAGAGGAGGATTATGTAAGCTGCCTTGGATTCCTTGCAGGAAAAAAGGCGGGGTATAAATAAATAAATCTCTAGAAAATACCAAGTAAAAGTAATAATAAGAGTGGCTATGAGCAAATGCAGATGAAGGCCAGGGCAGGAAGGAGATTAGAACAAAACACTGAGCGAAGGCTCCAATGGTACCAGTGTGCTAGAACTGTTGACGTTGCGCTAGCGGAAACCAATGCTTGTACATCAATAGCACTAGCTAGCGTGACAGCAGGTTTCCTGGGAAACCTGTTGCCCTAGCAAGCACAGTTGATGCTGTGCAAGTGTTGTTTTCACCGGTGCAACCTAAGTCATGCTAATGTGCAGGCACCATTGGAGCCTTCCCTGAGAACACTGATCAACATATGTAGCCGGATGATGTGGGAATGGTGTGACAGAATGGCCTGTATAATTTCATACTGCAGGTGGGGAGTGCCACTTTGACTGCTCCTCCATGTGAAAAGCTGCCTGTAGAAAATAAAATGTAGCACATCCAGGAGAAAAGTTCTAGTCCAGCCCTTTTTTCTCCTGTACTGCTTTAATGTCTGGGGATGGCAGTGGGATTTTTTTTAATGTGGGAAAGCAAAATGTGATCACCCACCTGCAGCTGAAAGAGGTGGTGCAGCCCATCCTAACACCTCAGCGTCTGCCATCTCATTCTGCTATATCCTTTATTACACTGGCACATGAAGGCATTGTTCCTCGCTCCAGGAAAAAGTGGCTGGCCCTTAACGTTTGCAAAAAATATGTGTAACCCTAGTTACTGCAAACAGCATATCATTGCGTATTATATCCAAATATGCAAATTAGACCCAGCCCTTTGAGTTCTGTTTCTATTGCCCAACCCAACTTTTTCCTTGGTGCACAAAATGGTAGAAGGGGCATGGAGGTAATTTAGCAACCTGGGAGTGGACCTGATATCTAGCTCTTTTGCATTTTCTTAAAGAACTGGTAGAGATCTCTCATGACGTGTAAAAAATGACATTGTCATCTGAATTTTTTTTAAAGATAAATTTGAACTAACAGCATTTATGATATGCAGCAGAATCATATGCATGATTACTCCGCACTGGGTTCAATTAGGGCTTACTCCAAGTTTGTATGGGATTGCAGCCTTAAACAGCCTTTTCCATATGTACATGACCTGTACTCACAAGTTATATTCTTTCATCTCTCTCCCGCCTCAAAAGGTTTTGTCTTGCTTACAAGAGACAGTGACAGTAAAGAGTGCTGTTTATTTGTTTAAGCAAATTACAACCAAGAATAGCAAAGGAATCAATAGTAGCCAGACAGCAGGATAGAACTAAATGTGATAATCAAATGCACATCAAAGTCTTTGCCATCAGAATTTATCTCTCTCGGATTCTGAAAGATTCTAATCTGTAAAGACTATCACTGAATATCTGCTGCTCTCCCATATTTATGCCAGATGCCAAATTGCTCATATAAAAGAAAAGGAGACTTGCAAGAATTAATGACCTGTGATATCTCTTTGTTTTAGAGAGCAAAGTCAGTCATCCAGAAATCAGCCCAAGCATCTCTTAAGTAATGAAGGCCAGCCAAGGCTTCCAGTTATGTTTATATTTGATCTCCCTCTTTCATTGCAGCCTTGGGAAAACACCACAACAGGGCGGGAAGGGGGGAACTCTGGCACCTCATGCCAAACAGGAAGCTGAGGATGTTTGGACTTTGCTTTGTTAATATTTTGCCTCTGCTGCTCTTTACGGATGTTCTATCCTTTCTCCTTCACACGAAGAATGTTGGATCCTGTTGCTTAAAAGGAAAGGAAAAATGAGGTTATTGGTTCTATGTCCCCTCCCTCCTCCAGTATCAGAGGCAGTTCCAGTATCAGAACTCCAGTGCTGGGGAACATGGGCAGGAAGGTGCTGTTGCACTCATGTCCTGCTTGTGGGATCCCGTGAGCAGCCAGTTGGCCACCGTGTGACCAGAATGCTGGACTAGATGGACCCTTGGTCTGACCCAGCATGCCTCTTATTATGTTCTTATGTCCTCCTCCTCCTCTTTCTTTTAGCAACAGGGTGTTTGGTTTGGGGAGCTTTCACAGGGTTGTTGTGAGGATAACATGGAGAGGAGGAGGAGGATTATGTAAGCCGCCTTGGGTTCCTTGCAGGAAAAAAGGCGGGGTATAAATATAATTAATAAATAAATAAATAAATAAATTCACAAAATGATGCTAAGATGAGGCGTTGCTCCATCTCCTAGAATTCACATGAGATTGTAACATGGAATGCAGTCTGGGTCAATGCAGCTTTTAAACTAAGTGAACAGTCATTGCAATATATTCTTAAACAGCAAGGAGTTGGATCCAGACTTAGTCATACTTAGAGTAGACCCATTGAAATGAATACATTTACTCTAAGTATGAGTAAGTCTGGATCCAGCCTAAGGAGTTGTCTGGCATCATAAAGACTAATGTATTTTGGTATGGAACAAATCTGATGAAGGAAAAATCTGATTAAGGAAATAATGTTTTTTGACATCAATTTATATACAGTCATGCCTTGGATTGAGAGCATAATTCATTCTGGAAACGTGCTTGTAATCCAAAACACTCTTATATCAAAACGAATTCCCCCCAAAAAAATTTGTACAGAGATTTTTAATTTAAGCCGTACTACAGTACTTGTATTGCAAGACATCGCTTGTATATCAAGTCAAAAAAGATTAAATAAATATTTAAAAATTTGCTTGTCTTGCAAAACACTCTCAAACCAAGTTACTTGCAATCCAAGGTATTACTGTATTTATGTCTTTTGGTATTATATATAGAATTGTATACATAATTTAGTAATATATTATATATATACATTTTCTAATGAGCACTGAAAATTCTAAAATTAAAATTAAAGAAAGGATTGAGCTGCATGGCTGCCTTGGAGCAAATCCCATTAAATTCATTGAGACTTATTTCTAAGTAAACATGCATAGAATTAGGGCAAGCTGCTTTATTAACAATGGAAGGAGTTTTCCCATCATTGTCACATTTACATCTTGTTCATTCAATTATGTATCAAGTGGGGCCAATCCAGCCAGGCAGCAGGGTGAAGCAACCTGCTGCAGATGGCACCAAGGTGGGAGTGGGGGGAATAGATGAAAGAAGGAATTGGCATCCAAATGGGTACTTTTTAAATTATTGGTCCAAGTGGGGAGGGCCAGGAGGGTATTTGGGATCCACTTCAGGCAGCAAAATGCCTCTGGCTGGAACTGGTATCAAATCCTCTATTTAGATGATCCTGTCCTATCATTGATTCACCTTCTTTTTAAAAAGCCTATTTTTTAGCAATTGCTTATAAGATCAATTTGGCCATGAAAGGTCTTTAAAAGAAGGAGGAGGAGAAAGGAAGCAGAGATCAGGCAGAGCCTTCCTGAAAGGCAGTCTGGGTGGCTGATGTAGCTATGTTGGATGTCTTAAAAAGGATAAGCCCCCAGTGTGTCTTCTTTATTTCCTGGTGAGTTCAAAAGAAAATAGAAACCTCTGGTCTAATCCTTTAGTCAGGAATAGCAGCCTTCCTAGCATCTGGCTACACAGAGGGCAAGGAGAACCTCCCACCAGTCCCATCCTATTGAAAAGGGCAAGAGCCCTTGAAGAAAGGATAACTTCTATACATGGGGGGGGAGGGGGTTGTTTTTTTAAAAGGTCTATGTTATCTGGGAGTGCTGCAGAAAAAAGTTTCTTAGTTTCTGCAGGAAGGCACATGCAATTCTTTCAACTTCACATTTGCCCATGATAGTGAAGAAAAAAATAGCAGCCACAAACCCCAAAGGCGTGGAATCTGAGTGATTGTAAATGGTTGAGTTTGTTGTTTGTCTTTTAAAAACCAGACTCATTTTATTGGTTAGAATAGCCAATACTTACATAAAGTGCAATTCAGAGAACTGAGAAACCTTGCTTTGAAACTTGGACTGACAGAATCCAGATCTGATCTATCACAATCTGATGCACGTTTTAGAAGCAAGTGCCACTGTGTTCAGTGGGGCTCTCTCCCTAGCTAGTGTCTTCAGGATTGTAACCTCAAAGTTCAAAGTTCCTGCCAGGGCTAGAAAATGGCAGCAGAGGAAGCTGGCAATCCCTACATCCGGTTACTAAAGAAGTAAGCCCTACTGAGCTCAGTGGAACTTGCTTCTACATAAACATGCATATGATCTGGCTGTGTATCTTACTGGGATTGATCCTGGAACTTGAGAGCTGAAGTTCCTTCTTTGAGCACGTATGGAGCATAGCCTGGCTCTGGGACATGGCACCTTTGCTGTCATGTGTGCGAAAAGGCCAAAAAACACCAAGCGCTCTTTTGCTTGTTTCCAGATTTACATGTATTTAAATGCTTGGTGTGCTGCCATTTCCTGATTTCCATAACATGCTATTTGATTTTTGGCAGTTTGAGGACCAGGAATTGCCAGGAAGTTTCTTCTTCAGGAAATAACTAGTGGTTGAATACAATTTGAAGTTATTGTAGAATAGAAATTATACCTTCTCCCCAAAGGTGCTATTCAGAGATTCCTACAAATCCTTTCCCCCCTCCCTGCTATTATCCCAAGGCAATAAAGAGGAAATAGCATTGTAATCAGAGACTTCTATTTTACTAATAAAATTAAATTGGATAGTTGAATGAAAAAACAACCACTGGCCCACCATGTTTGACAGCAAAAGAACACCAGAGGGCACTCGTTACCTTCTGCTGAGTTAGAATCATAGATCGAGTTGCTCAACATTGACATGGCAGACTCTAATCTGCAGCCGAGACTGAAAGCACATTAGGAGATTGAAATGTAAGTATTTATATCTGACTTACAATTGCTAATTTATGCTCTGCTTTTATAAACAAATGGCTACCGAAGACAACACACCACCCACCCCCAATATTCTTTTAGTGTCACACTCATACTTATTCCTATGGGAGCCAGTAGTGAAATATCCCTTCCCCGTGTAATGAATGACAGGAACTGAGCCATTCTGCAGCTGGGATAGCCTTCCTGTGTGGGGAGATGTTTGTACACTGCAGAGCTGGACAGGGAAAGCGCGCAGAGTTCAATTTAAAAAACCCCAAAGTGTATTCTTTTAAAAATACTTTTATTTTAAAAAAATTCAACAATACATAAAATGTATTCTAGTGTATTCTACCACTTGTTGCAGGGCTCAACAAAATGCAGGGCAGGGCAGGAGGGAATGAAAACAGAACAAAACAAAAAACCCACTATCTGAAATGGTGGGGCACCGCTGCGGCAGAAGGGAAGCCCATGAGACTATGAGAGCAACCCCTAAAGAATTTTAAATTGTTTGAAAAATTCACAAATCAGTACAGGGATAATGGTGGTCAATATTGTCACTCATCATCACTAATTATGTGATGGGTGCTGTCTGACAGGTAGCTCTTCCATTCATTCACCTGTTACAATTGTAGAATAATTGTGCTAAAGATGTATTTTATTTATTTATTTATTTATTATATTTATACCCCGCCTTTTTTCCTGCAAGGAACCCAAGGCGGCTTACATAATCCTCCTCCTCCTCTCCATTTTATCCTCACAACAACCCTGTGAGGTAGGTTAGGCTGAGAGGCAGTGAGTGGCCCAAAGTCACCCAGTGAGTTTCATGGCCGAGCGGGGACTAGAACCCGGATCTCCCGAGTCCCAGTCCAACACTCTCACCACTACACCACACTGGCTCTCCCCTCCCCTAATTGAAAAGGCTTAAATGTATTATTCCTAATTGTATGATTTGAAAGTTTATTCCACAACAGCTGATATCAGCCATACAAAATGTGTGGATGATATTCTTCTTGTGTTTGTAAAGATTTGCTCTAAATAACCCAAGAAAGGCAGTATTTTTGGTCTGCTACCTTATTCCCCCCTCCCCTCCAATAAGCACATTTTATAAATCACTTCCTTATACTGTCATGAGTTTTGTCCTGGGTGCTTTACATTCAAATAAAATTTTATTTACTGTTAGGAATGTCTTATCAGGCCAGGGTAATTATATGTCATGACTGCAAATGCATTGGAAGTTAACTAACAATCTGAAAATTGTGTGTATTTGAAAGAGATCTTTGTGTGCATGTGTGTGTGTTTGAAAGAGCAAGAGATTTCTAGATCCCACTTAACTGGAAAACAAATTTATATTGATACAAACTTATTGGATTTATCCCTATGCGTTCCTGGTACCTTTTCTGCATCCAACACCTTAAAAACGCAGGCTGACATGCTTGCAAGAAATCAAGAAGAGTTTTCTCTGATCCAGGAATCACTGGAACTCCGCTCTGGTTCTCAATTGGGCTCAGTGGTGAAATAGATGTAGCAGAGATAAAAGAGTGTGAATATGACCGAGGCAGACCCTTTTCAGTCACATTTATTAAGATTTGCTACACTACTCATCGACCTATTCTCTCTTTGCTTCCAGACGTGACTCCCCTGATGCTGAAATCTTTCCCCTTGAAATCAGTGGGACGAAAAGTGTGCAGCACCCCTGACTAGCTGAGAAGGTGGCGACAGCTGCAAGGTCTCCTGGTCTCCAGCAACTTCCTTCCAGAGCAGGGGGCCCAGGCCCAAGCGCTATGCTACCCAGCGTGGAGGGCAGCTGCTCCTTGCAGCCACCTCTGCTGCTCGGCCACTTGAGTGAACCAGCAAAACCAGGAGCAGCTCTATTCACTTGTCCTCCGGGAGGCACGGCGGATCGGGTCCCAAGCACTGAGAGAAAAGGCAGCCACCAGTTGCTCCTTGCAGGAGCCTCAGTTGCCCAGGCAGGCGAGCCAGCGCCACCCTCCCTCCACTCACTGCTCCTCTCCCATTGGGCAACACGGAGGGAGGGGGAAGAAACCGCAGTCCAAATTACTGCGCCTCCCAGAGAGCGAAAATGGAGGCAGCGGCCGTTGCTCTTCCTCGCAGCCGCCTTTGCTAAACGAGGGTCCGAGACACTTGCGAGGAGCAGCCGCGTGATCCCAAGCGCCGCGCCGCCCAGAGAAAGCGAGCGCTCGCTGATCCTCCGAGCCAATTTGGCTACTGGGATGAGGAAGCGGAGGAGACGGCGCGAAGGTGCCCCCGCTGCCTTAAGAGTGGTCCTGCTGGGGGAGGTGCGATGGGCCATGGTGCGAACCATGGCCCATCGCCCCCCCCCCCCCAGTCCAAGCCTGCGGCTGACTCCGGCCGAAGCACTGGCCCTCATCTGGAGGAAAAGATGTCACAATTGGAGGGGGGGGGGTGGATGCACGTGCTGTTACTGCTGCAAAGAAACCCATTTAGTCCCAAGGGGTGATGTTGAAATCAATCCCGCGCTTCCACCGGAGAAGAAACGGTTAACGTTAAATCCGCGTCGCGCCTTCCCAGACATGCTTTGCTTAATCCCTTTCGGACTTATTGTTTATTGTGGCGACTCAACGCTGACCACTCCCCGCCCCCGCCCCTCCAGTCCCCTTTGCGCAAAGCCGACATCTGAGTCGCAGCACCGGCAGATTCTCCCGGCTTCTCCACCGCTGCCCAACAGCTTGTTGCAAACTCCCCCCACCTAAAACAAAAGCCCTCTTACTTGATCGACACTCCGACGAGCCACTCGAGCTCAGGTCAAAGGAGCGGAGCCGCTCGAGGTAAGGCGGAGCGGAGGCGGAGACGCGGCCCGCCCCGAGTCAATGGAAAGGTTCGTGGGCGGGGCAGGAGACGGCGGGCCAATGGGAGGCCGAGGCGGAGAGCGCGCGGACGCGGGGGGCGGGGGTGGGTCGCGCCTGGAAGTCAAGAGGGAAGAGCTCAATGAGTAGCGTACAAAGTTTCTGCCTGGCTCGCTGCTGTGCGGTGTGTGCGGGCAGGAGTGTTCCCCGCCCCTCCTTTCCCGCTGCAGAGCCGAGCAGCTGATCTCTCTCCAAAGGGGCGTCCGATGCGAGGGACTGCTCCCGAGCCGTCGAAGGAGGGCGACAACTTTCGGGATTACAAAAAGTAACTGAGGAGCCTGCCAGAGTCAAGGACCGGTTTATCACCACCACCACACCACCTCCTCCTCCCTCTTTTTCTTCCCTTTACTCCCCCCACCATTCGTTTACGGTGGGACCCCCGTCTTTCACCACCTTCGCCTTTCTGCATCTCTCTCTCCCGCTTTTCTCTCCCCCCACCCCAGTTTCTGACAACGCGGAGCTCCGAGGAGACTCGCAAAGGCTGCGCGCTGCCGGATGTCCAGCTCGGAGCGGAGCTGGTGCGCAGTGGATGTACAAAAGAGAGAGAGAGAGAAGCGCAGCGCTCGCTTGAGCTGAAGGAGAACTTTGAACAATGCCCACGAGCGCTTCGGGCTGTGCGCACGTCCAGAAAGACTTGGAGCGGCGGCGAGACGGGGGAAAGGGTGTGAGGAGAACCCCGTAGCTGCCTGAGCTGGGACCGGCGGCCGGCAACTCTTCCCCGCAAAAAATAAAGGGGGTCTCTGCGCTCCATTCCGAGCAGGGAGCCGCGGTGGGAGCCCGGCTTCAGCACTGGCGCTTTCCCGAGCCAAGTTCGCCCCTCGCACGCACACCCATCCCCGGGAGTTTTGCTGGAGGGACCGGCTGGACTTTTCTCCCTCTCGCTGTGAGTAAGAAAGCCCCGGAGCTGCGCGGAGTGGGCTGGGGGCTCTCCTTGTCACTGCAAACGCCCCCCACCCCACCCCGCCCGCACAAGTTGCCTGCGGGAGGGGAACGAGAGGGACGAGCCCGCGTCTCGGTGGGAGGTAGCGACGGCTCTCGAACCGGCGGCTCCTTGCCTTGTGCCTGCCCTTCGCGCGCCAAGAGCGAGAGCTGCCCGCGCGGCTGCGGAGGCGATGACAGCCCGCGGCGCTCTCCCACCTGGGCGCCCCTGGTGATGTGGATCGGCGCCGCCCGCCTGGCGCTGGCTGGACTTTGGGGCCTGGCTGGAGTTGCTTGTTCGGCCTCGGGTGGTCTCCTAGGCTTTGGCTGCGAGGCTGAATTTGCCCCACCAGGCGGGGAGGCACCCTCACCTGCACCATGGGCCTCCTAGCCGAGGGCAGTGCCTCTTCCGCTGGGCTTCCCTGCTTCCTTGCCCTGCTGTTGCTGCTACCACTTCATGGCTCCGCTGAGCCCAGGCAGCTTTTCCAGGTGTTGGAGGAGCAGCCCCCAGGCACCTGGGTAGGGACCATTGCCACCCGGCCAGGCTTCACCTATCGCCTCAGCGAGCACCACGCTCTTTTCTCCATCAATGCCACTTCGGGAGACCTGCACACCCGTGCCACCATCGACCGAGAGAGCCTGGCCAGCGACGTCATGGACCTTGTGGTGCTCTCCAGCCAGCCCACGTATCCCAGCGAGGTGCGCATCGTGGTGCTGGACCTGAATGACAATGCGCCTGTCTTCCCAGACCCATCCATTGTGGTGACGTTCAAGGAGGACACAGGTAGCGGCCGACAGCTTATCCTGGACACAGCTACTGATGCGGACAGCGGGACCAATGGCGTGGACCACGGCTCCTACCGCATTGTGGGTGGCAACGAAGAAGGCCGATTCCGACTCAACATCACTCTCAACCCTAGCGGGGAAGGGGCCTTCCTGCACTTGGTCTCTCGGGGTGGACTGGATAGAGAGGCCACGCCTGCCTACCAGCTGCTGGTGCAGGTGGAGGACAAAGGGCAGCCGCGGAGGCGGGGATACTTACAAGTCAATGTCACCGTGCAGGATATAAACGACAACCCACCCGCCTTCAGTCAAACCCTCTACCAAGCTCGAGTTCCTGAGGATGCACCTGTCGGGGCCAGTGTTCTGCAGGTGGCAGCGGCAGATGCTGATGAGGGCACCAACGCTGACATCCGCTATCGCCTGGAGGGGGCGGAAAGTGCTGGTGGAGATGGTGCCGTGGTGCTTCCTTTTGAGGTGGACCCCGAAAGCGGGGTCATCCGCATCCGGGAGGCACTGGACTATGAGTCTCGCCGGCAGTACTCCCTAACGGTTCAGGCCACAGACCGGGGAGTGCCAGCTTTGAGTGGCCGGACTGAGGCTCTGATCCGCCTGCTCGATGTGAATGACAATGAGCCACGGGTCAAATTTCGCTATTTCCCCGCCACCTCCCGCTTTGCCTCGGTGGATGAGAATGCCGCGCCTGGCACGGTGGTGGCACTTCTGACTGTGAGTGATGCTGATTCGCCGGCAGCCAATGGGAATATCTCGGTGTCCATCCTGGGCGGGAATGAGCAGCGCCATTTTGAGGTGCAGAGCAGCAAAGTTCCCAACCTCAGCCTTATCAAAGTGGCAGCTGCTCTTGACCGGGAACGTATACCCACCTATAACCTCACTGTAGCTGTGACAGACAACTTTGGGGCTCCTCCAGCATCACCTGGTTTACTCCCTTCTTCCTTGAGCCCGGAAGGAGCCATTCCTGCCCCAGTGAGTCGCTCCTCTGTGGCTAGCCTGGTGATCTTTGTGAATGACATCAATGACCACCCACCAGTCTTTGGGCGGTCGGTGTACCAAGTGAATATCAGTGAAGAGGTGCCGCCTGGCAGCTATGTGCAAGGCCTGAGTGCTACAGACCGTGACTCCGGCCTTAACGCCAATCTCAAGTACAGCATAGTTTCTGGCAATGAGCTGGGCTGGTTCTGCATTAGTGAGCACAGTGGCCTAGTCACCACCAAGAGCCCTGATACTAACATGGGTAGGGCTCTCTTGGGTGTATCCGGCCCGAGTGTGGCAGCATCTGGTGGGCTGGACCGGGAAATAGCTTCACAGGTGGTGTTGAACATCAGTGCCCGTGACCAAGGCGTGCAGCCCAAAGTTTCCTATGCCCAACTGGTAGTGAATATCCTAGATGTTAATGATGAGAGGCCCCAGTTTAGCCAGGCAGATGGCTATCATATGTCTGTGGCAGAGAATTCCCCTTCAGGAACTGAGTTGCTTGTCCTCGCTGCTGTTGATGGCGACTTGGGAAATAACGGGACTGTCCGCTTTTCCTTGCAGGAGACTGAGCCAGGGGGTCCTGCGGGGAGTCCTTTGGTAGCTACATGGAGGATCTTTCGCTTGGATCCTGTATCGGGCAGACTCAGTACAATCTCACAGTTAGACAGGGAAGAACAGGGACACTACTCACTGCAAGTCCTGGCCACTGATCTGGGTTCTCCAGCCCTCTCCTCAGTGGCTCAGATCAATGTGAGCTTGCTTGATGTGAATGATAACAGTCCCCTATTCTATCCTGTCCAATATTTTGCCCATATCCAAGAAAATGAACCTGCAGGCAGCTATGTTACCACTGTGTCGGCCAGTGACCCCGACCTTGGTCTCAATGGGACAGTCAGGTACAGCATTTCAGCAGGAGACACCTCCAGGTTTCAAATTCATAGCCAGACAGGGGTTATCACCACCAAAACAGTCCTGGACAGGGAAGAAAAGACAGCTTACCAACTACAAGTCGTGGCCAGTGACGGTGGCAACCTCCAATCCCAAAACCAGGCAATAGTTACAGTGACTGTCTTGGACACTCAGGATAATCCCCCAGTATTTAGCCAGGATATATACAGCTTTGTGGTGTTTGAAAATGTTGCCCTGGGTTATCATGTCGGTGGTGTTTCTGCTTCCACTATGGACCTCAACACCAACATCAGTTACCTTATCACAACAGGTGACCACAGGGGCATGTTTGAAATTAACAAAATGACAGGCCTGATCACCACTGCTAGTATTATTGATAGGGAAGAGCAAGCATTTTACCAGCTCAAAGTGGTGGCAAGTGGTGGAGCAATAACTGGGGATGCTTTGATCAATATAACGGTCAGAGATTTAAATGACAATTCCCCCCATTTCCTTCATGCCGTGGAAAGTGTGAACGTGGTTGAGAACTGGAGCACTGGGCACACCATATTCCAAGCCAAAGCTGTTGACCCTGATGAAGGTGTAAACGGCATGGTCCTTTATAGCCTAAAGCAGAATCCCAAGGACCTATTTAGTGTCGATGAGCAAAGTGGTGCCATCAGTTTGACAGGGCCACTGGACGTAAATGCTGGGTCTTATCAAGTGGAGATCATGGCCTCTGACTTGGGAGTTCCACAGCGCTCCTCTACTTTCATTTTAACGGTTTCTGTTCATGACGTAAATGACAACCCACCAGTGTTTGACCAACTTTCCTATGAAGTCACTATTTCTGAACTGGAGCCTGTGAACTCCAGATTCTTTTGTGTGCATGCTTCTGACAAGGACTCAGGCACAAATGGAGAAATAGCTTATAACATAATTGAAGGAAATACTGGAGATGCCTTTGGCATATTTCCAGATGGTCAGCTGTATATAAAGAGTGAGCTGGACCGTGAACTTCAGGGAAGATACACGCTACTGGTTGTGGCTTCTGATAGAGCAGTAGAACCGCTCAGTGCCACAGTGAATGTCACCATAATTCTAGAAGATGTAAATGATAATAGACCACTGTTTAACAGTACCAATTATGTTTTTTATTATAAAGAAGAGCAGAATGGTGGATCATTTGTAGGTAAAATAAGTGCAATTGACAAAGACTCTGGATCTAATGGCGAAGTCAGATATTCATTTGAGCACATGCAGCCTGATTTTGAGTTGAATGCAATAAGTGGAGAAATAAAAAGTACCCATCAGTTGGACAGGGAATCCCTTATGAGGCAAAGGGGAGCTGCTGTGTTTACACTTACAGTTATTGCAACAGATCAAGGGTTGCCAAAGCCTTTACGGGATCAGGCGACTGTACAGGTTTACTTGAAGGATATAAATGACAATGTGCCAAAGTTTTTAAAAGAACTTTACCAAGCTACGGTCTCAGAATCAGCTGCAAGCCTGACACAGGTTTTAAGAGTTTCTGCCTCAGATGTTGATGAAGGTAATAATGGGCTGATCCACTATTCTGTAATTAAGGGCAATGAAGAAAACCAATTTACAATAGACAGTGGCACTGGCCAGGTGACTTTAATTGGCAAACTGGACCATGAGGCTACTGCATCTTATTCACTTACCATCCAAGCAGTAGATTCTGGGGCAGTTCCCCTAAGCTCAGTTTGTACATTGAACATTGATGTACTAGATGAAAATGACAACAGCCCTTCCTTTCCTAAATCAACGTTGTTTGTTGATGTCTTGGAAAACATGAGAATTGGAGAACTGGTATCTTCTGTCACTGCCACTGATTCAGACTCAGGTGACAATGCTGACCTTCATTATAGTATTACAGGGACAAATAATCATGGAACATTTAGCATCAGTCCCAACACTGGCAGTATTTTCCTTGCAAAAAAGTTGGATTTTGAAACGCAGTCAATGTACAAATTAAACATAACTGCAAAAGACAAAGGAAGGCCTCCACAGTCCTCTACCATGTCAGTTGTAATATATGTCAGAGATTATAATGACAACCCGCCTAAATTTCCACCTGGGGACATTTTTAAGTCTATTGTTGAGAACATTCCTGTTGGGAGCTCTGTCATTTCTGTAACTGCTCATGATCCAGATGCAGATATTAATGGGCAGTTAGCATATACAATCATTCAGCAGATGCCAAGAGGGAACCATTTCCATATAGATGAAGTCAAAGGAATAATATATACCCATGCTGAAATAGACCGCGAATTTGCTAATCTCTTTGAATTAACAGTGAAAGCCATTGACCAGGCTGTCCCTGTAGAATCTAGAAGATTTGCTTTGAAGAATGTGACCATTCTAGTAACTGACCAGAATGACAATGTTCCTACCTTTGTATCGCAAAATGCTCTTGCTGCAGACCCCTCTGTTGTGATTGGTACAGTCCTAACTACTATTGTTGCTGCTGATCCTGATGAAGGAGCAAATGGGGAGGTTGAATATGAAATAATTAATGGGGACACAGACACCTTCATTGTGGATCGCTACAGTGGAGAACTGAGAGTCTCGTCGACTTTAGTACCATCTCAACTTATGTACAGCTTCATAGTTTCAGCCACAGATCTTGGCCCTGAGAGAAAAAAATCAACGACTGAGATGACTGTAATTCTGCAAGGACTTGACGGCCCAGTTTTCACTCAGCCCAAATATATTACCATTTTAAAGGAAGGTGAACCTATTGGGACAAATGTGATATCCATAGAAGCAGCTAGTCCTAGGGGGAATGAAGCTCTAGTGGAGTATTTCATCGTTTCAGTACGTTGCGAAGACAAAATGTTTGGCAGACTCTTTACCATTGGGCGCCATACTGGTGTGATCCAGACTGCTGCTATTTTGGACAGGGAACAAGGAGCACGCTTGTATCTGGTGGACGTTTACGCCATTGAAAAATCTGCTGCTTTGCCACGAACCCAGAGAGCAGAGGTAAAGTCTTCTACTATTTAATTATACATCTCTATATTTTAGAAGTGTGTGTATGTATGTGTCCTATCTGTTCAGTTTTTAAGGTTGCAATCCTATACACATGTACCTGGGAGTAAGCCCCACTGAGTTCAATGGGACTTACGGTACTTCTGAGTAGACATCTTTAGAATTACAGTGTTATTTTCCATTGTTACAATTTCTTGTCCACTGTATAATGATAATCTTTGAGAGGGCAGGTAGGCAAGTATTTTCTTCATCATTAGTATCTGCCCAAAGCATCGTGTTATATTAGAACAAACACAGAGTTGTTGTTGTTGTTTAGCCCAACATCAAGTAACTGATTAGCATGCTGCATAAGTGACTTTTCCTTCTAGCTGCATAGGCCAGCAATTGGCATGAGTATTTGGCTTCAACTGTGCACTTTTTTACACCTGATCTTTTCTCCATGTAGGAAAAATGCCATATGTGAATGGGACTTATCTTAAGGCTCTTACTTATCATTTCAGTTTAGTTAACTTGCTAAGTAGAAAATGAGCTTTCAGCTGCTTGTACCAGAGAGTGGACTGTTTTCTTACTGATCATTGTACAATACTAGAGTATTTGGACAAGGCCCAGGAAAACTTAGTCTCTTCTTCCAAATGAGTTTCCCTTCACCTCTCAACACAGCTTGTATTCCTCTGGCCTTGCCAATATTCAGGTTTGTGTCTAAAGACTTGCTGATATTTTTGCAGAAGCCAAATGGTGAATGTTAAAATGATTTTGTTGTTAGTGATTCAGAGTACATAGATTCTAAAACATTAGTTATGATATCAGAATGATACACCAAGCGTCTCTTTTACTAAAGGTGCTTTGCTGTAAGCATGTGTGTTTGTATACTCTTTCCTGCGGTTTGAATGGTATTGTCTTCCAGAGATTTAGAAGCTACTAGGCCAGTTGAGGTGGGGCTTTTCTTTTTCATTTTGTCATTGTTCAAATTCTGACTCCTGCAATGCACTATATGAGTCATTGAATTTTTGCTCACTGGAATTCTGGAGCAGAACCTCTTCAATAGTCAACCAGCAGGGGATGCCGGAAGTGTAGAATGAGTCAAACATTTCCCTCCCATTCGAAGCACTTTAACTCTGAAACTGAACACAACTGCACATTCCAGAAATGGCTGTAAAGTACTAATACACTAATGGGGCAATCCTATGCACACGTACTTGGGAGTAACCCAGTCAGACTTACGAGTAAATATTTTTTTGATTGGGCTGCACAGATGCTGCATTTTCATTTGAAGCATCACTTAACGATGCTACATATGAAGCACGGCACCTATGGCACCATTCCCCCACTAGATGTTTTGGACTTTCACTCTTGTCAGCCCCAGCTAGCATGGCTAATGGTCAGGAATGCTGGATGCTGTCGTTCAAAAGATCTGGAGGGCACCAGGTTGGGGAAGGCTGACTTATGGTGTATTTGCTATGGCACATAAGCTTTTGATATTGTTCAAAATGGATATTTTCTTTTGGTATTCTTGAAAGACTGCAGAATCTCTTGTTCAGTCCATATACTGTGTCTGCACTGGTTTCCTCTGTAGGATTATCTTGAGTTAAACTGAGTTTTTGTACAGTAAATGATTGGCATAATAGTGATTTGATCCCCCCCCCCCATTGTTAAGAGCAGAAAATGTTATAATCAAAAGGGAAAAAATGGAGAATGTGTAGAAGAGTGCAATTTTTGTTGTTACGTGCTTTTATAGTTTCATTAGAAACATCAATGAGGAATTTGATCACCTTAGTGATTTCAGCTATTGCTTTGTTATAATGACACATATTGATATTAGTGTTACTAGGAGGATTCTTATTGTACATGCCATGGTGATAAGCTGTGAATATTTGTATATAATCACACAAAGAATAATACCACTGATGGGTTTCACCTTCATCTACAAATTCAACCCAGTTAAGCTAAAGAAGCTGAACCAAAATGAGCTTCATATGTCAACTGAGGCTGCAATCCTATATCCACTTACCTGGGAGTAAATCCCACTGAACTTGATGGGACTTGCTTCTAAGTACACATGTATAGGATTGCACTGTTAATCAGGTTCTGGACTGGGGTGTCCATAACATAGATCTGATTATGGGTGGTATCTGATTATGGGTCAGATAAATTCAAGCTCACAAGCCCTTATTTGCAGTAGCTTAATTGAAGCATCAAAACATTTACATGAATAAGGATAATCAGGTATTTGCTGAAGGAATAGGTTGTTACTTAGAAGAAATGTTCCAGCAGGAGATTTCAGTGTGCTATACTAAAACAGCAAACAAGCCATGCTTCTGAACTGCAGAATATATATATATATTTAAATGAAACTAAATGTATTCTATAACATCCAGTAGCTGGTATTTCACATGACTGTTGGTTGTGCTTGTGAAACTATCTGGCAATACAATTCTGTACATGCTTACTCAGAAGTAAGTCCCACTGTATGCAGTGTGACTTATTCCCAGCTAAGTCTGCATAGGATTTCAAACTAAATCCTATTATTCACTTTTTACAATAATATTCTGTCCAATATTTTTTCCTCTTTAAAGTAGCCATTTTAAAAATCTAACAACACATTTAAGCTTTCTACACTGCTTATTTAAGTTTCTGTGACAGAAGCTAAGTCAAATAAGCAATATAGATGAAGAAGCTGTTTTAAATATGCTAACTGCTTCTAGATTCTGAATAATTTGATTGGCATGGGCTCATTTTCATATCATATATTGAGGAACCATGAATATCTTCAAAATTTACACATAACAAGTGAAAATTCAGGCAGGTTTTTATTTTGATTCATCTATGTTCAATGGCTATTTTTAATCTGGTGATTTAATATGAATTAAATCACTATTTAATCACTATTGTATTACAAAGGTATCCACATTTTCCCTTCTGGAAAACATATTAAAGTAACATAATTCTAACCTCTTTTAAGTGTGTCACATTCTCTTCCCCCACTCACTCTTTGCAGGATTTGTACTCCCTAAATGATTGTATGACAGGTAGAAATTTCAACAGGTACATCTTATATCAGCATGGAGAGACACTAATAGGGAAGGCTTTGCCTGTTGATTTTCTGCCTACCATGCAGCTGCCAGATTCCTACTAGAAGAAAGATTCCAACCCTACTTATGCTACTTGTGTATAGGAGGTGACTTCTAATGTTATGCTGGCTCAGCTTGTCTGAGCGTGGAAAGCTAAGCAGGGTCAATCAAGCCTGGTTATTACTTTGATGGGAGACCTCTCCTCTAGTTTCCTGAGCAGGGGGTTGTACTCGATAGCCTTGTAGGCTCCTTCCAACTCTATGTTCTATGAAATGAAATCTATGAAGCCAAACCAGAGCTCCAGAACCTGTTTTTAATGTCAGGACTTAGCTTTGGGCTTTATGACTTAATCATGAAGTTCCTCTGTACAGAGGCAAAACCCTGGTCCTACTGGAACTGCCTGGCATCTCAGTCTTGGCAAGGCAACAGCGGAGGTGGCTTCAGTGAAGGGCTCCATTCTGCCCCTTCTCTCCAGCTTGCAGCCATTCATTGAACCCACAGCCACTATAAGTGAGAATGGAGATTGCCTGTATTTCAACAAGACACAAAGGTGACAACTTCTTTGATAGAGATCTCCAGGGCAAGAAGTCTGGGAAAAATCTCTCTCTCTCTCTCTCTCTCTCTCTCTCTGCCTTGCAACATTTAATTACTACAGTTTATCTTATTGAGATGTGAGCAGCATGAGGGGGGGGCAGGTCTGGTTGTCCTATCTGTTTTGTCCCAAGTAACGTGCATAACCCCACCCTTTTTCTGAGAACTTTTTTTGATGGCCAAAATGCACTTTGAATTTTTATATAAAAATGTATTGTACCATTTGGATGAAGACATATTTAAAATTAACTTCTGTTGAATTACAAATTTGTAAAATAATTAAGATGTTTTTTAATTATTATTATTTATATATAATTAATATATTAATTATTTTACAAATGGTTAAAGTCAACTGGGGAAAAAGATTCTCTTATTTGAATTTTGCAGGGTTTCCATTATTATCTTTGGCTACCTCCAAACAGAGAGGTACTGGCTGTGCTAAGCATGTCATATTTGGGGCATCCTGCCTTCTATTACACAACAGAACAGAACAGAACAGTGTTCTGTTAAACCTCATATATATATCTGGCTTGTACACACATAGACTTCAGCCCTGTCCAGTTAGGTGATATGGAAGCTTCATTAACTTAAAAGGAATTAAAGCATAAGTAACAGTGCATAGAATTACAGTATAATCATATGCTCTAATCCAGAGAGGACAATCCAAAAGGAGAAATGGATGGTATGGGACCTTAACTCAGGGGTGATCATGTTGTGTAAAACAGACTGTTATTGCGGCTTACTCCTATGTATGCATTTGTAATTTTGGTTTTTAAAACTCATTACTTTCACTTGACTATGTTTAAAAAATCAAGAGGTTTCTGTAGGAATTTGTTAGAAGGATTCTTAAGATGCCTGAATTATAAAATACCTCTGTACAACTGAATATTGATGTTTCCTTGGAAGTTAATCTATTAAATTCAACATTTATGGATACTCCAAAAAAGAAAACCTATAGTTTCATTAAATATTGTTTTCAATTCCAAAATACAGTATATTAAGAATCCCAAAAGTAAAAAGTAACTATAAACTAATTAGCAAATGACCACATACCAAAAGCATTTTGTATTTCCACCGCTCCCGCACTCTCTAGTACCTAACCATCGAATCGACACATTTGTATTATTACAATACTCATTATTCCTTTCTATCTAAACAGAAATTCCTTCACTTTTAATCTCCAAGATATATTTTTTTAAAGGAAAGAAAGAAAGATAAGTCTAAAAAATTAAGAAATAAGTGACGTTGACAGAACAGCAGAAGCACATAGCCATCATGCTACTTATAAAACAAAAAAAAACAAAAGACCTTCCCCTTTAATACTTCAAAGCCTCCACAAAACAACACCCCAACAGCAACAACAAATTATTATTATTTTTTAAATAAATGTTTCCAAACAAACCAAATATAATTATACCTTACTTATAATAATTTCTCTTACATCACCATTAATATTTAAAATTCAAATAAGTCATATAAGCAATCCCTTTACCTTTGCCATTAATATTTAAAATCAAAAAATTATTTATATTCCAACTAGACATATATTTCAGTATACATCAACCCTTTATCTTTTGCCAATAAAAGACCGTAAAGATAGTCCCTTTCATTGCTTTCCTCTGTCAAAGGGATATTCATTAAGATCCAGGTTTTGAACCAAGAATGAAATCAGCTTGTTCTGTTGTTTTGTGGTCTCCTGCATACCGATCTCCGGCTCCGCCATCTTAGATTTTAAAAAGTGCGTCACATCTTCCTGAACTGTCTTCTCATGCCACTTCGACCCAATTAAAACTTCAAAGTCTCTGTGAATTTCTGGTAAGTTTCCCAAGTCCTTATTTACTTCTTCTGTCTTCTCCTCTGCTGGTCCTGTAAAGAAATCCGTCTTACGTTGTTCTTCTGATTGATCCTCTTTCAGATTTACGTTCCAAGCCTGGATCCTTACTTCCAATCTGTTTAGAGTTTCTCTCTCCATTTCGTTCCACAGGTTTAAGAATGCTGTAACTGCCAACATCTTGCCTTGCGTATAGATGTTTCCAAGACGCTTCCAAACATATAAGATTTATAGACCTCCTTTCAGGTTTCCTCTCTTATCTTTTTCGCCTCCCAGATAAACATAGTCTACTTACAGTTAATTATAAATCCCACTCTGCTGCCGAAAGATTCCAATTAGCCACTCCAGATGTACTCCTTTATTTTGGAAGCGAACATGCAAACTTCTGATGATCGGTAAAACCGGTCTCTGGAAAACAACGCCGTTTTCCCCCACCTCAGGTCACCACCGCATTTATTCGTCATACGACAAACAAAAAAGCGATTTATGACCCTATGAGATAATTTGGGGGTAACCTCAGATCTTCGCTTCTCTAATGAGAAGTAGATCCCCCAGCCTGAGACATTCTCTGGCCAGGAAACGCTGTGCCAGCTCCCCACAGAATTTCTGTGCGGCTTTCAAAGCTCCATGTTCACCCGGAAGCGCGTTTTCCTTGGAGTTTTCATAGAACAATTGAAGCTCCCTGGTGTTTTTCCTCCTTCCCAATTTTACCTTCCTCCACTGTGGTTTTTGTAATCTATCACGAAGCCCCATACTTAACATCTTAATTGTTTGAAGTTCTTTTCTTTGGTTTGTCTTATAGTAGGTTCTTTACCAGATCCTAGATATAGCATTTTGCTTGAGAAGTCAGTATGAGAACAGTTGCTGTTGTGCACCATTACCAGCACAAAATAATTTAGCTGGCTCTAGTAATCAAATGGTTTTTTTCCCCCAACCAGAGATTGGCAGGTGATCAGGGTAGCAGAACCATTTTGTTCCTGTAGTCATGATGATGCTATAATTTGAGTGAGTTTAAAATGCAAAACTGCACCTGCTCTGAGTATTATTTTTTTTAAAAATCAGGGTCGGCAAACATTCTAACATATAAGGAATGTAGAAACAGTTGTGAAGTATGGAATGGTCGTTGGAGGGTGGGGGGGAGGAAGAAGAAATGTTAGTTGTGTGCTTCACAACTGGAGTAATATACAAAGCTGTCTAAAGCCCTCAAAGACCATTAAGTCTAGGGTCTAAAATTACTTAGGGCGCAATCCTGTGTCCCTCCGATCTTGTCTGGGGGGACAAGGTCCCCCCCCGGACATAGGAATTGCCGTAGTAGGTGCTACGACCTTGGAAATCTCTTCCAAGGTCGCATCTCCTCGGAGTGGCTCCCCCTTCCCCTCGTAGTGGTGTGGTTCTTTCTGCACCGAAAGGAAACTGCAGGGAACCGAGCACGGAAGACAGTGCTCAGTTACCCCATGGGGGGGGGTGTTCCTGGGGGCGGGGAGGCGAGGGACAAGGCCCTGCCAGATTCCAAGGAATCCAGGCGGTGCCTCAGTCTCTCCTCCTTGCGAGGAGAGGAAAAACATCTAGACGCCCGAAATCAGCTGTCTAGATGTTTTTCAGGGCGAGGGGAGTGTGGAGGATATCCTATCCCCCTTGCTCCTCCCACCCTGCATAGGATGCCCGCAATCCTCCAGGTTCAGAGGGTTATGGGTGCCCTCATAGGATTGTACTGTTAGTTGCACCACTGAACTCACAGGAATTAGTTAACTTTGCCCTCCTTGAACTGTATAAAGTCATTGTACTGGGTGCAGAATAAAAACAAAACAAAACTCTTCCTCCCTAATTATTTTTCCTCTGAAGGGAGAAAAGCATCTGGGGAGGGCAGTTTTGAACTAACAAAAAGCTGCTTTTGATTAAAGCATCCAAGATTGGTTTTTATTTTAGTTTTTAAAGTTGGGAAAGAAAACACACAACTGTGTGTAACATGTAGTTTATCTCTCTCTCTCAACATTTTTAAAAACTCAGATTCAATCATCTTATTGAGCTCATACTTAATTAAAGATAGGCAATGAGACTATATTATTTTAAATACAATCCTTGACAGATTTAAAACACTACTTGACCTTTGTACTGATGGAGAAAGAAGGAATTGGGAGTAAACACTTTCTTTGCAAGGCTAGATCTTATTGGATAGCAGAGGGAAATACACATGCCTGCCAAAATACTTGGCTCAAATGAAAGGAGCACAGATGGCTATAACTGATAAATGTCTATTATTGTTATTTTTTTCTGATCAGCACTCTGTGTATGAATATGCATATGGAGGAGGGGAGAAAGAGTAAGAGCAGCAATTAAAAAAATTAAAAGGGGTAAAAGAAATTCCATGAATTCATTGTCGTGCTGTGAGTTTATTCAGTAGCATGGCACTGCAGGCCAAACTTAAAGAGCATCGCAGAACAAAGACTGCTTCCTTGATATTTACACCATGTGGAAGATAATCCATACTATAGGACTGAATCCTTAGCAGCAGTCAGTCTTGTTCTTCTACAAACCATTTCATTTGTGCTAGTAAAAAGTCCTGAAATCACAACAAATTTGGTATCTTTCATAGCTGGGGCAGTGGTGGTTGGGACATTAGCAAAATTGGTGAACAGTGAATGGCCTGATACTCAATTCTATATGAACCATATAGGGCAGTGTTCTCCAACCTTGGGTCCCCAGATGTTTTTGGCCTACAACTCCCAGCATGCCCCAACCAGCTATGCTGGCTGGGGCATGCTGGGAGTTGTAGGCCAGAAACATCTGGGGACCCAAGGTTGGAGAACACTGATATAGGGGAAAGGCTGTAGCTTGGTGGTAGAGCACATGTTTTGCATGCAAAAGCTTCTAGGTTCAATCCCTGGCATCTCCAAGTAGGATTGGGGAAGACTCCTGTCTGAAACCCAGGAGTGGTGCTGCCAGTCAATGTAGACAATACTGAGTTCGATGGGCCAATGGTCTGACACGGTATAAGGCAGTTTCCTACAGGGCTGGCATCAAGGGTAGGAATGGTTGGGTGCTTGCCAAGGGCCCACATCCCAGCAGGGGCCCACTGACAAGAGCCCCCTGGAGTTGCTCCTGCTCTTCACCATTGCAACCTGCTTCTTCACCTGCGTCTTGCCCTGGCCCAGAGAGTGGTGAGAAGGTGGTGGTGAGGAGGAGGAGCAGTCGATGCCACTGCCTACTTGCTCACTGGCTCTCTGCCTGTTAAGCAAGCAGATAGTAGCAATTATGAGAAAGAGGATAAGGAGCAATAGCAGCTGGTGACAATGGTGGTGAGAAGGTAGGCTCACTGAGTGAGGGGGTTGATTGAGGGTGTCCAGATCCTATTAATCCATGGTAACTACCACAGCTCAAATAGTGGCTTGAGCCACTGTTCCTCTCTGGTGCTACATCCCTGCCACCCACACCTTTTCTTCGGAGAAATGTAGTTTAAAGCATGTGTGTTGTATTGGCTAAAAGTGTATTTTCAGATGTCTGCAGTTCAAGTCGCATCGCAGCTACAAACTTGCTAATTGGCCTTAGACAAGCCACCATTCTCTCAGCCTCCCCAAATTTGGAGGATAATGCTACTGGTCTACTTTAAAGCGTAGTTGTAAAGATTAATGAGATAATGTATTTAAAGTACTTTGGAAACCTGAACAGTGTTGTATAATGCTAAGTATTATTTTTTCCAGCATCTTTTCTCACCTCAGTCCAGTTTCATTGACTTGTTAGGCCTAAAATGGGGCTGGTATAGGATCCTGAATAGGATCAGCCATCATGTGTGCACATTTCAAGCAATGTTAAAATTGCTTTATCGAGATGCCATTCAGACAATATATTGACCGTGAGGTTTAACTGAGTTCTCTCTGGATTCCAAATACAAGGTGGTGAGAAAAGAGCCCTCTGTAGACGTTCTATGTCAGGACAGACGTATTCATCTGACCTCTGTGTATTTGAGGTGCTGCCTGCACATGAATCTATCTGCCGGCTGTAACCTCTATTTTTTCAGGTGTGGATCCTGAGTTTCAAGCCTACATATATTGTATGAGAGCAAAATCCTGTGCCAGACAGGACCTCAAACATTTAGGCATTGGGCATGCAACAGATTGAGGTCAGCAATCATGGCCCTGCACAGGTCTGAGGTCACTGTGGGATGGGAAAACTGATATAGTTCACAAGAGCCCCCTTTGTGCATTAATTGTGTGAAGGGTGCTCTATGCAATTACTGGGGAGTGGAGCCATACTGTTGGCCACACCCCTAGCATTGGACACACCACTGTCCCTGCCCCCTGAATGTCTGTGCATTAGTATCTGCAGTGACAAGGCCTACGTAGACTTCCATGCGATGGGATACTCCCACGCACTTGGAAGTCTGTGCTCGAGCGGCTGCTCATGCATAGGCTTCGTAAGTACTGACATCTGCCCCGATGTGTGCATGTCAGGGGGTGTGGCTAGTGAACATGCCCAATGCCAGGACAGCACAGCCCCCTTTCCTGGTAATTGTGTGCAGCAGCAGCTGCTCTCCCCTCTTGATAGTGGCCAAACCAGGTTCTTAAAAAAGGAAGACAGGGAAAAGCCCAATACTATTTGTTACTTGTCCTGATGAAACCCCACCTGCTCCCAGAAAAAAATCCTTGGAAATGCCACCCCATTTTTGTGGCCTGCAAATGGGGCCATAAAGTATATTTAGCTGTTTGCAGGACCAGATCTCATCAGGAACCCGGTGCATTCAATGAATAAAGAAGCAGGGAGGGGGAAGCATCAGGGTTGTGTTCACTATCCCTGCCCCCCTGACCTCTTCATAGTCATGTGAAGATCCGAACAGAGTCCACACATATACCTCTGTATATGTGTATGTTCCGTTCACTCTGACGGTGTTCCTCATTGCACAAAAGAGAGCCAGGCACACATAATGTGTGCATGCAGAGAGCTTACACAAATATAATTTGTAGATGTATCGGCTCTGTTGAGTCTTCCAGGTGAATGTGTGGAGATCAGCTGGAGGTACAGTGTGTGCTAATCCCATGTGCCTTATCATGTGTTCACTGAAAATCAGCATTATTCTGGTTTTAAATGAAACCCCAAAATGAAACAAAATATCTGGTTTTCATCAGGTTCTATATAATCTAGAGGATTGTGGTCTTTTTGGACCATATATGTGTATATCTATATTTACATATATAATTATGGAGAAATTGTCACTCAGTTTCATTATCAACATTCATCTGCCAAAGAAAATCAAGGTATTCTTTACCCTGTAATTAGACAGTGTACATGGGCAGAATTCATTAATTTGAATTGTGAGACAATGTTATTAACAAAGTACGACTTTGAATGAGGTTAGCAATAAATTCAAGTCCTAGGAGGACAGAAGTACAACTTAATAGAGAACACTTCTATAGAAACCTCAGTCAGGGAGTCAATTGGATTTGGTATAAAGCACTGTTTATTGTATATATCTCTTAATAAATAGGTTTTTGGGAAGAGAGTTTTATGATTTTTTTCCAGCTCCTTTTGAGATATAATGTTAAGAAGATAAAAGAGAGGCTGCCAGTTTCTCTTTATCTGACAGATTTGAAGGAACTGAGTTCTGCTTACGTTGGCATCAATTGCTGCAAATGAGAAAAAGCTGCCCCAATATGCAAGAGTTATATTGGGAGGCTAGTTTGTGTAGGTATGTTCATGGCCATTTCAGCTCTTGGTCATATTTTGTACTTATGCATTAAGTAGATCAAGAAACTAAAAAGGTTTAAGATGCAATTATGACTATGTTCTAAAGCTTTCTTTTCTTTTTAATTTCTAACTTCTTAACAAGTGA
Source organism: Shinisaurus crocodilurus (assembly GCA_021292165.1). Taxonomy (NCBI): domain Eukaryota; kingdom Metazoa; phylum Chordata; class Lepidosauria; order Squamata; family Shinisauridae; genus Shinisaurus; species Shinisaurus crocodilurus. The sequence goes on from CM037876.1 coordinate 45,636,994, forward strand.
TAGGAAATAGTTGATTTAAATTCTTTTTAAACATATACATTGGAGAGCTTAGATATGTATACATAAATTATTATGATATCATATGGGTGACATACTAGGGTTTTGTGTGTGTGTGTGTTGCTATCAGGGAAGATTTGTGAGGTCTTGAACAGTGTGTCCCCTCTTGGTTTTGGAGACACACAGAGCCATTTTCTACAATCAACAGAATAATGCGATGAAGCTTTTCCTGGACTGTACCACTTGGGTTGGGGGCTTGGATGTTTGAATGCTTTCCTGTATCAAAAAGTCCCTGCTTATGGAAACCTAACATAACAGGGAGAAGAGAAGCCTAGGTTTTTTTTAATGACATGCTACATTTCTATGTGCAGTGATCATTGCTATTTTTGAGCTGTGGAGAGAGCATTCAAATATGCCAATCTCCCATTTGCTGCCTGAGGTGGTACAATCCAGAGAAACCTTTGCCACATGGCATGAACTGGGCCTTAGAATGAACAAATCTGAGAACCTGATCCCATTAATAGATCTGCTATTTATAGACAATTCTGAATTCAATACTTAAAAAAAAATCATCTCTAGGCAGAAAGATTCATATCCTTTCTCATCCACTCTCATTAACTATTCAGTCAAGTACCAGGGAACTGTAGCTTTTTAGTTCTTTCAGTCTGTTCAACTAGAGAATGTGGAGAAGAGTTGACAGATGTTCTGTTTACATAGTTTGGTTCAAAAGTTGCAACATAGCATGGGTTTTAATTTACATGTTTGAGTTGTTTGTGAGTGGTTACATATGCTGCAAAGTCATTGTAGAATGCCATGTGCTTTACCTGTCAGTGGTTTCCAGTTCAAGTCTGTGAAGTCCTATTGAAAAACACACTTTGACTTTCCAATTCATTTAAATTTACTAATAGAATTTTGTGTTCACAGCAGTTAACAAAACAATTCAAAACTTACAAGAGCTGAAACTACCAAGGAAGGAGGAGGGAGGGAGGGGAGAGGAGTGTGAAAATCCATGGAGCTCTACAGATCTCTTAACCATGGCTTGGAGAGTGGACAGTGTTAATTCTGCACCCAACCCTAAAATATAGCTGATCACTTAAGACTGTGTAATGAAAGAACTCTTAACAGGAAGTGCAGTCTTGAGCAGGTCTGGTGTCAGAGTCAGTATCAAAAGGCACTTGCCAAGATCCACACCCCAGCAGGGAGCCTATGGCTGAACCAAAGTCACCTGGTTCTGCTGCAGCTCCTCCCCTTTGCTGCTGCAGCCTGTTCACCTGCCCTCTCCAAGTGTGACAGCACCAGTGACAGCAGAGAGAAGGAGCAACAAGCCTCCACTTGTTTTGCACTCTCTCTCTGGAATGGTGCCAATTGGTCCGAAAGGGAGAGAGCAAGAAATGGGCAACAGTGTCGAATGGTGAGAAGGAGGTGGAACCACTCAGGGAGGACCATCCAATGAGGGCATGTTGCCCATGGACCTCCAAAATCTGGATCCAGAACTGTCCCTTATTTTATGCAAGTACAGTAGTGAATATTCCAAATTCTCCATGGTCCTCGAAAGGGTAATTCAGATGCACATATCTGGCTGCCAGGACTTTGCATTTGCATTGCTATTATGTATAGCTGTGCTTTATTAGACATAAGCTTTCTAGAAAAGCACATATTTAAAGCCAATGCAAATTAGTGTTCGCCTTTTATTGTGAGTTTACTACTGAAGTAGTACAATCTTTCAAGAAACAATGAACAAAACAAAACAAACAAAAGATTTTACTGGAGTCTCTTCACTGAATGCTCAGAGATACTCTTAGTAGGCAAGCAGTGTGAGGCATCCCTGGGGTTTCTTACAGAAATCTCTTCTTTACTATGCCTGTTTTGTTACTAGTGGATTATGTGCATTAGCTGTTATCCTATTATATGGTACATTTATAACTATTCTTTTCAGGTTTTGAAGTAAGCAGGATGGAACCGTGTGTAGTCTAGCTAAGATAAAGAACCCATAAATATAAAGAAATCGAGTGTATTTGGCTACTCGGAGGATTTGGCTACTCACAGGATCTTCAAACCTACTTTCCTAGTTACTACTAGTACTGTTCATTTTGCCATTAGCAGATTGTATTGCTGTTTAACTTTACATTTGTCTTTTTAAAGGTAGCAACTCATGATAATCAGAATCGTGAAAGTCATTTATGCTGAGTTCCCAAGAGACCCGAAGAAGTACATTGAAACACATTTCCAGAAATAGACTTAAATGGGAATACAGATCAGTGTATCAAGTATCTAACAATTCGAACGATCTGTATTGTGATCTTGGAGACCATACAAAGTTAAAGGAAAATATCCATGTTGCCTTCCATGATGCTAAATATTATTTAACTTTGCCCTCCTGTATTCTTCCCATGTGCATTAGCTGTTATGTGTTATCCCATTAAAAATCTGAAGTAGTTCTTAATGGCTCAGTAACTAGCATGCTATGATTTATTCCCAGTACATGGTATCCAGTAGTACAAGTGCAGTCTGTGGCAACCATGCTGTAGATTGGCTACCCATGCTCTAAAGACAAATAGTTTTTATATCATAAACAGATGATATTAGTGGAAAGAGTCAAACGATGGAGTCATGAAGTTGAAGTCATCATTGCTGAGGCTTCATTTTACTTTTATTTTATGCTTTAAAGTGTAATCCATTTGTGCAATTCACATAGGAGAGTAGGAACAGAAGCAGAATTTCAGCATGTGAAATTAGACTTGTGGCATCAGCCTCCATAAGAAAAATGGCTGGATCTTGTAGTTATTGCACTAGAAAACACTGAGATGGCTTACGGGAGCTTATACAGTTGGATAATACAAAGTTGACAATACTATTTTTGTTAATATTTATGCAGACTGATCAGTGTAACTATATAGGGATAAATAAGACACTTTATAATATTAAAGGAGAGACAGATTTGCTCAGAAGCATTCTATTTAAAAATCTAGATGAAGGACTCTGGCTGGTGTCAAACTGGTGTCCCTCCACTGGCAGATGGCATCTGTCAACAGAATGAGAAAGGGGTGATTTTTTATTTTTTTTTAAGATTCCCCTTTCCCCTTGTTCCCCCATCCCCCCATATCAGCTATGGAGGCCTGGGGGACTCTTTGGAACAGGTTGCGTGTGGTGTGGGGAGCTGCAGGGGGAAGCACATACTCACACGCGCACACACTTCCCCTCACACACATCTCAGCATGCAAGGATAGGGAGGTATGGAGAAAGGCCCTGTATATAACAGTTATTATGATGTAATGTTTACTTTGTGTGACCTCTATGAGGCTACAATGTATCTGAGTAGGCCAAACTATACCTTTAATGAATTACTTATTTAATAGTTCAGCTTGTCTCTAGGCCCATCTCACGCTTAAACCTCTTATACCAGCTACTAGGGTTGTTTTTTTTTTTTTTTAAGTATTCTAACAGAATTGGTGGCAGTGGGAAAGGGTCAGCTTGTGGAAGTTACAGTGGCAGAGAGTTCCTTGGGCCCTGAAATATACATAAGTGTTTGCTATAAATAAGAAACTCCATAGGTGGGATTGCCCAGTGAAGGAACAGTTCCACCTGTGAGGGATTGAGGCCTACACAGGATTGGGTTTGTTGAGGCCTACTCAGGCTTGAGTTTGTTGAAGCCTGAAGGCCCAAACACTTCCCTCGAGTAGTTGAAGCCTGAAGGCCCAAACACTTGGATGGGAGGGGGAGTTTGAGAGTTTTAAGTTACCCAATAGAAGTTAAGAATTAGATCTCCAATTCAAGGTCACATGATTATAACCTTCCATTCGTGGGAAGGCTATATATGTGGGGTGTGGTCAGCTAGCAGTCAGTGTGTGCTGGGAGAGAGCTAGAATCAGAAGCAGTGAAACAGCAGAGAGAAGCAGAGAGAGAGAAAGAGAAACTGTTTGCATAGGATATAGGTAGTCTGAAGTTAACTAGAGAACATTGGATAGTTTGTTTGTTTGTTTTATTTTATTATACTTGCTTTTGGATTATAACCACTCTATTAAGTAAAAACCCTAATATTAATAGTAAAGTGTTGTTGTTTACCCTGGAGTTTGGAGTGACTTATTCACCACGTCTACAGCCTACACCCACGTTACTGGAAGCAGGCAAAGGACTTGATAACCTAGAGAGGGAGAGACTTTGGGAAGAGGCCGAGATCTCCCAAAGGCAGATCAAGGGGTCCCTGCAGTAGCGGAACCTTGACACCCCCATAGGTGGTGGCAGTGCTGGGGAGAGGAAATTCTCTCAGCCCTCAGCAATTTCTAGTGAGATCGCTGTTTTTCCATTTCTAGTACATTGGCTACATGGTAACAACTAACTAACTAACAACTTTCAGTTGTGTACCAACTGTAACTTGAATGTAGGTCTTCCTATCTGCATTTTTGTAAGTCTTACATTAATGCCCGTAAGATGACCTACGTTCAAGTTACAGTTGATACTTAACTGCAAATTTGTACTTGATAGGGTACCATCCACCCAATGGGAATTACATCCCATTGATTTCAATCAGAGGTAAGTGCAAGCTTACTTTTCTCTCATTTAAATCAATGGGACCAAACAATCCCTCACTTTCACTGGATCATGCTTGCATTGTGTGCAGGTTTTATTGCACCAGAGACTATGAGATGGTTAATTTACTTTATAAAGCTCACTCTCTCCTCCCCTCTTTCATCATCTCCTCCTACCCCATCTCAAGCCACAGGATTTTATATACTGACAACAGTCATGGTTCATTTGGATGCATGTGATCTACTGGAGATTAATTGTTGTAAACAGAAGATGTGATTTAAAAATATTATTATTTAACTTGCTTTGTACAAAAGGTTTTTTGGTTTTTGGTTTGTTAAAGTAATGCTCTTAGAAGGTCATTAGACTTTTCAGAACTATTCACTCTTTTGGCCTTAACACTAAAACTCTGGATTCTGATTAGTGATGCTTTAATAAAGTTATTTGAAGTTCAGTGGACTGCATCTTCCACCATTTCTAATGTTTCTATGGTCACCAAGAAGCAACCCTTATTCAAGCCTCTGTACAGTTCTCTCTCTCTCTCTTTTGAGTGCAGATCTTTGGAAAGTAAAAGGGCTCTTGGTTCCTCATTGGCTGATTCTTTTTCAGCAACTACAGAAGTTGATTTTTCTTTCTCATTTCTTTTTTTAATCTTTTCTATTTTTTGATGTGGCCGCAATTGGCTAAACATGGGCCATTTGTGATGACAAAAGTTTTGGAAAATCTTTAGACCTTTTATGGCTGTACTTTTTCACAATAGAACATGACAGATAAAGGCTGTTTCCACTTGATTAGATAGTAAGGAGAGGAGAACACAGTCTGTGAGTAAAAAATACCTTAACATTCCCTGATTTTCTCCCCTTTATTTTCTTCTCCCTATTTTTTTTTTTAATTTGACAAAGAAGAAAACTGTGCCTAATCAGCCACAATAAAACCATTCAAGGAGAACTTAACTTTGCAGGAATTAATGCATTTTTTGCATTGGCTAGTGACTTGAGTGAACATTTACAACATCTGAAAACTGGGGGGGGGGGGAAGAAAAATTATAGCCATCTCTTGGTTCACAGGACCAAGGGATGCAGGTCATTGACTTGATTTTCATGGGAAGCCTGACTCTAGCTTGCTCGCATACTCAGAGGCTAAACAACCTGATATTGACAGCTGTGGTTTGGGGAGGGCAGCCTGCAGCAGCATTGTGCATTGGTTTGTTGAGGCAAAACAAGGCAAGATTTAAAAGAAAGCTCTGAAAAGAGAACAGTAGTTCTAGTGTCCCGAAGCCGCCAACTGGCTGCTTCTTATTAGAGGCTAATAAAACTGCTGCTTTCTTATTGAAAACGTCATTTAGCATTGTGACGGGAGAAATATTTATCATTAAAGTGAGAAACACCACTTAATTAAATGGAGGAAAAAAGAAATACAAAACGCCCTCAGTGGAGTCTGATGGGGGAGGGAGAATCAGTGAGGAATGTATCCTTTTTTTGTTCACAGGACAGAGTTGTACCCATTGTTAGTCTAACTTAGGTCCCATTCACTTCAGTGGGTCTACTCTAACTAGGACTAACATTGGGCACGACCCTTAAACAGTAGTTACATGGACATCAAAATAGTTGCTGAATTTTTAACAAAAAGATATTTGAGCCTTTTAATTTTTTTAAATTACATGCCTCCTTACATGCAAAATTAAGTATTTGTTGAAACATTTGCTGGTTACTGAATCTTTTACCATGTAGCAGCCAAATTCTTTCACCCACCCACATCCTTCACTCTTACATTTCTAAATAAAGTTTATTTTCTCCCTCATGCATACAGACTTGACTTGTGTAGACTCAAGTCTCCTAACTCGGTCTCCATTCTTACCTAAGGTGTGCAAATTCTCATTCATCTACACTTTGTGCCACTTTGGACATTTATCATTTCCATTCAAGTAATTGCACCTGCCTGCACATGTGTAAGGAAAATGATAATGTCTGAAGACCTTATACCATTGACTTTTCATAATTTAAATCTGCACATGCAAAGAATGCTGGAAGTGAGCTGGCATTTTTGTTTCTGACTGGTGAATAGTACACATAGGTATACGTATGCCCTTCTAGCAATATGATATCAGTCATGTAAGTGATGTGTTGGGTGGAAAATAGTCATATCTGAATAAGCTCTTTTTTCTTATTCTTGTCTGATGCCACAATTTTCTGTCTAGTTTATATAAAACTAATAATGCCAGTATCCAGTATGTAACAAATTTAAGGTACCGTATATAACTCATCGGTCTACATAGTACATAGGAGATCAGCCAGTGTTCTTATCTCAGCTCTGAAATGCCTGAATCAATTTGTTACAACAAAGCATTGCAAAATGGAATGGGTTTGATCAGTAATCTTGACACGGCTGCCTAAGAGATTATCTCTGTTTATCTGACTTGCAGGGTGACACCTTGTTAATCCTGAGAAAGAAAAATGCCATCTACAATTTTGATCCTTTTTCCAAGGAGCATTTTTTAATACACAAAGGGGTCTCCTCTTCACTGAAGCAGCCAGATATATGTAAAGCAACATTCCAAGACATGTACATAGCCAGAAAATGAAAAAAGAGATACTGTCCAAAGTGGCAGATCATTTCTTACTGGCGTTAAGAAATAATCACTTGCTAGTTGCTTTGGGTGCCAAGTCACATTAAACTAGAACTGTGGTCCTGAACTTTGAGGTGTTCCAATAAGCTGTCATAAAAATCAGTTTCATATAGGTAAGATGGAAGAATGGAAAAGTTTGCACATACATACATGGCATAGACGTTATTTTGTTGTACAATCATTGCCAGCCTAGTTTATAGAGATGTGTTGATAGTAACCTAACCTGCTTTTTTCCTTTTTCCTTTTCATGACTGAATTTTGTTCAAATAGCTACAGTTCCTGCTCTCTACTAAGTGTAGATAGATAGATGTGATTTCTGTATGCATAGGCAGGTTCAGAATTTCAGCCCCCTAATCATATTAACTAATTAAGTTCATATAGTTAAAACCCATGATTAAAAATGTACTTGACACAGGATTACGCTTTTGGTCAGAAGCCAATGCAAAAGACAGGCTGTGAAGGTTGTGGTAATCCCTGAGAATGATCTGTCATAGTTCAGGTTCGCACAATTTATCGAGCCTTCAAGTCTTCCTACACATTAAGCATTGGTGATGGTGAATGTGCAACTGTTCGCCAAGCAGTGCAGCAGTTCCGGCATTAAATGAATTCCACAAAAGATGACTGTGTGAAAGAAGGAAGGAAGAGCACGCCATATTTGCAGTATTTATTTAAATTCTTCAGTCTGCAAATGAGTAGGCAGCACTATATCTGTTCATTTGTAGATTGAGGAACGTGAGTACATTTTAAATATTTATTGGAAATCATAGAGGCCTTTATGCTTCCTGGCATATCAGCACACCTGATGATGACTGGCATATCTAAGTAGCTGTACCATGTTAAAAAGCTATCTGTACCACAGCTGCATACCCTGATTGACACAGTAATTCTGTAAAAGTAGCGGTCCTGCTGTTTTAACTGTGTTTTGTATTTTTGTCAGCGGTATACCCACAGTATTTTCTTCAGTGGGGCATAAGTGTGGAGCTGATGAAAGCTGCCTTGTCATTGTAACTCTCTTTGAATTATTTCAAAGGCCAAGGTGGCAGCTGCCTTATTGCTCACATGGACAGCTAGGGTGGCCTAATTTCTGTGCAACCTAATAATTTGTTTCAAGCAAAGTGGCGCATGTCATTATTTAGTTCAACCACCATCCCTTTTATCTGGCAGCAACTGCAAATAATGAACTGCCGAATGTTTTAATGGCTCTTTAGAACCCTTTAAAGACTGAGCATTTACTATATGGCTCTACTGGAGGCATCATATTTAAAGATATTATGAAGCTCAACATTGTTTTGAGCTGCTTATAACAAAAATACTGAAGCTGAGCCCAATCCCGCTGTTTTTGTGCTCCCTGGACTGGACAAAGCCATGGACTTTGACTTCTAATAATATGGTACAAGAGACATGCTATTCTCCTCCTCATCCACTTTCCTGGTGTGGCACAGTAGGGAATGCTCACGCCATTCAGAGTCATACCAAGGGAGATGAAGAGACCTTGTTCTTTTCAGATGTGCTCAACACCACTGTCCATGAGCGTTTATTGATAGGAATGTGCTTCAGTGCAAATAGTTGCAATAGCATTTCTAGGAAGACATAGAAGCAGAACGGCTAATTTTGCTACTCACTGATGTGCTTTCTGTCACTACTTAATCATTTAAATGTGTGGAAATGCTATAATTAGTGTCAAAGCATGTTCAGAAAAATAATCTGGTATATCCTTCCTGGACTTTTATCACTTCAGAGTACAGATTGTGTATGTGTATGAGTGATAGTGAATAAATACTTTCCTGTATTAAAAATTACTTCCATATGGAAATCAGAAATTTAGCATGTCAGGAAGGTGGGAGTGGAATGCTTTCTCTTTGGCCTACTATGTTTCAGCAAACTGGATTTGGGATGCAAACCTATACACACTTACCTGGGAGTAAGTTCCATTGAATTCAGTGAGGCTTACTTCTGAGTAGACATGCATAGGATTGCATTGAAAGTGAAGTAAATGAAGAGCACAATGTGCCAAGAATTACTGCGGCATAGCACCTTCCATTATATTTTTTTGAACTTGTGTGAGAATCTAAGAGTGCAATCCTATGCGTGTTTAGACAGAAAAAAGTCCTACAGCTCCCACCATGACTGGCTGGGGAATGCTGGGAGTTGTAGGGCACTTTCTTTTGTCTAAACATGCATAGGATTGCTCCCTAAGACGCTTCCTGGTGGGAAGGCATGGTGCTTCACTCCATAGACTTGACAACCACAAGCCACGGTTATCTTTGCTAGTTCAAAAGGTATTCTGGAGGATTAGTATGGTGAGCATGAGTTACACAAACAAAACAAGGAATTGCCCAGGAATAGTTATGTAAAAGAACTTCCAATGGCCCCTACGTGGGAGCAGGGAGAAGGCTTGCGCGTGGGGGAGGAGAGAGGAGGCAGGCACCTGGTCAGGTGGGTCACGAGAAATGAGCCAATGGCTCAATAGGGCGGGGACCCAGGTAAGAGCTTATTTAAGCTCCTGGGTCTTTGGGGTTTTACCTTTCTCACCTACTTTGGGAGCCTGGAGACGCCAAAGTAAGGTGACGATGGTAAGGCCCTCCAGCTCCACATGGAGGGCAACTGGGCGGTGGCGGGCCATCCCGCCTCCGGTTCAGTTAGGATGCATTCGCCAAATATTGGTCTTTTTTCCCGGCCAAGGGCCGGGCTAGGTTAGAACCAGCACTTCACCCTTCACAGATCTTCAATTCAATAAATGTGGCCCTGATTTGAAACCATATACCCTGTGTCTGCCTCTTCTTTATCTCGCCTTTACACGCGCAAACCCTGCGTAGCACTCCACCTCCCTTTTTCCAGGCACTACTTCTTGCACTTTTGGCTTAATATTAAATCTATCCCATTGTAATCAAAAGGATTTTTCAACTACATGATTACAATTGGGATGGTAGTTGGATAATTATACTTTTATAGTGTAGGTCAAGTTATATTTTAAAGTAATAATGAAGTGGTTTCTCCTCATTAATACCTGGTACTTATAGCTAAACATAAAGAGAGATGGCCCCTGCCCAGTAATACCAGTGCTGCAATGAGAGAAAACTAATTTCTTTCCCCCCCTCTCTGTTGCCAAATTAAGAGAGAGATTTGGAATGAAAGGTCATTCATTGCTCTATAATCATTACTCATTGTCTATGCCCCAGTTATCTCAAAGACAATATATTACTGTCATTATTGTTGTCTGCTGTAGAATGTCTGTGCTGTCTCTGATTGATTATAGACCCTCAGATTGTATTTTTTGTATATCTGAAACCAAATTTAGTGGTCACTCAAAATAATTCTTTTGCAGTTAGTAACATTCCTATGTTAATAACATGATCTTTAAAAAAAAAAAGATTGGAATTTTCTATTTCTAGGTAATTCACCTCAGTTTTTAATGCAATTCTTGCTGTGTTGCTTTGTTACAGTCTTCCCTCAGTTGAACCCTGTGTTTTTGAAAACAACGTGGGTGATAACCTCCAGCTGCATGTCTCATGTTCTCTGTTTGTCAAGTTGTAACAGCCTTATACGAGTAATGACCTAAGCAGGATTTGAAATGTTGACCTCAAGGTGAAAAGCTTTGTATCCCATTACAAACTTCACAGCTCTCCATTCTTTTTACAGATACTTTATTTTTTTTTAAAAGAGGAGGAGTTTGATATTAAAACAGTTAATAACGAAGGAAATGAGTCCCAATAAGATTCAGAGTAAAAAATACATATAAATGAAGTTTCATAGATTTAATAGATCATAGAGTTGGAAGGACCCTACAAGGCTATCAAGTCCAACCCCCTGCTCAATGCAGGAAACTAGAGGAGGGGTCTCCCATCCAAGTAATAACCAGGCCTGACCCTGCTTAGCTTTCCACGCTCAGACAAGTTTAGCCAGTGTAAGCCAAGTTGCATTGGCCTTAATCTGTAAATATTCAGAAGAGAGTGATCTATTAAATTAGTGGTAAATAAAGTGTATAGCTGTTCTTATTTTAATTGGATCATTTGTGTGTGTGTGTGTGGGGGGGAATGCTACCCATAAGAATAATTGTATTAGAATTTTGCCCGCAAAGAAGCTCAGCTAATAGCAACATAGATTTCATAGATCATAGGGTTGGAAGGGGCCTACAAGGCCATCGAGTCCAACCCCCTGCTCAATGCAGGAAACTAGAGGAGGGGTCTCCCATCCAAGTAATAACCAGGCCTGACCCTGCTTAGCTTTCCACACTCAGACGAGCTGAGCCAGCGTGAGCCACAGGCCTGTAACATTATTTGGAGTGATATACTACAAACCTTTTTTGGAAAATAGAGCTCATACTAAAGGCTTCCTGCACCAGCATATGACTGATCACTTACAGCATGAGCCTACACATGTCTATTCAGAAGTAAGTCCCCTTGAGGTCAGTGGGGTTCACTTCCAGTGAGTATAAAATTGCAGCTTTAATGCTTAGTTTGAGCACTTATTCATCCTATATGAGCATACTTTGCATGACAAGTGACAACGATGGGTTGTATCCAGTGGTGCCATTCCGCTAGTGCAAAGCTTCTACCACTTGCAGAAACATTATTTTCATCCTTGCACTAGTATCCAGTCCAATACTTTGATTCTGCATGTGCAAACTGTTCTGCAAGCCATTCTGCAAGTCATTACACAAGATGTTGCACAATCTGTTCCACAAGGTGTTGCTTAAACCATTCCACGAGGCATTCCACAACTTGTTATAATTTCATTAGGCTAGGTGTCGGTTGTAATAGTTGTTCTGCTAGAGCAAGGGTTTTCAAGCAGGGGGGAATTCCCCCCAGGGGGAGAATTGGGATCACAGACTCAAACTGTTGGAATATTGATCTTTCTACAAATTACAATTCTACAGAGTGTACATAATCTACAGGACATCACACCTTATTATATGGCACAGATTAAGTCAGACAATCTTGGAAAGGGGGGAAATGACTTTCTGACATATGGTAAAAAGGGTGCATGGGGCAAAAAAGGTTGAGAACCACTGTGCTACAGGGTTGTGCAACCGCTAGCCAGGGATGGGGACTCGGACTCCAGGACTCGACTCGTGAGTCGGACTGAGTCTCCCCTCTGACTCGAGCTCAGACTTGAGTCCCAATATTTTTAATGGGACTCGAGACTTGACTCGGGACTCGAGTCCCAATATTTTTAATGGGACTTGAGACTCGACTCGGGACTCGAGACCAAGGACTTGTGTTCCAAAATCGTGTTCCTCAAATGCAACATGGATAGGTTTTAGGAAGTACAGCAAGTTTATTTTTTAAAATCATTTCCCTAAAATGCAACCTTTCAGACATTTTGGGTTTGGCTGCCTCTGCCTGCCTGTTTGGGGTTCCCAGCCTCCTCTGCCTGCCTGGTCTCTTCTTAACCAGTTCCACAGTTTGAATTGTCCAAGACAAAGGCCTCTGCCTGTCTGTTTTGGGGTTCCCTGCCTCCTCTGCCTGTCTGGTTATTTTAGGTTTGTCTGCCTGGTCTGTTCTTGCCAAAATCAGTTGCAGAGTTTTGAAATAAAAAGGCACACTTGTGCCTAGAATTTATTTAAGCCACACATCTGAAATAGCCTTATTTTGTTGGGAAAACCCCCATTGATTTTGATAGGGACTCGTGGAGTCAGCTTTGGGAGTGACTCATGACTCGTGAGTCACCATTTTGGACCGAGGACTCGGACTCAAGTCCAAAGACTCGTGACTCGACTCGTGACTCGACTTGTGACTCGAAACCAAGGACTCTTCAACATCTCTGCCGCTAGCAGAGCAACAGCAACTCTTGTACTTTTTCCAGTAGCATAATGTTGGATATAATCTCATATCACCATATGACAGCCACAGTGTCACAGAATTTAAGGTTATGCTAGAGTTATGCAGGTCACATAGGTACATACATTTTTGGAGTGGGATGGAAGGTGCTTGGAGCTCTAAACTTAAGACCACTTTCCTGGGGAGTAAACTTCATTGAGCACAGTGAGACTTACTTTTAAGTAAATATGCATAGGATTGCACTGTAAGGACCTCAGGGCATGAGTAATTAGCACTAAATAATAAATAATTTTGCAATAAGTACGATTTCAAAGTATTGTATGCTATAAAAGTATACCTTGCAGTGGAAATTCTATAAGTATGTTACAGTGAAAGAGCATCCACAATACGTTGTAGGAATCGGCTCTAAATTGGCAAAACTGAGTATGGTATTATTGTTTACCTTGTAAAGTCCCCATTTATACTTGCATACTTTGTTTTATTCTGAACTGCTTGTTTAGCTTGTGATTGTTGGCATCTCTTAAACCTTTTATAGCCGTTGAAAGTGTTTGAAAAGGAAACCTTTAGGTTTCCCCCAATAGCTTTGCATAGGTTTTCTTATGTTGCAGTTGTGTTATGGTTCAGGTTAGAAGAATAACAACAGCACATGAAAGGGAAAGCATTGGGAAATGGCATAGAAGCCGGCTGTGAAATTTTCTTGAGTTGAGCTGGAAAAAGGCATGTTGGATGTCTGACATCCTTGTTTTTAACATACTTTATTTTCATTTTGATTCCCTATCTTTGTATTTCAACCTTTGCATGATTAGCCAGTAAAAACAATGGGCAAGCTCAGCAAGTCAGGAAAAAAAAGCATATGGCAGGCAAGGTAAGATGACGAAAGATACTCAGATTCCATTTGTGGTTTTACCAAACTATCTCATGTAAGTAGGTGAAGGAATCGGTCCTTGCTTGCAAAGGCCTTTACATTACTCCTCATCCTTTGTAGTTCTCACCTCCACTGTGTCTTAAATATTTTTTGTACATAATGAAAATTCTGCAGTATTTTTTTTTTAATCATCTGTATTAGAGGATTTTGGTTGGGAGTCTTTCTCCATTCTGCTTGTCATTGTGCAGCATTCACCAGAAAGCTTGGTTTAAAATCTAAGCATATAAATGACAATTCTGTGGAACTGTAAGCTTTCTTTGGTGAAGAAATGCAGTCTTCTGTATTCCCATTTTCTCTCTCCACAGTATTAATAACATAAACATGTACATGCCCTTCTATCTTTTTATGCATCTGTCCATTCATCCACCAAGAGATGTTCAGAGGACTATGCAGATAGACAGGCAAGGTTATGCAAATCAGAGAGGTGGAGTGTGTTTCTTTTTCCAATTTACCTTCATCCCTTATATTTAGGGTGGCCTTTGTCCTACTTTACAGAAGACAGTCCTTTGTTTGAAGGTTTTCTCAGTTTGAAGGGCTATCCAGTCCAAGTCTGGTTTCAAAATAAAGAATGATAACAAGGGAGAACAGGGACCTTGAAGTTTCCCATCAGCAGTGAGGACTCATCAGACTTAGCAGGCATACAGGCATACAGGCATACACCCTCTTTAAGAAGGGTGATAGAACAGACTGTGGAAAACTATCGGGGCATTTCTCTCTTAGCAACCGCAGGTAAAATATTTGCTAGGATTCTCGCAAACCGTCTTCTATCTATTTCAGAAGAGATCCTCCCTGAAACTCAATATGGTTTCCGCCCCTCTAGAGGGACAGTAGACATGATTTTTACTGCACGTCAGCTCCAAGAAAAATGCCGGGAGCAAAATCAACCCCTTTATATGGCATTTATCGATTTGGCTAAGGCCTTTGATACTGTAGACCGTACAGCTCTCTGGACTATCCTTATGAAAATTGGATGCCCCAATAAATTTGTGAATATCTTGCGACTTCTCCATGACAACATGACGGCAACGATTTTGGACAACAACGGCTCTCATGGTGCTCCATTTAAAGTGGGATCAGGTGTTAAACAGGGATGTGTTATCGCCCCAACATTATTTGCCATTTTCATCGCCATGGTTTTACATCTTGTCAAGGGGAAACTTCCCACCGGTGTGGGAATTATATATCGAACAGATGGAAAGCTTTTTAATCTCAGCAGGCTGAAAGCAAAAAGTAAGGTAATTACAACCTCCGTTGTGGAACTTCAGTATGCTGATGATAATGTGGTCTCTGCACATTCAGAGGATGATCTCCAAACTATCCTAAATGCTTTTGCAGAAGCATACGAAAAACTTGGTCTCTCACTTAACATCAAAAAAACCAAAGTGCTTCATCAGCAAGTGCAAGCCAATCCTTTGGTGATGCCATCTATCCAGCTTGGCGGGACAATACTGGAAAATGTCGATCATTTTCTCTATCTTGGCAGCTATCTTTCTGTTACAGCTAACATCGACAGTGAAATCCAGCATCGTTTGAGCTCCGCAAGTGCCACATTTTCTCGAATGAAACATAGAGTGTTCGAGGATCGGGATATCTGTAAGAAGACCAAAACGCTGGTTTATGAAGCCATTGTATTACCAACTTTATTGTATGCCTGCGAAACATGGACTATCTATAAACGTCACTTCCACCTCCTTGAAAGGTTTCATCAACGTTGCCTCCGGAAAATCCTGCAAATTACTTGGGAAGATAGGCGAACAAATGTCAGTGTACTGGAAGAAGCAAAGACTACTAGCATTGAAAAAAATGATCCTTCAACGCCAACTTCAGTGGACCGGTCATGTTGTTCGAATGCCTGACTGCCGTCTCCCAAAGCAGTTACTTTACTCCCAACTCAAGGATGGAAAGCGGAATATCGGTGGTCAATATAAGAGGTTTAAAGATGTTCATAAGGCTAATCTAAAAAAATGCAATATAAACATCGAAAACTGGGAAGCTCTGGCCCATGAACGATCTAAATGGAGGTTGGCCTTTCACAAAGGTTCCATGGACTTTGAAGAAGCCCGAGTGCAAAGGTGAAAGGGAGAAACGTGCTAAGCGAAAAGCACGTCAAATGAATCCTTTACAGGACCATCTTCTATCTGGTAACCTGTGTCCTCACTGTGGGAAGCTGTGTGGATCTAGAATTGGCCTCCACAGTCACTTACGGACCCATCGCTAGAGTCTACACAATCTTCTTTAGAATTTCCTCCTTTTATCCCGGAAGACAATCTTACTCGGTCACGAGTGATCGCCTGATGATGACAGGTCACCTGGTTGCAGTCTTTCCCGCTATGGTGAGATGTAATTGTGTTACTATTTGAATTTTAGTACTAGTCTGGCAGCCCTTCAAACAGAGGACTGTCCTCTGTAAAGTGGAAGACATAGCCACCCTATTTGCAAAGGATGTTTTCGTAGCAGATCCAACTGTTACTGCTTGCATTGCACCACTACACTGATTCATAACTGGATAACTGAAAACTTTTGCCAGCTCAGGAAAAAGGAAGGAGAGAAAGTTCTTTATAATTGTGCAGTAATTTCAAGATGGGTCCCTCAACCTCATTCAGAAGCCATTCTGAAACAAGGGGCCAGCTCTGAAACTATCAGATAGAAAGATAGATAGATAGATAGATAGATAAATAAATAGAATAATTAAAATGTCAAGTGATGCAATAATTGTATTCTTTTTTGTAATGGAATTGCTGTATCAGTCACTTTGTTTTCTGTAAGAAAAATCACTGAAAATCTATGAACATTGATCATAGAGTAATTCAGGGTGTGTGTTTTTTAATGATACAAGCTTTGCTGCTGTTTTTTTTAAAAAAAATATTGAAACATTATTTGCTTAACCACTGAATTATTGTTTATTTGGGGGGAGAGGTGGAGAGGAAATGTTCACTGCTTCCATAAAGAATTAATGAACTGAAATCGCCGAAGAAGGAAATGCTGAAATGAGGGAAATTTATCAAAAAAGCAAGCATCCCCACACCCACTTTTCTGATGTTCTGGTTACTACACTAAATGATAGACTTCCTTCCTCCTATTGAGTGTTAGAAGCTTTTTGAAGAAATGTATTACAGAAAGAGAGAGTGAGCACAAGCATTAGGTTACTGTAGGGCTTTAGAAGCCCAATGAAAAATTGGAGTCAAAGATTAGTCTTAATCTTCCCTTTCCCATTGGGAGAGAAGTTCTTTCTTTCAATTGGAAAACAATATCTCCTCCTCCCCTCAAAATCCCCAGCTTTAACCAGAAGTGCTATATTAAATGGCATCAAATATAGCCTTTAGCAAGGACCTCTAACCCAAATATGCCTGGCTCATATTCACCAATAAGATAGACTGATCTTTATCTTTAAGATTCTTATGCAAGGAAAGTTATTATTTTTATTATTTTAAAAAATAGCTCATAAATTGGAAGAAGGCCACTGTCACTCATCTTTTGATAAGCTTGTATGGGTTGGGGTGGGGAGAAGAGGTGTGTCAAAGGAACCCAGCATAAGAAACAGGATGGGGTCACAGAGAGGTGCTGTTGTGGATAACAGCAGGGCCCCAGTTTGATTAAGGCTCTGCTCTGTAATGCTCCATGAACAATCTTAAATCCAGCCTTGCTACTAATAACAATACCTACAGTGAATTAAGGACCTAGGGTTAAATTTCAAGTGCAGACTCTTCAAAAGTTGGCCAGAATTTAGCTCTTAAGGCATAAAAGACACCTGTTTACATGGTCACTTTCCCCTCCTTGAACTTTATTTCCAGTGAACAGGAATCTATCTATCTATATTAAACTACAGAAAAGAAATAGTATTGTTTCTATCTAAACATATACAACTGTTGTCACCTTTTGGAAAATTGCTTTTTAAAAGATGTGATAGATAACCAGACAGGTCGGGATAAGGTATCACCAATAGATTGCTTGTTATACATTGATAGACATCTCAAGATAATGTTATCGGTAGTGAAGCCATGGTAGCGAAGCCATTATTTATTTTAGAATGATATGCAAATACCCAAAACTCTGGGTTCAAAAAATCACATTCCTGTTCTGGAATATACCTCACACTGGCCAGATTCGCACGTCACACAAACCTACCCTGGCAATAAGCCACGGTGGGTTGGTTGTTCGCAGAACGACCCATGGTGTGCCTGACATTCTTTGCTTGGAGAAGATGCAGTGAAGAAGAGTATTAAGGGCCTCCTGCCACAGAGTGGAAATCAGTGCTCAGGCTGCAACCCTAAGAACATTTATCCATAAATAACTTACAATGAAATTGTAAGTATGGTTTGCTTTCAAGTAGGCTATTTTACTTCCTTCCTTGCAAGGAGAAAATAATAGTTGCATGAATCCATTCAAATGCATGTTCTTCTGGTTCTAAGAAATCATTTCTTAAATAACTGTACAGTCATGCCTTGGATTGAGAGCATAATTCGTTCCGGAAACGTGCTTGTAGTGTAATCCAAAACACTCTTATATCAAAATGAAATCCCCCCAAAAAATTTGTACAGAGATTTTTAATTTAAGCCGTACTACAGTACTTGTATTGCAAGACGTCGCTTGTATATCAAGTCAAAAATAAATAAATATTTAAAAATTTGCTTGTCTTGCAAAACGCTCTCAAACCAAGTTACTTGCAATCCAAGGTATTACTGTATTTCTAGTTTAATTTGTAAGCCAACCTTATTTGTTTCCTGCTCCCTCAAAAGACTCTGCCCTTTCTGCCTTAATGCCCCATATGCTTGGCTGTCTCCCAGAATACCTGTGTTGTACCACCTCCCTTTCTCGCTTCAAATTTCTCTTCAAAACCACCACCTTTCCCGTGAAGCCTTTGGCACAGTCACTTAGTTGCCGTGCCCTACCTAACCCAGCCTAGAACTAAGCCTCAGCAAGTACAACTGAAACAACTGCATATCCCTTCCCTGTTTACTTTTGTCTCCACTTCCTTCTTTTACTTCTGTTGCTGCCTTTGTGTCCAAGTTTAGATTGTAAGTGTGAAGAAAAGAGCCTTTGGGGGTTCCTACATGCACATACACTACACACACACACTCTCATGTGTGAACCGGCTGGAGGCTGGGGTGGGTGGGGTGTGCATATTTCCTCTAGAATGGATGGCGCCTGGAAGTCTGGAAAAGCCAGGCTAAAAGCTTTCAAGTGCAAATGTCATGAGTTCCCCCCCTCCCTGCCTGGCCAGGTGAAGTGCATCATGATTGGCTGAAGGCAGCAGAGCTACAGGAAGGAGGGGGGGAGGGGGAAAAGGTATATTCCCAAAGTGTAGCCTTTGTGTCTTTGTTCGTTGCGTGGTTGCTGGCTGTGGAGCAATGGCAGCAAGCCAGGCAGAGGTCCAAGCCTTCGGGGCCGGGGGGCCTCAGGATACGACCCCAGGTAGCTCCTGGTGAAATTAGCTGAATGAGGGCTCTGGTAAAGGCAAGCCTTGTGGGAGGCTACCCATCTCGGACCTTCGGGTAGGTGTGGTAATCTCCATCGGGCAGCAAGGCTGTGCTGGATCTAACCCTGGAAGAGAACTGACCCTCAGGTAACAGAGTTGTGTGCCTGAGAGATATTAAGAATCAGGTTTTGTTATTTTGCAGCTTTACTGTGTACTAAAGTGTCTCTCTATTTTGTGCTTCTCTCATTTCCCACCTTTTGTTGTAAAGTGCTACCAGAATAAACCTTTCTTGGTTTTACCCCACATGGGTTTTGTAGTCGCTCTGTGGCTTCAGTAACTAAATCCAGGTTACAGTCAGAAAGGCAAGTCCCTGAACAGAGATTCAAGTAGGATTGCAGACAGCTGAGGCTGGCAATCTGGTATCTTGAGATCTTTGGGGGTCTTGGTTCCTTTTGGGTAGGAAAGGGTGTGTGTGTGTGTGTGGAGGAAGGGGGTAAATGTGTGAGGATGTGTGATTTGGGGTAAAACCAAGAAAGGTATTCACAAAGTGCACAGTATGGAATGTACTTCCACAAGATGTAGTGATGACTACCAATTTGGACGGCATTAAAAGGGGATTGGACAAGTGAATGGAGGAAAAGGATATCAATGGCTACTAGTCCTGATTGGCTATATGCTACCTCCATTATCACAGGCAGTATGCCTATGTACACCAGTTGCCGGGGAACATGGGCAGGAGGGTGCTGTTGCACTCATATCCTGCTTGTGGGATCCTGTGGGCAGCTGGTTGGCCACTGTATGAACAGAATGCTGGACTAGATGGACCCTTGGTCTGATCCAGCATGGCTCTTCTTATGTTCTTAATGGAAATTCACAGTTGTAAATGCTGAAGGAATGATTACATAGGGCGCAATCCTATGCATGTTTAGACAGAAAATAGTCCTACAACTCCCAGCTTTCTCCAGCTAGCGTTGCTGGCTAGGGAATGCTGGGAGTTGTAGGACTTCTTTCTGTCTAAGCATGCATAGGATTGCATCATAAATTAATGAATTGCAGGAAAGTATAGATCAGTGACTGAGAACTGAAGTTCATTAGGTGCAAATGAGAACTGTATCTGCAGTTCACCTGTTCTCCTGTGAAAGCCAATAAGCGAAGGTAATCTACCCACAGCTGTGATATGTCTTCCTTTAAATACACTTACCCAGGGACTCTTGAGTGTTTGCAAATTCCATTTGAGAATTAACTGCTACTAGGAGAAGCTGCACACTTCTCAATAAGTAAACAAAAGGAATGTATAAAACTATAGTTCCAAATTGCTATTGTCACACATTTTTCAAAGGGCTATTAAAATTATATTACTGTGGCACCCAGAGAAAAAGGGAGACTGTCAAACAATAAGTTAGAAGCCACTATACTGAATACACATGTGTACTTAAAAGTCTCATCCTTTTTTGAGACTGAGACCCCATTCAGACATAACGATAGCCTTATTCAGGTGTTCTACATCTTGGTACAGTAAATATGTGAGGAGAGGCAGCACACTAACTCCGCCCCCTCCTAACATGTTTCTGTCACCCTTACTCATGGAGGGTGACCTTCTGAAAAGGAGAGCCTCCTGTATCCACAGAGATTCTCTATCCGATCGAGAATGCTAGAAAATCCTCACACATTTACTGTGTCAAGATGTAGAATGCCTGAACAGGGCTGATCTTGATCCAATAAAGGATGGTTAATGGGACTGAGGATGAGCATTATGCCTACATGATTCTGCCTTACCTTCCTTTTCTCATGTGCCTTGATGCAACAATTCCAGGGTTTCTTAAACCACTATTTCTGGTTTGATCCTAGTTTGCAACCCAGGAATGTAGTCTGAGCTCAAGCAACAGTTTCTCGGTTCAGGCATAATAGGAAACTGCGCTTTAACAAATCCTAGAAGTACTGCATTAAGCAGTGTGCAAGAGAAGAGGAGTGGAAGGGAGGAGAGAGGGTCACTTGTTTTAATTGTTATTGTCTAATATATGAAACATTGTACCTGGCAATTCAATGGTTGAAAGAGAAGGCTTACTATATAAGGCTTTTATAATAAATTCTGAGTTTAAGAAATATATGCTGCTGTTTCAGGAAAACATGTTTTATTCAAAGAAATGTATTCACTTTTCTGGAGGACCTTATCTTTCTTGATTCCCTTTTGGATTGTCTATTCTGTAATGTGTTCTCCAACATTCATTATTGTTTAATTGTTTCAACCTTCTCAGAATCAGTACATCATCCATTCATTCATTATCCTTTTTTTAAAAAAGGATAATGAAATGAAATAGAAAAGAGGGGTAAGAATGAACACTTGGACAATGACCTCTTTAACCCTAGAATTCTTAGTTGAGCTACAATCCTATACAGACCCACCTGGGAATAAGTCCAATTAAACTCAATAAGACTTAGTTTTGAGTAGACATGCATACGATTGCATTGTTAGTACACAATCCTACTCATGTCTATTCAGAAGTAGATCCCACTGAGTTCAATGAGACTAACTCCCAGGTAAAACTAAAGGATTGCAGCCTGAATCTCTTATCCTTGTAGTTTAATGCTGGACTCTTACAAGAAAAGCTTAGCCTCTGACTCTAGTTGCCTGCTTCTCCCTGACTCCTATCCTAGCATTTGATGCATATTTGTGATCAATGGCTGTAAATGTGCAGTAGTAAGTATGATGGTAAAAGCACAGTGACACAAAGGAATGATGGTTATCTGGGCTGTTTCAGTACTAAGCCCAGGGCATTTAGTTTGTCTTTCACATGATTATTTTTTTTTAATGTTCAAGGGTTAGCTTTTGGTTCCTGTAGCATAGCCCCAAATGGGTCACAGATGTGTTTGCAGAAGGCTTGTCATATGCCAGAATGAAAGCTTCAGGATGTACTTCAAAGAAGAAATGCCAATAGCAAAGCTTCTCATTGTTGATGGTCATTGTATGAACTAAGGGTTATTGCATACCTCTGTTGCCATAAGCCCAGATTTCTGTATCTCTCTTTGAAAACACGAGCAGGCACCCGTGGGCACAAACTCTTTTAGTGTTAAAATAGTGTGTGTGTGTGTGTGTGTGTGTGTGTAAGACTTTTCATATGAAACAATAAGCCTACAGGACAGTATTATTGAGTGCCCCTTTGCCCTTGATTTTCTGAACAAAGCCTCTTAGATCCTTGCTACTTAAAATGCTGCTAAAGTGATCACAGAATGCAGATAGGCTAGTATGTTTAATGACATTAAAATACAGCAAGTGAGCACAAATTGTAAGTTATAATTTCATCATATCTTTGCGATAAAGCATTTGTGTGTGTGAATAGAGTTTCACTTCCATCTGGGACTTCCAAAAGTAGTAAATGAAGCTAGTTGATATATAAACACATTTGATAAACATTTAACATTTATAAACTTTTAACATTTATAAACTTTTAACATTAAAGGATACTTTTATATAAAGACTTCCATCCTCAGCAGCCTTTAAATTTCTACAAATTATTGCAGGAAAAAAGGGGCGTAAGATTGGCAGGTTAAAATATGACGTCTATAAAATTAGAAGGGAACTGCTCAGTGGTAGAGCATATGCTTTGCATGTCAGATGTCCCAGATTTAGGGCGCAATCCTATGCATGTTTTGATGGGAAAAAGTCCCACAACTCCCAGCATTCTCCAGCCAACATGGCTGGCTGGGTAATGCTGGGAGTTGTAGGACTTTTTTCCATCACAACATGCATAGGATTACGCCCTTAATTCCTGATCTCTCAAACAAGACCTGGGAAATATCTGTCTAAAACCCTGGAGTTCCTCTGCCAATCCGGATCAAGCTACACATTACACTTAATATGTGGTTAGTAACCATGGCTGGGTTAAAAAAAAGAAAAAAGTGCTAGATGTACAGGTGTGGGTGTGATTAGCATAGTATTTTTCCAAATACTTATTGCAGTAGGAGGGGATTTTTATTGGGGCCATAGCAAGGAGGAACAGTTAAACCTCCCCTCCTTGCATGCCATAGTCCTGATGGAAATTTCTACTTCTGTTCCTAGTATTATATTTAAAAAAAACAAAACACCTCAAGGTGGTTGTTAACCATCTTATCTAGAACATGTACTTGCACCCTCAGTGCAGAAAACATGGAGCTTGATTGTCCAATGGTCTGACTTGGTATAAGGCAGCTACATACATTCCTAGAAAGGTTTTGTGCCAATGGGAACCTTTTTCCTAAGCGTCCTAGCAGTGGGGCAGGGGTGGGGATTTTCATTCTGATCTCTCCCCAAACACTGCATTCCCAGTAAGAGCCACCCCTGTAATTAATGAAAGAAAAACTACATAGCATGCAGTTTGGCCATTATAATGTGTTGCTCTGTAGATAATGGCTGGTAATCTGTGGACCATTGTTCTACCCTGAGTCTCCTACAGTAATTTTTCAGAGTTGTACAACTTAGGCTTCATTTTCATAATATGCTTCAGTTAGTAGCAGTGGCACTGCTAGGGCTGAGGGGTCCCTGGGCAAGATGCACTTGGGGGGGGCACACTCCTGGGCACTCTCACCCCCCCACACACACTTCCTTTCTATGATCTTTCCATCGCCCCACACTCTTTCTCTCTCCTCCACTGTGAGGGATTGAGGCCTACTCAGGCTTGAGTTTGTTGAAGCCTGAAGGCCCAAACACTTCCCTCAAGTAGTTGAAGCCTGAAGGCCCAAACACTTGGATGGGAGGGGGAGTTTGAGAGTTTTAAGTTACCCAATAGAAGTTAAGAACTAGATCTCCTATTCAAGGTCACATGATTATAGCCTTCCATTCCTGGGAAGGATATATGTGTGTGGGGTGTGGTCAGCTAGCAGTTAGTGCTGGGAGTCAGCTAGAAGCAGCAGCAGAGAAACAGCAGAGAGAAGCAGAGAGAGAGAAAGAGAATCTGGCTGCATAGCAGATAGGTAGTCTGAAGTTTAACTAGAGAACATTGGATTGTTTGTTTGTTTGTTTTATTTTATCATACTTGCTTTTGAATTATAACCACTCTATTAAGTAAAGACCCTAATATTATAAGTAAAGTGTTGTTGTGTACCCTGAGAGTTTGGAGTGACTTATTCACCACGTCTACAGCCTACACCCATGCTATTGGAAGCTGTAAAAGGACTTGATCTCCTGGAACGGGAGGGGCTTTGAGGAGAGGCAGAGATCTCCAAAAGGCAGGTTAAGGGGTCCCTGCAGTAGCGGAACCTTGACACCCACCCCCAAAAGATCTTTGTCTTAACCCACCTCACACCGGTGCCAATTCTCCTTCTCCTTTCACCCCGCTGCCATTCTTTCTCCTTGCTTGCTTCCCAGTCCCATGCTTGCTTTTTCCACAACCATTACTGCCAGTCAGCAGTACTGTTCTATTTCCCCCCCCTTCTTTTAACTGTTGAAGAATTCAGGTGTGCTGTAGAGTGAAGCTGCCGTTCTCTCCAGCATGTTGACTCCCCCAGCATGCCTCTGGGTCCATGTGACTGAAGATTGTAGGTGTGACTGCAGCTTCTTCTGCAGCACGCACAAACTCTTCTAAAAGTCAAAAGAAAAAAGAAAAGAAAGATAAAGAAAAGATGCCACTACCAGGAGTGGGGAGGAAGCAGGGGAGAGTGAGCGGAGCACCAGTAGGGGTGGGGGGGGCACCTGATGGCACGGGAAGACTGCATTTGGGACCCTTTGGGCTGTGGGGCCCCAGACCTCTGCCACCTGGTCCAGCTGTAGTGGCACCACTGATTAGTAGAAGAAAAATATACATCTAATACCGATATATCTGTTGCTAACTGAATTTTATTTTGAAAGGTAAGCCTGAGCCATACAACTGCTTGAAAGTTGGGTGTCACTCGGTGCCTTGAAAAGGCTTCATTGCCACCACAACTTCCCAAATTATATATAATCAGAAAGTATATATTGTGTGTTAAGGGATTTTGTGGTGGTAGTAAAGCATCTGATCATTTGAGCTGATATGATGTCTCAGCACAAAATCTCCTACAATACAATCCTATGTATGTCTACTCAAAAGTAAACTCCATTGAGTTCAATGGGATTGCAGCCTTAGGGTGTAATCCTATGCATGTTTAGACAAAGAAGTTCTACATCTCCCAGCATTCCCCAGCCAGCCATACTGGGATATGCAATACTCTTTTCTATCTAAACTGTCCTACTCTTCCCACTTTGAGCAGCCTCAAAATGCAATAAAAAAGACTCCGTTATAAACAGCACAAAATGTGCAGAATATGAACCATACACACTAAAGTACAGACAAATACACACTAAAAAGAAAATATTAGAGATGGGTTGGTAATTGCTTAGATTCTCACATTCTAATAATGCAATGGTAAGAAGGGCCCTAAACACCAGCTCCTGCAATGAACGATGGGGGAGAAATTCATATGGTTTGCATTTTAATACAAACCAACACAATTTGCACTTCTCAAAGTAATGCATGAACCAGAATGCAATATTAGCATTTTTGCATTTTTCCAAATTCTGCGATGCAGTTTTCCAGTAAGGACCTGCATACAAAAATGCATATATTAGGGGAAATACTGAACAAAAAGGCATATATTAGGGGGCGTTGCTTGCAAACATTGTGCATATTAGGGAAAGTAGTGTAAAAAAGTGCAATTTTTTTGTCCACATGGGAATGCATTTTCATGTGGACATATAAAAGCATATGTCTTTTGCTTTTGGGATGGGATGGAATGAACTTGTGCTTTAAAAAATGAGACCGTTGTAGAAAGCGAAACAGATTCATCCATCCATCCCTACCAGCAAGGCCTTTAGCTTCACATCTACCCTTCCCCAAAGATGTGGTGCTGACTAAAAACAGACCTAGCTTTCTTTTGGAGAGGTTGACCAGCCAAGATGGTTAGGAGTGGTTCACATATGGTTGCTCACACTTGTTTCAGCAGTCGGTCAATAAAAGATTGAAACTGCTCCAAGTTAAACAAAATGGTGCCAGTGATATTGCCGGCTTACAATCTGCTCTACATGTGGTAACCAGATCTCATTTCTCACATATGTTGAATGTACATGGTGCAGCACTGATACCATTTTTTTTTAGTGTGCATGCCCAAGTCACCTACTCCTTTTGAACATGATATCTTATGGTGCATATCTGCAAAGAGTTCAAAGGTGTAACACCCACCCACCCACCCCCTTCATTATGCTAGGTAACTGGACCTAGGTACATTGAATTGTGCATATAAGTATCATTAGTTATTATGTATAGGTGAAGTTTGCTGAAGGAGAGGGAAAAGGTAAGTCGTGCCAAAATGTCAGAATTAGTGTAAATTAGTTTCTGCTCTTCAGTTATTAAACAGTCTATCAGATCTTGGAACACCGTATAAAAGAAATACGAGCTGAATGTTGCTTTTGTCTCAGTCCAAACCTCATTTACAACTGATAACATCTCAGGCTATTGCTTTAAATCACGCTTTAAAAATCTATGGGATTATATATTTTTTTCTCAAAGAAATGAGGATTTTGAGAAGTGAAGTGTTGGGAATCTTCAGCTAGCATTTTCCTCATACACAACACAGTATTTGCCCCTCAAAGGTTCATTCTATCTTTGCTGCAGAAAAGCAAAGTAAACAAAAGCTTCTACAATTAACTCTGTATCTGGAGTCTTTGGTTTATGCTTGCCATAAAATGAGTTCGACAACCAAACATTAATAATTTGATAATGACAATAATCAGTAATTCTATTTCAGTACCATTTTGCTATTGTTTCTGAGCTCAGTTTTTTCTGCAGTGCTGAGCTTAGTTATACATTCCAAAATCTTACTGTTTTCAAAGAGCTATGTAACTGTGCAGAATTGCAACCTAGGTCTTGCCGCAGCTTATATAAAAGCCTCTCAGGACATGTACCTGACATACGAAAGGCCACTAAAATATTCATGTAGCACAGCATGTAACCCAAGGGAAGGAAGACATATCATTTACAAGGGCCACAGGCTGGGTAAATAGATAAATAAACAATGCTGATAGTTTCTAAGAATTCTTAAGATTCAGGTTACCAACAACTTTGTACTCATGAAGAGAAAACTGTTTAATGGGTTGGAACTAGAATTAGTCATATCTAGAGTAGACCCATTGAAATCAATGGGATTTAAATTACTCATGACACTGGGTCTAACCCAATGTCTGGGAAGACCAACAGTAATAAAGAAAACTGCATTTGATTAAATAAATCAGGAAATAAATGGCAGATTTCAGCTACTCTTAGACTTTAAAATACACATTACTTTGAAGCTATGCTGCCTGCAACCTCTCTCTCTAGTAAGTGCAGGGGACCCAATCCAGATTGGGACCCTAATGGGGGCAGGGGGACCTTGATCCTTTGCTCCTGTTGTGGATCAGACCCTCTGTGCTTATTTTAGAGTAAGTAAGAAAGAAACATGTAGCTGCTAGTTATGTCTTCAAAGTAATATAGCATGGCCCTTACTTATTTGAATACTGCCCCCCCCAAATGCAGTTGATTAATGAACTATTATTTTAAAAAAGTTCTTCTGAACCTCTGTTAAACAACTCAAATAGACAGAATTGCATTATCTTCTTCTTCTTCTTCTTCTTCTTCTTCTTCTTCTTCTTCTTCTTCTTCTTCTTCTTCTTCTTCTTCTTCTTCTTCAGAGTTATGCTGGATCTGACCAAAGCCCTATCTAGTCAGTGACCTACCAGATGCCTATAGGAAGCTCACAATAGGACATAAGCACAATAGCACCCTTCTGCTCATGTTCCCTAGTGTAAGGTCTGGGGCATGGGCGGCAAGGGTTCAGGGCTGGAACGCCGGGGCCAGGAAAAATGGAGGCGGAGTCAGACAGTAGGCCCAAGGTTCGGCACAGATTCAGGGCAACAGAGTCCAAACAAGGGTCAGAAGCAGAAAGACAAGTCCAAAGCACAAACAGAGTCCAAGCACATACCAGGCAGAGCAAGAGCCAGAGGCAGAAGCATAGGTCGAGAGCGGTCACGGGTCAAAGGCAAGGGGCAAGGCTAGGGGCTAGGCTAGCCAGGAGCAGGAGGCTACCCTGCAAGTTACGAGAACCACTGGGCTCGCTCCTGCAAGGGGGTAGCGTTGCCACCAGGTGGAGCTGTGGTGCTACCCTGGAGGAGCGGATCCTGACACCTAGCAACTGGTCTTTAGAGACACACTGCCACTGCTGCTGGAGGCAGCATATAGCCATCATGACTAGTAGCCATTGATAGCCTTATCCTCCCTGAATTTGCCTAATCCCCCTTTAAAGCCATCCAAGCTGGTGGCTATCGCTATATGTTGTGGTAGACAATTCCATAGGTCAACTATGTACTGTGTGAAGAAGTACTCCCTTTTAATTGTCCTAAATCTCCCATTACTTAGCTTCATTGGATAATCCTAGATTCTATTATTATGAAAGAAGGAGATTTTCCCCTCTTTCTCCACACCAGGGCCGGTGCATGGCAGTTTGGTGCCCTAGGCAAGATCAGATATTTAGCTCCCCGCCTTCCCACTTGAGCCCTCCCTCCCTCCAGCCCTATGCCCATTATGAAATAAAAGTCAATTGGCAAAACCTAAAAAAATTGTTATCATAATAAATTATTATCCTCCTCCTTAGCATATTTGATCACTGGGATTCTCTGGTCTGCCTTCCCTCTCTTTCTCCCCCCCCCTCTCCTTTTCTTTTCTTACCCCTTCTCTCTCTTTCGTTCTCTCTCTCTTCTTTTTGTTCCCCTCCCCCTTTACCTTCTTTTTTGTGTGTATGTGCAAAATGTATCTCTCCTCCCCCCCCCATCTCCTCTCCTGCAAGCTCCTCTTCTCCCCACCCTCTCCAATTTCTACTTTCGCTTGCATGCAAAATTCTGGTTTATTTTTTGCTTCTGATATTTATTATTAAATAAAAATTTATTATTAATTTTTTTTGCTCCCCCAGCCCCCCTTCCTCCTCCTCCCCCCCCCACTCCTTTTATCATTCTCCCTGGCTAGGGGTGGGGGCTCCTCAGCTTGGGGAGAGTTCACTCTGGTTACCCCCTCTCTCTTTCTGCCTCCCTCCCTCCCTCCACCCACCCACCTCCTCCAGCGCCGCCGCCC
The DNA here is from genome assembly GCA_021292165.1 of Shinisaurus crocodilurus. NCBI lineage: Eukaryota > Metazoa > Chordata > Lepidosauria > Squamata > Shinisauridae > Shinisaurus > Shinisaurus crocodilurus. The sequence continues at coordinate 45,666,347 of CM037876.1, forward strand.
CCTCCCTCCCTAACTGCCCCCCTCTTCTCCCCTTATCGCCCCATGAGCTGTACGAGAAAGCAGCTTTGCTAAAGAGACCCACTTGTGAAAGAAACAGGAGCGGCATAAGGCTCGGGCAAGTGGCAGCGGCAGCAGGAGGACGGCGGAAAAAAAGGAGAGAGCCGAAGTAGCCGCAGCGGGGAAAGAAAAGGAGGAGGGGGAGGGGGGGAAGAAAGAAAGACAGAAAGAGAAAGCAAGCCTGGGGACAACAAAAACAGAAGACGAGACCGGCACACGGAGAGAGAAAGAAGCGAAGCGAAGGGGGGAAAACCAGGGAGGCTTCTGATTTGGTGTGGTTTCTGCGCCCCATTTAGCCATGCGCTCTAGGCAGCCGCCTAGTTGGCCTAATGGTAGCACCGGCCCTGCTCCACACCATGCTTATTTTTATACACCTTTATCATGTCCCCCTTTCTTGCCTTTAAATCTTGAACATTTATATCTTTTTGTACTAGGAAGCATATTAAAAGTTAGTGTCAAGGTGCCAAACATATTTCTGGCTGCTTGATAATTTTGGTTGCTGTATTAACGAATACAGGAGCATATCCAAGTTTGTGTTAGATTCAACAAAGAATATGTGTTCTTTTCTTGCTGGATGGGATCCATGTCTGGTCTCATAATTCTGGCAAATGGCATGGCTACCTAAGGCCCTTTTAGTAACCATGTGTAGAGGGCAGCATTTACTTTCTATGACTTACACTTAAACAACTTTAGGTGAATGGAGGAGATTCTCAGATGGGACCTACAAACGTATAGCTTTAAAAAGCTATATGGGAAGGATTGGCTATACTCAAGCTAAAGAAAAAATGATGGTAACTCTTTGGGTAATTGTTGTGACTGTCATTAATTGTGATAAAATATTGGCAATGTAGATTCATCTTCAAATGGATACAGATGATGATAAATGAACTTTTCCTATTTTTTACAGCTCCCATCCTACATGTGTATTTTTTTTCCTTTGCTTTACATGCCCATATATTTACACTCTGGTCCTAAACATTTGCACTGGAGTCTGTGCCTACAGCACTATGGTTCAGACTTTATCTGCCATGCCAGCATAACACCATTTTTAGTGCAGCAGTTGTTATCCTCCACCTTAAACACTTATGGTAATCAAATCTTGGATTTCGGATGTTAAAGTCATATGACTACAGGAAACAAACATTGTAAGGGGGGAAATGTATTCCCTTTTCTTTCCATCCATTTGAAGGTACCATTAGGTTGTTAAGGTCCCAGTGCAGAAAGGGTTTAGCATAAATTGAGTTGCATTCTTGGGTCTCTTTTTCCCCTGCTGTGGAAATTATCCCTATATGAAACAAACTTAGAGTGACTCTACTCTTAAGGCTGAAAAAAGGGTCTCTGTTGAGTGTTCTTCTCCCCTGATAAGAAGCTTTGTTTAAGGACCTGCCTTCTTCTGATGGCTGCACCCTTATTTAATCTGTCACAATGGTGACTGATGCCTCCCAGAGACAGGATTAGCATGGGTTTGTACTAAAGGCAGCATTGTAATTTTCTGAGAAACATTTGATTTACATTTAATAGAATTAGCCAAGGTGATTTGCTTTTCTCTTTCTGCCCTTTCTTTCTTTGTTAGTTGGTGAGATCACGTGTATATATTTACACTGAAACCATTCCAAGAATTCCTAAGAGATATTTCCATAGGTTGGTTCTGAGTTAATGAAATATCTTTGATTAAAAAAAGCAAAGATATTTGATATTCTGACAGACAGTGCATGCAACAATGTCCTGATATCCTTGCATAGTCTACATCCTCCTGCTGATAATGGGCACAGCTGGCATTGGCCAGCCAGCCACTACAGTGAAAATAAAGTTCAAGCCATACAAAATAATTTCACTTGGACATGAATGCTAAGACCGAGGAATCCCAATCATGTGAAGCCACAGTTCTCTAAATGTTTAATCCACATAATGTCCACTAGAAATATGGTCAGTGCCAAACGTAACTGCAGGTTAGAGATTTTGCCAACGTTTGTAATTATTGGGTTCAGAATGTTACTGTGACCAGCTTGTAATTATCAGGTGTATTGCAAATGGAACATCATGTTCCCCAGATGTTGTTCCCCAGTTTGGAACGCTAAATAATATTCTGCACATGTGCAGAATGATCAGGCTGTTTTGTAGGAGTATACTCAAAAGGTCTTTAATATTAGCCGTTTGTTCTCTGCTAAACTCTCATTTAAAAATGTGTTGCTTGCTGTGAAACAGCATGAGCTACTCAATCAGCTTCTGGGTAGGTATATATGCAGGCATTCTTTGATCTTAACCCCTTACTATTCATGAGACTCTTATTGGTTGCTGTGAAACTAGATCCCCTTCAGAAGTTCCAAGAATACATGGAGAGGGATGTGGAGAGCAGTGCAGAGTTCCTGATTGTGTGGACTTTCCGATGAACACATGTAGGTTTCCCCTTCAGACTTTCTGCCCAACACAAAAAGGCCTGAGGATGAAAGTATTCAACAATTCTTGAAAAGTCTGCCAAAAGTAATTCATGAATGGAGTAAGCCAGTTGATTTTCTGGCACTGCTCAGCTAGAGGTAACTGGGGGTTCTGTCCATTATATCACCTTAATTAGAATAAGGTGATGTAATTAGTAGAATAGAGCCAATTAAGGATACAAATAAAGCCTTTGTAGAATGTTTCCTGATGTACATTTGTATTAGACAAAGGGGGGCTGTCTTTAAGGCAAAGGCTCAGTGGTCACAAGTCAGATAGAAAGAGTAAGAACACTAAGGAAACTGTGGGTGATCATTTAACCCCCCTAGACAGTGTTGCAGACCTGATAGTTACTGTTCTGCAGCCAAACTACACATTACGCTAAATGGGTAGCATCATGTAACTGAAGCTTGTCTTTAAAAAAATACTCTAGTGTAAGCATGCACAGCCTCAATTCAGATTGGGGCCACCACACTCTTGGAGGGGAGGATTTAAACCTTCCCCCCACTATCCCCCTACCCCTGAAATATTCCCCATGTTGGCAAGGGGTTAAAGGGAGGGGAATCCTCCATTTATGCAATTGAAAGCTTTTTTCCTGTTGTTAACACACATACGCCCACTCTGCAGGGGAAAATTTCAGGGGGAAATGGTGGGGAGGGGAAAATGGTGGGGAGGGGGAAGGGTGGTGGCCCCAATCTGAATCAAGGCTGCATGTGCTTACCCTAGAGCAGTGGTTCTTAACCTTTTTGGTGTCACACCTCCCTTGTGAAAAATCTTATGACCCATGATGCCTCCCATGTGTTAACAGACCAAAATTTAGGCTTTGGCAGGACGAGTTTGCATTTTTTTAGTTTATGCTCTGTCTCTGGACTAAAACAAAAAGAAAAGCATATTCAGTTACTGTATTTTTCGCTCCATAAGACACACTTAGATTTTAGAAGAAGAAAACAAGAAAAAAAAATATTCATGCGCAAATTATTGGAAAACTAAGAGAACAAAATAATATCTCCATACATTTATTTATTTATTTATTTATTAACTGCTTTTTAAACCCTGCATTTCTTAAAAACAATCCAAAACAGGTTATAAAGAAGAATAAAACTCAAATTACCTACAATATCGCTGCGGGGACAGGAGGGGGCGGCTGAGAGGGGCGGTGGCTCTTGAGGGCAGGGCCCCTTATGCCAAATTCTAAGGGCTCCCCACACAGGATGTGTATTATTCCCCCACCTCCCCCGGGGGTTACATCTAGTACACCTTCTGTGCTAGCAAAAAGCTATAGTAAAGGATTGTTTCCATCTTGGCAAGCAAGAAAAAGCTGGATGACTTGCCTTGTATAGGATGCTGTTTTAGCCGGACGCGCCGCCCATGCTGGTCCCGTCGTGTCACTTCTGGCACGGCGGAAATGACGCAACAGGACCCTGCTCCGTCATACTGGACCCCCGCGCTATGTTTTTGGTGGGGGAAACCAGGGCAACAGAGCTGTTTAAGCCCTGCTGCCCTGGTTTTCCCCGCCAAAAATATAGCGTGGGGGTCCAGTGCGACGGAGCAGCCGGATGTGACGCGACGGGCGGCAGCGGCGGCTCCAGTGGCTCCAGCGGCGGCAAAGTTTGTAACGGGCGTGGGCGGCCTTGTCCCACTCACGCAGGAGCCCTCCTCTCTTTCGCCGGCAGGCGGGGCAGGGCTGGTGGGCTCCGGAGGTTGCCGTGTGGAGCAGAGCTGGCCCTGCGCCCGCCTGCTCACGTCCCGGCTGCCGGGCGGGGGGGCGCCGCCGCTACACCGCGGCGGCAAAGCACCAATCTGTTCAAACCAGCAATCAGCCCCCTGGCTTAAGGCAAGAGGCGGCAGCAGCAAAGCCCCGCCAAGCTGCCGAATCAGCTGTTCGGCGGGGAATTAGCTGTTAAGCGGCCGCCAAGGGGGGAATCAGCTGAGAGGTGGGGGCTTGCCCCGCTCTGCCCAGGAGCCCTCCGCTCTTCCGCGGGACCGGTTGGAGGCGCGCAGAGGGAGGTATGTAAAAATAAAATTATTTGGTTTTTTACAATATTCGCTCCATAAGACGCACAGACATTTCCCCCTATTTTTTTGGGGGGGGGGAGTGCGTCTTATGGAGCGAAAAATACGGTAAATGAACGGCGTAGCTCCCAAGATTAGTAGAAAGAAATAAGGTTGGGCCAACCGCCAAGCTGCACTGCTATGTACTTGTAAAATAAACAATTTATAGTTGAGGGGCTACTCACACCTCCCCTGGAGTCAGTCCAAACCTCCCCTGGGGCGGTGTACCCCACAGGTTAAGAACCCCTGCCCTAGAGTAAACAAAAGTAAAGCCTTACCTACATACTATGTGATTAGCGTAATGTGTAGTTTGGCTTACAGAAAGGTAAAATAATGTGGATGCATAGGATAGTATCCAATGTTAGTGTTATGTAGAGTAGACCCATTAAAATGTGACTAACTTGGCTCTCATTCATTTCAATGGGTCTATCTATTCTGTGTAGGACTAACACTGGATACTACCCATAGAATGTGTACGGTTGAACAGCCGTTCATACAGAAATGTGTCTGTATTAATCTGAGATTTAACAGAGGTTATGGTTTCCACGCATGTTATAAAGATCCTGTGTAACTTGTGCTATGACTGGCCCTTTAAGAACTTTAGAACGTTTTCCACCTTGCTTTCCCAAGCCACCACAGCGTCTGATGAAGTAGGTTGTTGCCTATGAACGTTTATATCTTTTTGTACTAGGAAGCATTTTAAAAGTTAGTGCCAAGGTGCCAAACATATTTCTTTTCCTTTACTATAAAAGATTTTAGTAAATAAAAGTGGAGGTAATGCAGGTAGTTTCTCCTTGGTACGAGTCTGTGCCTTTCCCCACCCTTACAGGTAATATTAAGCCTCCAGTTTGCTGGAGGTGTGAGCCACAGGGCTCACCAAAGGGCTCTTAGCCTGTGGCATTCTATGTGGAACAGGCTCTGAATGAATTCTTTATTTGCATCAGCCACCGGCCTTAAGGAACAGGCTCTACTGGGCCATCTTGAGGAAGGGTGAGTGTGAGAAGGTTCATTTTTGAGAGGCCGGCTATCAGTTGAGACTATCGCAATTGTCATCATCACATTAACACGGCTTTCATATTATCACATTTATGGTTGATTGGGATGGCCTCTATTTGAAGGGCTGCAAGAGAACTGTCCTCTATTTTGGAGGTGTCCTCTGTTTGAATGGCTGTCCATTCAAGTCCAGTTTAAAGATAATGAACCATCCAAAGGAAAAGCTGGGCCTTGAAGTTGCCCATCAACAGCACCTGGACAGTAGATTGAGCAAGGTACATGGGTCACCTGGTCAAAGTCTTCTGCACTACGGTGAGATAGACTGTATTTCTATATAAATTATAATTATTTCTAAATTTGCATCTATATATAACAATTATCATATGCAAATTTTATACAAACCGGTGTCCTTTTTTTTAGTGATATGATACATAAGTGACCCAACCTATGGTTGATTGAAATATTGTATAGAATCTTCTTGAGTTGCTGGGTGATTTTACTTGCTGCCTCAAAGACAAGATCCTTGAAAATACTTAAAGCAATATTTTCAAGTATCACTACCCATAATCACAAGAATACTTTTCCAATATAGAACATCATTCTTATTTAAGCATCAACATTATTCAACATCCATTTGTATCCAGTATTGAAAATTGTTGACATCAGTACATAAGAGCCAGGGATGTTGAAGAGTCCTTGGTCTCGAGTCACGAGTCGAGTCACGAGTCTTTGGACCCGAGTCCGAGTCTGAGTCCTCGGTCCAAAATGGTGACTCACGAGTCACTCCCAAAGCTGACTCCATGAGTCCCTATTAAAATCAATGGGTTTTTTCCCCAACAAAATAAGGCTACTTCAGATGTGTGGCTTAAATAAATTCTAGGCACAAGTGTGCCTTTTTATTTCAAAACTCTGCAACTGATTTTGACAAGAACAGACCAGGCAGACAAACCCAAAATAACCAGGCAGGCAGAGGAGGCAGGGAACCCCAAAGCAGGCAGGCATAGGCGTTTGTCTTGGACAATTCAAACTGTGGAACTGGTTAAGAAGAGACCAGGCAGGCAGAGGAGGCAGGGAACCCCAAACAGGCAGGCAGAGGCAGCCAAACCCAAAATGTCTAAAGGTTGCATTTTAGGAAAATGATTTTTAAAAATAAAATCTTCGCCGGCGATCGCACTCCTCTCCATTCCTTCTGGCACAGCCCAGGGATGTTGAAGAGTCCTTGGTCTCGAGTGCTGAGTCGAGTCTTGAGTCCCATTAAAAAAATTGGGACGCGAGTGGGACTTGAATCAGAGGGGGGACTCAGTCCGACTCACGAGTCGAGTCCTGGAGTCCGAGTCCCCATCCCTGATAAGAGCAAATACTTTCACAATCTTGACAGATTTTAAAGCAGTAAAGTACCAGTTTTCCCAGATTCAGTACTTCATCTTACTGTTTGTAACCTCCCTAAATTCAACAGCATCCATGAGAATGTGAACACAATTCAAATAGGGAGAATATTGATTCAATTTTGCAAGCAACTTTGAATTGCGAGAAGGCCACTCAATTTTTGTTTGTTTCAACTCAAATTTACCCTCTAGCTAAAACTAATGTTTCCAGATTTTAAAAAACCAGTTCCATTAAAAAAAAAAAGTATTATACTTTGTCGTTGTTTTATTCAGCACAATACTTTTAGTTGGTGAAAATCAGTTTAAAATGTTGGCATGTAGATTTAAAATACAACAGAAGTTCAATTGTGCATAATTTTGAACTTAGTTAGAATTACAGAGTTTTACAGGGTTCAACATTTTTCAAGTTTTGCGTGATTGACCTGTGAATCTAAATAAGATTCACAGAATGTACTTGGGAGCCCAAAGAAGGAAATAACTAGGATTATTTATTTATTTATCCACCAATGTATTCATTTTAAGCATATTGTTGTTGTAGGCTCACATTTCTGGTAATTATCTTGAATACGAAAGGAAATTAGGGTAAAAACAATTCCAGGAAACATCTACAATATCTACAAGCAGATGGGGCTGTCCTGAATATAGCTCAGTGCTGTTTTATTTTTTTTATAAGAGTCCATGACTTTGCATATTATGTTGTCATAAGGATTGGCAGTGAAGCGTAATAAAGTAATAAAAGGGCAGTGTGTCCAGCCAAATCCGTCTGGTTGTGATTGTAGTGGTGGTATGCTCAACGGCAGGAAGGACAAATCAAATGCAGATGTTTCTGCATGAAGACTTTGACATTTATTAGTGATATGGTCCTCAAGGTGACGTTGACAGTGTGAAATGGGAATAAAGAAAGGCTTATGCTATAAACTGTTTATATGTGACTACTCTTGGTATGCCTGACCCAGCAACTGCCTTAGACATCTGGTAATAGCCTTGTGTGCATGGAACAGTTGATCTATGTGTGCAAATTTCCAAAGAATTCTCTTGCAATCAGAAAATGGGGGGCGGGGCGGTCCAGAGATCCACCTCCCATGCATACAGAGGTGGTGATGGATAACGCTGCATACAGGTAGATTGATCTTGTTTTGTGGACACTTGGGGGCTGGATCTACATCCACTTGCAGATCGCATTCTTCCCCACAGTGAGAATGGGAATACAGTCATGCCTTGGATTGAGAGCATAATTCGTTCCAGAAACATGCTTGTAATCCAAAACACTCTTATATCAAAACGAAATCCCCCAAAAAAATTTGTACAGAGATTTTTAATTTAAGCCATATTACAGTACTTGTATTGCAAGATGTCGCTTGTATATCAAGTCAAAAAAAATTAAATAAATATTTAAAAATTTGCTTGTCTTGCAAAACGCTCTCAAACCAAGTTACTTGCAATCCAAGGTATTACTGTACAGATCGCTTTCCACTATCACAGATTGTTGTGTGGGTTTTCTGCACGCGTTACTTGTTATACATCTTGGGATCAAGAGCCAGCACCATCAATTGTGTGTTGTGTGTTAGGAAAGGGTTTAACAATGTAGGGCACAATCCTATGCATGTGTAGACAGTGAACAGGCCTACAACTCCCAGCATGCCCCAGCCAACCATGCTGGCTGGGGCATGCTGGGAGTTGCAGGCCTTTTCTCTGTCTACACATGCATAGGATTGCACCTTTAAAGTTATTTTGGACATTTCTACAGAAGACTTAGCTGAGCACTAGGATAGACACTTCTTTTTATGCTGGTGACAAGTTAGACTCTTATCTGTTCCTTTAAATACATCAATGGTCTTTGTATGATTTTTTAAGACATTATTCAGACAGCCTTGCAACTGGGTGAGCACATCCAGAATTGTTCGGGAGTAAATGCAGATGCTGCAGCAAAGCAGCTGCTGACCTTTGGGCCACATTTCAGGGCCGGTCCCTCATCACTCTAGATGCATATAATGGGGGTAACATCAGTTATAAAATATAGGAAGTTGTAATGCATCGGTTATACTCAGCCCTCTATACAGTCCTTATGCTACTGCATCCACCTGTAATGGCACTCTTTTGGATCGGGAAGGATGTAGTGGGGGAAATTCCAAGTATAAGAAATTAAACCCAGATTGAATCTACAATAGAGAATGATATGGAAAAATAGGAAGGAGAGACTTTTCATAGACCAGAGGAGAGAAGTTTCAGCCAGTTCTTATTCACAGCCTATAAATAATATTTAACCAAACAAAATAAATGAAGGAAGGAGATTATTCATGACTGCAGGTGTGGACTGAAGGGAGCAATGACAGGATGCTAAGACAGGAAATGTGTGTGATGTAAATTGGTCAATGTTTAATGGTAAAGACATTGAGAGGTCGAATGGATGGCTACATTATGAGCACTATCAATAACAGCTTTGACAGGATAGTTGAAAGTAATCCACTGTGTCAGATAGTATAATCCAAATTAATTTTCCTTCAGTAGCTATGCAGCAGGACCTCAGGGGCTTCCCAAGAAGAGCCATTTTATTGTGCAAGTATGTTAGCACTTCTGTAAACTTTATTTTCCCAGCTGAAATAAGGGCAACTCCACAGAAATTGTGTGACTGTTCTTAGATCAGTGCATTGGGCAACTCAGCAGTTGCAAGCACAACAAGTGGCAAATTGTGGCCTGTTAAGAAAATAATCTATCAATCTAAATCTATCTAAAATGATTTCAAGGCTGCCTTTAAGGGTGGCACCCACTCACAGAGTTTATAGTTATTATTTTTAATGTGGAGGTGTTTGCAAATATGCAAGCATATACATTTGCCAGTAACAAAAGCATTAATCTCCCCCCAATGCATATATGTGTGAACCTCGTGGTCACTTTTATTAACTGAAATGGTCATTAGAAAATCACAGATGATTGTTAAAGCAACGTCTATCAACAATAGTGGTTACTGTGCTGGATCAGGATTTGGGAGACCCTGGCTCAAGCCCACCCTGCAGCCATGAAGCTCACTGGGTGACCTTGGGCTGATTATTACCACTCAGCCTAAACAACATCACAGGATTGAGAGCCAGTGTGGCGTAGTGGTTAGAGTGTTGGACTGGGACTCGGGAGATCCGGGTTCTAGTCCCCTCTCGGCCATGAAACTCACTGGGTGACTTTGGGCCAGTCACGAACTCTCAACCTAACCTACCTCACAGGGTTGTTGTGAGGGTAAAATGGAGAGGAGGAGGAGGATTGTGTAAGCCGCCTTGGGTTCCTTTCAGGAAAAAAGGCCGGGCATAAATATAATAAATAATTAAATAAATAATGATAAAAATGGGGTGTGGTAGAAGAGCCATGTACGCTATCTTGATCTCTTTGAAGAAAAGTCAGTATATAAATGTAATAAATAAATATTTATGTGGTGACATCTATGCACATAGTGCTTTATAAAGAACAGGTCTGACAGGTCTCTACCCTAAAGTGCTTATGATCTAAAAATAGATGCAAGATAAACTACAGAAAAAGGGGTTGATAAAGTAACTAACTAAATATTTCCAGGGAAGGTGAAAACCAAATATTAATTCATGTGTACATATTTTCAATTTATTTCATTTGTTTCAATCAGTTCCCTTCTCTGTTGCTGTGTATTTTCTTATTTATTTATTTTATTAATTATATTTTTAATCTACCCAATAACCAATGTTCTCTGGGTAGATTACAAACAGTTAAAAGACTAAAATGCCATACAAACAGTTAAAAATATAAAATACAATACACATATTTAAAATGTCTCCCTCTATTTAAAAAAATATCCCTCTACTTATTTTTAATACATTTGTTCATCTGAGCCTGGGTCCATTCTCTTACATTTTGATGGTCAGAGTCAAATGTCTCCATTTTATTTTCAGGATCCAGCTCTTCTGACTATTATCTACAGTGGGTTCCAGGAAATCTTTTGGGGTGTGGGAGCCTCTTACCTATTTGAAGGAATTTAAAATAGTCCACAAAAACGTTCATGAAAATGTGTACCTTTACTTCTATTTCTGTTCTGCTCTGTGCTACTGTGGGTCATGGTGGAACACCTAATATCGTTTTTAGGAATTTGTTATAAAGCAAAACATCCTCCCAATGCAACTTTAAAGTACAAACCATTAAAATGTCTTAACCTGATGTTTAAAAGATATTAAGGTGTGTCCCAGGTGAGCTTCTTTTTGGATGGAGTTGCACAAGTAGGTGCCACAGATGAGCTCATTAATAGCTGCTGCACAGAACAAAACCTTGAACCAAACTTCCTATATTTATTTTCTAATGTTGCCAAATTGTTAGGTATGGCATATCAGTTTTCTGTCTGGGATTTGATCCCTCATCAAGCACTGATACAGGAGCAGATATAGCAGAATTGTGAAAATACACAAGCTTCTCATTCCAGTTCATTCTGCCATTTCCAGATAATACAGGCAGTCCCCAGGTTATGAACAAGTTCCGTTCTTAAGAATGTCTTTAATTCGAATTTGTATTTAAGTCGGAACAGCATAGCGTTCTATATGTTAAAATTGGCATTTACGCAAATTGCGTAAATTACGCAAATTACGTACATTATGCAAATTGCGTAGTATACTACGCTATGTGCTCTACATAAAACGACGTAGCGCCAGGGAACCCAGAAGTCCGTTCTTAAGTATGGGTTGTCTGTAAGTCAGATGTTATTAACTGCCTGTACTACACTTTCCTCAATCTAAAGAAAGCTGCGGAAATGGTTGAAAAGCATAGGAGAGGCCCTGGAGGATGACAACGTCATGTAAAGCACCCACAAACTACCATAAGTGAGGAATCACGAGTGCACAATAAATACCTCGTGTAGGGAAGCCCATAGATTCTTATGCAAAGACCAAATTAGGGATACTGTTGTTATGGTTTAAATTACTATAAAACTGGACTTCCCCAAATGAGCAGTATCCAACTCATCTCGCCCTACTGAAATACATAAGGATTTGCGGGGTTAAAGTACTCACAGTTTTTCAGTGCTTACCAGCATAATGCAATTATACAGAACTTACTGTTAAGGAATTTATTGGGAAACAGAGGGTTCCCTGCTAAAAGTTTGCAATTTGAAAGGTGTGCACTTAAAAAGCCCCTTGGGGATTGGACTGGTTACCGTGAAATCTCTGTTGCAAGAATAAACTAGAAAAGGTCAAAATGCTTTAAATGTGTAATAGAAATCATATGCTCTTCAGTGTTCAGCATGTTGTACCAGGGATTTAGAACATAAGAGGTGTGCTGGATCAGACCTATCTACTCCAGCGTTCTGTTCCCACAGTGGCCAACCAGATGCCTCTGGATAGCCCACAAGCAGGATGTGAAGGCAATAACACCCTTCTGCTCATGTTCTCTGGCAACTGGTATTCAGGGGCATACTGCCACTGGTACAGGAGGTAATCGATGGCCATCATAACTACTGATAGCCTTCTCCTTCATGAATTTGTCCAATCTCTTTTTAAAGCCATCCACGTTGGTAGCCATCACTACATCTTGTGGTAGTGAATTCCATAGTTTAACTATGCGTTGTATGAAAGTACTTCCTTTTATCTCTCTTGAATCTTTCTTCCACCACTGAGCTTCATTGGATGATCCCGGATTCTAGTATTATGAGATGCACAATATCTCTATTGTGTCCCCTTGACTTCCCCTTTTTGTAAGCTAAAAAGCCCCAATGTTGTTACCTTTTCTCACAGGGAATTTGATCCAGTCCATCAATCATTTGGGTGGTCGTTTTCTGTACCTTTCCCAGCTCTACAATATCCTTTTTGAGGTGCGGTGACCAGAACAGTACCCAGAATTCCAATTGTGTTGTTGCAAAACAGAATTGGAGGGACCCACCGCTTGCAGAAGGAAATCGGCAGGGCAGAAAGGAATTGGTGGGGGCGTAAATGCCCCATTGGATTCTGCCCATGGTATGTTGTCTGGGTAGGGGGTCAATGTAACATGTTTGTACTGGATGTCCAAAATGATGCTTGGGTCCTGCTTTGGCTACTTGCTCAGCTGCAAGGGCAAATAAAGCCACCCTTTCAGTTATGTATCTGTTACTATTTTTGTTGTTGCTGATTTGTTGAAAATACACAGTTGGTAAGAAACTGTTCTATATATGCCTTAATTCCTTGTAAACAGGGCAACTCAAGATGTGGAGTGAATCTTCTACTGAATTTTCCCCACAGATACGAAACCTTAAAACCGAATGAGTCACCTCCATTACTCAGTCTAAGACCGCAGCAGGCTTCTGTTGGACCTGTGCAAGGGTCAGAGTCCTCCTGATAGGAAACCTCATAAGCTCGGTTAAGCACCTCTTATGGTTTGGGTTAAGGCTAATAATCATATAGTATAATTTTACTTTGGAGAGCAAAGTTAGATCATTCTGAGCCAAAACCTCTTTCAGCTGATTTTGAATATCTTTGTAGTAGCGTGACAAACAATAAAACTGGCTTTTGAGAAGCCATCAGTAAGTGTGAAGGAAAGCGAGGAAAGTGTAACGGAAAGCAAGGTCAATTCAGGGAATTAGTAGGAACTTTGGGGACCCTCTTACCACCATGTTTTCCAACAGGATTCCTTTTGCTGCTGCAAGCCTGCTTCAGCTGGGCCCTCTGTATCATCGTTCCATAAGCAACTTAAATACTTGGGGCAGCCGGGTTTCATGCGGACAGGTGCCCTGCTGGTGGAAATAGAGGGCCTCACAGTGTCCTGCTGTGATCTGGTGCACAGTGCCGGATCTGGCCTGGCCCTGGAGTAATCAATGTGTGGTGTGGGTTTTGTGTGCACACAGGCGCTGGAAGTGGCTGCAGAGCTTGGCAGCATGAATATTAGGACTTCACGGAGCTCCAAGGGCTTGTTTGTGCTCCATTGGGGCTCTACACCTTGCCCTCCATGGACACAAAGAGGGGCTGGCAGGAGCCCTGCCCTTATTTATTAGTTTTACAAACTGTCAAACAAGTGGTCAAGTTAGTCCCATTTAAATATACAATCACCTTTCCTATCTGAATGAACTGGGGAACATTCAGCTAATCAGAAGTTAAATAGAAGTGTGATATTTATAGAGTTGATATATCAATACACAGCTATGACGTGGATTTGTACAATAGGATACTTTGAATAATATTCAGATAATTGCCTTTTTAAAACTGTATTTGGTTACTTGGGTTCATGCTTGAATGTCTGCATTGAACTTTTGTTCTTGAAGAATTATGGCTGTTTTGTTTCAGCCGCTGTTCTAAATCATGTACATTAATTACTTGCTTTGTTTCATGGAAATAATGCTGAAACGCAGTATAATTTGAACGAGCATAATTTGCTCATGGCTGTGTCTGGGAAGTCTTCTAAACTGACAAACTTCACAAAGAAAGCAGTGAATTTTGACAGAGTGCTACTGTCTTACATGAATTATTATATATATGCACAACCAAAGTGGGGAAAACATTCATTTTTAATGAAACAATGGGTGGAAATACAAGTGATTGCATTATAGTGGTCAGCCCTAAATCCATTTCAGACTAGCAGGAGAATCCTACACATGACTTTCCTTCTTTTGGGGCAGGTGGAAGAGATGAAAAATAAGAGTTTCAAGAAACATGCAAATACTTTTCTTTCAGCAGTGTAGAATTATAAGTAGATACCAGGAAGCTTTTCTTTTTTTCCCCTTACAAAAAGCGTTGAGCCATCCAATGAAAGCATGATTTATGCAAAGTGATTTGGATTAATGATGGTATCAGTGTCTAAAAAAGGTGGTTGTGTAAATATTGCGACATCCAAATTAAACTGTTATAACTATCGATTCAGGATAGGCATCTTAACATTTACTGAGCTGGTAAAACAGTGTGGACCTGATTCAGCAAAAGATAGTGATGATGAATAAGGCTAATTTAAACCAATAGAACAAGTTACACTCTCATAACATCTAGGATTGACTATTGTGTTGTGTTTTTGTATGTGGAGCTGCTTTTAAAGACTGTTTGGAAGCTGCAGCTAGTTCGAACCACAGCTGCTAGGCTGTTGATAGGGTCTGATCGGTAGGAACATTTCTTGCTGATATTGAAAGAGTTTTACTGGCTTTTGGTCTGTTTCTGAGCACAATCCAAAGTGCAGATGCTTTAAAGGTAAGTTTAGGAGTGAGGTACCTGAAGGAACACCTGCTCCCATGCCAATCTGTTCATGTATTGAGGTCACCTTTAGAGACTCTCTTCCAGGTGCTTCTACCATCCGAGAGAAGGAAGATAGCAACCAGAGAGAAAGAGAAATAGCTTTCTCAGTGTTGGTTCCCCATCTGTGTAATGCCCTTCCTAGGGAGATCTGCCTGGCACCAACATTATTATTATTTAGTTACCAGGAAAATATGTTTCTATTCTCCAAGGTTTTTTGATGCTATAATTTATTGTATTCTATTTCAATTGTCGTAGTTTATCTTGTGGTTTTTTTTTAATGCTGTGGAAGCTTTGTTGGTACAGGAGAGTGAGTGAGTGAGTGAGTGGAGGGAAGTAGGTGGCAGAGCCACCAGCAGTGCAGATGAATGCATGAGTATACAAGTTCAGGTGCATTATGTACATCAGTCTCATGGCATTTTGCTAGAGCAGATATGACTATAGATACCTTTTTAAATGGTTCTAAACCACAATGACCTCACAAATTCACTTGTATAAAATTATGGCCATCTTTCTATCTCACATGCCCTATCCAAGCATTCTGTTTTTGATTTTAATGAACACATGAGGAGGAAGAGAGAGGGCAAGCATGCTACATCCACCCCACCTCCATTTGTCATCCTCCTCATCACCTTTCACATGAGTAGGACTGATCTTAAGTGTTGGAATCCAGAAAGCAACTCTTAAGACTGCTATCCTATTTCCTTGGAGTTCAGTAACATTAAACTCAGTGGTACTTACTTCAGGGCTATAATTGCCCAAGTCAGACATCCTGCTCATAAATGTAGTGTCCAGGATCCAACTGGTTTTGAAACTGAAAAGGGTTTCAATGTGTATGGTGATGTGGGGTTCTGTTATTATTTTTTTTTAATTCAGAAATTCCACTGGGCACATGCTAGCCCCCTTGTACTCACCAAAAGTAGCTTTTTGGATTCCAGCCAGTGCTTGAACATCTGATTTCAGTAGAACTTTAATTCAATTATATGTTCTTAGGACTGTGGCCTAAATGGACCTTTGACCTTATGTTTTCCAAGAAAATATTCACTTTGTGATTCATCATTTTGAGATCAAACAATTTCATTCATTCGTTTTTTTAAGCTGATATAAATTATGAGCTACACTTTTATTAAATAAGAAATGTATGATATCTTTATAGTTGGCAGTAGGTTTAAAAATTCAAGGGTATAACACAGTGAGTATTGAATATCGCCTTTGGAGATATATGCAGCTGTGTGTGAGAGGTACATAGGCAGGAACAATGTTAGGAATGTAAACTAATAGGTAAGGTCAGAATGCAACAGAGATTAATGTAACTGAAGGCACAGTAGTAGGAATTTATACTGTAGAAACAAGATACTTTGGTCATAAATTCAGATGGAAATGTCTTGTTTTTAACTGTTCTAGGCCATAGATCTTCAAGTGGGAAATGGCATGGAGAGCCACTGAGGGTGACTTGGATTGGGGACTGCGGTGGGGTAAACCGTTTCCCCCCATGCCATGGTCCCAATGAAAATTCTCCCTGCCCCATTGCCAAAGCTGATAGTTGCGTTGGGAATGAATCTTCTGTTGGAGCCAATACAAACATCTCTCCTGTGACAAATAGTTTTGAGAAAGCAATTTTCATTAGAACTGTGGTGTGGTGGGGAAGAGTTAACCCCACTCCACCCCACATTCAGTTATGGTTCAGGTCCTACAATGCAAGTACAAAGCATGCATTTCATGGAATGTGTATTTTTGCCCTCCGTTTGGGATTCATGGATATAACCACCTTCAGAATTGTATGCCCAATCTATCTATCTTGTATACAAATTTTCTTGTCTGTTTTGGGATTTAGCATATATATTTCTATGGAATACTAGGAGAATGTTTAGAATTTACCATACCCTGAAGAGGGCATACTAAGAGAGGCCATTAAGATTGCAAGGGATTCCATTGTTTAATAGAGTATTCCCTGTTGCATTAAAAATCATAGGCTATAAAATATAGGAATACCACAACCAGGGCAGCAGCATAGACTTTCTATAGCATTTATTAACGTGATGCAGACCATGTAGGTTCTGGCAGTCTAGAAAGGAGAACTGTATTGTTTCCTTCTTGTTATCCTCATTAATTTTGACAGATCTGAGTAGTTTGCATTTTTGCACTAGCATGTTTTGATTAACTTTTTTTATGCTTCAGAGGTCTTGCTCAGCAAAAGTGAGCTTGTAAGGCAGTTTGTATAATGTGAGGAGAAGGCCATTGATACAATTGGATTCATTTAAAATTTACACTGGTCTAACACGATATGTCTCCGTATTAATATAATATACAGATTTTTCTTTTCTTTGCAGCTGGTGTTTGTATCTCAAGTTGCCATGTTCATGTCATATCTTTAAGCAGTTTGTGGAGAACTAGAATGCTGAGTACACTATTTTACAGGGGCAGTTTCCTCTGACTTTGAGGGGTTGGCAGTGGTTAAACAGTATGGAAGCCTGAACTATTGTATCCATACAGGCATGCTATTTAGGAAGGGTTGTGAGAAGAAGTGTTGTTCCCCCACCCCATGTTTCAATCTCTCTGTCCTGCTCACTGACTATTGTTATAAACAATTACATGGGCTGCGTGCTAGCGTTGCATGACAAACAATAACGCTTTTGTTTTTTTAAAAAAAAGAAATAAAAATAAAATAAAAGGGATGAGTAATTGACCTATGTTGATATAATCGCTATAGTTATTATGAAGTATAAAAATAACCACCACACACACACACACATATCATCAGTGTGCCTGATCCTGTGCATTATTTTCTCTAAAGTAAGTTCTCCTTTGACCAATGGTATGTACTCCCAGGTAAGTGTACGTAAGATTGTAGCTTTTAAAGCAGGGATGCACAGCCTCAGGCCTAGGGACCAAATTCAGCCCTCCTGGGGTCCCACTGCAGCCCTCCGCAGCCCTTCCCCCCAACCACCAATCATTTGGTGGTTTCCCAGCATTTGCACAGTTTTTCTCCCATTCCAAAAGGTTGAACTGCTTCTCCTAAGGCTTACTTACAGGCCTTATTTTGGCCCTGCACCCTTTTGCCTCCAGCCCCACCTACCACTGGAGTGCAGCCCCTGAGAGCTTCTCCAAAATGGAATTCAGGCCTTGGACTGAAAAGAGGTTCTGCACCTCTGCTTTAATGGAAGTCTTTAAGCTTGCTGAGAAGTTTGTTCTCTCTCCCTCCCCGACACCTCCATGGAATCTGAAATGGCTTCATTATAAGAGTTGGAAGAATGTGTTTGTGCCGTAAACTCTGTTATGGCTAGTTGAGCCGTACTATGCCTAATTTAGAAATACAACAGTGATATTATTTTCTTCTTTTTTCATATACACAAATCAAAGTGAGAGACTCATCATATTTTACCATGAAAATACCTTCTCCTACTGATATAACTAAACTTTAAAGGAACAGAAATGTGTTTAGTTAGAAATAATCCAATGGATTATTGATATAATATCTCTTTGACTTTGACAAGTAAGGATGCTTCACACTTGTATATTGAATTTTGCACATATGGCTGCAGGCATGTGCAGGCAGCCATTTTGAATATTGTCATGTATTATGAACCCAGTGGGGGTGGGTTGTGGGAGGGTTAAACAACTCTAATATAACCCTAAAACAGGCCATGGATTATGTGAAGGTTGTTTAACCTTTGCATAACCGACCCCTACCGGGTTTGGATGACATGACGAGCAGCTTGAATATTCGAATTCCACCTGCCATGCACCGCAACCCACCATGACTTAAATAAGCCATGGTGGGTTGTGGTGCATGGCGGGTGGAATTTAAATAAATACATAAGCCATGGTGGCTGTGGTGACTGTGTGAACTGGGTAGATGTGTCTTGCAGTCCAACTCCATTCCCAGAGTTCATTCTATTTAAATCCCATCAACCACCCCCCGCCCACTCCAGTTTTATGCAGCTCCAATACACAGATCTTAATTAGGCCTTTCTCTAACCCTCTGATGTTCCTGAGGATTCACACCCAGGGTTCTTCTTGTCCTCCCTGTCCTTAGTTACACTTAGCTGTAACCACATCCATCACTCTCGTCATAGCTGATTTCATTTCTCTTTTTAGTCCCTCAGTGTCCTGAACTATTCTTTGTATATTTTCCCATACTCATAAGTCTCCCCTTCCCAGAATTGCATGCTTATGGGGTTGGGTTTTTTTTTTTTTTTTTTTTTTAAGATAAACAGGTGGTGAATTCGATCAATTACATGTGCACTCATATTCCTGAACACCTTCCAGTAAGTTTTATGCAATGTACCAAAGAAAACAAGAGAGGATGACGGCCTTGAGACATATTGTAAAATAGATTTATGGAGCAGCCAGGCTCTGGGATGTGGGTTTTTAGCTTTTTGCTAAAAGAACCAATTTCAGCTGAAAAAAGAAGGGGGAAAGGGAGGGGTGGGGGAATGGTCAACATGGGGCACAACATGAGACTATGCAGTAACTGTGCAAATGCCCCCCTTCTTCAGTGGCGTGATTTTGCATGAGAAAATCTGGAAGTGAAGCACAAACAGTGTCAGTTCATGCTATTGATTGTAGAGAATAACTGGTGCACAAATACAAGTATCACATTGCATCACCTGATAAACTGCTGCTGTGGACAGAGTCTTTAGTTTCACTGTTTATTTATTTTATTTATTATATTTATATCCCACCTTTTTTCCTGCAAGGAACCCAAGGTGGCGTACATAATCTTCCTCCTCCTCTCCATTTTATCCTCACAACAGCCCTGTGAGGTAGGTGAGGCTGAGGGTCAGTGACTGGCCCAAAGTCACCCAGTGAGCTTCATGGCTGAGCGGGGACTAGAACCCGGATCTCCTGAGAATCCAACACTCTCACCACTACGCCACACTGGCTCTCACACTTCCAGCATCCATGTCCCATCCAACATTTAAAACTACAGTACAGTAATACCTCGGATTACGAGTAACCCGGTTTGCGAGCTACTCGTAAGACGAGGAAAATTTTAGTATAAATTTAAATTTGAAAGACGAGCAAGTCTCGCAACACGAGCTGCTGCCGCTTTCAAATTTAAATTTATACTACAAGCAGGTGGAGGCGCCGGCGGGCAGCTGCCCGTCAGGGAGCCCCTGGGAGAAGTGGCGCGGTGTGGCCGCTCACTGGGCCGGCGCCTCCCACTGCTTTGCCGAGCCCCATGGAGGCGAGGTGCGGCCGCTTGCTCAGCTGGCGGCTCGCGCTGCTGTGCCGCCTCCCTGCCCGGGAGGCCACGCAGCAACGCGAGCCGCTAGCTGAGCGACTGGCCACACCGTGCCTGGCCTCCACGGGGCTCCCAGGAGCCGCGTGGAGGCACGGCGCGGCTGCTCGCTCTGCTGGCACCTCACGCGCTGCCATGCCGGCTCCGAGGCAGGGAAGCGGCACGGCAGCGCGAGGCACCCGCAGAGCAAGTGGCCGCACTGCGTCTTCCTGGCAGGGAGATGTGTGGAGCCGCTACCGCCACTTCCCTACCTTTCCAAGCAGCGGCTCGCCTCTCCGCGGCAAGCCGCCCGTGCTGCCGGCGCCGCCCCCGTCATATCCGGCCCTGGAAGTGACGCAACCTGTCGCGTCACTCCTGGGGCCGGATGTGACGCGACGGGACCGCCAGGGAGCCGCCATGGCAGCGCGTGAGGCGCCAGCAGAGAGGCGAGCTGCCACTGGCAAAGGTAGGGAGCGGCGGTAGCGGCAGTAGCAGCTCCATGCGTCTCCCTGGCAGGGAGACGCAGCGCGGCCGCTCTCTCTGTGGGCGCCTTGCGCTGTCGTGCCACTTCCCTGCCCGGGAGCCGGCATGGCAGCGCGCAAGGCGCCCGCAGAGCGAAGCGAGGCAAGGCGCGGCCGGGAGCCCGCACATCAAAGTGAGTTTCCCCATTAGAAATAATGGGAACTCCGGTTCCACAACCATTTTATCACTGCTTTGCCGGCTCCTTCCATGCGGCTCCCTGCCAGGGAGCCGGCAAAGCAGTGATTAAATGGTTGTGGAACGAATCATCTGAGTTCCCATTATTTCTAATGGGGAAACTCACTTTGATGTACGAGTATTTTGGATTACGAGCATGGTTCCAGAACGAATTATGCTCGTAATCCAAGGTATTACTGTACATACTCCCACTGCGGTCTTCAGTTTGCAATAGTATTTGTGGGTGCTCATCAGATGGCTCGAGGACTACATGGAGCTCTTGTGGCTGAGTTATATAATAGTCTTGGAATACTCTCATCTCTTCTTAGGTTTTGTTTTGTTTTAATTCCTCAACCACGGGTATTAAATCTTTTCCTTGGTGGCTTAATGAAGTCTTGACTTGTCTACTGTTCAAGATATCTGGTGCAGAAAAGGGCAATCAAAATGATCAAGACTGTTAGCATAGAAAAAGGGTGACCACAGGGAGACATATAGAGGTGTATGAAATGGATGGTGTGGAGAAAGAGGGGAAAACACCCTCTCTCATAATAGAACCCAGGGTCATGCCATTAAGCTGAATGGTGGAAAATTCAGGACAGATAAAAGGAAGTATTTCTTCACACAGCACATAGTTAAACTGTGGAATTCACTACCGCAAGATGTAGTGATGGCCACTAGCTTGGGTGGCTTTAAAACGGGATTGGACAAATTTATGGAGGATGAGGCTACTGATGGTTACTAGTCCTGATGGCTATATATCAGAGACAGCATGCCTATGTACACCAGTTTCTCGGGAACACAAATAGGAGAGTGATATTGCATTCATGCCCTTCTAATGGGCTTCACACAATCATCTGGTTGGCCACTGTGTGAACAGAATGCTGGACTAGATAGGTGTTTGGACTTATTCAACATGGCTCTTCTTACGTTCTTATATTTGCAAGTAATGTCAATCTAATTAAAAGCAATATACTTATCTCTTTTCTTATTTTCTTATTTATTGCTACATAGCACAGCCTTCAGGATACTTGAGGATCAAAATAGCAACAAGTCTGATTTGGTTCTTTTGCTTCAGAGCCATATTTGTTTTTCTATAATAGGGTGAGTGTTGTTGCTTTTTCCTGCCAGGCCTCGGCTTGTCACTCCTTATTCTTCTTAGTTTTCAGTTCAATCCATCCTGCTTCTAGGGGAACCTAGGATATGGTTCAAAAGGCTTTTCTTTGGAAACCCCATTGTACTCAACTGAAATTACCAAGGAATACAAGTGTTTGCAACATTCTTAATTGCCACTGTGAACTTTATAGGTCAGAAATTATTATGGTTTTATTCTTCAGTCAAGCATGCTTGGGGATAGAAAAATCAGCAGGTGCTCTGGTGTTTTTCACTCCATGGTCTTTTGAAGATACAAATGGCTTCATTCATTTATTTATTTTTCACTTGTAGGTTTGTCTGGTTTTGCTAACAAGGCAAGGAACCCCTCCTGTGAAGCTATGTAGTAAAGGTGTTAGGATCAGTCAAAGCCAGTATAAAGAATTTCTAAGTACTAAATGAGGAGAGGTGTGTGTGTGTGTGTGTGTGTGTGAGGGTGTTTCTGAAGAGGATTATATATATTTATAATACATAATTTACTTAAGGATAAACAATATTATGTTTCATGGGGATAGTTAAAAGAAATGCATGATGATTAGATATGTGCATTCAAACCAGTCATTGTTTTTCAGTCATCTTGTGTCTTGTTTACAATACAAGAGGTCAAATCATGTTCAATGAGATGGTTTTGTTTAGCTGTAAATGTAATTTAGCTTTTAATCAAACTGTCATTTCCTGGGGAGAATTATTTCCTGGCTGAATACAATTGATCTCCTAAGTAAAAATGAGCAAAGGCAATTTTTAAAATTGAATTTCAAATTCTTATTTTTTAAGAAAAAAATATTTTAACATATGGGCAGTGCAATCCAGTGAGACTGCCCGTAACCCTCCAGACATGGAGGATTATGGGCATCCTATTGAGGGTGGGAGGAGTGCGGCGGATAGTATATCCGCTGTGCTCCACTCGCCCTCAAAAACATCTAGACGGCCGATTTTGGCCATCTAAATGCTTTACACCTCCTCCCAAGGAGGAGAGGCTGGGGCACCGCCTGGATTCCTCAGAAGCCGGCAGCGCCTCACTTCTCACTTCCCCGCCCCCAGAAACGCCACAGGGGAACCAAAGAGGGTCTGCCGCCTTTGGTTCCCTGCCAGCGTGGGAAGAACTGTGCCGGCTACGAGGTGAGGGGCGGGTGGGCACTCCACGGGCAGACTGCGTGCTGCAACCTCAGAAGGGATTTCTGAGGTTGCAACAGGTTCTATGATCCTATGCCCTCCCCCCGGCAAGTTCGGAGGACTGTAGGATTGCACTCTTAATGTAGTACTTGAAAATATTTCCATGGAGATTATCGTTAAGTATAATACTTTTCAAATTGGTCTCATTTTTTCCTCAGTTAATCTTCTTGAAAATATATTCATTCTTTGGGTCAACTAAGGTTTCCCAATACAACTGCAATCCTATATACACTTACCTGGCAGTAAATCTCACTGAACTCAATGAGTTGGTATGCGAAGGATTGGGCTGTAAGTATTCATTTTTGTGGTCATCAAGCAGGGGCATTCAAGTGGAACAAGGTCATCTGAAGATGACCCAACAAACAAGAACCAACAAGCCAGGGTGAAGTTTTAAAATTTCCCTAAACTAATAAATAATTGCATTTGAGAACCTAGCTTGCCCCTGGCCTTGAGAATGCTTGAAGAGGTCAAGCTAGAGCTCATACTTGAAATGCAAAATCATGGGTTGGATCAAGACATAGTCATGCTTAGACTATACCCTTTGATATCAATGGGCCTCCCGATTGTCATGTCTAACTTCAGTCCCTTTGAATTCAAGCATCTACTCTAAGTATGATGAAGTCTGGATTCAACTCTA
Source organism: Shinisaurus crocodilurus (assembly GCA_021292165.1). Taxonomy (NCBI): domain Eukaryota; kingdom Metazoa; phylum Chordata; class Lepidosauria; order Squamata; family Shinisauridae; genus Shinisaurus; species Shinisaurus crocodilurus. Next base: position 45,690,329 of record CM037876.1, read on the forward strand.
TGTCCTGAATATGCACACCAAATTTCATTCCAGTATCTCAATGTACAAGGGAGGTATCACATTGCATTGCCTTTTACATCTTTCCTGGCCTGGGGATGGCCTAGATCAGTCTATTTCCAGTCCATTTCAGTTTTGCATGTGTTCATTTATAAGTCTGCTCCATCCCATCCCTTTTCCACATCAATCTGAAAACCTTTTTTTAAAAAAATCCCCACAAAAATGCATATTTAAATATGTATTTAAATAGTACTTTAACATATTTTTCACAAAATACACATTTCTAAATGTATTTTCTCTTAAAATATATATTTCTAAATATGTTATCCTAAAATATGCATTTTGGTATGCTTTTTGAGCCTAGAATTGCATCGCAAAATCTGGAGAAGTACAAATCTGAAGGATAATTGCATTGTAATCATTACACATTAGTCTGGAATGTGAACATCACTTTGAAACATGGACATAATGATATCCTCGAGCATTCCTATCCTGGATTCCTAAAAAAGGATGTGGGTTCATTCTTGAAAGGCAGATTCTGTCCAGAATGCTTCTGATAAATCAATCTTCAAGGCAGATATTCTGTTGCAGCATCTTTTTACAACTTTCCAATATCCCCTTGAAAATGGGTGTGAAGGTTAATACTGGCAATGCAATGCTTTTCAGATTTGAATGCATTGTTTCAGTCTTGAAATGGAATTTTGTAATGTATTTTGCATTTTTTTTCTCGTCTCCTTTAAAAATGGGTGTAGAAGTCAAAGTGATATTCATACTTGAACACCCTGAGCATGTGTACAAGATTTTGTTCTGATATTTCTGTGTTCAATGAAGTTTTATCACTTTCCAAGCAAATTTACAAACAGAATGCCCAAGACACCAGTCGTTACACCAAACACCTCTCTTCATCCAGCCAATTAACTTCTCATCATTCTTCTTTGGTTACAATCCTTGCTTTCTTTCAGAGGTTGATACTGATGAAATTGTTACTGCTCTACAATGATATCTGCAAAAATCATTAGTGGCTATTATATTTCACTGCTAGGATGTCATTTTTACATAATAAGTTTGCTCTGGAAATGAATGGTATGCAAAAAAGGAGAACTAAGCAGTTTCACTGTTGTACCATGGTCTCCAGAGTGATTAAGTAATGCTGAAGATTTTGATGGGAATCTTTAAAAAAAAAAACTTCAATAAGTCTTTTAAAAAAAAAACTTCAATAAGTCAACTCAAATGCTAAATATCTCTCTTTATTATTTTAATTGCTATGGACAATTTATGACCTCTCTACCTTAGTGAGTGAACTCTCGGCACATAATTTTTGCCATTTTATCTACTTAATATGTAACATACAAAGTTACAGATATCTTGTTGATGTTTATGTTGTCACAGTGGGGTGGAGGGAAATCTTTTTCCCCAAGGAGTTGAGGGTCCCTTGCCTTCTCCCCCTGCCCCACTCAGTTATTAGTGGTATGGACACTTATTCACCATCTGTTTTCGCAGTAGTCTTTAGCAGGGGATCTTCGTAACTTGAGTCCCCTGGGGAAGGTGTCCCAGGCTTCTCTTGAAACCTCTGGGCTCTTGTCCACTCTGCCTTTCTTTGCTTAGCCCCATCGATGGCTTGTTTGCAAAGCCTGCTTTGGATGTTTGGGTCACAGCCTTTCCCAAGGCTGTCTTTGAGTTTAGCAAGCAGCGTTCTCATACGCCTGAGACCCTGCCCCACTCTGTTCTCCTCCACAGGATGAAAATACAGGTTCAAACTTGCTAGGGCAGGGTTTCATCTTTAATACTGGCTTGGGATACTATGATTATTTACAAACTTACTCCTATCAAGCACAGAAAGCAAGGGAACCCAATCTTTAAAAAAATGTTATGGTGCCTTGGTTTCTGATCACATTCCAATCGAATATAGATGCATATATCTATGTATATAAAAGAAGGACTGACTGACTGATTGACTGACTCATCAATGCCCAGCTCAAACTGTTTAATCTAGGAACGTGAAATTTTGAAGGGACATTGTTTTTATGCCGTAGACACCCATTAAGGAAGGCTTTTTGGAAATTCAGTCCCTAAGGGGGTGAAAAAAGGGGGCAAAATCGCCCCACAATCATATCTCCTATGGGCAAAACAACAGGGGAGCAGTTATGCAAATCGGCCTTACCTCATAATTGCTGCAGGAGCCAATAGGAGCAGTTATGCAAATAGCTCATAGGACACTTAGAATGTTCGTATGAATACCAGCAGGGGCCAATAGGGGTGAGTATGCAAATCTCCCCTAGGCCACATAGAATGTTCTCTGAGGGGGTGAAAAGGGAGGGAAACTTTTTAAATGACTGCCTGACTGAATGATTGCTGTGTGTGGGGCGTCGTCGCATAGGCTCCATCACGTTTTGATGGATCCGCCCCAAACTTGGCACGCATACTCTCCATCACCCAAGGACAAAGACTGGTGGGTTCAAATCTCCGAAAAACCCTCACTGCGCCTGTAAGGCCCAAAATAGATAAGAGTCAATGGCGTCACTTGGAATGTTCGCAGGGACCATTCAGGTGCGGTTATGCAAATCGCTCCAACGGCATATAGAATGTTCGTATGAACTGCCACAAGGGCCAATCAGGAGCGGATATGCAAATCTCTCCTGCATCAAAACAGAATGTTCATATGAACCATAGCCGGGGCCTATGGGGGGCGGGGAGGAACTGGGATTTCATTGTTGGGTAGTCCCGAGGGGGCAAGCTGGGATTACATTGTTGGATAGTCCCGAGGGGGAGGGGGAACAGGGATTTCATTGTTGGGTAGTCCCCGGGGGGGGGGGGTAAACTGGGATTACATTGTTGGGTAGTCCTGGGGGGGAGCAGGGATTTCATTGCTGTGTAGTCCCGGGGGGGGGGGAGAACAGGGATTTCATTGTGTAGTCCTGGGGGGGGGAGCAGAGATTTCATTATGTGGTCCCAGGGGGGGAACAGAGATTTGATTGTGTAGTCCTGGGGGGCGGGAGCTGGGATTCATTGCTGTGTAGTCCCGGGGGAGAGCAGGGATTTCATTGTGCAGTCCTGGGGCGGGGGGAGCAGGGATTTCATTGAGCAGTCCCGGGGGGGGGGGCAGGGATTTCACTGTGTAGTCCTGGGGGAACAGGGATTTCACTGTGCAGGCCTGGGGGAAAGGGAACAGGGATTTCACTGTGTAGTCCTGGGGGAGCTGGTATTTCATTGTGTAGTCCTGGGGGGCCAAGGCTTTCATTGTGCAGTCCAGGGAGGGAAGCAGGGATTTCATTGTGTAGTCCCGGGGGAGCAGGTAGTCCCGGGGGAGCTGGGATTTCATTGTGCAGTCCCGGGGGAGCTGGGATTCCATTATGTAGTCCCGGGGGACCTTTCCTATGGAGCGATTCAAAACAGCGGTCAGCAACCTTAAGGAATTTCGAACAAATAGTCCCTATAGGAAAATGACGACCCGTGCAAACTTGGCACGGATGTACCGATTCGCCTCGCGCGGGCTTACCTTTTCTCCGCGGCAAGCCGCCCGTGCTGGTCGCGTCGCGTCACTTCCAACACCGGAAATGACGCAATGGGACCCTGCGCAAGCGCTCTGGACCCCCACACCATGTATTGCGCCTGCGCAGGGTCCCATTGCATCATTTCCGATGCCTGAAGTGACGCGACGGGACCAGCGTGGGCGGCTCGAGCGGCGCGGAGAACTGCTCCGTGCCGCTCAGAAGATTGAGGCGGTGGGGCTGCCGCCGCGGAAAGTCAACGCGGCGGTGAGGCGGCCCCCCTAGCAGGTTCGTGGACACCAGTACATGGTCACTCTTCATCACGTGAGCGAAGCCGCGGGCAACAGCTAGTTCAGCTATATAACATCCAGATCCAACTCTTCCAATAGTGAGTTTCTTCTAAAGTGTCTTACTTTAACTGTCCCACAACCTCATTAATTATATACTAAGGCAGCCTATCCCAACCTGGTGTCTTCCAGGTATTCTAGACTTCAACTCCTATCAGCCCCAGCCAGTATGGCCAATGTTCAGGCATGCTGGGAGTTGTAGTCAAAAACATTTGAAGGACACAAGATTGGGGAAGATTGTACTAAGGACTGTAATCAGTGCTTCCTTTCCTTCTTTTCTCTTAATTAGTTATTTTGCTGTATTGCATGCCTATCTTTTTATTTATTTATTTATTTTATTTATTATATTTATACCCCGCCTTTTTTCCTGCAAGGAACCCAAGGCGGCTTACATAATCCTCCTCCTCCTCTCCGTTTTATCCTCACAACAACCCTGTGAGGTAGGTTAGGCTGAGAGTCAGTGACTGGCCCAAAGTCACTCAGTGAGTTTCATGGCCGAGCGGGGACTTTTTAAATTTATTTAAAATAAAATTCCATTTATAAACAATACTGGCAGACACAGGTTGTTCCACCGAATTCTGAACAACAGACACCAGTGACTTTTAGAAAATGCTGTGAATTGTTTCTCTTTCCACAGGCGTTTGGCAGCTTTTAGACAGCTATGCTCATTTCGGCTAAGCCACCTTGAGCTCCTGATGATAAAATGGCATTAAAATAGTATGTCTGTGTATGCGTGTGTTTATATTTGGACTAGTCAAGTGCAGTAGTGGGAAGGGGGAAAGAGAACAAGGAGATCAGTCTGTAACTATTATTGTATCATCATCGTTGTCATCATCACCACATCATCAAAATCTTTAACCAAGTGTAAACAATCAATTTAAATTGAAATACCGTAATCCACACACACAGCTGCAATATATGTAATATATAGAATTGGGGGAGGGGAAAATAGGAGAGGAAAATATGGACATTCACCAACAGCGATTTTACATAATAAATTCTAGGCATCAACTATAAGCTCAGACTTGAATCTCAGTGTTGGTATAAATAAGGCCTTTCTTTTTAAGTGTGAACATGGAGAGTGTGTAATGCTTAAATACCAACTGTGAACATGGAGAGTGTAATGCCTCTGTATCTGTGCGTGTTTGAGTTCCATGGCTTTCAGTCTACACATAATAGTCTTTACCTTTGCTTACAAGGTTTGGCACAATTCTTATGTGGTTATATGTCCTATGTCACCAAAGGTGTAAGATGGAGAACTGTTAGCATTTTGCAGATATCATTTCAGTTGTGAAGGCAATAGCAAAATAACCCAACAAAGACCTGGCTTGTACACTTAACCTTGTCTCTTCCAATGTCGCATCTTGTTGTGATTGCTACAACACAGTCCCTTCACACTAGGACCAGCCACATAAACCCTTCTCAGGCTAAGCATCAACACTTAAAAACCTGAGGGGAGGGTCAAATGAAACCTTTCCCCTACCAATGAGGGAAAAGATTAATACAGGTTATTAAGGATCTATTTTAAATCTATGCTACTGTGGGTACAAAGGTGTGTGTGTAGATTTAACAGTAATGCAGGTTAATAACGCCAAGCTGACATGTAGGATTTGGGTAGCAAGCAAAATAAAAATAAGTTTATTTTAATTCTCAAAATCTTAGTTCCAGAAAATAACTTTAAACCTGCCTACACCAAACACTTTGTAATTAACCTAAGTCTCTATAACTCTAAATACTTTCACTCTTCAGACAAGCACTCATAACTCCTGACAGACAAGACATGAATAACTGTAAGAAGGAAAAGACAACGACCCGACTAACCCGACTAACCTAACTCCCCAACTCCCAACACACTAACCACCTAACTCACTCTCAACACACACTAACTCTGACATCACTCAAACACTCTTTATATACTCTTCCCCCCACTCTTTCCAAGACATCACAAACCACACCCACTCAGTTCAACATTCTATATTCACTAAACATAGTAATGCAGACATACACCAGGGAACTGAGTCGTGGGGTTACGCCACAGTGATATCCAGCCACTGTCAGGTTGGATTATTATTGGTTATGGAAAACTTTTATTTTCTCTATTAGTCCTATTTTTACATCTGTTTAGAAAATCAATGCTCTACAAGAAAATTGTATCCATTAAATCTGCCCCCTAAATGTTTATGCTGTAATTGTGAGGACTAACCAAACTACTACTTGCAAGTATTTAGACAAAGGATTTGCCTTCCTATTTATTAGTTTCATTCTAATCAGGATAAGTGTTGAAATGTGATGTTGATTTGGATATTTCATGATTGTAACATTGCTACCAGTTACAGCTGGAATATTTGCTGATCACACTACTCAGTATGCATGAAAATGTGTTGTGTGTGTGTCCATCCGGTAATGAAAAAACTAGGCTACTTCCAATTTGTGGCAAATATAATAAAACATGTAATTTCTATTATATTTCAAAATGTAATTGAAAACATGGACCATGTGCAGTGCTGTTTTCGATAAATGATGTTTGCTTGGTATATTGCAGTGGTACACCAGGTACAATTTCTGATGTGGATATTTTTATGCTGGTGCAGATATTTATCCCACACTTCTTAGATTTATTTTATTTTATTTGTACCCTGTTTTTCTACCAAAAAATAGCACTCAAGGTGACTTACAGAAACAATTAAAACTGATTGAAGCAATAAAACGATGCATTAAAATACAATTAAAAAAAACCAATTACGTACATTAAAAAGATTATTATTAAAAACAGCATCCAACTCAACAGACCCACTTACAAGCTAACGGCCTTCTTAAATAATGTGATCTTTGCTTGCTGGTGGAAAGACAACAGAGAGGGTGGAAACCTAGAAACAGAGTTTCTAGAGACAGAGAGGGAGGACCAGAGTTCCAGAACTGGGAGTGGCTACCAAAAAGGGTCTCTCCAAAATGTCCAGTTCTATTGGTTAGAAAAAAGAATGATTGGCTGAATGGGCATCAGAATGTGTAACATGGACTTTGAAGTATACATGTCACTCTCTAGCTGGGGTAGGCAATGTGGTGCCCTTGGGCATCAGTGTGCCCCATGACACCTTTTTTTTTTTTTTTTGGCACCCACCAAGGTGTCCTCCCCTCCCCCTTTTTAATTAACAAATTTTCTTACCTGCAGCTGGGATTGCCTAAAAGCAAAGTTAGGGCTTATAGCTGCTGCCATCTTCATTCCCCAGAAATGCCTCTAGGCCACACATGGGGCTGAGAGAGAGACATTCTTAGGAAATGTAGAAGGTGATGCTTTCCTCTGCAGCATGTCCAGCCACCAAGAAAAAAGAAAAGAAAAAGGGACTCTTGTCACTTCTGTCTGGTAAGCCATGCTTCACATGGCAGCTATTTTGTGGTGGTGTCCAAGACAGTTTCTCAAATTGTCAAATCTGCCCATGCCCCCCCCCCAATTGCCTACTGCTCAATGGGATGTACATTCTGATGTGCATTCAAGTGCTCATTCATGTGTAAGTTCATACATCTAGACCTGGGTCAGGGTGTTTGTGGGCAGAGCATAATGTGCAGCATAAAAAAGCAAAACCATAAGTGCCTGTAGCTGGCATTTTTCCAAATGGCCAGTGCACATGTTTGCATATTTGACTTTCCTCTCCTTCTCAAAGTGCAAAGGGAACAAAATAGAATGGAAATTATGGCTCAATGTGCAATACTGCATGTGAAATACATGGTGGTCACAGCCTATTGCTATAACATTTGTGTGATTGCTTTTTTGCAGTGGGGGGGGGGGCAGGGAAAGAAGAACCCAGCTTGCACAAAAGTTGTTTTTTAAAAGCAAGAATATCCAAGACATTCCATGGTCTTTTTGTTGATATTCCAGAGTGTAAAGGGGTAAAGTGGAAAACTCTATGGAAATAGACAGGTTTCATAGAAGAAAAGGGAACAACTGTAAATATGCAAGACACCCTTATGAAAACGTATTTCTTTTAAACACTACAAAGGTCATTCTGGTCAATCTGTTTCTTCTTACGTCCCTTACTATAAATCTTTTAGGAAACACTTGTAAAACACTTCAGAAATATGTAATGGATATAACAGAAGAAAAGTTCTGTATAGAAGGTGTTACTGTAAGAAGACACACAAACACCCCCCACACACAGAGGTTTTGATGATTCACCTCTGATGTAATGTGGGCTGTACAGGGTCTATAAACTGATTCCATTTCTATTGATTTCAACCCACCATCCTGATGAGATTAATTCTTTTCTAGGCTCAGTCTAACAGGCTCTGTTTAATGTACTACTAGTATGAAATTACACCTGTAAACCTAATTGCTCATTTATTAATTTACTGCTCGTGACATTTCTACCCTTAAATTGCAAGTTGGTTCCCCCACTACTAGAATGGTAATGTGCACACCACTGAAATCTATCTATTATTAAACAGTGATACATTTCATTTAGTTAAATATAAAGTTGTAAACTATATGATTCCCAAATGTATAAAATTCCAGTATTTTACCCTTAAAGTATCCTATGAAAAGGTGCTTGCCAAGCATTTGTATCAGTTTGGCAGATGGCTAAAACAGATTTTAATGACTGAAGGTAATGCTAGCTGCTGGAAGCTTAGTGTAGGCTTTAAAGAAAATCACCAGACTTTACCAAAGGGAATGACACACTGTCTGTAAGACTTAAGTTCTGAGGTCCAGGTTATTCAGGTGCAAAGTGTAAAATGAGGAGCCTCCTCCCCTACTCCATTCTGTGCTCAGTTAGGAGGGACGCAAGAACTGTTCATATGTAATTTTTCTAAACGTTGCGACATTGATCTCATGACTTGGATAAACTATTCAAGGAAGAAACTACAACTTGGTACTGAGGCCCTATTCAAAAGCCACCCAGTGCATGGGCACTACTGGAAAACCACTAGAAATTGATGTGTATTTTGGCTCCCTCCCCCAAGGTGAGTTGATCATGCTCAGGCAGCATCACCCACAAAATCAGACTTTTTCCATGCCACCACAACCCACGCCAAATGTGGATTTACTGCGGTGTGCTAAAAGTGTAATCCTATGTGTGACAGAAGAACATACATACATGATAGACCTCAATAGGCCACTCAGTAATATTTAAACCTGTCAAAAACAAGGCACCAGCCTGGGAGAGGACTAGAAGCTGCAAATTACCTCCAGGATCCATGGTTGCCAGTGTGTTAATTGGCTCACATGGAATATCTAGATTGCTTTATGCAGATCCCTACACATTAAACACCCATTGAAAGGATGGAACAAACCACCCCTACCCAAGATCATACACTTCCACTCTGAATTTAACCTGGAATAACTACCACTTCCTGGTTCTGTATTCACTTTGACAAACACCTATCTCCGCAACGAGTTAATCATGGTTTGAAGAGTGGGGCGGAGTTCATCTTTTAATCGCCATTTAACAACCTGAACTGTAATTATGGTTGAAGTTGGTTAAAGTGTGATAAGAAGGGTAACTAATAAATGTTAGGTATTTTTTTTTACTAAATTCCCTGGATGAGGTTTATAACTGGAAAGAATTGGAGACAACAAAGGAAACAGGATATGGATAGAAGAGATAAAGAGGAAGTGTGGAAGATGGAGCCAGAGAAAGTTCAAATAAAAAAAAATAGTTTCAGTTGAAGAAACTGTGAGCATACTATCTTTTGAGCATACTTCCTGATATGAATGATTTTAATCTAATCCAGTGAAGAATTTAGGGGCTAATAAAGGTTGCCTCTTCTATGAGGTGGGCTTTTTCAAGCCCCCAATGTTCTTTTCTGAGCTTGGCTTGAGAGAATATCACTGGCATCCCTGTCCAAAATAATTTCTTCCTTCCCACACATGCACATAAACACATATTCAAATGCATAGATTTCTGAGAGATAATATGTATTGTTGCACGATGAAGGTGAATGATCTCCTATGATGGGGTTGGGTTGTTACAAGCAACAGCTCTGCTCCACTCCAAATACAGTTTAATCTGTCAGCAAGGGGATCAACAAACCATTGATAATTGGAGGGGATGTACGAGTATTTTGTATGTTTCAGTTCGTAAATCATCCAAACTTGCCCCATTTGCCACCTTGAATGCGAACACATTTTTTTGAAAAACGTTCACATGTTCCCAAACTTGAGATTGCATTTGAAAAATGCTTCTTTTTTTTTTTAAAAAAAATGTGCACTTTGAAATGCACATTTTCCCCAAAGAATACACACTATCATGCTTTAGTTAAGGGGGGGGGAGTGCACACTTTTGAAAAACGTGCATTTTCCCCGTTCAAAATGCACAATTCCCCTGTTTGAACAAACTGAAAAACATGACACAAATGAAAACAGAAGTGAGCTGAAATGAGCTCTGAAGTAAAGTTTCAAAAATTTCTGTGAGCTCAACTATCCCTGGAACGAGACTCTGGAACCCACATTAAGTTTTACCCGCTCTTTGAATTTTTAAATACACTGAACACTTTAATGGACTAACTGTATAATATTGATCACACCTTTTTCAACTAGCTCTGTTCAGGTACAAATATGGTGATGTGTCGCCACTTTTGCGAGGAGGAAAAGAGCAAAAAAGTGAATATGTGGTATTCACTTACCGGTAACTTTCTAAATTCCAACATTTTCTATGAAATGTTAACATTTCATAGCAAACAGTGTTACAGTCATGCCTTGGATTGAGAGCATAATTCGTTCCGGAAATGTGCTTGTAATCCAAAACACTCTTATATCAAAACAAAATCCCCCCAAAAAAATTTGTGCAGAGATTTTTAATTTAAGCCGTACTACAGTACTTGTATTGCAAGACGTCGCTTGTATATCAAGTAATAAATAAATAAATAAATATTTAAAAATTTGCTTGTCTTGCAAAACGCTCTCAAACCAAGTTACTTGCAATCCAAGGTGTTACTGTATATTAATTCAGATCATTGATCCATCTAGCTTAGTACAGTAATACCTTGGATTGCAAGCATAATTCGTTCCGGAACCGTGCTTGTAATCCAAAACACTCTTATATCAAAGCAAGTCTCTGGCGGGTGTGAGTGGGGCCGATTTCGGCCCGCTATGCCCGCTCGAGACGAACGGTTACATCCCTACATTTGTCTTGCAAGACCTTGTTTATCAAGTCAAAATGTTTTTAAAAAATTTGCTTGTCTTGCAAAACGCTCTCATACCAAGTTATTTGCAATCCAAGGTACAGTATTACCTTGGATTGCAAGTAACTTGGTTTGAGAGCATTTTGCAAGACAAGCAAATTTTTAAACATTTATTTAATTTTTTTTTTACTTGATATACAAGCAACGTCTTGCAATACAAGTACTGTAGTACAGCTTAAATTAAAAATCTCTGTACAAATTTTTTGGGGGGATTTCGTTTTGATAGAAGAGTGTTTTGGATTACAAGCACGTTTCCGCAATGAATTATGCTCTCAATCCAAGGCATGACTGTATTACTGTATTGTCTACATTGAGTGACAGCAGCTTTCCAGGTTTTCAAACGTGTCTTTCCCTTCACTGACTGACAATGCTGGGAACTCTTGCTTGCAAAGCATGCACATTACCACTGAGCTATGACCCATTTATGTGCCTTATCTTGCTTCTTTAAGTGCACATTTTGGAACGCATAAACATTTGAGAGCCAGTGGGGTGTAGTGGTTAGAGTGCTGGACCGGGACTTGAGAGATCCGGGTTCTAGTCCACCCTTGGGCCACGAAGCTCACTGGGTGACTTTGGGCCAGTCACTGACTCTCAGCCTAACCTACCTCACAGGGTTGTTGTGAGGCTAAAATGGAGAGGAGGATTATGTAAGCTGCCTTGGATTCCTTGCAGGAAAAACGGCAGGATATAAATACAATAAATAAATATATAATTATATTTTATATAATATATAATATTTATTTATTTATTTATTATATTTATACCCCACCTTTTTTCCTGAAAGGAACCCAAGGCGGCTTACATAATCCTCCTGCTCCTCTCCATTTTATCCTCACAACAACCCTGTGAGGTAGGTCTGGCTGAGTCAGTGACTGGCCCAAAGTCACCCAGTGAGTTTCATGGCCGAGTGGGGATGTTTTGACTTTGAGGTAAAAGGTGTGTGTGTGTGTGTGTGTAGGATAAAGGTGGCAGATGATATGTGAGTGGTAAATTCTTCTAATAGGTCATGTTTTATTAACTTGTTTTTAGTTTGTTTTTTTAAAAAAATTATTTAATCATTGTAAACTAAATACAACACAATATAACAAAAACACACAACTAAACCTGTATACACAAAATAATAAAGTGTGCCCCCCACTCTCCTAGGGACCAATTGCTATGCTTCCATCCCGTTAATCAATTACATTCCATATTCCAGAAATATAACATATCCTGACAAGGCATACTCCCCTCCCCGTTTATTAATACATACTCTAATAATTGATTCAAATATCCATAAAATTATTTTTCTTTAACTGTCCCTTTTTGCATTTGATATTACAGGTTAATTTATCATTTAGGGCTATATCCCATACTTCCTTATACCAATCAGTTTGTTTTTAGTTTTTGTGATAATTTTAAAATTGGTTTTAAATTTTTATAATGCTTCTATTGTTTCTTAATTGTACTGATGTACTTTTTAATTGTTGTTCACCTCCCAGAGATCTTCAGCTATTGGGCGGTATAGAAATAAAATACATACGGTACATACACTCACACCCACACACTAATGTTTTTATGATTCCCAATGTTCACACATTCATGGACTGAGTCTTAAAATCCCAACATGTTTTCGCTCCTGAAAGCTCTGCTGCTAACAAGAGGTCCATTTACTACTTCAGTGGTGTTCTTGATGGAAAAAAAGCATTTTGAGAATCAGTCTGTCAGCTACATGAAAGGCAGCTCTTCTCCGAAAAGGTCGGCAAATGACTTGAGCAATGACCACTTAAGCTGTATTATTTTCAAGGAAAGCTAAAATGGGAAATATGATTTGCTTTGCCTTTTGCGGGGGGAGGGGCTTATTCAATTCCAGCTTTTCAAGCAACATGGTAAGTACACAAAAGTCCAACTCTTTATTATAAAGTCACCACACACTCAGTAGGCTTTCGAAGGTATTTCAGTGTCAAGAGTAGAGCTAACCACTTGTCCACACTACTGGCGGTTCTTACAGCTCTTGGCTGATTGCCCAGTTTGTCTGCCATTCATATGCCTTTCCTCCACTCCTTTTTGATAAGGAATACTTGCAGGCCCCAGGAACACATGCTTCTGGCTGCTGGGCGATACTTGGTGATTAATAGAAATAAGCACCTTAGTTTGTGGAATAGAAGCAGTGTCCGCTGCTTGCATGAGCCACAGACAAGATGTAAGTGAAAGACTATCTGTGTTGCTGGCTCACTTGAAATTGAAAAGGTGGGTGCTTAAGGTAAATTTATGTTTTGCCTTTCCCTCCTCCGCTTGCCCCAGAGGGGCTTAACCCAGCACCACAATAAACCTTTGCGAAAACTGATTTGACAGACTATTTAGACGTATTAATGAGTTTGTTTCAATCAGGAAGGCCAGGCTAAGAAACACAAAGTGCATCTTTGTTTGAGAATGTAAGGCAGGAAGTATACACTGGGACAGAGGGGGTTGGATCAGTCCCTGGTCCAGTGTTTATTTCATTAGGCAATGTATCAGAATTTTTCTTTCATGCATGGCGAGTATGTTAGGATTAAGTGGTACAAATAATGATATCTAAGTGGCTGTGTATACTGTAAAGTTTATTCATTGGTTTCCGCACAGTTTGAAAGGGATAAAATTTATCAGGCACATGCATTTCTTCACCCACCAATAATTTGGTTTCCCATGCCACAGATGTTAATGAGTCCTTTTTTTCTATGATGGATTTTTCACTCATGGTGATAAAAAGCTACCGTTGTTTACTAAAAATAACTTCCATGCCTCCCATCCAAATATAGTGACTGTTTCATCTACTAATACCTCTTGAACCACCTACTTGCAATAATTCAATTTACTAACAGTAGGTAATAGGTTGCCTGACAAGACTAGCCAATCTGTTGGATTCAGAGGCTTTGTATACTCAAGTTTAAATTGCCAACATTTGGCATTTTGATGTAAAAATGTTCTTTACTGTATCCTTTTCATAGCTCAAGCGTGAGTCACTTACAAACCAGAATAGATTTTGGCTACGCTATATGGTGAAGTGTTCTAGAAGCAGTGAAACTCTTAATCCAGACCCCAGGCTGTATAATTCCCAGTGCTCCCATTGAAAAGAAGGTGCCATCATTTGTTTCTTTTCTTTGTAAAGTTTGAATGTTACAATAATTGGGAGTGATTTGAAGAAAGAAATAATTTCAAATGACAGATAAAGAATCACCATTATTACAGCGATGACAGTGTGGGTTACAATTTGGTACATTTCGGATAGACAGCTAAGTTTGATTCATTCATAGGAGATGTGGCTTGGTGAGTAGAAAAATCCACTGAAGTTGGAATTATTATGCACTGGAAGAGAATATTTTCTTCAAGATTACTGGGTGCAGGATTCGATGATGATGATGATGATGATGATGATGATGATGATGATGATGATCTGGATCTTTATTTTCTCAGTGAGTGAGTGAAGACTGTGCTGTAATCCTATATCCTATATTGTGAGCCAGTGTGGCATAGTGGTTAGAGTGTTGGACTGGGACTCAGGAGATCCGGGTTCTAGTCCCCGCTCGGCCATGAAACCCACTGGATGACTTTGGGCCAGTCACTGACTCTCGGCCTAACCTTTGTTGTGAGGATAAAATGGAGAGGAGGAGGATTATGTAAGCCACCTTGGGTTCCTTTCAGGAAAAAAGGCGGGGTAAAAATATAATAATAAATAAATATCAGCCATAAAAACAAGCCGGTGATGAAGCAAGACTTCTGCCTCTGTACATTGTGGTGACAGATTGGTTCATATGGCCCATCCTATTCATTTGTGTCTTGGTGTGTTTCACTGTAGCAGGATATGAAAAGTCCCAGTATGGCCCGTGTTCTGTTCCATCCCTTGTGAATGGAAACCACATGATTTGATGAGGGTTAGTGGATGCAGAAGTACGGTTTCTGTTATGAGCAAGGTGATGGACCTCTGACTTTAGGTAGGTGGGGATTACTAATTAGGCATCTGAAACTCTACACTGCAATATGTTAATATATATCAGAATGTAAAATTATGACTTTCCTTTCATTATTTGTAAAACCGTGAGCCCAGGTTCTTTGCGTCACTGGATCAAATGAAGTAGAATTTAATACACTTTTTGTATCTTTTATTTAAATATTTATCCCCAACACTTCAGCATTTCTACTTCCATGGTGGATGACAAATAATAGTTTAAGTCAAATAGCACATGAAAACCATTTTAAAAAATTAAGACAGCAGAAGTAAGAGAAACATATTCATAACAAGAACACTGATTCAAATAGTACTTTAAAAGGCATGGGAGAATGAAAAGATCTCATAATCATCAGGCGATCACTCATGACCGAGTAAGATTGTCTTCCAGGATAAAAATTTACAAAAAGGAGATTTTAAAAGGAGGAAATTCTAAAGAAAATTGTGTAGACTCTAGCGATGGGTCCCTAAGTGACTGTGGAGGCCAATTCTAGATCCACACAGCTTCCCACAGTGAGGACACAGGTTACCAGATGGAAGATGGTCCTGTAAAGGATTCGTTTGATGTGCTTTTCGCCTAGCACGTTTCTCCCTTTCACCTTGCACTCGGGCTTCACAAAGGTCCATAGAACCTTTGTGAAAGGCCAACCTCCATTTATATCGTTCATGGGCCAGAGCTTCCCAGTTTTCGATGTTTATATTGCATTTTTTTAGATTAGCCTTATGAACATCTTTAAACCTCTTATATTGACCACCGATATTCTGCTTTCCATCCTTGAGTTGGGAATAAAGTAACTGCTTTGGGAGACGGCAGTCAGGCATTCGAACAACATGACCCACACATCCCCAGTATCTGGATATATCTAGATAAATATTGTTACCTATACTGGTGAGACCAGGGGCAGGACCAGCTTCTTCAGAGAAAAAGAGGAGCCTGTTTGAATATTTTATGGAATAGAAGTCTAAGCATGAGCATGCACCCTTTCCTGACTCACAGAGGAAGGCATAATATACTGTGTCTTTATATGAGATGGCATATCACAAGACTTGCACCAAATGAAAATGAAGTGTGACACAAAAAGTAACATGATTGCGGGTGGAGGTGGGAGAAACTTAGCACTGATACTGGTCAGTATAAGGATTTACCAGGGTTAAACAGATCTGTCCCACCAACCCGTTCCACCACTCCATGACAGGCTGTCCAGCTATACGGGATGCCAGCTGGTGGATAAAAACAGTAAAAGGACAAGCTCACTTTCTGGAACACGCCACCTGGTGGAGACTGGATGAGTTTGCATGAGCCAGGAGAAAAATGGATCAGGAGATGCAGAGGACAACGATAGGGTTACACCCACATCTTGTGCATTTTGAATGCACAAGTAATGGGCGTCGAGTGAGAATGGGGCTCGGGAACAAATGCTTGGTCTGGAATTACAATGCCGACGGGAGGAGGGACAGCTCGACGTGCCTCCAGTGAGTGAGGAAACAGCCATTCAATACAACCCTAAAACAGACCATGTACTCAGAAACAGAAATCGAGACCACAAAAGGGAAAAGGTATAACACAGTTTTATTGAGTACAAAGATGATGTGTTGGCCTACAAGGCTTCCATATGATACAACTCAAGTGTCCACAAGGCCCTAACCACAACAGGCAATATAACTGCCAAACAATGATGGTTCACTGCAACTAAACTTGACACCTTCAGCAAAGGGGGATAGCTAGCGCTCCTATCTTCAGGTAAAAGCAAGTCCTAAAGCTTTCCAGTCAGTTGAAGGCAAGGCTTCAACAATGGAACGGGCAGACTGTCATGAGATCAGTTAACCAGAGATTCTTTAAAGCCAGGCAGTGCAATCTTGTTGCTGTCTCGGCAGAGTCTAGACAGCCATAGGATTTTTTGGAGTACCAGCTCTGACCTTGGAAACTTGCTCTGAACCTGGAGCTGGGATTCCAAACTTGGAGCACCCTTCCCCAACCCTTGCAGCTGGTGCGGAAAGAACCACTCCAGCTGTGGCTCCAAGGTCACAAGAGCAACCTCAGCGATGGGCTTTTGGGGGCAGGGAGGGGAGGAAACAGGCTCCGCCAGCATGCACAGTATCCTGGTGGTGCCTCACACTCTTTCCCTCCCGCTCTCTGAGGCCGAACACTTAGACAAAATCAGCCATCTAAGTGTTTTGTGTGGTGGGAGGAGCACGGAGGCAACCTTCGTGTCTGCCCTATGGAAAGGAGTCGGTCCTATACTGGTTAGGCCGAAGCAGAGTTTTCCCCCTTATGCACAGCCTGGTTATTGAAACTGGTTATCACCACATGGGTTGCTCAACCCTTGCTAAAAGGCTCTTAAAAGGAACGGATTGTCTATACAAGGTTTAAAACTAATAAAGACATTTATTACTTTTACTTACAGTCCCTTTATTCATATGCATGCGTCCATCATGTTGGAGAGAAGAGAGAAAGAGAGCTGACTACAGAGAGGCAGGAAGTAGGGAGGAGGGGTTAGAAAATATGCATCCTGGGTTCAAGTAACCCTTTCCTCCCACTGTAACTAGTGGTTACATTACCTCGTTGATTTAAGCAGGCAACATTACAATTTCCAACACCTCCCACCATACATAGGATGCCCACAGTCCTCCAAGTTTGGAGGGTTAGGGGGAGCCACATTGGATTACGCCCTAAATGTCTTAAATCAATACAACTGGAGCTAATTGTTTCTCACTTACCTTCTCCATTCCCACTTACTATTTCTAGCAAAGCCAGTATACAGAGATGCAAGCTACTCCCTATGCTATCCTATAATAGTGAAGTCAAACTAACAATGTAGTGATGTCAGTAAGCCAATCCAGTGGTGTCAGCAAACTAATACAGTAAGTTCAGCAGAACAATGTATGAAACCTAACCGAGTTCACAAAGGTTCAGCAGCATGTCCTGTGACTGCAATTACAGTTAGATCAACATCTTAAGCCACATCTTAAACTACTTCTGCCCTCCTTAGTAATTAATTGTTCTCCTGCTTCATGGCCTATGTTCTTCAGGCCCTCTCCTCATGCTCATATCTGTGACACCCTGCAAATGTCATCAGTAAGTAATGAAATTTATATGTACGTTATATGTCCCATCAGCAGATATTCATCCCCGTGCAAGTCCTGATCCACTGATGAAAGTTTTTTGCCACACTGCACAAAGAGATTTTCTAGACAGTGCACCCTTTGCTTCCAAGTCAAGCCCTTGTCAACCAGACCTCCCATCTTCTGTGGAGACCTAGGCCTTCAGGGAGGAAGAAGAGAAAGGAAACCTAAAATCAGTTGCCCAACATCCAACTAGGTTCCTCTGCATTTTCCCCCCTATAATAAAATAGCACTAGTATGCAAATAAATACATGTAAGACATCTGGCGGCCTCTTTCTTCCTAGATCATATTCCATCTGTAATGCTCGGAGGAAGCACATGCAGAAGGACACAGTGGTTAGTAGAAAGGATTATCAAATAAATGTTTGCCTTGCCAGTGCAAACTATGCCTGCCACAGATAAGCTGGCTCAGCATTTTTGTGGCCTGTCTGTTTCCTTGCTTTCACTAGGCAGTTGAAAAGATTTTTGAGAAAGGAAATTGTATTGTTTCGACTTCATAAGCAGAAGACGTCTTCACCATTTTGTCAAACAAATAAGCCCTATTCAGGCATTCTGCACCTAAATAGATAAAACACATGACGAAACTGAGTTTCCAGCACCACTCCTCTCCTTCCTCGCATTTGTAGGGATGATGTGTGACCCTGGAAAAACTCATCAAAGGACTTTCACTGCGTCTCCAACCTGATGATCAGAAGACAATGGAGTCCAGCTTTCTTCCCCTGAATCCACTCCCTGGATTCAGGGAGTGCTTTTGAGACAGTTGCCCACATTGGAGAGAGAACCCTTTTGCATCTGTTAAGGCTTTCTGATGAGCCATTAAGGAACCTCTGCTGCAGTTCAACTCTTAATGTTATGCTAATTTAACTTCTCAAACTGGGGTAGTTCTACCCTCCAGATTTTTACCAACACCCCAAACGGACTTCCTCATGCTATTTCTGCCACTATATCCTGGATTTTTTCAGACCATTATATCACAACATTTTTATATGTTGCATTTTTTCTGCCATATATATATATGTGTGTGTGTGTGAGAGAGAGAGAGAGAGAGAGAGACAGAGACAGAGGGCTTGTTCGCACGACACGGGAACCGCAAGTCCCCCGCGGTTCCCGTGTCGTGTGCACACCGACCGGGGGTGCCCCCACGGGACAGCCGCGGGCAGGACGCACGCAAAGTGACCATGGTTGGTAGAGGGGTAAGCCCCTACCGCGTGTGGTCACCATGCCGTCCGAACAGCGGGGTCCCCACAGAGATGGCAGCCCAGAGTGGCTGGAGCCGCCGCCGCTCCAGTCTGTTGGGGCAAACGGCCCCTCTGGGCATCCCGGGGCCCCACCCCCTAGCGCCAGGATGCGCGCACTGCGGTGCGGGGACTGAGGGGTCTGCCCACGCACGCGGGGCGCCGGTCGTGTGCAGCGCCCCGCTGGACCCCACGGACGGCCCCGTGGTTCCTCTCCCGCCGGCAGCCTGGGTCGTGTGAACCGGCCCAGAGTGAGACAGAGAGAGTTCACAGAGTGTTTGATGGGTGGGAGATGTGTTTTGCATGGGGGCTACTCTGATGTAAGTCTCTGTTCTCTCTATGGGTGTTACTCCTGTGCAAGGGCGGATCATTCTCTGGCACCTGGCTGTGGGACTTCTCCACTCTCTCTTCAGAGCAGCCTTTTTTCTTTGGGAAGTTCAGGAGGAGGAGGAAGGGGGTGTTGGGGGCAAGTTTGCCAGAGAGAAATGTATCTGTGTAAATGTCTCGGGGGGGAGGGCTTGCAGAAATTGGGGGCTTGTTGTCTCTTGCTGGATGCCTCCTCTGATGTAAGTCCATGTTCTCTCTATGGGTGTTACTCTTGTGTAGGGATGTGCAATGCTGGAAAACTCATTCCCTTGGAACTCCATGGACTTTCACTGCCTTTCCTACTGACCCAACCAAGAACTCTTAGATTTTAAGCTAAAGAGCTCTGCTTGGAAATAGCTTAACTCAGAGGAATTTGTCTGTGCAGCTGTGCCCCCTTGCTCTAAGAGGTTGGTGAGTTGAAGAAATAAAGTCCAAGATGAAGCCTGCAATCCTATATCCACAAGGCCATTTATGAACCAAAAACCTATGGTACAAACCCTTTACAACATCTTCATAAACTCATAAACTCATCGAAAAAATCTGGATAAGAGAAGAGATCCCAGAAGACTTCAGGGATGCCATAATTATCACCCTCTTTAAGAAGGGTGATAGAACAGACTGTGGAAACTATCGGGGCATTTTCTCTTAGCTACCGCAGGTAAAATATTTGCTAGGATTCTCGCAAACCGTCTTCTATCTATCTCAGAAGAGATCCTCCTTGAAACTCAATATGGTTTTTTAGATTAGCCTTATGAACATCTTTAAACCTCTTAATTATCCCATTGTTCTAGCAATCAGGATTTAGCATTAAACTTGGAGTTGGCGGAAAAACTTCTGCCTGAAACCTGGGAGAGCTGCTGCCAATCAACATAGACAATACTCAGTTAGATGGACCAATAGTCTGATCAGATATAAGGCAGCTTCCTAATTGTACTTTATTCAAGGCCGTTCAGTGATTTTGTAGTTTTGCATTCAGGAAAATAATACATCAAATTTACGGGTGAGCAAATTTTCATTCCATCACACTTCAATATCTTCTCTTTTGTTAAGGCACTGAGCACTGATACTAGTTTTCTTGCCTACCAGTGGGGCCTTTTCAGCTAATTAGAGGAAGTACAGTTGGAACAGGGTTTACATGTGCAAGAGCCCCTTTGACATACAATATAGTTCTACTGTTCTCGGGGCTAAACCTCATTTTCCTCCCAGTTGAAAAAGTGAAATTCACACTTTACAGTGAAATTCACACTTTAAAGGTCATCATCATCAGGCGATCACTCGTGACCGAGTAAGATTGTCTTCCGGGATAAAAGGAGGAAATTCTAAAGAAGATTGTGTAGACTCTAGCGATGGGTCCGTAAGTGACTGTGGAGGCCAATTCTAGATTCCCACAGTGAGGACACAGGTTACCAGATAGAAGATGGTCCTGTAAAGGATTCATTTGACGTGCTTTTCGCTTAGCACGTTTCTCCCTTTCACCTTGCACTCGGGCTTCTTCAAAGTCCATGGAACCTTTGTGAAAGGCCAACCTCCATTTAGATCGTTCATGGGCTAGAGCTTCCCAGTTTTCGATGTTTATATTGCATTTTTTTAGATTAGCCTTATGGACATCTTTAAACCTCTTATATTGACCACCGATATTCCGCTTTCCATCCTTGAGTTGGGAGTAAAGTAACTGCTTTGGGAGACAGCAGTCAGGCATTCGAACAACATGACCGGTCCACTGAAGTTGGCGTTGAAGGATCATTTTTTCAATGCTAGTAGTCTTTGCTTCTTCCAGTACACTGACATTTGTTCGTCTATCTTCCCAAGTAATTCGCAGGATTTTCCGGAGGCAACGTTGATGAAACCTTTCAAGGAGGTGGAAGTGACGTTTATAGATAGTCCATGTTTCGCAGGCATACAATAAAGTTGGTAATACAATGGCTTCATAAACCAGTGTTTTGGTCTTCTTACAAATATCCCGATCCTCGAACACTCTACGTTTCATTCGAGAAAATGCGGCACTTGCGGAGCTCAAACGATGCTGGATTTCACTGTCGATGTTAGCTGTAACAGAAAGATAGCTGCCAAGATAGAGAAAATGATCGACATTTTCCAGTATTGTCCCGCCAAGCTGGATAGATGGCATCACCAAAGCTTGCACTTGCTGATGAAGCACTTTGGTCTTTTTGATGTTAAGTGAGAGACCAAGTTTTTCATATGCTTCTGCAAAAGCATTTAGGATAGTTTGGAGATCATCCTCTGAATGTGCGGAGACCACATTATCATCAGCATACTGAAGTTCCACAACGGAGGTTGTAATTACCTTACTTTTTGCTTTCAGCCTGCTGAGATTAAAAAGCTTTCCATCTGTTCGATATATAATTCCCACACCAGTGGGAAGTTTCCCCTTGACAAGATGTAAAACCATGGCGATGAAAATGGCAAATAATGTTGGGGCGATAACACATCCCTGTTTAACACCTGATCCCACTTTAAATGGAGCACCATGAGAGCCGTTGTTGTCCAAAACTGTTGCCGTCATGTTGTCATGGAGAAGTCGCAAGATATTCACAAATTTATTGGGGCATCCAATTTTCATAAGGATAGTCCAGAGAGCTGTACGGTCTACAGTATCAAAGGCCTTAGCCAAATCCATAAATGCCATATAAAGGGGTTGATTTTGCTCCCGGCATTTTTCTTGGAGCTGACGTGCAGTAAAAATCATGTCTACTGTCCCTCTAGAGGGGCGGAAACCATATTGAGTTTCAGTGAGGATCTCTTCTGAAATAGATAGAAGACGGTTTGCGAGAATCCTAGCAAATATTTTACCTGCGGTTGCTAAGAGAGAAATGCCCCGATAGTTTCCACGGTCTGTTCTATCACAAAGTCACCACAAAGAGAATTTATCTTGTAAATGTATCATTTGAATGCAAGAGCTGGTGTTTAAAACGCCAGAGTGAAATATTGAGAACATGGCTTTGGTCTGCAAAAGCATTTAGGATAGTTTGGAGATCATCCTCTGAATGTGCGGAGACCACATTATCATCAGCATACTGAAGTTCCACAACGGAGGTTGTAATTACCTTACTTTTTGCTTTCAGCCTGCTGAGATTAAAAAGCTTTCCATCTGTTAGATATATAATTCCCACACCAGTGGGAAGTTTCCCCTCGACAAGATGTAAAACCATGGCGATGAAAATAGCAAATAATGTTGGGGCGATAACACATCCCTGTTTAACACCTGATTCCACTTTAAATGGAGCACCATGAGAGCCGTTGTTGTCCAAAACCGTTGCCGTCATGTTGTCATGGAGAAGTCGCAAGATATTCACAAATTTATTGGGGCATCCAATTTTCATAAGGATAGTCCAGAGAGCTGTACGGTCTACAGTATCAAAGGCCTTAGCCAGATCAATAAATGCCATATAAAGGGGTTGATTTTGCTCCCTGCATTTTTCTTGGAGCTGACGTGCAGTAAAAATCATGTCTACTGTCCCTCTAGAGGCTCTACTTCCACATAATGATTAAGATCTCATAAATATCTAACTAAATATGATAAAGCCATCAAGAGCAGGCCCTCCCATGAACCAGGCTGAGCCATGTGGATCAGGAGGGGCAGTGGATTATGTGCTATTACGTACTGCTTGCAGGGCTACCCATCACCACTGCTGCTGCTGTGACTGTGATTTGTTGGTTGGCTGGCTGCTGCTGCTGCTGCTGCTGCTACTACCTGGGTCCACCTGCTGGCCATGGAGTGCTGCCGCCACTTGCTGCTGCAGCATTTAACAAAGCAAGGAAGTGGCCAGCAGGGCTCTTGGAGGACTCTCCAGAGTGCTTGCCCCATATCTCATTCTGAGGAAGGGATCCTTCACCAGAGCAAGGCATTGTGGGTGACGTGACTTTGCCACCATGCAACAAATACTGTTCACATTTACTTTAATCACTATTTTGCTGTCATTGTGGCAAAGCGGCGGCAGCACAGGCACTCTCTGTGGCCACCTCACCCACAATGCCTCACTCTGAGGAAGGACCCATTCCTCCGAGTGTGGCTTTGATAGGCAATAACACCTGTGCTGCTGGAGCAAAAAGAAAGGGAATCTGGGAGGGGCACAGTAGGAAGAAGGAGCTCCAGCCCCCTCAGGTAGCCAAATGTCTTGTGCTGTCCCTGCTGAATAAGTGCATAGGTGATTGAATGTTCTCGTATATGAGGCTTCTTCTAATTTATGGGCTCTACTTTAAGAGGTTTAAAGATGTTCATAAGGCTAATCTAAAAAAATGCAATATAAACATCGAAAACTGGGAAGCTCTGGCCCATGAACGATCTAAATGGAGGTTGGCCTTTCACAAAGGTTCCATGGACTTTGAAGAAGCCCGAGTGCAAGGCGAAAGGGAGAAACGTGCTAAGCGAAAAGCACGTCAAACGAATCCTTTACAGGACCATCTTCCATCTGGTAACCTGTGTCCTCACTGTGGGAAGCTGTGTGGATCTAGAATTGGCCTCTACAGTCACTTACGGACCCATTGCTAGAGTCTACACAATTTTCTTTAGAATTTCCTCCTTTTAAAATTTTTCTTTTTGTAAATTTTTATCCTGGAAGACAGTCTTACTCGGCCACGAGTGATCGCCTGATGATGATGACCTATATCCACTTACCTGAGGAAAAGCTGCATTGAACACAGTGGGACTGGGACTTACTTCTGAGTAAACATGTATTGGCTTGCACTGCTGGTGACTATTAGCCCAAAATCATATGAAATGATGAGGATCTGTGCTTGATCAAATTTAAATTGGATCCATACACTGGCTGTGTACTATCAGGGATCAGGTCTATGATGGTTATTCAACATTTCAGAATGAAACTGCTGATTTGGGGGGTTCTTTTCTTAATCCACTACAGTTCCCTTTCAAATAGACTGTGACATTTTGGCTTTTATATACTTGCTGGGCAGAAAAAAAGAGGCACCCTCTGCCTATTTATTTATTTATTTATTTATTATATTTATACCCCACCTTTTTTCCTGCAAGGAACCCAAGGCGGCTTACATAATCCTCCTCCTCCTCTCCATTTTATCCTCACAACAAGCATAGAGCTGAATTGTGACAGCACCTAGCTAGCTAAAGAATGCCCTTTTGTTATGCGGCATTAAAACACAGGAGTATCCAATCAGTGGCACAAGGTTGACTTGAATTAAGAGAACAGAGGCCAGTGAAAAGGTACCTGTTGTTTGCAAGGTTCTCAAACTGAATGAGAAAGGAGCCCCAAAGTGCCTGCTGGCTTTGCCCCCAGGAGTTGAAGCCATCAGAGGGATGACAGGAGGGAGGAATCTGGATGGTCCAGCCAAGAAAGTTAGTTGGGCTTTCCTTGCACATCCCTAAATTTTAGACAGAAAAAAAGGCCTACAGCATAGCTGGCTGAGGCATGCTGGGAGTTGTAGGCCTTTTTTCCATCTGAACTTGCATAGGATTCTGCCTTTCATGTCAGGTGCCAAATGCTAAAATATCTTCTTTTTTAAAACTGCTGAAACATTCCTAAAAACCTGCTTTTAATTGGTTTTTGTTTTATTTTCAAATGAACTTGTTAGGCCCCTTTAATTTCAATCCAACTTCAACATGAAATATTATTGCTGTATTTTATGAGGTGCACTGAATTTTCAGGATAAGTTAGACAGCCATCTGTTATTCCTCCTTTTCCTTCTTTTTAATCATTCTGAATGCCAGACAGTTAGCCAGCCTTTCTTTCAATTAATTATCTGCATGCTTCATCGGTTTTTACCATTTATGCTCTCTTATAATATAGCAAATGATGTTGGTTACAGCTACCATAGAAAAAGAAAGCTTGAACGTACAAAGTTAGTCAGACGAAACTTAAAAGCTGACAAGTATATAGATATTCCTTTTACAAAGGACAATTACACATTGTGAAATTGGGTTCTGGTGGTAAGATGTCAACTTGTTGCTGAAACATTAGCTGTGCATGATATATATGGTATTAATAAATAAATTGCAGAGCTTCACAGCTGCTGTGCCTTGAAACAGGATCTGGTGAAATGTAATAGATTTGGTAGCATGACTACTTGCTCTAGCTGTGTTCATTTAAGGGCCAAGACTTGATTGGCAGCGATAATGTAGAGCAGTCCTTCATCTTTCTTTTCTAAGTCCTTAGGATTGTTGTTGTTGTTGTGTTTAAATTAATTATCAGAATACTGCAGCGGTCCCGCCCCCCCTTTTAACAATGAACCTCTCAGGCAGTTTAATTCTTTGAAAATTAAATCTGTTTAATTCTAGAGCTCTGCTTAGGGCTCTGTATTTAATGCTGTATCAGCAATGCCTATGCTAATTCTTACATTCAGAGGTTTTAAGTTGACTATTGGAGTCTCCAGGTGCAGATTTGGCATATGTGAGCCAAACCCAAGAAGGTCATTATTTATATCTAATTTAATTAGTTCATATACTTGGTTCATTGAATTATTTACTCCCAAATAAAGGGCCTTTCAGTGCTACTTCCAAAACTGATTGTCCAACCATGTGGGTGGTGCCTTTGAAACTGACCTGCCACCCTCCAGATGTGTTGGACTACAACTCCCAGCATTTGGCTTGGCATGCTGGGAGTTATAGTCCAACACAACACATCTGGAGGGCACGAGGTTGGGGAAAGCTGCTTTGGTTAAGTTGGCACTTGAAAGGCTTTGTTTTGTGATTGGCTTGTGTACTAGGGTGGGTAAGCTTCAGCTGAGCTAGGGCTGTTATTGAACAGTTGGTAGAGGCAAGGAGAAGTGAGTGTATGTGTGAGAGTGAAGCCCTATTAACAAGTACCTCAAAATTGGATCTGTGCCCAGTGGAACAACAAACATTCACCATGCCCCACCCGTAGTGTATCAGTGACCCAAATTTAAATTGGATCCATACACTGGCTGTAAGGCCTATGTATGTGGTTGTACAACAGTGGGTGGGATAGTAGGAAAACCGTGCTCCCCCACCATAGATCATAGACTAGTAGAGTTGGAAGGTGTACTTTGAAAGAGAAATACATAATGGCGAATGGCAGGGATGGCGACTCGGACTCGAGGACTCGACTCGTGAGTCGGACTGAGTCCCCCCTCTGACTCGACTCGGACTCGAGTCCCAATATTTTTAATGGGACTCAAGACTCGACTCGGGACTCAAGGCCAAGGACTCTTCAACATCCCTGGGCTGTGCCAGTAAGAGTGGAGAGGAGCGCGATCACCGGTGAAGAGCGCATGGAAGCGAGGCGTGCCGCTGCTCGGCCACTATGGACAGCTATCAGGAGTACAGCCCCAACGATGTGTTGAGATTTATTTTGATTGATGTGTTGTTGTGGGGGGTTAGGGTCAGACATTTTGGTTTTGGCTGCCTCTGCCTGCCTGTTTGGGGTTCCCAGCCTCCTCTGCCTGCCTGGTCTCTTCTTAACCAGTTCCACAGTTTGAATTGTCCAAGACAAAGGCCTCTGCCTGCCTGCTTTGGGGTTCCCTGCCTCCTCTGCCTGCCTGGTTATTTTGGGTTTGTCTGCCTGGTCTGTTCTTGCCAAAATCAGTTGCAGAGTTTTGAAATAAAAAGGCACACTTGTGCCTAGAATTTATTTAAGCCACACATCTGAAGCAGCCTTATTTTGTTGGGGGAAAACCCCATTGATTTTAATAGGGACTCGTGGAGTCAGTTTTGGGAGTTACTCGTGACTCGTGAGTCACCATTTTGGACCAAGGACTCGGACTCGAGACTCGAGTCCAAAGACTCGTGACTCGAGCCCAAGGACTCTTCAACATCCCTGGTGAATGGGGATATGAATTAGACAATATAGTTTAGTGTATTTTTCTTACTGTTTATTAAAGTAATATTAACTGCATTCTTCTGAGATTTGATCCTTCATTTTACAACAGAAAAATATGTAGATTTTTGCTTTCCTGATCTAATAAACCTGTTCTTATTGTGCATTGTTGAAATACCCCAAATAGTATAAAAATATACAAATTTCTTGGAAGGCTAGAAGACAAAACACACAAGATGAGTGCTGATTTTTATACTTGGATCATTTTCAGTCATGTATTTTAAAACAGATTGAAGTAAATCTCATGTGAAGAATGATGGAGGTGCAGAAGTACAATGACATTTCTGTCTGTCAATCCAGTCACCTTCTTTGACTTTTAAATTGTCCCTCACTCTGTTTCTTTTTCACTTATAGAATCCACTTTCTATGTTTGCTGAAGGCAGCTCTATCCCAACTATACCATTATCTCCTTGGTGGTCTTCACGTTTTGGTGACCACTTATTGGTTTGGGCCCTCTGGGAATCTCTTGTTTTCACTACAGATATAAACCAGCTGTTGTCTGACTTTTCTTTATTGGGAGATTATTAGTACATGTCTACCTAAGAGTGGAAATCTAAGATCTCATCCTTTTAAATGCAGCATCAGCAATCCTGTGAGAACTCAACAATCATGCTTACACAGAAGAAGGAGTAAACAGCTTTGGCAAATATTTCAGATGGTGCCATTAATGTCTGTAAAGTATATAAACATAACTTGTGAAAAATAAAATGTGTTTGGGTTTAGATGCAAAGAAAGGAGTAGCTCCAAAGGGATGTTAAAAAACAACATGCTTCTAATATTAACTTTCAAAATTCCAAAACTTTCTCAGACAAAAGGGACAATCAGAATCCATTTTAATGCTAAAAGTTGTGCTCTTTTTTTAGCTGTTAGACATGCCAATATGTAAACATTTCAGGGAGAATTTTACACCACCTCATCTTTATGTCAGGCAGCATTTAATGGTTGAATGATCTTGTGCCCCAGGTCTTGGCAGCTATCCTCCAGGGGCCAACTTTTGGGGATTACACTGACAGTCAATCAGTGGACCATGTCCAATGTAAACTAGACTAGGACCATTTAAAATCAGTTACTATCAACAAGTCAAATTAACTTTATGTAGGTTAGAAGCTTTTCTTGGAAGATTTCATAACAATGTGGAATTTTTACAGACACTGTCTTATTTGTAGTTTTTGTTTGTGAAAATTCCTGAACATTAAATTGTGCACCATTTATGTAATTTAATATAAAGTTAAGTGACTGGTAACACTTATATTTAATTCATGAATCATGACTCCCCCCCCCCCCGACTTCTGTTTCTTCCATAGGTGGAAATAACTCTTCAAGATGTCAATGACAACCCACCAGTGTTTCCTACAGATATGCTTGATCTGACTGTAGAAGAGAATATAGGAGACGGGTCTAAAATAATGCAGTTGACAGCCATGGATGCTGACGAGGTAGGGGATTATTATTTCTTTGAATAGTGGTACTACACAAATTTCATAACAATGTTGTTGGATTTAAGCTTCCAGCCTGGCTTTCTCCTCTCACTGAAATGTGGGGGGTGGGTTGGGTTGGAGAGTAAGTGCTTCATTTTCAACTGCAAGTGGAGATCCATGAAATTTTTCATAAATGTGTCAGGCAAGAGTCTCTTAAATACTGGAGAGCTAAAGGGGGAGCTTAAGGAACAGCCCACCATTGAATGCATTTCTTCTATTTCTCTATGTCTGCCTTGTAAGTCATGGGTTCTGTGTAGTCTTTGTCCCTATGTCCATCTGCAAGGAAGCTATGCAGGGCTGAGGATGGGGAACCTCAGAGGGTTTTATCCATCTGACACACAGAAACATCTACTTGAAATCTTAATAGTGATGTATGCTGGCAAAAGTGTGGATGCCAATAGCAAGACTAGGAAAAGGCTCCTACAAAACCCATTCTCTAAATATGTAAAAGAATGTTGCATATCACAGAATTTGATTACTGCATTTGGCTAACATTCACTATAGAGCAACTCTCCAAAGAAGTGCTTATGAGTACTACATAAGTACTATACTTACGTACTACACTTGTGAGTGTAGGGTGTCCTCTAGGCTTAGCTCTATTCCACTTTCTCACATTTATTCCATACACATTTGTGGTGCAGCATCTTTCTCTTTTATATGTTCAGTGTTAGTATATATAAATTATCTGGGACTACTCTTCTCCTGTGCAAGAGACTTTTATTTGGTGAGTGAACCTGTTCTCCAGGGACATCAAAGAGAGGTTCCACTCCAGTATAACAATATCAAATATTAGTATTATTTAACTTATAATGGATACCTTTTATTATAAAAAAGAAATCTATAATCGTCTTGGATCTGACCAGCTCTTTATTCCAAATCCACTGTTTCATTTTTATTAACAAAATGTTTTTGCTTAAACATTTGGAACCAATTTTTTGAAACATAGAGAATAGCTTACTGTTGATTTGGATGAAATATAATTCACTTTAGCCTCTTTTGTCACTATTTAGGGTGCAAATGCTCTGGTCACTTACACTATCATCAGTGGTGCAGATGACAGCTTTCATGTTGATCCAGAATCAGGAGAGTTGATAGCCACCAAGCGTTTGGACCGAGAACGCCGCTCCAAATATTCTCTGCTGGTTCGTGCTGATGATGGCCTGCAGTCTTCAGATATGAGAATAAACATTACTATTAGTGACGTGAATGATCACATACCCAGGTTCTCCAAATTATGGTATTCTTTTGACATACCAGAAGATACCACTCCAGGTAAATAGAAGTCATTCTTGTGTTACTTGCAGCCCCTACTTTAATGTCCTCTTAACAGCTGTGATAACTTGTGGTCCTTTAGAAATAATAAGTTCCAGCACATTCCACAAAACAGTTCTTGGAGTTAAACCAATTCAATCCCATTTAAGTATCATGCAGGCAATGGGATTACCGTAATTGATTTAACTGATTTGTGTATCACATTCTTTGCTTACAATTTTGCATACTGAACATTATGGTTTAGCTTCCCTCATCCCATAAAATTCTTAAACTGCTACTATTACTACTACTTGAGTAGTAGCTCTCAGGAGAGTAAGGGATATATATCCAAATTACTATCTAACTATTAACTTGAACATCTGAGCTAGCTAGCCCAGATTTCTTTTCCTTGAGCTTTGTTCAGGAGGAGGATAGGGAGTAAGTCCACCACATCTACTTTGTTATTCTTATTTCTTTGATTGGCATAAGAACAGAATGTGGAGTAAGTGAAAACACCTGTGTGATGTCTGCAGTGCTATACAATCCTTTGTTTCAAGTATAGGAAAACATTCAAAAGCAGCAAATGGAGTGATAGCTGTTGAGCTTTTGAAATCTCACAGTATATATCAAGAGTACTTGACACTTGTTCATAGGAAGCCACAAGAGGTTATACGAGCTCCTAAAAAAGACATAGACATGCAGAATTATACTGACTGAGGTCTATGTGCAAATCAGGTGGTAGGCCATTTTGAAACATGGTCATTGCTCAAAAGCTTTCTATCCCCTCTTAATAATGTGAAATTTTTATTTCAACTACCTGGTATAAGATTATTATTTTTTCTGGCAATATGCTGCATCATTAATTGGTGATTCTTTAAATACGTGTGCTCCCTCTTGAGGATTCAGCTCACTCATTTATCACTGAATGAGTGTGTCTCTTGGGAGCAACTTGGGAGAGCTGTCAATCAGTGTAGATGACCCATTGGTCTGACTTGGTATAAGCCAGCTTCCTAATCATTTAGACCCGGTTCAGTGCTATATTGTCATAGTCATAATAATGGATATCACATATTTTAAAATTTGATTAACTAAGGTTCTGGAGCACAAATTATTCACTTAAAGTGGTTCACGTTTAGTCCCATCCAGGGGCGGCTGGTGACTCTTATTTCGGTGGGGCTCCTTTTCCATTGCAGGTTCTGCAGCTTTTATTTGGAGCTTCATATGAGCTATCCATGGTGCTGCATGGTGGTGAACCTATTTTGGGGATGGAGTTCAGCACCATGGATGGCTCCCTTGAAGCTCCAAAAAAAACTATTAAAACCTGTAATGGAGAAGGAGCCCCACCGAAATAGGAGTCACCAGCCTTCCCTGGTCCCATCTATTTTAATGTAAGAACTGAAGACATGCTTAGTTCTGCCACTGAAATCAATGGTACTTAACAAATGGCTTTATAAAAATACATTTTGAGGCACTTGTTTCTATGAAAGACCCAGTTCTTCTATTCCCCAAACTGTTTTATTGGATGATCCATGTTGCTTTTAAAATAAATAAATAAATCCTTAATTACTTTCTAGGTTCTTTAGTGGCAGCCATCTTAGCTACTGATGAAGATTCAGGTGTGAATGGAGAAATCACATACACTGTGAGTGAAGATGATGGAGATGGAACATTTTTCCTGAATCCAGTCACTGGAGTTTTTAACTTAACTTGTATGTTAGACTATGAAGTGCAGCAATATTACATTCTTACAGTTCGTGCGGAAGATGGAGGTAGACAATCTACCACTGTCAGAGTTTATTTCAACATATTAGATGTAAATGATAATTCTCCAATATTCAGCATGGCTTCTTACAGCACATCTTTGATGGAGAACCTACCTCCAGGATCCACAATCCTTATTTTCAATGTTACCGATGCAGATGATGGTATGTACTTTCCCATATTTTAAATGTGTGCATTTTAGACTATATCTGCACCTATATATTTTTACCTTTAGCAACACAGAGTGAATATTATCTCTCATAATGGAGCAAACAACAGTAATTATTATAAAGTTATAAATAAGTATATAAGCTTCGTAATAAACATCAACCTTAATGGTCTAGAATAGTAGCATCTGACATATTAAGAAATGTCAAACAATTGTGCAGATACTGGTAGATGGAGGTAAATGTCACTTTTAGAGAATTCAGTCAGCAGTTTCTTTTTTTAAAAAAAATATTGATTGGTCATTTTTCACTCCAAATGATTCAAGACCAACTTATAATTCTCTGTGGGTTGGATCCAAAGTGTCCCTTCTACTAACAAAAGGAAATGAGGTACAGTTGAGACTCCTGCTGGAAAAAGTACATTAGCTGATTTTTGCCAATTCCCCCATCACCCTGCAGCCCCCCCCCCTTGCACCAGTTCCAGTGATTCCCCAACTCTTCATAGCAGGAAGGATGAAGCAGTGAAAATAGTCTTCTCTTTTTTCTCCAGCAAGAACGTCCCATAAGTAGAGTTCCACTTATGAGAACTCTACCTACTTGGTTTGCAATCACAGCCAATTCCTAGTTTGTTTTGTTGTTGGATTAACTCTGGCTTGTTTAACCCATAAACAATCTAGAGTTTTGGGTTTTGGACATCATGAAACAACCCCAGGAACGGGGTGTTCCTGGGTTGTCAATTGAAAACTGAAGTGGCAAGAGGTGCACTAGCTCCCTCCTACACACCCCTGCCAATTCCTAGGTTAAACAACCCAGAAATTGCCCATGACATGTGAACCAGGTCATTGTCTGAGACTTATATATTCATAATATTTATTATCAACATTGCTTATTTGAACATATATAGGCCTGCCACAGATTATATAATATGCAGTATTCGGTGTTTAATATAATTGTATCAACAAGATATTATTCCAAATTTTACAGTATACAATTTATGTCCCCAGTCTGGAGAAAGTTTGTCACACTTAAGTTCCATTGATTTCAATGATTTAAACTTGACTAGATCTGTCTGCATTGAGGCCAATATGTTTTCCTGCATACTGATCAGAAATATGGAATTGCCTTTTGCATGTCTCAATAAATAGCTCAGAGAAAATAATCCGATTTTGTTTTGAAAACTATTGCCCTTGAGACATTGTCTGGTTCTGCATGTTTCAAATATGAACCAAGAAATAAGACATTGCCAGAATTCTGACTAATTTCCTGTTTTTTTCATTATAAACAATGATGAAGATAGAAGGAGAGTTCAGACGCTAAATATCCATTGTCACTTTCCTGTTTTAACACGCCCTCAGAAAACAATAGTTATTCACATCGGTATGGGATTTTTAAAAATATACAACTTTATATAAACAAAATGAAGGTCAAAAATAATTAACTTTAGCTTTCAAATCTTGAACAAATAAACCATATTCTATAAAGTTTGATTCAGCTTTAAATTTTAAATGCAAGGTATCATTAAAAGCCCAACATTTCTTACACAGCATTTTAAAAATATTTGCAATTTTTCAAAATTCAGACAAAGGCACTATCACAGGAGCTGATGCCCAGATGTGCAAAAATGCTTATTGCAAAATGAATATCCATCAACCTGGAAACATAATTTCATAAAACTTGATGGAAAATGGCATCTCGTCTTGGATTTTACAATTTAATCTTAGTTCCAAGCAACTGTTCAACTGATGTGAACATATGAAGGCAGTCCATGTAGCTCAGCACTGACTACTGTATCTGGCAGCTGCTCTCCATGGTCTCAGGCAGATGTTATCCCCAGCGCTTTAACCTAAAATCTTTGAACTGGAGATGCTGAGGTCTGTACCTGGGACCAAGCATGTGCTCTGCCACTGAGCTATGGCCCTCCCAACTTGCGATGCTAAATGTTATGCCACCATTTCCAGCTCATATTTCTTATCGCTTTCAGTTAGGGCTGTTGTGAATTCCCATGCACAATTCACCGCCCCATTTGCAGGTGGTGAAAATGAGTGGGGGCATTTTGTTGAGGGGTTTTACTAACTGTTTTGGCACCTTGTGCTTACCACTGAGTGGGTGGATGCATTTTCTTTTTCCCCCTCTCCCCTTTTGCTAACTTTTGGGGGCAGCAGAGCTCCTTGCACCAGTTGCCACCTCCAGCCAGCCAGCCAGCCAGCCAGCCACCATTATTCTCACTCATTATGCCCCAGTCCAGCTTTCTTCACAGCTCCTCCATTCTTCAGTGCCATGAACACAACACTTGATGTTTTGTCAGGTTTGTGGCTTTTCAGGCTAATGCCTACTTTGGCTTTCCTGTCTCTTGATCTGTACTGCTCTCTCCCGCTATTCA
The DNA here is from genome assembly GCA_021292165.1 of Shinisaurus crocodilurus. Lineage (NCBI taxonomy): Eukaryota > Metazoa > Chordata > Lepidosauria > Squamata > Shinisauridae > Shinisaurus > Shinisaurus crocodilurus. The sequence continues at coordinate 45,724,885 of CM037876.1, forward strand.
TAGCACACAGCTAGGAATGGGTGAATCTGTCTGTTTCCAGGATGTGTTATTTTAGCCTGTGTAACCCTTAATTTTGTTCCATTCTATTATGGCATTAATTAATGTGTTAATTTTTTAAATGAAAACCCCTCTCATACATATTTAAATATATATTTACTAATTTATTAATGATATTTATAAATCACTTACATGAAAAGAAAGTTCTAAGCAGTCTCTAAAATAATACAGTATAAGATCATAATAAAATTCTGTAGTTTTATTACTGTATACTGAAGACAAGATTACCTTTCTGGGATGCTTGTTGGAACAAGTATATTTTCAGTAGGTGTCAAAAACCCAGAAGAGTTGGTGTCTGTCTAATTTATACTGGTGGGGAATTCCTGACAGAGGGCAGCATGATGCTAAGGGCCTTGTTCTGAGCCATCATGGACCGAACCTCTGAAATATTAGGCTCCACCAGGTGGGTATCTCCTGTTGAGCACAACAACTCAACAGGTGGGTAGGAGGTTAGGCAATCCTTTAAGTATCCTGGTTCTGAGTTGTTTAAGGCTTTGTAAACAAGTACCAAAACGTTAGACCTGGCCAAGTAGCATATGGGCAACCAGTGCAGTTCCCTCACCATAGGTATGGGATTTTTAAAAATATATGCTGGTAATAAACCTTTCCCAGTGTGGCGTAGTGGTTAGAGTGTTGGACTGGGACTCAGGTGATCCGGGTTCTAGTCCCTGCTCGGCCATGAAGCTTACTGCGTGACTTTGGGCCAGTCACTGACTCTCAGCCTGACCTACCTCACAGGGTTGTTGTGAGGATAAAATGGAGAGGAGAGGGAGGATTATGTAAGCCTCCTTGAGTTCCTTGCAGGAAAAAAGGCGGGGTATAAATGTAATGAATAAATATAAATAAATAAATTATCAAGCTGGCTGCAGCATTCTGCACCAGTTGCAGCTTCTGGACCAACCTTAAGGGTAGTTCCATAGAGTGCATTGCAGTAACCCAATTTTGAGGTTTCCAACAGATGAATCACAGTGGTCAAGCTATCCCTGTCCATGAATGGCTATAGCGGTCTTACCTTCCAGAGCTGTGCCTCCAGTGACCATGCTGTATTAATGAGCATCCCTAGATACACACACACACACACACACACACACATATATATATATATATATATATATATATTTAAATGTGTATTCTCTCTCAAAATATGTATTTAAATAGATTTTCCCCTCCCCCTCAGTATATGGCTTAAATGCCTTTTCTGATAAATTTAGACTACCAAGAACACAATATTTAGAGAAGTGTGAAACCTGGAGGATAGCTAAGTAATGATCTGCACATTAGTCTGTGAGGTACAGATCAGCTAATTTCATATAAGAATTTGCCAAGATCGAGTTCCTCAAACATCCCTACTTGCCCTTCTTCATCTTGTGCTGGGAATTTCTTCCCAGGATAAATTTTTTTTGCCTCAGTCACCCGTCTCCTCTATTTATTTTCAACAAGCCTAATTTTCCTTCTTTCAGGTTCCTGTTTCTCAGTTCATTGCCTACTCTGCAACTTTCTATTGACCTTCTTTCATCTGCACTTCATTTCCCTTAGATTCTCTACCCCCACAATCCTCTTCCCAGTTCTCTGCCATTCCCTATGTAAGGTTTTAATCCCAGCCAAATTGACAACTTTCCTTTCCCTCACAGTAGTTGGACCACAAACTGTTTACGTTCCCTGAGGGATAGAATATTTCAAGCTATCGCACCAGTTCAGCCAATCAGTTGAACTGGTTTTCTTCCTTGGAATCTATTTTTTTCCCTCAATTTAAATCGATGGAAAAATTTTCTCCAGCTAATAAATTGCCAGATGATAAATAAGATAATTTTTCTTTTTCAATTTGTAGCTTACATACGGTTGTGTAGTGTATCACCGCATATATATTTTTTGTCTGTAGAGTCTTGCTAGAGTATAAAGTAAATATTGGATGAACCATTAATTTATGTCTAGAGTAAAATGTATGCAGAATGTTATTTAATACATCAGTTATATATACACTAAAATGATATAGTATCTTTCTAGTTTAGAATAATAAATAACTGTGATTAATCTGTTGCAGGGCTTAATTTACTCCTTAAGAACCTCAGATTGCTACCAAGGAGTATTAGCACAAAGAATAATGCATCTGACTACATCAATACCTAATATCATGTTCTACCAAGTGAAAAAATAGAATGTTTAGGAAGGGCAAGGTAGAAAATAAAACCCATTAAATGCAAACCTCAGCCTTTATGACCAATTAGGCAGATAAAATGTTCACATTATTTATTTAGTGCTGTAAGGTCTCAGCCATTAATGCAGGGACATGAGAAAGTAATAGACATTGGTTTGACTTTACAATGAATAATACAAACACAATGAGTTCTGGGTTTTTTAACTGTCACCATATATTTTCGCGATGTATAGCATGCTTAAGAGTTGCTTACCACTTTTACTGCAATATTGTGAAATCCCACTGCTTAAATCCCACTGAAGCCAGGATGCACAATGTTTTTTCTTTCTTTTTAAACTACTGTGTGCACCAAAATTGTGTGCAGCTTCTTTGACCAAAGTAGTGCAAGAATGAGATACATGTTTCTCATACTCTCAGTTGCCATAAAGCAAGCCACTGTACATCATTCTAATATTGCGTACCTAATACTTGCACTTCTTTTTTTTTTTAAAAAAAGTAATTTCCCTTTAAGAACTGTTGCCAAATAATTGTAAGTATTTACTGTCTTCTTTTTTTTCTCCAAACGCAAATTAAATAATGATTCAGAATGCAGTTCTCAACAAATCACTCATGAGCTGTGATCTTAAACTTGGTTGTGCCAGCAAAAGCTTTACTAATTCAGTTGCCAATATACAGCATGGTTTTGTCACACTGGATTTTCTGCACCATGATTATTTTATATCTACTGTACTATCACCTAATATCACTATTTATTTGCATAAATAAATATTTTAGTTGTATGTAGTTACTTGTTGAAGTCCTATTTGTAATATTTCAGTGACATGTGGACACAGAACAGTACATTCATAAGCCATCATTTTTTCTATAAAGTCCTCTTCCTATGAGAAAACCAACAAATATAGGTCAAAATTACAATTTGTTCAAATCTGCAATGAGTGCCCAATCTGGATCTAAATAAATATCCCCGTCAGTGTGTTACATGTGCTTCAGCCTTACTTTAAACCTTTTTTCGTAATTTTCACAAGTCCGATATAACACAATCTTTCTATAACCCCTTTGATTTCCTTGTGTTTCTTGCTTTATGTGCTTTCATATATAGGTACGAACTGGATTACGATAACGATATTGTATCTTGAAACATAGCTATATCAGTGAAATATTTTACTCATTTTTGTAAAGCCTACTTTCAGAATTTTTCTCCTGCTACAAACCAGAGATTTCTAGAATTCTTCTTAGTTTGCTAATCTTTATGAATTATTGTTCATTGGTTTTTAATTTTATATTTTAAATTTCAATATGGCCTTAACTAGGTCACAAAGAACAGAGGTTATGGGTACTGTATCGCCTTCAGCAGTTAAACAGACAAATATTTTTCCAATCTTTTTCAGCTCTACCAAGTCTACTAATGCAGGGTCTGAAATTTCTCCTGGTGAATCAATTGGAAATTAGTGATTAGATTGAAGAGCTCTGATTAATGACTTGGATAGATGTTCTGAGTGAATTCATATTAAAGATCCAGTTAGAAGCTCTATCTGTTCTATGACTGGAATCCCAACATAGAATCATTGTCATATTAGTCCATTCTCATTGCGGAAACTAAATTATCTATTAGACAATTCTTCTTTGCAAGTGTTAGACAATCAATATTTTCAGAGTTATTTTTAGATATATCACAGATAAAGCAACATTTGCTAAAATTCAATTCATTCGTAACAACTATTTGCTTTTTAATAGAACCTGGTAGCCTTATCAAAGCCCCAGCCCTCCCAGAGCAAAAGCTGGATACAGGTTGTTAGGCTGACCTAGGGCACAATCCTATACATGTTTAGATAGATAAAAGTCCTACACCTTCCAGCAGTGCTGGAAGGCATAGGACTTTTTTCTGTCTAAACATGCATAGGATTGCACTCTTAGAGTATATAAAAGCAGACAGGGCTCCTAATCTGGTCTATAGGCATCTTCAAGGTAACAAAAAAGCAAAAAGCAATGGGATAAGAAAAGTCGTGTTCTATTCCACAAAAATAAACAGTTCCAACGTGGACACTGTTTAGTAGGTAGGTCCTTCTTCAAGGAAATTCGGTGAGACCAAATTCAATAATTGTTCCTCTTCTTGTGCTCATCCCATTCCTTTTGACTTTTGGGCATCCTTTGTGCAGTTTCCCATCTTGTTGGATTATCTTCTAGGTAACCGTGAATTGGGGGGCGGGGAAACCTGGTTGATATCTTTTCGTTCTTTCTTTTCTTTTCTTTTTAAAGCAATGATGTGTCTGTTCCAAATCAGACCAATCATGTACAGGATGTCTCACATCCAGAAGAAAGCAGACCCTTGGATCTTGTTAATACACCTCTAACAAGTGTCCCTGTAATAATCATTTTACAGCCAGAAGCTCAAAGGCTCTGCTTTCTGCTGAACATGCTGATGTTGGGTGTGTGGAGGCAGTGGGGACATCAGGATCAGGGCAGCAGGCATGCTTCCACTTCTCTACATATTCTCTATATGAGAGGGGAGTAGTAATGACTGAAGAGGGGACTTTTATTTATTCAGGATGACTATTTTGCTTTATGTTCATAAGGATTGGAATGGTTAAATCTCTCTCTTTTGTTTTGTTTTTCAGGTTCTAACTCGCAATTGTCCTACAGTATTACTTCTGGGGATAGCCTAGGCCAATTTAATATTGACAAAAATGGAGTTCTAAGCATCAGGCAGCCATTGGACCGTGAAAGCCAATCTTTCTACAGCCTTGTTGTTCAAGTTCACGACATGGCTTCTCTTCCAGCCTCCAGATACACAAGCACAACACAAGTATCTATTATTCTGCTTGATGTGAATGATAACCCTCCAAGTTTTATTTCTCCTAAGTTGACCTACATCCCAGAGAATACACCTATTGACACCATTGTATTCAAAGCTCAAGCAACTGACCCAGATAGTGGCCCAAACAGCTACATTGAGTATAATTTGTTAAATCCCTTGGGAAAGAAATTCAGTATTGGTACTATTGATGGAGAAGTAAGACTCACTGGAGAACTTGACAGAGAAACAATTTCTAACTACACCGTGTCTATAATTGCTACGGACAAAGGGCAACCATCTCTTTCTTCATCTACTGATGTCGTTGTGATAGTCCTTGACATCAATGATAATAACCCCATCTTTGCTCAAAAATTATACAAAATTGAGATTGCAGAAAATATTCTGACAGGGACAGATGTGATCCAGGTATTTGCTTCAGATGGAGATGAGGGTTCCAATGGGCAAGTTCGGTATGCCATCATCAGTGGAAATACTAATAATGAGTTTCGGATTGACTCTGTCACAGGGGTAATAACAGTAGCAAAACCTTTGGACCGAGAGAAAAAATCTTCCTATTCATTAACAGTTCAGTCAGCTGATCGTGGAAGCAGCCCACGGATGGATACCACTACACTCAGCATGATTCTGACAGATGTTAATGATTATATTCCTACATTTGAGCTCTCTCCCTATTCTGTAAATGTTCCAGAAAATTTGGAAACATTACCAAAGGTCATTCTTCAGGTCAGTACATGGAAAAAAGTAATAACTAGTAAGTTGTATTATGCTGAACATACATACATTGCAAGTTCTGTACAGTTAAATGTACATGTATAATGGCTGGAGGTACTTTTATTTGCATAACTCTAGACTAATGTTAGCTCTTGTTCATTAAACATAGACTAGACAGTTTTTTATCTTGACCTCTGTCTTTCTCTTCAAATCCTCTTTGCTTTTAGATTAAGGTATTGCTGTAGTTATCAAAGTGTTATTGAATCTTTACATACGGATCCTTGTTTAACATTTGTTTCCCAAATTAGGAAAGCTACATTTTGTTCACATCAGCAGCTGGCTGGAAAAAAAGTATCTTTTTAAAGGAGTAGCTAATTGTGTACTAGATCCTTTTGTTGTTTTAATCAGTTTTAATAGATGTATTTGCAATTTGTTCTCTCAAGCACAAGGCCATTTCTCATTATATACATGAGAAATAATTGTATGGGTATTAGAGAAACAATGGCACATTTGTTAGTACATATTTACCATTATGCTATGCTTCATTGCTTCTGTAGGTCGTAGCAAGGGATGATGATCAAGGCCTAAATAGCAAATTGACCTATCTTCTTATTGGTGGAAATGAAGATGGCGCCTTTACACTTTCAGCCAATGGGGAGCTCCACCTTGTTCGGAGCTTGGACCGAGAAAAAAAGGACCAATATATCATGCTGATCACAGCAACAGATTCAGGTAAGCCAATTCAATCTGCTTTCAACTCAGTCTGCAATCATCAGCGGAAAAGATCTGCTGGACCTATTAGCTGAAGTCTGGTAATATGACAGGGATAAATGAAGCTTAGAATGTTTCAGTCACTATTAGGGAAATTTTCTTTCAGCATTTGTGTTATGGAACACATGGAAGAAAGACAGTAGCTACAGTGGCATGGGAGCTATCAATTTCTGAAGTGTGTACTCTGGTTAAAACTGAGGCATCTTGCCCCTAGGACACAAATGAAAATTTAAAGAGAGAAGAAGAAGCAGGAGTAGCAGCAAAAGGAGCTGCAGCACAAGTGTTAAGATGAATCATTGCAAACACAGAGAACTGGCTGTACACCTAATTACTCTGTGCCATCTTGTGAGCACACCACACCAAGTTGAAAAATACTGGCTGTTTTCCACTTGCCAGGGGAATCTAGCCAGTCTTCACCTTTCTAGCACATATTATGACCCACTTCATATATGCAGCAGCAGTATAACTGTGTAAATAGAACGCCATGGACTAAGCCATGTTTGGGAATGGATTCTCAAACTATTTGGGTAGATTTTAGCTGTGTTAACTTAATATACACCTCCTCTTGGCATGGTCAAAATCTGTACCCAAATGTGTGGGGAACTGCTCTTACAAATGGCTTGCCACATGGAGCTCAATCCGTGTTTTTATTTATTTATTTATTATATTTCTACCCCGCCTTTTTTCATGCAAGGAACCCAAGGCAGCTTACATAAACCTCCTCCTCCTCTCCATTTTATCCTCACAACAACCCTGTGAGGTAGGTTAGGCTGAGAGTCAGTGACTGGCCCAAAGTCACCCAGTGAGTTTCATGGCCGAGCGGGGACTAGAACCCAGATCTCCTGAGTCCCAGTCCAACACTCTCACCACTACGCCACACTGGCTCTTGTGATTTCAGCAGCCATTTACGTGTGTTGAGGGGCACTTTCTGGTAATGGTAGTTTCTGTTGAAATTTATTCCAGTGCACACAAAAAGTGCATAAAACTAAAATGAACAGAATGTTTTTGGAATAGATAAATGCCATAACCATTATCTTGAAAAAAAAATGCCAAATTTTTGATTCTAAACTCATGGAAAGACAACAGGGTCTACCCATGGATAAACAACTGCTCCTCAAATACAGTAAGCTAAAGTGATTTCCTTTTATTGTGAAACAGTAGCTCTGTCTCTTTCAAAAATATTTATTTAATGTCTGCTAAGCATCACTGCTGCTTTTAAGCTTGTGTTATTCACACAGTTTTCAACCAAGATAACATGGCAGAATTTCTCTGTAGCAAGCAAAGCTGTGCGTGCCAAAACTATGGGAAAAAGCAGCTTGTCAAAAATTATACTCATCCATAGGATCTCTGAACATAAATCAAGCAATAGATATTACCTCATGGACTCGGGTTTGGTTTTTATTACCTGTGAAAAAATGCTGTTTGGCTATTTTCAACAATGCAGTTGTCATTTTGCACAGTGCCCTTCCTTATATAGAGTCTACATTTTAAACTTTATGTGTTTTTGGTGATATTTTTTTTTAAAATGGAGCCCTTTATAAAGGGCAAAACACTGGTTGCCTGCTTATTTTCTTTCTCTTAATGGACCCTGATTGATGTAGTAGTGTACACATGTGAACTATAGTTATACATTTCATGATGACTTCATCTATTTTTAATATGTTTTATTTTGTTCACTTTTCTGTTTTCAAAAAACAAACAAACTTGGTCTGATGGCAAACATGGAGGCAAATAAGTTTCCCATGTATATAGATATAGATGAATGGGTGGGTGGATGGTTATGGTAGACTTAACATGTATGAAGCTTCAAACATTCACTCACTACACCTTACTGTTGGCCTAGAAACTGAGGACCCCCTTATACCATCATCTTGGGTGTATCATCCAGCTGATGATGAATTGCAGTTACTGTGAGTTACAGTTGTTGTGTGAGGGGGGAAACATTCGTGTAAAGCTCTCTCTGCACTGAATTTTAGCAAAGCCACAAGTCCAGCCTTTTGCACTGAGTGTCTCAATGCACCCAGAGTTCTGCATGTCCTCTTGTCCGTTATACAGCTGCTGTTGCACACAGTAAACACACCTGGGAGGGTTATAGAAAGGGGCCTTTGCAGATCAGCTGCTGACATAGCCTCAAGTGCTAGCTGGTGATTGCTGAGTTCCTTCTGACATAACTGAGATATGCATTTTCAAGTTCATGTTCCTTCTTCTTATCTCATGCACTTAAGCTAGATAGAGCAGTGCCTGCCAGTGTCCCTTAAACATTTCAGCTGTTTTTTGCAACAGTGCCCTCAGTGGGTTGCTACATGCGTGCTTATACTCAAGGAGTGCCTTTTCTCCTTCAGTTAGCAGGAAAATCCAAGGAGCCAAATGTACAGTGGCCTGTAAAGTTTTCTTTTTGAGGACTGGGTGATATCTTACAACTATTTACCTCACAAGACAGGGCTGCAATAAAAAGGGGGTCATGGACTTCCTTCTTTTGCCCCTCTCCCTCTCTCAACAATATTCATTTTTATTTTTAGCTATCTAGATTAGTGTATCTAATGCCCTTTTTCCAAGGCAAAGTCAGTTCATGGGAGCTGCAGGGGGAAAAAATCAGCCCATGTTGTGTTGATAAGGGTTAAATCATTACAAGTTGCTACCAAAACATGGAGGATCCAGCCTGGATTTAGCCTTTTCACACAACATTTGTCGTGAGATAAGAGAAGCTGAATCTCAGCTGAATCCTATACAGGCCACTGGTTTCTCTGGCCTGCCTTGCACCAGGTTTTATGTAGCTGACCTTCTCCCATGGCTGATGGTGGCTGTGATGCATATAGGCCCTTAATCTGAGGTCCAGTCCTTGAGGTCCAACCATGAAATCCATGAGGTTGGAAGCTCAGGCCATGCCCCTTTTTGTAAGTTCATAAAGCATATAATTAAGAGCAGCATCCCTCCTGTTTCTGAATTAGAGTATCCTTCTTTTATTGTAGGCCATAAAAGGGTAGATGTGGTTAATAGATGAGTGTCAAGCTAAACTATGAACTTCAAAATAATGTGATAGTGTTTAGATTGCTACCCAAAGCCCTTTACTTGTACACTGTCCAGAGAACTGGCAAGCAACCATTGAAAATGATTTAATGCGTCTCCTAACAAATACATTGTTTTGAGCAGTGCTACCTTTTTATGAGAGTGAAAAAATGATGGGGAAAAGAGAAGTTTCCTTTAAAAAAGAATCCATATGTTGAAACTCAAAAGAGGAGCAAAATGGCAGTATGCCATCTGAGAAAGCGGCAGCTTTTATCCTAACTTTGAATATTTTTCTGGAGAAATGTTGGCTTCCATTCTTTCTTTTATTAATTGCCTGACTATAGAGTAGCACATCTGGATCCCTACTAGCTACCTTAACTTACTGTCAGAGACAGAGTACAATATGGTTTCTGCCTCCCCCCCCCCCCGAAACATACACACACATACCGGTACTCACATTTATAGAACAGAATGTCCTATTACCTGAAGTATTGCTTCAGCCAAAACACTCTTGTTTCTAACCTTAAAAGCCTCTGCATTGTTGCCCTTTTTTAATGAAGCTACTAGCCAAATTAGATGAATATTTAGAAGTAAGATCTTTGCTGCGACTTTGTGCTTACTGTTCAGTATTTCTGTTTGTTATGCTTTTGGTACAAAAACTTGTGGTGCTTCCTTCTTCCTTCGATGCTTGCTGAAGGGTTACATTTGTAGCCAGCCTGCTTCACTGGCATAAGTTTTTTTGGGCTTAAAATAAACCAAAACCATGCAGTTTCACAATCTTGATTTGTTACGCTTCTTTCCTCATAGTTAACTCTGTTCCCTTAAGTGGTTTGGCAAATTATATATTTCCAAAAAAAAGCTATTCAATCCTTTATCCCTCCACCACCACCCGTGCATTCCAAGCTACAGTCTCCAAGTAACTTTATTGCCTTTTAAAGAGTTCTGTATATCTTCAAATGTTTGCACATCCTTACAGAGTGTTTTATCCTACATCTGTTTTGTACCTCTTTCTAGCATCGTGAACAGCATCATTATTTGGCTAACAGTGCAATCCTATGCATGTCTACTTAGAAGTGAGCCCCAGTGAGTTTAATAGTGCTTACTCCCAGGGAAGTGTGAATAGGATTGCAGCCTTAATATCCATGACTTTTGTAACTATGTCAGGGAGAGGGAAAATTGCATTTATTCATGTCCCTTTCATACATCTGATATTCCATAGAATTTGTGAAAGTGTACTCCTTTGCACCTAAACAGGCTGGTTAGTAGGGCCAAGTCAAGGAAGACAACTTTCCCATGCCCCCTTTGTTCTGGCCTCCACACGCATTATCCTGCATGGCTATCCAATCAGCTAAACTCACATCCAATCCGCACTTCCATGTAAACAGTGGAGGCTGGTGGCGCCAATGGCAGTGGGGCTGTGTATCCACTCCGGATTTTACTCCGAACTTTTAAGGAGCTAGCCATAGTGCCAAACCTATTTTGGGGATGGGGTTCAGCACCATCAATAGCTCCTTTAAAGTTCAGACTAAATCCAGAGTGGATACACAGCCCGCTGACATTGGCGCCACCAGCCTCCACTGCATGCAAATCAGCCTTCAGCTTTATTGATAACACAACTTGAGCAGCAGACAACTCATAACATCAGAGGATCAAATACTTAGCTGTAGAAAAAAGTTGAATGGAAGGTTGAACCAGATTGACTGGGGTAGGATGGATGAGATGGAAAGACAATGCAAGGGCAGGCTTTCCAGGATGCAGCTTAGGATGGCCAAAACTGAAGCCAGAGGAAGGCTTTACTTCTACTGAGGGAAAAACTGTCTTAAACAGGACTAGCCATTTTTCTTGGAAAAAAGACCACTCAATGCAATGTAAAGATCGAGATCTATAGAGCAAATATTAAGGCCATCTTAAATACAGGAGCCAGGGGGCAATATAACAAGTAACAGGATGCCCTGTTGGGGCAGAACATCATTCACTCATTGTGCTTACAAGATCTCAACTGTGTGGGCTCCGCCCCTGCTGTCATGTCCTGCTACCCCCTCATGCTGGGGGGGGGGGCAGGTATCACATCTGTAGATGGGAGCCTGCTCTAGGAGGCTGCCCCTGTGTTGTGGAATGATGATCAAACGTCCCCATTTTTGTTTTGTTCTGGTCTCATGCATTTATTGGCTGTCTTATTTTTATTTAGTTATCACTGTTCATGGATACAAAAATGCAGGCTGTCAAACTACTAACAAATTAAATTCAACATTTTAAAATGTTTGTTCTGCATTAAAAACAACAACAACTAGATCAGTTATAAATTTTTCACTTTCTGTTAGCCTATATTGACATGTACAAATTTTACAAATACACTAAGGGCGCAAATTATTTATTTATTTATACCCCACCTTTTTTCTGCAAGGAACCCAAGGCGGCCCTCCTCCTCCATTTTATCCATGTTTAGACAGAAAAAAGTCCTACAGCTCCCAGCATGGGTGACTGGAACATGCTGGTAGTTGTAGGATGTTTTTCTGTCGAAACATGCATAGGATTGCACTCTAAACTTATTTTAGTGGTTATGACATTATGGGTCATTAACATAGAGATGAGTCCTATAATTGCAGGTGCTAGTTGAAAAGATACAGCAATCTGTAAAGTAAATTTCCCAACCTACAAGTTATCTTAAAATTTCCTAGAAATAATGATCTCAGACTGCTGATTAAGCAGAATGCTACGACTTGCAAAGTTAATTCTTATGGTTAATTCTGCTAGTTTATTCTTCAGCTCCAAGAGTCAGACTACTGAAACCTTAATTGCTAGGATAAGACCAGTAAAACATGAACATACGGCAAGGCATACTTATCCTGTAGGTTAATCTTCAAGAGTTGAGCAGGGTGTTTTTAAAGTATAATTCAATAACAAAGAGAAGGCAGCTTACTGTGGGTTATGCCAAAGTCATTAAGGGCCAAGAGCAAGACTGTCTTAGTCAGTGGTTTCTTAAAGAACCAGATTTCCTGCTGTTTTCTTTTAAGAGTAAGAGTAAGTCATTTTAATACATATTTTAAAGTTTTTTAAAACATTTAATTTGCAGTGCAAAACCCACATTCTTGAAGGCCTATACTTAACAAGAGGATACATGCTGCACACAAAGATATGTGTATGCTTATTGCCCACAGATCATAGGAAAGTGTATATAACAGCATGGCAAATAAAAAAATCTGCATGAAGCTGAAACAGTTCATTGGTTTCTCATTCCACTCTGAATATGAAGTGAATTATAATCTACACTTGACCCTCTGAATACATTATACATATTTTGAGTGTCACTTCAAAGCATGTATTGGCTTGGCTTGAGATTTTGAAAGGAGATTTCATAGATTTCATAGATCATAGAGTTGGAAGGAGCCTACAAGGCTATCGAGTCCAACCCCCTGCTCAGTGCAGGAAACTAGAGGAGGGGTCTCCCATCCAAGTAATAACCAGGCCTGACCCTGCTTAGCTTTCCACGCTCAGACAAGCTGAGCCAGTATATTATCCAAAATAAATAATATGGTTTCAGTCAGATGCTGTGCAATATGGATCATCCCAATAATTTTTAGGTAGTTATCACTTCATAGATGTGGATGACAGTTTTTCTGCACAGATAGATAATCTGGTATACTTTCCATTCAAAGTAAGAAATTCACACTAGGATGCAGAACTCTCCAAACTTTCCAAGGATTTGGATTAAACAAGATTGTGTTGCTTTCAAGGTTAAGTCCTAGAGAGTTTTCTAACAAAACAATTAGCAGCTCAGTAGAAAAAGTTAATCTCCTTCCTTCCTTGGCATCTTCCTGCTTGACAATAGCCTATTTTGAATCTTAAATTGCAGTTGTAAACCCCCTTCTATATTTGTTATGCTAAAGTGTGGTTCACACACAAACACTGCAGTCACATGAGGGCCACTTGAAAGATAATCATATACACTGGATTCACACAACACGATAAAACCATGGTGGTTTATAAGCCATGTTTGTTTCAGAGTGTCTTGTCAGTTGCAGGACTCATTTATTTATTTATTTATTACATTTCCATACATCCCAATAGCCAAAGCTCTCTAAACATTCATAGAATTGCACCCTTATGCACTTTAGCTTGACAGAGTTTCTACTTAATTCTTAGATGGTTGCACATGCCTGAATACCTGTGCATATGTAATGTGCAACCACCATGTGGCCCTCAACCTTTATAAAGACATGTCAAAGAGGCTGGCACAATTTAATGTGGAATCTAGGACATGTGTCCAGTGCAGAGAGCATGATGTTAGGGGGTGCAGGTGTTAGGGGGTGGCCCACTAGGGCTACAGCCCCAAATCTTTCATTTGGAGTCCTGAATCTCTGGGATGCCATCTGCCCCACCACCCTGCTGTCCATGGGCACTTACTGTAATAAAGGTACAGGAGCCCTGATGATCTCTATTGTGTCTGCTCCCTCTAGACTAGTTAGCTTTTTGTCCAGATGTGCTTCACCTCCTGCTGCCCCCACCTTTGAATCTTTCTGCCTGAGGTTTTTTTCTGAAATCAAATGTCCTCCTCTCCCCTGTCCATACATCCCTTTTTACAAATAGGGGTGTCCTGAGGAGACAGGGTCCTTTAAAGCCACAGAGAGAGAGAGAGAGAGAGAGAGAGAGACTTTAGAGCATATGTAAATTAGTGTATGCAAATATGCGCATTTTTTTAATCTTGTGGGCCTGAGCCCTGGATCTTTTCAGTGCCTAGCACCGCCCCCCCCTCCAGCATTTGTCTTTCATGCTCACAGCAACATACCCTCCAACTGCCCTGAATATCCTGGGACCTCACGATTACCCTTAAGCCATCACGGCTTTTCCCTTTGTTATGCAATGTCCCGAATTCTCCAGTGCTTAGCTGCAATTTTCAGTAAGCCGGGAGGGAACAGACACTAGGGTGTGTGTGTGTGTGTGTGCGTGTGTGTGCGCGCCTGCTGGCCCCTTTAAGAAACAGGATGCAGGGAGGGAACAGACACTAGGATGTGTGTGTGTGCGTGCGTCCGCGCCAGAAAGGAGGTGGAGGTGGCACCAGCAGCCCTGGACATGATTCCTATCTTTATATTGACCCAGATTTTGCCTCTAACAGGTGAGTTTATAGTAGTCAGAAGGAAAAGCAAGGAAGTTTCCCTTCTCTCTGAACCTCCTTGTTTGGGGGTGTGGGGTGGGTGGGTAAACTTCACCTGTTGAATTTGTGCCAATCCTGACAATTTTAAAACAAAAAGAAAGGGATTGCCCTGCAAGCACTGACCCCCCCTCCCATGTATACACACTTTCCTGTGAGTAAGTCCCATTGGACGTAATAGGACTTACTTCTGAGTACACATGCATAGGATTGCACTGTTACTCTGTTTTCAGAGCAGTGGTAAATTTTACTTGGCTCTACCTGTGTACCCCATGTAGAAAGCTCTCTACAGTAATGGTTATGATTATTCTGCAGGGATTTTGGATGGGTTTTTTTAAAAAAATGCATTAGAAATTTTAAATTTTAATTTTTTAGGAGAAAACACACCCTGCTCAAGAGAAAGAAAGAAAGAAAGAAAGAAAGAAAGAAAGAAAAAATCCCAACTACCTCAAATAGCAGCAACAAACATCATCATTCCATTTTGGCATTATTGTTCAATCACAGTGTTGTACTTTATTTAAAAAAAACACAAGAACAATAGAGCCCACATGTTTTTTTCTGAGTGGAGAAAATAGGAGCTTGCAGGGTGGGCCTGTGAACCACTTTGCACACTCATATATCTAAATGTTAAATGTTATTTATTTGGCAAACTACTAATGAGAACAAAGCCACCATGGAGGGATCCATTTTTTTTAAGTGGGAGGGAGATCTTTAAAACAAGGAGTTTCCTGTACAATGTGGGGAAAGTAGGCTGAAAGTTATGTTTGACCGAAATAATGGCATATTCCTCCCCACTTTACCCCTTCCTACCATTTGTTGTCGCCTCTATATTACATTTTAGCTTGTAAGCTCTTTGGGACAGGGAACTGTTCTCTTATACTCAGTAAAGCACCATGCACATTGATGGTACAATAATAATAATGACAGCAACAGCAATCACCACCATCATCATGGGTCTGGAGATCAAAGTGGCTTCAGAGTGGTCAGAGCGCTTAAACGGTTAGAGCATCCTGGGGTGGGTGGCTATACCCTTGGCCATGCCCTCATGTTGCCTGGCCACGCCCTCTTGATCACACCTTCATGTTGCTTAACCATACCTCTTACAAATTCACATGTGTGTCCCTATTTTCATCTGTGAAATGTTGGAGGGTATGCAACAATGAAGCATAAATAAAAAACAGGACTAGAATTTTATTAGAAATGGTATTATTGCTTGTGATTTAGATTGTTTGCCACAGGGCCAAACTAAACGTTGCTGCTAATCATGCATAGCAGAGTTATGCATGACTGCCTTGCTTATCTGAGTGTGAGAGCATGCGGCTCTGATTTGGACTGGGACCATGGTGATGATTCAGGAGGGGCATTTAAGCTTCCGTCCTCCCTTTTTTGTCCAAAAATTCCACCCTCCCATGGGGGAGGGGAGGTTAAAACACACACATCCCCATTGTTTTATTTTGTTTTGATTTGTTGTTTTAACCCCCCAACCCTGGTGGGGGGTGGAATTTGGAGATTAAAACAGGAGGGTGGATGCTTAAATCCCTCCTCTCGAGTTGCCACAGTCCTGATCTGAATCAGGGCCATGCATGCTTACACTCAAGGAAATAAAGCAATCAGCAGAACATCTAGTTTGTCCCTCATTCTTACTAATTTTTGATGGGGGAAAAAGGATATGAATGTCACAAATAAATCAATACCAAGAGTTTAATACTGGTGTGTGTCTGTGTGTGTGTGTGTGTGTGTGTGTAGGGTCTTCAAAGATAGCTTTTACACAGGTTTCCAGTGTAATCTTTTAACATAACTTTTATTTTGAAATAAAGTTGAAAATACAGGCATCACAAAGGAAGAACATAATATAAAATACAAGAAAATTAATTAAGAGAAAAGAGGGAAAAAAGAAACTTACTAATTACAGTCCTTAGTATATAATGGATGGGCCAGTTAGAATAAGATAAGTGCAATCTTATTTATTTATTTATTTAACTAACTATGTTTGTATGGCTTTCCATACAAATATACACAAATTGAGCCCAGAAACAATCCAAGAGCCAGTGCAGCTGACAAAACATGGATATAATATAGTTGAAATGCTTGGTGCCATTTAATTGTGTGGCCCTATTCTGGAACAACTGCGGTTTCCAGACCACTTAAACGGGCATCCCCATGTACTATACATTGCAGAAGTCCAATGGGAGGTTATAGACTGCGTGAGTAACTGCATCGGTAACTGCATGAAAACTTTGAAAAAGCAGTCCTTTTTTAGAGACTGTAGGAGGCAGTGGTATAACAACTGAAGTAAGTCATTCATAGTAAGTCATTTTTAAGATGTGTATGCACAGTGTTATGCAACATTGCACTTGTGTTTATTTCATTATATCAGCCTCTCCCAACCTGGTGTGTTTCAGATGTTTTGGACTATAACTCCCATCGGTCCCAGCCATATTGGCCTATGTTGATCGGAGTTGTAGTCCAAAACATCTGGAGGGTACCAGGTTGGGGAAGACTGCATTAGATATTTCATTTTAGGGTTTAGGTTGGAAGCATTCATTTAAACAAACTGCATTCAGTTCCCTATATGTCGTTCTCATTGCTTTCACGCTTAAGCATTTATTTTAGAAGAGGATAGATTGATTTACTGAGTTGTCATTAGTAAATGTCAGTCATTTACTGAGTTGTCATTATGTCCAGTTAAAATAGGGTGAAGTCGGAACTATGAATAAATCATGGCTATTCTATTAATACATTCAAAATCACAGCCATGTGTACAGGACTTTGCCTGAATTGGAATACGTTTTGAAAGATTAGCGTCCCTACTGTGAGAAAGTCTAGTTTATTCCATGGAAAAGTTCAAGCTTTCTAATAATGCATAACTTCCACTCGGAGGCCCTATTCAGTGGATGTTTGACTCCAGCCTTGTTGCAGAGCAACAGGTTTCAGTTGAACAAAAATTCCACCCCTGTCAAATTGCTTCTATTTAGCAGGGTAATTATAAAATTAATATACAGAGGGCTACATAAATGTGGTTCCACTTGCAGTTTAAATAATACATAATAAATAATAAATTGCAATTATTTGCTCTAAGTTGTTGTATATTTTCTGTCTATTTATTTGATTTTTGGAGTAGCAGGTATCTGTACAATTTGGCATTAATTTGCTACCATTTCATGTAGCTCTGGCATTACACTGTTCACCCAAACCATGTTTGTTTGGGGGTGGGGAAGTTGGTTTTGATGTTTTGGGGCATAAGTCAGTCTCTAACATATCAAAACTGTTGCTTGCTCCCCAGCCACCTCATCAGCAGCCCTCAAGTTTCCGGTTACTCACCTACCTCCCCCCCCCACGGCTTAGTGTGATTTACTAGGTCTCTGAGTGTGTAAAGCAGCAGTGAGAAAACTCTCTCTGTGTGTATGGGTGTGCATGAATGGGGGAAGTGTATGGCTTTGACCCCAGCCACCACTAACATGCAGCCCCACAAGGTTAGCCATGAAGGAATTTGGCCCTTGAGGTAAAAAAGGTTCCCCACCCCTGGTGTAAAGGAACAAAGGAAACTACAGAGAGGGGAGGAGGGGCAAGCCAGCTTTGAGCTCTAGAAAGCACCTTTTGATGGTGAGGGGCTCCTGTTCTGGAAAGTATCATTTAATGCAGTGGATTTGTTGCTTGTAAGAGTACTATGTTGTCTGTCTTCATCTGTGCTCAACTTTACCCAAATGTTACAGAACTTCATAAGCCCCCAGTGAACTCTCCTTGAAAGGAAACCAAACCTAAGAGAGCACTTCACTCTGGAATGTCTCACTGCTCAGGGAAGCGGAGAGGGCATAAGCACGCATGCACTAATATTACATTTTAATTATATTAATATTATATGTATGTGTACACATGCATGCATGTATCCACACACACAAGCACCCCTTATTCATATTATTTTTCTCTCTTTTACAAGTACCATATCCTCAGACCACGAACATTGAGTTCTTGCATACTAAACATTGTAAGCAAATACGTTGAACAAGATGCATGTACTGCAGCACAATTTGTTGCAGGAAAAAGTGCTTAAGGAGGGGGCAATTTGAGCAGATAAGTGGCAGGAAGCGAGGATGGGTGTTTTCCTCCCCTCCGTCCCACTTTTCTATTGCCATCAAGCCACTTCTCTTCTACTCCCCCACCCCTGCTGTGAGGTTTCAGATGTGCCTTTATCCTTTTAAATGTGCATGGAGGAAGAATATTTTATGCAGCAGATGCTCTACACAGCAGGCATGGAAAGAGTTAAGCATTCCTTTCCCCTGCTGCTTTTTTGCCCCAAATCACCACATCCTTAGTTGACTTCCCTCTAACAAAAAGTGGCCATCAGATTTTGTTACATTCACCTGTGTCCTCATTTATTGTAGTGGCATTCACTGGTCAGTCATCAAATTAAGCTGGATTGCTACAGGTCAGCGTTGGTGTATTGCTCTAAATTTCTCACTGCAAATAGCAAACCCTTTATTTATTTAATAATATGAGATTCAAAACTTTTCCTGTGTGGCTTCATACTTTGAGTTCAAACATAAAAAAAGTGACCTTGGTCTTTGCGTGGATTTGGCTTGCTAGTAGCCGGTGAACTGTGACATGTTCAAGTGTGAGATAATAAATGAAGAGTGGCATATCCAGTGTTAGTACGATAACCTCTAGCATTTCAAATCTCTTTATTTCCCTAGGAAGTCCTGCCCTTACTGGTACTGGGACTATTGCTGTCAAAGTAGATGATGTCAATGATAACATCCCCAAGTTTGCCTTTAATATGTATTCCAAAACCATTCCAGAGGATGCACCTACAGGAACAGACGTTTTGCTTGTAAACTCCTCAGATTCTGATGCATCAGTGAATGCTATTATCAGGTATGATCTATGCTTGTAGTGCTGTTGATGCTGTTTGATGTATTACTTTAGGACCTGTTTTCCCATAGTCTTTGAATTGATTTAATGTAGCCTGAAGGATTAATGTTTCACTGAACCATATCACTAAAGCTTAGTCTAAACTGAACTGGTACAGATGCCACTCTTTAACCTAGTTTTCAAACACAAGGTATGATCCTGTGGACGACCAGTATAACCTGTGACATTACATCAACATTCCAAGGTGACAAAGAAGACCAGCATGGCTTACCAGTGGCATTTCTAGGCTCATATAGTTCATCCATTATGAGATAACAAGTTCCACAAACTTGTTCGTGTAATTTCTGTGCTAATCACCACCACCGCATTTATTTATTTATATTTATTTACTTTATTTGTATACTGCTCCATACCTAGGCAGATTCTGGAACAGTGAACAATAACAAGATAAAACAGATACAAGAATAAAAACAATACATTAAAAACAGGATAACATTTAAAACCATGGCTGGTCAGCAAGAAAGGCTTCCCAGAACACAGACGTCTTTAGCAGGCACCGAAAATAATACAGTGTCTGAGCCTGCTGGACCTCCAGAGGCAGGGAGTTCCATAGAAGTGGAGCTACTACACTGAAGGCTCTTCTCCCGGTGGACTCCAGTTGGGCCATAAGTCCATGTGGATCCACCAGGAGAATGTCCTTCAATGACCTCAGTGACTGCGCAGGTTGGTAATGGAGAAGGTGCTCTCTCAGTATCTGGTCCCAAGTTGCATAGATTTCATAGATAGAGTTGGAAGGAGCCTACAAGGCTATTGAGTCCAACTCACTGCTCAATGCAGGGAACTAGAGGAGGGGTCTCCCATCCAAGTAATAACTAGGCTTGACTCTGCTTAGCTTTCTACGCTCAGACAAGCTGAGCCAACGTAAGCCACAGGCCTGTTGTTCAGGGCTTTGTTCTAAGCTTGGGACCCGGATACCTGAGAGAGCGCCTTCTCCCTCACCAATGTGCTCAGTCACTGAGGTCATCAGAGGACATTCTCCTGGTGGTTCCTCATGGACCTATGGCCCGATTGGAGTCCACGAGGAGAAGTGCCTTCAGTATGGTGACTCCATTTCTATGGAACTCTCTGCCTCTGGAGGTCAGGCAGGCTCCGACGTTGTGTTGCTTTTGGTGCCTGCTGAAGACCTCCTTGTTCGGGGAAGCCTTCTCTGCTGCCCAACCACCATTTTAATGATACCTTGTTTTCAATGTATTGTTTTTGTTTCTTTTATCTGTTTTTATCTTTTTATTGTTCACTGCTCCATAATGTGCTTGGATATGGAGCGGTATACAAATACTGTAAATAAACAAATAAATCACCAATGAGCCGCCTTAACAGTATTTTGGCCACCAAATCTATCATTACACATGACAGATATGCAATAATTTGGCAACAGCCACTAAACATTCAGGTACCAGCTCCTCCAAACTGGCCTGTGAGCACAGAACCCTTTCCTTGACTTACCTAGGTGCTATCCTGCATTTAGTGCACTATGTGAGTGATGATTTAGTGCCATGCAGTTAGTTTAGAACTGTGTTCAGAAATGTGAATATATATTTAAAATTCTTAACCTAACATGTTACGGTCTGAAAACTGGATTTATAACAGATGTTTCTGAAGGCAATTAATGTTTACTCTGGTGTGAATTGAATTGTGAATAGATGGTAGCCATGGAAATGTAACAATATAATTTATCTGTTGATTCTTATTTTTTAAACAGCTTTGGATTTGTTGGCAAGCCTATTTATTTATTTTTATTTATTTATTATATTTATACCCCGCCTTTTTTCCTGCAAGGAGCCCAAGGCAGCTTACATAATCCTCATCCTCTCCATTTTATCCTCACAACAACCCTGTGAGGTAGGTTAGGCTGAGAGTCAGTGACTGGCTCAAAGTCACCTAGTGAGTTTCATGGCCGAGCGGGGACTAGAACCTGGATCTCCCAAGTCCCAGTCCAACACTCTCACCACTACGCCACACTGGCTCTATTTGTCTTGGTCGTACTGAGCAAGTCCATAGGAAATAGTAACCTTTCTGTCAAAGTTAAAAATATGAAGAAAAAATGCATGCATGGCAATTGAATTGGTTTCTTTCTTTCTACCACTTAGAAAAGTCAGTGTCTGGCTGATTCGTTTTATGGCCAAATGGCTTTCACATTTCCACTGGTACTGCCATATTTGACCTGGGAAGCTGGGAAATTCCTATTGTTGACTGTAAAGAAGAAGGGAAAAAATCAAGAGGTTAAGTGGCTGTGTCAGCTTGAGCATTTCACTCAGAAGAGTGATGTGTTGCTAATGGAATGCAGAGAAGATTCACACTTGCTACTAATCACTACCTGTCAATCAGGAAAACCAGAATAAGCTCTTTTCCATTCAGTTTCAGCGAATATAAACATTAGTTTACTGTTTCCGAAAAGGCACAAATGGAACTAAAATACTTGCTTCACATATTCTTGGAATCTAAAGCTCTTTTGTAGCAAGCAAAATAAAAATAACAGTCATTTGCAGTTATTAAAGTATAAAAGGAATAAAGCAACATGTAAAATATTAAAATGCCATAATTTCCTTGCTAATTTGGTTAAAGCCTTAGCACTGCTGGGAATGCTGGGAGTTGTAGGACTTTTTTTTCTGTCTAATCATGCATAGGATTGCTTCTTAAAGTATCTTTAAATCTCCCAATTCCATTCCCACCCCAGCTCTGTCATCCACTCCCTTTCCCCTTGCTGTGTGAAATGCCTGGAGTCCTGACCACTGCAGGTTGGGGAGTGGGTTGATAGAGGACTGGAAAAGGAATAGGCAGGAGATGCCATGTTTGCTTTATCTCTTGCTGCTTTGGAATATTTAGCAGTATATGACTGTTCTCTATTGAAGGGGGCCGGACTCGATGGCCTTGTAGGCCCCTTCCAATTCTATGATCTATGAATCTATTTAGTTCTATCATTTTATTCCTACTGGTACTATAATTGCATTTTTGTTTGATTATGCCTTTATATGTTTTGTTTTATATTGATGTTAAGTTGCCTTGGAGATTGTTTTGGATGGATAGGAAGGATATAAATATTTTAAATAAATGCAAACATTTTGATTCCCTATTTCTAGAATATACAATCTATAGAAATATAAATAATAAACATATTTCACACCATAATAGGTATGGAAAATGTCTTCCTCCTTGTTTTTATGCAGCTACAGTCTTAGTGGTGGAAACTCACAGTTCACAATCAACCCTTCCACTGGACAGATCATAACAAGTGCTTTGTTGGACAGAGAGATGAAGGAGAACTACACTTTGATCATTGTGGCCAAAGATGGTGGTTTCCCAAAGCCGCTTTCCAGTTCTACAAGCGTTGTTGTCACTGTTGCAGATGTGAATGACAATCCCCCCAAATTTCAACATCATCCTTACGTCACTCATATTCCCTCACCAACAAGTTCAGGTAAGTTGATAACATGAACATATTTTACAATATGCTAATTAGCCAAGATAATAAGGGAGAGAAATAAGCTGTGTAATCACATTAATCACTGAGATTTACATGTGCATAAGGGGAGTTTCTGTCTCAGCGCTGTCACCAGCTATAGGGGAATTGCTCCTTTACTGGCCAATCCCACCTATGTGGTTTCTTATTTTTAGCAACTGCTTATATTTCAGGGCCTAAGGAACTCTCTGCCACTATAACTCAGAGTTCCACAAGCTGACCCTTTTCCGCTGCCACCAATTCCCTTAGAATACTTTAAAACCTCCTAGTAGCTGGTATAAGAGGTTTATGTGTGAGATGGACACCAACACATAAGAGAATACCTTCATTATGAGCCATCATGGTGTCTTAAGATCAGCCAAGTCTCAATGTTTGTAAGCCACCATGGGTTCAAGGAGAGACAGGGTAAAATATTTTGAATAATTTAAATAAAGAAAAACACTTTCTGGATTATATCTTCAATTTTGTAAGTTCTTTACAAGGGCACAGAGAACAGGTTCTTGTAGTTACCCCACAATTGTGAGTTGGCATCTCCTAGAGATTTCGCAAACTCCAAGCCAGAGCATTTTAAGGGTCTTGCAAGAACATTTAATTTGGACTTCTTAAAAGCACAGATGGAAACAAAATTGAATAAATACGGTCAATGTTCTGTTGCCTCATAATGGATAATTTTTCTGTGTTCTTATTCATGTATACATTTTTGGTTTTTAAAGTTGCCACTCTCTGTATATTTATGGTTGCAATCCTGTACGCACTTACCTGTAAGTCCTACTGAACATGGTGGGAATTACTTGCAATTAAACATGCACAGGATTGTGCTGCACATGTCTCATTGTGTCATAAGATGTTTATAAAGCACACCCTTTTTTATCTGTTCTGGAGAAAAATGAATATGAATCCACTTTTTTAAGATTCTTTCTTGCTAGCCATTTTAAAAATGTGTGTTAGTTTTGTATGCTGAGAAACACTGACAAGAAAAATGGTTAAAGGGAATGTTGTCAAAGTCACTTTAAATTGCAAAGTTTGCCTTCAAAGAGTAAAAATGCATAGGTGCAATCCTATGCATGTTTAGAAAAAGTCCTACAACTCCCAGTATTCCCCAGCCTGCCATGCTGGGATTTATAATACTCTTTTCTGTCTAAACATGCAGAGGATTATACCCTTATAGCGTGATCCAATGTGGTTTCCCATAACCCTCCGAACTCAGAGGATTATGGGCATCCAATCGAGGATGGAAGGATTGCCTCCACGTTTCTCTTGCCCTCCAAAACACTTAGATGGCTGATTTCAGCTGCCTAAATGTTTCCCCCCGGCTTGTCAGGAGAGGAGGCTGAGGCACCGCCAGGATTCCTCATTGCATGGCAGTTCCTCGCTTCTCCCTCCCCACCCCCAGGACGCCCACCCAGAGCCAACTTCGAGGTCAGTCTTGCGACTTCAGAGCCACAGCTGGCGCGGAAAGAACCATGCCAGCTGCGAGGGTGGAGGTAGGGCGCTCCGAATTCTGAGGCCCAGCTCTGACCTCAGAGCGCTTTTCTGATGTTGGAGCTGGGACTCTAAATTATCCTATGGCAGTGATGGCGAACCTTTTTGAGCCCGAGTGCCCAAACTGCAACACAAAACCAACTTATTTATTTCAAAGTGCCAACACTGCAATTAAACCTGAATACTGAGGTTTTAGTTTTAGAAAAAACAACTCATACATTTGTCCGAACTAATTAACATATTTTGTCTTTAAAGAAAAACACAATAACAGAGCTTTCAATGATACAAACAGTTTTTTGTTGAAAAAATATCAACTCAAAAAAATTATTATAGTACTACATTGTACACATAGCCTGAAGGGAATTTATACAAACTTTTTAAATAATTAGGCACATATATTTTTGGATAAGGGATTCTCAATTTGTAATATGATTATATGCCAGACTGAAATTGTATGGGGCAAGCTTTACCCCGGGTCCTTTCCCTGCTTCTACAGGTGTCAGATTAGTAAAAGTAAAAGTCAACCTGTACTAGGATGAGCAAGATAAACAAGAAAACTAAACGTGCTTAACACATTTTAAACACTTTATGTCTTGGACTGGAAACACTGCATTAGGTAAAAGTTTGCATTGGGCATGCTTTTGCACAATTAATGTGATTTTTGCTGATAATTTGTCAAACCTTGGCTCATACTCCGTTAGTTTGAGAGCAACACATGCAGCACTCAGGTGTTTTTTAAAAAACTATGTTAAAAACATTGTTTTTAAAACAATGTGCTCCCACTCCCAGCCAATCATGGCTTCCATAGTCACTGTGATGACATCATGATGTCATCTAGCCTATCACAGTTTCCTATATGGCAATGTCACTCTGAAACGTACAGTTGTGAGGGCTTAAAAGTGCTCCGATGATCACATTTCAGAATTTTATTGTTTATTGCCAATGGTCGTCACAATACATACATGAAGTATAAAATAAAATAAAAACAGGTTGAACATTAAATATAATGAAACAAAATGCTATAAAATAAGGTTTAGAAACATTCTGTATGGCCCCTTATTCTGCCCTTATTTTCCTTGCAGCTAACGCAAATAAAGCTATCCTGTAGCTAGGTAAATTTGTCCACGTCAGCCAACAACCATCTAATTTTAAAATCGTCTGATTGACCTTCTAAAATAGTCTGAAATGGAAGAATAAATCTGGCCCTGGGTGAATTATATAGTGGACAATATAGAACATAGTGTACCAGATCTTCAATGTGCCCTGTTTCACATATGCAAAAACGCTCTTGTGCAGGTCTGTTAGAAAATCTTCCAGCCAAATACTCAGTGAGCATTGTTTCAAATCTGAGCTGGGTAAAAGCATGCCTTACAGGGAAGAAGGTTAGCTCTTGCAGATAGCTTGCCCTTTTGTGATCTGTTTTAATCTTGGCGTACCAAGTGGCAGATTTGCAGTTTTTTGTATATTCAAGATCTCTTTTGGCATCTTCGCCAAACACAATATCTCGGATCTTATAATCAGACACATCCTGCATTGTCGTTGCTAAGGGAATCAAATAACTCAGCATCAAGCATCTGCAAGAGTTTGCCCAGCCTTCTCTATTCTGCAACTCCAAAAAGCATAGTTTTGCTAAATGGTTTTCTGGCAATGATGTTAATTTTTTCCAATATAATATTATGGATTTGTGTATATGTGCATTCAGGGAAGGGAGACCTAGTTCAGTCCTTAATAGTGCACCAGGTGTACTGTGTGGCACTGCCAAGAGCATGCGCAGGAACTTGTTTTGTATTATCTCAAGTTCATCTCTACAGTAACTGCCCCAGATTGGTGCACCATATAAGAGATGGGACACAATCTTGGCTGCAAAGATCTTTAAAGTTGATTCTACTAAGCAATGGCCCTCAGTATAGTGCAGTCTCTTTATAGGTCCTAGTAAATGGGCAGCTGAGGACGTAATTGCCTCGAAGTGGGTATGCCATAGGCTATTTTCAGAAAAATTCAATCCTAAATACTTGAATGAATGACATTGTTCAATACTGTGTCCATCTAGGGTCCATTTATGCTGCTCATGCCTTTTGGCGAACACAGCCACTTTTGTTTTGCTGTAATTAATGGATAGACCTTCCTGTTTACAGTAATTTCCAAATTTAGTAAGTAATCTTCTCATACCAATTTGCATTAATGAGATAAGTGCCATGTCATCCGCATAGAGCAGGACTGGGACCTTCTGTTCCCCACTGCAGGAGGGAAATAGGCAGGGGAGGAAAGCTCCTGAGTAATGTCATTTATATAAAGGTTGAATAATAGTGGTGCCAGAATGCAGCCTTGTTTGACTCCCCTTACTGTTGGGATTGGATCAGTAAGGGAACCTGCCATGCCAACTCAAATTTTAATATCAGTTTTAGTATAAAGTTGTTGCACGAGGAACAGAAGATGTTTATCAACTGAGATGGCATCTAGTTTCTCTCCATAGACGTTGCCTTGTCTATCTATTGTATCAAATGCAGATGAGAGATCTACAGATGTTATATATAGCTTTTTTGATGGACTATTTACGTACTTTTGGATAAGGTAGTTCAGGACAAAGCATTGATCTATTGTGCTATGTCCCTTGCGAAAGCCTGCCTGCATCGGGGACAAAACCTGATGTTCTTCAACCCATTGATCCAATTTGTCTAGGAGATGCTGTGCATTTATTTTAGCGGGAACATCAAGTAGACTTATTGGACGGTAATTTTTTGGGTCCCCTTGATCACCTTTCTTATAGATTGGGACAATAATGCTAGATGTCCAGCCATTTGGCAGAATTCCAGTCGCATTAATTGTTGTGAATAGTGTTGCCAGGATTGGTGCCCACCACTCTGGGTCTATGTGGAAGATTTCAGGGGGCAGCATGTCCCAGCCTGGGGCTTTACCCAATGATAGTCTCCCAATTAAACTTTTAATTTCTGCTTCGGTGACAGGGGGCCATATAGGTAGCACCTCCAAAACTACCCCATCCTTTGTTCCGTACCGTGCAAAGTGGCTCTCTTTAGAGCTGCCTTTATACATATTCTCAAAATGCAAGACCCATTTAGTCGTTGGGATTTGTCCCTCTACTGCTGGTCTTGTTTGCTTAAGTCCACCTGCTACAAGGTCCCAAAAATATTTTTCGTTCTTGCTGATTATGGCTTGCCCAAGGTCCTTCCAAAATGTATTTGCATAACTCTTCTTTTTGGCTCTTAGAAGTTTCTTATGAGCGCTTCGCTGTATTAAAAACTTCCTGATTTGGTCATCATCTTTGTGTTTTCTTAAAAATCTGGCTACTTTTACCAGAGACTGTTTACTTTTTCTACACTCCGCATCAGACCAGGATTTTGTATATGGTTCTGTCTTTGGATGCTCAGTTTTAACCAAAAAGGGTCTCAGTTGTTCTAACAGGGCCTGGTACAGATTGAGGGTATTACCTGTCTTGTTTATAAATTCATCTCTTGACTTCATCATAGTCTGATTCCCCAAAGTTTGCTTTATTTCATCTGCCAGGGTTAATGTCCATCTGATACACCTTTCTCCAATGCATACACCCTGCATAGAGTGTGTGACAGTGGACAATTTCTTGCTCTTTGCATAGCCTACCTGTGCTACCAATGAGAGATGGTCACTATCTGCCCGTTCCTCTACATGAAATGATTGAAGATATTTTTAGATAGCATATGAGACAAAAATATAGTCTACCACACTGCCCCCGTTCTGGGATATGTAGGTGTAGTGACCTTTTGTCTTATCCAAAGGGCCCCCATTTAAACATTGTAGATGATACTTATATGCAAGGGAGTAGAGCATTTGTCCATTTTTGTTAATATTCCTATCCTGTGAGGATCTATCAGGGATATTAGTATTGTCCTCATCTAAAGCCAAAACTTTATTCATTTGTTCATTATTCCCCCCCCCATTCTGGCATTAAAATCCCCACATAACAAAACCTCTGTTCTTGGAAATGTTTCCTCAATACATTGTAACACTTGTTCCAAATCCTGCCAAACTTGTTTTGCATCATGATTTATAGACTTGGGAGGAATATACTCGGGAGGCAGTAATGGGCTGGATGAGGAAAAATAAACTGAAATTGAATCCAGACAAGACGGAGGTTCTTGCTGTCAAAGGCCACAACCTGCGTTTGGAGGTATGCCAACCAGTTCTGGATGGGGTTACACTCCCCCTGAAAGACTGTGTTCGCAGCTTGGGGGTGCTTCTGGATCCGTCGCTCCAAATGACATCCCAGATAGATACGACGGCTAGAGTGCCTATTATCAGCTTCGGCTGATACGCCAGCTGCGCCCCTTCCTAGAGTTGGAGGACCTAAAGGCGGTAGTGCACGCGCTGGTAACTTCGAGGCTCAACTTCTGCAATGCGCTGTACATAGGGTTACCTTTATACCTAGTCCAGAAACTTCAACTAGTGCAAAATATGGCAGCCAGATTCGTTACTGGTACACCTAGGGGTGTCCACATCACACCAGTTTTAAAAGCACTCCACTGGCTGCCAATCAGTTTCCAGGTGAAGTATAAAGTGTTGGTTATTACCTTTAAAGCCCTACATGGTTTGGGTCCAGGCTACCTACAGGATCGCCTTCTCCCGTACAATCCGCCCCGCACACTCAGGTCCTCTGGGAAGAATTTACTTCAGCCAGCCAAAACTAGGCTGATGGGTATTACCCAGAGGACCTTTTCTTATGCTGCTCCCAGATTATGGAATGGCCTGCCGGAGGAGATTCGTCAACTTAGCAGTATCTTAGAATTTAAAAAAGCCATAAAGACTGATCTCTTCCGGCAGGCCTATCCGGCGGAATTTTAGGATGCTTTTAAGATGCTTTTAAAATGCTTTTAAGATCTTTTAAAGATGTTTTAAGATGTTTTATGTTTTAAAGTAGTTTTAAGATGTTTTAATAGTACGTGTTGTGTTTTGATTAGTTTATGTATTTTATATTTTTGTTGTTCCCCGCCTCGATCTAGACAGAGAGGCGGGTAAGAAATAATAATAATAATAATAATAATAATAATAATAATAATTATTATTATTATTATTATTATTATTATTATATACATTTAAACAAATAATTTGATTAATTTTAAGATAATTTACTAATACTGACTGAATATATCCATTGTTTGTTAATTTTAAGTCCTTTATATCCATTTGTGTAGCAGTAGAGAGAAGGACTGCCAGTCCTCCACTCCCACGACATTTAAAACAATGTGCTCCCAGCCAATCATGGCTTCCATAGCCACTGTGATGACATCATGATGTCATCTAGCCTATCACAGTTTCCTATATGGCAATGTCACTCTGAAACGTACAGTTGTGAGGGCTTAAAGTGGGTAGAGGGACAAGGCTGTGCATGCTGACCCTGCACGCCCCTATCTCTCTGGGGGCACTGGCCCCACCCCCTCACTTTAGACCTTGCCATGTTGAAACAGCAAGGTCTGAAAGGGAGTTCTACTCATGTTCCCTTGAACATAAGTAGAACTATTAGTGTGATGCGGACCCTGCCTTATCAGGGTTAGTGATCGCATGGAGTTCTACTCACATTCAAGTAGAACTCCCTTTTAGACCTTGCTGTTCAACACGGAAAGATCTGCACTGAGGCGGTTGGGGACTGTATGCCCGGAAACATAGGGGCAGGGGCAGGGCCAGCATGCAAGGCCCTCTTCCTCTACCCCCTTTAAGCCCTCATGCTTTCAGATGAGTGCCTGAACAGGGCATCCAATGGAGAGGAAAGAAGGAACACAGCCCATTCCAAAAGCTAGCGGTCCCAATCTTGCTGTGTTATGCTGACAGGCAATGAAACCACCAGTACATTACAGCAAAACAAGAATCCCAGTCCCATGATTGGGATCTCTGTGGTGTAGCAGGTTTCTGCACTTACTGGATCAGAAATAATTGTATAAATTGGAAACATATCCAAATGCTGCCCTACTCTACTGCATTTGTTTTCAACGTGGTATATATTTGGATATACGTCCCCATCTGTGTTCATATCTGAATGCATATAGCAGTGGTCCAGAATGCCAGTGTTGTCATCCTGCGGCCCGGGTGGTTTCATTGCCCACGAGATCAGCAGAGCAAGACATGGACTGTTAACCTGATTTCCTTGACTGACATGTATCTTCTTTCTCCCCAAAGAACACATTTGTATGTCCTCTCCAAAATCTCTGAAAAGGGGGACTCATAAAGGTTCCCAGACTTCACCTTCTTCATTTCATCTCAGCTTTTCTTCAGATAAACTTAGACTACAGTCATAAGCTTAATTAAGAGTAAGCAGCTTGAACTTAGAGGGGGTTTCTTTTGAATAAATATGCATAGTATCAGGCTGTAAGACAGGTAAATATTCAGTCTATATATCATGCATACACGTTTGATTTGCAAAAGCATAACATGCTATATAGATATAATCCTACATGGTTGCCATGTACACTATAATTCTGATGTACATAAAATCTGTGCACCTCCAGTCTTGACATTTCAGTTTTGTTTTGTAATATAAACCACTGTTCAGTAGAATGTATTATAGAGCTTTGACTTATTCTGACATGTAACTTACTTCATAAATACTAACAGTGATATCCTAAACTAATTTACTTGGATGCTTAGTGTTATTGACATCAATAGCACTTAAAATTTCTAGTAAGTGTGCTTAGGATATTTTTAAACATCAAATGAAATGCCTCATAAACATTGGTGCATATCAATGTGCCCATTTTGTAAACTCTTATATGAATGCCATTATCTGATTTATGGGAGAGAAATGCATAAATACATTTATATTTCTGTGTGCCTCCAGCTGTTGAAAATCTAGTCTCTCATCTAATTAACTAAATTACTATGAAAGAAGGATATACGCCCAAAGTATGAACACTATACCTGCTGGTGGGCATGATTCCCTATGTAGTGACCACTGATGTTCATTTTCACAGCATTATTTATTTTCTTTTTGTCTTCTTTTGCAGGAACATTTGTATTTGCGGTGACAGTTACAGATGCTGATGCTGGACCTAACGCTGAGCTTCACTATTCCCTTTCCGGAAAGAATTCTGAAAAATTCCACATTGATCCAAGGCGAGGAGCAATTATGGCTGCTAACCAACTGTCTGGGACTTCGGAAATGACTTTTACTGTTAATGTGAATGACGGCAGTTTGCACCCAAAGACAGATTCTACAACTGTGACTGTAAGATTTGTGAACAGAGCAGATTTTCCTCGAGTGCAAGCTGGACAGCACAGTTTCATGTTTCCTGAAAACCAAGCAGTTGGCACGTTTGTCACTTCCGTTTCTGGACTGTCATCCAGAGGCGATTCTTTGTCTTACTATATTGCTAGTGGTAACCTTGGCAGCACTTTTCAGATTGACCAACTAACAGGGCAGTTCTCCATCAGTCAACCTTTGGATTATGAAGCAATACAGAAATACGTTGTCTGGATTGAAGCAAGAGATACGGGCTTCCCACCATTTTCTTCTTATGTAAAACTAGAAATAGCAGTGATAGATATCAATGATAATGCACCACTATTTGAACGAGATCCATTCATCGCTGAAGTACTAGAGAACCTTTCACCTTCTAAAATAATTACTGTAACTGCTGTGGACAAGGACAGCGGCCCCAATGGACAGTTAAATTATGAAATAATCAGTGGCAATATGGAGAACAGTTTCAGTATTCATCGTGCCAATGGTGAAATCAGAAGTATCAGACCTTTAGACAGGGAGAATGTGGCCCAGTACTCCCTAACTATAAAAGCATCAGACAGAGGGACCCCTTCTCAGAGTTCAACTGTCCAGGTACTTATTAATGTGTTAGATGAAAATGATAACGCACCCAAATTTTCTCAGATATTCAGTGCTCTTGTACCTGAAAATGCACCTTTGGGTTACACTGTTACGCGAGTCACAACATCAGATGAAGATATTGGAATAAATGCTGTCAGCAGATATTCCATAAGGGATACAAACATACCATTTGTCATAAATCCCACTACAGGGGATATAACAATCAGCAGGCTTCTAAACAGGGAAGATACAGATCGCTACAGAATCAGAGTTTCAGCACATGACTCTGGATGGACAGTTAGCACAGATGTGACCATATTTGTGACAGACATCAATGACAATTCCCCACGATTTACAAAACCATCCTATTACCTAGATTGTCCTGAACATAACGAAGTTGGATCAAGGGTGACCCAGATATCTGCAACAGATCCAGACGATGGATCTAATGGACAAGTTTTCTATTTCATAAAATCACAGTCTGAGTTTTTCCGGATTAATGCTTCTACGGGGGAGATTTTCAATAAGCAGTCTCTGAAGTTCCAAAATTCCAGTGGTTCCAGCAACGTTAATCTTAACAGGCACAGTTTCATAGTTACCTCCTCAGATCGAGGCAGCCCTCCTTTGCTGAGTGAAACAACCGTCACAATCAACATTGTAGATAGTAACGACAATGCACCCCAGTTCCTCCTCAGTCAGTATTTTACACCAGTCACTAAAAATGTAGCTATTGGGACCAAACTAATTAAAGTTACTGCAGTCGATGCAAAAGATTTTGGTCTAAATTCAGAAGTCGAATATAGTATTTCAAACGACAACCTAACAGGTAAATTTAATTTGGATAGTAACACGGGCTGGATTTCTGTAGCATCTTCGCTGATTAACGATATGAATAAAAACTTTCAAATTAAAGTAAAAGCTAAGGACAAAGGTAATCCTCCTCTCTCATCAGAAGTGACTGTGCTGATAGTGGTAACAGAGGAAAATTATCACACACCAGAGTTCTCTCAAAGCCATATGAGTATAATTGCTCCTGAAAGTCACGCTGTTGGGGCTATTCTCAGGACTGTGTCAGCAAGGGACAAAGATGCTGCCATGAATGGACTAATAAAATACAATATTTCTTCTGGAAATGAGGCTGGAAATTTGCAATTAACACATCTACTGGTGCATTAAGTCTTGCCAAGTCCCTTGATTATGAGTTATACCAAAAGCACGAGATGACTGTTAGTGCTATAGATGGAGGATGGCTTGCTAGAACAGGGTACTGTAGCATCACCGTGAATGTCATTGATGTGAATGATAATTCTCCAGCTTTCAGCCCCGAGGACTACTTTCCAAGTGTTTTAGAAAATGCTCCGAGTGGGACAACTGTTATTCATCTCAGTGCAACTGATGCTGATTCTGGGCCTAATGCTGTGATTGCATATGCAGTTCAGTCTTCAGATAGTGACCTGTTTGTGATCGATCCGAATACTGGAATTATCACCACTCAAGGCTTTCTAGACTATGAAACAAAACAGAGCTATCATTTAACCATCAAGGCCTTTAATGTTCCAGATGAAGAGAGGTGCAGCTTTGCTAATGTCAACATCCATTTAAAAGGAACAAATGAGTATGTGCCACGATTCGTGTCCAAGCTTTACTATTTTGAGGTTTCTGAAGCAGCTTCTAAAAGCACTATTGTGGGTGAAGTCTTTGCAAGTGATCGTGATATGGGGACTGATGGCGAAGTCCACTATCTAATCTTTGGCAATAGCAGAAAAAAGGGTTTCCAGATTGATGACAGCAGTGGGCAGATTTATGTCACCGGCCCTCTTGACAGGGAAAAAGAAGAAAGAATCTCTCTGAAGGTGCTTGCAAAAAATGCTGGAAGCATTCGTGGTGCAGATATAGATGAAGTGGTTGTGAATATCACGATACTAGATGCCAATGACCCCCCTGTTTTCAGCTTGGAGGTTTACAATGTACAAATCAGTGAAGGTGTGCCTACGGGAACCCATGTCACATTTGTAAGTGCCTTTGACTCCGATTCTCTCCCTAGCTGGAACAGGTTCTCCTATTTCATTGGTAATGGGAACAACAATGGTGCCTTTTCTATTAACCCACAGACAGGACAGGTTACAGTGACTGCAGAATTGGATCGAGAGACTCTACCAGTGTACAATTTATCTATGTTAGCAATCGATTCAGGAGCACCATCAGCTACAGGAAGTGCCTCTTTACTGGTAACTTTGGAAGATATCAATGATAATGGGCCCATCCTTTCCACCACTGAAGGAGAAATATTGGAAAATAACCGTGCAGGCACACTTGTGATGACGCTTCAGTCATCTGATCCTGATCTTCCTCCAAATCAAGGCCCCTTTTCTTATTATTTGCTTAGCACTGGCACAGCAACCAGTTATTTTAGTCTCAGCACTGCTGGAGTTTTGACCACAACTAGAGAAATTGACAGAGAACAAATTTGTGATTTCTATTTGTCAGTGATTACAAGAGACTCAGGAATTCCTCAGATGTCTTCCACAGGAACTGTACACATAAAAGTAATAGATCAAAATGATAACCCATCCCAGCCTAGAACAGTAGAGATCTTTGTTCATTATTATGGCAATCTGTTCCCTGGAGGAACATTAGGCAATGTAAAACCTCAGGATCCAGATGTTTTAGACAGCTTTCAGTGCTCTCTTACATCAGGAGTTACAAGCCTCTTCAGTATTCCACCAGGCACTTGTGATTTGAATTCCCTGGCAAGGTCTACAGATGGGACATTTGATCTGACAGTCCTCAGCAATGATGGGTTACACAACGCAGTTACCAGCAGTATCCGTGTTTTCTTTTCCGGATTCAGCAATGCCACAATTGATAACAGTATTCTTCTTCGTCTTAGTGCGCAGTCCTTGAGAGAATTTTTGACTAATCACTACCTTCATTTTCTGCGAATTGCCAATTCACAGTTAACTGGATTAGGAACTGCTGTGCAACTCTATGGCGTTTATGAGGAGAATAATCGGACTTTCTTGATGGCAGCTGTGAAGCGGAACAACTATCAGTATGTCAATCCTGGTGGTGTGACTACCTTCTTTGAAAGCATCAAAGAAATCCTCTTCCGCCAAAGTGGAGTTCGGATAGAGTCTGTGGACCATGACTCATGTTTACAAAATCCTTGTCAAAATGGAGGTAGCTGCTTGAGAAAATTAGGTTTGAGTCCGAAGTTAAGGAGCCATGACAGCGTTCCAGTCATCATCATGGCAAATGAACCTCTTCAGCCTTTCACATGCAGATGTATGCCAGGATATGATGGAACCTTGTGTGAAAGAGACGTAGACGAATGTCTCCCATCACCTTGCCACAATGGTGGAACTTGCCATAACCTGGTGGGAGGATTTTCTTGCACTTGTTCCAGTGGTTTTACCGGAATGGCCTGTGAGAGAGATATCAATGAGTGCCTCTCCAGCCCTTGTAAGAATGGTGCTCTCTGCCAAAACTTCCCAGGAAACTTCAACTGTGTTTGCAAAACTGGTTATACAGGTAAGAAGTTGTTTCTGTGTGTACAATTATTCTAAATGCAAAATATAGGGATTAACTAGCAGCATCTTTTTTGTTCCATTCTAAAAATATAAATTGTAATTAAGCCAGACACCATTGAAGGAATCCAGATTGAATGCTAGCAACATTATTCTCTTACTTGACTTATAGAGATGTGCTGACGGTGCCAGCGCAGGGCTAATGAACCTGAATTGGGGGGGGGGGGATTGTGAAAACCTGTTGGATTTCACCTCCCTTTCGGATTCCTCACACACCCTATACTTATGTCAATTGTTTTATTTCCTGGCCCATATAAGGCCTAGTTCTTGCAAACAGGAGATGGTAAACCTGTGCCTGGATTGTGCCACTTCAGATTTCACAATAAATGAACAAATGTCCCTACATCAAGAAAACTAGTATTTCAGGGAGAAAGATCTTCTCCCTGACATATAGTATTACAGTATATGGAGGAGCATTCAATCCAATGAGTTCCCACCTTCAGTACAGACACAGCTTTATCATATCATCTGCTGTTTGTGGAAATTAGGCCTTAGAATTAAACAGTGGTGTTCTTCTGTTTTGTGTTTTATGGAAGTTGGATTGGAAGGGCTCCCTGTCAGGCAACCTAAAAACACTTAAACAAACAAACAGATATATTTATATATATAGTATGTTTCTGTAAGATTGCCAGAAACAGATGAGTCCTAAAGCTAGCAAGGTTCCATGCTACTCATCTGCCACAGACAATCTTGTGTGAACATCAAAATCAGGATTGTGAGACTTTCTATGAAAGATGTCATTTAAATACAAAAGATGCCACTTCTGGCATTTTGCCAGAAAAATACCAAGAGCTGTCAGTTACATCTCCATTTAAAGAGCATATGTGGCAACTAACACATGTTCTCTGCAAAAGTTTTCTTGACATAAACAACACTTGATAACATCTTTTTATGTATGTTCCATCAACCTAGCTTGCTAAGCCTCAGGTCATAATTCGTAATTGAATGGCTGTTCTAATTAACCTAATGATCTGAGATTATGTTTCACATTGAATCAGCACATCAAATTATTTGGCCAGCAGCATAGCAGAACAATTCAATGGCACAATTGTGGGTAACCCTTTAAGTCATTAGCACCAGAGGTTAATAGGCATGTGCTCACTAGCTCACAGAGACACCTCAGCAGAACATTCATTTTAGCTATAGCACACAATACAGTTACATCAGCCCTGTGGCTTATAATTGGAGTTAATGAAACTACAGTGATTTGCTGGGATGAATGTCATAATTGATGCCTGCCACATAGGATGTTTTCCTACATTAATTTTATTCAACTTCTGAAAGCAGAAATATTTCATTGAAGACATTTGAAGGGCATGTGTGTGTGTGTGTGTGTGTGTGTGTAAAATTTCAGTTGCCCAGTGTATGAGAAAGGTTGTGCTTTTATCCATTAAAAAATGCAAAATTGTAGAAGACATAAGACAACATGATAGAAATGCATGCAGAGCTGCAGTGTCTAAAGTATTTTCCTTTATTTATTTATTTATTTATTCATTCATTCATTCTCTATACCGCCCAATAGCTGAAGCTGTCTGGGCAGTGTACAACAATCCATTTTAAAAAATGCAATAAAATACAGTTAAAAATATAAACAATAAAAACATTATAAAAATTTAAAACCAATTTTAAAAATATCACTAAAACAAGTTAATAAAACACGACTGCTAAAAACAATTTACCACCCCGCCATATGCCATTTAATTATTAAAAACCAGTCTTACCTGGCGCCGAAAAGATAATAGAGTTGGCGCCAGGTGGGCCTCAGGGGGAGCTTGTTCCACAGGTGGGGGGCTACCACAGAAAAGGCCCTCCCCCTTGTTGCTGCCCTCCAAGCCTCACGTGGAGGTGGCAGTCTGAGGAAGGCCCCAGATGTTGAATGTAGTGTATGGGTAGATTGTGGTAAGGAGAGACATTCCATCAGGTATTGTGGTCCCAAGCCGTGTAGGGCTTTATAGGTCAAAACCAGCACCTTGACTCGTGGCTCAGGAATGGGTACCTTGTGGCTCTCCAGATGCTTTGGTCTACAATTCCCATCAGCTCTAGCCAGCATAGACAATGGCAAGGGGTGCTAGGAGTTTTAGGCCAGAACATCTGGAGGATCATAAGTTGCCCACGCCTGCCCTATTCCTTTACCTAGCAGGGAATACTTGTATGTTAAAAGGAAAAGGAGAGAAGCTAGTATAACTTGATTCACTCCAATTCTCAGAACTACGTGCAGAACTACATGTTGTATGTATTTCCATCATTATTTAGAGACTTGTTTTAATACAGTGCCATTCAAATGAAGGCTACAGTTTGAAGTGAAAGTACAGGGGAGAGGGGACTCCTGTGGCTCACGCTGGCTCAACTTGTCTGAGTGTGGAAAGCTAAGCAGGGTCAGGCCTGGTTATTACTTGGATGGGAGACCCCTCCTCTAGTTTCCTGCATTGAGCAGGGGGTTGGACTCAATGGCCTTGTAGGCCCCTTCCAACTCTATGATCTGTGAATTTCTCCTTGTGCTATTTTTTCTTCTGAAAATTGTCTCTAGCCCCAGCTGCTTTTACTCCTGCAGGGCAAAAGATACAAGAACTCATATCTTTTCTCTTACAGGGTAAAAGCAGCTGGGAGCTGTGACTTCCAAGGGCAATATAGCATGGGGTAGGAATTTAAAGCCCCTCTCCCCCTGCACTGGTAGTTCTGCCACAAAATGTCATACAGCCATAAAGACATATTAGCACATCTAGTTACGCCAGATGAATCAGGCTGGGGAATCATACATACATACATTTCCATGCTTGATGCCCCATCTAGGAGGGATATGAGTGTGCATGGCCCAGGACCGGTGCAAGGCAGTTTGGTGCCCTAGGCAAGATCAGATATTTAGCGCCCCCCCTTCCCACTTGAGAAGCGCTGTATTTTTTTTCAAGGCGTTTCTGGCGCCCCCTTTAGCCTTGCGCCCTAGGCAGCTGCCTAGTTGGCCTAATGGTAGCACTGGCCCTGGCATGGCCCCTAGCTGGATCAGGGCAAATAACTTTGGTTCTTATTTGTAACTCTTGACATTTTCTAATACAAACTTTATGTTCATTGTAAATTGGAATTCATGAATTATAGACCACTCAATTGACTTACCTCAAGACTGAGAGGGTACACAGATTTTCACTGATTTATTATGTTTGGCCTGCTGCATTTCACTTCATCACTCTATAAAGGCAATTAGACTCATTCTAGTGAGCACAGCTATAATGAAAGATTACCCCAGTGTAACATGAATGAATCAATTTTTGTTAAATCATTTCAAATTTGAAATAAGAAGTTGAGTTAAAAGATGCAGCCATCTCAGAAAGGCTAGTGTTGTCTTGAATCAACTACATGCAACTGCTATCTACAAATCTGTGATGGAAGAAATTATTTTTCATTCTCTTGGCCCTAATCCAGCAGAGCAAAGACTTAGGGCAGTATCTATTGTGACACTACTTGCTAATGTACATTATGTTGTGCTAGTGTAAACAACTTCTAGTGCTGCGCCAATAGCATTTGCTGGTGCGACAGGTTTTCTGCCAGAAGTGCTAGCTATTGGTGTTATGCTAGAGGTCATTTACACTAGTGCAATGTAATCTATATTAGCAATGTTGTCACATTGAATACTGCCCTTACAGTGCGATCCTGTATAAATCCACTTGGAAGTAAGCCCTATCAACTTCAATACTACTTACTCCCAGGTAAGTGAGTATATAATTGCAGCTTTAACTCCACTTTCCCCATTCCTGCTGGGCCATGGTGCGGTGGCTGGAAGGTGCATGGCCATCAGTGGAGAGTCGATTGCATATGACCCGACTGCCTGTATTTACTAGGAACGAACACATACACAGACAGAGAGAGAGAGAGAAGAGCACAGCAGAGATTTCAATGCAACTTACTTTCAAATTAATTAAGCTTCAATTCTATACACCCTTACTCAGGAGTAAGACCTATTTAGCTCAACAGGGCTTACTACTGAGTAGTAAGCGAAAAGTATTGTAGCCTTTGGATACTATTACTAAATCATTCTGTTAAAAACTTAAAAGCTGTTTGCTTCCCCTTCCAGACCCTCTTTGGGCAGGTATATATAAAGTAACTGTCATTCCCCCTAACTTACCAAATTAGCCCCTACCCAGTTTGGCTGAAATAGGCAAAGTGATCAAAATCCATGAAATTGAAACTTGTAGATGAGACACCCAAAGTCCTTGAAAGTTCATGAAGCTAGTCATTTGGTGATTCGTTTAACTTCAGGGCATAATTTACCCAAGCAAATCACTGGTTTCTCTCATCAAAACATTATTATTTGAAACATATGCAATTAATTATAGAGCTGTGAAATGTTTTGGAGGAAAAAATAGCCTGAGGAATGTATTTTAAAAAATCAACCCATTTTCAGGCTTGCAAATTTAATTAAATTCAGTGGAGAAATCTCTACAAAAGCCAATAAAACTGAGCAGTTTGCACCATGCTGAGAATCCCTTGCAGAGATGAACAGCTACATATCCAAATAGGTCTATCATGGTGAATTGGGCAAGTCACAAAAGCTGAGAAAACAACTTCAATTAGGATGCAGTCTTAAGCATGTTAAGACAGAAAAAAGACCTACAACTCCCAGCATTCCTCTGGCCAGGGATGCTGGGAGTTGTAGGACTTTTTTCTGTCTGAACATGCATAGGATTGCACCCTTAAGAAAGTTAGAGCCAAATTACATGTTACATTATTCACACTTTTAAAACGCTGCCATTTTTTATGTTGTAAGAAATGTAGCCATTTGAGTCCCCTGATCTGCTGCTACGCTCCCAATCTCTATTAGAGTCCCATGCCAGTTTCCCACCAAAAATCCCTCCCTCCAGGTAATCTTTGCTTTTTATGGTGCTGTTTTCAATTAACAGCACCTTTGGGGGCAGGGGAGATTTTTTTGGAAGCAATTCTGAGTA
This sequence comes from Shinisaurus crocodilurus, assembly GCA_021292165.1. Taxonomy (NCBI): domain Eukaryota; kingdom Metazoa; phylum Chordata; class Lepidosauria; order Squamata; family Shinisauridae; genus Shinisaurus; species Shinisaurus crocodilurus. The sequence continues at coordinate 45,765,742 of CM037876.1, forward strand.
GACCCTGATCCAGACCTCAAATTGCTGCTTTTCCTTCAAAATGAAAGTGGCAGCATTAAGCATGCCTTTTAAAATCCGTGAGTAACATTACGTGCAGTTTGGTCCTTAACCTCATCCATGTTAGCAAGCAGTGGACAACATGCTTGCTAACATGGCCAATGTCCAGTTTATCATTATTGTTATTAGTATTATCATAATCATCACATCATTTAATATTTATATACCACCTTATTTGCTAAAAAGCTATGAAGGTGGTACAGCTCTTGCTGCACCTCAATTTCAAGATGTTATGTGACATTAGAAACTATGGAAGTATTACAGGGAAATTCCACATTGTTACTTATGTTTCTTGTTTCTGCAGTGCGAAAAAATAAATAAACATATAAACTCATCTCAGAATGCTAAGAGTAAACAACGCAGCACACTCACTTCAGATCTGTGAACAAATTCAGTTTCTGCTCTTATGGAGATTATTGCTTCCTTAGTGTGGTGTAGTGGTTAGAGTGTTGGACTGGGACTCGGGAGATCCGGGTTCTAGTCCCCGCTCGGCCATGAAACTCACTGGGTGACTTTGGGCCAGTCACTGACTCTCAGCCTAACCTACCTCACAGGGTTGTTGTGAGGATCAAATGGAGAGGAGGAGGAGGATTATGTAAGCCGCCTTGGGTTCCTTGCAGGAAAAAAGGCGGGGTATAAATATAATAAATAAATAAATATATAAATAGTGAAAATTCATTTACACCAGGAGGAAACTCTTGCATCTCTTTTTTCTATTTCAGGGAAAATCTGTGACGCCACCATCAATTACTGTGAATGCAATCCCTGTTTCAATGGAGGATCCTGTCAAAGTGGTGTAGAAGGATATTACTGCCATTGTCCATTTGGTGAGTAGAAATATTGGTGCTTCATTCAGAGTCACTTGAAGAACCCAAATCTTTTTTATGCTGGTCCCCAAGGCAGCTTACAATTCATTGTTTAAAACAAATATTATCATAAAACATAATAACCACCAATGTAATAAAAACCCTCCGAAACAGCAACAACAGCCACATAAACATATTCCTGCTGAGTTACTTCAAAGTAATATTAGTTGGTGGTCTCTGATGTTGACTTCTGTATTCTCCTTGATAAACCAATCAGGCATCATTCCAGTAGCTTGGCTAAAAGCCTTTATTATTCCAATATTTAAACATGGTTCTAGAGCAGATCCATCTAACTACCAGCCCATTAGCTTACTTTCGATAGTAGGGAAGGTCTATGCCAGCTACCTAGGCCTCAAATTGAAAGCCTGGATACATGAGCACGACCTGTTGGGAAAAGAGCAGATTGGTTTCAAATCTGGGTCTTCCACCCTTGATCACTGCCTGGTCTTGGCCCATTTGGCCTACAAATATTCTTCCCTTAAAGGCGGCAAACTATTTGCAGCCTTTATTGATTTAAAAGCTGCATTTGATTCCATACCCCGTATACACCTCTGGCATAAACTTGACCATCTCTCCATCGATAAAAGACTTCTGTTTCTGATTCAGTCCTTGCACTTTAACACTTCTGCACGAGTCCGTTGTAACCCACAAGGTCCTCTTACCAGTGAAATTGAAATGTCCCGTGGTGTTAAACAAGGCTGCGTGTTGGCTCCTATTTTGTTCAACCTATATTTGGCAGATCTTACGCAAATGTTGGAGCCATTGCCCTCCCATCTGCCTAAGATTGGTTCTACAAGAATCTCTCTTCTGCAGTACGCAGATGACGCAGTTTTGATTTCACAGACCAGTTTGGGCCTTAAGAGACTGCTGCGCGGTTTCTCTAATTATTGTACTGAAAACCTCCTTACAATTAATCACAAAAAGTCTAAAGTATTGGTCTTTTCTAAGTGTAAGGTCAGACTATCTTGGTCTATGGGAGGCTCTAGAATTGAGCAAGTGGACACTTTCAAATATCTGGGCATATGGTTCCACAAAACTATCTCATGGAACGTGCAGAGGAAGTGCACCAAGTCTAAAGCAAAGTCAAATGTGGGTGCAATAACCCACTTCTTTTTTTCTAGGGGTGGGAAATTCCTTCCAGCAGCTGTCCAGGTTTTTAAAGCAAAAATTGTCTCTCAGATACTATATGGGGGGCTGTTGTGGTTCCCAGGCTCTAAATGCTCACTTGAGGGCATTCAATCACTCTTTCTTAGGGTATTATTTGGTGTCCCCAGATGTGTATCTGGAGCTGCATTAAAATTGGAAGCTGGACTGCACTCGATAAACTGCCTAGCTTGGATTCAAGTCTTCCACTTTTGGCTTCGCTGCAGACTGGCACTCCCGATAGACTCTTTGGTTTATACGATCTGGTCGGACTCTTTTGAGTCCCCCTGGTCAAAGGCCGTGATAAATAAAATAATCTCGGTAGGGCTTTCACCAGATATGTTATTATCTAGTGAATTAGTTAGTGCTAAATCAATTGTGAAACAGAGGTTGTTGGACATTGATTTACAAGAATTACAGGGAGCTGCCAGGGCCCCCTGCTCTCCTCTATCCTTGGGTCTGCCAGCTTTTTTTAGCAAGGAGGGGCTGCCTTATCTATGCTGGCTGACGATTCCCAAATTTAGGAAAGCATTCTCATTAGCAAGATTTAATGCTCTCCCTTCTAAATTGCTGGATGGCAGATATAACAGAATTCCACTTTATGAAAGATGCTGCCCATGCAATAACTTTGAGGTAGAATCCATACAGCATGTTTTACTTTCCTGCAGCTTCTACCATAGGGCCAGGAAAGACCTGATCTACCCTATTCTACGGCCTTTTCCTGGGCACCCTACGGAATTTTTAATAACTTTATTATTCAGCAGCTCTGATAAGTTAATCACTGAGCAAGTGGCCAAATTTCTGAATCAGGCTATCTTTACCAGATTATGTTTGACTTCCCGTTTTCACCTGTCTAATTAACTGAGCTGTTTGTACTATATTGTGTGAGGAATGGTCTATTGACTGTAATAAAGATTGTGTGTGGCACATAAACATGGCAAATCAGAACAACATGATTCAGTTGGTCAATTACCACTAAGAACATAAGAACTCTGCTGGATCAGACCAAAGACCTATCTAGTCCAGCATCCTGTCTCCCACAGTAGCCAACCAGATGCCTCTGGAAAGCCCACAAATTGGTCATGCATGCAACAGCATCCTCCCACTTGTGTTCCCCAGCAACTGGTATTCAGAGGCACCCTGCCTCCAGTACTGGAGGTAATATTGACCTGGTTCACATGATTGCAGGGTGATTACTAAGCTATTGTGGCTTGTTAACCACCCTGTGCATGTCGTCCGATTGACATAATTACCCTCACTGGGTGCAGCTTGTTGTGATGTCCAAATCCGGTGAAGGTGGGTAGTTGGGGTGGTTAACCCATGGTCTGTTGTAGGGTTAATGACTCACCCCAAACAACCACCCTCTCTGGGTTTGGACATTAAAACAAGCTTCGCCACTGTGGGTAATTATGTCAATTGGGCAGCACACGACCGGCATGCACAGGGTACTTAGCAAGCCACTATGGCAGTGATGGCGAACCTTTTTGAGCCCGAGTGCCCAAACTGCAACACAAAACCAACTTATTTATTTCAAAGTGCCAACACTGCAATTAAACCTGAATACTGAGGTTTTAGTTTTAGAAAACAACTCATATAGTTGTCCAAACTAATTAACATATTTTGTCTTAAAAGAAAAACACAATAACAGAGTTTTCAATGATACAAACAGTTTTTCGTTGAAAAAAAATCAACTCAAAAAAATTATTATAGTACTACATTGTACACATAGCCTGAAGGGAATTTATACAAACTTTTTAAATAATTAGGCACATGTATTTTTGGATAAGGGATTCTCAACTTGTAATATAATTATATGACAGACTGAAATTGTATGGGGCAAGCTTTATCCCGGGTCCTTTCCCTGCTTTTACACGTGTCGGATTAGTAAAAGTCAACCTGTACTAGGATGAGCAAGATAAACAAGAAAACTAAACGTGCTTAACACATTTTAAACACTTTATGTCTTGGACTACAAACACTGCATTAGGTAAAAGTTTGCATTGGGCATGCTTTTGCACAATTAATGTGATTTTTGCTATTGCATGCATGCTGATAATTTGTCAAACCTTGGCTCATACTCCGTTAGTTTGAGAGCAACACATGCAGCACTCAGGTCAACTGTTAGGGCTTTACATCCAAGTCATGCTCTGTGCATCATTCTTCAAAATCTTTTAAATGTGATAACAATGTAGAAAAGAATTCTGTAACAGGAATTCTAGAATAAAATCATTCTGTTCCACACTGTGAGAAAGAACAAGATCATTAGTTTCTTGCAGAAGGGGACAGTCTTTTCATGATCTGGTGACCAATGGCTTGAGTGCCCACAGAGAGGTCCCTGCGTGCCAGCTGTGGCACCCATGCCATAGGTTCGCCATCACTGCACTATGGCTTATTAACCACTCTGTGATCATGCAAACCAGCCCATATAGCCATCATGTTCAGTAGCTAAACATCCCCCATGAATTTGTCTTATCCTCTTCTTAAGATGTCTAAGTTTGTAGCCATCACTATGACCTGGTTTGCATGATCTCAGAGTGGTTATTAAGTCATGGTGGCTTGTTAACCACCATGAGATCATGCAAACCGGCCCTATATCTTGTGGTAGTGCATTCCATTGTTTGTGCTGTGTAAAGACGCATTTCTTTTTGTCTGTCTTGAATCTCCCACCATTCAATTTTGCTAGATGAGACAGGGAGAAAACCTCTCTCTATCTACTTTCTCCCCACCTCTATCATGTTCCCCCTTAGTCCCCCTTTTTTTTTTTTAAAGTAAAAGCCCTGTAAGGAAGGTTTAATCTTGGTTGTCCTTTTTTGTACCTTTTCCAGCTCTGTGATATATTTTTTGAGAGGTGACAATCAGAAAACCTTTAAAAGCCAAAGTGAAAGAACAGACTTTACCCTGAGCCAAAATGCTAGTAAAGTGTCTTGTGAAGAGATGTAAGAAGAGATTTTCGCAAATTAGGGAGTTCCGCAGATACAATCGCTCACCCTATTTCCAAACATGGAGGCACACAAAGCAGGGCCTCTGCTGAAGATTTTATGTAATAATTCTTAAGTTGTATGCTTACTTTGGGAACCTTGATTAAAGCCAGGTTGACAAAATTAGTAGCATTTACTTTATTTTATTTGTAGCCCATCTTGCCACCAAAAATGGCAATCAAGGCAGGTAACAGTAATAAAATATAGATTAAAATAAAATCTTCATTAAAACATAACATAAGAACAGATCCATTAAAACACAATTTTAAAAGCACCACAGTAAAAGAAATAGACAGCACCTAACCAATTAAAAACTCTTTCAACGACAGACCTGCTTATATGCCAAAGGCCTGCCTGAATAAAAATGTCTTTGCCTACATGGTTTTATTTTAACGTCATTCAGTAATGGGTATGTATATAACACAAAAATTAAATAAAGGTAGCTAAAGAAAATCCACATACTAGAAGGGCAAGGTGGATGAAGGCTCAGATGATCTTGCATTTCACTCCAAATTCTTAAATCTTGCTTCTTTATACATCTATACTAGACCCATCACATATCACATGTAAGGGATGTTTGAGGATTTTGATTGGCCCACATTTTTAAGCAAACTGATCTGATTCGCAATTCCTGGGCTAATATGCAGATAAGAACAGTTATCCTTCAAATTGACTCAAGAATTAATACAAAACTGCCTCTTTTAGGAGGAATGTGTACAAAATGCATGCAGAAATACATATTTTAGGAAAATATGTTAAATTTAAATGTGAATGTTCATACTGTGTGTGTGTGTGTGTGTGTGTGTGTATATATATATATATATGTGGGATGGAAACAGGCTGGAATGGTCTTATGATTTAACACATGCAAAACTGACACAAAACGGATGCAGATCTGTCCATCTTTAATCACATATAATCCCCTGAATGGGACTTTGGTAATCTTAAAGCCCTATGATAAAGAAGAGTTCTGCAAGCACAGGATGAGTGAGGGCAGTTGGACCACAAAACATTAAAGAGTGGAGAAAGAACATGCCCCAGTGTCTCAAGGGTACCAGACATTCTAGTATAATACTCCCATTAACAGAGAATTACTTAGATGTAATTATAATAGCTCTTCTTAATAGTTTAAATATATGTCAAAAATAAAACTATATTATCATTGCAGCAATTGTACCTTACTTACCAAGCTATAGTTTCAAGGAATTCATATATGAAGCCAGAAAGACATTTTGCAGCACAAATATATGGTAGCAATTATAGAAGTTAGAAATCACTAGCTTAGGCCATAAGGCTACTATGTATAGAAAATGTAAGAGGAGATACATCATCTGGCTACAATCACATACAAGTCTTGCATGAATTTAAAATCCATGTTAAATTACCACTGTTCATAGAAAATAGAGTTGTTGGATTTAGATCTGTTTGTAGGTTTCAGCTGGCTCAACTTCCCTTCATACCCAAAATAAGCATTATACAGAGGAGGAGGAGGAGGAGGAGGAGGAGGAGGAGGAGGAGGAGGAGGAGGAAATGGTTTCATCTCACCTATTCTGTTGCCAAGATGATATATGGGAGCAATGCTCTATAAAAGACTGCTTTCTTCATTGTTAGAGGGACCTCTCTAGCAAGGCAGAAAGAGAAGACGTTTCTTTGCTAGCAGGAGCTGAGACAATAAAGGAGATGAATCCTCTGGCTCCCACCCCAATCTGAAACTCCATTCCACTCTTTTCTCTTCCCTCCTCACTACAGATCCCACTTTCACCCACCCTAATCAAATCTTCCCACTCCTAATCCCAGATCCCAGTTCTCCAACCAACTTCAAATTCCACCCAACCCCTATCCAAACCCACAATCCACTTGTCTCCCTTTCTCTCAGTCCCCTGTGAATTTTCCCTACTTGTCTGTTTCCAACTCTATCATTTTATATAACACTCATGAATATTATACATTTTAAAACATTTAAAAGGCCACAGGCAAAGATTTTATGAAGGCATTCATATTTGAAAGAAATAGAATATGGATAGTATATAGGGGCCATATGTTAAAAGGCAGCCAACAGCAAAGGAAAATACCACACATACTCTTAGAAATGTATTGTATGTTGACTTGAGATCTAAAGAATAGTAGATGGTGTACTGCCAAATTCGAGGAATGTAATTGTCACTAGTTCCATATTGGCTCTTATTTTTATATCATATAATTTGACAGAGCCAGCACATACTGATTACAAGAGAGTTTTTGCTTAGTTCTGTAATAAAACGTGTTTTTAAAAAAGGAAAGCAGAAGTAGCACAAAGCAATAGAGAAAGAAAAGAAGGTAGAAAGAGAATTAAGTTGCACTGACAGGTTGACTAAATATGCTTTTGAAAGAAAGTGGCATATAATAGGAAACACACTAAGGAAAATGCATAGGCATGTAGATCACCAATGAGCAAAATAATGGTACCGTATGTTGTTTATGTGAAGGAATTATGGATTCATGAATATAGTTATAGAATATTCTATATAATATAGCAAATGTCATGTATTTATTTAAATATTTATATCCTACTTTTCCAGGCACAAAGCCTTCACAAAGGAGCTTAAATATAATCAAGGTTACATAAATACACTTTAAAACAAGCAAACATCAGGTTTTATCCAACTTATTGTGAGCAGACGTCCATTCATGTAATGTGGCTTCCCCTACCTTTTCTCCTCCCTGCACCCCCAGTGACCCCACAAATCTGCTCTGGAGGGGGAATCTGTTCCACCAGCATTTTCCTTTCTGCTGGCGAACGGGCACAGTTGGATACAACCCATCATAAAAATAGTTTTTAAAAATATATAAAACATATATATGGTTAATTAAATCAAGATAGCAAAATAAAAGCATCCCATTCCGGACCAGCAAAGGTAAAACATAGAGCAATGATAATTTTAACACTCCAGATCAGCATCAACAATTAAAAGCAAACTGAAATAGAAAGGTATTTAAGGTCCCTTTAAAAACAACTAAAGAGGGGACCAAATTTGCATCCCACCAGAGGGAGTGTCACAGTGACAGGGCCACCATTGAAAAGGCCCTATCTTGTGCCAATCAGCCCAATTGACCGTGGTGGTGGACCTGAAACCAGGGCCTTTGTGACTAATCTTAGGGCCTAGGCAGGTTCATACAAGTGTGGACAGTCCTTCAGATAACCTGGTCTCAAATGGTTTAGGGTTTAAAAGGTAACCACCAGCACTGTAAATTGGTTATGGAAATGCACCAGCATCCAGTGTAGTTGGTACATTATGGGAGTTACATGCTCTGACTACTTGGCCCCCACATTCAACCAGGCTTCTGCATTCTGTCCCACCTGAAAAAGGCAGGTGAAGCTGCCTTTTTCGAAGGCAGCCCCATGTAGAACACATTGCAGTAGTCTAACCCTGATGTGACCAGGGCATGCATAACTATCGCAAGGCTCACTCCTAGCAGCCAATGCCACCTGTGCCTCCATAGTTAGCACCAAATCCAGAAGCACTGAGTCCTTCAGGAAGAGTGCAACCCCATCCAGAACCAGTAGCACACACCTACCCAGATCAGTCAATATTTAGCACATGGAATGAAAATATTTAATCATTGTTTACAACCAGTGAAAATATTGCCAAATACTGCAATTTTCTGCTTTTAAAAATTTCATTTTCTAAATTTCGCCTTTCTGCTCAGAATATAGTACGGAGTGTGACTAACGATAAAATCATAAAAACAATTCAAAATACTATAAACCAATGATACTATAATAATGAAAAGATACAGTGCAACAGATAAATTAACATATCAGAACCAACATAAACTACCCAGCTAATAAAAACCCATCTACGCACGACTGTCTTAAGCAGACAATGGAAACTTAAAAGTACATAGATCAAAGGGCTTTAATAAATAAATGATTGCTTCTGGTGTATATTTAAGTCACACAAGGCTCTTATTTGGTCCTCTTCAAAATGATCATGATTAAGCAAAAATTAAGCACTTTTGAGTCCCACTAGAATAGATTCAAGCACATGACTTAATTCCTAATTCCTAAATTAAACAGGACATAAATGTGTTTACTTTGGATTGATCATGTCTAGTATCTTAATGTTTGACAGCCTCCTCAGCGAATGAATTATTTTTTAAATAATTCTTCAGTTCTTGATCATTGCTATGTTTTCATATTTACAGGTGTTTTTGGAAAGCATTGTGAAGTAAATAGCTATGGATTTGAAGAATTATCTTACATGGAATTCCCCACTATGGATCCAAACAACAATTATATTTACATAAAATTTGCAACTATTAAAAGTAATGCTCTAATGTTGTATAACTATGACAACCAGACTGGAGATCGGGCAGAATTCCTGGCCCTTGAAATAACAGAAGAGAGGCTGAGATTCTCATACAACCTTGGCAGTGGCACATATAAACTTACCACAGCAAAGAAGGTGTCTGATGGACAATTTCACACTGTTATTGCCCGGAGGGCTGGAATGGTAAGCATTGCTTTACAGATAATTAAATAAAGCTTCTCTCATACCCAGTCACTTTGGCTTTCAAGTAAACACAAATGGATGTTTTTAGCTTCTTTTTTGTACCATAAAAATGTATTGAAGCATTGAAAAGGCTTCTTCAAAGGAAAAACTCTAAAAATGAGGATGATTAATGAAGGGAATTAATGACTATCCAGCTCTAATTAATTGGTACAGACTATGGGAAGAATAATTACTGAAGACTAATTAAGAGGCAAATTTAATGCTTGGGATAATGCAGGACAAAACTCCTTGTAACTGTATATATAATTGTTATATATGTTATTTTTGAGCAAATTAGAACATTTTGTCCATTGTGCAAACTGTTCTGAAGTTTGGGGAAAATGTAAAACAGGCCAGAGTTTTTCATGGATGATATCTACCCAGTTCTGCTATACAAGAATTGGCATATATTAAGGAAGCTTTTGAATTTATCTCCCTCTGAATCCCCCACCATAGCTAAGCACCAACAGTCTGGTTAGATTTTCGATGGCCCACTATGTTAAGCCACTTTGTCATACATTGACAGAAATATAGATTCATGAAGTGTTTTTGTTCTTTTAAAGGATGTGAGCATATGCACTTCTTTAAAAATTATAAAAGTGTTTGTGCCTTTAAATTAATGGGGAACAACGTGTATAAGGATGTGTACTAATACTGGAACTAACAATTCTGAACTTCATAGATTTCATAGATCATAGAGTTGGAAGGAGCCTACAAGGCTATCGAGTCCAACCCCCTGCTCAATGCAGGAAACTAGAGGAGGGGTCTCCCATCTAAGTAATAACCAGGTCTGACCCTGCTTAGCTTTCCACACTCAGACAAGCTGAGCTAGCGTGAGCCACAGGCCTGTTCTTAACTTGACCATTAACTGAAAGGAGTGGGGAACAATGGAAACTAGGATCCACACTAGCATGCAATCTAACAAATCAGGATCTTTCCATTAACTAAAAAGAACATTAGTACAATAGTGCACACCATCACATATTGAAAATAAATGGCAGAATCCAATGGGGCGCTTACACACCCACCAATTCTTTTCCTCCCCACTGATTCCATTCCACAAACAATGGGTCCCGTGTGTTTCAGCTCATTTCAAGTTGCCCCCAGAAGCACTAAATTGCTGTTGCACAAGTGGTGGTAGCCGCTTACGTAACACAATTGGTGGGGCATAAGAGAATTGGTGGGGTGTAAGTGCCCTGTTGGATTCTGCCCCCAAAAAGATTGCCCATGTTTGAATGTACACCATCACTTGTACACATGGCAAGGGCAAACTGTACAGTCACCCACATTGATGAGAAACATTTTCAAAAGATAGGTGTAGAGGGACCCAAGACAACATACGGAGGAATTGTGAAATGGAACAAAACCATCCCACCTTAAATACACCGATACAGTAGAATTCCCACAAAGTAGTATGGAAAATTTCATCTTCTAGAAAGAAGCTACCATGTGTCAGTTTTCCAACTGGAATTACTCCCTAACTTCAATAGAATCTCCTTTCCAGAGCATAAGGGTTTGGTGGTGTGTGTGGGTGTGTTTTGTTTTTTTACCCAGTGAAATGCATCTCCTATAGTGATTAATATTATCAAAGATTTGTAGCATCTCCTGAATGGCCTGACTGAAGAGTAGAGAGATTAAGTGTCATGCAGCATGAAAAAAACAGTTCTCTAAGGAGAAAATCTTTTCTCCTGTGACAGCTCCTTCTCTGAGGACTGCACGTTTTTTCAGTATAGGATGCTGTGCTCAGCTGTAGTGTTTACACAGTGCTGGTACTTGCCAATAGCACTGTGATTTTCTGGAAAATTCATAGGAGAATTTAGGAAACATATATTTTTAATGTTTCTATTACAAAACTTCCTCATCTATTTTAGTAGGAAGTGAAATCAAAGCAAACATTCATGAAGTTACTATCCCACAGTCACATAGTTGGAATTCATTAAATTAATTGGGTGAGATCCATCACATCAGTGGACTTCTGCTTGCACAACAGAACTTTTAAAATTCTGATATCACAAGGCAAAGTAATATACAAGTCGAAGTCTGCTGAAGTTACTTTCAAATTTTACTTATGTCAGTTTATGTCAATAATAACGTCACGGTTTTAAAAGCCAGGCTTAAGTCACACGTCATGCCTTATACATGCTAGTTTACGGAGTCCTATAATTGACGGAATCTTTCATTAATCTTACCCTTATTCCTTCAAAAAGTAAAACCAAGAGTTGGATGATTACTTCTCTCTTTGAGAACATACACTGAAAATATTAATTTATTAGGTTCTCAATTTTAAATGTGGTTCTTAAATTAGCTTCTCAGAGCTGAACAACACATTATGGGAGACAATTAGCTGATATCGAAAACAGTAGCTCCAAGCATCCTTCTGTTCTCCCCAAAAAATATGTAGCAAAAAAGCATATGTGACGTGATGTCATTGTTTCTCCAGATTTCCCTGCTTTGCTTCAGCCAATGAAGTGAACTGGAAAATCTGGAGCATGATCACGTTACGTTAAGCATCCTCTTTCATTCCACATTAGTAGGGGAGAGAAAAGAAGAAGAAGAAGTTGGGCTGCTCTTTTCCACCACAACCAGCTGCAATCCCGTAGTTCTACCAGTGGGTAAATAGCATACACCAGTATAATCTCAATACAAATTGTCTGTTTGTTCAAAAACCTTCAGTTTGGAAAAGTGTACTTAGGGGCGCAATCCTATATCGCTCCAACCTTGTCTGGAGGGACATAGGATAGGGGATGGACCTCGGTAATCCCTTTCAAGGTTGCAGCACCGCAAAGCACCAACCCCCCACCTCGTAGCCAGTGCGGTTCTTTCCGCACCAGCAGGGAACCAAAGACAGTCTCCTGCCTTCAGTTCCCCATGGGGAGGCGTTCCTGGGGGTGGGGAGGGGAAGAGCGAGGCTCCGCTGGACTCTGAGGAATTCAGGCGGTGCCTTAGCCTCTCCTCCTCACAAGGATAGGAAAAACATTTAGACGACTGAAATTGGCCATCTAGATGTTTTTGAGGGAGAGGGGAGTGCAACGGATATCCTATCCGCAGCGCTTCTCCTGCCCTCAATAGGATGCCCGTAATCCTCCGAGTTCAGAGGGTTACGGGAAGCCTCATAGAATCACGCTGCCCAATTAGCAAAGGTGATATCATAAAGAGTAACAATAGATGTAATCAGCTGCTTAACAGGCCTCTGTGATAACGTCATCTCTATGCTTGAACTTTCCCCTCTTCCTGTGTTTACACACCCAAGAAGTGAAGGCACAACCATCTTTATCTCAAGTATTTCTGCTGCAAAAAATAAAATAAAAATCTTCTAGATGTCAAAAGTGTATAAAATAGCTCTCTACTGGATTTAAAACCTGTCATTTCCTACAGGGCTGTGGGAATTTTATGGGAAGCTGTTAAAATCATTAATTTGTCAGATCTGAGATACAGCAAAGTGACATGGTAGAAACTGTCATAACTGAAGAGGTAACGGTAGCAAATGAACTGCTAAAGTAACAAGCATGAACATTTGACTATCATTAGAAACCTGAATTGTATGAAATCAGATCCAAGTAAAATATAGTTTCAAATAACTCTTCCTTCAGGTGACTCTCATCCAGCTAACAGAAAATATAGCATTATTAGTACATTCGTAGAAATTCCTTGTAAGGTGCTACTTAAAAGACAGAGATTTGTGGGAATTTTTTGAACAATGTCCATATTTCACAAAAGTTTCAAAAGAAGAAATGAAAGCGCATTTGTTAATTCGTGGATGGGACACATTAGTAATGACTACAGTGTTGTGATAAAACGAAAAGCCTTCTGTGTTTCTGTAGCTCCTGTTTGGCCTCCATAAACACAGGCCAAGATTTTAACACGTAGTTAGTGCCCAGTTATTTCCCCCTTTATCATTCCAGTATTTCAAGAGGCTGGAATATCAGAGTATCTAGAAAATGAAATAAAAAGAGAGAGCCTGTTGCCTGCATTTTCCATATGTATCATTTCATTGATAGAAATGCCTGTTTGGGCAAAACTTCACATTGAGTTCCATGATTTGATCTTCCAACCTAATTTGGTCTTCAAAAAGCAGCCCTGGCAAGCACAATTTGTATTGGAGTCCTGGTGCTTATGGAGGGATTTTATCATTTACCCCATCCAGGTTCCTGACATAAATTGCCCACCCAAAGCTGATAGACATGGAGGAGAAAACATATAAGCACAATGTTCACTTCTTCTTGGAGGCGAGAGTCACAATCTCCAAACCCATATCCATGCCCTGGAAATACAAGTTTCTCTGGCCACTCTAATTCTACGGGTAACAGGATATCTATGTTACAAACATTAACTGGTTTAAGGCACAATCCTGTGCACGTTTAGACAGAAAAAAGGCCTACAACTCCCAGCATGCCCCAGCCAGCTATGCTTTTTTCTGTCTAAACATGTATAGATTGTGCCCTTAACTGTTGTGGTTTCCCCTGTCCTCTGAATTTTGCCTTAGTTTTCTAGGTTCACGTATAATGAATTCTGTAATATGGAAGTCATGACCAATATTGAAAGATGATAAGAGTTCATTTACATATAAGGGTTTTCCCCCCCTAATGCACATGGAAACAGAGGGCAGTATCCAATGCTGCTGCTGCACTAGTAAGAAGTAAGAACAACCACAAGCACAACATGTTTAGCACTGGCAAATTGCCAGCTTTGGATACTGTCCCTAAGCCACAAAATAATACTTTTATCCCTTAAATATTGTACATTTAGTACTAAATGAAATCAAAACTTAATGGGGTGTTATGCATAATGCATAAATGCTAATCTTGATGCACATTTTCCAGGCAGCATCCTTGACTGTGGACTCCTGCTCAGAGGAACAGGAACCAGGCTACTGCACTGTTAGCAATGTGGCTGTATCTAGTGACTGGTAAAGAATATTTCATTTTATTCTTGGTAACTATAGGTTCAATATACACAGCCTGGTCCACAAAGGGTAAAAGAAGGCTTTGTGCTGAATAAGGCCTACTGGTTCCATGGGACTAAAGCATCTTTAGTCCATACTTGGACTCAATGGAGTTGCTGATTAAGCCGTTGGAGAAAGATAACTGCCATCATTTCTCCTTTCTTTTTCCCCATACAAAAGAAAAGTACAGTACAGTTTGGAGAAGCATTCAGTCAGAAACTGGTCGTGGTAATATCAGCAGTCCAGTTATGCAACTACTGACACTGTAAAATGAGCTATCCAATTGAAATAAGCCACAACTAGGTTTAATGGCATAACACCACAACGTATTAAACATAACACAATTGATGTATGACTCACTCACTTTCAGTTGAACACGTTGATCTAACAACAATGGAAAATCCATCTTTTCAGTGACAGAGGTTTTATCAATTTTGAATACTAATCTATATCAGGAATAATCAAGTCCTAGCCTGTGGACCAGATGTAATCTTCAAATCAATTCATCTGGTCATCCAGTGTCCTAACAGACATGAATCAAAATATGGCAGGAGTGGGGGGTGCCCACAGTTTCACTCATGAGGAAAATGAATTTGTTTACAATAGTTTTAATGGGTAGAGATATTCCATACTTGAATGTTACATTTCTGTTTGAAGAAGTAACGTAGCTAGGGCAATAGCTATTTACTGTGGAATGCAGCCATATTCAGGCATTCCAAATTAGAGTACAGTAACACACGAGCAGGGGAAGTGCACTAGCCCCACCCCCCTCTGGCATCACTCTCATCACCCTCTACATGTGGAGGGTGACTTTGTGAAGAGGAGAACCTCCTCTATCTGTGGAGGCTCTCCATGTGATCCAGAATGCAGTGTGGCACCGAAAATGGCAGCCCTGTGTTTAATTTCCCTCTCGATAATGTCTAGTTTACTTTACCCAGGTCCTGCTCTCACAGTAATGTGTGTTTTCCTTCTCCCACTAGCAGCAGGAACAAACTCTGTCATACTTTATATACCTCAATTTATTTATGTATTATGTCTTTGGAAGAGTATGTGTTCACAAGACTGCAGAAATGGAGTTAAAGTAGAGATTTGTCACAGGACCAAATACATTTCCTTTCAAACTGTACATTCTCATTGTAACAAATGATGTGTTTGCACAAAAGCTTGCAACCAGTTCTATTCGATCTGAGGTCATATCATGGCTCAATCACTGAGACATTTCCCCATCACGTCATAGCACTGTGGCTGATCTGTGTTGCCCATTTGGTCAACTGGAGCAACAATGTCACAATCACATTTAAATGCTGTCTCACACATACATGCACCTGAGTTATCAAGTCAGGTTACGATCCAAATTATGGCATTCTCTGGGCAGCCCTACTATATGTGGAGTTGTCAGTACACTCAAAATGAGAGCTTTACTAGTTAAGAAAAATAGCTGTGCAATCATACTGAGTTCAAGTGGCTATAGGTATAGGATTGCAGCCTTAGTAATGTACTAATGTTTGGATTTAGTTACAAAATGTATGCATCACTTGTTTCAGAAGAAGATATTTTATTACATTTATTCCACAACAAATGACTTTATTCTTCTCATCTTATTTGCCATCTAATGGTTTTAAAATGTAGGCAAATCCATTAAAAAGGATTGGGAAAAAGGACTGATTTATTTATTCAGTCATATTTTTTTTAAAAAAAAGATAAACTCCACCTTTATCCTGAAGACCATTTCAGGGTGGCGTAGATAAAAAAATATATCAGTACAATAAAAATCCCTTTCCCCTTTTCAGAATTTCATAGCTGCCTTTCAACATCACATGGAATCCAGTATTCTGGTTCTTTCTTTCGGAATGCTATGCCTTAATTAAACAACAACAACAACAACTTGTATTCAGTACTTCAGTTTATTCCCAATAAAAATGAATTTTGCTAATCTGTTAGTTGAATAGTTTCATGGAGTCTGAGTAACTCTACATAGGAAATTCAGGATTCAGTTCTCAACAAATTCATATTGCATAAGTGATTTGTATTTATTTTTTTGCCACATAAGCTGCAACTTTACTGTAACTGTAAGTAAATATTGACAGTGAACGGTACACCTTTTCATTCGTTGTTCTGTTCTTTGGTTTTTCTCCCCATAGGACTCTAGATGTACAACCAAACAGAGTCACCATTGGAGGTATCAGATCCCTAGAGCCAATAATTCAAAGGAAGGGACAGGTGGAAAGTCATGATTTTGTGGGTTGCATAATGGAATTTGCAGTCAATGGACGTCCCTTAGAACCCAGCCAAGCTTTATCAGCTGAAGGAATCCTAGATCAGTATGTCATTTATACAATATCAGAATAATAATTGACTAGTTTTGATACTTTTCATGGTCATCATATGTTTGAAAATCAGTGTATGTTATCTATGAATGTTCCAATCCAGCAAGGGACATATGTATGTGGAGACAACATCCATATGCTGTTTTTCTTACTGGCTTGGTAACTGTGCCATAGACTAAATGCACATTTCATTGTAGAATTAACTCATTCTCATTGAAATGTGCATTTTGACTAGGGGAGTCTGAGTCTGCCCTGTTTGCATTATGGATAAGAGCACATATTTACATCAGTACGACAATGCATGCACGTGTGAATGTGAATCCCCAGGAATCATGTCAGGTTTCATTGTTATGTACTGTTGTGCATGACTGTCTGTATCAGAACTGGGATATGAAAGAATATGAACTTGAAGGTATGTTTTCTACAGATCAGCAAGAATATACTATATAGCCCATCTTGTAATATTCTGAATTCAGAAAGGCAACATTCTTTTAAAATTTCATTGTGTGAGTGTGTGACCCACCTGATTTGACTGTATTGGTAACATTCAGTACATTAAATATGCTCCTTATAGTCCAAGTGTCTGTTATCTCACTTTTCCTCTTAAATGTCAATGTACTTCCCCCATACCATCTCCCCCTGCGAATGCTAAAAATGATTGATTAGAACCTGTTGTTTCTTCCATCCTGCTATTTGAACTTAGAGATGGAATAAGAGAATGTCCACAGTGTTTAGCTCATCCATCCGCCTTTCATGGTCTCAGCTTGTAGCATAAGATTGCCTAAAGCTCTGTAGCATAGAGATCAACATCAATTACATTTTCACAGACAGTCAAATATCGGGCTTTCACTAGTGGAGGATAGTAGTGGCTATAATTTTTCTATCTCTTGTCCAGCAGGATTCTTTCTTTAATGCCTTGGCCAGTTCCATAGTGAAAAGTGGTTTCAGGCTTCCTTTCAGATTTGTTTGGCAGACAATAAAGTAAAAATCGTATTGCTATAAATTCAATAGGCAGTTCAAGCGTATTCCACTCTGGTTACTTTTTGCATTATATTTTCAGACAGTGTGCAGTGTGGTTATTATAATTAAGTGTTTCTGGAATTTCTTTTCCTTCTTACTTTTAAAATGTACAAAAAACCCCAAAAAACCCAGAGGCTCACAAGTGGCCAGCGTCTAGTGTGAAGCCATAAAATTGAAGATTATGTGGGTTTCATTTGTTCTAGCTGTAAAATTGAAGCATAAGATTCTCATGAAACAATTTTTCATGATTTTAAACAGCAGTGGAGTAGGAGCATAATATACACCACTCAGGAGCCTTATTTCCAAGGGGGAGATTTTTTTGTAAATGAGATATATTAACTTATCTTTAATACTAAAACATAGTGGTTATTCATTTGATTTATTTATTCAGTCATATTTTTTTAAAAAAAAGATAAACTCCACCTTTATCCTGAAGACCATTTCAGGGTGGCGTAGATAAAAAAATATATCAGTACAATAAAAATAACCTAAAATCTAAATATCAATACAATAAAACGGAGAGGTTAGAATGAAGGATGCTCAAAGATTTTGTTCAGTCCACGTTTTGAAGCAAAATGACCTGATCTGTACCTCCTGGACTAATGTGCAGTTTGGAACAGAGTTACCTTTTGGATTGTGCGCTTCTCCAAATTTTGCAGTGCAATATCAAATGCATAGTTTAGGATAAAGTTCATTTACAAATGTGTACTTTGAGAGAAAATACATTTAGACATGTGTATTTTATGAGAAAATGGGCATTTAAATACAAATTTTTGTGTGGATTTTAAAAAATAAAACAAACATTTACATGGAAATGGGATGGAACAGACATGTGAAACTGACCCAGACCAGAAACAGTCTAATTCGTCTGTCCCTAGTTATAATATTGTAATGACTACATTGATATGCGTATTTCATCTTAAAAAGCTAAACAAAGAAGAAGTATTATTTTTAAATAAAGCTATGTTGAATGAGTGGAGGTGGTGTTTTAAAAATGATTAAGGAGACCCAGTGCTTTTTTTCTGGAGAAAAGGGTACCAGAACTCTTGGATTACATTTCCTCGGGAGTAGATAAGCTTATTCTCCAGCTTATAAGAATATCCAGTGTAAGATCACAGTTTTATGCTTCAGCCAACATTAACTTATCATTTTTATATGGCTTCCCAGCCTCTGAGAGATACACAAATTTACCATCACAAAAGTTTACACTAGCAAGTTCTCAGGACATTATCACATAATTTGCAGTTACTCCTACATTGGTGTTTTTTTAAGCAGGCAATTAAATTGTAATGCAATTAATAGAAGAAAAGGTGCTGGAACTCAGTTCCGGTGAGTTCCACCAGAAAAAAAGACCTGAGGAGACCTGGGTTCAAATTTGCTCCCAACCAGGAAGCTCACTGGATGAACTTGGGTCAGACATTATCTCTCAGCCTAGTGTACCTCCTCACCAGGCTGTTGTGAGGAAAGGAAGGGGAGGGGAGATCATGTGTGCTGCTCTGGCTGCCTCGTCGGAAGGGCAGGATTAATAAATGAATAAGCAATAAAACTATCATTGTGTTTGTTTAGGTG
Source organism: Shinisaurus crocodilurus (assembly GCA_021292165.1). Taxonomy (NCBI): domain Eukaryota; kingdom Metazoa; phylum Chordata; class Lepidosauria; order Squamata; family Shinisauridae; genus Shinisaurus; species Shinisaurus crocodilurus. The sequence goes on from CM037876.1 coordinate 45,785,176, forward strand.
TCCTAGGCTGGAAGGAACTTGTGCCATTAACCCTTGTCAACACGGTGGCACATGTGTGGATTACTGGTCTTGGCAGCAGTGTCATTGCAAAGAAGAACTGACAGGAAAACACTGTGAAAAATGTAAATAGAGTGGTTTCCCCCTCCCCCTTCAAACTTCTCTGTTTTCTGCTTTACACATGGAAGAGAGATGTAGTGATTGAATTCATAACAACAATAATTATGAAGTAAAATATCATGTTAGCCAGCTCCACAAGAGTTCAGCAATTTTAACAGAAACACATTAAAAAACAGAAATTGCTGGTATTAAACCCAGCCAGGTCACTTTCTGTTGCCTAATAAATGTTTAATCCATAATTTCAGCTAGGTTTGTTTTTGTTTGCTTTTACCTGAAAACATTTTCACACTTAATTGATTAATTGGCATGGAATAGAACAGAATGGGAGAAATATTGCATCTTTCCCCCACATTATTGGAAAAAACTAGTTTATTTTTAAAAACTGATTAAGAATTAGAATATTTTCTGCACACTGTTTTCCGGCCTTAAAAAAAATGGTTTTGTTATTTGGGGCAAGGGAAGGGAGAGAACTATGAACAACAAAATTTTGGTTTTAAAACCTCCTTCTTTATTCTAGATATTACAGCTGACACTGCCTTATCATTAGAAGGCAAAGGGCGTCTTGACTACCACATAAGACAGAATAGGAAATGGGAATACATGATGAGATCTAGCATTGGAAATGTCATCTTGGAGCCTCAAAGTATGGATAGTATAGAAGTCAAATTCAGGACAAGGAGTAAAAGTGGAGTTTTAATTCATATCCAGGAAAGCAGCAATTATACTACTGTGAAGGTAAGACTGAGTGGATTTCTTTGGGATGCTTGCTATGAAGTGGTCTTCATCCCTTCTGAATTCACCCCATTATTTTGTTTTAGAAATACCAGAGTGCTGACTAGTGCTGGGCAGAACTCCAGCTATCAGAAGGACTGCATAATTTTGCTTCTAATCAGCTTTGTCTAGACTCCAAGCACTGACTATTTGAATGGCAGCCGGAAGAATGTTTGTTGCATATGTATTTAATGAAACACTGCACACTAGAGTGAAATCTTTTCTCCTATTAACTTTTTCCTCCTTCTTCAGACCTCCTATAAAATGTGACCATCAAGCTCAAATTTTGAAGTATCCGGTATGTCTTTTTTTAAAGCATACCAGCACACAATCCAGTCCTCAAATCAGTTAAGACAAAGTACAGTACTTGAATTAAGCTACCTAGGTTTCCTTGACTTCAGTACAGCTAAGTCCTACTTGGAATATTTGTGCCTTGCCCTCTTCTTGGTAGACATGCAGAAGAATCATTACAACATCATGAAAAGGATTTCAAAGTCTTTAGCACATAGGTGTACCTTTTGCAAGGGAAAGCAACGGATTTAGTCCTTAGTGATGACTCAGTCAATTTAGACATATCACTAAGGGCGCAGTCCTATGGGTTGCCCCCTCAGTGCTCATAAGTCCCCAAACTTGGAGGCTTACGAGCATCCTATGCAGAATGGGAGGAGTGGCAGAGGTGATCTCCACCTCCCCGCTCCTCCCACTCTGCATTTTTGCTAGATGGCAATTTTCAGCCATCTAGCTGGGGCACTTCAGAGGGGAGGGAAAGAGGCTGCAGAGGACACAGGTTAGCTTGTATCCTGGTCTCTGCAGTCTCCTCCCCACCCACCAGAATGCCCCCTTTACCCCCTCTCCGAGGTTGAGTTCCTGACTTTGGAGAGGCAGCTGGCGCAGTTCTTTCTGCACCAGCTGTGAGGGGGGAAGGGAGATCGGAGAGCAGATTCCCAGCTCCAAGGTCAGAGCTCTGTTTCCGACCTTGGATCTAGGAATCCAAAGTATCCTACGGGCCCCCAGATGATGTCTAGGGGCCAGAGGATTGCTTTCTAAATAAGTAAAGCAGTAATTTATTTATTTATTTGTTGTATTTATGAATCGCCCATCTGGCTGGCAAACCGGCCACTCTGGGCGATGTACAACATGATAAAATATAAAATACAGTTAAAACAGTATACAATTTTAAAATCTCAACCCACCCCATATTCCCACCTGAATAGCCATGTTTTTAGTGAGTGGCAGAAGCTCAGCAGAGAGAGGGCATGGTGGAGGTCACTAGGGAGAGAGTTCCACTGTATGGGGGCTGCCATAGAAAAGGATGTGATGCTGGCAAATGTCTTTATTGGGTGGATACAAGATCCAAGTTTTCTTGACTATTCCAATTGTTACAATTTTCTCTCCAGCTTATAAGAATATCCAGTGTAAGATCACAGTTTTATGCTTCAGCCAACTTATCATTTTTATATGGCTTCCCAGCCTCTGAGAGATACACAAATTTACCATCACAAAAGTTTACACTAGCAAGTTCTCAGGACATTATCACATAATTTGCAGTTACTCCTACATTGGTGTTTTTTTAAGCAGGCAATTTGCAATGTTTGCTTTCATTTGTACTTTCTTGGTCAATTGATAACATAGCCATAGAAAGATTGCAAATGTAGAGCATGAACCAGTCTCTACTAGTGGAGCCTGGAAGGCGAGGAATGGAGACTGTGTGTGTATGTACATGTAGGGAGAAGATTGGGTAAACACAGACACCAGTGGCCTTGATCCAGTTCTCTGGAGTAGTGACATATGGAATCTACCCTGCTATTCCACAGCTGTACAAGAGGCATTTGTATTCAGCAAACTATAAAATGGCAAAGCCAGGGCCTCTGCACCTCCCAGACAGACATCCAATAACCATGGCCTTTGTCCAACATTGTATGCAGGCTGTTTACAACAGGAGTGCACCAAGGGTCTGTGTGCCTGCAGTCCAGTATTCCCAACTGTTTTTGTTCATGTTATTTTATGTATTGAGGTCAATTTTCAAATGTGTGGATTAGTTATCTGGAAGTCATATTCTGTCTGTAAAGAGTGAGTTCATGTTACTGCTAACTTGGATGTAGAAGCTATGAAATTGACCTTTCATCTTGAGAGATGGATGCATTATATCTTTCACCAATGCAAAAATATTTAACTATAACTACACAGTAGTTTCTGAAAACCTGTCATTGCTGTGTCCTATCAAGCCTTTCATGTTGCAACCAATATTTCAACTCATTTCTCAGTTGATAGGTGTTGTTCTTTGGATAACCAATGTTATAAAAGAAATGCACAGGACATATAAAGCCTGTAACAGTACAATTTCTATTGCACTTACAACATAATTCACAAAATATACAACTATTTAAGTATGGTCCTTTATTCTATGTTTTTAAGTTTTTCAATTTCCTTATAGATAAAAGGTGGCAAAGTGCAGTATATCTCTGATGCTGGAATTGGTGGAAAGGTGGAAAGAAGTATCCCTGAGGTTTACATTTCTGATGGCCATTGGCATTCTCTCTTCATTGAAAAGAATGGGACTTCCACAGTGCTAACAGTTGACAAGGCCCATAGTAGAGACATACTACATGTCACACAAGATTTTGGAGGACTAAATGTCCTTACCATTTCTCTTGGTGGAATCCCATCTAACCAGGCCCTCAGAAGCAGTGATCCAGGTAAGAAGAGATTCAATAATCTTAATGCATACAGGTGGTGTTGCAAATAGAGTGGTCTACATTTTTTGAGCAGCAATATAACATGGTGAGCATCACTTGATGAAAATCAGATTAGCCTACTTTAGGAATTAATCAACTTGCATCATAAACCATACAACATTATGCCTGTTTTTCATTGTTCTATTTTATTTATTTATTTATTTATTTATTTATTTATTTCCTTTCTGTACCACCCAATAGCTGAAGCTCTCTGGGTGGTTCACAACAATATTTAACAATTCAGAGGCCTGTTCTGTAGCTCCAGGCTCCAGCTGTGGAGTGCATACGAGCAGGTACATCAGTCCCAGTGTTCACACAATCTCTGATGGGTGGTGCCAGTATCTTGAGATAGCAGTAATACTCGTAACAGTGTGGAAAAGCATTACCGCCTACCTAATATCCTAGCCAAAGCAGGGGAAAAAGATAGTTCCATAATTTATTATTATCCTGATGGTCTTTTGGCATACCTAGCACATTCCTGCACCCATCTTTATTACTAATCAGTGTTAAGTTTTTGGAATGGGCGCACACACTGTCCTGTTTACCCAGGATAGGATATCACTTTAGCTACACAGCTTTTAATATCACACCTACTGTGTTGAGCTAAAACAGCTTCTTAGGAACAACTTAGTCAGAACCACACAGAGAAATGTTAAAAAGATTAGTCCCATTTATGGATTAAATCAGCAATTTAGGTGTTAGTATTCTTGCCTGGATTTTTAAAGAAAATATATGGAAGTGAATTTTAGATACAGACACCAAGGCCAGCTAAGCAGTATAGAGTGATGTTTTAGAGAGAGCTCTTTATACTTAGAATCTGTCTTACTTAAAGGATTATCACCAGATAGGGTAACTTTGCCGGCTATAAGTTCACACTTCACATTTTTCGCTGTGTCCAATAAAAACAATTAAATCCATATAACCTTGGTTGGTATGAGATGTGGTGTGAATGAAATCACATTTATAGCATCCGCCATTCCTGCCCTATAGCTGTATATTGATTACGCAGTCAAAATGGTAGCTTGTGCATTAACAGGGAGAATGGGGAAAGGAAGCCTTCCAATAAAATGACTGATGTAGAAGCTGACAAGTTACAGGAGTCTGGCCTGCAGTAAGAATGTACGCTCCATTTTTCTACAATGTTTTCTTAATATTGGATTACGCTGCATGTGACATACCAAAGATTTACAAAGACAGGTAGAAAACTCTGTATGAACTCTTGTGTTCAGAAATATCTGAAAGAAAAGCAAAAATAAATATGTAAAAATCCAAGAGATATACAAATAATGGATAAAAAAAACCTGCCATCCAATGAAAAGAAGTTCTGAGCAATTTTTCTGCTCCATAATTAAAAAAAAACCACTTCTTTAGATCATGGTGCGGGTCCCTGGAGTTATTTGGAACACCATCTGAAACCTGGAGATTTTATGCTTCTTTATTTTATTCATAGATTCAAAAGAAAGGCCAAAATTGTCTGCTCTTTTCAAGTGTCAATTGACTTTTTCAACTTGAAATGAACTAGTCCAAATGAAGGATTTTTAAATTTATTTATTTATTTATTTATTATTACAATTATGAATCGCCCATCAGGCCGGCCACCCTGGGCGATGGACAGTTAAAACAATACAATAATAACACAACATAATAAAACAGTATTAAAAAAAAATGTTTTTAAATACGAACCCACCCCATATTCCCACCTGAAAAGCCATGTTTTTAAAGCCTGGCAGAAGGTCATCATGGAGGAGGCATGGTGAAGGACACTAGGGAGGGAGTTCCATAACTTGGGGGCCGCCACAGAGAAGGCCCTCCTCCTAGTCCCCACCAGCCTGGCTGCTCTGGCTGATGGAACAAGGAGAAGGCCGTCCGTGGCAGATCTTGTTGAGCGGCCTACTTGATGTTGCTGGAGGCGCTCCTTGAGATAAAATGGACTTGAGCCATGTAGGGTTTTAAAGGTCAAAACTAACACCTTGAATTCGGCTCGGCAAGCAACTGGTAGCCAGTGCAACTCCTTAAGTACTGGAGTGATGTGATCACGCTGGTGGCTGCCTTTAACCAGGCGAGCCGCTACGTTCTGTACCAGCTGTAGCTTATGAACCGTCTTCAAGGGTACCCCATGTAGAGCACATTACAATAGTCTGGGCGAGAGGAGACCAAGGCATGAACCACTGATGGGAGCAGATGGTTAGGAAGGTAGGGGCGCAGCTGCCGTATCAGATAGAGTTGATACAGCACCGCCCGGCTCACAGCTGACACCTGAGCCTCCATGGTCAGGTCTCCATGGAGCTGTCTCCATGGACAGCTGGGAGTCTAGAATGACCCCCAAGCTCCGGACCTGGTCCTTCAGGGGTAGATGTACCCCATTCAGCACCAGGTCAACATCCCCTAACCTCCTCTTGTCTCCCACCAGAAGTACCTCGGTCTTGTCGGGATTCGGTTTCAACATGTTCCTTCCCATCCAGCCACCCACTGCCTCCAGGCACTTGGACAGGGTCTCAACAGTCAACCTTTGTGAGGACTTGAGAGGTAGAGCTGCATGTCATCCGCATATTGATGACACCACACCCCAAACCTCCTGATGATAGCCCACAGTGACTTTAGGTAGATGTTAAATAGCATTGGGGAGAAGATGAAAACCCTGCGGCACCCCACAAGTGAGCAGCTGAGGGTCCGAAACCTCATCCCCAAGAACTACCCTCTGATACCTTCCAGAGAGGAAGGACCAGAACCACTGCAATACAGTGCCTCCGATACCCAACCCCTCCAGGCAGTCCAGGAGGATACCGTGGTTCACGGTATCAAAAGCCACTGAGAGATCAAGGAGGACAAGGAAGGAGCATTCACCCCTATCCAAGGCCCTCCTCATATCATCCACCAAGGCGACCAAGGCCGTTTCCGTCCCATGTCCAGACCTGAAGCCTGGCATGGATATAAATAATTGGCTTCATCCAAGTGTGCCTTCAACTGAGCCCCGACCACCTGCTCGATCACCTTGCCCAGAAATGGCAGATTGGAGACTGGGCGAAAGTTGTTCAGATCTTGGGGATCCAAGGAGGGGTTCTTTAAAAGTGGTCTTACTGCGGCCTGCTTATCACTCCCTTATCGAGGGAGGCATTCACCACCTCCATGATCCCTTCACCTAGTCTCTCCCTGCAGCTCATAATGAGCCAGGACGGGCAAGGATCAAGCAAGCAGTTGGTCGGCTTCACAGATGAGAGCACCTTGTCCAAATGTTTCTGTAAAAGTTTTCATTTCTATCATAAGCTCAGTTGGCAGTTGACAAACTCTGGGTCAGAATCTTCAGCTATAGTTTTTAACAAAGAACGTGTCCCCCTTTTTAGGGGGGGAAAAAGTACTTTTACCTCAAGGGACCTATTTTTAGGTCCTCAGTGTAACTATTGGAAGCCTTAACTAGTTTTATTATATGCCTACAATTTAAAGCTTGATTCAGTGCACCAGGTGCACAGTGCTCATATAGAAAATGAGTTGCATAGCACATAACACAGCCCTGTTCACATGCCATGGCATGTACATACAGACATATGTGTTGGGATGGGAGAACCACGGATATTCAAGTTTGCTGAAATTATTCAAACTTGGTTCAGCTCACTCCCATTCTCATTTGTGATATTTTTCAGTTCATTCAAATGGGGAAAGTATGCATTTTTCAAAAGTGCACACTTTACTCCCATTGGCTAAAGCATAAAAATGATTTATATTTTTTTAAAGTGTATTTTTAAAAAATGCACAATTTTAAAAATGCACAACTTTAAAAATATATAACTTTAAATTATGCATTTTTAACGTTGCGCATTTCTTAATGTGTGCATGTTTAAAAGTGCATACTTTGCCCCCGTTAAAGAATGAGCATGGAGATATTTTAAAGTATGCATTTTTTAAAATGCACAACTTTAAAAGTACACAGCTTTAAATTGTACATTTTTAAAGTTGTGCATTGTTAAAAGTGCTCATTTTTTAAAGTGCACATTTTACAGATGGAAATGCACATTCGGGGATTTGCAAACATTTTCGGAGAATATGCACTACGAACGGGGCATTTTCGAACCAGGAATTTTTGAGTGATTTGTGAACTGAGACAAAATCCCAGTACATCCCGACATATGTGCAGGCCAGGTACCATGCCAGGCTGTTACAGGGTTCCCATTCCCTGGCATGTTGAGTGTCCATTTGTGCACATGGAGGAGGCGGGGGATGGTGCTCTTTTATGTGCTGTGTGTATCCCTCTATACTGAACTTACAGTAGATTGAACCCACAGTATTTAAAATAGTGTGCCCCACCCCCAATATAATGTAAGTATCATTTCATGGCATGACTCTGAATACAGAAATGAACTTGCTGGATTTTATTTTATTTCTGAAACAATTAAGCCTGCCAATAATGCAGCTGCTTACTGAAACACAGGCACCTGTCTCAAACGACTGAGGGCCAAACTACAAGTGATGTTATTCACATAGTTGGCCCTTGAGTGCAAGATTTTTCTTTCACAAATAGCCAGTGGAGGGAGAAGGGGAGCTGGGTCAGGACCATGGTGTGGGTGGACAGAGTCTTTAACTCTGTCCTTCGCTGCAGCCTTGATCCTGATTAGGCCCTAAGCCTGCTATTTGAGTGGCAGCGGGGGCGGGGAGGAGGAGAGAACTCCCATTGAAGCTAATGGGAACTTTTTTTCTCCATGCAAATAGCAGGCATGGGGGGAGGGCATTGATCTGCATTGGAACTATAGTGAGGAGCAAAAGGGTCAAGCCACCCTCCCACCACATCAGAGTCCCAGTCCAGCTTAGCCAGCCCCACCCCACCCCCAATGCTGGCTGTTCAAGGGAAAACATGTAGTTTGGCCCCTGGTCTGCAGAAGTCCGGATGAAAGGAACTGCACTATTTCTTAGTTTGTCGTTTAAGAACTATAGCCTTAATGACTTTGTTTTGCATTATCCACTCAGAAACAGTGATATTAGGCAAAGCGTTGTGAAAGTAATACATTTCAGCAGTTGGTTGGTAGATCACAATTCATTTTCTTGTACTCAGGCTGCCGTCACAAAAATCTCCGGTTGAATTACAAAGTTCAGGTGTAATCTGGTCACTGGCTGGCAGAGATGTGGCTGTTTGCAAGTGCCCTTTTTAGCCTAAAGGGGTTTCTTTTCATCTCTGTTTTATTTCCAAGCTTCCAAAGGCAGTCAACCATCAAGCAGAAAATGTGCTGAAGAGTGTGTTGTAAAGTGTAGCAAAAGTTTTAGAAATGTAGGCTGATGCTGCCATCAGTTGAACTTGTGGTTTAACAATAAAACAATACTTAAGACATGATCCATTCAAAAGTAAGCAATTTTCAGTCCCATAATTTCAGTGGAAAAAATTTAGGCTGTAATCCTATACTCGCATACCAGGACGTAAAGCTGAATGGAGCTTGCTCAGAGTAAACATGTATAGGATTGCACTGAGAAACTTGACAACAGAAAAAAAAGAGAGAACTTTTCTGTATTTTTGGAGTAAGAGAAAATAACAAATATTGTTACTGATATTTGTTTTAGAGAAAATCAGAAGTCCTTTTTAGTTTGTGTTGACTGTTGTATGTGTTTTGTTTTTTTGTGTGTGTGGTGTTTGTTGCTGAAATAAATTTTAAAAAAATTAAAAAGAAACGCATACTTACCTCTGCCATTGCAATCAATTTGACTTTTACGTTTAGGTGGACTGTGCTTTAATATTTTTTAACTCGGATACACAAATTTCAGCAAATATATACTCATTGAACCTCTAAAAAAAGTTTTGGCTGCAGTCCTATACACACTTACCTGGAAGTCCCACTCAGTGGGGTTCATCTCCGAGTAATAGGATTGTACCTTTAGTTATTTAAAGATGTTAATTCGCACACAGATTGGAAGAGATCAGAAATTTTAAAACCAAAATGCATTTATTCAGTTTACTTAATTTGGGTGCAAACATATAGGTTATCCAGTATCTGCTCAAGCCAAGGAAGACCAAAAGATTAACAGAAAACCAAGTTAGTTAATATTTTTCATCTGGTTTTTTTTTAAAGAAATGACTATGTCTGATATACTTAGGTAGACAATGCTTAATTACATTGTTATTTGTTTAAGTCTACTTTGTCCAATAATTGTTTCAAAAGTGAGCAATGCTGATCTCATCAGTAAGATCTCATGGGCTATGAACCAGAAAGTCAATAGATAACACGAACACACTTGGGTTTTTGCCTCCATTTCTACTGTTGCATATCCAAGTGAAAGCCATTTTTTTTTAAGCCCCAAGGGGAAGCAAAATATAAAAGCAATGCTGGTTTTATATTTGAGCACTGGATGCTGTTGCTTTGGAAATGATGGTAACAATCCAAGTGCGTGCAGAGGCAAAAATAAAAATCTAATCAAATGCTAGTGTTACCAGTTGGAGCCTGTTTCTTATGAAGATTGGGCCACTGGTTTGCTGCATGGGGCTCCCTCCCAACCGCCACTGAAATGAATTAACCTTAAATGGCAGCCATACTTGGTGGGTGGGTGTGCATGTGCGTGCTGTACAGATAACTACGTGTTATTTATTTTCCCTTTCCTAATTTAAATTGCTCCCCCTCTACCACCCTATTAAGTTAACTTAAACTCATACAGCTTCCAAATCCCTATTTATTTCTTTTCCTAGATTTTGATGGCTGCATTGCCTACCTGAAGTATGGTGAAGAAACTCTTCCCTTCATGGGAAAGCACAGCCTCGCTGTCATATCCAAAACAGACCCCTCTGTGAAGATTGGCTGCCGAGGCCCCAACATCTGTGCCAGCAATCCCTGTGGGGGAGAATTAATGTGCATTAACCAATGGTATACATATAAGTGTGTATCTCCTGGAGCCTGTGCCTCCAACCCCTGCCAGAATGGCGGCAGCTGTGAACCTGGAGAAAGGTCTGGATTTATTTGCAGTTGCCAAGAATCTTACTCTGGAAGAGCATGTGAGACAGTAGTGGCTTGCCTTGGTGTCATCTGTCCCCAGGGACAAATGTGCAAGAGAGGAACGAATGGAGCCCATGACTGTGTCCCTCAGCCTTACCCAGCCGAGCTCTCTTTGCCACTATGGGCTGTTCCTGCCATTGTGGGCAGCTGTGCTACAGTACTGGCCTTGCTTGTGCTTAGCTTGATCCTATGCAATCAGTGCAAGGGAAAGAAGGCCAAAGTGCCAAAAGAGGAAAAGAAAACAAAGGAAAAGAAAAAGAAGGGGAGTGAGAATGATGCTTTTGATGACCCCGATAATATACCACCCTATGGTGATGATATGACTATCCGGAAACAGCCTGAAGGAAACCCGAAGCCTGACATAATTGAAAGAGAAAACCCTTACCTCATCTTTGATGAGACAGACATACCACACAACACAGAGACTATACCCAGTGCCCCTCTGGCTTCCCCTGAACCAGAGATAGAACACTATGACATTGACAATGCAAGCAGCATCGCCCCTTCAGATGCAGACATCATTCAGCACTATAAGCAGTTCCGAAGTCACACTCCTAAATTCTCCATCCAGAGGCACAGTCCATTGGGATTTGCAAGGCAGTCACCTATGCCCCTGGGAGCAAGCAGCTTAACTTACCAACCTTCATATGGTCAAAGTCTAAGGACAACTTCCTTAAATCATTCTGCATGCCCTACACCCAGCCATCTTTCTCGTCACAGTCCTGCTCCATTTTCCAAATCATCAACTTTCTACAGAAACAGCCCAGCAAGGGAAATGCATCTTTCAATAAGAGAAGGGAGTCCTTTGGAAATGCACAATGATGTCTGCCAAACAGGCATTTTTAACTATCCCACTAGACTTGGAAGAAGAAGCAAGAGTCCTCAGATGATGTCAACTCATAGTTCCAGGCCAGGAAGTCGCTTAAAGCAACCAATAGGACAGATTCCTTTGGAGAGTGGTCCTCCTGTAGGACTTTCCATTGAAGAGGTAGAGAGGCTTAATACACCACGCCCTAGAAATCCAAGCATCTGCAGTGCTGACCATGGAAGGTCTTCTTCTGAGGAGGACTGCAGAAGGCCTCTATCAAGAACAAGGAATCCAGCTGATGGCATTACAGCTCCAGAATCATCATCTGACAGTGATTCCCATGACTCTTTTACATGTTCTGAGATGGAGTATGATAGGGAAAAGCCCATGGTGTACAACTCTAGAATGCCCAAATTATCTCAAGTTAATGAGTCAGATGCAGATGATGAAGACAATTATGGTGCTAGGCTGAAGCCTAGGAGATATCCAGGACGCAGAGGTGAGGGTGGTGGACCTGTGGGTGCACAAGCACCTGTGCCCAGCGTTCATGACAATACATCACCTTTAAAACTTGGGCCACAAGGAGGGAACTTCAACTGGGACAACCTTTTGAACTGGGGGCCAGGATTTGGGCATTATGTGGATGTTTTTAAAGATTTGGCATCTCTTCCAGAAAAGACAGCAGCAAATGTAAATGAAGAGAGCAAAACTGGTACAACACAACCAAAAGATGGGGAGGCCGAACAGTATGTATAGAACTTCATACTGACATTGTCAAAATGCAAAAGCATGAAACACTCAAGCCATTCTATCGTTGTAGATAAGAGAAGGGCAGACTTTTTTTTACCCAGGGCCAGTGGTTAGGACACATTTTTAAAATAATCATTATGCTGCTGAAAAGGACAGATACATTTTTTTGTTGTTTAATTTAATTGGGATTGGTTGAATTTGTTTCTTCTGCATGCATTATATTTCCAAACAAGATATTTGGCATGCGGCATTTGGAAATAATGTTCTATATTCCATGTTTGGTTTGTGATTTTTAAATTAATAATGATCCGTTCTAAAAATGGTCACAAGATGGTTTACTGTGGAAAGTATGTTTGTGCCCAGTTTTAATATGTGGTTCTAAAATGCAAAATTATCAAGTATGTTGTTTTTGTTGGGAGATATTTGAAGCAATTCTGCAGAGGCTGGATGAAGGAATGATGCCATTGGGTTCTTTTCACAAATGTACTTCCTATATCCTGCAGTTGCTCAGATCTGGATACTTTAAGGAACGATAAGCTTGAGCAATTGCTGTATTATCTTTCTTAATACAAGGGGTGCTAGAAACCAGCTCAAGCTCATCAGCACTTTAGGATTTTCTTATTTTTGACAAGGTTGTGTGAGAACTTCTGAATATTCTATCCTTATTTCCCCCAACCAACAGTATTTCTAGCTAGTATGGAAATTGATGGGCATTATCAAAATGAACAAGTAGTGGTGGGATCTGTAGTGTGGATAAGTGCAAGGGGAGGCTAGAAAGCCGAACCCTATTGGTTCTAAATTAATCTCAACTTGAAGACTAACTCTGTATGTTCTTGGGCAGCCTTCCACAACCTGGCATCTTCCTGATCTGTTGGACTTCAATTCCCATCATCCCCAGCCAGCCCCATGCTGGCTGGGGATGATGGGAGTTTAAGGCCAATGACAGTTAGGGGATGGCTGGTCTAGGCAAACCATTCAATATCAGTGTTTCAGTTTTGCCATCTGTAGAAATGAGGAGGATGTCATAAAAACGACAAACCTACCTCACAGGGGCCATTGTGAGGATTGCTTGCCTATAAAAGTGTTTAAAAGCCATAAAGCACTATAATTAGTATTATTGCAGTTATTATTGTAAACACTGCCTTGCCTACACGAACTGGGAGTGACCTTTTTGTTTTTAATGCTACAACAGAGAATATTCTATGACAGAAGCATTTGAAATAAGAATATTTATTGGGGGGAAAATAATCATTGCACTCATGGAACAGAGGACCACTTGTAAAAAAATACATTTAGTACTGACGTACTGATACTTGAGCATGAAAGATACAACACCTGCTATCAGTTATGAACAGTACGGGCATCTCTACTTTTTCCTTTAAAATGCTTGATGCAAGAAGGGGGACCAATCCTTTCCTGGTGCTGCTTGCATGTACTTTAAAGGGGAAAGCAGTAATCTATACGTGCATACACCTTTCATTACTGATGTGACACACCTGTGTTTTATACTTGGGTATCCATACCTGAGAGTACAAAGTGTATCATAAAAAGTGACACTGTGATGAAGGGAAACTCCTGGATTCACTCACAATAGGTGACTGTTCTAAATTCCCAAATTTTAAATTTGCGTTTTGTAGGGGGGGAAACCATGTGTTTCCATGCAGCTCCTATTGTACTGTGTAAAAAAAAAAAGTGAGGGTTTGTGGGGGTTTTCTCTTTCTCTTTCAAGCTAAACTGTGTTTTTGGTATCAATATTTTCCTATACTGAATAGTTTTCTTACTTTCAGGGAAAGTAAGAAAAATGTTCTCTCTTTTTTTGTTTTTACATTTGTTACTTACGTAACATTCATATTTTCACATTTTGATAAAATTGTAACATACCGTATGCTTTCTACGTTTAAATGCCAATAATAGAATTAAAATATTTATTTAAAATGTCTGGTGTGCAGCAGTGGAAACAATACGCTCAGCCTCAGCCGCTACTGTTCCTCTTGCCAGCTCTTTCACCAAAGAACACAATCTCAGTTGCACCTGCCGCATGGACTGGCATTGTCATGGTGGAGTGGGGCAGCACGGGGGCGGGGCAAGAGCTATGCTCAATGAATTGTTGTATAATGGCCACTATTTTATTGGGTTACAACTTAGGTAGAGTTTGGCATGGCACAGGGCAATGATCCAGACATTGGACAGCCCAACTGCTGGCCAACACAACCACTCTGCCCACATCCTGAGAAAAAGATTGCTGGGTGGAAGGCAAGCTCAGGCCCATCACAAGTGAAGGCCATTACCACGTGGACCAGGGGTGGGAAACCTCTTTCAGGCTGAGGGCTGAATTCAATTTCGGAGAAGCTCTCTGGGGCCGCTTTCCAGTGGTGGGTGGAGCCAAGAATACAAAAAAATACTGGCATATTTTAGCTTAAGAGTGCAATCCTATGCATGTTTAGACAGAAAAAAAGCCCTACAACACCCAGCATGCCCCAGACACCATGGCTGGCTGGAGGGATGCTGGGAGTTATAGGACGTTTTTCTGCCTAAACGGGCATAGGATTGCACCCTAACACTCTTATTGCCATAACTGAGCCTTATGAGAGGCATTTCAACTTTTTAGAATGGGGAGGGGAAGACTGCACAAAAGCCAGGACACTGGTCAGTGGTCCAGGGGAAAGGGGAGGGGGGAAGGCTGGATTTCTCCCTAGTCCTGAGGTTCCCTACCCCTACCATAGGACAGCACCACCAACCTGGGTGTGCAGCAGGCATGCCAGGCCCTGAGCTGGTCTGGACCTTGAAGTAACACCCTGAGATCCCTTAAGGTGGTTCCCCAGTGGGAATCAGAGAGTCCTCCCCCACTTACCCCTGCTATGGATCCTGTCCAATGCAGCCAGCACCTGCCAGAAAGTTGAGAGGATACTACAGTGAGAAGTACTTGAACATACAACACTCTAATTTAAGCCAATTATAAATGTGGCTCAAATTTCTTCCCAGCCTTGTCAACCATCTACTTAACAATGAGTGCTGCAAGACAAGGATGGGTGGAAAGGAAGTTGGCTAACACCCAGGCCAGGCCCACAATTTATAGCCCAACTGCAGTCCAGGAGAGAGTTTCCCCTTCTGGTCTATTCCAGGACCCTGCCTCTAGGAGACCAACTAGCACAGCTGATTGGCTCAGGGGGTTGGTCCTGTGCTGCCGTGCAGTTAGACAGCAACCCGACCCAGACTACTCCCTGGCTGCAACATAGAGGGATCATCTTGAACTCCTGCCTCTTCCCCTGCATGCCAGGCACAACTGGGAGCCCCCTACAAGTGGGAGCCATTGATGAATAAGAATAAATAACACTGTATGCAGATTAGATATACCTAGCTGTAATAAATTGTCACAAGTGCCGCAGCTAGAGCTGCTGCAGAGACTCATATTGTCTGGCTAAGGGGCTTGTAATGCTCACCACCAATCCTTTTTCTTTATTTTTTATTTTCATTTTGCAAATGTTTGTAATATCCTGCATATAGTAGAGATGTGAAGCAGAGACAGCCTGATTGCAAAAGTAACCTATGGAGCATCTTGGAGCGGCAATATTTCTGGGAATGCCAGTGATGCAGCACATAACCTGAAAAATGTGAACAGAATCCCTTGTTCAAGGTCTGAGTGTTATTACACAGCATCCTGTGGGACACAGCAAGGGAGCATGGGATGGGATGCACCTCTTGAACTGTGTTGTACCATCTGTTTGAAGTAGCAAAATGCTTAGGTCAGCCCTGCTTGTATATAATAATAATATTCCATACTTAATTTCTATATTGTCCACTATGCAGGCAAGATGGATTTGCCCTAGAAAATGTGCATCTGAAGAAATACTATGTATTAGGGGTATGTTTAGATTCAGCCACATCCCAAACCAAATCAGGCTGGTTAGGATGATGTCCAAATTGAAGTGGGGCTCCTCAGAAGTGGACCAAATCCAAATCTGAACTCTCCTAAAGATGCGTGATTTGGAGGAACACAGAGTCACAGTCACAGTGTCTCCAAAAATTGATACACTTCTCCCCAAGCCCTCCATATAAGGAAAACACCAGGTTGGAGAGAGAGGGGAAGGGGAGGAGGGGTGTAGTTTTGTGACTGGCAGCTCTAGCTTCTAATCACAGTGAATGGTTTTATCAGGGTTCTCCAACCCAGTGCTTTGAGGGAGGGATACTGAAGTAATACATTGCAAGACTGATCTAGTGTTCAGTTCTGCTAGTTTCTTTCCCAGGAGCAGGGGTGTTAAAAGAGGTTTGGTGGACCTCAGAGAGTGTAGCATCGGAAAATGCTGGATGTTCAAGTCCTTCTGCCATTGTAATCACAGAGAAGTAGAACCAATCTTCTGTCTAATAATAATCATCATCATCATCATCATCATTATCAGTTGTCAAGTTGTTGCCCAATGTCAATGTGCTCAGCAGAAGATGGTGGGCCAGAACACTATACATTCATTTCTAATCAGTTTCATCTGAAATAACAGGGCATCTACAGCTGATCTATTGGCCCAGGGCTTGCAATAATTAAACATCTGTTAAAAAGCTGCCTGTTTGGGTCAAATATTATCCTCTCAATACTGATTGTACCTAAGCCAAACTCTGATTTTAACTACACTTGAAAGCTGCAATGAACAAAATCTTGTGAAATTAACACCAGGCATCTTAGGGTTTTCAGTATGCCTGTGGAAAAATGTTTAAGACTATCAGTTTATTTTGTTACAGGAAAATTATACACAGTAAAGGCTTAAACTGAATTGACAACAACATTCTTTTAAACGATTTCTGTCTTCACATTTGTAATATGCGTACGCACCTTTTTCACTTTATCTCTGCTCAGTCAAAACATCTATTTCATCCTTTTCTGATGGCCTTGTGATTATATGTGTTTGATCACCCAGTGAAGTTACAAGTGGAAGTTCTGTGACAACTTTTTGTATAATCCGTTTCTCCTTCCATAACCCTTCAAACCATAAAGTTGGCACCACAGCGAGATTGAAAATACAAAACTCCAAACATAAATATTGCAGATTATCGTTAAATGGGACTGCTTTCTACTATTCCTGATAATGTATTTTTTCTGATATATTGTGTTCCTACTTATCATTCTAAATGAATGACTTGACAATAGACACATGATATCTGATAAGGAGTAATATGTGGTCATAGTGTTCTACAGTCGTCTTGCTCACACACAAAATAGAGTGCAGAATGTGATTATTTAACATTGACATTTAAACACCAATGTGTGGGGTAGTGTCCGGGAGTTTTTGTTTCATGCAGGGAGCTCCTGAGGAAGGAAGTTATCTCTGAAACATTGGGCAGGTGGCACAAAATCAACTGGCCCTCCTGTTGTGAAGGGGCAGAGTGGATCACCCTTGCTCCCTGCAGTTTTATAGGCATGGGCAAACAATTACCAGGTAGGCTGCCACCACCCCTTACGTCCTCCTCAGCCTGAGGACTCCGAGACTTTGCAGGACACTCCTAGGGATTAAGAAATAAGGGTTCGAGCTGGCACCCTCTGTTTCAAGCCCTAAGCCTGAAACTTTAACCAGTAGCAATAACCAAACAGAAAGCTCTGGATTTAGTACGAAGAATTACTTAGAAGGAAGCACATACAAACCTTGAAATACGTGTTAAGTTTATTTACAGTGGGGGAAGGGGGGGGAGGAGTGAAAGGCAAATACATTTGGAAACAATACTTAAGGTAAAAAAATACCAAAAGTTACCTAGATCTGTCTCTATACATACCTAAGCATGGGTCTTCACATAGAACAGGTCCCAAAGTGTGACACTGAGAGTCACAAACCAAAAGCAAGATGGAGATGAAACCAAATGAAGATGAGAATGAAGACAAAAGGCCAGCATTGTCCCCTCTTGCTTTATATCCAAAAGCCTTTGACAAATGTGAGGTGAGCCTCCTTAGCCAATCCCTAGCTGGCTGAATAATTTCCTCAGGCCTTCAGGAGGGGATGGCAGAAAGCTCTCACAGCAGCCCAGCTGAAAACCTTCAGTCTAATTTGGCAAGAGTTTGGCTCTGGCCTTGAGACTAGAACAGCATGATATAATGCACACAGGTGGTTTAACTTCACGAAATGGAGTTTCTACAGACAGCTAAATAAAACAACAATGTTGTTTCAGAGTTGAACCCACTAGTTCATTCTTAAGCTGCCACCATGGGGTTTGGATGTAAAGCAGATTCCGTAGGGCCACTTCTATATGCAACAGCTTTAATTTATATATATATATATATATATATATATATATATACTTTGATAAATATGGAACTAGAAAATTCAGGAAAAAGAAAAGCAGTTTCTTTTCTCAAAAAGAAAATGGTTTTCTTGACATATGTGATCTTGTATCACTTTTGGGGGGGGGGCAACATTAAAACAGCCTTCACCATTGGCCATGCTGGTTGGGGGCCATAGGAGTTGTAGTCCAATACAGCGGGTGGGCACCAGGTTGGGGAAGGCAGCATTGGGAGATAGTGGCAGAGGGAGTGGTTTGATATTAATAATAATAATAATAATAATAGAGGGGGATGTAAGAAATTGTCGCATTTTCTTCATGGAAACTATTTTTCTTCTTCCCTTCATTTTGCTATTTCCAAATTTATCAAAAGTATATTTTTTAAAAATCTGTTTCATAGATAGAAGTGGCCCGGCAGAATCTGCTTTAAGTCCAAACCACATGGTGGCAGCTTCAGAATGAGCTAGTGGGTTCAACTCTGAAACAATATTGTTGGGCAGTGGAATGTATGAATTCTATTGCACCAAATCTCCAGCATGGGCTGTGATAATGAGAATGGGTTCCAGAATCCACAGGCATGCACAGAGATGTCTAGCATGGCTGGGCCTCTGAATGCAGAAGGGATTTTTTAAAAAATCATTACATTGTTATCCAGCCCTTCCTTCAAAAAAACCCCTCAAGCCTGCATACATAGCCCACTTCTTTTATCTTCACAACTACCCTATGCAGGAAATTAAAAATGATGACTGGCCAAAAGGCCCCCAGTAAACTTTGGATGCTGGGCACAGATTTCAGCTCAGGCCTCTCCACATTAAGTCCAGCACTCTAACTTAGACAGGCTGCAGGTTGTTTGGCAGTAAAGAATCCCATCATCACGGAAGTGGCCTTGTAGCTTATGAGGCGATGTCCAGGGGAAATCCCCAGACTAGACTTCAGGTTCTCCAGTGGGCCGGCAATGCTATGACCATCCTCTTGGCACTACTTCCTGAAGCTCAGTGGCTAGCGCAAGGAACAGAACATTTGGGTCTGTGACTCTTTGTCTGCAACTCCCTGCCAAAGGACACCAGTGTAACAAGTCTTGTAGACAATTGGTCAATACTTCCTTATCTGAAGAACATTTTTCTTTGTCTGGTTTTAATTGGCTGGCTCTTTAATATTGTCACTGTCTGAAAGGAAACCCTCATGAGGAAAATGTGCGAGTTGGTCCTTGTCACTTTTGCTATGGGCTATAACTGCTTCAGGTGACATCTACTGTCCTAGTTACATCTCAGCTCATATTTTAAAATAAAATCCTCAACAGTGTAAGATTCCGAAACAACTACTGATGTAAAGAAAGTGCTTGTTTCAATTTCTATGAGAGTGACCACCACTTTTGGGCAGCAAGTACAGGTGCTTAGGACATAGGTTTGGGGACTCCATTGTGGAGTCCAAGGGTACCAATCTTGGCATCGGTCAGGTTCCCCGCCTCTCCTGATTTTAATTTTATTTAAGGTTTTTTGTGGGGGTGGTTTGGTAATTTAAAAAAAACAGCTAGGAGGTTGGCATGCTGTAAAGTGAAGTGTTGCCCTCCAGTGCCATCTTCATTTGGGTTCAAAGAGTGGTTTAGTGGTTTGGAAGTCCACCTCCGCATTGTACTTAGGTTCTTGGGCAAGTTACTTCTTTTTTAGTCTCACCAGTTCGGCCTCTGGGAAATGAGTGTTCTGTGACTGGCAGTGCCCACCATGGTAGCCATTTTATTCATGGGTAAGGTGCCCCCATGGCAGCCATTTCCTGAGAGTGCCCATGGCACTCTTCAAATTCCAAATGTGCCCACCGACCCCAAAAAAGTTGGAGACCCTTGGCATAGGTTGTTCCTCTGTGTCAGTACAACTTCAAGAGCTATAACATTACCTTGATGTTATAGCTATGATGCTCCATGTTTGTTGTAGTAGCACATAATGGCAGTAAACTAAGTGGAGCTGTTCAGTGCATCAGCATCCTCAAATCACCATACATTTAAAAAGCAATGCCAAGTGGCTGACTGAGCATTTGGCCTGGGGTGTGTAGATTCCAGTATCAGGGCAGTATCCAACAGTACCATTCTGCAAACTCGAATAGTGCTAGCGGAGCTCTGCTGAATCTTTCCATTGTGTGAGCAGATGCATGTTAGGCTTCCGCAACCGCTTGTGCAAACATTACTTTGGCAGGATTCTCCTCTTGTGCATAGTTCGGAACCTAGTATCCGCTAGTGCAGGGCTCTCCAACCTTGGGTCCCCAGATGTTGCTGGCCTACAGCTCCCAGCATACCCAGCCAGCATGGCTAATGGCAAGGGATTCTGGGAGCTGTAGTCCAGCAACATCTGGGGACCCAAGGTTGGAGAGCCCTGCGCTAGTGCAACATCATTTGGTGTGCTTCTTCCTCTGAGCCAAACTCAGAGCCAAAAGCAACTGTGCATGGTAAATGCAAAGATGCATTTAATGTCACATACAGCTTGGCCCTTGGTGTATTGTTTATCCTCTACCCTTTGTTGTCAGTTTTATATCTGAGAGTCGTCTGAATGTCCCTTCTAGATTGTGTATGTCAAAGAGCCCCATGCCTTCCTTTCCCCTCCCCTCATGCACAGTACAAAGGCGTTAATGAAATGCATTCTTTCCAATACTTTCTGCAGCCCTAAATCAGTCGTCCACAACCTGGCAACTTCCAGTTCGGAATGATGGGAGTTGCAATCCAGCACATCTGGAGGGTGACCAAAATAACTGAGTCTGTCAGATTGTATTTTTATGTTTATTTTCTGCAGTACCATTGACGTTCCCTTTGCCTCATGATTTCCCCTGCTTCTGTTTTGACTTTATGAGATTTCCCAGGACGGCTGTAACAGGAGGCAAACTAGGCAATTTGTTGCATGGCAAGTAGCATTCAATACTTGAAAGAAAAACAACAGAGCAAGAGCATCAGCAAGTGAAATCTTTCTATTTCCAACCATGACACAATTGGACGTGCATTTATCTAAGTGCTTCAGTGTATAGTACAGCATGTTCTGTATATGCTTCTCCCCTCCCCAGGTGGAACTTCCCCACAGTAACTTCTGCAGTGGCTTTTAAATGGCCAGTAGTGTCACCTGCTTGATGGCAGAGCGGACCAGAAATGGGTTCAAGGAAACATTTGTGAAATTGATCCAATAACTAGAGGAGGAATGCTTTCCTGAAATGTCCACACACACACACACACACACTTTGTTTCAGTGATTCATTTTGCTGATTCATTAGCATATTAACTTGGGAGTAAATCCCATAGAACTCAATGGGGCTTCCTTCTGTTTAAACACACATGGGATTGCATTGTTAGGGAATGATCCTATGGCCTCCAAACACATCGGGGGGGGGGGATATTTTTTATTTTTATTTATTTATTATATTTATACCCCGCCTTTTTTCCTGCAAGGAACCCAAGGCGGCTTACATAATCCTCCTCCTCCTCTCCATTTGATCCTCACAACAACCCTGTGAGGTAGGTTAGGCTGAGAGGCAGTGAGTGGCCCAAAGTCACCCAGTGAGTTTCATGGCCGAGCGGGGGACTAGAACCCAGATCTCACGAGTCCCAGTCCAACACTCTCACCACTACGCCACACATAGGATTGTTCGGATTCCCAGCTCTGAGGTCACAGACAGCGCTCCAACCTTGGAGCTGGGAATCAGAGCTCCGATCCCCCGCCCCCTAGCAGCTGCTGCGGCTAAAGAACCACGCTGGCTGCGTTCCAAGGTTGGGAAAGCCTTGAGGTAGAAGGGGGTGTTTCGGGGGCAGGGAGGGGAGGAGACTGGGGCAGCCAGGATACAAGGTAGCCTGGAGTCATTCCAGCCTCCTTCCCTCCCTTTCTGAAATACCATCGCTAGACATCCAAAAACAGACATCTAGCAAAAATGCAGAGCTGGAGGAGCAGGGAGGTGAAGATTGCCTCCGCTGCTCTTCCTGCTCTGCATTGTATGCGCATGAGTTCACATTCATCTTGCATGAATGTGATTGCATCCTTAATCTCTGATTCCTTCCCCTCTCCCCCCCCACACACACCATCTTTTAAATCTTTCAAATAAGGTATCTGGGTGTTTTCAAGCTGTTCCACCCCAGAAGAGCCAGTGTGGTGTAGTGGTGACTCAGGAGATCGGGTTCTAGTCCCCACTTGGCCAAGAGGTTCACTGGGTGACTATGGACCAGTCACTGACTCTTAGCCTAACCTACCTCACATGGTTGTTGTGAGAATAAAATGGAGGAGGACCATGTAAGCCGCCTCGGGTTCCTTGCAAGAAGAAAAAAGGCAGGATATACATGTAATTATTAAATAAATAAAAATGGATGAATTGAAACAACATCTAGCATGAATGAAATGGCTTCAAACCAATCATGGTCATTTTAATCCAGCCATACTTGATGGTAGTGCTCAGTGCAACCCTGTGCACGTTGGATCAACTGTATACAAGACTAGCTGGGCCCGCCTCAAGCCAAATGGCATCCTCAACCAGGCCAGGAGCATTTTGGCACCCTGTTCAAGTTCTGAAAACCTTTTTAGTTTTGTTTATTTGCGTACACTGTAGTCCATGTCACAACTTCGATGCACAATTTGTATCCGCATGAATAATTCCTGTGGCATAAAATGATACACTTGCATGCGTGGATCTGATCACCGTCGCTCACAATCACTCTCTCACGCACTCCATTTGTTCAATGGGTGCCATTGTCAATTTCCCCGCCATGAATGAATGTTAACACAACACTGACCACACAGGTGGTCAGTGCTGCCGCTTTAGAAGTGAAGATGAGCTGTTTGTACTATTTGTTTCAGCTGTTGAGTGGGTAGTTGAGTAGACAGCAAGGGCAATTGGCGGGATCTCCTGCCTGTAAATCCACTTTCCAAAATGAGACATGCTATAGAGTTATTCAAGCAGGTGCACATGTTTCTTTTACGGACTCTGCTGGCTGGATGCTCCTCTGCAGAAAGCAGCAGGTCCCAAGAAATCTCCAAAGGCTTAAAAAAAACACCATACACACCATTATTCTAGATTCAAAGATTCTTGAGGAAGAGAAATTGTTTAAAGTTCTCCTTTATAACCCTTTATACTAGAAAGGCTTTATAGAATTCTAATTCTCACATTGTATTCTTTCTTTGTTTCACTTGTTCCTGCTTACTCGAGTTTAAAAAGTTGCTAGATAAGCCGCATACAGCTCCAGCACTGCCCTGAATACCATACAACATATACAGGGAGGAGGAGATCCATTGCCCTCTTTTGAAAACGCACCATTTTCATCACAGAGCCTTCCCCACTCCAACCCCCAACCCTTTTTTAAAATTTAAGATCCTTTTTTTGGGGGGGGGGATGCACATTAGATGTAACTTCTGCACTGTACTGGCTAAAATGTTTTGAAGCACAACTGTATGGTACAAGGCCATGTTGTTTTATTGATGCTAATACAATTTATGTGATAGCTACCAATTTGGATAGCCTTAAAGGGGGATTGGACAAATGCATGAAGAATATGGCTATCAATGGCTCCTAGTCCTGATAGCTGTATGCTACCTCCAGTATCAGAGGCAGTATGCCTGTGTACACCAATTGCTGGGGAATATGGGTGGGAGGGTGCTGTTACAGTCATGTCCTGCTTGTGGGTTTCCTAGGCCCACTGTGTGAACAGAATGCTGGACTAGATGGACCCTTGATCTGATCCAGCATGGCTCTTCTTATGTTCCTAAAATTTACATTTTAAAACACACACACACACACACACACACACTCCACACTGTTCCAACCCTCCCCCTCTTTATATCAAAATGATACGGTACATCCTGCACATTGCTATATTCTAGTCACAGTTGTATATATATATATATATATATATATATATATTTAAACTACATATATCCCGCTTGATATCCTAAGATCTCTAAGCATATAATACAACATAAAAAGCAATGTAAAAACCATATAAAAATAATACATATGTTAAAATAATGCATGCAATAAAAACAGTAGAACAGAGCAGTGCAATTACAGTGCCAAAGCCTGAATAAACAGATATGCCATCAAGAGGTGTTTAAAGTGTGCCACTGTTTCCACCTCTTGAACCGCAAGTGGGAGACTGTTCCAGAGGGTGGGTGCCACTACCGAGAAGGCCTGCTTACGTGCCGTTGCCTGTCAATACACTGCTGATCGTGGAACAGCCAATCAGGACTGGTGCAAGGCAGTTTGGTGCCCTAGGCAAGATCAGATATTTAGCGCCCCCCCTTCGCTTAAGCTGTTTACTTTTATTCTGAAAGAAAGGCAGCTGTGAGGCCCCAGTCTGGAATTGGCTCTCAGTCTGGATCAGAGGCTAGCATCTTGCTCGAAATCACTCCTTGGCTGCTATTTGCCCCTCGAAGTTTACTGCACACAGCACCTGCTATGCCAAAAAGCAGTCAGTGAGAGAATTAGCAGCATGAAATTGCCACGGGACCTCAGTCTGAATCAGGACCACGTTGCAGATGAAGGCTTTGCAGAGGCGGTGACGGGTGTTAAGGGACGGCCCACTAGGGCTGGAGCCCTGAATCTTTCATTTGGAGCTCCACATCTCTGGGAGGCCATCTGCCCCACTGCCCTGCTATCCATGGGCACTTGCTAAATAAAGGTACAGCAGCCCTGATGATCTCTGTCGCATCTGATCCCCCTGGATGAGCTGGCTTTTTGCCCACATGTGCTTCACCTCCTGCTGCCTCCCCCCACCCTTGAATCTTTCTGCCTAGGGTTTTTTTCTGAGATCGAATGCCCTCCTCTCCCCTGTCCATACATCCCTTTTTACAAGTAGGGGTGTCCTTAGGAGACAGCGTCCTTTACAGACCTTAGAGCATATGTGAATTAGCATATGGGAAATAATGCATTTTTCCCCCTCCTATGGGCCTGAGCCCCAGATCTTTTCAGTACCTAGCACTGCCCCTGCTTCGCAGCTCCTTTTTCTTCAGAATAAAAGTGGCCAGTTTAAGCATGCTTTTTTAAAAAGCTTGTTTAGCGTAATGTGTAGCATTTGGCCCTTAATTCCTGACACACACACACCCAAATGTAACCATTGAAAACTAGGGGACTCTAGTTAGTTACGTAAGACTAGGCCTTTCCTTTGGTTTAAATGGGACATCAAGACTAACGAAGATCCTGATTCCCTAATAAAGGTTACTGCTGTGCTACGTCCGTGCAGCTTCAAGGCAATTAGTCCGGATAATGTTGTGATCATAAGATCACTCAGAGGCAGCGTGTGTGGGGTTTTGCAGTGGCACTGAGCTCTTGAGAGTGTGAAAGACTCACCAGCTCTGCGTTTCCACAGCTGCAGCCTGCAATAAAAGATGCTGTGCCGTTCTTTTATTCTTGTTGCTGGAGAAAAAAAAAGATGCCTCCAAGTGACCTAGATTTCTAGGGACTCTGTTTCTTGATTATAATGATCTCATGACTAGACAGAGGCAAGATGCAAATTGCCTACTGAGCAAATTTACTTTTATTAGAGGGGGGAAAGTTCTCAGAGTTTGCCAGGCTTGCAAACTGATATGGCAAACTCAGTCGGCGAGAGAGAGAAAACCACACACACAGATTCCAAAGTGAAGTCTCCGTAAATCAAACCATTAAACTACATGTGGCCAAATGCTTGTTTCATGACTATTTTGTCTCCTCTTACAAATTCCCCCTCTCTTTGACACTCCTTCCCTCCCACCACCCTTGCCATATAAGCATCTCTGAAGATAAGCATTTTTAAACCTGCTGCTATATGGAGAGCCATCTTTTTCTAGACCATTTTCCATTAAAAAAAATTAAAAAGAGTGGAAGAACTCTGGGTTATTGAATTTCTCAAAGGTACTGATTTGGGCTTACAGTATTTTGTAGGGGGTCATCTTTGTTGTGACATAAGCTATGGGGCAGGGGCAGAGCCCACTTTGTCAGAACTGGTGTAGCATAGTGTATGAGACTGAGCTACAAATCAGGAAGTCCCTGGTCCAAATTTTGCCTCTGCCATGAAATCATTAAGGGTACAATCCTATGCACACTTACCAGGGATGACGTTACACATGACAAGCACACTCTCGCTCTCAGCTTCAATTACCTCTATCTACAATATGTAGGATACTATAAGGATGACAAATGGATAATGCATGTGAGTGATTTTAGCAATCAAAACTGCTATACAAATGTTAAGAAATATTATGTATGTGGGTATTTCCTAAGTACAGGAACCCTGAGTACAGAGAGAAGGGAAAGTGTGCGTCCGTGCATGCGTGTTTACAACGTGAGACAAAGATCAAGCATTGCAATAGGTAGAAGTAGGTCTGTCATGGTAATATGATACTTTACGTAATATCTTTATGTCATATGGTACCTTATGTCCTTAATATATAACAAAGCACAAATAGATACAGAATCTAGTCAAGATCCAATCAGGTGTAACCCACTCTCAATTAGTGATATTCAGTGTACCTATGCTGGTTAGATTCTAATCCTATTTAGGCATTCAAAATGTGGTGAAGGTAAATGTATAAGGAAAGGGAGCAGGGTCATGCCATGACGAACAAAGGCCTCCTTCACATGTGAATTTTATGATGGGGCATCACATGTGGAAAAGGACAGTTGTCCCACACTGATGGCTCCAGCCCTGAGATTGCCCGGCTTCCTCTGCAACTGGGGGTCCTGCACTATTAGCTCGTCTACATAGCCTACACACATAGAGGCTTACGTGCATAGGGTTTCCTAGGGGTGTATGTCAGGCATAGGGCTGGGGGAAGCTGTGTAAGCCCCGTATATGCATGATGCCCCTGAAAACAATTCACGTGACAACAAGGTAATGTCTTGCAACTTGCTGCTCAGAAATCAGCCTAAAACACTGAAATGCCTGTGCTTCCATTGTTGTTGTTGTTGTTGTTGTTGTCGTCGTCGTCGTCGTCGTCATCGTCGTCACATCATCATAATCATTTCTATACCACTCAATAGTCAAAGCTGTCTGGGGTGTTCACAAGAATTAAAAACCTAAAATACAACATAATATCAAACCTTAAATAGTTTTAAACAAAACCAAACGAGTAAAAATCAGGGGCCGTATCCATTCTGCAAATTTAAATAGCACTGACAGAGCTCTGCTGAATCTTTCTGTTGTGCAGGCGCTAGCACAAATGTAACTATAGTTGGATTCTCCTCTTGCACATAGTTTGGAACCTAGTTTCTGCTAGCAAAACACAGCTACTGGAAAGACACAGTTGGATACTGCCCCAGAGTAAAAGCCAGCAACAGTGTAAAGATCTTACAACAAAATAACACATTTAAGAAACAAAACTGATTGCCTGAGAGACCTGGAAGAATTAAAAGGTTTTCACCTGGTACTGAAAAGACCACAACGTAGGCACCAGGCAAACCTCTCTGGGGAGGGCATTCCACAACCGCAGTGCCACAGCCATGGGCAATGATAGGAGGGCCCACCTGGGCATCTTCTGAGCAGTGCCCCGATCTTTAGAGCTGCCCCAATTGCCACCATCTGCCTTAATGCAAGCGTGTTTCTTTCCTCTGAACTCAGTAGCCTCGTAGTTACTAAAAGAGCTTAGGACTCACTCCCTTAGCAGACTAACAGAGTGTAGCATAAAGGCACAGGCCTTTTAAACAAGAAGGGAGACTACCACCGTTCCTTCCAGAGTTTGCTCATCATTATTTTCATAAAGTCCAGAGTCCAAAATTGCCTAACAGCACCACTGGCACTCACATGGCTTTCTCGGAGTGTGCCTGACTCTGCAGAGACCTGCCCAGCCAGTTGCTACTGGGTGATTGCACTTGTGCCCTGGGCCACTGTAGGCAGCGAGGCCCTGACAAGAGGAAGAGGCATTGGCTGCTCACATATCGAATGGAGTGCCAGAGGCCTTCCTCATCTGTTGCTTCCTCCAAGCTGGCCCAGGCCCCTTACCTTGGGGGGGAAAAAGAAGTGGGATTGCTTGCAAAAAGCAATGTCTGAATTTGGGGCAAGGTAATGTATGAGTGTACAGCTTGTCCTGGCTTGCTGGCTTGCTTGAGTGTATCTGAAGCTCCTTGGCTCTGCAATCATCTTTCTGGAGTGCACCTGATTTCTGCATAATCCATGTGGCCAGGTTCTGGTGGGCGCATGGTCCTGCTTGGCATCAGGGGTTTGCACTAGGCTAGAGAAAGGTGAATAGATGTGGGAGGAGGATAGGGGCTTCTTGCTCTTTTGTGTTCAAAAGCCACAATGCCTCGTGGCACCTCATAGACTCACAAATTTACTGTGACATTATTTATTTATTTATTATATTTATACCCCGCCTTTTTTCCTGCAAGGAACCCAAGGCGGCTTACATAATCCTCCTCCTCTCCATTTTACCCTCACAACAACCCTGTGAGGTAGGTTAGGCTGAGAGTCAGTGACTGGCCCAAAGTCACCCAGTGGGTTTCATGGCCGAGCGGGGACTAGAACCCAGATCTCCCGAGTCCCAATCCAACACTCTCACCACTACACCACACTGGCTCTCAGCCTAACCTACCTCAGCTTTCATGGACTTTCATGGACTGGAGTTCACTATACAGAAAGTTATTTTGAAAGGCGTTGCTTTTTAGGCAACTGGAGGAAAATGGCACTTGCTGTAACAAAGGTACAGGAGCCCTGTTGCATCTGATCCCCTGGACTGGCTGGCTTTTTGCCCACATGCGCTCCCCCTCCTGCTACCTCCCTTGAATCTTTCTGCCTGAATTTTTGTCTGAAATCAAATGCCTTCCTCTTCCCTGCCCATACATCTATTTTTACAAATAAGGGTGTCCTTAGCAGACAGGTCCTTTAAAGACACACACAGTGACATACACACACACACATTTTGGAGCCCGAGGCCGCTGCCTCAAACAGCTGATTTGGGATGTCATGAAAAACCAGCAAATTATTCATTATTTGATTTATTAATTATTATTGTATTTTCACTGCCAGGGAAGGTGAGAGGTGCTTGTAGGATTTTCTGCCTCAGGGGCCAAAACAGCTTGACTGGCTTTGAGTACTTCACTGGGTGGGCGGGCTGGGGCGGGAGGCACTTGCTGCTTCCCAGCACCCAGTATGCTGATGATAATGTGGTCTCCACACATTCAGAGGATGATCTCCAAACTATCCTAAATGCTTTTGCAGAAGCATACGAAAAACTTGGTCTCTCACTTAACATCAAAAAAACCAAAGTGCTTCATCAGCAAGTGCAAGCCAATCCTTTGGTGATGCCATCTATCCAGCTTGGCGGGACAATACTGGAAAATGTTGATCATTTTCTCTATCTTGGCAGCTATCTTTCTGTTACAGCTAACATCGACAGTGAAATCCAGCATCGTCTGAGCTCCGCAAGTGCCGCATTTTCTCGAATGAAACATAGAGTGTTCGAGGATCGGGATATTTGTAAGAAGACCAAAACACTGGTTTATGAAGCCATTGTATTACCAACTTTATTGTATGCCTGCGAAACATGGACTATCTATAAACGTCACTTCCACCTCCTTGAAAGGTTTCATCAACGTTGCCTCCGGAAAATCCTGCAAATTATTTGGGAAGATAGGCGAACAAATGTCAGTGTACTGGAAGAAGCAAAGACTACTAGCATTGAAAAAATGATCGTTCAACGCCAACTTCAGTGGACCGGTCATGTTGTTCGAATGCCTGACTGCCGTCTCCCAAAGCAGTTACTTTACTCCCAACTCAAGGATGGAAAGCGGAATATCGGTGGTCAATATAAGAGGTTTAAAGATGTTCATAAGGCTAATCTAAAAAAATGCAATATAAACATCGAAAACTGGGAAGCTCTGGCCCATGAACGATCTAAATGGAGGTTGGCCTTTCACAAAGGTTCCATGGACTTTGAAGAAGCCCGAGTGCAAGGTGAAAGGGAGACTTCACTGGGTGGGCGGGCTGGGGCGGGAGGCACTTGCTGCTTCTGCCTCAGGCAGCAACATGTCTTGGGGCCAGTCCTGGACGTGGCTATAGAGACCTGTGGGGTGGGAAAAGGTAGTGAGCTGGTACAGGAAATTATGTGGGGTAGGGAAACAACTGGGGGCACAGAGAGAGCTGTGAATGGGGAAACAACTATGCATTTTGGCACCTTAAGAGTTGTATGATGATGAGGTTGCTGATCATGTTCATTTGGTGTAGATTTTAGGATTTCATGAAATGTAGAACCCAAGAACTGTAAAGAAATGTGTTCTAGAATCCCAAAATAAACTATCTGAAATAAAATGAGGAGCCACTTTTGGCAGTGGCTCTCTTTGCCTCCTCACCTGGTCCGGGGACCAGGAGCAGCAAAGCAACATCCTCTGGTACTCAGGTCTCTGTCTGGTGCTGTTGTGCTTGTTGGTGATGCGTGGGAAGAGTCAGTAAGGATTTACTCTGTAGTAAATCCTGCTATGTTTAATGCGGGTTACTCCACACAGTAATTGTGTAGGTTTGCAGCCTAAGAGGATGGGTTATTATTGTTTACAATACATTCCCACACTCTCCCTTGCCAGTGTGCCATGTTCAGTTTGCAATTAATCACAATTAAATGGTAAATGTTTACGGTGGTGCCATACAGCTCTTTGCTGGTCCCTTGCACTCCATCCTCCCTATCTGGATTTGGGCCTGAAAGACCAAGGAAACGTGTGGGTCTGTGGAGGGTAAGTATTAAGCAAGCATGATTTGGGACATTGCACAGTTCTGTTCTGAAAACAAGCAAGTGGTTAATCAGCTTGCCTTCTATAAAACTTAAATTATAGGAATTATTTCTAATTATGCACACATATTTACATATGCAAATTCACATATGCAAATATGTGCTATTTTTTGGTCCTAATGGGCCTGAGCCCCAGATCTTTTAGGCACCTAGCACTGCTCCTGGCCACGACTGAAAAGGCCTTCTCCTTAATAGCCACCCGTCTCACCTCATTTGGTGGGGGCACCCAGAAGATGATCTTAGGGTTCAGGCGGCAGGTATATATGATAGGAAACGATTCTTCACTGTCTATCTGAGTTGACAAGGGAAACAAAGGACTAAGTGTCATGAGAATAGACCCACATCTGACAATCAAGGTGGGTCCTTCTTTTCTTTTGTTGTTGTTACTTTTTTTAGATATCCTAAAAAATCCTCAGATACTGAATGTGCATGGGGTGCGTGGGTTGCATGAACTAGATGCAAAAGCACACATCACTGCAGGCCCATGATGAGCCACATGCATCGTCACACCACAGCCATTGCAAGGGCAACCATTTGGCCCACAGCGGCTCATAGCTCAAGACCATGTGAATGTGTAATGCAGGCAATATTTTTGTTAAGAAGTCCTTGTGGACTGAAAAAGGAGCCCAATGAGAGGCAGAATGAATTCACTCTCATTTCTAATGCTAAGCATCTTTATGGGACTCAAGCGCCCTCAGCTCATAGTTAAGAAGGCTGGCATAGCCTTGAACTGAGCCTCACCAGCAAAATAACATGACCACGATCTGGTGGCCAATATCATATGGAACTCTAGAGCCACAGTGCATATCAGCCAGAAGGAGATATATAAAATGTCTTTTTCAGGAACATATGGAAAATTCATTAGGCGACCTACCGATCTGTGTTTAGGAGGAGCAGCTCCAATGGCACAAATACATGATGTTCCCTTCTTAAGCACAGTTTGCTGATCAATTGTTTATGACGGTGATGAAATCCCGCATTGCCACTGTTATTTATACAGCGTTACAATATACCTTCTTTGGGCAAAATGCCTCTCAAGCATGTACCGGCTTATTTCCAAGCTTGTTTTGCAAATGAGGAATTAACATGGAATGTGATGGTGCCTTTAGTTTTCGTCTGCCCCATTCCAGTACTGCGATTTGTTCAGCAAAGGTCCCCTTTGGTCTGGTGCCACATTTTCTTTCCTTGAACACCAACCAACAACACCATTTCCCAACATTCAGAGTGCTGCACCTATGTTTTTCACAGAATGCCAGTCACCGATACTTTAGAATCCAATCTATCCAGCACCTGCGATTTCCTTTCAGATGACTGTACTCATTGATCACAATCCAGAGGCTGTATAAAACGAAAAAGGCAATGCCCACAGCACATTGGGCAGTCTCCAACGCAGCACAACTGCTAACAAACTACACTGCACTAATGTAAACAACTCTAGTACAACACTAGTAGCATGCCGACTTCCCAGGGAACATGAACATGATTTGCCAAGGAAATCAGCATCTCAACTAATGCTGTTGGCATTGCACTAGAGAAGTTTACACTAGTGCAATGTAATTTCATAGATTTCATAGATCAAAGAGTTGGAAGGAGCCTACAAGGCTATCGAGTCCAACCCGCTGCTCAATGCAGGAAACTAGAGGAGGGGTCTCCCATCCAAGTAATAACCAGGCCTGATCCTGCTTAGCTTTCCACGCTCAGACAAGCTGAGCCAGCGTGAGCCACAGGCCTGTATTTACAGGCCTGTATTTACAAAAGCAATTGCTCCCTGTTGGATACTGCCCCATGTTTTGAGTTTCTTCCCCATGCAGACCTGCTTGGACCATACCATTAAACACTTCCATACACACAGGACTGGCTCTGGCTTTGAGGGGTGCTCAAGAAAGTTCCTTCTGGTGGGCCCCCACTCTGTCAGGACCTCTTCCATTGGGCTTACCTGGTGGCAGCAACAGGCAGCAGGAGTGTCCTGACTAGTAGCAGACAGCTGGGTCTAGGAGCTGCCATTTTAAAGCCCTTTGCAGGCTGGGTCCAGGATATTTGAGAGGGCACCTGGTCCCATGTATATCACACCTCACAACTGAGAAGCAGTAGCAACCATTCATTTCCAGTGCTATTGTAAAATTAGTGGGGATAGCTGAGAGGGCTTTCTCTGATATAGCCCCAAGATGGTGGAATCATCCCACAAGTTTGTGTATTTGATTTGATGATCTATGACTGTGTCGCTTAAAATTGTTGTTCCCCAAATTGGGAATATTTTATTGAAAGGCAAGTTAAAAAGAGTTCTAAACAAGTGTACAAACGAATCATGTTTGAATAGTAAGGTGTATCCTATGAGACTAATATTACTGCCTTCATTCTAATTAAGTGTTCTCTCGGTCATTTTTCCCAAGCTTGTCAGTCTTTATCCTATATGTTTTGGTGAGAACCATTTGAGGGAAGGCACATATGCATGAGGAAGAGACTCATTAGCCCTCCTATAGCTCAGGACTTCAATGTCCCTCTCTTATTAAAGGAGATGAAAGGTTGCACACAGCCCGCAATTTAGCTGCTACTTCACACATAATAAGGTGGGTTTGTTTAGTTCGGAAGGCATAATTCCTGCTAATGGTGTCAGATACACTTTCCATTGGACTCCTTTGTAAGTGGAGTGGGGTGGGGGAAATCCTGTGTGCAGATTTCAGGGGCTGGGAGCTTCAGCAAATGAGTGCATGGACCATTAACATCTATTCAGCAAGAGTGGCTTTCATCTTCTGTTTAAAAGGAGCAAAAGAGAAAGCAAGTTACGGGAGAAAGAGGGAAAGTAATGTCAGCAACTCCAAAGTTCCTAATTATTATTCTGTATATAGTGATCTAATTGAAGAAGGTTCCAAGCAATTATTTTTCATTTGATGTTTTGTTTTTATTCTAATAGTTCACATGACAATTGAATATACTTATGCACTACTACTGCTTATGTATGATATTTGATTTATTTTTAATCTTCCACTTTCATATCAGAATTCCAATCTTCCTTTATGAGAACATTTCACAGGCACCAGTCCAAGAACAGCCAATCAAGACATGTTTGATGGGGTGAGCATGAATGGGGGAAATGTTTTATTAACACTCATAGCATTTCAGCCATTTGTGAATTAGGAGTTTGGCTCTGTACTCACTGAAGTCAATGGATTCTTGAACATAGTTTGAGTGGCTTCAGACATTCTAACTTGTAGTGGGGAACAGGAAGCATGAGTGGCTTGAGCTTTCTGTACTCTGTATGTTGGTGCCAGGACAACAAGGTTCCGGCGCCATTTTGTGTGTGCCCCCCTCTCTGAACTCCTTGATTCTAAGTGCTTTTATTGTTTGTTCTGCCTTGTAAGGAAAGCTAAGCAGAAGCTTGGCTGCATGGGCCAAATCAAGCTGCAGATTCCCGCCAAAAATACTCCACTGACATGTAAAAGGGGGTGATTTCTCCCAGTCCCCTGGTGTGGGACTGCCTGAGTATGCAAAGCCCAACTCACCCCCAGTTCCAATTTAATCAAGACTCACTTTCACGGTCCACCTACTGAATTGGTTATGAAACCCCTGAGAAGTAAGAGACCTTGTCCACAAAATATTGTAAACTCCACTACAATATCAAAGGATAAATCATCCCCCCCCCCCCCGTT
Source organism: Shinisaurus crocodilurus (assembly GCA_021292165.1). Lineage (NCBI taxonomy): Eukaryota > Metazoa > Chordata > Lepidosauria > Squamata > Shinisauridae > Shinisaurus > Shinisaurus crocodilurus. Next base: position 45,819,925 of record CM037876.1, read on the forward strand.
GTTAATCAAGCATAGGAGAACCCTTCCAGGACAACCCTATTTGCAAGTTTAATCCTATTCAGGAGTTATGCCTGAACACGGTACAAGCAACACAAATAAAAGGGGCGGGGCCATACACACCAGACCTGCCACAATGTCTTTGTGCATTGGCCTCGCCCCCTCAGTCTGTCACCTCCCTGTGTTGAATGGGGACATCTGCAGCAGGCTTCTGCTTGTGTTCACTTGAATGTGTGTAGAATCGCTGGTGGAATCAGGAGACCTGATAAAGCAGGGTTCCTGGCTCTGTGGACTTCTCTGCTCAGCACATTATGGATGGGGACGGCACACACAAGGATGTTGGGGGCAGTGCTGGTGTGCATGGCCTCTTACTCATGTTGCTTGGACCTAACATACCAGAGTTCCCTCGAATTTGTGTCCATCCTACCTTGAGTTCATGCCTCCCATGGAGTACTAATGCCTGCCCAAGTTTACAAGCTCCCAGTTGGTGCTCACTTGCACTTTGGATCATCCCCACAACATCTGGTTTTCAGACAGAACCTAAAAGGAAGGACAAGTAACACTTGGCTATTCCCCCCCCCCTTTTTTTTCTCAGGGCCAAGCTAAACGTTCCTTTAAGCACACATACTGGAGCTATATATGTGCAACTTTTATTTACTCTCCTGCAAGCACATGTGGACCCTATTCAGATCAGGACTGTGGCGCTTTGGGAGAGGAGGGTTTAAGCTTCCCCCATACCCATTTCCACCCTGAAATTCCATCCCCACCCTCCATGGGGGAGGGTTAAAAAAGAAAAAAATGTATCTATAGGTATCCATGGAGGCTTTTTCTTTCAACACCAGCCCCCACAGGGGGAGATTTCAGATCAGAAATGGGTGGGGGGAAAGCTTAAACTGTCCTCTCCCAAAGCGCCACAGTCCTGATCCAAATGGAGGTCGCAGGCACTTGCAAGAGAGTAAATAAAAGTAGCACGCAAAATAAATCCAGGGTTCCCCTAGCACAACATTTGCACTAAAATCTACCTCGACATTTGAGGTAAATTCCCCCCAGGGGATAATCTATAAACATGAAAAGTCTGACTCTGCTGATGTGTTCGGTGACACGTATTCTGAGCCAACATGGTAACATTTCTTTGTAAGTTCCCAAAGAGAGACTCATGCATCTTCCCCACAGGATGACACATGTGTTCCCAATTTAGGACTGCTCACACATTGTGTGAGCCTCCATTTCAGACAATACAAAGAAGCCAAAAATGAAGGGGGGGGGGAAGAACAAGAACAACCAAGAAGTGGAAGTTTATGCATTTGCAGCTGCTCCTAGATAGTCAAAGCTGCAGCTGCTCCTAGGTAGTCAAAGAGTCTTTACAGATCACCACAATTCTACTATGGCTGAGTCTTGGCTGAAGCTCTACAAAATAAACATAGCACCCCTCCTGCTGAGGTGAATTGAGCTGAATGCAGGATTAAGAGTGTATTTATTTATTTATTTATTTATTTATTATATTTATTAATCGCCCATCTGGCCGGTCACCCGGCCACCCTATGGGTCAAGGTGTGTACAATTAATCATTCATTGTGACCGAAGTCCAGATTTTTTTCAACATGTACAGGCATTTTACAATGCTACCCCCCAAAATGTTCAAGAGACACAAGTACCATATGCCTTCAGCTATATCCTCCATGATCTTTATTACTTCCACTCCCTATTCTTTTCTCTGCCCATCACATGAACTTACAGGAGGGATGGAAAATGTATGGCCCTTCAGAAGTTGTTGGACTCCCATCAGCGCTAGCCAGCATGGTCAATGGTGAATGATGACAGGAGTTGCAGACCAACAACATCTGGTCCACCCGTCTCTTAGAGGGCAGTCTAGCGGTGCCCAACTTGGTTGCTTGCCTCTGTCCAACTGCTCTCAGCCAACAACTCCTAACACATCCAAGTCCCAGGATGGTAACTAACCAGAACATATATGAAACCTAGCCTATCTGGATGGGAGCTGGGTATAAAAACAGTGTCCCCTCCCTTTCCTGAGCTGCTCCTTCCTATCATGCCCCAGAGCTCTTCTAGACTTACACTGTCTTGCTCCATAAAGTTAAAGAGCATTCAATCCCTTTCTCACCATCTAATGATATCCCTGTTTTTTCTATATACTCAGCAGGGATGTTGAAGAGTCCTTGGTCTCGAGTCACGAGTCGAGTCACAAGTCTTTGGACCCAAGTCTCGAGTCCGAGTCCTTGGTCCAAAATGGTGAGTCACGAGTCACGAGTCACGAGTCACTCCCAAAGCTGACTCCACGAGTTCCTATTAAAATCAATGGGTTTTTCCCCCCAACAAAATAAGGCTACTTCAGATGTGTGGCTTAAATAAATTCTAGGCACAAGTGTGCCTTTTTATTTCAAAACTCTGCAACTGATTTTGACAAGAACAGACCAGGCAGACAAACCCAAAATAAAAATAACCACGCAGACAGAGGAGGCAAGGAACACCAAAGCAGGCAGGCAGAGGCGTTTGTCTTGGACAATTCAAACTGTGGAACTGGTTAAGAAGAGACCAGGCAGGCAGAGGAGGCTGGGAACCCCAAACAGGCAGGCAGAGGCAGCCAAACCCAAAATGTCTGAAAGGTTGCATTTTAGGGAAATGATTTTAAAAAATAAAATCTTCGCCGGCGATCGCACTTCTCTCCACTCCTTCTGGCACAGCCCAGGGATGTTGAAGAGTCCTTGGTCTCGAGTCCCGAGTCGAGTCTCGAGTCCCATTAAAAATATTGGGACTCGAGTCCGAGTCGAGTCAGAGGGGGGACTCAGTCCGACTCACGAGTCGAGTCCTGGAGTCCGAGTCCCCATCCCTGATCAGTGTTAGAGGTAGCAAGGTGACAAGACAACTTCTCCCTCATCTCTCCGTCTAGAAGGGCTACCAGCTGGCAGAAACCTTTCTTAGCTTAAATGAAGAGTGAGTTTGGAATTCCACAACTCCACAGAACAGCCTCATTTTTCACAACAGAGACACATTTCAGTGTTACTTAAATGTCTCCTTCCTTTCTCCCTCTCTCTCTCTTTGATAGACTGACCTAATCTTGGTTTCCCAGTGATGTTCGAGAAATGCTGCTCTAATTAAAATCAGGCAAATATTTTCTGCCGTATGTAATAGGTAATGCAAAGTACATATGCAATGGTTTAACAGAACATCTAAACTTCACATAAAGACAGGGTTTCATCTGGATTCAGAGTCTCAGTGAAACACACAGCCCTTCTAATATTGCTGGTCCTGTTGGTGTGTCCTTTGTTACACTTGGTGCTCATGAAGGCTAGGGTTTGTATAGTAATTCTTCACATTCATCAGACACATTAAAAAACAAAACAAGTTGATGTGAGTAAGGAAAGAACCGTAATGGCTGGAAGGTTATACGAGAAGGATAAACTGTCGAGTACCGTACTTTTTGTGATGTTTCTTTGAAAGCATGTATCTAAATCTAATCTCATTTTGGGAACATTTGGTGGTAGCAATTCACATATAAAACAAACAAAAAAATGTTTCAACTGGCAGTCAGATGCCTGGCTAATGTACGTAGGGCAGGCTTTTACATATTTTTAACAGCTAAAAGACCAGATGCATGAGACCTAGGCTACTGTTCAACAAAAGCAACAAGCACTTTTGAGCTCCTAGATTTCTTTAAACTAAAAATAAAAGAGAAGGGTTATGATTTAAAAGCATGTTATGGATTAAATCTGCATGTGTTAAACGCCAGCATGCACCCATGGCAGATAACCAGTTTGACTGACGACCCTATCTAGGGTGGATCTCTGGGATGATGTACCAAGACTTTTCCACACTCAAACTGCTTTTCCTTGTGCATGGAATAACAACTCTTTCACGATCAGCAGCAGCAATGAAAAGTGACCCATGAGCAGGTGGCAACAAGGAGCCCAATATAAGGTGCTCTAAAATACATCCTTTACAGCTGTGGCAATTATTATTTTTTTGCTACTGTAGGATTCTTCTGCGATGCAGGAGAGTGCAAAGAACTGGTTTAAGCAGAGTACGATTTCATTAAAACAACTTTAGTATTAATTGACAAGCACTTCAAGTGAGGAGTCGGACTCCCAGAATCTTCCATGGCTGAACAGGCCTAGTATATGGAGAGAGAGAGAGAGAGAGAGAGAGAGAGAGAGAGAGAGAGAGAGAACCTGAGTTCTAAGTAAAACCTGGGTTGGATCTCCTCCAAATTCTGGTATGCTAGAAAAACATGGACTTCTAAGCATTACAGCTACTATGGTGCTCTTCCTTCTTGAATCTGACCAGAACTAAGAATACCAGAGATACCTGTCCAGAAAAGGTCAGGAAAGTCTTAGCCAGATCTTGCTCCAGATAAAGCAAGGAAAGCAAAGCCCATAGACACCACATTTTCCCAACTCGCCCAGAAGCCACTGCTCTCACTGCTACTTTCAACAAAACTAGATAGTACCTCACTGATTGGCCTTAAATTAGAATGGTGGTGGTGACACCCACATGTTTAGTGCAGTTGTCCACTGTATAGCATAGACAACAATGACAAGAGTGACTTATCCAAGGTCATGGGCAAATTCTATGGCAGAGCAGGGATTTAGGCCTAAGCCCAATGCTTTACCTTTACATTTATTGCTTCTCTGATGATCCTGCTAAATTCCTGCTCTGATGATGGTCTCCTGCAGGTATGGAAGTATCCTAACAGTCTATATGATGAGGCCTACTTCCATAGTCATGTTTTTAGTCAATATAGTGCAATCATTTAAGTCTATATAGCAGAGGATCTAATAAGTAGCTGGTAAGGAATATCTAAAATGTAACATGGAATAGTGCTACTTCCAAGAAAATATGGATAACATGGATTACAACCACAGAAAGGAGAAGGACTCAGGATGGGTTTGCATTCATTCTCTTCATCAAAAAGATTCTTACACTAATGGTCATCTCCCAAAGCAGTATCCTACAATTGGCAAACATGCCCGAGATGTCCTCCTCCATCGTATTTCCCATAAATTGCCTGAACTGCACCACTGTTGCTGTTTTGGGGACCAATAAATGAACATAAGAAGGCTTTGGTGACCCTCATTCTTACTTCATGTCAGCCAATTTGTGAACTGCCCAGAGAGCTTTGGCTATTGGGCATAGAAGTTAAATAAATAAACTACTTGCACAGCTTAAATACAGAGCAGGAGGGACAAGAGCCATGACATGGAATTCCAATGGTTACATGTTCCATGAAGCTGGGTTTCCAGGTTGGTGCGAGAGGATGTATCGTCCCTTCACACCAATTTGGGCTCCTGCAGTAGTGCATAAAACTGGGCCAGAAGAGCTGCAAAAGGAATGGACTATGATTATACCTGCTTAGATTCAAGAGAGTGAACTAGATAATCTCCTTGTGGTTTTTTTTGCCAGAAAATGTGAGACAATGAGAAAATGAGAAGAAAAAGAAGAGGAAACAAACAAACACACACACACACACACACACACACACACAAAGCCCTGTCGGAGATTTGGAGAGACACTGTTTTTATGCAACAGAGGGAACTAATAAGTAGCTGGTGAAGAATGAAAACTGTACTTTACACTGATCACCAATTCCCTGGGATTTACAGGATGGATAAAGCCTTAAAAGGATTTTTCTTCCAATTTAGAATTTGGCTTTTGAGCCTTTCTTTCTTTCTTTTTTCTTTCTTATTTTAAGAACCATATATAACATTACTGTAAAGTAAAACCTTTAACGTTTATAGATTGGAACAATTTCCAGAGAGAACTATTTGGCAACATCATAAAAAGTTATAAAGGTTTTTTTTTGTGTGTGTGTGTGTTTTAACCTTGCTCAGAATACATTTTTTTATCCTCCTAAATGCATGGCCCAAATATTAAAACTTTGCTTGTTCTTTTCACATTCCCATTGTGTTCATTTGAAAGTGATGTGTGGCAGGGGTATGCCATACATCGCTGCATACAAAAAAGACCCCTTCTCTACCTTTCATGGGCCGAATATACATCATCAACCTACATTCCACAGGAAGAGCAGTATAACATAAAGATGAAGTCTGGAGAATGTGTAAACTGATCTCTCAACTCTTTGGATTCCTGTTATGTTTTGCATTCACCTCTGACAAAGCTCTAAATGCAATATTTTATATGAAAGGAGCTCCATCTGAACCTGCAGGAATTTTGATCATAGATATGAAAGCACTTCAGTGTACCTACCTTTGTACACTAAATCTGCTCTGTTGATTCAGTGCGGTGTAGTTCTGGCCTTGAGTGTGTGTGTGTGTGTGGGGGGGGGGGTGTTTTTGGTTTTTACAAATTGCTGTCACATGGATCTGATCTGGATCCAGACCTAGTTTGGGGGTTGGGGGCTTTAACCTCTTGCTGTAGTCCCAATCGGGATTAGGACCCCCACACCTGTAATTTGAATTGCAAAAAAGAAAAGAAAAAAGGATTCATTTGGTTCAATGGTTCCTGGCAATGCAAATTAAGGTGGCTGGCTGGAGCTGTAACCCCAACCAGGACTGCACTGGAGGCAAAGGGTGAAAGACCCCTAAGCCCCATTCTAGGGTCCCAATCTAATTAGGATCCCCTGCCCTTTGGGTCAGGGGAGGAAAAAAGTATTTAACCATCCATTTATTCACTTTGTATACTGGCAGCACCCCTCCCGCCCTGCATGCCTCCCAGAGCTGCTCTTGAGGGTCCCCCAATCCTCTGGAGCAGATCTGGGGCACATGCGGGGAGCTGCAGAGGGGAAGGGAAATTCAATCCACCAGCAATGTCTGTTCAGCTGGTGGAAGGACACTATTGGCTACAATACTTACGTACTCAGGAGTAAGTCTCATGGAACTGAATGGGACTTTTATGTAGACCTGCAGAAGAAGGAGACTGAAAACCCGTATGATTAATTGCTTAAAATGTCTTTTAATATAGTGCTGGGCTAAAGTATTTGGCTCAGATGAATTTAGTTAGTTTCAGGGGGTTGATGGGGGATGGGGACATAAAGGTGGGGGGGGGAACCTGGGACAGGATTTCCTATTGCGGGAGCTTTGTAAGCACATTCAGTGGAACATGCTTATAGAACCCTTTTCAGAACTTTGAACTAAGCACACACAAAGATCTATAATACAATGGGGCATGTGGGGATGTTGAGGGGGGCTGGTCTTACGTCCCCTCCTTGGTTTAGGTTTGCTCCTGCTGCAGGCAAATGCCTGCACAGACCTTATGTATGTTTCCATCATGTGAGCAATCACTTGCATCCTTATGTGGTATAGACACAGGTTTTACACTCCACCAGCCCTTTGTGCCTGAGAACTAGGTCTCCATATTCATCTGCAGTTCCATAGGTAATCAGAACCAGAAGCTTTCCTCCTGTACACACAGGTGCTTCCATTGTCTTCGACAAAGGCACCCCAGAGCTGACCAGATGATTCAGCACATTTTTTCTGTGGTGAGCGAGTGGTAAGTTTTGACTCATCCGTCCCTTGATTCACATGGATCACAGACACAGATCACAGTCATGATGTTTCTCATTTTTTGGGATGGTGGTGGTAATCATTAGATATTTAAACTGCTGCTGACTTAGAACTGTGCCACGTATGTGCAGTATCTCTTGTCTACATCCATCAACTGTCTAGTCTATTACTCTACCAGCAATCTCTCTTTCCATCTATCAGCTAGAGCAGTGTTCTCCAACCTTGGGTCCCCAGATGTTTTTGGCCTACAACTCCCAGCATGCCACAGCCAGCGTAGCCCAAAACATCTGTAGGCCAAATACATCTGGGGACCCAAGGTTGGAGAACACTGAGCTAGAAGAAGCAGGACCTGGAGAACAAAACACAGAATCTATGCCATAGAAATTCAAAAGTGGGCACATCCTTCAAAATTTAAATTGGTCAGAAAGTAGCCCTACCCCAATTGGACATATAGGTTCTCTCTCCATCTCTATGGGCACAATCCTATGCATATTTAGGCAGAAAAAGTCCTACAACTCCCAGGATTCCCCAGCCAGCTATGCTAGGCTGGGGAATCTCGGGATTGCACCATATTCGGTCTCTCACATGCGTACACAGATTTCATATACAGATGGGTGAATCTGCCTATTTCTCAGTTTCTCATTTTTCCATTTTTAAGTTCAATCCATCCCAAACTTTGGGATTTTTTTCTAATCTTAACTTTGTTTTTTCTTGATCTTTGAGGAATATGTCTGCAAGAAAATGCATACATATTTTTTGTGTACATGTCTCCTAATAAATGCATTTTTGTACACAAGTTTGCCTAATACACATTTTTGCAAGCAATTTTCCTAATGTATTTTTGAACATTATTTCCATGAATATACACATTTTGGGTGCACTTTCCCATAATATACAAAGTTTTGTACACACTGTTTGATTGGAGAACTCCATTTCAAAATTCCCAGAAGTGCAAAATTTGAAGGATACCTGAGTTACAGTTCACATATTGGTCCAAAAGTACGAAATTAGGTAAATTCACATTCAAATGCAAACCGAACTAATTTCTCCCCCATCCTTAGCTGCACACCTACGCACAAAGATATGCACACAAACTTTGCCACATATATTATCATTCTCCCTCTGTATTGTGAGCATGTGCACCCACACACAGGCAGAAGAGTAGACAACATATTCATATAGATAAATCTATGTGGTGTGTGTATATGTATGTGTGTGTCATGTCAGGATCATGCCTGCTAATCCAGCCCCAAGCAGTATAAAGTCATCATAACATCTGAAAAGAGTCTGTGTGCATATAAGCTGTACATATGTAGGCTCACTTCAGAGATGATGATGAATGTACGGAGGTTGTGGATAGAACCAGAGAATGTGAATTTGAATCCTTTTCCACATGTTCATTCTATGTGGAATATGTTGTCTGAATGGACTACACACACACACACACACACACACACACACACACACAGAGGATCATATTGTAATTCAGTAGAGAACCATATTTGCCTTTGTTCCTATTCCAAGAAAGCAAAAGCAACCTTGCATTCTAGGAGTCTTCTCTTCTTTCTTCTCTTGCTCACATTTACAGTGGCTTCTTGAAAAGTAGCCCTAACAGTTCCCGACTCGCAGCTTCCAGTTCTGCTTCTCTAGCAAAGTTCTTCTCACCAACATAGTTCTACCCAGGAATGGAAAATGGCCTCAGATTGTATCTGCCTAGTCAACCTGTTTTGGTTGACCTAGAATGCTGAAATGCAGCCCAAACTGAACCAGGCAGGAATCAGACTAAATTAACATGGACTGGAGTGAAGTAGAAAAGAGGCCTGGGAAACTACAGTCATGCCTTGGATTGAGAGCATAATTCGTTCCGGAAACGTGCTTGTAATCCAAAACACTTGTAGTATATCAAAATGAAATTCCCCCCAAAAAATTGTACAGAGATTTTTAATTTAAGCCATTGTACAGTACTTGTATTGCAAGACGTCGCTTGTATATAAAGTAAAAAATAATAATTAATATTTAAAAATTTGCTTGTCTTGCAAAATGCTCTCAAACCAAGTTACTTGCAATCCAAGGTATCACTGTATTAATCAAATACTGCTAATGCCTCCATAGTATGTGTTCTCCTAGAGAAGTCAGTTCAGACTGCACCCAGATTTATCAAGATGCCTGTCTGCATTGCATATCTTTGGTGAGTGCATTGCTGATTATTTGGTGGGAATTTCTAAAATAAAAGTATGTTTGCTCTCTCTGTTTAACAGTAGCTTAAATCTTTTGTAATTGGGATGGGAAGAGAAGGACAAAGGAAGCTGCCTTCTATTTCAGATTAGATTATTTGCCCTTCTAGCTTGGAGTTGTCTACTCTGATGGACAGCAGATCTCTATGGTCTCAGATAATGGTCCTTCCCATCTCCTGCTAACTGATCTTGAACTGGTGATATCAGGGATTAAACATGGGAACATTTATATGCAAAGTGTATGTCCTACTGCCAAGCTATGATTCTTCCCCTGAATAAGAGGAAGATGATGCAGAGATTATTTATTTATTATTATTATTATTATTATTATTATTATTATTATTATTATTATTGAATCACTCATTCAACTAAGGAAGCAGAAATGAGAAAGAGATTCAGGGTGGTTTTTGCTGTACTTGCACACCAATTCATAAGTGCCTCCACCAATGATACTCCATTGCCTATGATAATGGAAGATTAGACATATAGATTTGACAGCAAATTTTAAAAAGCTATATATTTGCTACCTCATTAGGCATGACTTTCTTCGTCATCAGCTTGAACCTTTGTTAGAAAAAGCCAAGCCAAGAATCAACGAACAAACAATAGATTGCCGCAGATTAATACTACTCACATCCATACGAGAGCTGAGAAATTCACAAAGATTTCTCTGAAATTGTTTAAGCTCCAGCCTTAAGTTTGCTCTGCAGAGCAATTAAATTGAACCCAACTGTGCATGATGGCTGATGTAGTGTCATTTCTCCTTTCTCTTTTCTAATCTTCCAGATTCTGCAGGAAAGGAGAAGAATTAAAAAACAGGCCAGGCAAATGAAGCCCTTTTCTTTCCCAGGATCTCATGGCTGAACTGAGAGACACACCTATTCTCAGTGGTTCAGAAGCAGGAGACGGACTTTTGGCATTTCAGGATTATATATGTTCTGTCCAAAGGTACAGCACTTAGAAGAGTAGCTGGTGGGAATAGGAACAATTGGAAAGTGCTGAAATCACTGTTTCAGGAAGATACGTAAATATTAGAATGCACTCTTTCAACATGTTCTCTTAGTATACAATATGCTGTGATCCCTGGTTCAAGCCCAATTTAAAATTCATGTGGTTTGCACTAAAGACACAATTTTAGGACCAGAACCTCAATTTTTAACAAAACAACTTTTAACAAAATTGTGGATGCCTGCACACATACTGTATACATACATACATACAGGCGCACACACAATACAGTAAGGCATGGTTTTAAGAATAAAAAGTTATAAAAAGGGGGATACAAGAATAAATACAAGGAGACAAACAAGAAGTTTTTACTACTATTAGCAGTCAGCATGCAAAAACAAAATCAACATAAACTATACTTTCTCCTCAGCCAAAAATGTATCCATCATGTGTGCTATGCCATCTACTGTGACGGACTTCCACACTGTATATACACTACATGGCAAATATTTGGCAAGATGCTGGAGGAGTGTAGATTTTCTCTCCAGATGTTTGTGGCATAAGGGCCAGTACTCATCCACTTATTCATTCATTAATTTTAGTTATTGCATTTGTTAAATGCCTTATAAAATAGATTTATCAAGGTATTGCACGGTGTCAGTGTACTGGAAGAAGCAAAGACTACTAGATGAAAAACGATCCTTCAACGCCAACTTCAGTGACCGGTATGTGTGTCGAATGCCTGACTGCGTCTCCCAAAGCAGTTACTTTACTCCCAACTCAAGGATGGAAAGCGGAATATCGGTGGTCAATATAAGAGGTTTAAAGATGTTCATAAGGCTAATCTAAAAAATGCAATATAAACATCGAAAACTGGGAAGCTCTGGCCCATGAACGATCTAAATGGAGGTTGGCCTTTCACAAAGGTTCCATGGACTTTGAAGAAGCCCGAGTGCAAGGTGAAAGGGAGAAACGTGCTAAGCGAAAAGCACGTCAAATGAATCCTTTACAGGACCATCTTCTATCTGGTAACCTGTGTCCTCACTGTGGGAAGCTGTGTGGATCTAGAATTGGCCTCCACAGTCACTTACGGACCCATCGCTAGAGTCTACACAATCTTCTTTAGAATTTCCTCCTTTTATCCCGGAAGACAACCTTACTCGGTCACGAGTGATCGCCTGATGATGCACGGTGCAATTAAAATATAAAACTCATAATAACAATTTAATAAAATACAAGATCACAGAACAACATAAAACCAAGTGGACATATACTGACAGCGTAATAAAATAACAACTAAGAGAACAATCATATGAGCATCTAGCTCAAATGACGGAGGGCTCTGATCTTGGAGCCCCTGTCCATCCAAACAAAGCCCTTCTGGGCTCTTGTCAGTAGCAACAGAGGCTGGTGGCGGCAATATCAGTGGGCCTGTGTATCCACTCCAGATTTCACTCTGAACTTTTAAGAAGCTATCCATGGTGCCGAACCCCCCAAATTTAGGTTCAGCACCATGGATAGCTCCTTAAAAGTTCAGAGTGAAATCTGGAGCAGATACACAGCTCCGCTGACATTGGAGCCACCACCAGCCTCTACTGGCAGGGCAGGAGAAACAGGCTTTTTTGTCGTTATTGTTGCCTCTTCATCCTCCATATAAGCATTTTTCATTGGACAGGCCTCAGAGCCCATCTAAAATGCTCCATCTACTGTGGGTGGGTATAGGGGCTGAAAGGGTATTGGATCCAGCAGATCCACAGCCCCCCTTCCCACCCAACACACCCATTTCCTCTCTTCTCAAGGTTGGAGTCCCAATCTCAGGAGAGGGAGCCACTGTGGAGCTTTCCACAGTAGCTGGGAGGGCCTTCCAGGTGGGGGTAGAGGTGGGAGATTAAGTTAGATCTCCTCCTCCAAGGTTGGTGTTCCCTCTCCAGCCTTGGAGGGGGAGATCCACGGTGTCCCGTGATGTATGAGAATTTCGAAGGAGGGTTCAAGCGGTGGTGAACGTGCCCCGTTCGTCTTACTGAACCCCCCTGCGAACCACCTCTCCTACCATGCGCCCCACGAACCCCCGCCGTGACCCACACCTGCTGTCCATGGCAACCCGGGAATTCCCGGCTCTGGCAGTGACACGACTTAAAACGGCCGTGATTTGCCATTCGTGGCCATTTTTAGGTGGGTTGCCCTGGTATCTATGTTAAAAACGCAGCACCAGGACCCAGAAGTGTCGCGACAGGAGCTCCGTCACGTCACTTCCAGTCCCCGGGAAATCGCGGGGAAGGCGGACGAGAGGAGGGGTGATCATGAATTCCAGGGGAGGCTGATCGTGAACACCCCCCCCCCAAAAAAGGTATGGCCACAGAACGTGCGCATGCGGACACGATCAAAAATTCTGATTATTAACAGATTCACCCATCCCTACCGCAGGCAGATGCTGTACACGCGCCATAAGATTGCACTCTAAAACCACCATCAGGTACAAGAGCTGAAGCCACAGTGCAGGGACTAAAATAGGAGATTCCTAAATACTAAAACAATATATGCTAAAACAGTTTAAACATATGGGAGAATGGAAAATTGTTAGCCTGGTGCCAAAAAGATAGCAACACGGGTGCCAGCAAGCTTCCTTAGGGTGAGTATTCAGGAGCTGGGTGGCCACCACCAATAAAGTGTGCTGTCTCGTTACCACCCTCTGAGCCCCTGCTTAAAGGGGCATTAGGAGAAGATGACCTTAAGGCATGGGTAGTACATATGGGAGGAGGCATTCCATCAGATAATAAGGTTCCAAGCCAAGTAGAGCTTTGGAGGTTAAAATCAACACTTTGAATTGGGTCCAAAAACAAACTGGAAGCCAGTGCTAGTGAGGGAGGAACAGTGTGAGATTATCATGATGCCTGATCCAATAGATCTCTTGCAGCCATATTCTGTACTAGCCGAAGTTTCCAGACCATCTTTAAAGGCAGATCCATGTACCATGGATTACAGCAATCCATTACCTGATTCCATCTTGCAGCATGCTTTCTTATTTGATTAAGCACTATATGAATCACAAAACTGAGCACATGGTCCTTCCATGCTGACTATCTGGGGCTGTCAGCCATGGGAAAGTAGCCACATACATACTTTATTATTTTACAGCAAGCATAGTGATGTTACTGACAGTTGTAATTACCTGGTTCAGCATACAAATCTGGCCAGATCATAATACCTGGCTGTATTACAAATCGAACACTAATTCTCCAAGAAGGTATTCTCCAGCTCAGAATGTTAAACTAGATTCCATCGGCTTCAGCAGACCAGCTGCCCAGAGCCAGTAGTCTTGTAGCTGCATGAAAAGGCATTCTTTAATGATAATGCCTTACTCTCAAGCAAAATCTTGTTGATTGCTGTGAAGTTACATAAACTACAAAGCCAACTTCTTTGTAGGTGTATGTGCAAATGTTCTTCAGTGTGAACTCCTTGCTCTTGATGAAACTCTCAATGTTTGTGAACTACAGCCCTATTTTGATGATGATGATTTAATTATTATTTAACCTCTATGAAGTACCTGAAATGATCTAAGCACTGTAGGGATATTGAAAGGCTCACAAACTAATAGACATGACACAAAAGGAAAAAAAGAATGGGGAGGAAAGCACATATTGGAGCAGGAGCTTCTTTTCAGGCCGATGAATGGGGCCAGGTTGTTCTCAGTTCTAATAGATGTTCCCTCTAGAAGCAACCTTCCTGCAGCTCCTCCTCTGGCCAATGTAAAGGGCCAATTTTACCTGCTCCTTGCCATGATGTTCTTCCTGGGAGGCATGATGTGCAGGCTCCTAGTAACCTTTGGGACCCTTGGTGATGGATGAGGGTCGAAGGTGCTCCCCTTCAGTCCCAGGGCAACTGTCAGTTAGATGGTTTGTGTGCATACAGTGAATGTGCTTGGAGGAGCAGCAGGCATCAACCAAAATGCACAAGTTTTCATTGTATTGTGAAGCAATCCCTGTGCATACAGCTTTATACATGGAGGGATCTTCTCTGTGCACCTGGGCAGCCTAATTTTCCAGTCTCCAAACATTAGAGAAGAGCCCTTCACAGTTGTATGTGTGGAGGTTTTTTCAGAGAATTCAATGGGACTTAGTCACAAGTAAAGATATCTAAGATTAGACTGCAAGGCCACATTCCTAAGCACACTTGCAAAGAAGCAACTCCCATTAAATACATGCACATCCTGATTTTTCTTGTCCTTCTTGTTTTTTTAAATCCAGTTATTTCCTGGCACCAAATTCCTTGACAATGATTTGCACAGATCAATTGTTCAGTGTGTAAAAAATGAATCCTTTTGTTGACTTTAAACCTGCCAATGACTGGGCTTTTACTTCAATCAAATATACAACTATTATGCGGTTCTTCAAGGTAAAACAGTTTACCAGGCAAATCTTTTGAAAATAAGTGATTCTTTCTTCTTTCTCTGTTACAGCTGTGAATTGGGACGAGAGTGTTTTATAACCTCAGTGCACAATTTCCAAAACCATATATTCATAGGACAAATGCCAATAGCTAGAATGTTACACAAATAAGAACACCATAAATTAAGATCAGGGTATTTACATAAAAACTTCAGCTTGGGGCTTTGCACAATAATTCATTTATAAGTATTTTACAGTATATCCAACACTGGGTCATCTAGTTTAGGTCAGTCCTTCATTTATGGCTAGGAACTTTGGAAGACATCATGGATTTACATGACGGTTCATAACATTTTGCTGGACTGAGGACAATAACATTTGAAACCATGACAGGTATAGTTATTTAGTAGTGGGTATAATTATGACTGTCACAAACATGTAATGCTGCTTGCCCTGTCCTATATGACTGTGAGACTTCATAGATTTTATCACTTCATGCATTTCAGCCTGTATGATCTTGGCAGGTTAGGTATGATGAAGATAGGCACCACTCCACTTTGGAGGTCCTTTTTGCCCCTTGCAGTAGCTCCAATTGGGGCTGCCTGTCTTTATTTTTATCCCATCCTTTCTCCAAGAAGCCCTGAGAAGTGTAAATCATGGTTCTCCTCATTTTATCATTACAACAGCCCTGTGAGGTAGGCTAAGATGAGACCTGGGGACATTGGATGCCCAATGTCACAGCATGAGTGGGGAGAACTTGTCTTCCCAGTCAAAATCCAACACTTATTCACTGTGCTACATGGCCTTTTCAGTGGTGGCACCCCAGTTGTGGAATGTCCTTCTCAGAGAAGCCTGCCTGGTGCCTAAACTGTGGTCTTTTCAGCACCAGATGAAAATCTTTATATTCTCCTAGTCATTCAGTTTTTTTAGAAGAAGCTTTTTTTAAATCAAAAATTCAAATGTTAAAGATGGTCTTTCCTTCTAACGATGGATATTATATTTTGTTTACTAAACTGCAAGTTACCTTAGAGATACATCAATATCACAGTATAATACTTATGTCAAGATTCTGGTCATATGTGAATGAATTGCATTTAATTAATGGCTGTGCAATCCTATGCATTTCTGTTCAGAAGTAGTCCCCATTAAGTCTAATGGGAATTACTCCCAGGTACAGTAAGTGTATATAGGATTGTAGCCTCAATCACTTGAAAGGTAGAAGGTGCAATCCTATATCCCCTTAGGTTGGAATAAGTCCCATTCAGCATAGTCGGTAATATCCAATGATGCCCATGCACCAGTGGGCTCCACCACCGGCACAATGGGAAGCTGGTGCTTCCTAAAGCAACCAGAAGTGAGTCACGATGCTTGTTTTCAGGGTTGCTCTAGGCATTTGAGTAGATTCAGTTTCTCCTTGCATTGTCTCCCAGACCAGCTCTGCTCATTTCCTCAGGACCTGCTTGGGACTATCTCCACGCAAGGCTAGAAGCTGAGCCTTTTCATTTGCTGCAACCAGGCTATGGAACAGGGGAGCAGTTGAGAAAGAAGCACATGTTCTACTCTATCTGGCATCTCCAGGTAGGCCTGCAAAAGTTTTCCATGGGGCCTCCTGGCAGGCGGTAGACAATGTTGAGTTAAATGGACCAATGCTCTGACTCAGTATAACGCCACTTTCTATGGGTTCCTCTACATGAGGCATGTAACCCGCCGCTTTACTGAGGCTTCTTCTTCCATTTTCTTTGTGGGAGGAAGACTGTGTCCTTTACACAGGTGTGTGTGTTCCCCGCCGCCGCTGCCCTGGGGTTTGTCTTTCTCCGCCTTTCTATATATTCCATTACCCAACCACAAGGTGGCACTGTGGTCTAGCTGCAGTATAGTGGAATTACAACAATAGACTTTCATTCTGGTTTGTTCTGCAATTGAAATTTAATAGCTGGTTTTCCTCACTCTAAAAAAAAAAAAAGGCGCGAAAATGGCTGCAGAACACAGGAGAGGCCCTGCAGGAGGAGGATGTCATGTAATGGACCCGCAAACTTCCGTGAGTGAGGGATCACGAGCGCACAATAAATGCCTTGTGTAGAGAAGCCCTGTGTTCCTGATGATCCTCCCTCTGAGGTGCTAGCTTCTCCTTTCTGTGGGGTTCCCAGGTGGGGTGAAAAACACAGCTCCTCAAGTTTGGTTTTGTGTGGCTGGATAGTTTATTTAGTTGACGTGGTTTTGAGTTTCATTTCTAGGTTTTAATCTGTTTTTATGTATGTAGACTACCAAACCTTGGAAAGGTGGCTAACAAATCCTTTTAATAAACAAAACAAACAAAGTATACTATTTTTAATCAAAAATTGAATTTAATATAAGGAGGTTTTCACTGTAACTATTTAAAATTACCATTTGCAGTTTATTTCTTCAGATCAGATTGTATTCATTCTTCTGTTCTGACAGGATGTCCCAACTCAATAAGACTTTCAAACATACATTTCAAAATCCAATTTTGGTGAAAAGTGCAATTTTAGAGTTTACCAATTATTTACCATACACTAAACTACTTATTCTACCAGTTCAGCATCTTTAGCCTAAAGGCTAATAATAATGGTGATGTGATTTGGGAACTATATTCACAAAGCTACTATTTCAGGAGTGAAGATGTCTGAAAACCATTGTTTTTATCTAATTTTGAAGACATCTGCCTCTGATAAATGTTGCCATGGAAGTAATAGTAAGCCATAGGGCATTAACGGACTTCATATGATTTAATATATGTATTTATAGTAGTTGGAATTGGATTCCCTAAAAACAAACATTATACAAATGTGTGTTATATTATTTGACCTTATCTTCCTTGAAAATATTCCTTTGTAAGATAGGAAAACCAGTCATGCAAGTGAATGATATTACAGACAGAGCCATGCCAACGTATAATCTGAAAAACTAATTTAGACCAGCCTTAAAAAACCTGGGAGGGTGACCCACCAAACCAAACACAGCCCACCAGGGCTCAATAAACCTTTTGTTTTTGCTGCCTGCATAGGATGGTCCAAATGGAAGGTTTGTTAAGTATCTGACAGCCCATAATGCAGCCTTTCCAAGCCTGGTGCTCTCCAGATGTTTTGAGCGTCATTTCCTATCAGCTCTAGTTATAATGGCCAATGGTCAGGAGTATAGGGAGTTGTAGTCCATAATACATGGTTGGTGGGCTGTCGTTAGCTTGGTGGGTCACAAGTTATGTAGACCTGATTTAGAGTTAAAGGGTCAGTTATACACACCAAGGAACCCAAGGTGGCTTACATGGTCCTCCTCCTCCCCAGTCTCCACTGTATCCTCACAACAACCTTGTGAAGTAGGACATGCTGAGAGCCAGTGACTGGCCCAAAGTCACCCAGTGAGCTTCATGACAAAGTGGGGATAAGAACCCGGATCCCCTGAGTCCCAGTCCAACACTCTAACCACTTTGGCAGATGAGATCAACTGCTGCTAGTTAGAGCAAAGATGGGACTATTGCTTTAAATTCAGCATTCCCCAACCTGGTGCCCTCTAGATGTGTTGGACTACAATTCACATCATTCCCATCCAGAAAGGGAGCTATAGTTTAACCAGGCTGGGGAGCTATGACAGATAGAAAAGAAAATAGATTGGAGTGAGGCAGCAGCAGTGGGCTTCTCCTGCTGTTTTTTTTTTCTTCATGGGGGCAAGATGAAGTGACCTTAAGCCAGTCTCTAAAGCTTCTCCTTCCCTGGTTGTATGTGCTAATTACTGGTAGGATGCTCCCTTTCTTAGAATGCCAATCAAGCAGACCTGAAAAGGTTTCTATTGCCAGACAAAGCTAAAATCTGGAGGTGCTAACAAGAAAGGCATGTCATATTTTACAAAGAAGATGAAGCAAGATGTACATCTTTGGCAGAAGAAGGTCAGCCTACCTTTTGGCTTCAGTGGAGCCATATCCACACCTCAGTGTACAACTGGACATCTTCCACTTAAGTAAGAAAACTCTTATGTACAATGAAAATGTTCATGTATTGTGAACATTCAGTTGTGAAAGATTTAGAGTGCAATCCTATGCATGTTTAGGCAGAAATAAGTTGGCTGAGGAATGCTGAAGTTGTAGGACTTATTTGTGTCTTAACATTCATAGGACTGCACCCTTAATGGATTTTACATTTTCAGCATCATTACTAGGTAGCACCTGGATCAGGTCACCTGGTTACAGTCTTCCCCACTATGGTGAGATGTAGTGCATTTCTGTTTAAATTAGAGTAATTATACATAAATTTGCCTTTATCCATAGAAATTAGCATATGCAAATGTAATGCAAATCTGTTCTCTCTTCTATTCTCTTTTTGTTGTTGTTTTGGTGATACATACATTTCTTTTTTGGCAATGCATAAGTGACCACACTAGTTATAGGTGAATTCTGCTCAGGTTGACTTAGAATCAGATGATATTTATGAGCTTTCCTGGAGAACTTTCAGAAGAAAATTACTTGTTTTCCCATTCTCTCCTGGTTCCTAATGTTGATGCCTGCATGCTGATAGTGCTATCTGCATTATCATTATCATATTGCTCTCTAGAAATTGTAGCTCTCTCCACCTGCCAAGGCTGAGAGCCACTTGGAAACTCAACTGCCCCTCTTTTCAAAAACAAAAACAGCTGTGGAAAAAGAGAGGGTTTTAGGTCTGGAAAGGGGACACCAACTGCATAGAAAGCAGCATTTATAAGAAACAAGCAAGATAGAGAAGTTATTCACTGAAATAAGAGACTGCTTAGTTGGGTGGTCTGCTCAAAGAGGCTATAGCAATCAACAAGTTTCACTGAGATGAAGAGGTTAACTTGAATGACCTTCTGTGCATTGTCCACAAAGCCATTGTAGATCATGTTGTTTCATAGCTAGCAGTTAGGTATGGGCAGCTCTGTCAATTTTGGTCCTGCCGAGATGGTTCGTTCTTTTGAGGTCAAGCTCATCCTGTCCCTGTTCCACACAAGCTTGTGATTTATTTTATTTTTTTTAGTCTACGCAGAAATTTGTACACATCTTTTCATAATGTATACATTAATGTACACATTTTTAGCACTTTTTAAAATGTACACATTTGTGGATGCATGCACTGATTGAGTAAAGTATGTTTGGTGCACATCTTGGAAAACTACCGTATGTATTTTCTTTGTGCATTTTTCAAATGTGCACATGTTGTCTAACACTGTGTGTGTGTGTGTGTGTGTGTGTGTGTGTATGACATTGCAAGGTCAGAAATGTATGGATTTATGGCTGCAAATTGTATTTGGGTCTGCATTCAGGTCTGGGAGATGCAAATTGGGCAAATTTTAAAAATACAAAAACAAAACCCAACAACCCTCAACAGAGTGTATTTCTCACAAATCCCTACCAACAATGAGAGCTTAATTGAGAAGGTGCTACCATTAAAGAACTTTTGTGCATCCATCTACAAAACAACCTGGTTAGCCCTAAATACTGAGCGCACATGTGCAGTCTCTCTTTTTTACCGTTTTGATGCAAAGAAAAACATCTGGGGAAAATGACAGTTGATTCATCCTATGTCTGAACATTATGAGCTACCGGTAACAAACTCATAATCTGAACTAGGTATTTATGGACGTCAGCAACATCAATAAGTAGAACCACAACATCAGCCCTCCACAATACTCCATATCGTTCTACCCTCCTCTGTTTTCCATCTCTCTTTTCCAACTGATAGTCCATATTCCATGGCTACTGAACATGGTCATTCCTCATTTGACTGTTGCTGTTTTTGTGGGGGTTGCCCTATTAGGGTCCCCCCCCCATTTTTAAACCTAATATAACCACCTCTCTTCCTCTGTGTTCTCTGTCCTCACTTATCTTGGCCTCCATTTTACCCTGTTTTCTGCTTTTGCCCTCCCTCCTCAAACCCTTCCTACCTCTTCCTTTATTCTCCTCAGTTAGCTAGCCCAATCTTTCCCCTTCTGCAATTTGAATCTGCATTGTGCTTTGAGCAGGTGGCTTGACTGAGCGGCCCAGCACTTCCAGGTTTATTTATTTCTAAAGTGTATTATTACGTTTATATCCTACTTTCTTTCTTCTTGCAAGGAACCCAAGGTGGCTTACAGGGTTCTCCTCTTCATTTTTTATCTCTGCTTCTTCCCCTCCCCTGCCCTCCATACAACCAACCACACACATGCGCAATCCTTCTGTTTTCTGGGTTGGTAGTGGGTGTTATTTTGTTTTTTCAATTTTTTAAAATACTTTTGCAAACCTTGGGGATCCTCCAAGCATGATGATACCTCCTCTTCTTCCTGAATGATGCGTTCAGGCTACATAATAGTTGGCACGCGTGCACACACCCCAAACTTTGCTATTAATAGGAATTATAGCACTCTATGTAAGCCACTGATTAACTAATGCTTTGGAGCATTTCTTGACTTTTTCAGTTGAATAAGAAATATTTATTTATTATTTACATTTATTAATCGCCCATCTGGCCGGCAACTTTCCAAATACTGTGGAAAGTAACAATTTAACATTGTTATACTTTCATATGATCTAGCATGTGGTGCATGTGAGAAGGGACAAGGTGGAGAAAGAAAGGAAGGAAAGAAAACAAATGATTAAAATCCTTTCTAGATATAAGAGGAGTCTCCTAATTTACTCAATTCCATGATAATTATGGCAGTTCCTTATAGGCAAAATAATAATAAAACTAATCTATTTTAAAAGGTTTGACATTTTTGATCAGCCATATGAATGTCTCCAGATCCAGAAAGCAATGCATTTTAAACTGGGAATTCATTTGTACACAGTATGTCAGCAGCATTCCCAGGCAGTGCCATTTAAACATAGGGGCAGTGTGTGTCCCTGTGTTGCCTATTTATATATGCTACATGCAGTATCAAGGACAATGATAAAAAAATAACTGTCTCTATGTAAGTTCCATGCAGCCATCATGGTTAATAGTCATTGACAGGACTCTCTTCTATATATTTATCTAATCCTCTTTTAAAAGCCATCAAACACTGCAATCCTATTCACACTTACCTGAGAGTAAGTCCTGCTGAAGTGTATGGGACTTCCATCTGAGTTGACATGCCTAGAATTGCTTTGTAAACTAGTAAAGGCAAGATTTAAGTTGATAAAGGCTGCAATCCTATACACACTTACCTGGGTGGAAGCCCTATTAAAATAAGTGGGATTTACTTCTAAGTAGACACATATAGGATTGTAGCCTAAGTCTCCAGGAAGCCATCTGGAGGGAGTCAAATCGAAGGTCTCCAGCTTCACTGTCTTGTAGTGACTATCTTGCAACTTGTTCTCTGAAACACAATGAGCACTGTAAGCATCCAGTGCACAGAAAACTAGAAATGACAGTGAACTAACTTGGAATACATGACCTAGCTCTGTTTGCTGAAGTAGCACAGCAGGAAATAATATTTACTTGTTTGTGAGAGCCATGCCCAGAGAACTTCTGTTATGGGACGGCTCTATAAACACAGCAATAAATAAATAACATGGGAAAGCATTTTTTTTAACACCCATTACATCATTGGCTATAATGTTTGAATTGGTATAGGGTATGACATGAGACTCATGCCTCCGGGAATTAGAAAGTACTACTTGACATCATCCTTTGGCATCCGTCTTTTGCAGCGCATGATTCAATCAATGTTGAGTACACTTTCTGTTGGGAAAGTGAGTGGACTTCAGGGGCTTCTGAACAATTGTATCATTTCTTTCTCTTGTTCCACGTGGATGTTTCCAGCAAGCAATGCATTTGAAACTGGGAATTCATTTGTCCACAAACCATGTCAGCCTCCAAAATTGCTCCCAGCCATCCCCAGCTCATCCATATCCTATCTTGTTTAATCCTTCTGGCACCACTTTTGCACATTCCCTTCTCTTCTCACAGGCAAGCTCTAGGTTTGTTCAATACATGTAGTAGTAGCATTTAGCAACGATGTGCTGCTCAAGTACTATAATAACCGCTGCATGATGAAGTGTTCGAATGATCATGCTTCCATCACTTCCTGGAAGTCATGCCTTCTGGCTACCTTCCCCTATTCCCAGATGTTTTTGGGGCTGGCTGTCGTTATTCAGTGGTAAGGGGAAAACATACAACACAGTTCATAGGCATTAGCTTTTTATTATTACTTCATATGTCCCAGGGGGTGAGTCCTAGCATTCAAATAGAGCTCTGATGTGCACAAGCTCAAATTAAACCCTGGAGTGCCATGGCAAGACCAATTTTGCAAAACCCCTATGTTCCCCAGAATGTCTATTTTTGAAGTTTGAGAGTCAGTACTGGAACACCCTTCTCATGGAGGAGAAGGCTACCAATGGCTACTGGTCCTGATTGGCTATTTGCTACCTCCAGTAGAGGCAATATGCCTATGTACTCCAGTTGCTGGGGAACATGGGCAGGAAGGTGCTGTTGCACTCATGTCCTGCTTTCGGAATCCCCTGGGCAGCTGGCTGGTGACTGTGTGAGCAGAATGCTGGACCCTTGGTCTGATCCAGCAGGACTCTCCTTATGTTCTAACATTAGCCTTAAGATAGATTTACTTAAGGCTAATCTTAGAATGATTACTCAGCATTCAAGTGAATAAGTGTGCGTAGTGTGAGTGTGAGCCCGTAGAACCAGTAGAGCCAGTGTGGTGTAGTGGTGAGAGTGCTGGACTGGGACTTGGGAGATCTGGGTTCTAGTCTCCGCTCAGCCATGAAACTCACTGGGTGACTTTGGGCCAGTTCACCAGCCTCTCAGCCTAACCTACCTCACAGGGTTGTTGTGAGAATAAAATGGAGCGGAGGAGGAGGATTATGTAAGCTGCCTTGGGTTCCTTGCAGGAAAAAAGGTGGGGTATAAATATAATAAATAAAATAAATAACTAATCTCAGAGAAACATGACCATCTTTATATTAGCATATATTTGCTAATATAAAGATGGTCATGTTTCTCTGTACTTCTTTTCTAAGCTGATTTAGGAACTTGTATGTTTTGCCCAAAGCAAGAGACAGATCTGAGTTGCATCCAGCCTTTGTGTTATGGAGATCAACCATTGCTTCTCTGTCCCAGAATGCATTGCTTGGTGTAATCTGATACCTGCAACACCTACCAGTGATTCATTCAGTCTGCAAATCACTATTTTGAGACTGGGTCTATGCTGCAGGCCACACAGCCACAACATCTGACCAAATTTTTGGACTTTTTTGTTTCTTTCCCTACCCCCTGCTCTTTGTACCACCTAGCCTGATGAAGAGTTGCACACACTTGTAGAATTTTGGTTGGTCCTTATAAAGGTATTGCCCAACTGTGGATTTTGGGGTCTCTCTCTCTCTCTCTCTCTCTCTCTCTCTCTCTCTCTCAGACTAGCACAGCTACCTGAAAAAAAATCTGTGAGGTGGTCTTATCATACCAAACCTGCCACCATTTATTTAGAAAGGACATGATCCAGGCAGGTTAATGCTTTTAACTTGAGAGTGTTAAACACCCTTAGCTTGCTTCCACAGAAATCAATGAGGCTTAAAGGTGTTTCACTTTGGCAAATAGCATATTGCAACTTCATAGTGACCATGTAGTCTTTCCAGTTTTTCACCTTTTAAAGTCATTCACATTTTTCTCTGAGTACTGCAGATGCCACTGTCTGCTTACTCCCTGCAAGTAGAAGCAACGTAAAAGAGATGGAGGAGAAAAAGCAACTGATGACAATGGAGGTGAGAAGGTGAACTTGCTGAGTGAGGGGGCCATTGAGGTCGTCTTGCCCAAGGGCCCTCCAAAACCTGGAGCCAGCACTGTACAGGGTAGGACAAGGCATGTAAGGGGCATGGAGTCATGTGTGCTGGCCCCACCCTCTTATTTCCTGACCTTCCTGCATTGATCAGGAAGATCTGAAGAGGGCTTCTCCTTGAAGGGGGACATTGGGGGGAAAGGACACTGCGTGCAGCCCCATCTCTTTACACATGCTGCTCTACCCTTACGTGCATTGGCCTACACATTGTATAATGCATGAACGGGGCCTTGGTCATGGTGAAATGTTTTCCCCGTGATTCATGAATTGTTTCACAGTGTGCCCAGCTGTGTTTTAATTAACATTTTTATTAAGATGAGCAGTTGCTGGGCAGGAGGGTGCTGTTGCACTCATGTCCTGCTTGTGGGATCCTGTGGGCAGCTGGTTGGCCACTGTGTGAACGGAATGCTGGACTAGATGGACCCTTGGTCTGATCCAGCAGGGCTCTTCTTATGTTCTTATGCTATTATTAGAAATCCCCGAAACTGCCCCCCCCTTTAGACAGTTAGATTTTGATTTGGTTGAACCGGGGAAAGCAAAATATTACAAAAACTGTCTCTTCTTGTCGCTGACTTGAGGGAGAAGAGCCCGCTTCAGTGCGTCAGGTTGCTGGATGTTAGTATATCAGGCCAAGTGTGACTGAGTGTTAAATGCTATTTCCGTTTTCCAGCTTAAGCACCACATTCTTCAGCAAGGAATAAAGTTGACAACTTGGATAAGGTGCTGCAACAGTGATTCCCAATAGTTGTATTTCACCCTCAAAATGTCTTAAGAAATCATGAACACAGTGACTAGAGTGGCCAGGTGTCCTGCTGTACAGAGGATAGTCCTCTGTTTGAAGGTGTCCACTATAAATAAAATAAAATATCCCTTTCTCTTTGGCCTCTCTTTTTCTCAGTTCGACTCCTCTTCCCCTCTTGCCCCTCTCCCCCTCAGATGGTTCTCTCTTGTACCCTTCCCTGCTTCCTAGCACTTTTAACCTCTTGCAGTGTTCTCCAACCTTGGGTCCCCAGATGTTTTTGGTCTACAACTCCCAGCATGCCCCTGGGAGTTGTAGGCCAAAAACATCTGGGGACCCAAGGTTGGAGAATACTGCATTAGACTCTTAACTCTTGAACTCCCCTACTTCCAGGGCCTTTTTCTCCCTTGTGGTCCTAGCCCTTGGTGACCTTGCCAGACCTTGGTTTTTCCCCATTCCCCCTAACAGAAAACTGTTTCTCCTGCTTCAAAGGCCCTTTGTGAACTTAATGTAAAAGCATATTTTACATCAGTACAGGGCTATAACATCTTTCCTATTTCTGAAATCACTGAATAACTGCTGGCCAAATACATAGGCCCAGCACTATTTTTACACAGAAGCGACTCTGCTTGTCAACAACATGCTATCGCTGATACCTTCTGCCAGAGCAGTTTGAGTATTTCTGAACATTCTTTGGCATTGCAGCAGATCAGATCAGCCATAGATATTGTTAAAGTATAGAGGCGGCAAGAGACAGCTTTTCATCGGTTATATGTTAGAGGATAGAGCGGGTGTCAGTAAAAATGCTATGAAGCCTATCATTAAAAAAAAAGAAAAAAGTTTGTTTGCATCTTCCTGGAATGTCGCTCACAAGCATTTTAGAAAAGAAAAATATGGAGGGCCTTTTAAAGCTGTGAAAATGCTGAGTTAAGAACTATAATCCATAACCCAATTAGTCAGGACATTTAATATTCATGAGAAAGAGATAAAGGAAAAGTTTTAATAGTTTCAGTGTTTGGCAGCATATCCTATTTTGCTTACCATAGCAAATTTAAAATAGTTCTGGTAAACTTGTACACATTTGAAAATAGAGGAGAGGAAGAAAGCAATGTTCATTGTCTGGTCACACAAAGGGTTTCCCAACTCACAGAAAAAAACAAAACAAAACAAAACAATGGAGATTTTTTTTTTAAAAAAACCCTTCCATAGGAGGGTGGAATTTCAGGACAAAATGGGAGGGGGAAAGCTTAAATCCGCCCCTCTCCTGGATCACCATGGTCTCAATCCAAACTTGGGCCACATGCGCTCATACTTAAGTAAGTAAGCCAATCACAGAGCTCTGCTATAGTGGTTAGCAGAACAATTAGGTTGGCCCTTAGTTTGGCCCATAGTCTCTTAGGGTCAAACTGCAACCATATTGCAAAATTCAGAGAAGTACACAATCTGAAGGATAACTGTGCTTGGATACACATATTGTTCTGGGAAGTGCATATTAGGTCAGTTCACTTAGAAATGTAGACCAAATGAAATTCTCCTTTATTCCTAATTATAAGACCTGACATGAGGTTACTAGTCCCAGATAGCTAGGTGCAGCTTCTGCTGTGCTATTCCATCTCTCTGAGGAGTCCTCGTCCTTGTCAGAAAATGGTGGACTCTCAGGTGGGTCTGTGTCAGGGTATGGATAGCTAATGTGCATGCAGGGCTTGGGGGCCTCTACTAATAGGGTGGCCATGTGTCCTACATTACAGGGAATAGCCCTCTTTTTGAAGGGTTGTCAGAGAACAGTCTGTGTTGTAAGGCATCCTCTGAAGAGCTGGCCAGTCAAAGTCCTATGTAAAGATAAAGAACCATGGAAAGGGAGAGCAAGGACCTTGAAGCTGCCCGTCAACAGTCAGCACCTGGACAGCAGACTGAAGGCCCAAACGTCCACCCTAATTGCAAATGTAATTTCTAACTGCAGAAAGGTTTATCATGATTACGAGCAGGACTTTAAGCATTAGCAATGCTCTCAAGTCTTAGCCTATCTCCAACATAGGCTACAAGTGGGATCCAGTTCAGGCAAAAGTGGATAAGGATCAAAAGACCTAGAGAAGACAGACAAGCTGGAAGTCAGGCACCAAATTAAGCAGATGAGGATCAAAGGGCCAGAGACAGGAGATGTGGTCAAGGACAGGCTGGGGTGAGCAGAGATGAATAAAATTCCAGACCGAGGAGGCAAGGCATCAGGAATCCCCTGCTGTTACTCGTAGAGATGAGCTGCTCAGACTGAGAAGCTGGCTTGGCTACAAGTGTTTTACAGGGCCTGGTCTGTCCTGATTAGCTTGTAGTCAGCTGACAATATTAAAGGCGGGAGGTTAGCTGATTCTCTTCAGACTGGAACTGCAGACTAGGGGGGCAACCTTGATTCACAGGGCCAAGTATGCCTGCCCTTCAGAGGAACCAAGGTGCTGATGGTGCATGAGGGGAGGCCCTGATTTGTGATACACACACCCTCCAATCCAGTGCATTAAAGACCTAGGAGACTGGGCCTACTGTTTCTTATATTTAGGAACTTTGTTGTTGTTGTTTTTTCCATTTTCTAAGATCTTGAATTGGTAAACTCTGATGACCACTGCCTCCTGGGTTTTTGCTTTATCATGCCCCTTCCTTGATTAGCTTCCGCCGGGCATTAAAAACGTGGCTTTTCAGGTGGGAATATGGGGTGGGTTAGGATTTTTAATTGTGTTTTATACTCTGTGTGTTCCCCCCCCCCTGTATTTTATTGCATTGTACATCGCTCAGAGTGGCCGGATGTCTGGCCAGATGGGCGATTCATAAATATAATAAATAAATAAATAAATAAATATTAGGATCATAGGATCATAGAGTTGGAAGGGTCCTACAAGGCCATCAGGTCCAACCCCCTGCTCAATGCAGGAAACTAGAGAAGGGGTCTCCCATCCAAGTAATAACCAGGCCTGACCCTGCTTGTCTTATATCAGCTATTTTCATAGCACTGTCCTGAATTACTGGTTTTGTCATTAGTTGTTTTTATTTTATTGATTCCTCTAATCTGCTTTGAAGACCACTGTTGCCCAAAAAGGAGCGTATATATTTTCTAAAAAAAAATGAACAGTAAAACCTTTCAGTAAAACCACTGTTCTATGCAGGTATGTGATGTGATCCTTAATAAAGTCCATTAATGGACATGTTCTTCTTTCTTTGTCACTTAGCAGAGATCAGATTGCTCAAGCAAAATCAGTACTGGCCAAAGTTCAACTAGGAAGATTTCCAGTAAACAAATGAATTTGAGGCTTTATTTTATCTTCAGCTGCAAGCCAACCAAATATTTTTAAAGCATTTTGCAGATGTACAGCATTTCAGCATAATGTATTGACTAGGCTCATTGGAAAAAGTGTAGAGACATATACATATTTCAGGGTGAACTGATGGTCTTCCATAAAGACAGAATTAACTAGCAAGAAAAGAGAAAGCTATTGGAACCTAATGACATTATAATCTGTATAAAAGAGGAAATGAATGATTAGTTAAATGCACAAGAAAGTAACACTGCGGCTATGGAATCTGCTGTAAGGAAATTGACAGTCTGTTCTCAGTTGCGGTGGCTGACGTAATGACTGCTTATGCTGCACACAGTCGAGGTCAGTAATGATGGCTGAGCCAACAGTCATTATATTCTAGAATTCTTTCATTGCTTTTGGGGTCTGAATTCCTAAGGGCTTTTCTCCTATTGTTGAAAGTTGCGTGTGTGAGGTCTAAGAATTGTCTTTCTCTATTCTTTTCCTCCTTCCTTAGACATAGATCATTTGTTGTTTTCAGTTTTAATGGCCCTTCTCCTTTCTTGTACTCCCAAAAGCTCATGTAATCCATGAGCAGACTTTCCCTGACATCATGAAAAAGAGTAAAGATGAACAAATAGATAGGGAAAGATGCCCAGATACAGCATTTTTAATTTACAGCATGTAATTTCATGCTCAGTCAGAAACAGGGAACTCACATGAGCATGTCCTACTCGATATATTAGCTTCTTATATCTGGGCCAGGGAAATCAGCACAAACACAAGGATATATGACTTTCTTTCATAAATTGTATTGATGACAAACTTGGTTATGTATCATCTCCCACCACCCACTATCCTCAATGCACCACATGAAGCTTTCTTGTGCTCATGATCCCTGGTTTTAGAGCTCTGGGACCTCAGGGTTGCTGTCAAAGCTAGTGAACATGCAACTTCTAACCAAGGCTTCTACAGAGTGCCAATCCGCACTCTTGAGTATGCTAACCTCCAACTGGAATGGCCACAAGATTAAGGACTTGTTGTCAGCACAGATACATTTGTTCAAGTACCAGCTGCATTATTTCAGTGACTGGTGAGATTGTGTGAAATTCTGTATAAGATATGGAAAACCATGATTTCACAATGCACAAGACAGGAGGAGGGTGGGAATGTAGGCGGTAGTCCTGGCATGATCTTAAATCAGGGGTAGATATATGATGGTCCGCCAGATGTTTTTGGACTACAACTCCTATCATTCCTGACCACTGGCCATGCTGGCTGGGGCTGATGGGAGTTGGAGTCCAACACGATCTGGAAGGCCATAGGTTTCCCACCATTTCTCAAACGGTGAAGCTCATGTTGGAAAAAGATATAAGATTGTTTCCCTAATTGGTGCCTATGTTCTCACTCCCCCTGCTGTCAGAGAAGTTTGGGAAAGTTCTCTGCACAATGTGCCCCCGAGTGTTAGGATCTCTGAATTGTGACAAAATTCTTTTGTAGGTCTGCATTCTGGAGTGCTTGAAATGTATGAGTTTTTTTTTAAAAAAAATAAAATAATTATTATTACATTTATACTCCACCTTTTTTCCTCTTGCAAAGAACCCTAGGAGGCTGAGATGGTCCTCCTCCTCCCCATTTTATCCTCACAACAACCCTGTGAGGTAGGTTAGTCAGTGACAGGCCCAAAGTCACCCAATGAGCTTCATGGCCTAGTGGGGACTAGAACCTGGATCTCCCAGGTCCCAGTCTAACATTCAAACCACTACACCACACTGGCTCTCACTGGATTTATAGCCTAAGTATGGATCAGATGGATCTAACAGTGATAGACCATCCAACTTCTAATTAAGGTGGTGAAGGCACATTACAGTTGAAGAGACTCCTGCATTTGAGATTCTATGCACGTTTACTTGAAGTAAGCCACACTGTGTTCAGTAGGCCTTACTGCAAGGTAAGTGTGCACAGGATGACAGCCTTAGAGTATAAACCCCTAAAGAGGGATTGACTAACTTATTTGCAAGGTTTGCAACACTGATATATAAGTTTGAAGCCCTACTTCATCATTTTGATTTGATAAATTTTTACTCTCTATTTCCTGCCCTCTGAATCGGTTGATACAGATTTGGGGGGCCAAAGTGTGAGAAATCAGGGAATTTTGTTATGCCATGACATAATAACTAATAAAAATGACTCTAGGGTGTTTAAGAGCCCCTCCTCCCTGAGTATTTTTCAAATTAGTGAGGTGGTTGTGGGATTGCATAGCCTAGCCACACCTTCTAATGCAGATGCACATCTGCTGTGTAGCAACTAAAACAACAACACTTTGTCATATTTTCCTCCCATATGCTTTTCTGATGCCTAGGCTTTCAAAGATGCCAACTTATAAACATTTCCAGCTACATGTTAGCTTTTCGTTCATGGTTGGGCTATCAAAAACTAATACCCATCAGAATCTCCTACCTGATGTTACATACATCAAAATGTTGCAGGGTTTTGTTTTCAATGGCAGGCTGTCAAAAATTAACACCTGTCAGAATTTCCCAACTGAAAATACAGGTATCAAAATACAGTATCTATTAGTAGTATTTTGTGCAGTGGTGCAGCTAGGTAATTTTAGACGTAAACATAGTCTCCAATTACCACGAAAATGCCGGGATGTTCACGAAAACCCTTAAGCCATCACAGCCTCTCACTTTGTCATACAGAGTCCCGAATTCCCAGCTACTTTAAGCTGCTCTTAAAGGGGCCATGGGCAAAATAATTTTGCAGCTAAGCTTGCAGTTTTAGCTTAGCTGCAATTTTGCCCATGGCCCCTTTAAAAGTAGCTCTGCTTAGCCTCGAACAGCCGCAGGGTCTCCACGGAGAGACAGATGCTGCTAAGCTGGGAGGGCCAGGCGAGGATGTGCGTGTATGCGTGTGCATGCACGCGTGCGCACACATGCTCTACCTGCTGCCTCTGCTGCACGTTGCTGTGGGGAAGGGATTAGCTGGGTGAAAAGAAAAGGAGGTAGAGGCTGCACCTGCCAGCCTGGACCGAGGGAGAGGTGAATGAGGAAATTTATCACATGATTCCTATCTTAGGGATGTACGGCGGCGGCCCAATCTCGCTCTTCAGAGCGGCGTGGAGCATTCTCCGCGCTGCTCAAGCTGCTGCCACCGCCGCAGGCTGCCCCGCCGCCTCCTCCACCGCCTCCACCGCCTCCACCACCGGCGGAGGGCCCCCCGCCCCCTGCCACCGCCGCCGCAGGCCCCCCGCCCCCTGCCACCACTGCCGCCGCTGCCGCTGGCCCCCCAGCCCTCCCTGCTGTTGCTGCTGCTGCCAGAGGTCTCCCACAACTGCCGGAGGCCCCCCGCCCCCACCGCCCCCACCGCCAGAGGCCCCCACCACCACCCCACCACCCCGCCGTCGTCATCCTACCTGTCCTCCTGTGCTCCGCCGCCTCCGCGCCGCCTCCGCCGCCCCACCTGCGCTCTGTTTTGGCGCGGGGAACCGTGGCAACAGGGCTTAAACAGCCCTGTTGCCATGGTTCCCCCCTGCCAAAACAGAGCGCAGGGTCCCGTCGCGTCACTTCCTCCATGCCGGGAGTGACGCGACGGGACCCGGCGGACAGGCAAGTAGGCTCTTCGCTCTGTGGAGAGCTTTTCTAAAGTCCGCGCGTGTGGCTGAGTATCTCGGCGGACGCGTGCAGGCCCAGTTCGGGCCTCGCTCGTGTCCGCCGAGATTCTCGGCCCCATCCCTAATTAGAGCTGACTCTGTGCCTCTAACAGGTGAGATACAGTGTCAGAAAGAAATGCAAGAAACTTCCTCTTCTCTCTGAAGCTCCATGTTTGGGGGCATGGAGTAGGTGGGTAAGCTTCACCTCTTGAATTTGTGCCAATCCTGACAATTTTAAAACAAAAAGAAAGAGATTGCCCTGCAAGCACTGAAACCCCCCCTCAATGAAAAACACCAAATATCAACAATTAAGGGTTTAAGTAAGGTTAAAAAATATTACAAAAGCCACTTATAAAATATTATAAAATAATATATCATTATAATAATGTAATAATTACAAAATATAAGATATTATATAATAATATAATTCTGGAAAAGTTATCCTAGCACTGGTGCTGCTGCTGCTGCTGCTACCTCTTCTTCTAGCAAGGAGCAGCATTTCACAATTATCCCTCAATTACATGATACTTCTTCACACAGTGCATAAGCAATTTTCTGCCACAAGATGTGATGGTCAGTGTTGTAGATTGCTTTAAAACATGTAGCCTCAGTGTTTAATACTGGATATATGTGCTCAAATGCAAGATATATGAATTGTGGGAAGGAAAAATATTTATTAACCTTTAACCATGAATTTTAAAAAAAGAATAAAGGTTTAAATATTTTGTCCCAGAATACATTTACATTTAAGGCATACCCTTTCTCCATAATAATAAAAAAAATCTGTTAGGCTTTCTGAGTCTTTTTACAAAGAATAGTCAATACAGGTGGCCCTCCTTAACAACTTATTACTGAATTTACCTAAATCTAATAGTGTGATTCAATTGTACCCTTACTTGGGAGTAAGCCCTATTGAATTCCGTGGGATAGACTTCTGAGTGATCATCTAGGATTGTGCTATAATACAGCAGTATTCTGGCCATTTCCTTGAGAGTAAAGCCCCACTGAAAGAAGTAGGAGTAGCTTTCGAATGAACATTTATAGCATCAGGCTGTAAAACTAGACTTTGCTCCTCCTATCGGAACTCCAGGAATAGCCCTTGATGGTCAGAGACTTACAATGGGCAGCTTCTCATGAATTTATTCTGAAGACTTGTGCTCTGAACTTGGCTGTCAAAAATTAACCTCCAAATAGCCTTATTCAACCCATAAGTCTAACAGACAACAGGAAGGACATCTTCATGCAAACCTAGTCCCTTCATACACTTAAGCAACCTGGGTTTGTATATAGGGACTGGGCTTGCATCTTCTTGTAAGAGGATGTTCATCATGTCCTCTCTGTGCTAGGTTAAGACCATAAGACCATAAAAAGAGCCCTACTGGAAAGGTCCTATCTAGTCCAGCATCCCTGTTTCCCACAGTGACCAACCAGATGCTCTGGAAAGCTCTCAAGCAGGACATGAGGGTAACACTCCCACTCATGTTCCCCAGCAACTGGTATTCAGAAGGCATGGTGTCTCCAGTCCTGGAGGTGCTATGTAGCCATAATGAGCTAATCCATTGATAGCCTTATCAGTAATATAATGCCTTGAGAAGGAAAACTAGATTCTAACCTCCATGAATTTGTCTACTCCAAGTTGACAGCCATCTGCTACATCTTGTGGCAGTGAATTCCACAGTTTAACTATGCACTATGCAAAGAAATACTTCATTTTGTTTGTCCCAAATGTGCCACCATTTAGTTTTAGTGGATAACCCCAGGTTCTAGGTGAGAGGGAAGGTGAGAGGGAGAAAATATTGCAGTTTTGTGTGTTCCCTCTAATAACTTTTGTACTTGACTATGCCCTTTGGTTGCCTGGCCATACCCTTGGCCACGCCCTCATGTTGCCTGGCCACACCCTCTTGATCACACCTTCATGTTGCTTAACCATACCTCTTACAAATTCACATGTGTCCCTATTTTCATCTGTGAAATGTTGGAGGGTATGTGTAAAGCTTTTGCATGGCATAGATGAAGCTTTAGATGACTATTTGTATTATTTCAGTTGTGAAGGGTGAAACATACATTTATCTTCTCCACCACCATTCCATGCTTTACAACTGCTTCTACATTCCCGATATGTTAGAGCAATCACCCCACCCCCCAAAAAATCCTGTTTACCAACACTGATTAAAAGAAGAAGAAATACTTTGAACATGTGCAGTTACACGTTTTAAACTCTCTTAAATCATGGCACCCTCATGACTATAAGAATAAAATGGTGTTTGCTTCTGCTGCCCTAATTCTGTTTATTTATTACATTTCTATACCGCCCAATAGCCAAAAACTCTCTAGGTGGATTACAACAATTTACACCATAAAATACAACATAAGATACAATATAGAAGTTTAAAACTACAGTATAAAAAAACAAAAAAACAAAATAAAACCTAGCAGCAATGTAAAGATTAAAATACAATAAAAGCTTAAAAACAGAAACTGAAAGACTAAAATGGTTGGGAAAATAGGACGGTCTTCACCTAGCGCTGGAAAGATCACAATGTAGGTGCCAGGCGAGCCTCTCTGGGAAGTCCATTCCACAATCAGCGTGCCACAACAGAAAAGGCCCTCTTCTTAGTAGCCACCCACCCACCTCACTTCCTTTGGCAGAGGCTCCCAGAGAAAGACCGCTGAAGATGATCTTAGGGTCTGGGAGGTTTCTGTCTGCGGAGCTCGATTGGGCGGAGGAAGTCCAGCGAACCCGCCGGGCTCTGACCCCCCCGAGCTCCGCTCGCCCTACCTTTTCCCTGGCTTGACTCATGTCCTTGCGAGCCAAGCCAGGGAAAGTGACTTCCTGGTTCCAGCACTACATTGTTTATGTAGAAAGTGGGCAAATTTGCTCAAATTATGGCCAAATTTGTGCAAATCAGGCCGTTCTCTACGGAAACATCATAGAACTGGGGACCTGGAAGTCCTGCAAGCACTTCAGCTGGTGTTCGTGCTTGGCTCAGCTCACGCAGCAGAAGCGTTTGGATCACGCGCCGCGAGCTGAGTGCTGGGTGGGTGGCCCATCCCTAGGCCAGGTATATATGGGAGGAGATGATCTTTCAGGTAACCTGGTCCCAAGCCATTTAGAGCTTTGAATACCAGCACTTTGAATCAGGCCCAGATTTGGACTGGCAGCCAGTACAGATGGAAAAGTACTGGTATAATATGCTCACGTTGGCCAGTCCCCATTAACAATCTTCCTGCCCTATTTTGTACCAGTGGAAGTTTCCAGACCATTTTCAAAGGCAGTCTCATGTATAACACATTGTGATATTCCAGATGAGAGGTTACCAGAGCATGGATAACTGTAGCTAGGCTATCTCTGTCCAGGTAAGGACTTAGTATATCAGCCTAAGCTGATAAAAGGTGTTCCGTGCCACTGAGTCCACCTGTGCCTCGAGTGACAATACTGAATCCAAGAGCACCCCCATATTACAAACCTGATCCTTTAGGGGGAGTGCAACCCGCTCCAGAACAGATTGAATATCACTCATCTGGGCAGAACCACACACTAGCAGTACCTCTATCTTATCTGAACTGAGTCTCAGTTTATTGGCCCCCATCCAGTCCATTACCATGCCCTGGCACTGATTCAGAACAGCCACTGCTTCACCTGGATTTGATAAAAAGAGAGCTCGGTGTCATCCACATATTGATGACACCTCAGCTCACACCTCTGGATAACCTCCCCCAGTGGTTTTATGTAGATGTTGAACAGCATGGGGGATAGAATAGAATAGTGGTTCTCAACCTTTTTTGCCCCTTGCACCCTCTTCACCATATGTCAGAATGTCATTCCCTCCCTTTCCAAGATTGTCTGACTTAATCTGTGCCATGCAATAAGGTGTGATGTCCTGTAGATTATGTACAATCTGAAGAAATGTAATTTGTAGAAAGATCAGTATTCCAACAGTTTGAGTCTGTGGTTCCAATTCCCCCCCCCCGAAACCCTAAAATTCCCCCCTGGTGGGAATTCCCCCCTGGTTGAGAACCCCTGGAATAGGGCATAGCATAGCTGCCAATGGACAGAACAATAATCCCCCAGCATCACCTTCTGGAATCAGCCATCCAAGCAGGAGTGGAAACACTGCAATGCAGTGCCTCCAACTTCCAACCCAGACAACCTATCCAGAAGGATACCATGATTGATGGTATCGAAAGCCGTTGAGAGGTCCAAGAGGCTCTACAGGGTTGCACTCCCCTGTCCCTCTCTTGGCAAAGGTCATCCCATAGAACAACCAAGGCAGTCCCATTCCAAAACCAGGTCTGAAGCCCGACTGAAATGGATCTAGATAGTCCATTTCATTCAAGAGTGCCTAGAGTTGACCGGCAACCACACACTCAAGCACTTTGCCCAGGAAGGAGATGTTGGCTACAGGCCTATAGTTGTTCACATCATCTGGGTTCACTGTTAGGCTTTTTTCAGGAGTGACCTAATTACTGCCTCCTTTACCTGGCTGGCACCACTTCCCCCTCTCTTGGACCCAGCCAGGTATCCCCTCCCTATTTGATATAATAAGCCATGAAGGACAAGGATCAAGCACACAGGTGCTTCAACCGGACTTGACCAAGCACCCTTGTCTGCATCCTTGGTCCTCTATTCTGACACAGTATGGACACTCACATTTTCTCTTGCTGGAGTGGGATTTCACCTGACTCCTGTGCTTGTTTGGTGAATAAATGCAGCAAATTTTGATAGCCATTATGGCAGATTAAGGGCAGAAACTATACTTGGAGAGAGTAAATATGCTTTGTCCTTGTCAGGTTATGGGGATCTTTTGCACCATTGCAAACCTTTAATGATAAACAGTATTATAATTACCACTTTACAAGTTTTACAGTGCAATCCTATGAATATGTATCTACTGAGCCATAGGTTCCATTGAATTCAATTGAACTTACTCTCAGGGAAGTGTGTATATATGATTGAAGGCTTAGTCTAATTTGGGTATAAAATAATACATTGCCCAGTGTCTGATCTTCTTTCCCCTAATTTAGTCCAGTTGGTTACTTCTGTTACATTTCTGTAACAGATTGCTGCATTTAGGACTCTGTTCAGAAGTTACCAAAGATTGTCTCACTGAATGCTTTTGACTGTGTGCTTTTTGGAATAACATAATATAATTTGGTAATGTTTGCTCCTATATCTGGCACTGGGGGCTGAAACTGAGTATTTTTATTTTTGTGTTTTTGTAGTGATCTCCACTCAAGCAAATGCCTTTTAAAGAAATGCGTTCATTGCACATCTATACATAATACAAAGATAATTGACAAAAGCTTTCCTGGTTTCCCTAAAATTGATTGCACCTGTTCCTAATCTGGAAGCCAACTGCCAATTCCTCATATGACTCTGTATGATAAAATCAAAAGGAAACTGTGAGGAAAAATGCAAACACAATACAAACACATTGGTGCCAAAATGTAAACTTAGAATGTTACATTATAACGAGTCAGATGTGAAACATAAAAGTAAACAGTGGAGACTGATTATCCACTGCCTGTCAGAGTATGAATTAGAATACTTTTCAAATAATGTTAGCCATAGTTTGTGATCCTTATCTACCATCTAGTCTCACATCACTTCCATCCTCTCAGCCCTCAACACTGTCCCAACATCACAGCACTAGGGCAGATCCTTTTGTTGTTGTTGTTCTGATCACTAACACTTTACGAAATCCTGTTTGTACGTTGTACCAAAGGAGATCAGGGGGCACCAGCCTGGAATACAGGTGGGCTGAATTATTTGCCCTGATCTTTGGGGGAACTTTTGGGGGCTTGCAGGGGTGGGGTGAGGCAAAAAGGGGAAGTGAAAGCTGGCTTCACTTTTAGGTAGAGGGCCTTGTCATTTGAGGGGAGATGTGGGCAGTAGTGTAGTGGTACCTTTGAAGTGCAGGAGCTCTTCATTGCCATTCCCCTAGGGGGGAGTCCAAACATTCAGACAGCTGTGCTGACCCAAATCAACAAACCAGTTCTAGCAGTTTTTATATCCACCAGGAACTGGTCTTTTGTAAAGAGAATGGGTCTTAATTGCACCTTGCAAGCCATCCCAAAATACTTTGCATTACAACAGGGAACATTATATTGTTACTTGGAGAATTAACTAGGGGTGCTAAACCTACCTTCGGGGGTGCCCGCCTTTGCTCGCCTTTTCTCAGAGAGCACCCCCCCACAAGGTGCCAATCCCCCGCACTGCTCAATTCCGTCTCGCTGGCAGCGTGGGGTCCCGTCGTGTCACTTCCGGCTGCCAGGAAGTGACGGGACGGGACCCTGTGCTGCATTTTTAGCGTAACCAGGGCAACCCGGTTTAAAATGGCCGCGAATAGCAAATCATGGCCATTTTAAGCTAGGTTGCCCTAGTTTTTATGCCAAAAACACAGTGCGTGGTCCAATTGTGTCACTTCCTGGCAGCTGGAAATGACGCGCTGGCACCCCGCACTGCCAGGCGCGGTGTGGAGTGATGGATCGAGCGGCGGCCAGGTAAGGTGCGAGAGTCTCGGGGGGGCGAGTGGGCCGATTTCGGCCTGCTTTCAGCCCCCCCGAGACTCGTGGATACATCCCTAAGATTCCCCCCTTCCCTGCAACTACTGTGAGGATTGCAGCTAAGCTAAGGGGGACCAGGGAATTCTGGGGGGGGGGTTAGTGGTGACAGATGACATCATCATCCCTGCTAATAAAAAAGTGCCAGTGCTGCATTCCTGCAAGCCCTGGTTCCACTACACCACTGGATGCAGGGTGGGAGTAGCATGAAGACAAAGTATTGGCAGAGGTTAAAACTTCTCTCTCTCCTTTACAGAACAAGTTTTGCTGCTGCTTCAAGAGGCAGTGGAGTTACAACAAGGAGCCCATCCTGTTCTTCTGTCCTAAAAAATGCCCCAGCAAGACTTTTACCCTCTCCTGCCTCCTCATCTTAATACTAAGTCCTCAACCTGCACTGAAAATTGCTAAAATGCAGTGTCCTCCCCTTGAAAGTCACCAAAAATGCCCCCTTACCTTTGCAGGGGCAAATGGCCCAATGGATTTAACAGAGGAATATTTGGCCTGGCACTACCCTGGAAGGTGAGGAAGTTATCCTGTAATTCCATCAAGTCAAATAATTGGAAAATAAATTGAACATATACAAGTTATATTGTTTTCAAAGTCAACAATTGTAAGACTAGACTCTACTTTAAGAAAACACACTTCAGTTCTCTATGAGAGTCTTTCATTTGTAAACAGTGCTTTAAAAAAAGTTGGTAATCGTTACCATAAATTCTCATTTAAACAAGGTATTTGCCAGTTGTGGCCAAATATTCAGGGATGCTTAATAAAGTTGTGCATTATTTGTATAGACATCAAAATATTATGCCAAAACTGATGATGAGCCACAACAACCATAAAACCTTACTTGCTCTAATAAGAAAGAAAGAAAGAAAGAAAGAAAGAAAGAAAGGGGGGGGGATGACACATATAAGGTTCTGTTCTGTTCTGTGGTTCAATCCTGAACTGGATTGCCTTGGTCAGTCCTCAAAGAGGCTAAAACTGGATCAAGGCCTCATATTTCTCAGTTCCTAGTGACAAAAGAATGTGGATTCCAGATTTTGTCAACATTCTCTGATTTCCTTCTCCTTATGGACTGCATATGGAAAACCATCTATATAGAAGGTGGGCCTTAATGTGTACAGTAATACCTTGGATTACAAGTAACTTGGTTTGAGAGCGTTTTGCAAGACAAGCAAAATTTTTAATATTTATTTAATTTTTTTTTTACTTGATATACAAGCGTCGTCTTGCAATACAAGTACTGTAGTACGGCTTAAATTAAAAATCTCTGTACAAATTTTTTTGGGGGGACTTCGTTTTGATATAAGAGTGTTTTGGATTACAAGCACATTTCTGGAACGAATTATGCTCTCAATCCAAGGCATGACTGTATTTACAATTGAAGGAGAAGGAAAGCAGAAAATTATGTGGATTAAAAGAACAATGGAGAGAGCTCAAAAGTAAATAAAGTTGTAAAAGAAGAAAATGAAACCTCATATTTCAGAATTAAGCACTTGTGCTGGCCTCAAGATGTAAACGAAAACTGAGTCCTGCTGTTCTTCATATTTCCTATATACTTAATCCCTAAACTTGATAGACTTGTGCATCATTACGGTATGATAATTAAATGCAGGGCTGTCCTTATCATGAAGCAATGTGAAGTAGTCGCTTCGGGCAGCAGATTCCAGAGCAGTTTTTTTCAGCCGCAGATCCTAAAGTGGACAGTTTTTTCTCCTAGGAATTATCTGCAGCTTGTCCTTTACCAGGTTAGGCTTTTGTCGATCTAGACCAGTATTGTCTACTCTGACTGGCAGCAGCTCCAGGGCCTCGGGCAGAGGTCTTTCTCATCATTTGCTACCTGATCCTTTCTAACTGGAGATGTTAGGGATTGCACCTGGGACCTTCTGCATGCCAAAAACTTAGTGGTGCTGGTGCCACTAAGAAAAGATAAGCTCCACCCCGGAGACGGACAGTGTCATTTTTGCATTTTGTTTCAGGTGCAAAACTGTTGGCTAGAGCAATACCTACCTGGGTCCTGGAAGGAGGAGAGTGGTGGATCACTCACGACAGCCCAAGTCCTGCCAGCTCAATTCAGCCAGGGAAGAAGGTTTCTGTGTGTAGGGCTCACCCACATTGCTAGTAATGGTGGGATTAGCCAATGCCAGCTCCATGTTTTTGTGGGCTCTCTTGGGGCTTCTCTGCGTGAAACATTTACCGGGGCTTCTTCTTTACCGGGGCTTCTTCTTCCATTTTCTTTGTGGGAGGAAGAATGTCCTTTTACACAAAGGGTTCCCCTCCCCCCCGGGTTTTCCTCTCTGACTTTCTATATGTTCCTATATGTTCCATTATACAACACAAGGTGGCGCTGTAGTATAGAGTGGAATTGCGATTTTACACAAGGCTTCTGTAGCAAATCATGCATGGTGTGGACAAGTGGATAGGGAGACATTTTTTTCTCTCTCTCATAATACTAGATCTCGGGGTCATTGCATAAAGCTGATTGGTGGGAGAGCCAAGACAGATAAAAGCAAGTACTTCCTCACACAGTTATACTATGGAATTCACTTCTACAAGATGTAGTGATGGCCACCAATCTGGATGGCTTTAAGGGGGATTAGACTAATTCATGGAAATTAAGGCTATCAGTGGCTACTAGTCCTGATGGCTCTATGCTACCTCTAGTATCAGAGGTGGTATGCCTATGTACACCAGTTGCTGGGGAATATGAGTGGGAGAGTGATATTGCATTCATGTTCTACTTGTGGATTTCCTGTGGGCAACTGGCTAGCCACTGTGTGAACAGAATGTTGGACTAGATGGACTTTTGGTCCAGTCTATCATAGCTTTTCTTATTTGGTTCAAATAGTTCAAAACCAAAATAGAAATAAGAAACAAAAACAGAAATAAGAAACAAAAACAGACAGATCTGCCCAATGCTAGTTTACATTCATTCATGTGGTATGTCCTCATCTGACAGCTGCATAGATTGAAGGATTCAAGGAAGGATGTAAACTAACTATTGCAATTTGCTGCTCTATTCAACTATTGTTGAAACAGCCACTTCTGCAGGATCACATTTTATAGGATATTCTGAAATGATTTCCAAAGTACAAGTCAAAGTGCAGTTTTAATGCACGGCCACATTACCATGTGGAATAAACACATTTATGCTTCTATTCTTAAAAATCAAGTTGTGACATGATATCTGTTAATTTATATGAGTGTTATTAATTGTATTTCGCACATGAATGTCTTGAAGCATTTTGCTTTAATTTTTAAAGAGCAAATAACTCTTTTGATACTTTAGCATAATCCTTGCATTGAGCACAGCCTGTTCAAAACAGTAAAAGTTAAACCTACATGCCTTTTTTCCTTTTCTTTCTTTTTTTTTTAATAAATAGGGTTTAAACATCAGGCAAATTTAATAAAGGAGACTCTTACAACAGGCATAATGAAAGGTGAAGGTTTGTTTTCTTTTTATTCATTTTTTTATTCTGAATGTCTGCTTTTCAGTCCAATGTTTGGTTTGGGTTTTAAAATAAATAACCCTAATGCATAAAGCAATAAAAGAGGTAGGAGACGACTGGTGCTGGATATATATATATATATATATAGAGAGAGAGAGAGAGAGAGAGAGAAGTAGTAACTAGCTGAGTGTAAGAGAAAGAAATATACACATTAATTACAACGCAGTAAGTGCTAAGACTTTAAAATCATTATTGCAAATAAAACATTTTTCATAGCTCCAAAACTGATTCGTTGCATAAAATATATGACATCTGTACGCAGGACCAAATGCTGAAAGATTTAGTTATTCTAAATGGATTTATATTTTGTATAACAAATGGCATTTAAGGTGCAATCCTATGCAGGTTTAGGCAGAAAAAAGGCCCACAATTCCAGCTATGCTGACTGGGGGGTGCTGGGAGGTGTAGGCCTTTTTTCTGTCTAAACTTGCATAGGATTGCGCCCTTAATGACCTTATCCCTGAAATTTGCTGCATCAGGTAGGGCATGCCCATTTTTACATTATAAGAACATTATCAGGTCTTAGTTTGAGTCAAGTTTCAACAGGAGACTGATTCCTGGAATATATTTTCAAGCCAGAGTTTTAGGGCTGTGCGACAGGCAGCAGGAACAGGAACCATGAGACAAGCCAGAAGTCAAGACCAAAGGACAAGCCAAGAGGCAGGATTAAAGAGTAAGCTAGAAGTCAGGACCGAAGGCCAACCGAGGGATACAGGAACACACGAGAGCTCAGGAGAACCTTGTTGGTCAAGTATGGCTGAACTGGAACAGGAAGCCCTCTTATACTCCTTTCTGTCCAGGAAGATCCAATAGACAGTCTGGGTGGGTTAGGTCAGACCAGGTTCTATAACACACAGTGTCAGGACTAGCTCTCCTAGCCCCTCCAGTTCTGATTCCCTAACTCCAGAACAGCACTGGTCAGATTCCGTTGGAATGGACTCTGGAACAGACGGGGTCGGGGAGGGGGAGGGGGAGGGGGAGGGGGAAGAGAAGGCCACAGAGATGACTCTCTGTGAAGATAACCAGGACCCAGATGTGCTGTCAAGGTTAGAGCTAGAGGCTGTGGAAGGGGGGGGGAGAAGAATCTCTGGGAACAGGGAAGGCAGAGGCGGGGGAAGGGTGTGTGTGTGAAACCAGCCTCGGTAACTGATGCCCGAGAACGGCATAAATTACGTAGGCAAGAACAGTTGACGTCT
This sequence comes from Shinisaurus crocodilurus, assembly GCA_021292165.1. Classification (NCBI taxonomy): domain Eukaryota; kingdom Metazoa; phylum Chordata; class Lepidosauria; order Squamata; family Shinisauridae; genus Shinisaurus; species Shinisaurus crocodilurus. Next base: position 45,863,670 of record CM037876.1, read on the forward strand.
CTTCGTCGATCAGCACGGTTGGCTAACAAGACTTTTGGCCCGCCTTAGGGGCAGAGTCGGTTCTCTAGTTTGAGGGTGAGGAAGCGCGAAACACCTCAGTGCAGAATCAACTGTTTAACCTTCCTGACCTCCCATTGAGGGGATAAAGGGTCTTGAATCACTTTCTTTACTTTTGTGTAACACTTTTCTGCAACCACCTGGGTTGCCCTGCTTTTGCTTACTAAAACTCTACAAAGAAACCCGTAAGTTGCATTTGACATTCTGGCTGGAGAGCGGGGGAGTAAGACACACACACACACACACACACACACACACACACACACACACCACAGGCTACAACACACAGTTTAGTGGCTCACCATATGGAGTAGCTGCACACAAACCCACAGTTTCTTAGTTCAATCCCCTGAAGTAGAGATAAAAACTAATAATAAAGATAGTGTTTCTGGGCATGTAGAATGTGGCTTTCTTTGAGTAATCTCAGCCAGCCTTCACACATTTAAGATGAAGATGATTATTTACTTATTTTTAATGTGAGAACACATGACTTCCTGGCAGAATCTCCTTTCAGAAAAGAAACAACCGTCAGAAAACATGATACTTTGTTGGCATTTCAAATATTGAGTGGCACTGGTGGCAGATATTTTGGCACAAATGCTTAGTAATTAAGTTTGAATCAGGATTTCTGCTTTATTATTTCAGTCCTAGAATCAAACATCTCAAAAGCATGTGTCCATCTGTTTGAGTGTGTCTCTGTGTGTCCATCTGTTTGTGTCCATCAGTCTGCCTATTTGTGTGTGTCTCTCGGTGTGATTAATCATGGGTCCTTAGTTCCTAACCACATTCTCTTTGCTTTGTTACCACTGTCTCCATTTTATTCTCTAAATTACACTTTGATTACAGTCCACTGTTTAAATTCTCATTTTGAAAATGTAAGTACAACCATCACCAGAAGATTAAGGGGGTCAGTTCACTCTGAAAAGTTTTCATTACTGTTTTACATCATCCTCAGAATTTCCATTTGGAAAAACCCTTGCTAGGGTGACTTAAGCTCAGCCTTTGAGCCAGTGCCGACTCTAATGTTTGGGGTGAGGGAGACCAGGCAAGATGCTCTCAGTGGGTCCCTCTCCTTCTCCCTGAAATCCCCCATGTCCTCTCCCTCTGCTCCTAGGCTCAATCCCCACTGTTCCCTAGAGAGAAAGGGGAAACAACTGAGGGGGCAGTGGGAACTGCTGTTACTTCTGCTTGTTTCTATTGCTTTCTCAAGATCTCCCTCTGGACCAGGCAAAGAGAGAGTGTGCTCAGGTGGCAATGGTAAGAGGAGCAGCAATAGGGCCAGGAGGTTCTGGTGGTTGGCAGAGGCCCCCTGCTCAGGTATGGGCCTTGGCAGGCGCCCAATAATACCAACTTCTTATGCTGGCTCTGGCACCCTTGGTTGGACTAGACAGGATAATGAAACCCAGTAACAATAGATCACAGAATTAAGGTAGTCAGATTCATGATCTAATAATCACAGACCTCCAGGATGATTATTGATTCTCAATATGGAGGATTCACATCACTCTCAGAATCATTGCCCTTGAAGTTTTTATTCATTGTTTTGTTCCTTTATTTGAATATCCCACCATTTGAGCCAAAGAATCTACAAGGCAGCTAGTGGGTTAAAACCAAATAAGTTGTAAAATAGCAACTGAGTGTTAATTTGGTAAATGCTGAAGCATGACTGTGTCGCTATGTGACAAGTGCTGCATGATTTGTGTCAACCAACATCCTCCGCATGCTAACTGAGATATGTGGATTAGCCCAAAGGAAAGATAACAGTGCCAAACAAGTCATTTTCAGAAGAACTGAATGTGTTCTCCCAAATAAGTCAGTGGGCAGTAGGGTCATGCATGCCACCTAGTCGTACCACTTTCACCATCACACCCCATTGGCCATGCCCCCTGGCATCCACTTGTTCAGCTGAACACATGAACGCACCGAGGGTCCCTTCCATGGGTTCAACTGCATGTGTAGGCATTGGAGTGTGTGGCTAGAAGGATACACTATCATGGGGGTGTAGATAACCAACATAGTCCCTTTCTCCACTCATCTGAAAAGCACTACAATGAGCTCCGAATATTTTCCCTTTTCATAAAAATAGATGATGCTAATTTAACAATAGAAAAGTATCATTAGAAGAGAGCTCATGAATTATGTACTTCCTAGATTCTACTGTTTAACCCTGCATTTGAAACAAGGAGAACTCACCAAGTGATGTCCTAGTTTACATTAGTAATTTTTGCAGCTGCCTTGAGTTTCTGCCAGCACCACCAGGCCTGTGTAATTGAAGAGTATTTTCCCTACAGCTACAGGCCATATTGAAAACAGGCTCATACTCTGTAGGTTTAATGCAGGATTGTTTCTGGCAAAACTGCAGTGTCAACATAAAATGATGTAGAAGGAATGACTTTTGAGTTTTACATTTCTTTTAGAAATCAGAAAGGAAGATACAAGGTGTACATGAAACTGATGAGTTGGCAGTATGTAATGGAAATGTTTTAACAGATGATTAATTCTTCAGAATTCAGATCATGACTATTTGTTTGAATAACTGTGGATAAAGTTCTTTTGCCAGACCATAATCTTGCTGCCATAAGAATACATGACACTACAGAAGGAAAACTCAGTATTCAACATGCCATTTTTAAAGGTATGTTCAAGTGTATGTGCTCATGTTGGTACATGTCTCCAATACGGGGGCGGGGGATAGGAATATATTGCATAGGAATGGTAAATACTGCTCATTTGCTCATTGCAGACTATGACTGAATTTGGATGTCAAGATAAACCATGTTTTATTATGCTGAGAATGGGCCTAGCTTCCTCTCAAGCTCATGTACTTCCCCGCCCCCCGCTCCTCCTTTGGTTTGGCCACAAGGAGAAGATCAGAATCTTTCACTTCTATTTTTGATTAACAACAGCTTGTTGTGTCATCCAAACCCAACAAACTGTGGTTAATCTTAACTATGGTTTGTTTGAAACAAGCCAACTTCAAACTGTGCCTTATGAAGCTGACTTGTTTCAATGAACTATAGTTAAGATTTAAAAAGTTTAGGTTTCAGACATAATGCTAAACTGTGGATAACTAAAATGAGAAGTGAAAGATTCTGATCTTCTCCTTGTGGCCACATACACGGGAGTATGTGAGTTTGCTGGGGGGGAGGGGTTGACTTGACTCATTTCTGACACAATAAAACATGATTTATTGCGATGTCCAAATGCAGAAATTATCTCACATTCACTAATTAAGCCTTGTAAAATAAACATTTCAAGTACCCCCTCATTTAAAAATAGAATTGGCCAATATTTTCTCCATCTTTTACTCCATAGAAATGCCTGTGTACAAAATCTGACATGTCTTCCAGAGTTTTTAGACTATACTTACTGGGTTGGATATAGATCTGCCATTCCATGAATGGAAGGGCTCCTTCCATTCATGAAAGGCACCAGAATCCAGCACAGGCCATTTCTCTTCCTCTGGAGCCACTTGCATCGCCTCTCCTGTGGCTCTGTACAGTCGCCCAAACCTCCAGAGCAGCTTTTCAGAAGATGCAGGGGCTGCACAGGGAAGAAGAAATGGTCATTTGTCTCTCCGACTTTTTCTGCCAGTGTGAACAGAAAAGTGCTAATCTGGATCTATCCCTCCATCTTCTAGACCCAGAGAAGGCAGGGATCTTTCTCCTTCTTGGAGACTGAATCTGAAATCTCACCACACGATGCATTATTCAGGAAAAAATACGGTTAAATATCTAATTGTTTCAAGCCTCAAAAAATGAACAGGAAAACAAGTCTAAGGCCAAAATAATAAATATGCAACAGATTTAGAGTTCGTTACTACCAGGGACCTTACAACACTCCTCCCTTAACCACCTTGTATCTTTTACATCACACAGTCATATGCTATACATTATGTACCTTCTGGGAAAGATATAAAGGTATCTGTTACTAACACAAGGAAATTCCATGGCCCTTGTCTATTTGCCCTGAGATTGTAAACCTGTATCTGAGCTGTGTCATCTCAGTGTACAGGTCGAGACTCACAGGACTGAATGCACCTCCACAGGCTAAAAATAATGATGGAAAAAAAATACTGCCACACTAAACAGGCACATTTGGAAGAATGGTAGGCTACCTGTTCCTACATATAAGCGAGGCAGAGCGCGCGCGCGCGAGAGAGAGAGAGAGAGAGAGCAGATTTGCAGCAACAGGCCCTGCCCCAGCCTTGCACATTCCACAGGTTGTATGAACTGCCATACGCATGCACATGTGTAGACACTCTGTAGCCATATTTAGGCATTCTGAAGGTGAATAAGTAAACACGTGAGGAGGGTGAGCGCACCAGCTTCTCCGCCCTCAGTCTCCATTTCCATCGTCTTCTACATGTGGAGGGCAACTTTCTGAAGGGGAGAGACAGCCTGCTCCATCCATCCATGGAAGCTCTCCATGAAATTCCTAATGCTGGAAAATTAGCATTCACAATTGTGTGGAGGGCCTCCCCGGATATAGGAGGCTTTTCCCTTCCAAAAATCACGCTCCACGTGTAAAAAAAAATAAAAATCACCCTTCACATGGGGCTACCTCACTCCCCCTTCTCACACATTTAGTTTAGTCACTTTCAGAGTGCCTGCATAGGGCTTATGTATGCTCAAAACATGGGGTCTCCAACTGTGCGGATAACCATACATGCATAGAAACTGTACACACATGTAGAAATCTCTCCATGGAATATGCATGCATTGGAGAGAGCCTGCCACTGCAATTCCCCTCCCTCATGCTGGATCAGAGGTGTGAAGAGTATCTTGGTTTTCTGTATTTGGAATATTTGTTGTCGTTCAGAGGAGTCCTGTGAACTGCGCCTCCGTTATCTCGAGCAGGGCAGCCCAAGCACAGGTTTATCATGCTATGAAAACTAGGCCTATCTCTCCCTCTTATAATTGGCATGATCTAAGGGTTGGTAGGATTGTAGCAGGGGTGCACAACTTTTTCAGCTCAAGCGCTGCATTCGATGTGGGTGTGGGGGCAGGCTGAGGCCATACATGTGTGCACGCACGTATGATGACACAGAGGATGATGATGATGATGATGATGATGATGATGATGATTTTGATTTTCATTTCTATACCGCCCCACAGCCAAAGCTCTCTGGGCAGTTCACAACACTTCATACAATAAAATCTACATAAAAAACAACAATTGAAAACAACAATGTAATTTTAAAAATTAAAACCAAATTTAAAAACGCAGTTTAAAATAACACTACTACAAGTTAATTATACCAAGTCTACAGGTGACAATCCCCCCCCGCCCCCTCCCTCACCAGATTGCTCCCACACCAGATTACTGGGGTCGAGTGGGGGGAGGCTGCTTTAGAGGGAGATGCTAACGCTTCCTCCCCCCGTGATGCCAGTCTGGATACGTGTTTCTTCATCACCGCCCTGAGCAGTGTAGAAGCAGCCATGTCAGCTGCTTCTGGTTTGCCCTGGGGGGGCGGGGCGGGGATGCTGATCGGCAACACTGCTTCACACCGGCATGAACAGCATGGAAGCAGCAATGCCGGCTGCTTCTGGTTTGCTGGGGGGGCGGGCTGGGGGCAGAGGAGGATTGGTATTGCTGCTTCAGTGCAGAAGCAGAAACCTCAGTCGATTGTTGCGTGGGGATTTGGCGGCAGGGGCACATGGAGGCGGCACAACAGGGCTCTATCGTTAATACTAATTATGGCATGTGTTGCGTTAGCCTTTCAATCTGTTCTATATTTTAATAGCTAGAAAGGTTATTTGTGGCGATTCTTTATTTTTTCTTTTATTTCACCTGCCACTCAACAGTTTTCCAGCTGATGACTGTACGCCTGAGGAAGTCCTACCAGACAGAAGTGTTCTATCAACAGCTTTTGTCTACAAATTCATTTGGGTACAACAATGCAATTTTAGGCTTTAAGCATAGCTGGCTGGGGCATGCTGGGCACTGTAGGCCTTTTCTCTCTCTAAACTTGCATAGCATTGCACCCTTAAAGGCTTTATTAGCACTCAATCGAGACAGGGCTTACTATCCATGGTTTGTTTTTTGAAAACATTACGACAGTAAAATCTCATGGCAATGTAGTTCTTATAGCACATTTGCCTTACTTCAGTATTCCATTTATAATTTATTGCCTGTTGCTCATTTGTTTCACATGACAAGAGGTTCAAGAATATTTTTCTGATGATATAATTCACACTGGGTGTGAGCCAAACCCCACTGAAAACGGACTGATTCCAATTAATTTAATGGACTTTCACCCATCACATACCAAAACTGATGAGGGGGAAATTGTTTAATGCGTCCATTTCTTTGTTATTGTGTGATAGAATTTTAGGGAGCTAGAAGATTCTGGGGAGTTTTGATACATGGATTATGCAACAAAACCATATCACAATTAAAGAGATTTCAACATGTTCAAGTCCAAGTGAAAGAAATAGAATGTAAGTGTCTCTATATCACACAGAAATAGCATGATCCACTCTGAGGTGGCTGAAGTGCCCACCATAGAAGAGGATTTCTATAGGTTTTGTCCCTCCTTCCATCTCAGCCATCAGGAACATGCACATGGACAGTGTGAATGAGGTAGCTGGATGTGTTCCTAGGATGAGATGAAGGCTATTTGTTGGGCTTTATTATAACTGTTGCAAAAATGCTGAGTCCTTTCCACAAAGAACTCAATTGCTCAGAGAAAGGGAAGCAGCACACACCAGCAGTGAGTTTTTCAAAGTTTTATTTCTGCGCAAAAAGGACCAGCTGGGGTGCGTGCCCAAATCAAAGCTGGACAAGGATCAGTGGGGCATACAAGCCTTCTTATACATTTTACAGCCATGGGTGGATCTTACTTTCAGCGAATCAGATACAATCATAAAACCGTGCCAACCAGTTAGATTCCGTGCCCCCTTTATGACGACAAGCAATCAGATGTGTTTCTCTGAACATGGCAAGTTTTAATCTCTACTTAGAGGGCCACCTGGCCATTTTCTTGGCTAAAGACGTGGTTTCTCATGACCTCTTAGGTCACCTAAGATATCGGACTTGTTATTCTTGGTACATCTTATCATTCATATGGGCCCTTCTCTCGCCTGTATTCTGGGATTTGGCACCCAGGAATAGGCTTTTGGGACTAGATAACAACTTAAGGCGAAAACATGGCGGTCAAACATATGATTCAGAACAAAGAATACAATACAATCAAAACAGACCTTCAAGGTTCTCTGTCTGGAACAACAACGTAGATAAACAAAGCAGGTGCAGTGGCAAATGGTATGCGGGCAGAATCTAGGTCAACTAACGGGGTGCAACAGAGGTCATGAGGCTTCTGGACCTTTTACCTTAACAAATGCCTATGGACAGCAAGGTGGTCTTTCAGGGATCTTTGGCCTGTGTGAGGATTGTTCTTTAATGTCATTCTGGCTGACCAGGGGATGCTGGGTCTTGCAAGACCTTTCTGTTTGTCTAAACCTGCAGGGATTGGGCCTTCTGTGCAGCTTTCTAACTCAGACTTCTGACACTGGTCTTTTGGTGTTGACTTGAAGCTGGGACCCTTTCGTGAGGCAAGTGAATCTAAGAACCCTTGTGTGCAAGGCAGGTGCCTTCTTGCTGAGCTTCTGTGTGGCCTATGCGAATGAGCAATGCCTCTCTCACCTGGGGTCTTAGGTGTTCTGGCTTGGCTGGGTCATTATTATTATCATCATCTATTATTATTATGATGATGATGGGCTCATTCTGCCTTTCTGCCTGGAGACAGCTCCTATGCTTGCATGGAATAGAGAGGCATTGTTCTCCTAAAAAGTATCTCTTCTCAGCCAGACAGACATTCTTAAGAAGTACTTATTCTGGGCGTACGGCCAGGCTAACTGATAACACTTCTGCAGGCAGGCGGACAGGAGTGTGTGAGCGTCATGTGTGTCTGGCCTGTTTTTAAAATGAGGCTTGTGTTTTCTGATGCATGCTATGTACCTAGGTCTGTTTACACGTGAAAGGCAGGAACTTTCTGTACATGCCTTGGGCCTGCTTTTCTAACATAACCCAGCGCTATATTTTATATGTCCCAACTTTGTAACATATGAAACATTAATAAAAAGAGCCTCTAAGGACGCAATCCAATCTGGATGCCCATAGCCTCTGAACCCAGAGGATTATGGGCATCCTATGCAAGGCGGGAGGAGCGCAGAGGCCTCCGTGCTCCTCCCACCCTGCAAAACACTTAAGATGGCCAGTTTTGGCCGTCTAAGTGCCGTGGATCAGATCGCAAGGGAAGGAGGCTGAGGTGCCTGTCTCCTCCCCACCCCACCACCCCACCCTGGAACGCTCACAAAAGCCCGTCTTCGAGGTTGTGCTTGCAACCTCAGAGAAGCAGCCGGTGCAGTTCTTTCTGCGCCAGCTGCAAGGTTGGGGGGAGGCACTCTGAGCTCGGAGTCCCAGCTCCAAGCTTGGAGTGAGTTTCTGAGGTTGGAGCTGAGACTCCAAAATATTCTATGGCCATCTAGACACTATCTAATGGCCTGATAGGATTGCGCTGTAAGCATGATCAAAATTTCTCTTACTGCTGGGTAAACACAGCCTGCCTTACACTTAGGATTGGCACTGGTATTGTGGAAACCAGTCAGGCTTTAACCTTCCCTTTTCTTTTTTTTTTTTTAGAAATTATGATGTTTGCTATTGGAATATTAATTTGAAACAGCCATTCATTTAAAAAAAAATTTTTTTTTAAAGTGCTGAACTCTGAAGAAGAACCTGTATAATTTCAACACATACATTCATTCATGTTCTTGACAGGCAACTATGGGAAACTGTGATTGCATGCTTACAGAACGATTTCCCTCCATTATTGTTCCCTCTAAAAACCAAAATGCATTCATGATTAGCTCCTAAGAGAGCTTCGTTCAAACATGGAATATTTTAGGCACACACTATAATTTTGATAGGTTAGTTGAACCAGGATTCTGGCGAGATCCGTGGTGACAATGCAGATTGTTAGGTACAATTGACCAGGAAGTTCCAATACACAAGCCTCATTGAAATGAATAAAAGCTCCACAAGAGGCTGCTTCTACAGGTACAGGAGAACCTTACATTTTCCAATTTCCATTCATTCATTTTGGGGCTTGCCTTGTCCTGTACTATTCTAAGGGCTCAGGAAATATAGCAACTATACTTAAAAAAATCAAATAGAAAATCTAGAACAGATGGTTTGGAATAACAAGATTGAAATATTGTAAAAATGCATAAATGGGTTGTTCTTGCAAGTCTGACTCATAAGTGGCTGAAACTATGTTCAGGTTTTAGAAGAATGGACCTGTAACATTTGAACCAATTTCTGGAGGAATTCTTTTGGTGGTGATTGTGGTGGTGGGAAAAATTCCAGGAAAAAATGATTGAGTTTCCCAGCCATGAATGGAGTGCAGGATTTTCTAACTTTAAGAAGATATGTAAGCATTCCTGGGCTACTTTTGCAGCACGCACAGAACAATTTCTGACCTACTTAAGTCAAGCTGAGTTTTATTATTAACTTCAACTGGAATTGTGTCAGGTTCTTTAGAGTCTGATCCTCAGGAGTTAATTTTCTTTGTTGAACATTCCTACTCTTTGCTGCATATGCAAGGTTTTTGTTTTGCTTCTATGCATGCCTGTTAATATATCCCCAATAACAGTTATTCATTAATAGTTGAGAAATAGTAAATGCAATAATTTGATCCAGTGAGGAATTGTCTGTATGTAGAAACAGGTTTCCAAATTTGAATCAGACATAAGGATCTGTTGCAGGTGAGGAAATGTGTCACATTCAGTTGCTAGGATTGCTTTTGTAATGCCTTTGTGCACAACTGTGGTGTGGTCACATTTGGAATATGGTGTTCAGTTCTGAATTCCCCATCTAGAAAAGGATATTGTAAAGCTGGGAAAAGGGCAGAAAAGAGCAACCAAAAGAAGCAAGAGGTTGGAGCACCTTCCCTATGAAGAAAAATTATGGGGGTTTTGGGGGGCTTAAACAACAAAGTGGGATGACAGAGGCATATATAAAATTAATTATGTCTGGGATGGAAAAAGTGAATAGAAAGAAGTGTGCCTCTTTCTGTCTGTCTCTCTCTCAAATTCTAGAACTTGGGGTAATTTGATCAAATTGATTGACAATAGTAGATTCAGGACAGACAAAAGAAAATAATTCACTACTATAAGATGTAGTCATCAGACCACTAGCTTAGGGCGAAAACATGATGTAGCTAGCAGCTATGCATTTTTTTCTTTTTACTCTAGAGCAGGGGTTCTCAACCAGGGGGGAATTCCCCCCAGGAAGGGAATTTTATGGTTTCAGGGGGGGGGGGGAATTGGGACCACAGACTCAAACTGTTGGAATACTGATCTTTCTACAAATTACAATTCTACAGATTGTACATAATCTACAGGACATCACACCTTATTGTATGGCACAGATTAAGTCAGACAATCTTGGAAAGGGGGGAATGGCATTCTGACATATGGTGAAGAGGGTGCATGGGGCAAAAAAGTTTGAGAAGCGCTGTTCTAGAGTAAGGGCAAGGGTCTCTATCTGGTTTAGGACCCTAGGATGGGCAGTAGGGGGCTTTACCCCTTCCCCCTGCTACACTTCCAATCTGGATCAACGATGGGACTGCACCTGCAATTTATATTGCTAAATAGTGTTCCATTTGCTGTAATAGATCACTATTGGGCATTATAAATTGCAGATGGAGACCCCTGATCCAGATCAGGACTGCACTGGGGGTAAAGGCTTAAAGCCATCATGTTAGGGTCCCAATCTGGACTCTGGACTAAACTCTCGAGTAAAAAAGAAAAGTGCTGCACTCATCAAAGTCTCTCCCTCAGCCCAGGAAGCCCCTCCTACTTTCCTTCTTCCCTGCAAGAAGTGCTCAACTCCATCAACATCTAATAGGAATCATATTTTCGGTGGAAGGAGGAGAGGAACTGCATTAGTGCAAGCAGCACTTCTTGTGAAGGTGATTGACAGAAGCACAAAAGTACATCTTAGATGTTTAGCTTCATAAACAACCACTTACTACTGCCACCACCACTAAAAACAGAACTTAGGGCCAAACTAGACATAATGTTTGTCATGTTGTTTTCCCTTGTGTACTTAATTTTTCCTTAATAAATAGATTTCATAGATCATAGAGTAGGAAGGAGCCTACAAGGCTATCAAGTCCAACCCCCTACTCAATGCAGGAAACTAGAGGAGAGGTCTCCCATCCAAGTAATAACCAGGCTTGACCCTGCTTAGCTTTCCATGCCCAGACAAGCTGAGCCAGCATAAGCCACAGGCCTGTATAGACCACATGGGCCCTGCCGAGCTGGATTGGGGTCATGGCATGAGGGGAGGGGAGCTTTAATCCTTTGTCCCTGCCACAGTCCTGGTTGAAACTGTGGAGGGATGGACATTGGACACCTGTTTTCTGCAATGGGAAGAAAGCTCCAACTGGTGTCAACGGGAGCTTTCCTAACATTGCAAATAGCAAGGTTGTGTGTGTTGGGGGGGGGAGGTGATTGTGCTTCTCCCACACACACCATGGTGTTAATTTGGTTTACACACACACACACACACACACACACAGAGGCTTCTCGATCATCCCAGTTTGCAGGACACAGAATAATGGGCTCAAGTTACAGGAACCCAGATTCCACCTAAACATCAGGAAAAAATCCTGACTGTCAGAGCAATAAGACAATGGAACCAACTACCTAGGGAGGTGGTGAGCTCTCCCACTCTGGAGGCATTCAAGGTGCAGCTGGACAGACATCTGTCAGGGATGCTTTGACCTGGATTCCTGCATCGAGCAGGGGGTTGGACTCGATGGCCTTGTAGGCCCCTTCCAACTCTACTTTTCTATGATTCTATGATTAAAGAAAAACCCATGCAAACTACATGACAAATCTCATGCCTGGTTTAGTCCTTCAATCCATCATATGGCTTTTCTGCTCAGAATACTGTATTAAAAACTTTGTTTACTCATCATCATCATCATCATCATCATCATCATCATCAGCAGCAGCAGCAGCACCACCACCACCACCACCACCACATTGTTATTTCATACTTATAATCCTTGGAAATAGATATAATTACCGTACATACTGGAAAACCCTGGCATAGCCTTAAATGTATTTATGCAAAAGTGGGGGGGGGGGGGGGGAAGAGACACAAAAATGCAAATGTTACCTTTAAATAACATTTTAAATTAGGATATGTCTACATTTGAAAGGTAGAATTAATCAATGTGAGTAAGATGCAGGGTTAAGGTTGAAAACAAACCTATTCATACTTAATTTAACAAGGCATTAACTCTGAAGAAATGTCAGAAGCAAAGGTCATTATTAATACTGCAAACTATTTAAAAAAACATTAAAATGAAAATAAAAATTAAAGAGATTTCTATTTTATTTTATGTACTTGAAAGTTACATGGTAAACTCTTAATGGCCTTGGATACTGTTTTCTTTTCTGTTGGAGTGTGAGTATTTTCCTAGGAGTCATGGATCACTAAAGGAAAACATGATTTCATTCTCAACATTCCAACTGATTTAGAATATAAAGTGTACAAGGGGGACCTACAACAAAAAGTTACACTGTGGAATGGTCCTGTTCAGCCATCAAAACAGTCCTGCCTTCTTTTAGGTCAGGATACTTCATTCCATTTCCCACTCCCTCCCAGTTTTCTGTCCCCGCCCCCCCAACAGTCAGTCGGCATTTCATGTGCACTAAGCATGCTCAGTCAGTCCTCAGTGGGCTATCTAGGAGTTCCCCTCCAATTTTGTCTTGTTCATCTGCAAACCTTGGGGGTTTCCTCAAGCCTTCCAATACCCCACTTCTCTGTGTGGATGGTGCTATTTTGGCTATGCAAGGGACCACATTTGGAGAATGTGTTCTCTACTAGTATTTTAGGAAAACAAGAAAGAGGATATTTTTGCTTGACCTGTCAATCATACACTGGTTGGCTCATTTACACTGCTCTTTTCTCCCACCGGTTACCGATTTTACCATCACTCTGTTTTGATGGTTATCCAACAAACAGTGACCTGGTTCCATGATTGCAGGGTGGTTTATTTATTTATTTAATATGGCTTGTTAACCATCCTGTGCGTGACGGTCATGTGCCAGTGGGGTGGGTGGGTAGCATGATTTCCCTCGTCAGCACAGCTTGTCGTGGTGTGCAGACCTGGGCTGTTGTAGCCCATGGGCTATTGTCCTAGGTTGCTTGTTACCCACTGCAACAAGCCACCCTGGCCAGGTTTGCACAACATGACAAGCCATGCTGCCGAGGGTAATTAGGCTAATCCCCCCCTCTCTGGGCACACAACTGACGTGTGCAGGATGGGAAATAAACCACCATGTCTTATTTCCCCAGCCATGATCATCTGGAGCCATCATCCAAACAATCATCTTCAAAATTCTTCAGTGAGAGGACATTGCTTTCTGGGAAGGCAGCCAACAGCACAGGGGGCCAGGGCTTTGTACTGAAAAGCTACACCTGCCAACATTCACTCTTCTACGCAGCTACTCAAGGTACAAGAACCTTGCACATTTTTTTTGCATCTGGCTATTGTTCTTCCTAGGCACAAGAAAGCAGACCATGAAAATGGGCCATATGAAGCTGCCTGATACTGAGACCATCTAGCCCAGCCGTATCTCCTCCAAAGCAGCTTGCCAAGACCTCAGGCAGAGCCTGCAACCTAAGACCCTTTAACTGCCCAGATGTGTCACATGACAGGTGGCGTAGAAATCTTTTAAATTAATTATAGATTTCATAGATTTCATAGATCATAGAGTTGGAAGGAGCCTACAAGGCTATCGAGTCCAACCCCCTGCTCAATGCAGGAAACTAGAGGAGGGGTCTCCCATCCAAGTAATAACCAGGCCTGACCCTGCTTAGCTTTCCACACTCAGGTAAGCTGAGCCAGCATAAGCCACAGGCCTGTATATTAAATAAATAAAACAATTGGAGATACCAGGGATTGAACCGAGGACCTTCTGTATGTAAAGCATACATTCTACCACCCAGCTATGTGTCTTCCATAATGTACACTGCTATTCCCCTTCTGAAAAAGGAGAGATCCTGGTGCATTCCTCTCCGGAACTTAGGGTGGCCTCTTATAGTTCACCAAAAAAGGGGAAATGCATCATCGAAAAAAGAGGACAAAAGAGGATACAAATTTGCATAAATATTTGCACGTGCTGATTTACATGTATACATGCAAATTTAGAACAACTTCATGGTGGGGAATACTGTGACCAGGTGACCAGTGTGCCTGCCTGTTCAGTCTGCTGTCTATGTGGTATGTGGACCCTATGTGGACCCTGGAAAGGGCCCTGCTCTCCTTTCTTATGGCTCTTGATCTTTAAACCAGATTTGGACTAGACAGCCCTTCAAATAGAAGACGCTTTCAAACAGAGGGCTGCCCACCCTACAGCAGATCTCTAGCACACCGGCTATTCTCACAATGCGTTAGTATGCTGCAAACCGATGACCTGGAGTAGGGATGTTGGTGAAATCTGCAGTAGATTCAAATGAGTTCTGATTTCCATGAATCCAACCTGTGGATGCCTCAGTGGACCAGCTTTTTCTGAGTCACACGGATTCCACAGACTTGCAGACTGGTTTTTTCACTTTTGGTGGGAATTTGCACTAATTCACATCAGCGCTATGTGGATTAGTGTAAGTATGCATTAGTACTAATGAGCACTTGTGCTAATGCACTAATCTGCATTAGTTAATGCAGATAAGTGTGAATGTGCATTAACTAATGCAGATCACTGCATGTGTGCATTAGCACTAAATCAGCACAAGTAGAAGGAAAATCTGGTTTTTAAAAAATCCGATTCCATCGATTTGCGGATGATGGAACGAAAGATGCCTGATAATCTGGGAAACACAGACAGAACAGATTTAATAAAATCCAAACATCCCTAGCCTGGAGCCCTATGGATAATGATATATGAGGTGCAGAAGGACCTCACATTATTGGAAATGGAAAAGAGCATTTCACTGTGCCCAGCAAAGAAGTGGAAGGTTCAGGGCTGGCAGGGGGATGGAAGTCCTCCGTAGAAACCTAAAGAGATCCCCCCCCATACATGCAGATTGGAAGGACTGTCACCTTTATAAAGGTGTATGATGCTCCTACAAGGAATCTATCTATCTATCTATCTATCTATCTATCTATCTATTTATTTATTATATTTATACCCCACCTTTTTTCCTGCAAGGAACCCAAGGTGGCTTACATAATTCTCCTCCTCTCCATTTTATCCTCACAACAAGTGAGGTAGGTTAGGCTGAGAGTCAGTGACTGGCCCAAAGTCACCCAGTGAGTTTCATGGCCGAGCGGGGACTAGAACCCGGATCGCCCGAGTCCCAGTCCAACACTCTCACCACTACGCCACACTGGCAATCATGCATAACACAATACATTAAGTGAAAGCAGATTGCCCATTTTACACTCAAAATTTTGTATTGCATACATTCTTACAAGGCATCTATCTTTCTTAATAAACTCATTACAAGAGTTGGTTTCTCCAGCCTTCAGATGTATTTTTATTGGTACTATGTGGCTTTACTCTGGTTTGTAATTATTTCTATTTCTTTTCACGTGTGTGGTATTATTTATGAATCCAAACATTCTTAGACACAATTTTCTTATTGTTGGCTTATAATAAATGTGTATTATTCACAGGAAACAATATACAAAATGAGCACTTATATTTTGTATCTACCAAATATATATTTTGTATATAGCAATATACAAAGTTAGCACAATTGAGCATGACAGAATGCTTATTTTGCCTAATGATACTGGTGCACTGAAAATGAATGCAGATGCTTGCTCTGGAGTGAGTCCATTGGTATCTATCTTCAGGGCCGGTGCTACCATTAGGCCAACTAGGCGGCTGCCTAGGGCGCCGGGCTAAAGGGGGCGCCAGGAGCATAGGGCTGGAGGGAGGGAGGGCTCAAGTGGGAAGGGGGGGCGCTAAATATCTGAACTTGCCTAGGGCACCGAACTGCCTTGCACCAGCCCTGTCTATCTTCCTTTCTATCTATCTATTATTTAAAAGTTATATATATATACCACCCTTTAGCCCACCCTTTATTTAAAAGCTTTATATGCCACCCTTCTAGGGCACTTTACAAAAACATGAGAAAATACACAAACAAAATGTGTTAACATGTTAACAAAAATACATGAATACATCTAAAAATACATGTAGGTGTCTTGAAGAGTGACACATGAATCTCTCAGGTTCATTACTACCTATGTTCTTAACATTCAAGAAAGGAATGATGCTATGCTTTCATATATAGGGCTTAGAATGCCAACTATTATGGAATGTAAAACCAAAGATCTCATTTATTTATTTTATAGCATTTTACCCCACTATCTAGAGCCCAACTAACCACTCTAACCACATTTATTGTAACTATGTGTGATAGTTTCCCTTACTCTGCTGTAAGCACACATGGCCCCAATTTGGATTGACAGCATGGTGCTCCAGGAGGGGGGTGGTTAAGTCTACCCCACCCATTTCCTTCCTGAAATTCTATCCCCCGGAGGGAGTGGGTTAAAAAAAGAAAAAAGTCTCAATTGCTACCAGCGTGACTTACATAGGGTTGGATTCAGACTTAATCATACTTAGAAATCAATGGGACATAAGTTAATCATGACTAAATTAACTCCCATTTATTTCAATGGGTCTGCTCTAAGTTTGACTAAGTCTGGATCCAACCCATAATGCATAGGATTTCCATGGTTTTAATATTCCTTGTATGTGCCAGTCAGATTACAACTACAGAGGACAGTGAAAGAAAATTTAACTGATGTTAACCTGGTTGTTTCAGAGAAGAGTGGGTATGCCAACTGGACTGATGTAACGTGCCAATATTCACTGGGATCTGAACATGATTAGCACTTCATGGCATTCATCATAAATATTAGTATCATCATCATCATCATCATCATCATCATCAATTTGTATTGTGATTTTCAACAAAACTAAACAAAAGCATAAGAAAAAAACAATGTACAATTTTCTTACATAAATTGAAATAAATCATTTACAATAGGTGTGTATGAAATGCGTACCTATGTGTACTTTAAGCCATTCTAGCAATTTATTTAAATGCACAGGTGAACCTTCTTCCATTAATCTGTGTATATTATGTACCTGAATCCTTGCTAAAATTCATTAAGACCCACAGTGCTTTTAATCTGCCAGTGAAGCATCCAGCTTCTGTTGAGTTACTTACCAGTACCTACTGCTAGAGGAGAGATGGTACTATGGGTCTCCTGCCTATTTAAGTGTTTGGTATGCTGCAACATAATTAGCAGACTGGGGGGATGGGGGTGGCTTTTGAATGTATTATGGATTTTGCAACTCTTTATTATTGATATTCCTATGATTTTATTGTAATATGTTATTGTTGGATTATAAACTATCCCAAGTACAGTTTTAATAGAAATAAATAATTGTGCTATACAACTAAACAGATTCTTTCTGCTCCATTTGCTATGCCCATAAAGTACTTTAATCAGTACCACACAAGCTACCCTGAATATAAGTTTAATAGAAATGAGTAAGGTGTTATACAACTAAACACATTCTTTCTTCTCCATCTGTTATGTATATGTCCTTACTATGAAGTACTGTAACCACAATCACACATTCAGTCCTTTATGATCTTTTATTGCCTTGCAGTAGCCAGCGAGAAGATACACAAACACATGCATCCCCATCCTTCAACACGGTGCATAGCAACATGGGAAATGGAGATGGAATGATTTTTTTCAAACTGCTTTTGGACAGCAAATGCTGGCTATCAAACTGTACCTAAAGAACATAAAATATAATTAACTAAAACAGCAGCATAAAACATTTAAAATAACAGCAACAGTAAACTTCAGCTTATAAAATAGAAGTGGGCATTCATTCATTTAAAAGCAGACTAGAATATCCAATTAAGGATATTTAAGGTCCAATTAAAAAGAGTCAGGGAGGGAACCTGTCATGCCCCTGCCCATGGGCAAAGTGTTATAGATGTAAGTATGTGAGGGGAGGGGGGAGTGTGAGAGGAGTGTGGAATGTTGAGATGTCTGCTGATTGGCTGAGAGAGTGAGGGGTGTGTGAAGCCTGTGATATATAAACAGTGGGCGGTGCTGTTCAGAAGGGCTGTTTGAAGAGAGGGGGAGAGAGAGAAAGAGAGAGGGGGAGAGAAGGGTTTTTTGTGAGAAGTCTGAGTGGAGTCAGAGAGAGAGGGGGGGGTTTCAACGTTTAGAAACTATTAACATTATGCATTTCCCTACCCTTAATTGTAAATAAACAAACTTGTTTCCTTTTTAAAACTTAAAAGGAGTGGTCTGACTGAGTTGGTTACCCTGAAGAGATGGGTGGCAGTGGAGGAGATTAAGGGCCGGTTCACACGACATGGAAACCGCGGGGGAGCAGAAGCCCCCTGTGGTTCTCATGTCGTGCGAACGCCGGCCAGGGGCGCCCCCGCGGGACGGTGGCACGCGCAAAGCACACAAAGTGACCATGGCGGTAGAGGGGTAAGCCCCTACCGCGCGTGGCCACCCTGCCATGCAAACAGCGGGTGGCCATTCCGCGAGGGCATCCCATGGCTGCACAGAGGCGGTAGCCCAGAGCAGCCAGAGCCGCAGCTGCTCCAGCCTGTAGGGCCAAACGACCCTTCTGGGCGTCTCGAGCCACCGCCCCCAGTGCTGGGAGACCCGCGCTGCGGTATGGGGACTGCTGGCTCCACTGGGGTCCACCCACATGCGCGGGGCGCAGGTCGTCTGCGGCACCCCGCCGAACCCCACGGACGGCCCCGTGGTGCCTCCCCCACTCGCTGCCTGGGTCGTACGAACTGGCCCTAAGAGAGTGTGGATTTTGGGGGTCTGACCGGTGGTGGTGAGCAGTGAGGGACTTCACAGGTGGTGGCAGAGTCGGGATTTGACTATAGTAAAGCTTCAGGTTCAAATCACAGAGTGGGGGGAGACGTCACAGAACCATATGTCTATCCTATGGTAGGCCTTTCAACAAGGTTGGGACCACCATTGAAAAGGCCCTATCTCTTGTGCCTGCCAACCTAACAGATATTACCAGCATATCTGTGAGCAGGGCCTCTGTGGCTGCTCATAGGGCCCATACTTCTTCATACAGGTGCAGGTAATCCTTCAGATAACCTGGTACCATGTTGTTTAGGACTATGCAGGTGATAACACACACTTTAACATGGGCCCGGAAACACACTGGCAACCAGTGCTGGTGGTACAAAATCAGTGCTATATGCTTTAATTGCCTGGCCCATGTAAGCTCCCAGGCAGCTGCATTCTGCTCTAGCTGAAGCTTCTGAACCATTTTTAAAGGCCCCACATAGAGCAGATTACAGTCATCTAGTCTGGACTTAACCAGAGTATGGATGTTTATAGCAATGTCTGCTTTCTTCAGATAGCAGCTGTCAAGTTAGCTGAAACTGATAAAAGACACTCCTAGTAACTGATGTCACCTGTTCATCCATATGTTGCACCAAGTCCAGGACAACCCCTAAGCTATGCACTTGGTCCTTCATGGAGAGTGCAACCCCTTCCAACATCATTCTCATACCTCCACCAGATCAGCAAGTTTCCCCACCCATAGTAGTTCCATCGTATCTGGATTAGGTCTCTACTTATTTGCCCTCATCCATCCCAAAACTGCCTCCAGACTCCTGTTTGGAGTCTCCACAGACTTCCTAGGACTAGTTAGAGGAAACAAAAGGTAGAGCTGCATTTTATCTGTATACTGGTTTAGCCCAAACCTCCAGATGACTTCTCCCAGTCACATAGAGATTAAAAAGCATCTATACAAAATAAAATGGTGTTCTCCTATTATTCTTCCATTTTCTTCCAAATCCCATCACCTTTTGTATAATATCCACTATTGCAGTTATAAGATGTCAGTAGTATGGCAAAAACCAACTGTGGTAACTTTACAAGTGGCATCACATTATCCTATATAAACTGGATAGTTAGCCTTACGCCATTTATAATATATGAGTAATATGAATGGACAGAAGTGTTAAATGATTGACTGACACACCAATATAACTGCTATTTCTTCCAGGTCCCGTCACGAGTTCTACATTTTCCAAGCTGCCAAGCTGCCAAATCTTGCACCTTAAAAATAGTCCTATTTTGTTTAGTTTTAGCTTTAAATAAAATTCCATTGGCATTACCAAAATTATACATACACATAGTATTTTCTATTATTGAAAATGGAAGAGGAAAGTGAGAAAGATTTCATATGGCATGTGGGGAATCAGTAAATCTGGAGGGAAAAAGTTGTCTAAATGTTGGATAATTTAATAATTAAAACTTTTTATGTAATATAAAGTTATTGAGATTTTGAATGGTTAACTGAGGTGGTTAACAGTTTACCTCTAACTGAGGTCTAAAAGATACATTGAAGATGTGGCCTACAGATGGCAGTCTGCCAAGAAACAGAGCTGTCACTGTTAGTAAGGAAGTGACTCTGTGCCTTAGGAGGTTTACAATTCGGTCCATTAGTGTGGGTTTTTGTTTGTTTGTTTTACTGGACAGTGGAATCAAAAAGGAGGGCAAAGGACAGGTGGTGATAGGTCTATTAGGGAACAGTCTATCTGCACACATTGGCTGTTAGGTATAGACAATGGATTGGCAGTTTGCCATATGTCAAAATGTGATTGGTTGGAGGGTTCTGGCCAGAGAGAATAAAAGGCCAAGCACCACACTGTGACAAGAAGTTGGCGGAGTCAGGTTGGACCTGGAGCCAGGCAGAGAACAGCCTGAGGGAGAAGAAGGCATCAGTAGAGCGTAGGAAAAAAGTTGAAGAAACAGTGCTGAAATCAAAAAGGGCAAAAGCTGCGAAGATCTTCTGGGAGAGGAAGAATCTAATAGCAGTTCTACAAGAAAGCGAGGTCAGATTGTCAGCTCAATTGGGATGGACAAATCTATCAATTTTGGGTTCTCTCAGTTTCTAATTTTTCCAATCTTAAGTTCAGTTTGTCCCAAACTGAGAATTTTAAAAATTGCATATGAAAATTCATACTTATTTTTGTGCTATTTCTGTATGTCATTTTGCCTAACGCACACATTTATTCAAGCAATTTTTCCACTAATGTATTTTTAATGTTGTTTTCACTAAAATATGCATTTCTGGCTGCCCTTTTGCACAATATGTGCATTTTTGTATGCATTTTTATTGAAGCCCATTGCAAAATTTGGAGAAGTGCAATGTGAATTTATGCCAGAATAAATATGCTAGTCCTTAAGGTGCCACATGGCATTTTGTTGCTTTTGCTGCAACAGATTAACATGGCTACTCCTCTAGAAAGCAGTTGGTCTCAAGACACTGTTAATCCTTAGGGAGAGCCAATTGAAATATATGACTTTGGTGCTGTATCCTTACTAGTGAGTTCCTGACAAGAAGGAAGACTTCAGGTTTAGACAATTCTCAGTCATACAATTGAGATATTGTATGACTGAGAATAAGGGAGGAAGTACGAAAAGGGAAATTGCCAATTGGTTTTGATTAGGGAACAGAACTGATTTAAGGCAATAATGGCTTCCTTAAAGTAACAGTACCATTTGGGGTGGTGGTGGTGGGAAGAATCAAATGAAACATAGTTTTAATATCTAGCCTGCTAATTAATAAAATAACTTATGTTGTTAATTATACACACACACACACACACACACACGCATTGAGCAGGGGGTTGGACTCGATAGCCTTGTAGGCTCCTTCCAACTCGATGATCTATGAAATCTATAAATCTTTAGAGTAAATCTACTCGTCTGTTTGTGCCTAAACTCAGCTTGTGTGTGTGTGTGTGTGTGTGTGTGTGCGTGCATGCATGCGTGTGTGTGTGCGCAACAGAGAGAGAGAGAGAGAGAGAGAGGGAATAAAAATGGTTGGTAGTAGTGGAAAGTAAGAGATTTCATTTCATTTATTTATTTAAGCTACGTTTATACCACTTGACTTCACAGGATTTCCAAGCAGGTTACATAAAAACACATATAATACAATATGATATAAAAACAGTATAAAACAATAAATACCATAAACAATTACAACAACAGCAGTAAAACAGAGCAGTTTCATGACTGATTACAAGTCAGGGAAAGCCTGAGCGAAGTGAACAAATGTGTCTTCAAGAGGTGTTTTGAAGCTTGCCACAGTTTCACTTCTTGATAAGGCAGGTATATTGATCACATAGTGCTATTGGTGGAATCATAAGAAACAAATGAAAGAGGAAAGCAAGAAAGATTTCATATGGCAAATTGAATTACAAATCTGAGAGCTATTATCCCACATGATGCTAGTAAAAAAATTAACCTCTCCAGCATCCTGCATAGCCTCCTCAGACAAAGATGAATGATTCAGATAATTCCATAGTGTATTTCTCCTGTATGCAAGCCTTATGCTAATTCTACAAGAGCACAGGGATGTCTGTCTAGGAAATGGGTCCCTTACCTCTGACCCTTGACAGGCACCCCGGGGGCTGCCTCCAAGGGGCATGCCTTTTGTGAAGCATCCCTGTCAGAACACGTGTGAGAGACTATGGGCTACCACAACTTCTGGTAGTGTGCAGTTTGGCCTAAGCATCACAGGGGGGCTTAACACAGAGAAGTCTGGCTCTGATTCAAAATCAGAGAGGGATGATTTAGACTACAATACTGTAATAGAAACCTCAAGGCCTGGGAACCTGGTGCAGCCTGACTCTGCAACGGATTCCATGACAATGGGGAGCGTAGCTTCAGATCTGGCCCAGCTGCAGGTTAAAGTTCCATGCCCATGGTTTAGCACCCCAGATGGTGGGAACATGAGGATTCTGAGGAGGGGGGGACTGGGTTTGTTCACCCAGGGTGAGATGTCAGATAAAGAGGGGGGAGCAGCAGCCATGCCCCTTGCGGTAGGGCTAAAGGTTCAGGTCGGGAATGGTTCTCAAAAGAGGGGCATTAACTAGGCTTACCCTAGTATTTAAAGTAGGCCCTAGCGAATGAGACCTCCTGGAGATCAACATCTTTTACGCTTGGATATCTACCAGGTCTGATTCTCTTTGCCACTCTGTGAACTCTTGTTTATGATAATTTGGAAAAGGGTTTATGTTATGTATGTCAATCCTATGCCAAGAGAACTACAATGCTGAAAGGAGCTTAGGGCTACCTTTCCTGGAGTCAAATGGAGGGGTCCCTGCTGCAAAGAAGCCAGTTGTTTGTGGAGAGGAGTTAGAGTGCTGTGAGCTATTTCACAAATCTTTGGAATGTGTATCTGTGTAGTAGGCGATCACTCGTGACCGAGTAAGATTGTCTTCCAGGATAAAATTACAAAAAGAAAATTATAAAAAGAGGAAATTCTAAAAAAATTGTGTAGACTCTAGCGATGGGTCGTAAGTGCCTGTGGAGGCCAATTCTAGATTCACACAGCTTCCCACAGTGAGGACACAGGTTACCAGATGGAAGATGGTCCTGTAAAGGATTCATTTGATGTGCATTTCTCCCTTTCACCTTGCACTCGGGCTTCTTCAAAGTCCATGGATCCTTTGTGAAAGGCCAACCTCCAGTTAGATCGTTCAGTGGGCCAGAGCTTCCCAGTTTTCGATGTTTTTTATATTGCATATTTTAAGATTAGCCTTATGAACATCTTTAAACCTCTTATATTGACCACCGATATTCCGCTTTCCATCCTTGAGCTGGGAATAAAGTAACTGCTTTGGGAGACAGCAGTCAGACATTCGAACAACATGACCGCTCCATTGAAGTCGGTGTTGAAGGGTCATTTTTTCAATGCTAGTAGTCTTTGCTTCTTCCAGTACACTGACATTTGTTAGCCTATCTTCCCAAGTAATTCGCAGGATTTTCCGGAGGCAACGTTGATGAAATCTTTCAAGGAGGTGGAAGTGACGTTTATAGATAGTCCATGTTTTGCAAGCATACAATAAAGTTGGTAATACAATGGTTTATAAACCAGCATTTTGGTCTCCTTACAGATATCCCGATCCTCGAACACTCTATGTTTCATTCGAGAAAATGCAGCACTTGCGGAGCTTAAACGATGCTGGATTTCAGTGTCAATGTTAGCTGTAACAGAAAGATAGCTGCCATCTATCCAGTATTGCCCCGCCAAGCTGGATAGATGGCATCACCAAAGGGTTAACTTGCACTTGCTGATGAAGCACTTGCTGATGAAGCACTTTGGTTTTTTTGATGTTAAGTGAGAGACCAAGTTTTCCGTATGCTTCTGCAAAAGCATTTAGGATAGTTTGGAGATCATCCTCTGAATGTGCAGAGACCACATTATCATCAGCATACTGAAGTTCCACAATGGAGGTTGTAATTACCTTACTTTTTGCTTTCAGCCTACTGAGATTAAAAAGCTTTCCATCTGTTCGATATATAATTCCCACACCAGTGGGAAGTTTCCCCTCGACAAGATGTAAAATCATGGCGATGAAAATAGCAAATAATTTTGGGGTGATAACACATCCCTAACACCTGATCCCACTTTAAATGGAGCACCATGAGAGCCGTTGTTGTCCAAAACCGTTGCCGTCATGTTGTCATGGAGAAGTCACAAGATATTCACAAATTTATTGGGGCATCCAATTTTCATAAGGATAGTCCAGAGAGCTGTTCGGTCTACAGTATCAAAGGCCTTAGCCAAATCAATAAATGCCATATAAAGGGGTTGATTTTGCTCCTGGCATTTTTCTTGGAGCTGACATGCAATAAAAATCATGTCTACTGTCTCCTCTAGAGGGGCGGAAACCATATTCAGGGAGAATCTCTTCTGAAATAGATAGAAGATGGTTTGCGAGAATCCTAGCAAATATTTTACCTGTGGTAGCTAAGAGAGAAATGCCCTGATAGTTTCCACAGTTTGTTCTATCACCCTTCTTAAAGAGGGTGATAATTATGGCATCCCTGAAGTCTTCTGGGATCTCTTCTCTTATCCAGATTTTTTCGATGAGTTTATGAAGATGTTGTACAAGTTCGCCCCTCTCCTTTAAAGATTTCAGCAGGAATCCCATATGGTCCACTAGCATTGTTATTCTTCATTTGATTATTGGCTTTTATAACTTCATCCAAGGTGGGGAGTACTGCAAGTTCCTCTCTAATTTGTTTTTGCGGGGTTTGCAAAATCTGTGTAACCTGATCTATGGAAATAAAGGCCTGAAGGCAAAGAGACCTCTCATGTTGAATTCACGAAGGAAGCCAGGGAGCCAGGCCTTGACAGGTAGCGCATGCTGCAGCCTGATTCCTCACTTCCACATTTTCACCATACAACTGACAACCATAGAGCTTTGGCTATTGAGCGATATAGATATGTAATAAATAAATAAATAATAAATAATACCGTATTAATAGTACAGAACTGAAGACCCTAAAGCTTTTCTAATTACATAGCCTCAGAGCAAAAGCTCTTAAAGGCAGGTGAATAGGTTAATGGCTGAAAGGAAAGAAACGTTTGGTTACCTAGCCAGTCTTCCTTTCCTTGAAGATTTGCCATTTTCTCTCTCTCTCTCTCTTATACTTCGTGAGTGCACAGTGAGAGTTCAAAGGATAATTATTGTATGATAGAATCTGAGCTATGATTTGGAGAACAAAAATGTCCGTGTATTTTCTCTGTAAATATATGGTAGTTCCCATATAATTAAATCGCCAGCAATTATAGCAAAAATAAAGAATACATGCATTGTATGCCTTTTGGCAACATAAAGAGTAGTCTCTTCTATTTTCTGAGAATGAGCTTCACCGTCCTTCTAAAATTGAATACCTACACTGTCTGAATTCAGACTGAAGGGCTGTGAACTTCAATAGTGGTGGTTTCCCCTACTTTTCAAATTAGTTGCAATCTCAAAAACAACAAAAATGTTGTCATGGCATCTCAAAGCAGGTTGGTGGGCTAACCTCAGAATCTGATTTTATGTTTATCCAAGGGCTGTACCTAACATTTATATATTCTGAAGATCTCTCTCAAATCCCATTTCTCATGACTTAAAACACTTCACAATCCTTGTTTGTCCATACTTCGTTGTGGGGGACAGGGAGTAGTATACACATATTACAATTGTGTGCATAACGCTTTAAAAAATATATATGCCAGGAGTGGCTCCCTGCCCATGACAAGCTGATTGCCTGGTGAACATTCTGGCAATTATTTCCCAGGTAGCATTCAAATATTTTTGGTACCTTGCACAACTGCTTCTGCTTGTGACACATTCACATGAGCAGAGATTAACTAGAGAAAAAGCCATATGCAGGTGTTACTTGAAGGGGCAGCTGCCATGCTGTGCCTTTAGTCCCACCTTGTGTGACTTAGAACCCTGATTTTCCAGGGTTCTATACTGCCTGGGAAGTCTACAGGACAAGAGTAGAATCAAGGCTGGCCCAAGATATTTTGCTGCCTGAGGTGAAGGACAAGATGGCACCCCCTACAAAAGCTGACTAGATTGACAGTTGAATCTTTCTTTGACATTGGGACGATGTCCTCCACCACACCTGAAGGCAGCAGGCTATCTTACAGAGTGCAGACCATGTGTCCCTGTGAAGGATTGAGGCCTACACAGGCTTAAGTTTGTTGAAGCCTGAAGGCCCAAACACTTCCCTAGATTAGTTGAAGCCTGAAGGCCCAAACACTCCAGGATGGGAGGGGGAGTTTGAGAGTTTTAGTACCCAATAGAAGTTAAGAATTAGTATCCTGATCAAGGTCACCTGATTATAACCTTCCACTCCTGGGAGGGCTATATATGTGTGGGGTGTGGTCAGCAGACAGCAGAGAGAGCAGGCAGAAGAGAGAGACAGAGACGGAGAGACTGACTGACTGACTGACTGACTGCAGAGAGAGACTGACTGCAGAGGAGAGAGGTAGTCTGAAGTTAGCTAGAGAACCTTGTAGTGTTTGTTTGTTTTATTTTATCATACTTGCTTTTGAATTATAACCACTCTATTAAGTAAATACCCTAATATTATAAGTAAAGTGTTGTTGTGTACCCTGGTTTGTTGGAGTGACTTATTCACCACGTCTAAAGCCTACACCCATGCTACTGGAAATAGGCAAAGGATTTGATCTCCTGGAACGGGAGCGGCTTTGAGAAGAGGCAGAGATCTTCCAAAGGCAGGTCGAGGGGTCCCTGCAGTAGCGGAACCTTGACAGTCCCACAGCTCTCTCCTTGCTGCCATCTCCCAGCATCTGTGACTGAAGAGACAACTTTACTCTGTGTAATGGTAGTGCTTGCCCTGAATAGGCTTCCTGTTGAACATGTTTTTCCTGGGGAGCTGCCATGCAACAATGGCATCAGGCCTCCAGGCGAGACCCCACCTCCCATTTGTCCTCATGTTACTCCTTCATGTGAATAACATCTGGACAGGGCTAAAAGAGACAGAGAGAAAACAGCTGCAATGGTTACATGTGCTGGTCAACAGAATTATGCTACAGGTATAACCATAGATTATCTCATCTGCCAGCACTGTGCTTCAGCAATTTGCACTGACCAAACAAGGAATCCCAATGCTAGTGAGGAAAGAGACACAAATCATACTTTAATAATTGGAGCATATAGGATGAATACAGATTACCATTTACCCAGTGATAACTTATTATGGTTGTCATCTGTAATGTCCTGCCAAGTGGTGAAATATTTTTGCAATTCTATGCTTCCCTAGATTTCTGAACTTGGCAGGATGATAGAGACAAACAGTTTATCAAATTGCTACAGAAAGAGAGACTAAGGGTACAATCCAGCTGAGATGAGCAAGAGCCTCCAATATTGGAGGCTCCTGCTCATCCAATGCAGAGCAGGAAGAGTGGCTGAGGCGATCTTTACCTTCCTGCTCTGCATTTTCACTAGACAGCTGTTTTCAGCCATCTTGTGACACCATTTCAAAGAGGGAGGGAAGGAGGCTGGAGCACTGAGCAGCTGCAGGACACCTCATATCCTGGCCTCCACAGTCTCCTCCCCTCTCCGCCTTCCCAAACAGCCCCTTCTACCCCGCTCTGAGGTTGCTTTCCTGACCTCAGAGAGCACCCAGCATGAATCTTTCTGTACCAGCTGTGAGGTAGTAGGGGATGGGGATCAGAGAGCTCTAATTCTCAGCTCCGAGGCTGGAGAAAGGTCTCCGACCTCAGAGCTGGGAATCCAAACTATTCTGACCAGTTTTGCTTGAAAGAACTTTTTGGTTCAAAGTCACCAACAAAAGTTAGCTCTTTAAAAATATCTCTTTGGCATATTCTTTATCACAGTAGATATGTCTAATGGCAGAGAAGATGAAATGCTTTAATGAATTAAAAACTCCCTCTCTGAATATTACTGTACAATTGTGTTTAGTTGCCAAAATATCCCTACATTTGTTATGCGTCATCCTTTTATTTCCTCTCATGGGAGAAAATAAGATTATAGGTAGCTAATCTTTATTACTGGTCTCCTCCCTGGCTGCTAGCCTGCTTGCACATATATACTGCTATATAGTACAGTCTACAGCAGGCAGCTGTCTCAGCCCATTGTCACAACTGGGAATATGAATACAATTATTAGAATTAATATTGTCATAAATAAATGTTATTTGTATGGAATGAAACAGCTAGGGTAGCAAAATAATATATCAGCACTGTGGAGGAAGCTAGCAGAATGTATGAAGGAGTTATTATGGAGCTAGTTTGAAAGATACTGGATACTGAGACTTGGAAGGGACATAGCTCAGGGAAAGAATATGTACTTTGCATGCAGAATGTTCAGTTGAATCCCCAGAATCTCAGGTGATGAAAAGGAAAGACCTCTCTGTCCTCCTGTCCGTAGATCAGCTACCAGTCGGTGTAGCCAAACCTGAGTTAGATGGATCTGTCTCAGTATAAGATCACTTCTTAATGGTGATACTCTAGAATCTTAGATGCTGTTTCTTCAGGTATATTGTTAGGATGGGAGGCCTTGAAAATATTCCAGGATTTACAGCACACAGAGAAAAAGCAAAACAAGGTAATATGGTTGTTGTTACACAAAATGATGGCCACCAGGAAGCCACCAGGTTAATAAGACTTTTGCTGCCTACAGACAAAACCCAAAAGGCGCACACACACCAAATGTGACTGCAATGAATGAATAACTGAATAAATATGATTTGCATGAATAAATAGCAAAACATAGGTAATCTATAAATGAAAATGAATGAAGTAACAAAATGGGGGGGGGTCTTGCACACCCTCGTGTCTCATTATAAGAACTCCCTTTCAATCTTTGGCATCTCCAGTTAGGGCTGCAGAAGACTCTTGACTGAAACTCTGAAGAGCCACTGCCAGTCAGACACTAGTGAACTAGACAGATCAACAGTCTGACTTGGAATAAGGCAGCTGGGTTCCTATATGAGCTCTATCAAAACAGATCTAGCACAGCAGAGTAATCTCTATGCACTATTATACACTCTCCCCCTTAAATATACTGAGGCCAAGTGAGCGACTGCACTGGAGTGCTTGGCAGAAAACCTACAACATATGAGAAAACAAACACCAAGGTTTTTCACTTGAAACTATCTTTTCATGATTTCAGCTGTGCAGTAATTGTGTGGCAGTAATTCTGGGTTGATGTATGTTCACATTCGCCTCCACATGTGGAATAAAAACACAGTCATTGGATTAAAATAAGACCACAACTGTATGCAATATCTGATCCACAACGTGTTCTATTCCACTACACCCAGTGCCAGTTAACTGATGTGGGATTCTGTCTCTTGCTGTCCCCATTGTTCAACTGATGTGACCTTGGAGCTATAACATGTGCCACTCTTTGCTTTTCATTGCCTGTATACCCTAACAGTGTGCTGTGGAGAACGTATCAGTCTCACCCATCCATAATGTATCCCCACCCCAACACACACACGTTTGCAGGACTCACTGGCTGCCAGTGAGCCTTGGTGGTTAGTGATGATGAAAGCCCCCAAAGGATTCTCCTCTCCAGTCCAGGGTAACTCCTTCTGCATCAGTTCCATTTAATCATTCAGAGACATACCATTAAGGGAGAAATTTGCATGAGGAGAATTTGGAAGCCTCCTTTCTTCAAACTACCGTATTTTTCAGTGTATTAGACTATGCTTTGCCCGTTCACAAACACCCCACCCAAAATATTGATTTCTGAATTTTGGGTTGGAAAAGTGGGGGGGTCGTCTTATACATGGGGGCACCTTATACATGGAAAAATACAGTACCTCCCCCTTAAAAGCTGCTTAGGCTCCTTCTCTAGGGACAAAGGATCTTGTGTGAAATCTTAAGCACTTTCTCCTTTGACATGGCCATACAACCAGTGGGCCACCTCTTGCACACACTTCAGTTTCATCTACAGTAGGCTCTCAGACCCACCACCCAAATATTCCTTTCTCCTGAACAGGCCAAAAGGGCACAGGCTACCTCTCCATTGTGGCTCCTTGCTGCCCTTCTCACACTGCAGTTGTATGACTAGGCAAGGCCTCCTCTCCCACCAGCAGCCCAGCACGATCTTCTCACTGCCATGGCTATCTTCCAGTTGTGCATTAGAAGAGATGGGGCCACCCAGCCCCAGGACCCATCAGGATCACATTGGCATCATTAGGCCAATTGAAATCACCACCTCGTAATTCCTCATGTTTAGGTTCTTCTTCTAGAACAGTCTTCCCAATCTGGTGCCCTCCAGATGGTTTGGACATCAACTCCTATCAGCCCTAGCCAGCATGGCCAATGGTCAGGGATTCTGGGAGTTGTAATCCAAAACATCTGTAGGGCATCAGGTTGGGGAAGGCATAGGAGCATAGCCAAATTTGCCTTCATCCTTATTCAGTGAGGAGGGGAATGAGGTTGTGGGTGAAGTTGAACAATATGTTTTTGAGACGTTTGCAACCTGGAGCCTTTTCGCTAGAAAGGAAAGGGGTCCATCCCGTCCCCCCCCCTTTTGGCTATAAACTATTCTTGCCCAGTTCATAATTGCAAAGGAACTGAGAGGATGAGATGAAAGCCTTCCCAAAGCTGTGTTTTGTGACAGGCCATTCATGTCATTTGCAGCCTCCAAAGCCAAATATATACAGTTTTGAAAATGGGAATCAAAAATTGGCCAGCCGTTGTTTGGTTTACAGCGTATATCAACACATAAAAAAGCACTTAAGTATACTGCCAGGGGGCTAAGGGAAATAGAAGGAAGTCCTAGTTTACTAATTTAAGAAAAAAAATGGGCCATGACATGATAGCAATATTTGATACGAAGGCACATAGATATCCCCCCTTTTATGAGGAGATATATTAGTAAGGGCAGGACAAGTTTGTAATGAAACTAAATCCTGTGTGCAAGCATTTTGCAAGATAGTGTTTGCACATACTTTGGCATGCTAATGACAAAGGATAAGCCGACTGGACCCAGCCAGTGGATACTATACACTTATTCTTTTTTTAAAGCAGATATGCTTTCAGATAATTGAATGACATCTGGCAGCCACCCATATTTTCAGTTTAGATTGATTTTTGAGCAAAGCAGATTGAAAACATTATATATTTTTGAATGATCAGCTGTTGCAGAACTACCCATCCCAATTAAGGAATCAACAGAATGCTTCAATTTATATTTATCTGTCCTATTTTCCTACCCCTCTACCTTTCCAAGTAAACACATGCAAGTCAGACTTTCAAGGGCTATCTGTAGAGAGGGGAAGAGGAGACTGGGATGACACTCACCCACCCCACCCCAGCATGCCCATTCTGACTGGCATCTGCTGTTGGATATCATGTTTTCCTAGGAGCCAATGTGCCTAGAATCCAAGGCATGTAGGCCAGAACAGCACATTGGGCTCACCATAAAATTTGAGAGTGTCCATACTGTATGTTTAGGCCCCAAACCCACTGAGGTCTATGGAAAAATGTCACCCAATGTGTGATTGTTGGGCAGGCTATGGAAGAGGCAGTGGGCACACCACTGTAGACAAGCACGTTCCTGTTCCCCTCATCATGCACGGCCCTCATATGTCTGCATAAAGCATTTATTTCAGACAGTTCAGTTCTGGGTACCACATTCCAACCAGAATATTGGCAACTTAACAGAGGAGTCAGAAGTGAGATAAAGGGAGGATGAAAGGACATAAAAAGAGCCCAGCTGGATCAGACCAAAGGCCATTCCTGTCCAACATTCTGTTTCCCATAGTAACCAAACAAATGTAGGCTTAAGAAGCCTACAAGCAGAACATAAGGGCAATAGTCCCTTTCCTGTTATTATTCCCCAGTAGCTGGTATTCAGAGGCATGTTGTATATAGCCATCATGACTAGTAGTCATTAATATGTGGTAAGGACAATGGAGTATGCTTGTGTTAAACAGTTTTAACTGGGAGAGTAAACAGCTTTACAGTGCAATCTTAAGCACAAGAGACCCATATCAAGAAAGAAGACATAAAGTATCTGATGACATGTTGAAACTGAACCCTGACAAGACCGAGGAACTTCTGGTGGGACACAAGGGGAGGTTAGGGGATGTTGACCTGGAGCTGAATGGGGTACATCTTCCCCTGAAGGACCAGGTCCGCAGCATGGGGGTCATTCTAGACTCCCAGCTGTCCATGGAGGCTCAGGTGTCAGCTGTGAGCTGGGCGGCGCTGTATCAACTCCATCTGATACAACAGGTGTGCCCCTACCTTCCTAATCACCTGCTCCCATCAGTGGTTCATGCCTTGGTCTCCTCTCGCCTAGACTACTGTAATGCGCTCTACAGTGGGGTTACCCTGGAAGATGGTTCGGAAGCTTCAGCTGGTACAGAACATGGCGGCTTGCCTGATTAAGGGCAGCCGCTGGCGGGATCACATCATGCCAGTGCTCAAGGAGCTGCACTGGCTATCAGTTGCTTGCCGAGCCGAATTCAAGGTGTTGGTTTTGACCTTTAAAACCCTACACAGCTTCGGCCCAGTTTATCTCAAGGAGCGCCTCCAGCAACATCAAGTAGGCCGCTCAACAAGATCTGCCACAGACGGCCTTCTCCTTATCCCATCAGCCAGAGCAGTCAGGCTGGTGGGGACTAGGAAGAGGGTCTTCTCTGTGGCGGACCCCAAGTTATGGAACTCCCTCCCTAGTGACCTTCGCCATGCCCCCTCCGTGATGAGCTTCCGCCGTGCATTAAAAACACAGCTGTTCAGGCGGGAATATGGGGTGGGTTAGGATTTTAAAATAATTTTTATACTGTTTTAATTATCATGTTTTATTGTATTGTTTTAATTGTACATCGCCCAGGGTGGCCGGGTGGCCGGCCAGATGGGCGACTAACAAATATAATAAATAAATAAATAAATAAATAAATAAATCTCTGGGTGAGAAATTTATTTCTGCACATTCTAAAAAGAAAAAATGGAGTTGTTTTGTATATTAAGTATATTGTATTTACTTAAAACCAAATTTAGTATTTTCTGATGAGTATAGCAGATTTGACTTTTTGAAGGGTTTAGAAAAAAATATGATTTGTTTATTTGTGGTTTTGTGGAATAATAATAAGATAAACTTGTGACAATAGAAAAAATAGAACTTTCCTTTTTTTATTATTGACTAGAGAAACTATTTGTTACTTATATTTGCTGTAGAAAAATTCGGAAGTCCTTTTAGTTTTGTTAATTGTTAATTACATACCCTCCAACTGTCCCGAATATCCTGGCACCTTCACAAAAACCCTTAAGCCATCATGGGTTCTCTCTTTGTTATGCAAAGTCCCGAATTCTCCGTGCTGCTTTAAACTTTTAGCTTAGCTGCAATTTTGCCGATGGCCCCTTTAAGAAACAGTAAGCAGGGAGGGAACAGACGCTAGGGGTTGTGTGTGCGCGCTCCCAGACATGATTCCTATCTTTGCCACATATTTTTTTTCCTAACAGAGATGACTCTTTGCCTCTAACAGGTGAATTTACAGTGCCAGAAGGAAATGCAAGAAACTTCCCCTTCTCTCTGATGCTCCATGTTTGGGGGTGTGGGGTGGGTGGGTAAGCTTCACCTGTTGAATTTGTGCCAATCCTGACAATTTTAAAACAAAAAGAAAGGGATTGCCCTGCAAACACTGACCACCACCCCATGTAAAACACCAGATATCAACAATTAAGGGTTTAAGTAAGGTTAAAAAAATTACAAAAGCCATTTCACACAATGCATAATCAATTTGCTGCCACAAGATGTGATGGTCAGTGTTGCAGATTGCTTTACAATATACACACTTTCCTGTGAGTATGTCCCATTGAATGTAATAGGACTTACTTCTCTGAGTACACATGCATAGGATTGCACTGTTATTCTGTTTTCAGAGCAGTGGTAAATTTTACTTGGCTCTACCTGTGTACCCCATGTGAAAGTCTTTTTCTAACACATGCTAAAGTGCCATGGAGAAAGCTCTCTACAGTAATTATTAGGATTATTCTGCAGGGATTTTGGATTGGTTTTTTAAAAATGCATTAGAAATTTTTTAAAAATATTTTTTTTAGCAGAAAACACACCCTCCTCAAGAGAAAGAGAGAGAAAATCCCAACTACCTCAAATAGCAGCAACAAACATCATCATTCCATTTTGGCATTATTGTTCAATCACAGTGTTGTTCTTGTTTTTTTAAAAATAAAGTACAATAGAGCCCACATGTTTTTTTCTGAGTGGAGAAAAAAGGAGCTTGCAGGGTGGGCCTGTGAACCACTTTGCACACTCAGAGATATCTAAATGTTAAATATTAGTATTTCTTTGGCAAACTACTAATGAGAACAAAGCCACCATGGAGGGATCCATTTTTAAAGTGGGAGGGAGATCTTTAAAACAAGGTGTTTCCTGCACAATGCGGGGAAAGCAGGCTGAAAGTTATGTTTGATGGTACAATAATAATGATAACAACAGCAATCACCACCATCATCATGGGTCTGGAGATCAAACTGGCTTCAGAGTGGTCAGAGCTGTTAAACAGTTAGAGCATCCTGGGGTGGGTGGCTATATCCTTGGCCATGCCCTCATGTTGCCTGGCCACACCCTCTTGATCCAGGGCCGGTGCTACCATTAGGCCAACTAGGCGGCTGCCTAGGGCGCCGGGCTAAAAGGGGTGCCAGGAGCATAGGGCTGGAGGGAGGGAGGGCTCAAGTGGGAAGGGGGGGTGCTAAATATCTGATCTTGCCTAGGGCACCAAACTGCCTTGCACCGGCCCTGTCTTGATCACACCTTATAGAATCATAGAAAAGTAGAGTTGGAAGGGGCCTACAAGGCCATCGAGTCCAACCCCCTGCTCAGTGCAGGAATCCAGGTCAAAGCATCCCTGACAGATGTCTGTCCAGCTGCACCTTGAATGCCTCCAGACTGGAAGAGCCCACCACCTCCATAGGTAGTTGATTCCATTGTCTTATTGCTCTGACAGTCAGGAAATTTTCCCTGATGTTTAGGTGGAATCTGGGTTCCTGTAACTTGAGCCCATTATTCCGTGTCCTGCAAACTGGGATGATCGAGAAGAGATCCTGGCCCTCCTCTGTGTGACATCCCTTCAAGTACTGGAAGAGTGCGATCATATCTCCCCTCAGTCTCCTCTTCTGAAGGCTAAACATGCCCAGTTCTTTTAGTCTCTCCTCATAGGGCCTTGTTTCTAGTCCCTTTATCATCCTTGTTGCCTTCCTCTGAACCCTCTCCAGTTTGTCTATGTCCTTCTTAAAGTGTGGTGCCCAGAACTGGACGCAGTACTCAAGATGAGGCCTAACCAGTGCCGAGTAAAGGGGAATTATCACTTCCCGCGATTTGGAAGCTATACTTCTATTAATGCAGCCCAAAATAGCATTTGCCTTCTTTGCAGCCACATCGCATTGCTGGCTCATATTCAGTTTGTGATCTACCACAATTCCAAGATCCTTCTCACTTGTAGTATTGTTGAGCCACGTGTCCCCCATTCTGTAACTCTGCATTTGGTTTCCTCTCCCTAGGTGCAGCACTTGGCATTTATCCCTATTAAATTTCATTCTGTTGTTTTCGGCCCAGCGCTCCAACCTATCGAGGTCGCTTTGAATTTTGTTTCTGTCTTCCAGAGTATTAGCTGTTCCACCCAACTTTGTATCATCTGCAAATTTGATAAGCATTCCCTGTACCTCCTCATCCAAGTCATTAATAAAAATGTTGAAGAGCACTGGGCCCAGGACCGAGCCCTGTGGTACCCCGCTCTTTACCTCTCCCCAGTTTGAGAAGGAACCATTGATAAGCACTCTTTGAGTCCGATTCTGTAGCCAATTGTGGATCCACCTGATAGTTGTTCCATCTAGCCCACTTTTAGCTAGCTTGCTAATCAGGATATCATGAGGCACTTTGTCGAAAGCTTTGCTGAAGTCCAGATATATTATGTCCACAGCATTCCCACAGTCCACAAGGGAGGTTACCTGATCAAAAAATGAGATCAGATTATTCTGGCAGGATTTGTTCTTGACAAATCCATGCTGGCTTCTAGTAATCACGGCATTGTTTTCAAGGTGCTTGCAGACTGACTTCTTTATAATCTGCTCCAAAATTTTCCCCGGGATTGATGTCAGACTGACTGGCCTATAGTTCCCAGGTTCTTCCTTCTTGCCCTTTTTGAAGATGGGAACAACATTTGCCCTCCTCCAGTCATCTGGCACTTCACCTGTCCTCCATGATTTCTCAAAGATAATAGACAGTAGTTCTGAGAGTTCTTCTGCCAGTTCCTTTATTACTCTA
Organism: Shinisaurus crocodilurus; assembly: GCA_021292165.1. Lineage (NCBI taxonomy): Eukaryota > Metazoa > Chordata > Lepidosauria > Squamata > Shinisauridae > Shinisaurus > Shinisaurus crocodilurus. The sequence continues at coordinate 45,900,429 of CM037876.1, forward strand.
GGATGCAGTTCATCAGGCCCTGGAGATTTAAACTCATTCAGAGTAATCAGGTGCTCCTTGACCATTTGCCTATCAATCTCAAGCTGCAATCCTGCCCCTACAGTCTGCACTTCAGGTTTGCCAGGGGGGGGTCATAGACCCTCTTTTGGGAGAAGACCGAGCTGAAGTAGGAATTGAACACTTCTGCCTTTTCTTTGTCTTCTGTTATCAATTTGCCATCCTCATTGCGTAGTTGAACCACCATTTCTTTCTTCTGTCTTTTACTATTCCTGCAGTTCTGTGCTACCTGCCTGTCCTCTTCCCTTGTAGCCTGTCCTTCCTTCCATTTCGTATACGTGTCCTTTTTTGTTTTCAGGTCATCTTTGAGTTTATTGTGAAGCCACATTGCATTTTTTCCTTTTGGGAATTGTTTGCAATTGTGCCTTTAAAATTTCCTTTTTTAAAAACTCCCACCCATCCTGGGCTCCTTTTCTCATCAGAGTCGCTTGCCATGGGATCTTACTTATCATTGTTCTGAGTTTGTTAAAATTGGCTTTCCTAAAATCCAGGGTACGTGTTGGCTACACTCAGCTTTTGCTCCCCTTAGAATCAAGAACTCAAGTATAACATGGTCACTTTCTCCCAGAGTTCCCGAAACTGCCACTTTATCCACTAACTCGTCTCTGTTGGTTAGAATCAGGTCAAGGATAGCCGATCCTCTAGTTCCTTCCTCCACTTTCTGTAGGAGGAAGTTATCAGCAGCACAACTCAGGAATTTCTTGGAGGGGCCATGTTTGACTGAATAAGTCTCCCAACAGATATCAGGGAAATTGAAGTCACCCATTACTACCACATCATGCCTCCTTGAAACATTTGCAATTTGCTTTTCAAAAGTTTCACCCTCGTCTTCTCCTTGATTGGGTGGTCGGTAGTAGACTCCAACCACCATGTTCATCTTATCCTTTGCCCCCTTTATTTTAACCCAGATGTTCTCAATGGTGCTGCCAAGTTCCTCTTCCTGTATCTCTGTGCAGAGAAACGTATCTTTAACATACAGCGCAACTCCACCTCCCTTTCTGTTGCTTCTGTTCCTTTTGAACATGTTATACCCTTCAATTGCTGTATTCCAGCCGTGGGAGTCATCCCACCAGGTTTCAGTTATCCCTATCAAGTCGTATTCATTCATGTTGCTTAACCATACCTCTTACAAATTCACATGTGTGTCCCTATTTTCATCTGTGAAACGTTGGAGGGTATGTAATTATGGTTATTTGTTTTGTGTTGTTTGTTTTTGTTTTTATAGAAATAAAAAAGCTTAAAAAACAAAAAAAAACCAATGCAATCTTAAGCATGATGACTCAGAAGTTCAACTGACTTCAGTGGGGTTTATTTCCAGGAAACTAGGCATAAGATTGCAGCTGAAGTGTGCATAGTATTGCAGCCATAGCTGATTAATCAGTGCATGGAGGACAATTATAGCCTATGGGGCTGCTTGTTAATCCTTAAATTAAATTAAATCAATAAGTTAAATGGTTCAAAAGTACTGATCAATCAAGTAAAATGAATCAGGGGACAGAAGTTCTCCCTCATCCTTTATTGAATGATGCAAGGGCAAGTAAGAGAGTGCGTGTGTTTTCTCAAATTTTGATGCTGTGTGAATGATTTAAGTCCCATTGAATGTAATGCTGTCTGTTCTGCAGGTATCCTGTATTTGGATGATTTTCTGTTGATCTTTTGTGGTATCCCAAAATTGCCATCATATTGGAGTATAAATATAATAAATAAATAAATAAACATATCATTTTAAACAAAGAAATTGCAAAGTTAAAATTCACATGATAACTGAATTTGATAATTGGTCTTATTCAGCAGGGCTCTTCTTATATTCTAATAAGATAAGAAGAGCCCTCCTGGTTCTTCTTCGTGGTCTCTGTGCATCACACACATGGGCTCTGCGCCTGCGCGGAGGCCGCTTCGGGAAGGTTCTATAGCTGAGGCAAACTTTGGGCGGGAACCCCTCCCCCCTGCGTCTCTACTGCGCGGGTTCCCGCCCTCTCCCTCAGTTCCTCTTCGACCGCCATCGCGTGTGGCTGTTACTTCGAGAGGTTCGTTGATTCTTCGTAGAATCCAACAAAGAAAGATAAGACTACTTCTAATTTCTCCCCCCGTTCTTCGTGGGATCATTCAGGAAATTATGGCTCCGAAAGCCCCCTTCCGCAAGTGCGTGAGGTGCGGGACCAAGCTTCCCCCCGCAGACGGACACTCGCTTTGCCTTGCATGCCTTGGAGAAGGCCACAACGTGGAAACTTGCCATCAATGTCAAGCTTTCACTAAGCAAGCAAGGAAGCATAGGGCGGATAAGTTGACGGCGATTCTTTACAAAAAAGCCCTCCAGCCGCCCGCGGAAAAGCCTTCCTCTTTACCGAGGCCTAGTACGCCGCCTTCCCACACGGTCTCCTCAGCGGACGCTCAGGAGGCCTATATGGCCACTATGATATCTAAAAGTAAGGCCAAGAAGGCACGCAGGGAGAAGGAAGAGGCGAAAAAGCGAAGCAAGGAGCGGAAGGAAAAAGCGAGGAGATTGGCGAAAAAACTGGCTTCGTCCCTCTCGGGATCGAGATCGACGCTAGCCATGGACCCGACGGACGTCGCGGCCTCAGATCACCCGGCTGGGCTCAAATCTCCAACCGCATCGGTTCCCTCGGGCTCGAGGGACCCTCCTCCTTGCTCCACTCCGACAGCTCCTTCGGGCTCGAAGGAAGCTGCGCAGGCCGTCGCGTATTCAGATGGGGAGATCGTGGACTCACCATCGGACCCGAGGCCCTTGACACAGACCGCTGCCGCTCCTTTATCCGTCTCTCCAGCTCATGGTGTACGGGCTCGTACCCCACGAACCCGATCCAAATCACTCGAGATCGAAGAGGTTCTGATCACCCGGGACCGGGCTTCATCCAGATCCTCGGTCTCGAGATCACGGGATCCCCAACGCTACAGGGACAGATCCCGCGACTCCAGGGACTCGAGATACTCCTCGAGGTCGCGAGACACATACCACAGAGGACGTTCTCCGGTTTCCCATTATCGATACCAGAGAACTTACCGATCCCGAGATAGGTCCCCACCTAGGAGACGCTCCCCACCAAGGCGGGAGAGATCACCCGGGAGCTCTAGGAGATCTCCACCAGCTTGTCTCCTAGCTCTGCAGGCACGCAGCGAGGTGAGAGAAGGTAGGCTTACCACCTACTCGCCGGAGGCAGCCACACGGTCCCGTAGATCGTCGACCCCGGGCTCACCTATCTCGAACTCGGAGTCAGTCATCTCTGTCTCTCCCTCCTCGACATCGCCAGACCAACAGGTGACCACCCAGTCGGGAGTGTCCCCTTCCGAGGATATGGGCACCTTCCAGGAACAAATCCTCCGGATGGCCCAAGCCCTCGGACTGGAGACGGTCGTGGAAGAGAAAAAAGCGGTGGACCCTCTATTCGATGCCGTCTCGAAATCCTCCTCGGGCCCCACACTGCTCCCGATTACTCCTACCATGTTGGAGACGGTGCAAGGATCTTGGAGCTCCCCGTCCACAGCCCCTCCCGCGGCTAAACGCCTGGATGCGCTCTACAAGGTTAGACCGGACACGGCCAAGTTTCTCTTCTCCCATCCCACTCCAAATTCAATGATAGTCGAGTCGGCGCAGTCCAAGTCGGGCAAGCAGCACTCCACTCCATCGGACCCTGAGGGAAAAAAGTTAGACAACTTCGGACGAAGAGTCTACACTTCGAGCGCCCTGGGGATCCGGGTCGCCGGGTACCAAGCTACAATGGCGAGGTACCAACTCTTCCTTTGGGAGAAGATGAGTGGATTGATAGACTATCTCCCGGACGAGAAGAGAGACTTGGCTAGGGTGTTCCAGGCCGAAGCGTCGAACACTTCCAGGCAACAGATCCACATGGCCAGACATCAGGGAGACTGCCACGGGAGATCCCTGGTGAGCGCAGTCGCTCTCCGCCGACACGCTTGGCTACGGTCCTCAACCTTAACAACGGAGGCTAAAGCCAAGATCGAGAACTTGCCCTTCGATGGAGTCGGTCTCTTTAATGACAAAACAGACGACTCCATCGATGCGGTCCAGAAAGCCCGGGTGAACGCTAGGAAGATGGGACTCCTTCCGATGCAACCAACTCGAGCATTCAGACGCCGAAGGTGGACCCCATACTTACCACCTATAGCTCCAGCTCAACAAGGACAGCACCAGCAGTGGCAGGATAGCCGCGCTCGTCCACAGCAGCCCCGGGCACCGAGCCGTCATTTCCAGCAGCAACGGTACCAGGGCTCCCGTAAAGGAGGTGACTCCCAAAGGCGATGGGTTTGACGGGACCCAAGGCACGACCGACAGCTCCAATTCGATCCTCTTGACTCCGATTCCGGCTCGACCTCAGTTTGGAACCCGACTATCCCTCTTCCTACCATCATGGAAGAAAATTACCACCGATCGTTGGGTTCTGAACATTGTCCAGCACGGCTACAAGATCGAGTTCGCTTCCCTCCCACCCTTCCTTGGCACCTGCACTACGCAACCATCTCGAGCGTTGCAGGAAGAGGTCCACTCCCTATTGCTCAAGGGGGCCATCGAGACGGTCCCTCCACACCTCGTTCAGGACGGCCTCTACTCCAGGTATTTTACGGTGTCAAAGAAAGATGGGGGACTCCGACCGATCCTGGATCTCCGTTCAGTGAACTTCTACATTCTACCCAAGAAGTTCAGGATGGTCACGCTCCAGTCGATCCTGCCTCTCCTTCGCAAGAACGACTGGTTTGCCTCCATCGACCTCCAGGACGCTTACTTCCATATAGCGATCCACCCGGACAGCCAGAAATACCTGAGGTTCATGGTCGGACCCGATACCTTCCAGTTCAAGGTACTCCCATTCGGACTCTCGACGGCACCGAGGGTGTTTACCAAGTGTATGACGGTAGTGTGTGCCTATCTTCGGACTCAAGGGGTGACGCTCTACCCCTATCTGGACGATTGGCTCATCGTAGCACCTTCTGCACAGGAGCTCCAGGATGCCCTACATTTAACTACCAACACTCTGAACACGCTCGGACTCTGTCTCAATGCAAAGAAATCCAAGCTTTTCCCCACTCAGAGGATCCAGTTCATCGGAGCATTACTGGATGCTACTGTCGGTCGCGCCTTTCTGCCGGAGGACAGAACTCTAAAGACGCTTACCCTCGCCCTAAGAATACACAAGGCGACCTCGTGCACAGCCTTCTCGATCCAGCGTCTCCTCGGCCTCATGGCCTCAACCATATCAGTTGTCCCTCTCGCTCGACTCCATATGCGCCAACTCCAAAACTGGTTCATAAGGTCGTTCGATTCCGAGACGAATGCCCATCGAACCCGTCTGTCGATCCCGTCCACAGTAAGGCAGTCGCTACTTTGGTGGACAACTCGTCACAACTTAACAAAAGGCATGCCGTTTCAGCCCGTCGTACCCTCGATCACATTGACGACAGATGCTTCCCTCCTGGGCTGGGGAGCGCATTGTGGAGACCACACAGCACAGGGGCAATGGGGCCCTCACGACCGAGGAAAACACATCAACGTCCTCGAACTCAAAGCTGTATGGAACTCCATGAAGTCCCTCCAGCCCATACTCGAGGGCAAACACCTACAGGTGGTCACCGACAACACCACTGTCGTTGCTTATTTGAACAAGGAGGGAGGTACTCGCTCGATACGGCTGACAAACCTATCCCTTCGTATATTCAAATGGATGATACCCCGCCATATCTCGGTGAGAGCTATCCACATCGCGGGGAAAGACAATTATCTTGCAGATGCCCTCAGCAGGATATCCTTCGATTCCCACGAGTGGCAACTAGACGACCGAATCCGTCAGTCCCTCTTTCGACGGTGGGGGACCCCGTCGGTGGACCTTTTCGCGACGGCAGCCAACGCAGCGTGTCAGGTCTTCTGCAGCAAAGCGGGCCACGACAGCCAGTCGATCGGGGATGCGTTCCTCCTAACCTGGTCAGGGACTCTATTTTACGTGTTTCCTCCGATTCCACTGTTAACCAAAGTCGTCGCGAAGATCCAGTCCGACCAAACGAACTGTATACTCGTGACCCCGTGGTGGCCGAGACAGACATGGTTTGCTCCTCTTCTCAGACTGTCCCAAGGGGAGTACCTACGCCTACCGAGCTCGACAACAATCCTCTCTCAAGCTCGAGGCTCGGTTCTACACCCAAACCCATCCATCCTGCAACTTACTGCTTGGATGATCTGATCCCAGACTCACTCCCAGCAGAGATCAAGCTTGTGTTACGGGAAGCCTGGAAACCATCCACCAGGACATCCTATACAAGGAAATGGAAAGCCTTCGGCGAATACCTCGGGGAGATCGAGGTGCCATATCCGAAGGCTCCTATTCATAGTGTACTGCAGTTTTTACTCCATCTGCAACACAAAGGTCTCAAGACGAGCTCGTTGAAAGTCTACTTAGCGGCATTGTCAGCGTTCCACGAGGGCAGAGATGGGTATACACTGTTCTCCCATCCCCTAGTCAAGCGCTTCATGAGAGGTCTGCGCAACATGAACCCATCGTTCAAACTGGTAAACCCGACTTGGGATCTTCAGCTCGTACTTCAGGTACTTATGTCTAAGCCCTTCGAACCTATGGCGACGTCAGACCTCCGCTTGTTAACGCTTAAAACAGTGTTCCTTGTCGCCATCACCTCTGCCCGAAGGGCATCGGAGTTGACGGCCCTGAGAGTAGACCCTCCGTACCTGGTTTTTCATAGAGATAAAGCAGTACTGCACCCAGACTTGGCTTTCCTCCCGAAGGCGGTCTCTTCTTTCCATCTCAACCAGAACATTATATTGCCAGCGTTCTTCCAAGGTCCGTCTACTCCCCTGGAACAACAACTCCACATGCTGGACGTGCGAAGGGCTCTACTTTTCTATAAGTCCCGCACCGAGTCCATCAGGAGGTCTCCACGCCTCTTCGTCTGTTACGGAGGGCACTCCAAAGGCTTGCCTGTATCGAACCAGCGACTGGCTTCGTGGCTTGTGACCTGTATCAAACTAGCATACGAGCTCAAGGGACAACCTCTACCGAGCTCGATCCGAGCCCACTCCACTAGGGCCGTTTCAACCTCAACTGCCTTTGAGAGGGGTGTCTCCCTGACAGAGGTCTGCAAGGCGGCAGTGTGGTCGACGCCTTCCACGTTCGTGACACACTACCGTATCGATGTCCGATCCCGAAAGGACAATGTATTCGGCAGAGCTGTCCTTTCCTCGATCCTGCAATGACACCGACACCGACCCTCCGCCGGTAAGTCAGCTTGCTACTCTGCCCATGTGTGTGATGCACAGAGACCACGAAGAAGAAGGACAGGTTGCTTACCTGTAACTGTAGTTCTTCGAGTGGTCATCTGTGCAGTCACACAACCCACCCAGCCATCCCCGCTACGGTGTCACTGTCGAGTTCGATGGTGTACTGGATCGGGACCTTGGGTGTACCATCGGTACCGTACGACGCCATCGATTTCGGCCCTCGGTATTGATGTTCAACGTAGGGAGATTATCCTATGTTCTTCCTTAGCACTGGGATCGCGATGGCGGTCTCAGGGGAACTGAGGGAGAGGGCGGGAACCCGCGCAGTAGAGACGCAGGGGGGAGGGGTTCCCGCCCAAAGTTTGCCTCAGCTATAGAACCTTCCCGAAGCGGCCTCCGCGCAGGCGCAGAGCCCATGTGTGTGACTGCACAGATGACCACTCGAAGAACTACAGTTACAGGTAAGCAACCTGTCCTTAAGAACCAATGATCAATATAGTCCAGCATCCTGTTTCCCACTATGCCACTAGGCAACCAGATGCCTATGTGTAAGTCCACAAGGATGACATGAGGGCAATAGCGCTACCTGCTGTTGTTCTCCATCAACAGATATTCAGAGGCATCTTGCTCTGAAACTGGAGACAGCATATATCCACCATGACTCAGATTCTTCAGTAATTTAGTGTGACCCAGTTCACGTGTGAATGAGCCAGCATGCTAATCATCATTACTCAATTGCTCCCACCTAACTCCTCCTGACAAGAGGGGCTAAACCACCCAGGGATGCTCTGTCTTCTTGTAATGTTAGAACTTGGTACTGTGGCCTAAACCCTGGGTTCCGACTCTAACTTGTCAGGGGAGAGACAAGCCAGAGTTCTGCATTCAGATGTCATGATACACAACCCAGAGACAGCATATCCCTGGGTTATTCAGCCGCTCTCACTGGCAAGAGAGCCAAGCAGGATTGATTGAGCTGCAGGGACTAGCATGCTGCCTTATTTACTTATTTATTATATTTATACCCCGCCTTTTTTCCTGCAAGGAACCCAAGGCAGCTTACATAATCCTCCTCCTCCTCCTCCTCCTCCTCCTCCTCCTCCTCCTCCCTCCTCCTCCTCCTCCTCCTCCTCCTCCTCTCCATTTTAGCCTCACAACAACCCTGTGAGGTAGATTAGGCTGAGAGTCAGTGACTGGCCCAAAGTCACCCAGTGAGTTTCATGGCCAACCGGGGACTAGAACCCAGATCTCCCGAGTCCCAGTCCAACACTCAAACCACTATGCCACACTGGCCTTGTTTATGACAACCCAGAGTTTAAAAAAGCTCTGCCCTGGGTTGTTGTTTTAGGAACCAGACCAATACAAAAACCCCTAAAATTAAATTTACTTTGAATTATAAGAGACACTGCGACAGGAGGACTTTGAAGATGTGATGGCAAATACACCAAGGTTATAGCATAGCTTTCCCAAACCTGGTGCCCTCCAGATATATTGGACTACAACCAGGGATGTTGAAGAGTCCTTGGTTTCGAGTCACGAGTCGAGTCACGAGTCTTTGGACCTGAGTCTCAAGTCCGAGTCTGAGTCCTTGGTCCAAAATGGTGACTCACGAGTCACGAGTCACTCCCAAAGTTGACTCCACGAGTCCCTATTAAAATCAATGGGGGTTTTCCCCAACAAAATAAGGCTATTTCAGATGTGTGGCTTAAATAAATTCTAGGCACAAGTGTGCCTTTTTATTTCAAAACCCTGCAACTGATTTTGGCAAGAACAGACCAGGCAGATAAACCCAAAATAACCAGACAGGCAGAGGAGGCAGGGAACCCCAAAACAGGCAGGCAGAGGCAGCCAAACCCAAAATGTCTGAAAGGTTGCATTTTAGGAAAATGATTTTAAAAAACGGAAATTACATTTTTTGCAATTTCTGGAATTGGTTCTTCCAGGTTTCTTTACAACAGAGGACCTAGCACGGGTAGAGTATTTATACTTCAATGGTCTTAATGCCCGTGCTGTGGTCACATTTTGCAAGTTGAGTTCTGCCAGGATGGTGTACAAATGTAGAGGTCTACTATGGAAAAATGGTATATATGTTTCCAGATTATTCGAGAACTGGGCGTCCCCTCTCCCTCTGGCCACTCTTCCGGAAGCTCATACAAGAAGTGTTCAAATCAAGGAAACCCTTGTCCACCAAAATTTGATTGATTTTGACAGTCTTGGGAATGAACCTCACATCAATGAAGACAGAGGTAATTTAGAACTAGGGGAATCCCAACATCTGGTTGAACATAACCAGTGGTTGACATCGCAAGAGGGGGACGAACTTTTTGATACTGAGGAACGCAAACTACTAGAGTCCTTTCGTGCTCTGTCCCATGATGCACAAAATGAAATTGTTAACAGACTTGATCTTTTGAAATCTCATTTAACAAGCACAAAGGTGGGGCAGAGAGATCTAAATGACCGAAGGGAGGCTCAAAGGACCCCAGAGATTCCAGCAATAGTCCATCAAGCAAACAATACTGGAAGATGGGAGGGTGCAGAGATGGGATCTCTGGGAAAGAAGATATGCCCCCCATACCATCAGGTTATCGCAGAGATAAATCCACTCTACTGCAAATATAATCCCAAATGTACTTCTAAAGACCTTGTTTCCCTTCCAACTTTGACAAAAAGAGCAACTACTACATCGCTAACCTGGCTCGAGATGAGAGAACTGGATACAGTGGAAATGGGTTCCCCCAAGAAGGCAGTTAAAATGGGAGGACAGCCTTTTAATTCTGCTTGCCCTATAGTCTCAAACGTGAGTATAATGAGACCATCTATGGAGGTCATTGAATATGTCGAGGAAGTCATGGAAGGTGTGGGATCAACCAGGGGAAAAGAACTGATGAAAGCAAGCACTGGGGCTATTTCCACCGAAAAAGTTAATGAACAATGCTTTCACAATGCAGCTAAGAAGCCCTTTTGTTCAACCCTCGAGAGTTTTTACCCGACAGGACTGAATCTTGCAGTCCCTAATGCAATACACAGTCCCATGAGTTCCTCTCCCAGTAAGATCCAATACATTTCAGATTGACCCAATTCATGTGAGCAGAATACACAATTATCTCTTCTTTCCTGGAATGTCGCAGGTTGGCAGGGGAAGGTTGTTGATCCTTCTTTTCGGGATTTTATTAGCAGTTATGATATCATATTGCTTCAAGAGACTTGGGCAAGGGAAGAGTTAGATCTGAATGGTTTTGTGACATATTCATTAAAAGCAGAATCTAGTGTTAGGGGAGGTCGCCCTAAAGGTGGTCTTGGGATATTGGTTTCTACCGAACTCCGAGCCACCCGTATCAGCTTAGACTTTCTGTTTAATATTGCAATCTCCCTAGTCATCAAATTTTGTTCTTTCTCTCTATTGCTGATTGATGTTTATTTACCCCCGCTGCGCCAAAAACAGCTGATTAAGGACAGGTGGTTAAGACTGCAAAAGTTTATTGATAAAAATATAACCTTGTACCCAGAAGCATTTGTGATATTGACAGGAGACTTCAATGCCAGAATTGGCCAAAATGATGAAGTTCTTTACCGCCATTTTGGCGAATATCCTCCTGAAATAGAGGTGGCCCATCCAATACCTGAAAGGCAGTCTAAAGATAAAGGTTGCAATTACTCTGGGTTGTGCCTTTTACATATGATAAATGCCTTAGACTTTGTGCTGCTGAATGGCAGCACAGAGGGGGATAGAAAAGGGGAATTTACATTTTTGTCAAGCTTTGGAGTATCAACAATTGATTATGTTATTGTTTCTTATAATTTGTTAAACCTAGTGCTTAACTGTAGGGTGGGTATACGTACTGAGAGTGACCACCTACCTTTAATAGTACTGTTAAATTTAGAGAATCAGGTTGTCCACACATATCACGAACCTCTGCTCTATCCGGAAGTTGAATTTAGAGCTGCACGTATAAGATGCTCTGCTAAACTAGAGCGTAGCTTACCTTTATTTTTATACTCTGAAAGCTGTCTCAGATTGCGGGATACTCTGATAACTGCACAATCCCCGTAAAATGTTTTAGATTGGTACCAAGAAACTATTTGTCTCCTTCAAAACTACTTGACTCATAATATCTCGATGAAACAACGTGTCCCTCTCTGCACTTCTAAACCATGGTTTGACCAAGAATGTGTGGATTTGAAGAAATCTTTAATAAATAAATATAGGCTATATAGGAAATTAGATTTGCCAACCATACCTTCTGAATGGTCATTTTTAAAGAAAAGATATAAAAATTTGATTAAGGAAAAAAAGAACCAGGCGCGGAGAGCAGACTGGCAGGATTTAATTGCTGCTTCAAAAGCTCATGATGCAGTCACCTTCTGGAGAATTGTGTCCAGTGGTTGGCAAAGTAAATCAGGCAGAATGAACTTCCATATTCCCGTTAAGACCTGGGAATTACATTTTAGCGATTTATATGCAAATAGACAATCTGGAGCCCTATCACCACAACCTATATTGAGTAGCCTCCCTGATTGGCCTCCTGTTTCCATCTCTGAAATTAGCAGGCTTATTTCTAAGCTTAAATCTGGTAAAGCACCTGGAAATGATAACATTCCATCCGAGCTGCTTAAGACTAACATGGAGTGGTGGGCCCCGGTCCTGGCAGTCTTATTTACTTGTATCGATCAGACAGCATCTATACCAGAAGATTGGGGCCTTGCCACCATTATCCCGATTTATAAAAAGGGGAATAGAGAAGATCCCGCTAATTATAGGCCAATTAGTCTATTGAGTGTTGTCAGCAAGTTGTATGCTGGTCACCTCCTTGAGAAACTTTTAAGCTGGATGGAGGAGGAGAATTTGCTGGAGGATGAGCAGGCAGGCTTTCGACCAGGGCGCTCTACAGCTGATCAGGGACTTGTGTTACAAGACTTGGTTGAAAAATTCTCTTCTGTCCCTGGGGGGGCACTTTATACAGCCTTCATTGATTTTAAGTCTGCCTTCGATCTAATTCCAAGGGACAGGCTTTGGCAAAAACTTGAGGCCACTAACATCGATAGGCGTTTGCTTGCTCTTATTCGCAGCCTCTATGATAAAACTTGGCTGCAGGTAAGATGCAACCCCGATGGCCATTTGACTAGACCAATTCCAACTTACATTGGTGTAAAACAGGGCTGTGTTCTTGCCCCTACCTTGTTTAACATTTATATTAACAGCTTGGTCAAAGGGCTTTCTGAGACAAATTCTCACCCTCCCAAGCTGGCACATAGATCTTTGTCTATTCTGTTATATGCAGATGATGCGGTACTCCTCTCTCTGACATGCATTGGCTTGCGTCGGTTACTAAGAGCTTTGGACGTTTATTGCAAATCTGAAAAGCTGGTGGTCAATTACACTAAATCTAAAGTCTTAGTTTTCTCTCGAAAACGTATTAGACATCGCTGGCAGATAAATGCCCACTCAATTGAACAGGTTAAATCTTATAAATATTTGGGAGTTGTCTTTCAGTCATCTGGCTCTTGGAGAACCCAAATCTCTAGTGTCATTGCAAATGCACAGAGGAGTGTTAAATCGCTCATCTCTTTCTTTTACACAAAAGGGGGCCAGCATATTCCAGCGGCCCTACAAGTTTTCTCTGCCAAGGTGCTAACACAACTGTTATATGGTGCACAACTGTGTGTTTACAGCAATTTTGCTACTATGGAGACCACCCAAACAAAATTTTTGAGAAGTATTCTCGGTCTTCCGAGCTGTGTGCCTAATGTGCTCTTACGTTTAGAGACAGGTCAAATCTCAATTGAATCCCGGGCTTGGGTGCACAAGCTAAATTTTTGGCTAAAAATGACATTTGCCCCCCAAGGTTTAGCCCCCTTGTCCTTAACTGATGCATTTCAGTCAAAATGGAAAAGGGCTGTGGACAAGAAACTGTGCGATCTGGGTTTTTCACGGAATGCCATTTTGTCCCTTGGCTACATAAAAGCCAAAGAGGTTATATGCCAGCGCATTAGGGACATTGAGCTACAAGATCAAAGAAGAGCAGCTACCCCATATTCAGAATTTAGAGATCAGGGGCTGGTTTTTTCACCCGCATCCTATTTATCCTTTCTAACCATTCCAAAATACAGGAAAGCATTCACATTGGCTAAGTTTAATGTGTTACCCTCTGCACTTTTGGAGGGTAGATATAACAGCACCCCATACACTGAGCGTTTATGCCCCTGTGAAGCTGGCATGGTAGAGACTGTGGGTCATGTATTACTGTACTGCTCTTTTTATCGTGAATTTAGGCACATTTTCATTACTCCTATTTTGCAACGATTACCTGGGAGATCTGACCAGTTTTAGATAGATTATCTATTAGCGGGTCAGAATCTTCAGGTAACTTCTGAGGTGGCTAGATTTTGCGCAGCTGCAATCGCTTGTCGACGAGGGATGATGGCGACTGTTTGAAAATGTTTTAACTTGTTAAAATCTTGATTTTATGAGTGGGACACATGCCAGTTTTAATCAATTATTTTAACTAATTAATATATTTTAAAATATATATTATTGTATCCACTGTGTATGTCTTGTTGGCCTTCTGAATATTACTGTTTTATTTTATTTGCTGGTCTTATGACCGTAATAAATAAATTGAATTGAATTTTAAAAAATAAACTTGCTGTACTTCCTAAAACCTATCCATGTTGCATTTGAGGAACACGGTTTTGGAACACGAGTCCTTGGTCTCGAGTCCCGAGTCGAGTCTCGAGTCCCATTAAAAATATTGGGACTCGAGTCTGACTCGAGTCAGAGGGGGGACTCAGTCCGACTCACAAGTCGAGTCCTGGAGTCCGAGTCCCCATCCCTGACTACAACATGGTCATACTGGCTGAGAATGATTGTAGTTGTAGTCCAACACATCTGGAAGGCTCCAGGTTGGGGAAGGCTGTTATAGCAGAATTGATCTCCCAAACCTAAACAAAGCAAGAGTAGTGAGTGTGTGTGTGTGTGTGTATGGGGGAAATATTGTGAAAGCACCATTTAACAAATATACCCAAACAGGTCTGGATAATATTTTCTGCAGTATGTTCTCCACAAAGCCTAAAATAATTTGCTGTTCAGAATCCAGCAATTCAGACTGAAGTTGGAATTGCTGTTTGCACAGGTGGCTAGGCTACTGGGAGACTAAATGCTTATTCTTTCATCCATACCCATTATTCTGAAAAATGTTCTGTTTAATATCTGCCAGTTTTGATAACACAAGAAACCTTTATAGAAGTTGCTGAGATGACATTTATCAAATGATTAAAAAAAAAGAAACAGAGCTCTGCATTTGAATTGAAATATACGAAGCATGTTTCTTAGATACAAATATATTTTTCTGATGTAAGAAGAATTGTCAGATCTATGAGTTAGTTAGCAGTAAAGGCTATTTTGGATGACATTTCCAAGGGAAAGAAGGGAACCTCAGAGGTATTTTGTTTTAAAAGTCTTGGGTTGTCTTAATTACCAACAATGATATTCAATTAACATTTCAAGGCCAATAGACATACCATTTAGAAGAACTAACTTTGAAAGACTGTAGAGAAGCTTTGGAATTTTATATTTTTGGGGGAAAGGAGTTTGGTACTTAGTAATTTCTGGTATTACAGAAAAGTGAGGACTCACTATGAAAGAAATATACATAAACCCTTCTCCTTATGATACATGAGAAGTTGGAATGTGTAAGCATTAGCTGCTCATATTTCCTGTTACTTTGGGTAGTATCCAACTGTGCCATTCTGCCATTTGCACAAACAGAAAGTAGATTCTGAACAAGAGGAGAATCCAACTAAAGTTACATTTGCACAAGCGTGATTGCGCAGCTGGTTGTGCAAGCAGTTATGCAAGTGGTTATGCAATTGGTTGTGCAACCAGTTGTGCAAGCATACTGCACAAACACTTGTGCAATGGAAAGATTCGGTAGAGCTCTGCTAGTGCTATTTCAATTTGTGGAATGAAACTATTGGATACTGCCCTTTAAGTTGTAATGTTCAAATCCAGTCTTAGACTGAGGTCCTCACATTCAATAATTAAATGGATAGGATACAGTAGTGTTTTGTCATAGAACTGAGACAAAAAGATAAGATTATCATTATAAGCAAAATTTCTCCACCCCTCACTTCCCTTTCCAGTGCTTTTAGACTACATATCCCAGAAAGCAGTGCTTCAGCTCTGTTGTATACAGACACTACTATGGCCCAGTTCACACGTCATAGCTACACAGGTTTGTTTGTTTTTAAACCCTGGGTAGTTGTGAATGAGTGGGAAAGAGTGAGTGTGCTGGTTCCCAGGGATGCTCCATGATGTCTGAACCCAGAACTCTTAGCTCATTGGGGGAAAGACAACCATGGGTTCTAACTCTGGGTTGTATCTCCCTGAACAACCCACAGTACTGGGTTCAGATGTCATGAAAAATGGAAACCAGCCAGAAACCAGCATGCTTGATCACACCCACTCATTCACGACTACCCAGGGTTTAAAAAATCCCAGGGTAGTCATGATGTGCAAACTGGGCCTATATGTAAAAACAATAGAATGAAAAGGTAGCTTATTAGTAAGACAAAAATAAACATTTTAGACAGGAGTAATTCTCTGCAGTTTTGAGGAATTAGCAAAAGGAATGAAGTTCTATTGTTATGTACCTCTTTTTAATTTTAAATATAGGTATAGAAAAATAGAACATAAAAACAATTTTACAGTATTACAGCACCTTTATGGTTGCATCTGACTTTCTTTAGAGGCATTAAGTAGCTTGAGAAATTGATAGGTATGCAAAACCTGCATAAAAGCTGGGAAACACCAAACTATGGGTGGTTGGGGGAAAGGGGGTGGGTCCTGGTGAAGGGGACGAGGCCTTTTGGGGGACCCCAGAAGGCCTGATTGGGACTCCCAGAGGACCAGATTTGGTTCCTGGGCCTGAAGCTTTGCACTCCTGGTATTACTATACTGAATAAAAGATCCTTGATTGTAAGAGGAACCCCATACTTTTTTTGGGGGGGTAAACCCACACTAACCACATTGTTCTCAGATTCCCTAGATGTATGTTCTTAAAGCCTCCCTTCTCATACCTCCCGATGTGCTAATGTTTGCTGCCTGACTGTAAAAGAGGTTGAAAAAACAACATACCCAGAAGTAGATAGGGATTTTTAACACTCTCGTATGTAATAGAGGGATTGCTTTGAAGAATGAAAATGAAAGTTTGATATCTCTCACAATGAGAAACACTTGAGCAAGAAATTCAGCTTATCAACACTGCACCTTTAACCAGTGTGATGTGGTGGCTAGCATGTTGGCTGGTTGTGCCATGGAGCAGTCAGACTTAGCAAAACTAAGCTACACATAAGGGTGATGTGTGGCTAAAGTGACACTATTAGGGATGGAAGTTCCATTCGTTAGTCAGATAGAAGCAAGAGCTTTATAGAAAGTTAACATGATGCAATATCAATACATAGAGACCAATCTAATATACAAAGTAAACTATAGTGGATATTTCAAAGCCCATATTAGGGCAATACTAGGCCAGCTCAAAGGTCGCCAGAAGTGGGCAAGCTTTTGACTGCTAGGGCTACCTTTGCTTTTTTTTATATTGGATATGTCTCTCTCATAAAGTCCAATAAAGAGAAAGTCTTTTAAAGTATGCTCTCAGCTCCTTGGAGCAAGGGTGGGATACAGATGTAATAAATGAAAAAGTAGCCTCTTGATTTGCAGTATGTAACGAAGTGCATGCTTTCCTTCAGCAAGAAATCTGTCATAAATCATTTGGTATCCAATGGGTGTATATAGTTTGCAACTTCCAATTAGTCATATGAACTCCATGGACTCACAAAATATTTTGAAAGGTTCCTTGAACTCCATTTTACCTTGCCCCTTGTTGCATTCAGGATTGGCACTATAATATATAACAGCCATGATAGCAAATATACTAATGGTCAAGCTGGAAAAGATGTGTTTTTTCCCCTCTCTCATTTTTAAAAAAATTATTTGAGACATTCAGAGGAAAAGCTTTAATTGTACCAGAAGATTACTTGCTTAGCTTTTTTTGTGAGCTTGAAAGATTTCTGCCTATTTAAATTATATACATATGTTATGTATATGCTGAAATAATGTTTCCATAATTTTAAAAATATTTGAACATTGTGGTTTAAATTCAGTAGGGTATGTTTGGGTGTGTAAATTATCCTGTCCTGGGACTGAGAGATGGATTTGATTACCACTTTGTCTTTTCTAGTTGACATTTTCTATAATGTTATAATTCTGTTTTTTGTTTAACGTTTATTTACATACATGAACTGCAAAGGGATAGAGTGCGGGTTATTCTATTCTGGCCTTGTAGGCCGCTCTGTTGTGCGATTGGGCGGAGCATCCAAAACCAGGAGGTGGCGAGGAATCCGCCGCCTCCCCATTTTGCACTTTCCAGTGTTGGCAGCCTTTGTTACGTCGCTCCCTCTCGGAGTCTCACGACAACAAGCTTGGCGAGAACAAAGGCATCACAGGCGTTCCTGACCCCCAGCTGTCTGAGCCTACTGACCCATCCATCTGAGGCATCCTGAAACTGCCTGTCACCTGAATGGTGCCAAGGATGCTCACCTCTCCCTATCAATACCCTTACCCGCACTTACCTGCCTACTATCTACCCTAGGGATGGGGGTGAAATTCTTCACATTTTAATGAGAACTTACCAAATTTTGTACTTTTGAGCCACTATGCGAAACAAATCTCAGTTGTTCTCTGAAATTTGCACTTTTCCAAATTCTGCAGTGGAGTTCTCCAATCAAAAAATCAAAAAAGTGTACAAAAATGCACGTATTAGAGAAAATAATGTTCAAATATGCCTTATATTAGGTAAATGGCTTGCAAAAAATGTGTATATTTGGCAAAAAAAGCATAAAAACTGCATGTATTAGGAAAAATGTGCACAAAATGCTTATGAATTTTCATGCAAACTTTTTTTTTAAAGTAGTCTCAACGGATGAACCGAACTTATGACTGGAAACATGAGAAACAGAAAGAACCCAAAAGTGACAGATTTGTCCATCATCCCTACAATAGCCAGTTCATAGAGTCCTAGGATGTTGTACATGCAGTCTTAGACTCCTGTTTCTTCAAAACAGAGCAGCGAGGCTACTAACAGGGACTGGCTGACAAGAACATATTACGCCAGTCCTCTCCTCTGTGATTTACATTGGCTACTAATTGAAGTCCGGGCCCGATTCAAAGTGCTTACATTAACATTTAAAGCCCTAAACAGTTTGGGGTCAGGCTATCGGAAGGAACGCCTCATCCCATACATGCCTGCCTGAACCCTGAGATCTTCTTCGGAAGGCCCTTCTCAGAAAGCCCCCTTCAAAAGAAGCTAGGAGGGTGGCTACTAGGGGAAGGGCCTCTCAGTTGTGGCACCCCATCTCTGGAATCAGCTCCCCAAAGAAGTGGGCCTGGCACCTACCCTCTATTCTTTCAGGCACCAGGTGAAGACCTTTTTATTTGCCCAACATTTTAATGGCTGATTTTATCCATTTTATTATTGCCACTGTACCTCTGGATTGAATTTATTTTGGCTGCTTGGTTTTATCTTGTTATATTTTAATATGTTCTGTATTTTTATGTTATTGTTGATGCTTTTATTTTAGGATGATTGCTTTTATTTGTCGCTTTGTTTTGTAACCGCCCAGGGAGCCTTTTGGCTGATGGGCGGTAAATAAATATATTAAATAAATAAACTTTGTGATTCAAGAGTTATGGACACCCATCCATACATGCAAATATACTATCCGTATGATTCATCCAGTACTTATCTCCAGTACACAAGTTGGGCAGGTCTGGCATATTGGTACACAAATATATGCACACAGGCATTGTATCACAAATTCTGAATGCAATGGTGGTGCTGGTTGGCATGCAAGCCTGAGATTTGCTCCTTTGCTCTACTACATATAGAATTTGTAATCTAATCCACAATCTAATCAATCTTCTTAATTTAAGAGTATGAAACTTATTTAGTTGCTTACAGTCTGTTCCTACTAAGTAGGAGGAACTGGTGCTTTCCACATATCCAGCTGTTATAGGATTCAACACCCATTCCTCATTATCCATATTGGGTTGGATCCAGATGTGCAAGCAACTGGGCTGGCAGAAGTGGACTTCCCCATCACCTCCTCCAGTTCTTCTGTCCACCTGAAAATGCTACACAGAGGGTCAAGGAACCACACTCAATGGGATGAGCTGCGGTGCAGGACATGGGATCCCTCCAAATTGGGTGGAGGCACCTTCTGTGATTGAGCCCCTCTGTCAATGCATGACAGATCATAGAATCATAGAAAAGTAGAGTTGGAAGGGGCCTACAAGGCCATAGAGTCCAACCCCCTGCTCAATGCAGGAATCCAAGTCAAAGCATCCCTGACAGATGGCTGTCCAGCTGCACCTTGAATGCCTCCAGTGTGGGAGAGCCCACTACTTCCTTAGGTAGTTAGTTCCATTGTCATATTGCTCTGACAGTCAGGAAATTTTTCTGATGTCCAGGCAGAATCTGGCTTCCTGTAACTTGAGCCCATTATTCCATCTCCTGCAATCTAGGATGATTCTGGATCCAATCCTACATATTTGCATATCACAATAAGAAAGACAAAAGATTCCAATTTCAGAAAGGTAGCTATGTTTGTCTATTCAGCAAAAGCAGCAAAGGCTCTTTGTAGCTTCCATGCATGCACCTCCTATGCAAAGACTCTTTTTGTTGTACCTTAGTGATTGATTTACTGTGGCATTCATGGACCAATTTCAGATACAAGTTTTATCTAAGAGAGAGTGTGTGTGGACACATACAAACGTAGAGAGAGAAAATGTAAACAGCTGTGCCAAATGATCATGAAATGCAAGAGATGCATGACCCATTCACTCATTCCTCAATGCATTCAGTGAGCATATGGAAGGTGGTGACAACACCCACTAGCACCATCCTGGATGGTGAGCTCTCTGCCCCGCCCCCACCATATCTGTGCATTCAGCTGAATGCATTACAGGAGTCTCTACCTGTGTAATCAACAGAACCGTGTGAGGCCAAGAAAGGATTGGCATACAGCTATCCTCATGTAGTGGGCCCCTTTCATATCTTCTTCAGCTGATGCACAAATGTCAGGAGGTGTGACCAAAAGGTTGCATAGATGTCAGGGGTGTGGTCTGTGGTCCTGCTCTGCTACCCACATGTTCACTGGATGAATGGAAGAACAAGTGAAGCCCCAGCATCATGTTTCAAAGAGATCCAATCACAGATCTCCTAAAGTATAACTGGTTAAGTTAGATAAGTGTTGTGCTGTAAATAGGAAAATAACATGCATCAATCCATTTGAAGGTTGTGTTACATTGGAACATTATATCAAAATTGTTGTTTATTATATACCTATAATCAGACACTTCCAGAGGTAATTGTAAACTTAATAGGAAACATAAGAATGAATGCAATAAATGTCCTAGAATAGATAGATTTATTTGTGTATGTATGCAAAGACATAGATCAGATCATGTGTATCTCCTAAGTAAATTGATACTTTTTTTCCAGCTCTGACTGAGACCTCCATTTGTTAATGCTTGCAATTCTTGTGTAGAAAATGAATTCATGGAAGAAATAATCTTTTCAACTTTTTCTTTCCTTTACACTGTGCCACAGTACACTGTAGAATAGATATTGAAAGAAATAGATATTGAATTGGACATTTCACTAATGTAGTCTTTACAGTTCTTTTGACATGTCTAGTTTGAAGACCTGGAGGTTTGTGGAGCTGTCATACTGATTTGTGAGTGTCAAAAGAATCAGCAAGCTTATAAGGAGAAGTACTGCTAAACCTTAGGACATTTTTTCTTTCTTTCTATAATTCCGGAAGCAGGATGGCAAATGTCATAGGTTATTCTATTTTACTTTTTAGTCCACTTCTTGGGGCATTTTTGGGCATTTCCACAAAATTGCTTTGTTATCTTCATGGCATGCATCATGTATATAAAATATATTTTCAGTATAATATGTCAAAGTGAAATAGACAGACCTATGTATCACAGGCATCACACCAGGACTTTGAACCAATGCTGGCAGGGGCATGCTGGGAGTTGTAGTACTTTTTTCTGTCTAAACATGCAAAGGATTGGCCCAAAGGAGCTAAACATTGGAATACCGTCTGTTGACATGTGGGCGAGTTTCTCTTACACTACTAAATTCTTAAGAACTATTTTGTCACCCACCATGTATATTGTATGGAAGGTGGAAATCAGTGTTGATTTAATATTTATGACCTTTCTTGGAGAATACTCATCTGATTTCAAGAGTATTGTGCCTCCGTTTGGAAGACGTGGGGCAGCTGTGCCAGAGTGTGTTTGGGGTGGGGCCAGGCATGTGTCATCTGCAGCCTGGCCCAGCTGTGCTGCCTTGCTAATCAGACGTTGCACACTTCAGACGTTGGAAGCAATTGTCATTGCAACTCGACCGTAGCTAGCTACTCCTGCCAGCCCCCGGACCGAAACTCATGCTTCCTTGACTTGGAAACACCCCTGACCACGCTTCAGCCTGCTCCTACACTGCTTCATTCTAATTTGGTTTTGGACAGATCTATTGGCTTTCAACCTTGGACTGTGTTAACGATGACGGTTTATCTGTGGACCGGACTGATTTGCGATAAAGAGTTCATAATACTGGCATATCCATGCTGATGGTGTTGTGTGCATGCACCTTGTTATATTTCCTCCTGGGAATTGTAGTTCTGAACACCAGCTGCCACGGTTGACAGCCGTTTGGAAACTCAGTCCTGCCCTCAATACACACCAAAACAAAACACACTGGAGAACAAGGGATGGATTTAGATCTGAATGGTTGGCAACAATCAGTGGCTACTAGTCATAGATCCTATATATTACCAGAGGCAGTATGCTTCCCAATACCAGTTGCTGCGGGGACACAAGTGGGAGGATGCTATTGCTCTCATGTCCTGCTGTGGGCTTCCCATAGAGTTCTGGTTGGCCACTGTGTGAATAGAATGCTGGACCTGATAGACCTTTGCTCTGATCCAGCAGGGCTCTTCTTATGTCCCTAAAACATTTCTAGAAACAATTGAGAGAAGTGACCTAAATGGAGAGAATTTACTCACATAACAAAAGGCCACTTGGCTTGGTAATCTGGTCAAATAGGCCTGGATCCTACATTAAGTGAATGGAAAGAAGTTCACAGAATGGACGTTTCTTGTCTCCTTCTCCCTCACTGCAGCCACCTGCATTCCCTGAAAAGCCTCTCTGGAGGATTGGGGAACCCTCCTGAATGTGGTATGGAGCATGAAGGGTTGCTGGTGGAGAAGGATTCACCCAAATTTTTGTAGACATCTCTAGTGAAAGCTCTGTGCATCAGTCAAAGATGCTGGATTTATTTTGTGTAGAGAATTATATGAGGAACACAGGAAGCTGCCTTATACCATGTCAGACTATTGGTCCATGTAGCCCAGTATTGGCTACTCTGTCAGAGGCTCTCCAGGGTTTCAGGCAGAGGTCTTTCCCATCACCTTCTACCTCATCCTTTTATCTGGAGAATTCAGGGACATTCTGCATGCAAAGCATGTGCTCTGCCACTGAGCTATGGACATTTCTGGAGTACAAATTTGTGGATTGGTTAGTTATCTTCTTGGATGAACTCAAGAGAACTGAAGCTTAAATGCAGGGCCATTGTACTGGAGTGCTTAGCAGACTTTCCTGTCTCTTTTCTACTCCTTGGTCCCCCACCCCACACCGAGTCACAGTAATTTCCTTTAAAAACATATAGTATTACCCAGCATTGAAGTATTTGGTGAAATATAGCTGATAGTGAGGTGGGTCACAGTTGCTGATCTTGTTCTGATCAAGTTTCATAAATTGTGGCCCTAGTTCAACTCATTTACTTGTGTTTCACCTCTTTATTCTGGGTATGGGGACAAATGTTCTTTGAGGAAGAAAATGTCTAGTAGGATTCCTGGACAAGTAACTACAAGTAAATATTAGAACACAAGAAAAAATATTGACTTGATAAGTGAAAAAAAAAATCCTGCTAAAAATAATCCAATGTACAGTAATCATTCTCCAATATAAATAAGAAGTGCTATTCCCATCTCCAAAGCAACACTAGACTTTACAGACTTGAAGATCCTTTGGGGGGCAATGTAATTTGAGTAAAGAGACTGCTTGCATAGTTTAATGTTTTCCATTTTGTCAAACAGAAGAATAAGAGCGAGGGTGGCCTGCTAAAATGCCTAAGGGGATCAGTTTACATTCAAGGTGTAAGTAAGACAAGATCAGAAGCAGATGCGCAGGAGTAGAAGGTGTAGGTAGTAAGGAAGACAAGAGTTATGGCTGTACCACGTAAGTCTGCCTCTGACACCCTTCTTATTAAAATAAACAGCCACTACTCCAGCTCATTTTAAAACAACACGAGTCTGTAGATTATTAAATAGAACACTTCACTAACTTGTTCCTTACAGAGCTTTAGAGTTTGGACAAACGTTCTGGAGTAGGGATGGGTGAGAAATCTGCTTGGTTTGCATGTCAATGTGAAAATACTAAATTCACATTTCGATGATGTAAACATGAACTGGAACACAGTTTGTGCCAAAATCCACACATTTCTTAAGTATTTGATGCAGTATGCAAAATTAAAAGAAAAAATCACTTTACATATTAAAAACAAACACCAAAATGCATATATTTCAAAAAATGAGCACAAGAAAGTATAAATTTGCAAAAATGTGCACAAGAATCTTTATTCAATGGGGGAAATACATACATTTGCAAAAGTGCACTCAAAAATGCATACATTTGGGGGGGGATGTGTAAAAATTGGGATTTTAAAAATGCAGACAAAAATACATACACATTTTCCATGTAGACTAAATAAATAAATAAAATGGAATCTGATATGTTTTATCTGTGCTACAAATACTTAGCATCACTATCAGTGACATAACTAGCTGTTGAAAGATCAAAATAATAAAATATTAAAATTTGCTGAGAAAAAATGTGCTGTATTTATTCATGAGATTATGTGAACAATGAATTTTGGCAGAATTTTCTTTTTTAAAAAACACACCTAATATGTATTTATTTATTTATTTATTTATTTATTATATTTATCAATCGCCCATCTGGCCGGTCACCCGGCCACCCTGGGCGATGTACAATTAAAATACAATAAAACACAATAAAACATAATAATTAAAACAATATAAAAAAATTCTCATTAAAAACCTAACCCACCCCATATTCCCGCCTGAACAGCCATGTTTTTAATGCACGGCGGAAGCTCATCACGGAGGGGGCATGGCGAAGGTCACTAGGGAGGGAGTTCCATAATGTGGGGGCCGCCACAGAGAAGGCCCTCTTCCTAGTCCCCACCAGCCTGGCTGCTCTGGCTGATGGGATAAGGAGAAGGCCATCCGTGGCAGACCTTGTTGAGCGGCCTACTTGATGTTGCTGGAGGCGCTCCTTGAGATAAGCTGGGCCGGAGCCGTGTAGGGTTTTAAAGGTCAAAACCAACACCTTGAATTCGGCTCGGCAAGCAACTGGTAGCCAGTGTAACTCATTAAGCACTGGCGTGATGTGATCACGCCAGCGGCTGCCCTTAATCAGGCGAGCCGCCGCGTTCTGTACCAGCTGAAGCTTCCGGACCGTCTTCAAGGGTAACCCCACGTAGAGCGCATTACAGTAGTCTAGGTGAGAGGAGACCAAGGCATGAACCACTGATGGGAGCAGGTGATTAGGTAGGGGCGCAGCTGCCATATCAGATGGAGTTGATACAGCGCCGCCCGGCTCACAGCTGCCACCTGAGCCTCCATGGACAGCTGGGAGTCTAGAATGACCCCCAAGCTGCGGACCTGGTCCTTCAGGGGTAGATGTACCCCATTCAGCACCAGGTCAACATCCCCTAACCTTCCCTTGTCCCCCACCAGAAGTACCTCGGTCTTGTCGGGGTTCAGCTTCAGCATGTTCCTTCCCATCCAGCCAGCCACTGACTCCAGGCACTTGGACAGGGTCTCAACGGCCAACCTCGGTGAGGACTTGAAACAGAGGTAGAGCTGCGTGTCATCCGCATACTGATGACACTGCACCCCAAACCTCCTGATGATAGCTCCCAGCGGCTTGAGGTAGATGTTGAATAACATCGGGGAGAGGATGGAACCCTGCGGCACTCCACAAGTGAGCAGCCGAGGGTCCGAAGCCTCCTCCCCGAGAACTACCCTCTGATACCTTCCAGAGAGGAAGGACCAGAACCACTGCAATACAGTGCCTCCCAAGCCCAACCCCTCCAGACGGTCCAGGAGGATACCGTGGTCAACGGTATCAAAAGCCGCTGAGAGATCGAGGAGGACTAGAAAGGAGCATTCGCCCCTATCCAAAGCCCTCCTCATATCATCCACCAAGGCGACCAAGGCCGTCTCCAGTCCCATGTCCAGACCTGAAGCCCGACTGGCACGGATCCAAATAATCGGCTTCATCCAAGTGTGCCTTCAACTGAGCACCCACCACCCGCTCGATCACCTTGCCCAGAAATGGTAAATTGGAGACTGGGCGAAAGTTGTTTAAATCCTGGGGATCCAAGGAGGGCTTCTTTAGAAGCAGGTCTTATTACTGCCTCCTTGAGGGCTGATGGCATCACTCCCTCCTCGAGGGAGGCATTCACCACCGCCTTGATCCCCTCACCCAGTCTCTCCCTGCAGCTCATGATGAGCCAGGATGGGCAAGGGTCAAACAAGCAGGTGGTCGGCCTCACAGATGAAAGCACCTTGTCCACTTCATCAGAAGGAAGAAGCCGAAACCGATCCCACAAAACTGGTCTGCCATTGGCCTCCTCCCGCTCACTCCCTGTGTCCACGACGTACGATATCCCACTCCTAATCCGATCGATTTTATCTGCGAAGTGCTTCGCTAAAGCCTCACAGGAGGCTTTTGACTGTTCCAGTGGGTCCGGAGCGACTGGACCGACCAGACTCCGGACCACTTGGAACAGCCTCCTGGGGCAGCACTCTGCAGACGCAATGGAGGCAGCATAGAAATTCTTTTTTGCTGCCTTCACCGCCACCCGGTAGGCTGAAGATGCAGCTCTATCCCGTGTTCGATCGTCTTCGGAGCGGGAATTTCGCCATCAGCGCTCTAGCCTTCTCACCTCTTGTTTCAGAGCTCGCAGCGACGGAGTGAACCATGGCGCCACGCGAGCTCTGTTTAGGTGAAGAGGGCGCTTCGGGGCAACTCGGTCTAATGCCCTGGTGATTGCAGCATTCCAGTCATTCACCAGGGTCTCGACCGAGCTACCGTTTGTGTGCTCCAATTCCCCAAGCGCGTTCAGGAATCCATCCGGATCCATAAGACGCCTGGGGCGGACCATTCTAATAGGTCCCTCACCCCTGCAGAGGGGTTGTGGCACCGAGAAATCCAACCCCACCAGATAGTGATCTGGCCATGACAAGGGGGTGGTGGATATACCCCCGATCTCCAGATCATTTCCCCCCTCTCCGGAAACAAAAACCAAGTCCAGTGCATGACCGGCTACATGGGTAGGTCCAGTTAATACAGGGTGCAGCTCCCAGGAAGCCATGGTCTCCATAAAGTCCCGAGGTGCCCCAGTGAGGGAAGCCCCCGAATGCACGTTGAAGTCCCCCAGCACCACTAGCCTGGGGGACAACACACGCACATCGGAGACCACCTCCAGCACCTCGGCCAGGGAGTCTGTCGTGCAGCGGGGTGGATGGTACACAAGCAGAATCCCCAGGCTGCCCTTTGGACCCAACCTCCAGTACATGCACTCAATAAACTTGGTCTCCCGGAGAGGGAGTCTGGTGAGGACCAAGGACTCCCGGTAGATAACAGCCACTCCCCCTCCCCGTCCCCCAACCCTTGGCTGCTGGGCATACGAGAAACCGGCCGGACACAAGGCCGCCAGAGTTGGAGCAGCGGCCTCGTCCAGCCAGGTTTCCGTAACACATGCCAGGTCTGCACCCTCATCCATGATCAAGTCATGGATGAGAGATGTTTTTTGGGTAACGGACCTGGCATTGCACAACAGCAAACGCAGGGTGGGGGGAGGAGCAACACATCCCCCAGTTATCCCTTGGCTCTGGGCAGGCCCGGAACAAGGGATAGATATTAAGCATCGATCCCTTGTTCCCCTTACTCGGCGTGGCCTGCCCCTAGCGCTCTGCCAACGCCTGCCGCTCAACGTTGGTACCGTTTGCCCCCCAGAACTCCCCCCCACTATCTCCCTGGGAGAGACACATGCCCCCTCGCTTCCGCCAGTCAGGCGGGAGACCCACCCCTAAAATCAACCCCTAAAAAGCCCCAGCCCTTCAAAAAGGAAGGGCCTCTTTAAAACTCCCAGCCCCACCTATATCCCCAACAGCAGGGGGACAGGCCCCCGCCCTCGTGCCACCCCCGAAGTGGCTCCCCCAAAGGGGCAACCCCCGCTGGGGCCTGGTCTTTATAGTCCCCTTCCAAGCAGCTGCAGGTGGGGCAAGGCGGCTCCCGGCTGAGCCCGGGCCTGCAGGGGGCAGGCAGCAGTCCCACAGGTGCGGTGGGGTGGGCTGGCCTCGCACAGGCGGCGGCAGCAGCAGCAAGGCTGGACCCACCTGCCTGGCTTGCTCTTTCCCCAGCAGTGGTGGTGAGGAGATGCCCGGGTCAGCTGGGGCCTGGTCTTTATAGTCCCCTTCCAAGCAGCTGCAGGTGGGGCAAGGCGGCTCCTGGCTGAGCCCGGGCCTGCAGGGGGCAGGCAGCAGTCCCACAGGTGCGGTGGGGTGGGCTGGCCTTGCACAGGCGGCGGCAGCAGCAGCAGGGCTGGACCCACCTGTTGTATATGGCAACAGAACAGTTCAGCATAATGAAAACCAAGAGGCTGGGGACTCCTCCATGATGGGAGCCCAGTTTAGGGAATATCAACTTCAATCTTACAAAGTCCAGCCCTGATTTCAAATTTAACTGAAGAGAGCCAACTTGCACCTGCAAAAATATTTTTTTTAAAAATGCATGCATGTATGCATGTGGATCAGACAGACAAAGTAGGGATGGAGTGACCTGAATGTTGTGAAATCTATCCACTCCTCCTGGCCAATCAGCCTTTAGAGCTAACATCCCCAAATAATCCAATTCTCATGTGTTATTAACCTCTATATTCTGATGTAATTCAGCAGTGCCCCCTAGAGTATCTATGTTTTATCCCCCGACTCCCCAGGAGTTAATCAATAGGCAAAATCTTACTTTTTGTTCCCAAATATACATCCAGAACTTACGTTCATTTTCAGAATGCTGCACCTGGTTGGAACCAGCCAACCCCTTTGATATGTAAATTCTGAGTTGTTAAGCAAGTGGAAGCAGCCTCTAAATAATATTCTAATTGGCCAGCTAGATCACTGATATAAAAAATGGTACTTATTTCCCTGTTGGGCAAAACAACAGTCCATCTCCACTAAGGATGTGGCTTTTACTGATCTCAGATGCCCATAAATATGTAACACTTTGCCCTCAGTTTCTGACTTACTGGCAACAAAGGAGCCCAAAGATGTTTGCTCTCAGACCATCCGCTCTGCAAGGAACTCTGCATTTGCTCTGAAACTCAAGTTTTTACTCAAGCAGTTAACATGTAACTAGTTAAGTTAGATGGACTTGACTCATTTTTATTTGGAATTCTCTGCATTTGATGTGGTGCCTTCTTCCCTCCTTTCCCTCATACTTTCCCCCTTTCCCAAACAAACTCCTTTTTGTAACTTGACATTTGGCTGCATTATTTTAAAAGGCAATTTCTCACTTAAACTTTCCCTATATGCAGGACTGCATGGTTGCTAAGCTACCCCTTGCATTCTTAGGATATTTCACAGGGTTTTGTTAAGTTCTATGTCTTCTGGGGTTGGGGCACATAAATCCCTTTTACTTTTTTCTAGAACTGGGCTGAAGGGAGGTGCCCTTGGCAGTAGGATTGAGAACTCCCAAAGCAGCTGACCAGACTCAGGGGGAGACAAAGTGGTGCCCTCCAGATGTTTTGGACTACAACTCCCATAGCCCCTGACCATTGACCATGCTGGCTGGAGCTTATGGGAGTTGTAGTCCAAAACATCTGGAAGTGGAAGTCACTAGGTTACCTGCCCCTGTGACAGCAGGTTTAACACAATGGGTGGCAACCTATTGCAATTCTGTTTCAGAAAACTCTTGTAAAGAAGGGCATCTGCCAGTAGAGAAATAATTCTTTCTCATAGATCCACAGTAACATGTTACTCTGGACTTTGAAGCTTTTAAAACATCTTAAAGAAGCAATTATTTACCTACATGTGCTATAATAATTTTGGTAGAATGACTAGTCTTGTAGGCTGCAGTCCTATAATACTTATGTAGGAGAAAGTCCAATGAACTCAGTGGGAGTTACTTCTCAGTTATAGGATTGTGCTGTTTGAGTTGTAATGAAGCAGAATGTACAACCATTATGAAACCAAAAAGTCCAACTTATGCCTGTGTTGAACTATTTGCAAGAAAAAGAAGAAGAAATGCCATAAAGGCATCATCAAATCATTAGTTGGAGATGCAACCCTTCATTGAGATTTCAATCCATTAAGCTCTAGACTCCTAAACATGGTAGGTTCGCAGTACTTTTCTGAATGACACATCTGCTAAATGCATCAAGATGTCTTCTCAGCAGCATCCTGGTCTATATTCTCCAAATAGATTTACCATTCAAACCTACTTGCTTTGGAGAACCTTCAGGGGAATGGCAGGAAACCTGCCATATATGGAATAATGACCTGATAATTCAGGTCACATATGAGTATTCACAAACCTATCCACAGTTGTAAATAATATCAGTCATTAATAGATGCTTCATACTTTTAGAGTACAATAAAATAACTTATTTTGGGATCTGAGATATTAAATACAATTTCCCCCCTTGATTTCTAAATTCCCTGCTACAGTAACTGACTTGACCCACCAAAAAAATAAAATCTGACCTAACACTATAAAACAGTTTCCTGAATGCAAGGTTTGCCTCCGGGACTATAGAAGACAAATTATGTATAGCTTCTGTGCTTTAGGGCTTACATTTCTTTGAAAAGTTTGATATACCAGATGCATTAGAATGCTAAGAAAGAAACCATAAAGAGCAACCGGCTTTTTAGATCACTTGGAAATTATTTCCAGGGGCACAAAACTATGCAAGGATAGAAAACAATCTTCGCTATAAATGGACGTTGGAAGTACTGTTCTTTTTTCCTATTGAAAACAAATTCACTGTGATAACAGAGAGACCATTTCAATCAGAGCTGGCCTTCTATAGGCAAAAAATGCACAATGTTGCCGAAGGCTAAATACGCATTTGCTAAACATACTGCATGATACAATCTATAAAATGTAGATCCCAGTACATGGAAATGTTACTGTAATGCAAAGCATTTTAATTTGATGCTATGTTACTCAGCCTGTTCCTTTAAACTACATAAAATGGACCATGAAATTGCTGACTGCATGATCAAAGTAGAACATTGCAAAAGTGTAATTTCAGCATCAAGGTAACTTTGGCATAATTAGAGCTAGCTCTAACTAAACAAACTCTCTAATCCCAAACATGGTTGGTACCTCCATAATAAATTTCCCAAGTAAGTGTGTGACTATTTCCTTCTGAGGAGGATAGTCAGCCACCTGCCCAATTACAGCCAGACATTTAAAGAAGACCCTCACCCCCCCCCCGACTTTTTGTAAAAAAAAAAAATAGGGAGGGGAAACCAAAAACAACAACAACAAAGGCTTTTGCTGATTACTTTTAACACTAGTTGTGGGTTTCTTTCTTTCTTTCTTTCTTTCTTTCTTTTTATGCCTACACTTTAAGCAAGTTTCCAAATATATAAAATATTTTAAAGCACAGTAAAATAGCTAATACATGGGCAGCACTATCCTATACATGTCTATTCAGAAGTGAGCCCCATGGAGTTCAATGGGTATGGGGGATTTCCTCTCCCCACTACTGCCACCTGCTATGGGGAAAGTGATCCTTCACTGGGCAGCCCCACCTATGGGGTTTCTTATTTCTAGCAAATGCTTATATTTCAGGGCCTAAGGAACTCTCTGCCACTATAACTCAGAGTTCCACAAGCTGATCCTTTCCCACTGCCACCACTTCTGGTAGAATACTTAAAAACCTCCTAGTAGCTAGTATAAGAGGCTTAGGCATGAGATGGGCACCAACACTAGAGACAAGTTGGACAATTAAACAAGTACAGTCATGCCTTGGATTGAGAGCATAATTCATTCCGGAAACGTGCTTGTAATCCAAAACACTCTTATATCAAAATGAAATTCCCCCAAAAAAATTTGTACAGAGATTTTTAATTTAAGCCATACTACAGTACTTGTATTGCAAGACAGTTGCTTGTATATCAAGTAAAAATAATAATAATAAATATTTAAAAATTTGCTTGTCTTGCAAAACGCTCTCAAACCCAGTTACTTGCAATCCAAGATATTACTGTAATTTATTAAAGGGATATTTTGTACATAAGGGATTACCAATATTTACTTTGCAGTTTTCAAAAGATTGCTTATTGACCATTCTTTAGCACTCAAGAGACACAGTTGCTGTTACAAGTCTGGCAGTGCTAACTAGTGGTAAGGGCAAAACAGGTTTTCCGGGAGTATGTCAGAGGAGGATAGGGCAAGGCTTTGGATCCACTGGATGCAAAGCCCATGTACATGCCCCCAGAATGGAGGAATAAGTACGCCAGCCCTGGAATTGTTGGAGTTATTTTCCCTTTCATTGGAACCAATGGGAAGAAACATTTAAAAGAAAAAAAAAGAGGCCCTGGCCAGCATGAGCCCAGCAGGTCTTTGGAACTGGCAGTTCCTCTACCATGGATTCTTCCTGCCTCCAGCCTTCCTAGGATTGCTTTCCCCAAAAATCTAAAAAAAGAAAATATATTAAAGCAGCATTAAAAAAAAATTGTACAAGCCAGAATAAAAGAGATCAACCAAAGGGCAGCTCCTGCTCTGATGTCTTCCAGCAGCAGGTGGGTCTCTTTGGCGAGAGAGTTCCAAAGCCAGGTGCCACCACTGAAAAGACCCTTTCCTCAGTAACCACCTGCTGTACCTTTACATAATACTACTGAAACATTTCGTTTTTGTTGTTGCTTTGCCCTAATTGTTATCTTTCATTTATAGAGTTATTGTGTTTAACTGAAGATCTTAACTAATGTAAATTCCATTTTTAATAGCTGTTTGGAAGCCCTTCAGAAACCATTTAGTTGAGAAGTGGGCCATCCCCTCAGAGTCAGGAACCAAGTGCAGCAAACACACACTGACACACACCACATTTATTACAAGTTTTAACTCTAAACACCACTTTATCGATGTATAATTTATGTCCAAATATTGGCATATTTTAGAATATGTATCGTTTCATAGGTTCCCATTTAAACATGCTGTTTGAAACATGTGCATGATAGTGGGGTTTTTTTGGTAATAATTCCTTTTCTTTTCTACATCTTGGGCATTTGAAAGCTGTAGACCCAGGCGCCATGTCTCATCCATGTCTTTATGCACATTTCACCTCCTCCCAGCCCCCAACCGGCCTTACTTGTTTTTCACATGAGGAGGCGTGTGTGTGTGTGTGTGTGTGCATGTAGGAACCCCCAAAGGCTCCTTCCTCCACACGCTCCCTTTTAAAAAAAATGAAACCTGAGAGGTCAACCCTCTCATTTCATTTTAAACTAACTTAAAAGAAAAAGCCTTTGCTAGCCTTCTACCACTAGCACACCTCTTCTCATTCACACACACACAAAAACAAAACAAAACTAAAAACACATTAACTACAATCTTAAACATCTTAAAGCTTTAAATCTTAAATCTTAAACCTTAAAGCTCCTTAAACATCAAAACAGCAAAACAACAATCAATAACCATCAATCAGAAGTTTACAGGTTTGCATTACATCAGTTTTGCATACACAAGAAACATCATATACAATTCAAAAGGGGACCCCAACCCTTCTGTTGCCTGACTAGCACTCTGTCTAAAAACTTTCTAGGGTTGCTGCTTCTCACACAAGCCTGTAGGGGGCAGATTGCTGACTGAAATGTGACTCTTCAATTCGCCTTTATGTTTGCTTTTAAAGGCTCGCTTCTGCCACCCTCCACCTAATGACATGGATCCATCACCCCTTTTTCCAAAGGTTCGCTGGTGGCACCCACCACCCAATGACATGAATACACCACCCCTTTTTTCCAAAGGCTTGCTTGTGGCACTTTCTACCCAATGACATGAATGGGATGACTGTGTCCCTCAGAATTATATGCTGAGCCCTGGAGGCTCTACCCAGGTGGCTAGAACACCAGCCTGGCAATCTTTCAGCCGTTAGAGGGCTTCCTGCCTCTAAATTCCTTTTAACCTTCTGCTTTGTTTTCTAGCTTCTGACTGATTTTTCTCTGGCAACTCTTCTCTGCCCCCCTGAGGCCCTTTGAAAGCTTACAGGTTTCTGGCTTCACATTATCATTACATTCAAATTTCAAATTGACTTGATACAGTCTGGACTAATTTTTTCATTTGAGGACAAGACAACACAAATAGTTCTATTGCTTACACTGGGATCACCCATCCCCTCCCCTCCAGCAACAATTTATCAACAAGACAACACAAATACACTTGAATCACCCGTCCCCTCCCTTCCAGCAACAATTAAACAGTTTTCATTGGCTTTAATCAACCCCCAATCTCAGTCCTCTTTTCTTCTCGCTGGAGACACCTGGAGGGAAATTCCTTTGTCTTTCTGCTTCTTTCAGCCCTCCACTTTGGCAGCACAGGGACAAAGTCTCTTTTTCTGGGGGGGGGGTGTTTTCTGATGTCTGCCCCCCCTCTGCTTGCTGCTGCCTAGCCTGGCCATTCACCATGCCCCCCCCCCAAAGTCTTGACAATTTCTCTGGGGCACATAGCACAACAAAAATCACTCACCAAACGCTGTCCCAAAATTCAACGTTTTGCTCACCAGTCTCTTAAGAGAGGTTTTCTGGTCTTCTCTCCTTTCTTCTGCTCCCCTTGGAACACACGCACGCGTGCACGCACACACTCTGGGCCGGTTCACACGACCCAGGCTGCTGGCAGGGGAGGAACCACGGGGACGTCCGCGGGGTCCGGCGGGGCACCGCACACGACCGGCGCCCCGCGCGCGTGGGCAGACCCCGTAGTCCCCGCACCACAGTGCGGGCCTCCCGGCGGTAGGGGGTGAGGCCCGGGATGCCCAGAGGGGCTGTTTGCCCCTACAGGCTGGAGCGGCGGTGGCTCTGGCCGCTCTGGGCTGCCGTCTCTGTGGGGACCCCGCGGGACGGCCGCCCGCTGTTCCGACGGCACGGTGATCACGCGCGGTAGGGGCTTACCCCGCTACCGACCGTGGTCACTTTCCATGGGTCCCGCCCACGGCTGTCCCGCGGGGGCACCTCCGGTCGGCGTGCACACGACACGGGAACCGCGGGGGAGCAGCGCTCCCCCACGGTTCCCGTGTTGTGTGAACCGGTCAACTATTTCTTCTTCTCTTTGCTCCGGTTCTTTGGGATCACACAGCTGCCATCTGCTCACCCGCTTTTTGCACTCGATGAGTAGGATCCTCCTCCGCTTACTCACTGGCAATTGCTGCTCCCAGCCTCTGGGATATGCACACGCAGCCTATATCTTGCTTCTAGCCAGGGCTCCCCCCAGCTCTGGTTCTCTTGGATCACACAGCCGCCTTCCCCCAGCCACAGACTTCTTGCACTCGATGGGGATGGTAGGATCTTCTTCCGTTTACTCACTCCACAGTTGAGATTTCTTGCCTTCAACGCAGACTGCCAAGCAACCTGAACATTTTTCCTAAGGCTCAATCTCACACTTCAATTTCTAAAAAATAACAAACCCTCTACCATGTACTAAAGTCTCTCCAATCTCTCCCATTTGCCCACGTGCACACACTCTGTGGTTCAGCTTCGAATCCCAGCGCTTGCCACCATGTGGAGGAAGGGGGGGCTGGCCCCACCCTTTCCTACCCCAAAGGACCCACGATCCCCAGAGATCTCAAGGTACCAGATTGCCAGCCTCAGCTGTCTGCAATCCTACTTGAATCTCTGTTCAGGGACTTGCCTTTCTCACTGTAACCTGGATTTAGTTGCTGGAACCACAGAGCCATCCACAAACACCATGTGGGGTAAAACCAAGAAAGGTTTATTCTGGTAGCATTTTACAACAAAAGGTGGGAAATGAGAGAAGCACAAAATAGAGAGACACTTTGGTACAAAGTAAAGCTGCAAAATAACAAAACCTGATTCCTTAATATCTCCCAGGCACACAACTCTGTTACCTGGGGGTCAGTTCTCTTCCAGGGTTAGATCCAGCACAGCCTCGCTGCCCGGGAGGACTACTTCACCTACCCGAAGGTCCGAGATGGGTAGCCCTCCACAAGGCGTGCCTTTCCAGAGCCCTCATTCAGCTAATTTCACCAGGAGCTACCTGGGGTCATATCCTGAGGCCCCCCGAAGGCTTGGACCTCTGCCTGGCTTGCTGCCATTGCTCCACAGCCAGCAACCACGCGACGAACAAAGACACACACAGGCTACACTTTGGGAATATACCTTTCCCCCCTCCCCCCTCCTTCCTGTAGCTCTACTGCCTCCAGCCAATCATGATGCACTTCACCTGGCCAGGCAGGGAGGGGAACTCAGGACTTACTGGGCCTGAACTACATTTGCATTTGAAAGCCGTAGACCCAGGCGCCATGTCTCATCCGATACTTTATGCACATTTCGCCTCCTCCCAGCCCCCAACCGGCCTTACTTGTTTTTCACATGAGGAGGCGTGTGTGTGTGTGTGTGTGCATGTAGGAACCCCCAAAGGCTCCTTCCTTCACATATCCAATGTTAGCCCTACTTAGAGTAGTCCCATTGAAACGAGTGGGACTTAAGTTAGTTATAACAAGTTCCATTCATTTCACTGAGTCTACTCTAAGTAGCACTAACATTGGATACAAACAATTGCATTGAGTACTCCATTCCATTAAATACTCAGAAGCCCCAGTCAGTCACCACCACCATCACCACTTCACAAGCTCTGGTAAAGGGAGAAAAGTGCAACCCCCTTACCTTTGCTTGCAAAGGGGTGGATAAACAGTGGCAATGAGAGGCCACCTCACAGGCTTCACCTCTGAAAAACTGCTACTGGAGGCCAAAATCCCACCTCCAGCAAGGAACCCCAAGATGGTTCTATTTTGGTTTCCTTAGGGGTCTTCATCACTGAAGAGCTGCACCATGGAAAGCCACTTCTGGAGTGTGGTAGCCTGACCCCCACAAGGAACCCTCTTACCCCAAAGGTCACGTGGGTGGTGGGCTTTTGTCCCACAGTAGCAGTTTCTCTGGGTGCAGCTCTTTAAATCAGCCTCCCTCCACCGACCGCAAACCTGCCCCCCGTCCTCAAGGTGAGGTGTTAGGATTATTATTTTTTCCTTTGGGGAAGGGAATGGGCTGACAACTAATGGAAGACTCAGGGTCAGTGGTGTTGTGGTAAATTTTGCAGTGCAGATGCTTATTGCGACAGCCCTCAGAGTCATGCTCCTGAGGAGAGTCCATAGCTAAACTCATGAGAGTCCACAAATTGTGTTGTTGTTTGTTTTGCAGGGGGGGGGGGAAGGAAGCAAAGTATATACATGCAAAATGTGTAAACAGAAATCTAAGCACATAAAACAAACAATGTATATTATTTATTTATTACATTTCTATACCGCTCAATAGCTGAAGCCCTATGGGCGGTTCACAACAATTAAAACCATAAAATACAACATGATAAAATAGAATATAAAAGTTTAAAACTACAGTATAAAAAATAAAAATAATGACCAAATAGAACCTAACAGCAGTGTATTTAAAATGATTTAAAATACAGTAGCAGATTTAAAACGGAAACTGACAAATTAAAATGCCTGGGAAAATAAAAAGGTCTTCACCTGGCGCCGAAAAGAGCACAATGTAGGCATCAGGAGAGCCACTCTGGGAAGTTCATTCCACATAGGGGTGCCACAGCAGAAAAGCCACCCACCTCAATTCTTTTGGCAGGGGCTCCTGCCAAAACAGGGTGGAGGGACATCCTTTCTTCATGATGCTTTGCTATTCTTTCTTCAAAAAGATGAAATTGCTCTAATAAAGACTTTTTTAGATCATCCATGGCTCCTAGCCTGAAGCCTGTTCAAGACCAAACCACCCTAAAATACATAGATAGCATTACAACAGGCATGGCTCAGAACCATATATTGTTCCTGGGAAAATGCCCACCCACCCCATTGTGAAGATTGCAGCTTCGAGCTCAGAGAGAACAGGGAAACCTGAGGACTGGCAGATGATGTCACCATCCCTGCCTTAAAGCAGGATATTTCAAGTTTGTATGCCCCCCACGTCCCCTTGGGAAGAATCAAGGTGAGAGGCCAGCTCAGGGTGGGATGCGTCTGCCTAAGTTCTGCCCAATTGAATGAGAGGGACTATAGCTCATTGGAAGAGCGCATGCAGAAGTCACAGGTTCAATCCCCACCATCTCCAGGTAGGAAAGAATCCTGCCTGAAACCCTGGAGAGTCGCTGCCAGTCAGTGTTGATAATACTGGGCTAGGTGGACCAATAGTTTCACTCGGTGTAAGGCAGCGTCCTACGTATGTTCCTACGCTCTCAGGAATCTGAGCAGGGGTCAGCACCTGCTTCAAATTCCCCTGTGGACTACCAAGGGCCAGTGTGAGCTGAAATACTCAGCATATCTGGACTGAAGGGGTTGAGAGCATTGCTTCATCAGAAAAGCAGCTGTATGACTCGCCACCTCAGAAATCCTACATTGCACTGTCCAAAATGACATCTGTATGCAAGTTTGGTTCAGTTATGGCAAAAGACAACTGTCCTTGGCATCCATGTTTTCCAGAGGTCCTTAGCATTCACGCACAAGTTCCTCAATTACTTTCAAATGTTAGGCATTGCAAATGCTTTCAAGTGCCAAACGTTAGGCAGCAAAATTGATACTGGCAGTCTGACCTACACGTCAGATCACAGAGCGAGTGTGCACGGATTGTAGCCAGCTGGGTCTCATTGGGTAAAGGGAACAAATTCAGCGTATTTCCAGTCATAATAGTTTAACTCCTTTGTGGATCAGGTTGCCAAAAGGAGTTGGTAAACGTGTCACCTCTGAAAATGGGCAGATCTGTTTATATTTCTAACTTTAGCCAACTGAAATTTGAATGTAGGTAGTAGCCATTCTACAAGTCCCTCCTCCCTCACCCTGCCAAGCCACTCCTACTACGCCCTCCTACTTCATCTTTTCTCACCTTTACCACCCAAAACTCCTCCTACCTAGTGCACCCCAAACTCTATCTACTGTTTGGACATGGCAGTGAAACTGAGCCTCCATATTCAGACTGAGGCAGTATACCACTGGGAACACAGGAATTGAATGGCCACTTGTCAGCAGCAATTGACTGGCCACTTTAGGAAATGCTAGACTAGATGGTGACAAGTCTCTTATTCAAGGCAGCAAACTGAGTCCAAAGCAGAAGTGGGGTTTGGATACCAACCTGAATTTATGATCTGATATTTCCTACAGCGACTTCCATTTCACAGATGGCAAACTAGTGAAGAGGAGAGGCAACTGAGTACAAGGCATAGATAGTGCCTGAGCTCCACAGTTACCACTTCTTTATCCCAACAATTGCTACAATGCTATACTCTGTCTGAATTCCTTCTAACCTCCCTCCACCACACACACACACACACACACACACACACTCAATTTCCAGAAAAAAACTAAATAAGGAAAAGCTGATAATTATGGGGAAGTGAATAGGATAGCATCTTGTCCTTGCTATCTTTAGGTATCATCCCTGGGTGATGGCCATTAGCCTAGCTGACTTTAGAAAGAGGACTGGAAAAATTCATGGATGACAATCCTAGCAAGAGCGATTAGCTATTAATGCTAATGGAGCCTCCATCTTCAGAGGCAGTTTTCCTCTTAATGCAAGATTTTGGGGACAAATTTCAGGGAAAGGCCATCACCTTCATGCCCTGCTTGTCAGTTGACCACTGTCAGAAACTGAATCCTGGACTAGATGGACCTTGGTCTAATAATCAGTCCATACCTTGGTACGTTCTTATGTAATAATTATCTACCCACAAATACTTAAACTATTCCTTTACAGCAGGGGTGGGCAAGGCCCTAGGGCTGCATGCAACCCTTGGCCTAATTTCAAAAACCCTCTGCAAGTGATCATTTCAGACCTCTGCCAAAATCCCTCTGTCCTTCCCTGGGCAGCCCACTGGGTGGGGAGGAAGAGGGGGGGAGTAGCAAAGAGGGAGAGGTGTCAAAAAAGAGAGAAAGAAAAAATGTGGGTGGCAGAGAGAGAAAGGGAGAGAGGAAAAGAGAGAAGGGAGTGGCAAAGAGGGGGGGAGACAGAGATAGGGGTGTCAAAAGAGAAATAAAGAAAAAGGGGGGTGGAAGAGAGACAGAGAGAGAGGGAGGGAGGAAATGAGAGAAGGGAGTGGCAAAGAGAGTGGGGAGAGAGACAGAGAAGAGGGGTGTCAAACAGAGAGAAAGAAAAAAGGGGGTGGCAAAGGGAGAGAGAGGTACAAACTCACACACTCTTGCATGTTGGCCGTGGCCTTGCCCACTGCTGGCTTCAACCCTGTGCCCCGTCAGCATGCAGCCCTTGACAGATAACCACAGAAGGAAGGCAGCCCTCAGCAACAAAAAAGTTCCCAACCCTACAGATTCCTTTCTCTTAACAGCACAGCAATCCCCAAATTCATTTCACTTCCAGATCACCCCACCCCTGGATTTTCTCTTTCCATTAATTTGTCCCCATTCATGAGTTTTCCTGCCAGGTCCCCACAACAAATTCATCTTTCAAATCCCCCCCAATTATTTCTCCTTCAATTAATCCCCCCCGAACATTGATTTCCTCTGCCCCTCACCCAAGAAAGAAAGAGAGAAAGAAAGAAAGGGGCCCAATTTTTTAAACCACACTGTGCCAGCTCTTTAGCAGTTTATGCATGGAACAGTGAATAAGAAGGAAAGAGGAGGAAAGGGGTTTCCATGCCTAAAATGAGCCGCAGCTACAGCCCAGCAAAAAACTTCTGCATCAGAACCTATTAACCCACCACTTCCCCACTGAAGAGGTGGGACAAGGAACACATAAAAGACGTAATGGGTAATATGTGTCCAATCAGCAGCTACCCACCATCTGCCTGCCTCTCCACTACCCTAGCTTTTGTCCTCTGCCAACCTGAAGGTGTTCCTGCAGAGCTCAAGAGCCCTTCGCAAGGGCAGGCAAGAAGTAAGTCCAGTTTGTGCTCTTTATTCATTCATTTATTAATTTTATTAATAACATGTATATACCGCTTAATATAATAA
Source organism: Shinisaurus crocodilurus (assembly GCA_021292165.1). Classification (NCBI taxonomy): domain Eukaryota; kingdom Metazoa; phylum Chordata; class Lepidosauria; order Squamata; family Shinisauridae; genus Shinisaurus; species Shinisaurus crocodilurus. The sequence continues at coordinate 45,941,148 of CM037876.1, forward strand.
AATCTCTAAGCAGTTTACATATAAACATTAAAAACCACTATATTTAAAATACAATATTAAAAACAATATCAACTACAATAACAATAAAAAGCAGTGCAAAGAACAGTAAGACAGATTAATTACAAACCAGAGAAAACCTGGGTGAACCAGTGCATCTTCAGGAGCCGTTTAAAACATACCACATTTTCTGCCTCCCAAGCTGCACCGGGGGGGTGGGGAGTGTTATGGAGGGTGGCTGCCTGCTACCACTGAGAAGGCCCACCTTTGAGATATTCTGTGGCAACGTTCTGTTAGTCGTGGAATGACCAGCAAGGCTTCCTCTGAAGATCTTAACAGTTGGCTGGCTCTATAGAGCACGCCCAAACTAAGGACCTGTTCCTTCAGAGGGAAGTGCAACCCCATCCACAACAAATAAATAATCCAATTCGCAGATCTGGGAGCCACCCACCCATAGGGTATTTGTCTTATCAGGGACCCTACGGGTGCATGGTAACCTCAGGGTTCTTGCACTGGTGACCTCACGGCTCTTGCAGTGGTGCAATGGAGCCGGCACTGGCTCAGAACACTGTAAGCACAATTTAAGCACTGCACATGCATGTGTGTCCCCTCGCCTCCCAAAATATTTAATCACTTGCCTTTTTGCACACTGTGGGCCCTGTATATGAGGCTGCCGGTCTCTTTGGGCCTTAGTCTATGACACCTTTTCCATGGAGAGGGTAAAGTCTACATGGCTTGATTTATAAGCTTCAGGGGCACAAACGTGATGTCAATGTTGATGTTGGACTATTCACTTCAGATGGCGGTAATGAGATGCGGGAAACACGCTTCTCTTTTTGTTTAAACAAAATGGGGTTCAAACTGTATTTGCTTTGCCATTTTGTCTGAGTCCTGCTGTCATTTTAGGAAAAATATTTAAACACAATATAAAATAGTAAACCCAGTTTTTCCAAGGTTATAGCTTGTTGACACTGCAACTCACGCAGTTTTACACTGTCTGTTCAGGCTGACACTGGCGCTCTTAGATCAACAATACCAGCTGCTCTTTTAATTCCTCTGGGAGCCAACATTTAAGTGCAGCTAAATATTAGGTCTAGGCCGAAATCTATTTTGTAAATATTGTCATTAATCTAGAGGAGATCCTTTTTAACATGTCTTGCTTTGTTGACAACTCCAGCTTTCCTTATATATAAATTTAAAGATCCCCATAAGAAGTGTTTATTTCAGCTGGTTATGTTCCACTATTTTTGCGACATGACATTACTCCCCCCTCTACCCCCCAGCAATAAAAGCAGTTGCTCACTCAAAGTCAATGAGGAGAGGGAAATCAATGGAGAATGCACCAAGAATGTCATGATGACCTAATTCAGATCACATTGTAGAGAAAAAAATTTAGAAGGAAAACAATAATGAAAGATTGGGTCAAGTCCTAAGCACAGCATCGGGTTTGCAACTGCACTGAAATAAAATCAGTTTATAGAAACCCACCCACCCCCCACACACAGCACCATTGCAATGTGTAAACTTAAACTAAGAAGGTCAACTAATGTAACACATCTGAATCTATTATAAACATGATTCTATTTGCACACTGTCATTTTAAAGACATAGTTTAAAGTTTTATGAGAATGGGGTCTTCTCATTCTCATCTAGAAAGGGGAAAAGCTCCATGCATCATAGGGATTTGGGTATGCCCCTGTATGTACAGAATCTCTACTGTAATCTGGGAGACAGCCAGAAATGAAGGTAAATCAAAATTTGCAGAGGTTTTGTTTTAAAAGCTGGAAAAAAGTAAATTGCCACTTACTTTGTAAAACTCTTTTCTAATGCCCAGCTTTGGCTTTTATTTTATGTTTAATCAGAAGGTATAACTTTATAGTTCAGATTTGTTTTAGACCCTTTAACACAATTTGTATATCATACTCTGTAAGCACCACTGATTCTGGGTCTTCCTGCCTTTGTATGCCAGGAAGTATCAGTCCCTTTGGCAGTTATCATATGTCCTGTTGCTTGAAGTTTCCCTCCTTCGTTTCTGGAACATATTATTTTTAAACAGGCAAAGCTAACAGGAAAAGAAAGTTATTCATACAAAGGAACAATCACTATATTATTTATGGAGACCTTGCAGTATTTCTATCAGGAATGCTGCATAAAGCTCAGTGGTGCTTAAGCTGCCGTCATTGCTTGGATTCTCATTTTGAATTACTGGCTGGTATTCCATAGAAAGAAGTGTGGAGGAAGGAACAGATTGAAGATGGGGAGTACAGGGACCCTCAAAACATTACAAAACTTTAATAGGCTGCCTCCACATTGGTGACCTGCTCCCATGTAGGCTTCTTCACTGCAGATAACCATGCCATCTGTGGACATCTAAGGAGGGATCAGGAGCATGCACCTGTTCCCCAGTAATCAGGTGATACCGTCTTCATATAAGCAATCCTTGCAGATGTCTCAGGCGAGGAGGAGGAGGAGGAGGAGGAGGAGGAGGAGGAGGAGGAGGAGATGACTCCATGATTTTCTGGGCACTTTAGGCCATGAAGGAAGTTCATTCTCTAGCTAGGAATATCTGGATTTTGTTAAATCCATTCCACCTGTGTTTCATGGATTGTCAGGCATCTTTCGTTATATCATCTGTTAGGGATGTACAAGAATTTCATTCCACTTTCTAAATGCGCATCAGTGCAAGAGTGCAAGAGTGCATTAGTTCTAATATTCATTGCCACAAGTGCAAATTAGCGCTAATGCACATCACCACAAATGTGAATTTGCACAAATCCCCCCATAAGTAAAAACAACTGGCCCGCAAGTCCGCAGAATCCACATGACTTAGAAAAAGCTGGTCCACTGTATAATCTGCAGGTCAGATTAATAGAGATCCGAACTCGTTTGAATCTGTTGCAGATTTCTCCACTATACCTATCTCTGACACACAAATAACTCTTATGACTCATCCAGCTCTGCCTTTTTTTTAATAGACAGAAAGAGTATCACCTATATCGAGGGCAGGGGGGAACCAATCTGGCTGCCATGGACATGGGCCAATCTGTGTTGGCCACAGCTAGCAGGGACAAGATGTGCACCAACAGCCACTCGGAGATGTTGATGTCATTCTAAGCTCTGTTTTACAGGAAACTGAAATCAAGCATCCTTATATCACTGAGCCATTAGGGACACTTCATAGGTTCATGCAGTGCAATCTGCCAGGATGTCGTACATTCCTTTAACCATCCACACATTGATATCCTACAAGGTGAAAGGAAGGCGAAGTTTTGGAGAAGTGTCTGGTTGGGAGACAAAGTTCACAAAGTAAATTACATATGCACACATGCATGTGCGTGTACACACACACACGCATTCAAGCAAACAGGCTTGAAGTTTTAAGCTTTAAATATAGACCCTCTGAAGTTAGTTGACTAAATTTTAAAAATCCAGCTAATACTGCACCCTTTTACATAGCACTAAAATCTATGGAAGACAATCTCAGTCTGGGATGAACAGGGTGTGTGCTGGCCTGTATATGCTCTCAGCTTCCATGTTTGTGCTTGCCCATTCAGCTGCTGTTTTGGCTACAGAATCTTTTGAGCGGCTCCAGCCAGTGCTAATTTAGGGAATCAGAGATGTACTATTCAGAACATCTGAGCCCCACAATACCTTTATACATACAGAGCATTGGGCCATGTCCTCTTCAGATCTCCAAGGCTTAGGAAATGTGCTATGAAAAGGCAAACTGCTGCCTATGGAAGGGAATCAGAAACTCCCAGGCATTCATGTCTCATGCATTCCACCTAAGCACACATCCAATATCTGTCAGTTAAAAATTTGGCCAGTATTTTGTATTGTCTGCTGTATTCAGCACTGCAAAAGGGCCTTGTTATCAAGGGTGGGGCGGGGGTGGGGAGCAAGATCTAAGAATTTCCTTCTGCCTACCATTCTTTCCCATTCTGCATGAGAAAAACAGAGGGAGAAGAGTAAAACCTAGACTCCTCATTGTATGCAAAACAATAACTGGAAAGAAAGCTTCTGTTCTAGTAGTAAATTCATATTTGGAAATGACATAAATTTATTGCAGATACATTGGGAAATGACCACTGGCAAAGTTCTATAAAAGTATGTTTTGGAGCAAAATATTTTCCCCTTTTACTTTCGGTTTTGTTGGCTCACACATAAAGGTACGTATATTCTGCCTTTGAAGAAAAAAAATACTCTCAATAAAACCAACCAAATGTATTTGAAGCAGAGTCTGTTCTTTGCATAAAAATCCCATTGTCAATTTTTTCTCTATTTTCAGCAGCTAATCAGTTTTAATAAAAAATATCCCTGCTGGATAAAGTTTGTAACTAGATGGGAGCAGCTACAAGAAGGAAACAATCATGTTATTTTACCAGTTATTTCAGTGCGGATTGTATTGCAGCATTATAGTATGGCATTGTGATGTGGTGGAAAAAAGTGATGTGCATTGGAAGCAATACATTACATGGATGAGGATGAAGGTTGCCCACTTGCAAATACCCCTTTCTTAGGTAAGGTACTTCTTAGGTAAGGTACTTGAGAGGGTCGTGGCAGAGCAACTGCAGGCACTTTTGGAGGATACTGATTATCTAGACCAGTGATGGCGAACCTTTTTGAGCCTGAGTGCCCAAACTGCAACACAAAACCAACTTATTTATTTCAAAGTGCCAACACTGCAATTAAACCTGAATACCGAGGTTTTAGTTTTAGAAAAACAACTCATACAGTTGTCCAAACTAATTAACATCTTTTGTCTTAAAAGAAAACAACAGAGCTTTCAGTGATACAAACAGTTTTTTGTTGGGGAAAAAATCAACTCAAAAAATTATTATAGTACTACATTGTACACATAGCCTGAAGGGAATTTATACAAACTTTTTAAATCATTAGGCACATGTATTTTTGGATAAGGGATTCTCAATTTGTAATATGATGATATGCCAGACTGAAATTGTATGGGGCACGCTTTACCCCGGGTCCTTTCCCTGCTTCTACAGGTGTCGGATTAGTAAAAGTAAAAGTCAACCTGTACTAGGATGAGCAAGATAAACAAGAAAACTAAACGTGCTTAACACATTTTAAACACTTTATGTCTTGGACTGCAAACACTGCAATAGGTAAAAGTTTGCATTGGGCATGCTTTTGCACAATTAATGTGATTTTTGCTATTGCATGCATGCTGATAATTTGTCAAACCTTGGCTCATACTCCGTTAGTTTGAGAGCAACACATGCAGCACTCAGGTCAACTGTTAGGGCTTTACATCCAAGCCATGCTCTGTGCATCATTCTTCAAAATCTTTTAAATGTGATAACAATGTAGAAAAGAATTCTGTAACAGGAATTCTAGAATAAAATCATTCTGTTCCACACTGTGAGAAAGAACAAGATCATTAGTGTTTTTCAGTCTTTTCGCGATCTGGTGACCAATGGTTCGAGTGCCCACAGAGAGGTCCCTGCGTGCCGGCTGTGGCACCCGTGCCATAGGTTCACCATCACTGATCTAGACCCATTCCAGTCTGGGTTTCGACCTGGCTACAGGACTGATTCACCCTTGGTCGCCCTGATGGCTGACCTTTATTGGGAGAGGGACAAGGGAGTATGAGCCTGTTAATTCTACTTGATCTCTCATTGGCTTTAGATACCATCAACCATGGTATCCTCCTGGATCGACTCTGTGGGTTGGGCATTGGAAGTACAGTGTTACAGTGGTTCCAGTCCTGCCTGTGGGGTTGATTTCAGAGAGCAGCACTGGGTGGCTATTCCTTAGACCCTTGGCAATTGAGCTATGGGGTTCCACTCATAGGGATGTGCACGGAGCTCAATTGGGGGGGGTGGAAGTTCGGCGAACTTGCTGGGCTCAACCTCCCGAGCTTCACTCGCCCTACCTTTTCCCCGGTTTGATTCACGTTCTCGTGAGTCGAGCCAGGGAAAGCAACTTCCGGGTTCCGGCACTATGTTGTTTACTTAGAAAATGGCCTAATTTGAGCAAATTAGACCGTTTTCTATGAAAACAACGTAGCACCGGGGACCCGGAAGTCCAGCAAGTGCCTCAGCTGGCGCTTGCACTTGGCTCAGGTGCTGCGAGTCGAGTGCCAGGTGGGTCGCCCATCCCTAGCACAGGGTACCATCTTTTGCAACCTAGAATGTTTCAGATATTTCAAAATCTGACACTTACCCAAACTTACAAACAGTGCTGTGTGATACCATCTGAAACACCAGCTCTCCTTAAATGGGGACTAAAACCTCACCACCCTGAGCCCCAAAGGTACCAAAAATAATGTTTAATTTAAAAACATTCCAAATCATTCATCTAGCCTTCTAATATTTGTTCAGTCATCCAGTTGCACATTTTCTAGTAGGTAGGTCTTGGGTGACACCAAGTTGAATGCTGTAGATGTAATTACAATTTTGCCATCACACTGCCTGCATTCGTGTGATTTTATTTTCATTAGTTTATAGCACATGTGCCATTACTACTCAAATTTAATTATATTCCAAAACATAAAACTGAAGGCAAGAGTTCTAGAATTAAGGGTGAAGTCTGGATCATGTTGTCATATATTTATAATACAGTTTCACTAGGAAATGAAGCCACTTTCAACTTTTCAAATGCAAGCCAGTAGCTTTCTAATTTCCACTTAGGAAGAATTTGAAAGAACAGAGAGAAAAATGATTTAATAGAGATCAATAGTGCAGATGTGGTGTGCCACTGTATTAACAATCTTAGGAAATAACTATTTCATTAGCTAGAATATGCTGTAAGTGGAGGTTCTAAGCCAATGAAATCTCTGACAGAAGACTTTTCTGCGGAGTGATTCTTCTAATGAAAACTGCAATAAAAGCAATCATTGGCGCTATCATCCCCAGTGTTTTTCTTTTCCAGGACCCAGTTATAAGCCCAAATCATAAGGCACAGAGACAAAAGTAAACACTAAGTTGCATAGCAATTTTGGGAAGGAGTGGGGGAGACGGAATACTCCCAGTCACTGTGTTATAAAAGACATTAGGGTAGAAGGATCCAGATTTAGTCATACTTCGAGTTGGACGCATTGAAATCCATGGAACTTAAATTAATTATTACTTAGGTCATATTGATTTCAATGGGTCTTCTCCAAATGTGATTAAATCGAGATCCAATCCCATGGGGATCCAAGCCCATTGAAGGAAGGACTCTGCTCACAGAAGGTGCCTCTATCCAATTTGGGGGGATTGGATAGAGGCCACAATTCACCCCATTCAGCAGGGTCTCCCAACCCTCTGTGTAGCATTTTTAGTGAGCTGGAGGGGCTACCGTGGGGAGTAGAGGGCAGGGATGTCCACTTTCACCAGCCCAGTTGCACACACCTAAATTGGGATCAGGATATGTTTTCAGCAAATCAGTTTGACTGTAGTAGGCTGAGATAGACTACAACTGTGGGATTCAAGTTTTAAGTATCTAGACAAAGAGTCTATAAATATATGAACATCATACACAGGTGAATATTCATTCAGCTATTGCAACGATTTTTCACTGTGATGGGTGTGGGGCTGTTCAGTCGGAATGCTGGAGGGATATGCCATCACTGGGGATGGACCTAGTGGCATGGGACCACACTTTTCTCACGCAGTTATGAGGGGGAAAGGGGATGCCCAAATGTAAAGATTTATTTCTTAGTATTTATTTATTTGATTTATACCCCACTTTTCCATCCCCAAAATGGTGCTCAGGGCAGCTTTTCAGGATTAGCCAAATTAAGTCATTAATGACTGGTTGCCAGTACAAAATGTCACTCATCCTCTGGGGTTCTGTGTACCAGACTGCAGCATTTTTTATTTATATTTTTTTATCCATGGAAGAATAGTGAACAGTTTCTTCAGTCTTGTGGCAGAATCCCGAGATGCAAAGGGGATGGGTTTCTTAAGCCTGAGCAAAAGACCCCATAGGATGTGACTACTGTAGTTCTACCACTGGGCTGGATCCAACATCAGGTGAGTGGAAGTTTTCTTTTCTCACACAATGAGACTTCTGCTCCTGCAATGCAACTTCCCTGTCCCCCCCTGCACTCCCCACAACTTCCAAAACCTGTTCCAGAGTGTCCCCCGACCCTCCAGAGCAGATTTGGGGGTACATGGGGGCTTCAGTGGTGAAGCACAAACCCATGTTGCTAATGATTTCCCTTCCACTGGTGGAGTGGCACCATTGGATCCAGCCCACTGTTCTTTCACATAATTTTTGCTGCCTTTTCATGACACCAAAAACAAAACAAAACAACCTCCCCCCCCTACATGTTACCGTAGTTCTTGTTAGTTAGTTCTTGTAGCTGTGCCTTTATCAGCAGTCTGATTGGCAGCAATTAGCACGTGATCATTTTGCTCAATGCCACAATAAGCTTCATCACCCGCTGATTTCTGCATATCAAACCTCTCTTTTAAAAGGGTAGGAAAAGGTCAGGCTAGTGTTGTGTTTTGTTATGCTTTTCCTGTCCAAGTTGGGGAGCCTGAAAAAGTACTCCTTTAGTGAAGGCAAATGCCACTCTGGGCTTCCAGGAAATTGTGCAATGTGACTTCAAACCACCAAAGCCTTAAAAATAGGCTCCCCCTGCTTAAAAAAAAAAGGGGGGGGAGTGAAGTTCAAAAGTAAATCCTTTAATGCAGTTCTTATGATCCACTACAATATGCAAAAGATAGCATGGGTAGATGGAGTGCCAAGCTCCATCAAAACTGACCACTTTCCAACACTAACAAAAAAAGTTATTGTTCTGCTGGCCAGAGAGACTGGAAGCAGTGATGACCCCACGGCTTCCATGGCTTTACCCTTGGTCAACCTTCTCCCCCTCCCCAAATCCCCACGACCCCACCCCACACTCTCCTTTGCAATAATAATTATGCTTCCAAGTTCAAAAGATTAAGCTTTGTCCACAAAGAAAGGCTGTGTGATTACAAATGCACAAAGCAGCCGGCTGAAGCTGAATGAAGATGTCAGTTACACAGATAAGGCAGGAAGGAATACTGGGCTGAAAACTTCAAAGAACAGGAGGCTCTCTCTCTATAGACGTTTAGGTTGTTGTGAAAGCAGATAGACCACTTGTAACCTTGAAGTTCTCAACTGAAGCTTCCGGTATGTGTTTACCTTTCAAAAGGTTTATTTTTTAGTACTACAAATGTTCTTTTCATTCCAGTTATTTCATTTATTATATTTCTATACTGTCCAATAGCCAAAGCTCTCTCGACAGTTTACAAAGATTATTTTGGAAAAATAAGAAGACTGAGGTCTTTGCTACTTTAAAAAAAATAACATGTATTTAGACCTTTCTCTCTCTCTCTCTCTCTCTCTCTCTCTCTCTCTCGATACACACACACACACACACACACACACACACTCCCCTATGTGTCTCTTCACAGTCTTACTTCATCTGTCAAAACAATAAGTTTACAGACCATCTTCCTTGGAGGAAAGTAGGAAAATGCCATTGGTCACCATGGGGCTAGCTCATGGATGGAGGAGTTCCACATCATAGGGGTCCATAATCCTACCTTCCTATAGAGGCCATAAAACTCAGATTTCTGGACTAAGGCTGTATTGCCCACAAACAGTGGTTGTGAGCAGTGGTTACTTCAAGCAGTGGTTACTTCAACAAATTTGGGACATCGAGTTGCAAAATTTCTTAGGCCTGGATGCAGCCTACCCTGACTTCAGAGATAATGGGAGGGCATTCATGCCTGCAGATTATTTGGCAAACTTGATTATCCCCAAATTTAGAAAGGTGTTTACATTGGCCAGATTTAATGTACTTCCATCTGCGCTATTGGAAGGAAGATTCAGGAAGGTCCCTTATCATGAACGTTTATGCCCCTGCGAACTGGAAGAAGTGGAGTCAGTTGGACATGTTTTGTTATATTTTTTTATCTTTTTATTGCGATCTCAGACTCACTTTTATTACTCCAATTTTACAGAAAATTCCTGGTAGATCTGTTCTATTTTATCTATCATACCTCCTATCCAATCAGAACCCCCAGGTTACAACAAAAGTGGCTTTTGTGCAGCTGCTATTGCTTGCCAGAGGGTGATTATATATATATATGTGTGTGTGTGTGTGTGTGTGTGTGTTTTATTAACTTTTAGCATTGGGATTTGTATGTTTCTGTACCTCACTGTTTTTGCATCTGGTTTTAATGTATTATATATTGTAATTTTTAAATTTTGTGCTGGTCTGAGACCGAAATAAACCATTCATTCATTCATTTGATATTACTCCTACCTTTAGTCCATGGATGGGAATATCATCAGCTCCTAAAGCAATGGGCAATCCTGGCCCAATTGGATTGGGAGAAGTCTTCTCCTGGGCTTCCAAATCCTTTCACTTCTTAAAAAAAAAATGAAAGAAGGAATAATAATTGATCAATTTGTGGAAATTTGGATTTTATTTATTAATTCTTAGAACTATAATTTTCAAGATAATGTACATCCATACTCTTTGTTTTTCCCCTTTTAAAATGTAAACATTTACTATATATAGAATCATAGAATCATAGAAAAGTAGAGTTGGAAGGGGCCTACAAGGCCATCGAGTCCAACCCCCTGCTCAATGCAGGAATCTAGGTCAAAGCATCTCTGACAGATGGCTGTCCAGCTGCACCTTGAATGCCTCCAGAGTGGGAGAGCCCACGACCTCCCTAGGTAGTTGATTCCATTGTCTTATTGCTCTGACAGTCAGGAAATTTTTCCTGATGTTTAGGTGGAATCTAGGTTCCTGTAACTTGAGCCCATTATTCCGTGTCCTGCAAACTGGGATGAACGAGAAGAGATCTTTGCCCTCCTCTGTGTGACATCCCTTCAAATACTGGAAGAGTGCGATCATATCTCCCCTCAGTCTCCTCTTCTGAAGGCTAAACATGCCCAGTTCTTTCAGTCTCTCCTCATAGGGCCTTGTTTCCAGTCCCTTTATCATCCTTGTTGCCCTCCTCTGAACCCTCTCCAGTTTGTCTATGTCCTTCTTAAAGTGAGGTGCCCAGAACTGGACGCAGTACTCAAGATGAGGCCTAACCAGTGCCGAGTAAAGGGGAATTATCACTTCCCGCGATTTGGAAGCTATACTTCTATTAATAGAGCCCAAAATTAGCATTTGCCTTCTTTGCAGCCACATCGCATTGCTGGCTCATATTCAGTTTGTGATCTACCACAATTCCAAGATCCTTCTCACTTGTAGTATTGTTGAGCCAAGTGTCCCCCATTCTGTAACTCTGCATTTGGTTTCTTCTCCCTAGGTGCAGCACTTGGCATTTATCCCTATTAAATTTCATTCTGTTGTTTTCGGCCCAGCGCTCCAGCCTATCGAGGTCACTTTGAATTTTGTTTCTGTCTTCCAGAGTATTAGCTGTTCCACCCAACTTTGTGTCATCTGCAAATTTGATAAGCATTCCCTGTACCTCCTGATCCAAGTCATTAATAAAAATGTTGAAGAGCACCGGGCCCAGGACCGAGCCCTGTGGTACCCCGCTCGTTACCTCTCCCCAGTTTGAGAAGGAACCATTGATAAGCACTCTTTGAGTCCGATTCTGTAGCCAATTGTGGATCCACCTGATAGTTGTTCCATCTAGCCCACTCTTAGCTAGCTTACTAATCAGGATATCATGAGGAACTTTGTCGAAAGCTTTGCTGAAGTCCAGATATATAATGTCCACAGCATTCCCACAGTCCACAAGGGAGGTTACCCGATCAAAAAATGAGATCAGATTAGTCTGACAGGATTTGTTCTTGACAAATCCATGCTGGCTTCTAGTAATCACTTATTGTTAAGCTACCAAGCCATGTTCATGGTTTTGCTGTTGTCACACAAAGCCCTAAATAACTTGGGACAAGGATATCTAGCAGACTGCCTTTCTTGATATACTCAGTGGAGTGGACCCCTAAGACCTTCAGAGGAGACCTTGTTGGCCATTCCACAATCAAAAGAACGTTGCTGCATAACATCTTGAATGTGGGCCTTCTCGGTAGTGGCTTTCACCCTCTGGACCACCTTCCCCCATATAAGTTGAGTGGCACAATTGGGAGGTGTTTTAACTGCCTTCTGAAAATGTGCTGGTTTAAACAAGCTTTCCATGGTTTATAATTATCATGATGCTACTCCATTTTACTGTCTCTTTATTGTTCCTCTTGATCTTATACTTATTGAAAGTGGAATTATTTTTTAGCATTGTACTATATATGCCTTTTTAACGGTGGTTTCTAATTTTTCTATGTAAAATGCTTGGACATCTCAGGGTACAATCCTATGGCCACTACATAGTCTAGACGGTCACAGGAAAGGTTGAAGTCCCAGCTCCAACCTTTGAAATGCACTCTGAGGTCAGAGATGGGACTCCGATCTTGGAACACTCTCCCTCCACCCTCACAGCTGGCGTGGGAAGAACCCTGCCAGCTGTGGCTCCAAGAATGGAAGACTGACCTCAGAGCTGGAGGTTCATGGGTGTTCCAGGGTTTCCTCCTTGTGCACCTGGGCAAAAAACTTAGCCGAAAATGGTCATTTAAGTCATTTGTGGGGCAGTAAGAGCATGGAGGTGACCTTCACCTCCATGCTTCTTCCTGCCCTCCATTGGATGCCCATAATCCTCTGAGTTCAGAAGGTGATGGGCAGCCACATTGGATTGCACTGCCCCTATATTAAGTGGTACATCAGTACTCCTGATAAATCAATCATTAAATATGTGTCAAAATTGATAGGATGATACAGACAACCTATACACTGAGATTTAAAAAAAACTCATCCTGGGATTGTTTTGATTGTCTGTATGGCCTCATAGCTCTTGGATTTTGTAGGACATTTCTAAGAATAAACCTATGGGGTTTATTCTATGGGGATCACAATAAAATTGGATGCCTAAAGAGTACAGAAGTGCAGTTCCTATCTTGGTCAGCCAAGAATCTGCAACTACCTTCTAGGGCAGTGTTCTGCACAGCATAGCAACAATTTACATTCCATCATAAGCTTATTTTTCTGTGGTGTTGGAAGGATGGGGAGAATTGTGAGGGGAGAGTGTAATGCTAAACTTAAAAGTGTATAACAGAGTTTAACTCAAGAAATAAGCTCCTGAAGTACATTACAAATACTTGTGGTTTGCAAAGTTGCAGGAGAGTGCTAGAGCTGCCATTTAAGAATCCATTCATATTACATCTGGATAATTCCATGGCATATTGGACCTTTTCATCCTGAAAGAAAAGGAGGGGGCAAAAACCCTTCCACTTGGCTCAGATATAGGTTAGATTAGGAAATCTTTTCCATAGCCCAGTGTATTAAGTTTTGTGTGGCAAGTTCAAGTGTTAATGTAGGTATGATTTACGGGAGGTCTTGTTTCATGCAACAGAAGAACAACAACAGAAGAACTGAAAAGCTGTACATGCACATTATATGTCTTATTTCCTTTGGGGAATGATACTCTACCAGTTTCTTTTTTCAGCACTAGAGCCACAATACTAAAATAACTTTGTTGTGATAAGGAGAATATATATTTCCTCACCAGCCTGAGTATATTTGGAAATCATTAAAAATTGGAGTCTTGGGCATAACCGCTCATGTACATTTGGCTTGTGTAAAATTTAAGTCTGATATAGAGGTCATTGCCTTTTCTTAACTTGGAGTTATGTATCAAAATACAGAAAGACTCTTAATTACACTGTGTTATTAACTAAGTCTGTCTTTTTATTATTTTGAAAGGCAGCACTACCTGGTATGTAAGAGGTTGGATGTAATGCAGTAATTTTCTGATAAATTGGTATGCCATTGTCAACAGCTAGGGATTAAGGGGCAGCGGAATGAAGGTTTGTTACCTGGTTCTTAGCTTGAGGACATCTGCCATAAAAAGGGACAGAGAGGCATTCGCTAAGCACAAATAACAACAACAAAAGCCTTATATAATAGCACCTTAAAGACTAACAAATTTATTATGCACTAATTGTGGACTAGAGCCCAACAGATGTAAAAAGCGTTTGGGGGGATTGTAAACAATGAGGTCAGAGAGAAATGAAATGCATACATCACATTATTAATAATGACTATTCACAAAACAGTTATTACTGGGAACACAAACATCCTGGCATCATGCAGTGTGATTAAAAACAAAACAGAACACACCTTTATCCCAATTCAAGCCACAGGAGATAGATTTGAACCTGTTGATGGAATTCTGACTCAGTGATCTTTCGATCTAATCTCCTGTGGACAATTATTTGCTCCAGAATGCCAGTTTAAGAAGTAACTGAACATTTACCAAGTGGTAACCTATAAATTTTTGTAGCGGTACACTGGGATGAATTGGGATGATAGACTGGCTGTGGTTACCCATGCTTTAGTAACCTCCAAGCCTACTGCAGTGTGTTGAAGGTGGGACTGTCTGCTTGGTAAGTACAGTTAGTTCAAAACACAGCCATTAGGCCAATAGCTGGGACCAGTTTCTGGGAAGAAATCCATCTCAGCAGGATTTAAAGAACTCCACTAGCTCCTGGTCCATTTCCAAGCACAATTCAAAGAGCTAATTCTTATTTCTAAAGCCTTGCATGGCTTGGGAGCTGGATACTTAAGGGAATGTCTTCTAAATCAACCTGCCAGTGTATTGATTCAGAGGCTTTCCTGTGGGTCCCCCACCATCTGAGGTGAGGTAACTGGACACTGAAGAGAGGGCCTTCTCCATTGTAGCATCCCTCTTATGGAATTCACTCCCTAGAGAAACTATCCTGGAACCTACATTATTATCTTTTAAGCATCGGGTGAAGACATGTTTTATTTCCCCAGGTTTTTAATTGCTGTTGTTTATTTCTGTCAGAAGCTTTTAACCCTGCCTAAGTATATGCTTTTAGTTTATGGTGATTTTTCATTGCTTTTTCTTTTTGTCATAAACCGCCCTGATTTCTTAAATCATTATTATTGAAGGGAGGCATAGAAACCTGTTGAATAAACAACTAAACAAATGTTCAAAACTTCAAATTATCCTCATCCTAGCTACTCAGGTGACTGTATGCTCAGAATGTTGATAAATATGCATCATCAACTCCATAGGTGAGTTTTGTCTTTCATTCTAGTCTCCCAGATCCAAGCTTTAGGATGCAATCCTATACATGTTTAGACAGAAAAAAGTCCTACAAGTACAACTCCCAGCATACTGGGACTTGTAGGACCTAGTTCGGTCTAAATATGCATAGGATTGCACCCTTAATATTTATCATTTATTATTTATTATTTACATTTATTAATCGCCTGTCTGGCCGGCAACCGGCCACCCTGGGCGATGTACATAGGCTAAAAACAAGATAAAATACATTTAAAATATTATAATTTTTTTTAAAAAGTTCCCGTCGCGTCACTTCCGGAGCAGCAAGGGACGCGATGGGACCAGTGATAGCAGCGCGGGCGGCTCGCGGAGAGGCGAGCCCCCGCTGGAAGAGGCAGGGAGCAGCGGGAACGCCTCCACGCAGCTCCCTGGCAAAGTTCCACACAGCTCCCTGGCAAGTAAAGCGGCAGCGCAAGGGTCCCGTCGCGTCCCTTCCGGGGCAGCAAGGGACGCGACGGGACTGGCGATGGCAGCGCGGGCGGCTCGCCAAGGAGAGGCAAACTGCCCCTGGAATAGGTAGGGAGCAGCGGTAATGCCTACATGCAGCCCCCTGGCAGGGAGCCGGCTCCCTGGCAGGGAGGCGCGGCCACTCGCGCTGCGGGCACCTTGCGCGCTGCCGTGCCGCTTCCCTGCCCGGGAGCCAGCATGGCAGCGCGCGAGGCACCTGCAGAGCGAGTGGCTGCGCCCCGCCTGCCCTCCACGCACCATTTAATCACTGCTTTGCAGGCTCCCTCCATGGGGCTCCCTGCCAGGGAACCAGCAAAGCAGTGATTAAATGGTTGTGGAACGAATCAGCGGAGTTCCCATTATTTCTAATGGGAAAACTTGCTTTGATATGCGAGTGTTTTGGATTACAAGCATGGTTCTGGAACGAATTATGCTCGTAATCCAAGGTACTACTGTATAATGATTCAAAAAATCGAAGTGTAAAAAGATAATCTCAAGATGGTATGGGATATGGAATTTGGGGAGGAGATTTCGAATGAAGGGTGGAAAAATATTTGGGGCAGACATATATTAAGAAACATGTCATTATGGATAAAATAAATTTTTTATAAAATGATTTGGAGATGGTATTTGACTCCGGTAAGATTAAATAAAATAGATAGTAATTGTTCTCCATTGTGTTGGAGAGGATGTCAGGATCTTGGTATTTATGCTCATATGTGGTGGAGTTGTAAAAGCGTACTGGACTTCTGGAACAAAATTTTTGTAGAAATTTCAGAAATTATTGGTAGTAATTTGGAGGTCTGTCCAAAACTAGCTTTGTTTCAATAACGGAGAAACTTGTTTGTTCTCAAGAGATAAAGGAACTAATTGTAAATCTGTTAACCGCGGGGAGATTAATGATAGCAAGGAAATGGAAAGTTCAACATCAGTTTCTAATTGTTGACTGGTATAAAGAGGTGTGGGATATCGCCTTAAATGATAAATTAACTTGTAGTATCAAATGTAAAAAGGGGCAATCAAAGAAAAATAATTTGAAGGATATTTGGGGACCATTCCTAGACTATGTTTTAGTAAAGGGAAAGGGGAGTAAGCCATGTCAAGATATGATGTATTTTTGGAATATTGAATAATAATGGATTATTATGTAGAATTTTTTTTTTTTTTTGCCCCATGGTGATGGGCGCACTATAGTAGTTATACGTATGTGTTTTTTCTTGTTCTTTTTGTATTTGTTTTATATAATGTTTAAAAATATAATTTTAAAAAAACAAAGCAAACTCACATGGGTGCTTGACTCTCTTGTGTACTTATGCCTTGTCATTGGAGCTGAGATGCTTTATTACAGGGCTCCTCCTCACACTTGGAGAGCTGGGCACCCTTCCAAGCCTGTCTCCTTATCTAGCTCTAGCTAGCTTGCCCTAGCTGCTTCTCCTCACACAGGTGCTTAACTCACAGGTAGCTGCCCCATCAGTAAGGGCTAGGCCATTCACTTCAGTGGAAGGAGAAGTTCTGGACATGCATACCTTGATATGCATGACACTTCTCGAATTCCAAGAAGGACTTCACATGGGGATCTTGACCAGGCTGACAGAACACAACTACTGACCTGGACTCATCAGCAGACTGCCATTTCTCAAGTCAGATTGATGTCTGTTCCAGGGGAAAAAATTACAGATTTTATTAAATATTAACGCCAATTAATTACTACTCTTGTAAAAACATCCCAGAATTGCCACCTTATTGCTTAAAAGTGATATTGGCCTTCTACATTTCACTCATTAGAGCATGTTCCCCCAATAACTTAAATCTCTCACTTAATATTCCCTTATAACTTCATATTATATGCAATTTAAATGTACATATATGTTCCCCTAGCTCTGATAGCTCTGAAACATATTTAACATCCACTATAAAGTGTAGTACAGGAGCCATTTAATTCCATATTTTAATATTTTCACACTTGCATCTCATTTGTTGGAAGTCTTTTCCACTGTGCTATACTTTATTTTTAGACACAGAGCTCCTTTTTCAAAGAGTGTCAGTGAGAGAATAACCCTATGAGAAAAGCCAGCATTTTAGTTTGAACTGCTAATGAGAAACTCTTTGGCCTTGCTAATTACTTGTCTGTGGATTTTGTTCTGCCCTGTCAATCTACAGCGGTTTTGTTTGTTTCTCCCTAAAACCCTAACATTCCCTTTTAACTAGTACTGATGGTTCTTCTTACACTTACTTACTGATGAATAAACCCTATTAGCTTCAATGGCATTTACTCATGACTGAGTACATACTGGACCACAGAATCAGTCTGAGCTGAGGCGCTGCTACATGAGGTATGCAAAAAGGATGAACTACTCAAAAAAAAGATGGCTCTCCTTTTGGCAAGTGCCTGATAAATGATGCTCATAATTAAACTCTAAGCTCTAGAGCTGTGGATGTGACTGAGCTCCTTACAGGGAGCCTAGTTATTTCAGTTTTCAATCAAAGCCATCTTTGAGTGGCTAGAACAAAGGCCACTCAGCAGTACCCATGATTGAAATATTTGGTCATCTTAATAATGGGTGGCTACTTGTTAATGATCGTGGTGGGATAGCCATGCTCATTTTCAGGATGAGTAACCATGTCATGCCAGTTGTTTTCACATCAGTTCATTTCCAAATGAAAATAGGAGATGGCAGCCTTTCCTAATCCGCTGCCCTCCAGATGTTTTAGACTACAATTTCCAGCATTCCTAACCATTGGCCCAGCAGGCTGGGGTTGGCAGGAGTTGAAGTCCTAAAAAAAATCGGAAGGGCACCAGATTGTGGAAGGTTGGAATATGGATATCACTTTTTCCTTTTTTTTAAAAACAACAACAACAACAACAACAACAAAGAACCAAAGTCTCTACATTTTAACAAAAAAGCGCAAAGAGAAAAGCCCCAAAAGGAAGAATCCACATTATATCCTGCTAGTACAGGAGTAGAGAACTTGGTGCCCTCCAGATGTTTGGACTACATTCCATTGCTAGGTTTGGGCTAATGTAGAGGAACAGTCTAGACCGGGTTCGGTGGGTGAATTTTCCCATGTTATTATGCATATCCTAATTGCTTTTATTGTTAGCTGCTAACAGAGGGATCCTATGGGCCCCTAGATAGTGTCTAGGGAGCCATAGGATTCTTTGGATTCCCGGATCCAAGGTCAGGGACAGAGCTCTGTCCTCAGAGCTGAGGGTCCGTGCTTGGATCCCCCTCACCACCACCCACAGCCAGTGCAGAAAGAACAGCATTGCCTGCTTTTCACCACACTCATAATTACCTTCCACATTACCCAGTAGAGTGAATAGGCTGGATCTGTAAATACGTTACAGACTTTAAAGGCCATTTCAGTGGAGACAACCAGAAAATAAAGATATTCACTTGGTGGTAGAGCTGAGAACCACAAGTAAGGTCTGGGTTAAATGGTTTGCTCACCTTGCCTCCCTCTCAAAGTCTAGGTTACAGCCTGTGCCATCACACAGACTACATGCAATTATTCCTTAGAAGCACAGTATGTCTGGTTGTCATGAAGGATTAAAATGTAGCCACAATAAATGCGCTAAAATTTATTTATTTATTTCAAATCAACTCTTGCCTGTATTTAACCCTCCCATGGACTGCCTTTCCCCCCTATTTTCCTTTTTGCAATTTAAGGCACAAATCCTAGGGCAGTAGACACTGTCTGGCCAGCCATAGTAAAAGTTGGAGTCCCAGCTCTGACCTCAGAAAAGCCCTCCGAGGTTGGAGCTGGGACTCCATCTTTAGAGGGCCCTCCCTCCACCTTCACAACTGGCGCGGTTCTTTCTGAGCTGGCTGTGTCTCCGAAGACAGAAGACCATCTTTTGAGCCAGTGCTCGAGGGGCAGGAGGAGGGGAGAGGGGGAGGCAGGGCCGGTGCAAGGCAGTTTGGTGCCCGAGGCAAGATCAGATATTTAGCGCCCCCCCTTCCCACTTGAGCCCTCCCTCCCTATTTCTGGCTCCCCCTTTAGCCCTGCGCCCTAGGCAGCTGCCTAGTTGGCCTAATGGTAGCACCGGCCCTGGGGGGAGGGGCAAGGCACCTGTGTCTTATGAAGAATCCAGCTGGTGCCTCGCCTCAGCCCCTCTTCCTTGCGAACAAGGGTTAAACACTTAAGACAGCCAAAATCTAAAAGTCTAAGTGTTGTGGAGGGTGAGGGAAGCACGCAGGCAATCCTTGCCTCCGCACTCCTCCTGCCTTCCATTGGATGCCCATAATCCTCTGAGTTCAGTGGGTTACAGGCAGCCACATTGGATGGCACTGCCCATCTTGTATACAAACACAAGATCACTTTGAACCTTGCTGTGACTCTTAATCCCCTGCATTCATATTGAAATTTCTTGCCCCCTCCCTAAAAAAATATATTATGGCCCCTAAGGTTAGGTTCATTGGATTCTATCAAGATCATAACCCAGAGACCCTCTTCCATATACAAAGTAGTCCAGTGTACCAGAAAACAAAACAAAATGAACAAAAACGGAAGAAAGAAATGAAATGAAGTGAAATTAAGTATATCCAGAAAATGTGTTCCACAACTAGTACTGCACACTGCTTGTATATTTGTGGAACTAAACAAGCAGTAGTTTGTTTTCTTCGCTTGTAACCATCTGGATTGTGCCCAATGCATAGCTTGTGATTTTAATAGCACCAGTACAATCCAAAGAATGTTAATTGAACTCAATTAGGCTTAAGTGTGCAGTTGAGCATTTAAATACCATTGGCGTCAATAGGGTTTAAGTGTGAGACTTTCTCAAAATTGCACTCATAGTGAATAGTGACAGACTTCAGCCATCTAATTTTTAGAACTAAAATTTACATTTTTCTTCCAATATACTTGAAGCAGATCAGCAGATGCTCATTTGCCAAGTGATGAACTCACTGCCTTGTCTGTAATTATTAGACAAGTGTTTACACTTTAATATAAAGTAAATTGATTGATCTATGAATCTTTCCACAAGCCATTGCAACATAGTGTTTTTGAAGCCCTTTAAAAATATTTGCAGTACAGCATTCTTCTCATGATAAATAAAACTTGGTGCCTATTCAGTTATTCCTGATAACTGATTGCAAGACGCCTTTGAGGCTGCAATTTATCTTCATGCAACTCAGTAATTAGAACTACACATGGTTGGTCTGTTTTTCTCCACTGTGGAAGCAGATATCATGCCACTCTGCTATTCCTATGAGGTCACTAGTAAACCCAGAAATCTTTAGGCTGTCTGGGACAATTAAACTTCTCAAAATGAAGAGAAAGAACTAATAGTTTTCTAATGGGCTGAACAAGAATTTTTCAACTGCTTTGATAATTTGTCCCTACTCTGCCACCTTCCTGCTTGATTCTTCCTCTCAGAATACACACACACACGTGTGTGTGTGTGTGTGTGTGTGTGTGTGAATTCATGATCTTGTAGGATGTGTGTCGTTAATGTTCTATGGAATAACACAGAGGAGACATTGAACAGGCTGGTGTACAGAGAACATGATCACACATGTGAGAGGTAGCAACAGAAAGATGGAGAGGAGACTGAATATCATTGATGGATGAAAATTTTGACAATTCTTGTGAAATGGTATCAATGTGTCCCCTGGATGACATCAATTATTATGCTCACTGTTCCGATATAAAGAAACAACAGGCCCAGGGACTTCTTGCTATGGAGCCAAGCTAACTTCTGTAACTCAAGAGGGCTTGAGATCTTTTAGTGCTTGACTTCAGTTCATGGGAAAGCTCTTGAAAAAGCATACATTCTAGATGAAAGTGTTTATAACCAACCCACAGTTAAATCTGAGTAGGGAGAAGTCTCAGTGAGATCTCTGCTTGTTTTTGTGGCAGACATCTCTCCCTAACACCAAGTAAATCAAAAAGACTTTTTAGTAGACATGCAAAGGATTGCTCTGTAAACCACTCAATGAAGTAAATAGGGAAGATATTACTAGAGAATGTCAAACTAGCCAGACAGAAAGACCCACAGTAGGAGGAATCTGAAAAGTTTGCATCTCATCTCTTTACATAATACTAGTTCAATGGTTCATGTTTCAAACGGTCCACTGTCCAGTGGCTTCCTGTTTTAAACTTCCATAGCCCAAATCATACTTAGGTATTTGCCATAACTACTGCTTAGCAAAATCTTGCACTCTCCCATCTTTCCTAACTAGTCACAAGAAGTTGACTGTCATAAGGAGGTGTACCTGTAACAAATATGAACTCCTGCTCAATCTCATAAAAGAAACAGTGGCCAAGTCCAATCTTTGCCTTGTTTGCCCTTAAGCAGCCTTAGTGCTGGGATGGCTCTCTGGGAGATGTAGTTTGCTGCTGCACCATGTCAGTAGACTGGAATGTTCGCATCAAAACTAGGGAAAGAATTCAATGGCTTGCAGTGTTGTTTGAAATGAAAAAGGAGAAAGTATTCTCAAAGGTGCAAAAGGGAAACTTTTTTATTTGAGCCCAACACATTTCAGAGACAAAAGCTCCTTCATCGAGGAATCTTATAAAATGCAAATGCTGAAAACAAGCTAAGCCAGCTTACAAAGTTGGTGTCTATCCTTTATATATCATCAGCCCATGGTGTTTGGGTGCCTCCCTTCATTTTTTTTATTTGTGGTGCCATTGGACACCCCCTTCTTACTGTTAGGTTTTGGTATGGTGTGCAGAACGTGGATGGAGTGCACAAAGTCTCCTGATGTGGCACCAAGGTGTCTATGAGTCAGAGTCATGGGACAATTTGAGAACAACATGTTATGTACAACAGGTTATATAAGTGTTGCACAATTGGTGAGTAATATCCTATTTATAGGCACAGTTTTACTATAAAGGTACAGACTCAGTTGGGACATTCATTCATTCATTCATTCATACTTGTAGTTGGGACTTGGGCTTGATACCTGACTTGGGATCTGACCTGATCTTCACTGGACAACTTTGCCTCTGCAATGATGTAGTGAGACAGAATAATCTCTTCTGCGTAAGAGATGCCTGCATTGCTTGCTTTTCCCATGGATATGGGCCTACAATGAATAAACTCCTTAATCTTTATAACTGCTACTCTCTCCTCTTTCTATCTGTGGTACTGGGAGTCATTTGCTGGGTAAGCTTTGAACCCCTGTTGATCTTAAACTGACCTGGGAAAGGAGAAAACCCAACAACCTTACCTTGGATGCTAAGTAGATATTTTTTTAAAAGTAGAAGTGTCCCCTGATGGTCATTTTGTGGTATGATTCTCTCTTCTCTGTCCCCCTCCCTTAATTCTTCCTCCCAGAATGAACAGAGTAGTTTTGTTGATAGCATTGAGATAGCCCAGACATGCTGTATAATGTTTGAAGGTTGTTGTCTGGCAAATGAGGGGAGTTTCACAGATGTCTTTATAGCTCACAAAGCTGAGGGATAGGGTAAACGTGGACTCCAGCAAAATGTTTTTAATTTTCAAAATGGAATGTGATCTGCCAGACATGCTATAGGGATTCCTCCTTGGCTTCAAATACCTTTTTCATCTTTAAGGAGTAACTAGAAATGAGCTACATGAAGAATGATATAATATGCCTGCTATGCAAAGCACTAAATCTTACTGATAGAATCACTAAAGAATCATTTAACCAAATACATTCAGTTCACTACGTGAAGTAGACTAATGTATGTGGCATGTATTATTATGCAACATTAAATTTTATTTCAATTATGGTAGTTAATAGATACCACAGGTAATACTTTGGTGTCAAACAGAAAGTGGTATCCAATGGGGCTGTTGTGTCTCTATGTTGACACATTTAAAGGAGCAAGAAGACAAATTTGTTTGATTTGCAGGTTTTTTTGGGAGGGCATTATAACCTGAAAAAAAATAAGTAGGCACCATTTACCACCCACCAAGTAGGAAAACTATACAAAATTGGAAACAGGCAGCTCATTGTTGGTTCTAGACTGCATGCAGCATGTGTTGTTGTTTTGTATTACAATGTTATTATTCCAAAATCCATATTAGTGTAATACCTTTATTAGGCCAACCAAAAGATTTTTTAAAATGTGCAAGCTTTCCAGATCTCTTCATCAGACCAGATACTATGGAAAACAGGTTTGGGGGAGGGAAAGGCAGGAATGGGGGAGAAAAACCCCCTGAAGAAGGTGAAGCTACATTGTCTGCATGTTCAGAGTCTCAAGATGGAGGGGTCTGCAGACCCTCAAACTGGGCTGTGCAAGTCATGGGATAATTACAGGAAGAACCTGCTACTGCTCCATGGGCTACTGGATGAAGAAAGCAAAGAATGTTGGTCCTCCATTTTTGAAAATATAAAATTCAGCTGTTCTTAGAAGTGTTTTCCATCTTGGATGAAGCACACTGGCTCCTTTTACCAGTGGACTACAGAGAGAAATTAGGCAGTCCATGTATTAACAAAGCAGGAGATAATTTTAGTTGCTGTTCTAGGTTTAAAAAAAGAAAAGAAAAGTCAACGTTATTATGGTGTATTTTTTTTTTAAATAAAAACATAAAAAAGAAGCTGCATTTGTTGACCACATACAGACAGGGTACAAGCATTTTCTTCTGTGGAGATGATAGCTGTGCAGGGAATTCATTATGTGTGAAGTAGGCGTGAAGGTGGATACAAACGGCAGGTTTTCCCCCCCTTCATGACAAGGTTATTCCACCTCCCCACCCCCAACCAATAACTCCGTGTGGAACTGGACTGTGCGAAGTTGTTTAAAAATCAGGTTTAGGGTGCAATCTTATGCTGCTCTCCTCAGTTTAACAGATCATAAGATAGAACTGTTTGTTTGCCCATTTGTATTTGAAGAACTCTAACATGCCACACTGAGATCTATGTTTATATTGTATAGTTGCATTCAACCATCGTTAGCTTGCTTTGCCACTACCATGCTTTAGGCTAAAAACAACTGAAATATCTATGGTATTTCCATGCTGCACCCATTTAAATGATCAACATGATATTCTCTCAAAAAAAACTACACAGAATTAGAATGACAGGTTAGGTTCTGGAATAAGCCTTTCTTGAAAACCACTGCAATTTGCATCTGTCAGATATAATAAGTGGCAACATTTTGTAAAGCTCTACACTTGCCAAAATTATCTAACATTCCAGAAGCAATTATCTGCTGTCAAATCATGTGCTACTCATGCTTGTAGAGTGAAGAACCTAAATATGACATTGCCGGATCTCTTTCTCTCCTGCTTTAAAGATATTGCTTTCTGTCTCTTAATATGAACTTTAACATATTTCAGTCTCAGTTTAGCAACAGTAACAGCAATCTGTTGCTGTTGTTGCTAGTAATAAAATTTGCATTAAGGTTTCCATTTGTACACACACACACACACACACACTTGGAAAATACACAGTAGTTTTTATTTTTCAATTGATTATAAACCCACATGCTATGTAGCAAGGCTATGGATTCCAACAGACTCTTCAAACAACAGATGTTAGCAGAAAAATCCTTTTTTTTTTCTTTTTCTTTTACAAATGCCCAATGATTACAGTCAGGAATTTGTGATCCCCTTATTCATCTCTTTAGATTATCTACAAAGCTTTACCCAAGTAAAATGAGTCTAATAATCATCCACTCAGATCTTTAAATCTGGATCATGTTAAGAGAAAAAAGAATAGAGGAATTATGAGGGGGAGAAGCATTCTTAATTGATTATTACTGCTTAAAGTCAACATTTGGGTTCATATGCAAATTGACCAAACAAAATCCCAAAATTATAAGAGTATGTCTTGGCACATTGGTTGGAGATGGGAAAGAGAATGGATACATACAATGTGCTGGAATACACACGCATAAGAGGGAATGTAATAAACAGTAAGGAGAAGCAAATTTCTGGTCCGTGTCACTTTCACATGTGTTCACCCATAATTTTATTCATTCCATTTCCACATTTATCTGCAATCTTCTAAAAGAAAAAAGAAAGAAAAGAATCTGTATGAAAATGTGCATTTAAATAGTGTTTAAATACACGTTTTAAACATCTTTTAGCTCAAAATAAAATTTATTTATAAATTTATTTTCCCCTTTAAATATACACTTCAAATGCATTTTAGTACACCTTTGAGCCAAGAATTGTGTCATCATAAATAGAGCTGCCTCTGAAAAACTGTTCAGAAGCTTCAGTTACTGCAGAATGCAACAGCTCAAGTTTTGACTGGCATTGCTCTCTCACACCATATCCCACCATACTTAGAGAAGAACTTAACCGAGTGCATATTCACTTCTGGGCCCAATTCAAAGTACTGGTGTTTACCTTTAAGGCCCTAAATGGCTTGGGACTAAATACTTGAAGGAGCACCTCCTCCCATACTAACCTGCATGTACACTAAGGTCACCAGTTGACGCCCTTCTTCAACTACCACCATCTCGATCAGATGTGAGGTTTATTTCAACGGGCAGGGCTTCTTCAGTATCGACTGTCTGCCCCAGAAAGGATGCCTGGTGCCAACTGATTTTTAGGTAGGGATGTCGGAAAAATCCACAACAGACTCAAATGAATTGTGGCTTACGCTGGCTCAGCTTGTCTGAGCGTGGAAAGCTAAGCAGGGTCAGGCCTGGTTATTACTTGGATGGGAGACCCCTCCTCTAGTTTCCTGCATTGAGCAGGGGGTTGGACTCAATAGCCTTGTAGGCTCCTTCCAAGTCTATAATCTATGAAATCTATTAATTCAAATTTCTAAGAATCCAGTCTGCGGATTCTGCAGCAGACTGGCTTTTCCTGAGTCACGTGGGTTCCGTGGACTGCTTTTTTTTAAACTTTCCATAATTTTACGCAAATTTAGCCGTAGAAAAATATGGGGGCAGGAAACACCAACCAAAAATTTGTATTTCCCCCATAGGTTGAAGTGTGAAAATACGCATTTTGGAGGGATTTGTATATTTGGGGGGATCTGCACATTTTCGGGAGTGCAAATTTGTGAAACTGCAAATTTGTGCGAATGTGTACGAACGCATTGTACAAAATCCAATTCCCTCACTGAGTGGATGATGGAACAAAAGGCATCTGAAAATCTATGAAACGTAAACAGAACGGATTTTACAACATCCATATAGCCCTACTTTTAGGTGCCAGGCGAATCCTTTTATTATTCACCCAGGCATTTAAAAACATTTTTAGAGAGCAATCCTATGGTCCCTGGAGGAGCATCCCATGGACCACAGGATATTGTTAAGTTCCCCTTCCAAGGCTGTTGACTAGGGATTGGCAACTTTGGGAAGTTTGGGGGCCATTTTTGCCCCCTAGACCATCCCTGGGGGCTGCAGATTGCTGGGTTACAGAGCCCTAAATGTCAAATTTAGCTTGCAAACAAGGTAAATTTGACCTTTTGGGAACTTCTGTGCTCCAGATGCCATTTTTTACCTAATTTTTTAAAAAAGTGTGGGGGTGGGCAGTATTGGGCTTTATAAAAATTAGTTTGAGTGCTAGTTTATTTAAAAGTAGTGTAGGTATTCTACACTTAGTAGCAGAGTTTATTTTTAGTATAGCAGCTTTTTTTAGTCTTTTAGTAGCTCTTACTTCAGGAATTAGAAACTACTTTGTAGACTAAAACAGTTTTTACAAAATTAAAAGCCATAGCACTTTAACAATAAAACAACACAGCTAGTTGTTTTAGTTTTAGTTCATATACTATTACACTAACAGGCAGGGCACAGCTGGGGCTGCACCAGGGGCACTGCGGCTGCATGATGCTCATCCCCTGCCGCAGGCACTGCTATGACCTTAGGAGGGAAAATCCAAACAGGGATCTATCCCACCCCACCCCCACGGTAAGCTCCATGGCAGCTTCCTCACCCAAGATCAAAGCTCTGACCTTGGTAAGAATGGAAATGAGGGGGAAGGAGGCAGGGAGGGGAGGTGGTGAAGTTCCACAGGATCCTAAAGCCTCCCATCCTCTGTCCCCACAACTCCACTGGACACACTCAGAAGCGTGTCTGGCAGGGCCGGATTAACATAGGGGCGATTGGAGCGGCAGCTCCAGGCCCATAACAGAAAAGAGGCCCACAATATAGGGACACGCCGCACGATTTGAGTTAGCTCTGATCGTTATCATTCAGCATAATTAATGATTTTTTCAAGATTAGAAAGGTGTTCTAAGCACATCTGCATTACAGGCTTGAGGCAAGACCTAGCAAGAACTGTTGTTCTCAAATTAGCATTTCGGTAGGTTTTTGCATTTCAATCACTGTTACTACATTTCTTTGAAGCACATGGGGGGCTTGCTAGGGTCTGTAATATTCAGATTTAGAAGGGACCTCTCTCTCCAGCCTCGAGCAAAAGATCTTTCTGATTCGCAGCTCAATTGTTCAAATGCTAGTTTAACAAAAAAACAAAAACAAAGCAACAAGAACAACACAATTATTCTTGGTCAAGCAAAGCTTCCTGGCTTTTTGTTGTGGCTGCTTTTTCTTTTTTAATAAATAAATTTGGGGGAAATTGGGAAGACCCTTACTGATGAGCTGCAGGAGTTTTTGAGTTTTGGCACTTTAATGGTAATTAAAATATTTAATTTGTTTTAATATAAAATTGCGTCTTCATTTTATTTATTTCCATAAAAAGGCCCACCAAAATCCTCAGCACCAGGCCCATAATGCTCTTAATCCGGCCCTGGTGTCTGGTGGGAAACCCAAAGAAAGAAGGGCAGAGAGGCAACAATCACCCCTGTTGCTCCTCCTGCTCTGTTGGGCATCTGCAAGCAGAGCAGAGGATGTTCATAGTACTTAGAACAATATATGATTGTTCTGCCCCTGTCTTAAGTATTGTGAACTCTGACTGTTAATTGCACTTTTATCTGCTGGCTATTTTGAATGTATTTATTGTTTCACTTGTTTTCGTTTTTGTAAACTGATTTGAAATCATTGATAAAAGGTGGCATGTAAGTGTGATCAATAAATAAATAAATAAATACATAAATGTCATTATGTTGGTCGGCCTTTGTTTCACCTGTGCCTTATATCCTAAAGTAAACTATGTGTGCTACTGCAGCAATATTGCAGGCAAGTTCCTATATATATGCAAATAGATCTTTGGGTTAAGGTCTTCACATTGGGGTTAGCAGAAGTTATGCTCCCTGGATTCCATGCTGCATCTTCTGCCAGGAGAGGGGGGAGAGAGAGAGAGAGAGAGAGAGAGAGGTGATTTCTGATTCAACAACTGTAGGGATGTTGAACCTCTTTCAGCCTGAGGGCCAAAAACAATTTTGGAACAGCACTTGGGGGCTACATTCCAGTGGTGGGTGAGGTTCTGCATCCTAGAACCTTCTACTAAGGTTCTTCTGGTGCCCTTTGGTGTTCACTGCCCTGTGATTTGATAATGAAGGATGATATATAAATATTTTAAATAAATAAACAACTTAGTTTCCGACTAGATCAGCTAGGGCAAGTATTAGAAGGTAGAATCAATATTTTGATCTGTTTATTTCCTTGAATGTAGTTCTATATTCTCTGTGTTCTGTTAATAAAAACCTAATGCGTTTATTTCATTAATTTGGTGTGTTTGGATCTATGGCAGGGTAGTCTGACTAAATTTATCTCACCCTTGTTAATGCCTTGGTCTTCTCAGCCCAGTTACTGAGGAAATGTACTAACCTACTAGGAGAGTTGGGCATGCAGCGGTTGGAAGCTAGTAGAGTTGTAATTCAGCACCCAGGTTTGAAGTCAGCTATTTCATCTTTGGATATATTTTAGATTGGAACTAGTCTCAGTGGCAAAGATGGAACTACTAGGTATCCATCTAATTCAGCCTATCTATAAACCCTCTGCCCTGGGATTTCATGGTAAGGAGAAAGTAAAAGCTCTGCCAAGGGTTCCAGGGACATCACACTCCCAAATTACTCACAAAGGATTGTGGTAAAATCCTCATTTCTTTATGTGAACAATGTGGATTTTACCCACTCTATAGTTGGCTTACTAAAGGCCAACTATATGTAAAATGCTAACCCCCAAGGGTGTCACTCTCTGGGTGATCCTCCGCTGGTGAACTGACCCTGTGACAAAGTCAACTGATCTATAACCACAAAGAACTATATTGTGATTGCCAAGTGGTGAGTCTTCCCATTCCTTTATTTTTTAGATCACCAGTCAGCTGAATTCTCAAGCCAAGAGACACATATTTTGGTTGATGATGCATCCTCTGGAAGAACACACTTCATTTCTTTTCTGGTATTTTGAGTTTCTTTAAGGTCAGCGGTATGCAGACCTACATTTTCGCTTAAATCAAAGTTCAATTCTCTTTGGACATTTAATCTCGCTTTAATGAGACACTTGTTAGCACTTTGTTCTATAGAAAACTGTTAATCTATTCTCATTGTTTCTATGGGGAGGCATAATCCCTTCTGCTTATACTAATAGATTCTAATGGGTTCATAATGGGGGGGGGGAGAACCCCTCAGTGTCTCATAGTCAAGAAAAAATTTCACAGGCCACCACATCAGCCAATCCACATCAAATCCAACCCAGTAGTAGCTGCTGAATTTAAAATATCTGTGTGAAAGACTTTTGACTTTCCTGTGCTTAGCATTTGTTTCATATCGACATAAATACCTTGGGTGGGATCCAACAGTGTCCTTTCACTGGTGGAAGGGGTTTTCCATGCAAAGAAGGACTGATGCTCAAGTAGTGTATGAGAAAGCAGAAGTACAAGGTGATACCAAATCCAAAACTTTATTCTAAACATCTATACCCCATCTTTCCTCAACCAGCCCACTTGAAAAGGAGAGCAAGCATTGATGGCCCAAAAGCTTTCCTAAAAAGGAAGTTCTGACCATTGTATGGAAGGCCATTAGAGAATGGGATGAGATGAGGCTCCCTTGGGAAGGAGTACCAGAGTCTAGGCTCAGCCACTGAAAAGGCCCTCTTCCTAGTCCCAACTAGGCATACTTCTACGGATGTTGAAATACACACAGGAGGGCCTGCAATGATGATCTTGAATGATAGATACTTTTCTGTTTTTGCAAGGGGAATCATGAAAATGCCATGAAATTTGCCTTACAGCATTGTGTGAACTGTTCCATTCATTCCCCCCTCCCCAACCATTTATTTCATTTCTATGCAACCTAATAGCCAAAGCTCTCTGGGTGGTCAAATGTGTGTGTGTGTGTGTGAGTGTGTATCAAACCAAAAAGACAACATAATAATAACCTTTAAAATCTTTAACATACAAAATTTTAAACAATTTAAAACAGCTAAAAAGCAGTTAAAACAGGATACCAGGACCTGGTGAAATAACTGATATTAAAAGCCCCATTTTATGCCATCAAATGACTGGGAGTGGGAGTAGAGGAAAGTCTTGACATGGCACTGAAAATATGACAATGTTGGTGCCAGGCAAACCTCACTGGGGAGAGCATTCCACAATTGGAGGTTACCACTGAGAAAGCCCTGTCCCTTGTTGCCATCCTCCAAACTCCCTCAGAGGAATGCTCTTGGAGGAGGGCCTCAGTTGTTGATTGTTGTGTCCAGGTAGGTTCATATTGGGAGAGGCGCTGCATCAAGTATTACGATCCTGAGTCATGTAAGGTTTTATAGGTTAATTTGCACTGGTTGTATGTATGTATATATGTATTATTGTGGTCATTAAATAAATTCTTGAGATTAATTTGGAAATTAGCTGTTCTCGATTTTTTGTGGGGGGGGGACTAGGATAATTTTTTGAGCCAATCCAAGGGCTTGGAAAAATGTCCCTGCCCATCTTCACCAGCACATGGCATCCCATAAAGTCTTCCCCACTAGTCCTTCCCCCTTCCCTTCCCTTCCCTTCCCTTCCCCTCCCCGCCCTTTCCTGGCAAGCAGCGGGAACAACTGTAGTCATGTGGTGAGCAGGGAGGCTTGTCCCTTCCTTCCCTCCCTCCGTCCCTGTCCCTCCCTCTGCCCATCTTTGTCTCTCTAATATGCTGGGTAGCAGAGTGTCAAGTCACAAATGGGGTCCATGGGAGATGTATTTTTCCCTAGTGTTGCTAGGAAAGTAACCTTTTCCATGGACCCAGGGCTTTGCACTGCTATTCAGAGCCACAGAGAAGGAGGGAAGAAAAGAAAAACTCCCCTCTTCCCCTTCCACCACTGCTGCCACTTCACAGGTAAATAAAGGGAAGGTATTTTGAGGTCTAGGGGCCTAGTGGGAAGGCCTTTTAGGGATGGTAAGGGATAGTGGCAAAGATGGGATGGGGAAGCCAGGAATCCTCCTCCTCATGAATTTTGATCCAAGTTGGAGAAGAATTTGGGAATTTTAAAAGCTCACTTCTCATTTGAGGAGGGCTTTTACAACCCCCCAAAGTTTATATCTGAGCCTAGTTCAGGAGAATTCACCTGAATCCCTATTGACAATGTTCACTTAGGATTGGAGTCCAAGAATCCCTAATCCACACAAAACAATATAAATTCAGTGGTGGATATTTCCATATATCAGCCGTGGGTAACTTGGGTCCCTCCAGATGTTTTGGTCTACAACTCCCATCAGCCCTAGGCAGCATAGCCAATGGTGAGGGATCATGGGAGTTGTGGGCCAAAACATCTGGAGGGACACAACTTGCTCATCCCCCTGCTATATATGAAAAAGTAGCAGCACTATGAAAACCTCCCCTTGTTGATTAACTGTCCAGTGTTGTAAAATTGTGGGAACTGTAGGCTAGAGCTCTGTTTTCATTTTCTGTCTGAAGAAGACAACCACATGTCCCTCTATAATTCTTCGTCCCAAGGAAGGGGATCAGGAATGACTTTTAATTCATCTTGTTCATACCATTCATAAAGTAAAAACATGTGCACTAAGGTTTCGGACTATCTCAAAAGAGTCTATTCCAGAGGCAAAACCTCTGGAAATTGCATTTCATTGCAAGCCATGTTGAATTATTGTCTCTTAAGTATCTGAAGTCTCCTCCTCATTGGGTTAGAGGGGTAATCCATCCTATGGATAAAAGGAAGCAGAAAGCTGCCTATGAGGTATATGTTCCAAGTTTGCTTCAAAATAAATCAAAGGGTTTTAGTATTCTATGCTTGTTCACCATTTGAAGTGACTGTGTGCAGCTTAAAGGGTTGAACATTCTGGGGAGTATGGGTAAAATCCATTTCCATTTTACCCAGCCAGTCTGTTCTTTCTCACTAAACAAGTTCTGTGTGAAGTTAGCTCTTGTCTTATTGGCTCTCACAGAGGAGGTTTAAGCATGAAGATCTTTGTGTATTTAATATGGCTTTGATCCTGGATTTTTTTTTTTTTTTTAACCCAAACCCTAAGACATTAAAAATGGTACTTTCCTCTCCATAGGATACAAATCCCGGATTTGCCTTTTGATAGTAGTAATTATAAAATAGGCTATTTCTGATGTCTAAGAGGGGTGTTTTAATATAAGTTTTATTGATTTACGGTATTTGCCAAAAAAACAAGCTGATGCCAAATAAAAGGTCTTTATGTAGCTTCTCAGTCTGAATATATGTGAAATCTTTCCCGTCTAAAGGCTATTTTGTTTTATTTCTTCTTCAGTGTTGTTGTTGGGGATTTTTTGCTATGTTTTTGGACCATGAATTGATGGCTGCACATCATTAACCATATCTTGTGGAAGTTCACAACACACAAAAGCCTCTTGCTAACATAGCCACATTTGATGAATGGTCGGAGTTCTTTGATTTTTTTTGTTTCTTTTTCTATTCTTTTCCCTTGTTTTAGAACGAAAGCAAGCAGCGATTTAACGGGGAAAGCTGAGCTTCAGAGATTAAACACAAAGAATTTAAACCTGATGAGATATAGTTCAGGAGGTGGAAGTGATACAAAACATCTCACAATTTGAGACTTTTCATTTCAGTGGGGAACAGGGAGATTTGTGTCCCTCTTTTGTCTTTTTCTTTTTGAATCCCACACACTGAATACCAAAGAAGAACCGGCCAACTATTTCACACATGGTATTTTTGACAGAATTGTAAACTATTTACTTCTCCTTACACATGAGCTAGAATGCAAAGTATTCACACTCTTTGAAACTAGTCTGCAGAGAAAAGGCAATACTAGTTTGAAATAGTCCCTGAATCCTGCTAAACAAAACCTTTGTCATTTTATTTATTTTTCATGTTTATACCTCACACTTCCTCCAAGGGGCCCAAGTTGGCATACATGGAGTAGGTTAACCCATTTCCATCAACACTGTGATGTTGGTTAGGGCTGAGAGTGATTGGCCCAAGGTCACACAGTTATCTTCATATCCTGAGTGGGGACATGAACAGAAAAAAGTCCTACAACTCCCAACATTCCCCAGCCAATGCTGCTGGCTGGGGGAATGCTGGGAGTTGTAGGACTTCTTTCTGTCTAAACATGCATAAGATTGTACCCTAAGCCTCTCTAGTCTAAGGACTAAATTACACATTATGCTTACTGTCCTGTGTGTAGCTCAGAGTAGTGGTGGGTGATTTGCCAGTGACCGGACCCACCTCCAGCTCAGTGGATGCCACCACTGCGCCCGCCAAGCTGGGCTGAAAGTGGACGTGCACCAAGCCACTCAGCAGACTTCTGGGTTCCCGGCGGACTGCTTTTTATGTAGAAAATGCTGTAAGATACGTTAAAAGCGGCCACAATTTGTGTAGGTTACTGCATTTTCTATGTAAAAAGTGGCCCGCTGGGAACCCAGAAGTTGCTTTCCCAGCTCAACTTGGGAGAATGCGAGTTGAGCCGGGGAAGGAGGTAGGCGGGATGGAGTTCGGGGGGGGGGTTTGAGCCCGGCCATTTCGCAGGATTCCACCCCCTGAATGAAATCCTCACACATCCCTAGCTCAGGGTCGGCCCTACCATTAGGCAGAGTGAGGTGGTCACCTCAGGCAGCACATACGGGAGATGGAGGCAAGGTGTTGGAGAACAGACTTGTGTGCCAAGTGGTCTGCCTTGTGCCCCCTAAACTAGCCTGCTGCCTTCAGGTGTGGTGGCAGGTGCTGCCTGAACACCATTGTTGAAGAAATATTGAGCTCACCATTCAGTCAGTTTTTGTACATGGATTGGGAGAGGGCACCATTTTGTTCTTTGCCTCAGGAAGCAAAATGTCTTGGGCTGGCTGGTTAGCTACATTTCATTTAAAATAAAACAACAACAACAACGTTTTGGACCGGAAAACAGAAAGGAGGTGTTAAAAAACAGGAAAGATGCCTGGAACAATAAGCCATTACACACCCAATATATAAAAAAATATTGAAGGTAAAGTGAATAAGGCTAATAATTGGATATGGCTAAAATCTGGGACCCTAAAAAAGGGACGGAAGGACTTATATTTGCTGCACAAGAGCAAGCATTTCAGACCAATGTAATTAGAGTAAAAATTGAAAAAACTGGAACAGATAGTAAATGTAGGATCTGTAACGAAATGGATGAGACAATAGATCATATTATTAGTGGATGCAGTAAGATCGCACAGATTGATTACAAAGGACACCATAACCGAGTCGCGGCAATGCTACATTGGAATTTGTGCAAGAACTATGAGATACCATCTGCGAAATACTGGTGGGAACATAAACCTGAAAAGGTGGTTGACAATGAAGGAAAGACGGTTAAGATCTTGTGGGACTTTAAAATCGAAACTGATAAGAAGCTCGAGCACAATACCCCAGACATCACTGTGGTTGAGAAAAACTTAGTTAAGCTGATTGATGTGGCGATCCCAGGTGATAGCCGGGTGGAAGAAATTGAGATTGAAAAGATCATGAAATATCAGGAGTTGAAAATTGAAGTACAGCGTCTCTGGGAGAAAAGAACAACAGTGATTCCAGTAGTGATAGGAGTGTTAGGGGCAATCCCAAAAGGGTTGAAAAAACACTTCAGTGCAATTGGTATTGATAAGATCACGACAGAACAGTTACAAAGAGTAGCACTACTAGGTACTAGCTGCATAATCAGATGATACCTCAGATTCTTAGGTACTGGAACCCCAAGCAGTGGGGTTCCAAAAATCCGGTCCAAACATCTGGTGGATCGTGGATATCTGAATATCAATAAATAATTGATATCGGTGATGACAACAACAACAACAACAAGCACAGAGGGGGCAACATTTGGGAGTAAACATATCCTCCAAGTGCCTATGAGAGACAGTAAAAAAAAAGCTCCCCCTTCACATCAAGTATATTCTACACGTGGAGAACAAATGAAAAGGGCTCCTAACTTGGCATGTACCTTATCCCTGATTTGTACGACTATATTCTACTTGTAAAACCATTGTTCATGAAGATTGTAATGTATTTATTTATTCTCAGGAAGCCTTTTAAAACTTTTGTAAACAGAGCTACAAGGCTACATATGAACCATTGCCACCCTTACCAAATGACAAAATCCTTAGCTATTTCCCCAGTTGATATGGAGTGGTATTATATCTCTCATCACTAACAGGTTTAATCAATTTTCTGATATTCACTGTAACATATGCATCCATTTTCAAGCGATTTTGAAAAAGTGCTGATTGAGCTGAATGCATCAGGGACATTTTGACATATATCAGATTAGATGTAAGATCTGGACTGCTTTGCATAATTTTTAGATTATTTCTGCAACAACTTACACTGAGATAGTTCACTGATTTCCTCAACTGGATGTGGGATGTTGTGAGAGGTACACATATTAAGAGGTGAGGATTTTTTTTTTTCCTTTGGGAGGAGAAAGCCCTCCAGGACTTAATCTTTAGTTATAGCATCTTGCTGTGTCACTTTTTTCACCCATCCAGTTTGTTTCTTTAAATATTCTTGAAATCATGCAGCATGGAGCACCTTTCATGTCATATATATATATATATATATATATGGGAGTTATGTGTGCCATGGGTATTATTTAACACATGGAGTATCCTATCTTAGGAGAAAAGACTAGAATAGATAATATTTCCTCTCTAGCCCTATGAAACTGCAACTAAGAGAAAAATTTAAAGCCATAGAGCGCAATCTTATGGGATGGACACTGCTAGGACTGAGGGTTCTGATCTCAGAGCCCTCAGTTCATCTTAAGTCCTGCTGACAACAGCTTGGGACGACAGGAGCAGCAGCAGAGGCTTTTCCACCTCCTGTTCCTTGTAAAATGCATTTAATATTAGATGGGCCTCTGACCTTTCCCAGAAATCACTGAAGGCACTGCCAAAGATGCTAGCCAGGGCCTCTATTTATGGCCTAGGACTGGACCAGAGGGAGAACGTTCTCTCTCTGTTCCACCCCTCCAGGCTCCAACTCCAGAGCCAGCCAATGCTGCTGATTGGCTCTTAGAGCAGGGCCCAAGTCACAGCTCTGCAGAGTGGCAACCTGGACAGTCAGCCCCTGGCTGCATCTTTTAAGAGGAACATGGTTTCTCCATCCTGTACCCAACACGTGATTGCCACAGGCTCCCCGTAATGGGAACCTGGGGGTTCCGAGTGTGCCTCCACATGATAAGATTTCTAGTTAACCTTGTGCTGAGAAACAGTGAAAACCCCCAAACTTTCTTCAAACTATGTAAATATACCCATGGTTTGGGGTCAAATCCTGAAGAAAAATGATATGCAGAGAGTATCAGCACTGAAAAAGAAAAATATGAAGTTTCAGTTTTAAGTTGTGGGCTGGTATGTCTTGGCAAGAGATTTTAAGAGATAACCTGATCTAGTCTGGCTTCCTATGTGAATGTTAAAATAAATGCAGAAAGCCTGAAGCATAAGATTATTTATTTGAATTATATATCAAGCTTCTACATCTTCTGCGGTTTGCCCACTTCTTTGGTTTAAATTACAACCATTTGAGGTAACCCTGTAAGGTGGCACAAGTAGGGGTTCCTTTCAGTGCAGCAGGCTGCATTTCCCTTGTTACATGATCTTTTGACAAAATCCTGAAAACCATTTCCCAGCTTGACTGCATCTGTAAAACAGCTGGAGACGATATCCATAGCACTGGAGAAATCAAATATATAGAAACTGAGGGCAGCACCACATTGATGTAATCCTTTTTGCACTGTACACTAAGGATGTATATAGGAAATGGTGCCAAGATCACCAAAGAGCATAATTTATGTGTTTACAAGAAGAAGGATAGGTTCTGGAATTATTTGCATGCATGTTACAATGCAGGAGAAGGAAGACAAAGTTTGTAACGTCTTTTAGGGGCGAATGTATATAATCATTGGTAGAAAATAGTCTTTGAGTGATTAGTTTTCTCTGCTATGCTCACAGGCATTAATTCTTATTTATTTATTTATTTATTTATTTTATTATATTTGTTAATCGCCCATCTGGCCAGTCACCCGGCCACCCTTATGATCAGATTTAGATGTAACCACTGTCTATAGGGTTGCTTTTGAAATCATTCCTCTGAATGTGGTCTAGTATAAATCTAACCACGTGCAATACATTCTTCAGAACACTTAGGGTGCAATCCTATGGCGATGCCTGTAACCCCCCAGACTCGGAGGATTACAGGCATCCTATGCAGGGTGGGAAGAGCGCGGAGGTGACCTCCTCCCACTCTGCAAAACACCTAGATGGCTGATTTCAGTTCGCTAACTACAGCACTTCGGAGTGGGAGGGAAGGAGGCTGAGGCACCGCCAGGATATGTCCAGGGTTCCCACTTTCTGGAAAGTCAGGGAAATGGAAATTGGTCAGGGAAAATCAGGGAAATTGGCCAAAAGTCAGGGAAAGTCAGGAAAATTGTGATTAAGATATATTTGTGTAATGGATTTTTTGAGATGCCACTGCAAGAGGACAGTCTGCACTTGAGGCAGTTGGAGTAAAGAAGTGGCAGTGGCAGAATACAAGTGTAATGTTATGTAATGATGCACACATATTCCATTATATGAGTATATGATTTTGAAAATGTATATGGACTGATGGTTGTTAACAGTAAAAAATAATAAAATGAACCAGTGTGAGCCAGTGTGGCGTAGTGGTGAGAGTGTTGGACTGGGACTCGGGAGATACGGGTTCTAGTCCCCGCTCGGCCATGAAACTCACTGGGTGACTTCGGCCAGTCACGGACTCTCAGCCTAACCTACCTCACAGGGTTGTTGTGAGGATAAAGTGGAGAGGAGGAGGAGGAGGAGGATTATGTAAGTAGTGTTGTATCATCGAGCCTCGCGTGGGCAAAACAAGGTCGAATCGGCCTCGCTCAGTTATTTCCATGCTGGCTGCAAGCGGGCGTGGGGTAGGGTGTCTGAGTGTAGATCCCCAGCTCTGAGGTTGGAATGATTTTCCAACTTCAGAGATGGAGATCTGAATGCTCCTATGGCCATCTAGACATGGTCGAGGGGCCATAGGATCACTCTGTTAACCATTTATTCATTTTATCTATTCATTTATTTTATCTATTTATTTCATCTATTCATTTTATTGGTAACCACTGTTTGGACGGAAGTTTTGTTGAGTATGTATTTATTGAATTTTCATTGTTTGTACCTGTTCTGCGTGGTTTTTATCTTCTATGCTGCCTTGGTAGGGTTCCAGCCTTAACGACAGCCTAGAACTAATTTAAAATAAAATAAATAAATATTTATTTAAAATGTTTCTGTGCTGCCTGTCATGTACAGCATATACAATATTTAAAATATTTTATAATATTTTACAGTACAGTATTTTTCCATGTATAAGACTATACTTTTTCCTGAAATCGTTAGACTAAAAATTGAGGGTCGTCTTATACACGGAAGTAAGCAGAGGAGAGAACCGCGTGGTTGCGAAACTGCCTAGTGGGGGCGTCTTATACATGGGGGCGTCTTATAGACGGAAAAATACGGTATTTTACAATATTTTACAATAATAAAACTTCAGTACAAATATAAATTAAGCTAAATATGATAACTATACAATAAACCAGAGGCCATAAATTAAAAATTATCAGGCAGTTCTTATAAATCAGTGTTCTCCAACCTTGGGTGCCCAGATGTTTTTGGCCTACAACTCCCAGCATGCCCTAGCCAGCTGTGCTGGCTGGGGCATGCTGGGAGTTGTAGGCCAAAAACATCTGGGCACCCAAGGTTGGAGAACACTGTTATAAATCAAGAAATGCAGAAGTGAACAAAAACAGTTGTCAGCATGGGGCTAAAGTATAATAGGTCAGTGTATGTTTTATTTCTGGTGGGAGGGTATTCCAGAGAGTGGGCAACACCATGGAGAAAAACATCTTCTTGGTTGGAGCTCTCCAATCAAAAAAGGGGAACAAAAATGCATATATTAGGGGAAATAGCATTCAAAATATTCAGACTACTTCCAAAAAACGTATATATTAGGCAACAATGTATCAAAATGCATGTATTTGAAGAAATGTACACAGAATTGCTTATGAATTTTTATGCAGACTTTTAAAAAAATCAAAACACCTCAAAGTTTGAGATGAACCAGACTTAAGAATGGAGAAATTCTCATAGTTCAAGATGAACCAAATTGGGAAAATGAGAAACCAAGAAAAACCAAAATTGACAGATTCAACCATCCCTACACTAACCACCAGTCACATTCAAACTTGCAACCAAGGAAGTATTATCTGGCCATTTATGAAGTGGTAACTTACAACAACATGCATGTAACCACATGGGAGGTCAGTCATCTGTATCATCTCGCCAAGTGGTAAGGATATGTTTACAGCACTTCCACATCTGATGAGAAATCTGGGTGATCAGTGGAGTGGTAAAATTCTCCTCCCCACTTGGTAGGACCATGCACCGTGACTGGTTTGCTTAGCAAGTAGTTATGGGTACACTTAGCAAATGGTCATCAGCATTCACCCAACAACTTTATCACTGGAGCAATTTTGTTGAAACTATTAAAATGTATATTTTATTTACTGTTTATGACCGTTTCTAATTGCCTCATTTGCCCTATCCATTGATTATAAAGTGTTCTGATGTTCCAAGGATCCATAAATAGTTGCAATGATACAAAGGTTTGCTGTCATCAATATATCTAGAATATATTTAGAATTTAGGAGGATACACCATGTATGCAATGAACCCAGGGACTTCAGGAGATTACAATCTCGTGGAGAAGGGATGTTACAGCAGTATAAAGCAGGAGAAAAACAGATACCAGCCTTGAGGATGTAAAAGGCTACTTTAAGGAACATAAATAAAGAGAATCAGTATGGTATAGTGGTTAGAGTATTGGACTGTGACTCGGGAGATCCGGGTTTGAGTCTCCACTTGCCCATGAAGCTCACTGGGTGACTTTAGGCCAGTCACTGATTCTCAGCCTGACCTACCTCACAGGGTTGTTGTGAGGATAAAATGGAGAGGAGAAGGAAGATTATGTAAGCCGCCTTGTGTTCCTTGCAGGAAAAAAGGCGGGCTATAAATATAATGGATAAATAATAAAATAAATATACATGAACAAGATTAATGGAGCCAGTGTGGCATAGTGGTGAGAGTGTTGGACTGGGACTCAGGAGATCCAGGTTCTATTCCCCACTCGGCCATGAAACTGACTTTGGGCCAGTCACTGACTCTCAGCCTAACCTTCCTCACTGGGTTATTGTGAGGATAAAATGGAGAGGAGGAGGAGGATTATGTAAGCCACCTTGGGTTCCTTGAAGGAAAAAAGGCGGGGTATAAATATAATAAATAAATAAATAAATAAATAGATGCTGTGTGAGAGAGTGAGAGCGAGGGGGAGGGTTTCCAAATCTTTCAGCCTAATAGACCTACCCACAGAAGGGTTGTGCTGCCTGTAGGGATGTAACCGCTCACCTCCAGTGGGCGTAGTGGGCCGAAATCGGCTCCACCCACACCCACCCGAGGCAAGCAGGCCTTACCGGGTCCCAGGCCCTGCTCGCCTCTCTGCAACGAGCCGCCCGTGCCCGCCGTGATGGTCCCGTTGCATCACTTCCAGCTGGCCAGAAGTGACGCGATGGGACCCTGCGCCAGCGCGACGGGACCCCGCGCTGCATCTTTTCCGTAGAAACCCGGGTAACAGGGCTTAAAACAGCCCTGTTGCCCTGGTTTCTATGGAAAAGAGACAGTGCGGGGTCCCGGTGCTTCACTTCTGGCCAGCCGGAAGTGATGCGACGGGACCATCACTGCGGGCAGCTCGAGCGGCGTGCAGAATCGCTCCGTGCTGCTGAGAATTGAGTGGCGGGGGGCCCCCACCGCGGAAAGGTGAGGCAAGGCAGGGTGCCCCCCCCCAGGTACGTGTACATCGCTAGCTGCCTGCCTCACAAAAATGGCTCAAACAGAGGTGGGAAAGGGCCTTAGGCTCTGTTCCTGCAACTTGTTCGACCTTTTGCAAGGTCTAATTCAAAATGGACTCTTAGAATCCCAAAGTCCGCATGAGACTCCAAGCTACCTGTCCCTTTCTCCCAGTCACATTGCAAATACCCCTCCTCCTGTGGGCTCTTGGTCTGGTTGATCCATTTCATTGAGAGCTATAAGTAGCACATGGGCACTTCTCTGCTGGTCCAATCCAAAAAAGGGCATACACATGCACAGCAGATGCTAACCTAGATATACATGTCTCTGTCATAGTGAGCTTGACAGATGAATCTGTGAAGGTGGATCTGCATCCCCATTTAGGAGGATTACCAGTTCTGTGGAACACACACAACTAGAAATTATGTATGTATGTATGGGTATGAATGACCACTTTACCAGGTGAGACAAAGGTTTGAGCTTGGCAGCAGCTGTTTCAATCAGCTTTTCTAAGTTGGACATTGTCCTTAGCATCACTTATTCCCTTGGCAGGGGACTGATTATTTCCCTCCAACTCTCAGAAACTGTTATAGCATTTCCCCAAAGGCATAGTTAACATGAAGAAAATCAGCAGTCTTTCTTTTGTTCTTGTTTAAAAAATTAGACACAGTGGGAACTGACTTCATTATAATTGAACAGGAACATCAAAGACTGTAGGATAAGAGAAACACTCAAACACACTGTATCTGTAATGCCAAGGCAGCAGGGGGAAAAAAGAAAAGAAAAAGGAAGAAAGAAGCAGGGCAGGTTACACAATTAATTCAATTCCAATTCATGTAAAATATGAGTTCACAATGTACCTTGACTAGCATTGGCATCAGCATTAATCCAAAGACGACTACAGAGATAAATATGATGCCGTTTAATGCTCCAGTTCCTAATTAACAATATCCCACTGATGTTTCCGGCCCTTCACTGCTAAATTAAAATAATATGCATATTAATATAATCTAGATCATAATTAATATGACCTGTGAGATAGCATATTTTGGATGTGATGCTTTCAGCTGGCCAGAAAATAGGTACTGGAATTATTGGTCATGTTGAGAAGACCAAATTGTCTTAGACATCCTAGAATTCATATGCCCTCATTGAAGTGGAGAGAAGCTACTACAGTAATACCTTGGATTGCAAGTAACTTGGTTTGAGAGTGTTTTGCAAGACAAGCAAATTTTTAAATATTTATTTTAAAAAATTTGACTTGATATACAAGCGACGTCTTGCAATACAAGTACTGTAGTACAGCTTAAATTAAAAATCTCTGTACAATTTTTTTCGGGGGAATTTCGTTTTGATATAAGAGTGCTTTGGATTACAAGCACGTTTCCAGAACGAATTATGCTCTCAATCCAAGGCATGACTGTATTATGTTTCCTGCAAAGAGTCACAGGGCGAAGTGAATATAAGAACTCCCACTTCAGTATACCTACAGACATTATTGTTTGCTTTGTCATGATGCCTTCAAATGCCGTATCAGGTTGGCCATGGACACAGTGGCATGCAGACATACTTTGACAGCGTTATTGAGTCATAAGTATTTGAGATGAGGGGAGATGACATAACAGCTAAGGCAATGAAGGCAGGGAGGTAGATGACTACTCCACTAGAAAGGAATAGTCTCTGGAACCATCTACATGTGGAAGCTGAGCCAAATGAACTGTCCATTATAAACATGCACTGTGGTTTTGCATGCCACCAGGGATGGGGACTCGGACTCGAGGACTCGACTCGTGAGTCAGACTGAGTCCCCCCTCTGACTCGACTCGGACTCGAGTCCCAATATTTTTAATGGGACTCGAGACTCGACTCGGGACTCGAGACCAAGGACTCTTCAACATCCCTGGGCTGTGCCAGAAGGAGTGGAGAGGAGCGTGATTGCCGGTGAAGAGCGCATGGAAGCGAGGTGTGCCGCTGCTCGGCCACTATGGACGGCTACCAGGAGTGCAGCCCCACCAGTGTGTCAAGATTTATTTTGATTGATGTGTTGCGTACTTGGGAGAGGCAGAAGAAGGACCTGAGATTACTCTGTGTGGCTGCTCTGAGTGTGTTTCTGGTTCCAGCAAGTTCATCACCAGTGGAGCGGGTGTTCAGTGAGGTTGGAATTGTGATGAGATCTCACCGTTCCAGAATGGGGGCCAAACATTTAGAAAAAATCATGTTCCTCAAATGCAACATGGATAAGTTTTAGGAAGTACAGCAAGTTTATTTTTTAAAATCATTTTTCTAAAATGCAACCTTTCAGACATTTTGGGTTTGGCTGCCTCTGCCTGCCTGGTTATTTTGGGTTTTTCTGCCTGGTCTGTTCTTGCCAAAATCAGTTGCAGAGTTTTGAAATAAAAAGGCACACTTATGCCTAGAATTTATTTAAACCACACATCTGAAGTAGCCTTATTTTGTTGGGAAAAACCCCCATTGATTTTAATAGGGACTCGTGGAGTCAGCTTTGGGAGTGACTCGTGACTCATGAGTCACCATTTTGGACCAAGGACTTGGACTCGGACTCAAGACTCAGGTCCAAAGACTCATGACACGACTCGTGACTCGAGACCAAGGACTCTTCAACATCCCTGCATGCCACCATCCTAATGTGAATCAAGGGTAATCATGAAAAAATAAAAATCATTCAGGAGACCTTCTTCATTATAGTCCTCATAGCTTCATCAATGGAGCAACCTGGGCTAAAATAAAGAGCCCTAAATCCAGTGGAGACTGGTGACTCCAATGTCAGTGAGGCTGCATATCTGCTTTGGATTT
This sequence comes from Shinisaurus crocodilurus, assembly GCA_021292165.1. NCBI lineage: Eukaryota > Metazoa > Chordata > Lepidosauria > Squamata > Shinisauridae > Shinisaurus > Shinisaurus crocodilurus. The sequence goes on from CM037876.1 coordinate 45,985,600, forward strand.
TACCATGAACTTTTAAGGAGCTATCCATAGTGCCAAATCTATTTGGGGCATAGGGTTCAGCACCATGGATAGCTCCTTTAAAGTTCAGAATAAAATCCGGAGCAGATATACAGTTCCGCTGATATTGGAGTCGCCAGGCTCCACTGCCTAAATCAGTGTGGCTCTCTCTCTCTCTTTACCCATAGGAGAGATGTTTCACAATACTATTTCTAATTTCACCTGTGAAAATATTTTATTATATGGTAGATAACACTGGAAATACATTCGTGTTTCTTAAATTATTGATTTCCCCAAGTGATCTGAAAAATAAGATTTACAGTGCAACCCTATAAACATGTCTACTCAGAATTAGGTCCCACTGAATTCAGTGGGGCTTACTCCCAGGTGAATGGACATAAATTTTCAGCCTTAAAGTTAAATATTTTGGAGACCTTCAGCAGAAGCACAACATGCCATCACTGTACCAGTGCAACATGACAAACTAGGATTTTAGGTTGGGATTACAAGGGTATTATGACAATGCAGGTATAATTCCCAGTGCAATTACACAGCTCAAAATCAGGCTGCAGTTATGCAGCTTAAACTCTTGAAACAAAACATTCAGAATCTCAGCAGTGTGATCATAGTTATTCTAAATAGTTACTTTTTCATCACTGTACAATCAAGTATTGCTCACTTTCTGCTCCACTTTCCAAAATACACACAGGCTATCTATAAGCTTTTGGCTCAGTTGCTTGGTCACTATAGAATGGAACAATGCCTTAAAAATATGAAATAAAACAGTCATAAGTTAAAACATATTTGCTTGAATGGGTTGGAACGGGTTCAAGGTCTAACAGGGCTATTTTGAATGGCACCAGGAACACAAGAGTGGTTATCACATTGACACTCTTGAGTCATGATTACTAACGCATGTTGGTGCATATACTCCAACAGATACAGTGAGCGTATTATGGACTTTATTGAGTCCATTCCCAGACAAATAAACTATTAGACCTTTGTTTTCATTTTGATGTTTTCCCCCTTTTTGACTTCAGCTATTCTGAAAGAAAGCATGTATATGGGAGGTGTCAGCTCCTGCTGATTTATAGCAGGCTTCCTACTGGTGTAGTCAGCAGTAATTAGCCAGAGGAACAATGGCCATATTAAAACACAAGATTATTGCCACCCACTATAAATGTGTATATTGGTTTCCTGGGCAGCTCACTCTCTGGACAAAAACAAACACAACCCCCCCAGCCCCGCAATCATTTTAATTCTAAGTAATTAATTATTCAGAACATTAGACAAACTTTGCTTGATCAATAGTTGCTCTTTGTATATTTGGGGATAAAGAATTCTCTATGATGCTACTCAAGCAAGTGCAATTTCCCCCTAGGAATTCTTTCCTGCTGATGCTCAGTAAACAAAGTGAGCATTTGAAATCATCCCATACCCTTTAAACCCTTCACGGTGTGATTCTGTACATGTCTACTCAGAAGCAAGCTTCACTGAATTAAATGGGATTTATTCCCAGTTAAGTGAGTATAGGATTGCAGCCTCAGTGTCCTAACATTTTAAGTGAAAGGCTGCGTCTTCCTAACATTAAGAATGCCTGGAATGGCCTCCCAGAATGCCTCCATGTGGCCACCTCCCTTCAGGTCTCTCCTCTAAACTTATCTTTTCTAGGAAGTCTCTGGGGCATTCCTCTAGGTCCCAAACTATTTTAGATGGTAAGGCCCTTGGAATAGGGACATATCAAACCTCTTCTTTTTAGTGACATATATAGAGATGCTGCTAAACAAACAAACAAATGAATGATTACACTTCTGAATTTGGTTAATTTAGGAAGTAACATGGCAGAAAACATTTCCCCCTACATTTGAAGGCAAATTCCCCCAAATGTAGAGGATTTACTTTAAATGCTGTGGTGGATATAGATTTACATGGCTCCTGAGGCAAAATCCAGCATACATTAGCAATTATTTATTTATTTATTTATTATATTTATACCCCACCTTTTTTCCTGCAAGGAACCCAAGGCGGCTTACATAATCCTCCTCCTCCTCCTCCTCTCCATTTTATCCTTAAGCAATGACTTAACCCCATAGAAATCAGTGGGATAGACGTTAGTCTTGACCAATAGCCTGAGTTGTTACAAACTCACCTCTATCCATTCTGTGTCCACTCTTCTATTTTGTCTCAATCTCCATCTTGTCTATAACTTTAAATGTTAATAGTCACCCACTAGTAATATGGAAAAGAGAGAATCCTAAACCTAAATGGTCTGGCTTATGGAACCCTTGGATGTGCCAATTTCCTGTATCCTCATGCAACTCTGTCACTGCATTCTTACGTGACCTTCCACCTAGAACCCCACACCCACCAAGTATCTATTCAGAAGAATAATCACAGGGAAATAAAACACACCCTTTGATTCACCTGGAAATCCCCCTTTCAGTCTACACCTCAATTTTTCTCTTTCTAAGTCTTGGCTTTGGACCCCTAAACTCTGTCCTGAGCAAGTGTGGTAACAGAATCCCACTGAGTACAATGGAAGCAACTTCCACTAATTTTGTATCATTAGGGGTGTTATAAATATTTGAACAGGGGTGCTTGTGTAAGATGTAACTAGGTCCAGCCCTTGCTATATCACTGGATGCAGGCTCTGCCAGGCTCTTGATTTCACCAAGGAGAAAGAGAACCATTACTGTGAGATTTGCACAGGTCTGTTTTCCACTTATGGGACTTGTAGCCCCAGCACCCAGCATTATGGGGCCCTGGGAGCCTCCACCTCCAGCTTACTCTGTCCCAAAGAAAGGTTTCTGGGGTGATGACAGAGGTGGTGATGGCAAAGGTGATGGAAGGGGTGATGGCAGCCCCAGCCACCACTAGAATGCAGTCCCCAAGAGCTTCTCCAAAACTGAATTAGGCCCTTGGACTAACATAGGTTCAACACCCATGTGTTAAAGAGTCACATTATGGTTTACTAGTTGCTTTTAAAAAATGAGATAAAGAGACTACGTATAGTATTTGGACTAGCCTCTTGATGCATTGCTTCTTCCATAGTAGAAATGATGGCAGTCGTATTTCTAGGAGCATAAATGTACATGGTCCAATTATCGTTATTTACCCACCTTGATGGGAGACCACCTGGAACCTATACAAGTCACTCTGAACTATTTGGAGACAGTGCAGATCCAGGAGTAATAAACAAATAAAATTATCTTCCATAATATTTTTGTACAACCTGATCCATTCACATTCTTATGCCTGATTAATGGATATTTTAGCTTCTGCAGGCCACTAGATTAATACACTTAGAAGAGTGACTACTTTCTCCTCCTTCATTTGTCCCATATGCTGACTATTTATATAAAATGTGTCCTTTGTATGTGCTCCTACTCTTCTCCTAGTCTGACACAGAGAGTTAAAATGATTGGGCATCTGCAACTTGTACTGGTGCTGTTGACAAATGAATCAACAAATGTGATGCATTTCAATTGTTAAACGTGGCAGAACTCCAGATTTCTAGTGAACCGAATAAAGGAAAAATTCTTTGGTACAGAAATGCTGAAAGGGATAAGCAATGTGCATTGTCCAAGTATTTCTGTACCCTATCAACAGGATTAGCATCCAGTATATGGTTATAGACCCAGGAGTAGAGAGGTACACGAGACACAGACACAGGGTCAAAAGAAGGCCATATGTTATTAAATCACACCAGCAAATATACCTGGGTTATTCTTCATTTCCCTCCGGTTTTATCAAAACCATGAACTCATATGTTAACATACCCCCATCTATGCTGTCTGTCTGACATAACCTATAAGGAATAGCAGAATGCTTACAAGGGTTATCCATGGAGTCTCTTAACCTCAGTAGTTGCAATCATCCCATGAAAAATAATATGTTTTAACATCGCACCCAGAAGTCCTACCCCCTCTGGAGGAATCCTCTTCGGAGAATGAGCTGGAGTCATCCAAGTCAAACATCACAGAGGAGCGCAGCAGATCGGGGGAGGGGGGAGGTCCTGATCAGTCAACTGTTCCCTGCAAGATGTGGATAGCCGTCTTTCTGAATGGGAAGTGGATGCCAAGCAGCCATCTGGCCCTAGGGAGCACAGGCACCTAAAGGTACAGGCTTGGTTGGCTGCCAAATGAAGAAATGTCTGCTTGAGGAATAAGTACTCCCCATGAGTAAATGGATACTCATGAGAAAGGCTCTCCTCATGAGTAGACCATTATTCAAGTGACAATGAAGGCCTTCAGCTGTGCTTTGTGTGGGGCTCTGAAGGCTCAGGCTTAAAAGCCTTCAGTTTGAGGTGCAGTGTGCTGGAACAATGTCTGTGTACCAGCTCCCAGATGTCTGTTTTGTATTTCCCATAATTGCCTAGCTTTTCTCATTGTATTTGGATCTTGGATTGCTTTCAGACCTTGCTTTTGGTACTGACCCTTGCTAATTCACAGCAGCTTTTCTTTGCACTGCCGGGAACAGGGCACTAAATAAGCAAAACCCGAAACAGTGAAATGTAAACTTTATATAATCAGCTCATCTTTTGTGGTGATAAGAAGTTGATCAGAATAGAATGACAGGGGAAGTGTGCAACAGCACCATCCTATATATGTCTGCTCAGAAGTAAGTCCCACTTTGTCCATGTGGCTTACCCTCAAGTAAATGTGATCCTAAACCCCCTAGGGATTAAGCCCAGGCCCCAGCTGAACACAGTGGGACTTACATTTGCTTTAATAAATGTGTATAGAATTTCACAGTTACGCTCTTCCACTGAAATAAGTGGGATTTAAGATTGTAGTCCAGTGTACTTTTATTTCTAATGCATACAAAATCCTCATGTTGTATCCAGTTGTAGTTAGGAGAAACAAATTCTAGTTAAGCAGCAGTAAAGAAACTTCACAAGATTTTTTGCTGTTGGAAGTCTGAACTTAGTGCATTAAGGACACAATCCTATGCACATTTAGATAGAAAAAAAGTCCTACAATTCCCAGCATTCCCTAGCCAGCTATGTTTGCTAGGGAATTGAGTTGTAGAACTTTTTCTATAGGATTGCACCCTACAGTTTTTACAATACATGTGACTTTTTAAAAATGTCATTAATCTGAAAATTGCGACAGGAAAAATGTAGGGGTCTAGGGGGAAACAGATGGAATGAGACAGAAAGCCTAATGTTTTCATTAAAGTGGGAGCTAAACCATTTGCCAATTTGGGGTTGTTTAGGAATCAGAATCTATAGAACAATCTGGTTATTTCTGCAGAAAGAAAATACATGTTCTATTTTAAAACGTGAAGCCTAAATATTAATATAAAACCCTACTGAATTTTCTCAGGAAAATGGCTATGAAACAGATAAAGTCTTATATGTGTCACAAGCAGGGAGGACAAATAACCCACATTGGTTCCAGAATGTGTGTAATAGCCCAAATACAACTTCTGTTTTCACAGGCAATATGCTTCTGTGTAAAATATCGGGTGATTATTTTTGTTCTCATGGTGTTCCTGTGGACCTGTGAGGCATCTACATAGCTATGGCTGATAGAGAGTGTGATCCTCTAGATAGAACCACTAGTTTGAACCAGCACGGCAAGTCTTTCCTATGTTCTTGGCTGTGTAGAGGATGGATATTTTAGCAATATATAGTTCTGCTTGAGTAATACCATTGTTAATTGAGTGAAGTTGAGACAATCAAAAGAAAGCCCAATAAATAAATAGCCATACATCTTTAGATTCCTATTTTGTCATTTGAATTCAAAGGTTTCCCATATGATAGGATTGCTCACGGCAAGTAGTTCTGCAATCCACACAATACTATGAACTGCAGATTATTGTAGCAAGAGAAGCAGTTTATTATAGTGGAATCTAATAAGATATTGTTATTTGACAGGTTTTGAAATCTGAGCTTTATTATGTTCTGACAGATGACATGTTAATCATAACTTAGCACAACAAAATGTAAAAGGCTTTTAATCTCCTAATAGTGGAGGAATTAGAAGGCATTTTGTACTTAGAATAATAAGTGATACTTCCATTTTTTGTTGCCATACAGAAATGGAGGGGTGATTGATAGAGTTGTTACTATGGGGTTAGGAAGGCTTAAAAGCATTTAAAGCATCCTGGATAGTTTGCTGGTTTCTATATAGTGCCATTTGCTTCCATTTTAATTAGAAGCTTCTATTAGTGCTGTTTTCTGGATATCTCATTATTTTTGAGCTGTTATTGGTTTTGGTGTAGTTTTGACCTTTTTGTATATACCAGCGGCAATTCTCTCATTACACCACTGGGCGGTGGAGGAATAGCAAGTAAACACAAATCCAGGGGAGGCTGGTGACTCCTATTTTGGTGGGGCTCCTTTTCCATTGCAGGCTTTGTGGCATTCATTTGGAGCTTCATACTAGGAGCTATCCATGGTGCTCTACGGTGGCGAACCTATTTGGGGGATGGAGTTCAGCACCATGGATAGCTCCTATGAAGCTCCATAGGGGGTGTGGTGATGGGGACTGTCATGATGGCACCTGCACTTCAAAGATTACCCCTATGCCACTGCAAATATCCCAGTTTTAACTGTGGTACTCTCCTGGACTATGCCCCCACTGCTCACCGCATTCAGCTAGAGGACTGTCTGATAGCACTTCAAATCGGGGACTGTCCTCTGTGAAGTAGGGCACCCTACCCATGGATGAACTGAAGAAAAGCGAACCAGGGAGAGGGGTCAACTGTAAGTGGAAGGGGAGCTAAACTTAGACATGGAACAAAAAGGGATAGGCAGGGCCTTGGCCACTGAATGAAGCCTGGAGCAGTCACGGCAAACAGGCCTGCACAAAGGTAGGGGGCACAAGAGTGATGGCGAGAAAGACGGGTGTTGGAGCTCTCATGAGAAAGGTGTCAGTATGTGTTTACAGTGCAGCGTCTGTGCCAGCGTTTGGCAGTTGCTTCAGGACTGAGTCCAAGGAGGCTTACTCAGAGCAAACCAGCAGCCAGGACTGAAGAGGCCTTGTGCCAGTGATGGAGCTGATGAGAGAGAGGTCTAATGCACTAGGCAAAGTCTGCCCTCTTCTGCACTTTTCGTGATTAATTATCCTGCGGACTTGTGCTATTGGTGTTGTGGATTTATATTACAACAGTTTTTATTTCTTAATTTGAATTGGTGTTTTTTTTTTTGTTTTGTTTGATGGCTCTTAGTACTCCCTGTATCTATTTTATTTTCTGCTCAGTGCTCTTTCCCCCCCTGTTGCTCCATGGCTTGGTTTTCTGGCAGGGATGTTGAAGAGTCCTTGGTCTCAAGTCACGAGTCAAGTCACGAGTCTTTGGACCCGAGTCTCGAGTCCGAGTCCTTGGTCCAAAATGGTGACTCACGAGTCACGAGTCCTGAGTCACTCCCAAAACTGACTCCACGAGTCCCTATTAAAATCAATGGGGTTTTCCCCCAACAAAATAAGGCTACTTCAGATGTGTGGCTTAAATAAATTCTAGGCACAAGTGTGCCTTTTTATTTCAAAACTCTGCAACTGATTTTGGCAAGAACAGACCAGGCAGACAAACCCAAAATAACCAGGCAGGCAGAGGAGGCAGGGAACCCCAAAGCAGGCAGCCAGAGGCCTTTGTCTTGGACAATTCAACTGCTGAACAGGTCAAGAAGAGACCAGGCAGGCAGAGGAGGCTGGGAACCCCATACAGGCACGCAGAGGCCTAACCCAAACCCCCCACAACAACACATCAATCAAAATAAATCTCAACACATCATTGGGGCTGCGCTCCTGGTAGCTGTCCATAGTGGCTGAGCAGCGGCGCACCTCGCTTCCATGCGCTCTTCACCGGTGATCGCGCTCCTTCTGGCACAGCCAGAAGACTCGTCAACAGCCCAGGGATGTTGACGAGTCCTTGGTCTTGAGTCCCGAGTCGAGTCTCGAGTCCCATTAAAAATATTGGGACTCGAGTCCGAGTTGAGTCAGAGTGGGGACTCAGTCCGACTCACGAGTCGAGTCCTCGAGTCCGAGTCCCCATCCTTGTTTTCTGGATATTGTATTTCAGTGGATTAATTGTTTTACCGATCTTTGTAAGCTTCCTTGAATACCATCTTTTAAGTAGAAAGGCAGCATAGAGAAGAAGAAGAAGAAGAAGAAGAAGAAGAAGAAGAAGAAGAAGAAGAAGAAGAAGAAGAAGAAGAAGAAGAAGTAGTAGTAGTAGTAGTAGTAGTAGTAGTCTGGCCCTGAGGACAGAGCCCTCTGCCTGCTGCGGTAGTAAACAAGTTAGAATAACTGCAGTGCAGAGAGAGAGCAGGTAGTTAGGAAACAGCCACTTTCCTGGCAGGAATCTGGCCTGCCTTCATAGTAACTCAGACTTTAACATAATCACTTAAGGCGCAATCCTATGCAAGTTTAGACAGAAAAAAAAGGCCTACAACTTCCAGCATGCCCCAGCCAGCAGAGCTGGCTGGAGCATGCTGGGAGTTGTAGGCCTTTTTTCTGTCTAAACTTGCATAGAATTGTGCCTGTAGGTTACCCAGGAGTAAGTCCCATTTAACTCCATGAGACTTCTCAGTGGATGTGCATAGGATTACACTGTTGTTGTTTTTGCTATTTGCGTATTTTATTTTCCATCGGGGGGGGAGTCTTTGCACCCTTGATGGAAAACGAAGGTGATTACTGCAGTTTTCTGAGAGCTTCGCCACAGCTTTTGGTTCAATATTTAATGGTCAATCAGAAATTATCCTATTTTTTTAATCGTTCCATGATTATTCCATAATGTGTGTTGTGAGGCATTCTGTACCAGAGCTACCTACTGTAGATTTCAGAAGATAAATAAAGTCAGGGTATTTGGACATCTGCACATCCACCTGGGACACCAACCATAAATGCCTATGGACTGTAGTCCTTTACTTACCTACCTATACTTTAATTCAGTTACAATCTGTGGAATTTACCTTTGTACCTGGACATAGTGTGTATTACAACTAGATAATCATTTGAAAAATATTGTTGGCCCCATCATTTATTTTCCATTAGTGGGGGATGATGATGAGTTTTTGTCATTTTCTGATTTGTGTGCCAAATATGATTTGCCTGCTGCAGCTGAATGGAAGTACTAACAACTGCAACATTTGTTAGAATTTTGGTTTGGCCCTGCAGCTTTTACAGCTTCACAGTCTCTTCCACTATTGGAAACACTTATTGAGGCTGATCAGTTATATTGACCCACAATCCATGTTTATAAATATTGAATATGAATAAATATGATACATCGGGTCTAATGGAGGGATGGAATACTCAGGATTTGGAATGTCCGACCTATTCAGTCTATGCAGTGGATTGTCACATTAGTGTCTATATCAGAAGTTTCAATGGACCTCATGTTACATCTTATTCAACAAACTTATGTATGGTGTTTACTGGACGCCTCAATGTCTTGCTAATAAGGGTTTGTCTAAGTAGGCTAACTGCTGGAGGTGTAATACTGCTAGTGCTTCTTTTAATCATATGTTTTGGTAATGTCCAGTAGTTGCCTCTTTGGGGGTGGAAGTTATAATATGGATAAACTTTGTATTGGAATACTCTCTCATATTTTCTGATGTACACGTTCTCTTAAATTGTCTACCTGTTTCTTGGAAGTTAAAGCATGGTCAACACAAATTGATTTTCCATGCCCTTTTTAAAGCTAAAAGACTGATACTACAACACTGGAAAGATAAAAGTTCACCTTCTATAATGCAATGGATTGAAGACCTAACGTTACTTTCAATATTTATAGAATCATAAAATCATAGAAAAGTAGAGTTGGAAGGGGCCTACAAGGCCATCGAGTCCAACCCCCTGCTCAGTGGATCCAGGTCAAAGCATCCCTGACAGATGGCCGTCCAGCTTCACCTTGAATGGCTCCAGAGTGGGAGAGCTCACCACCTCCCTAGGTAATTGGTTCCATTGTCTTTATTGCTCTATAGATGACATTCAGTGAATGACATTGAGTGGATGACATTCAGATGCCTCTCCCAAATGGACCTATATATGAATATTTGGTTTGTCTTTGTTGAAGCTTATGTATAATTGATACATTTAAATATATGCAGTTATATGAATATTTACATATATTATAATAATAATATTCTTTTTTCTTTTTTCATTAGATTATTGGGGGGGGTGAAATTCACAATAAAAATAAATTGTAAACAACAACAACGAGATAATCTGAATGCCTGTTACTTTAGAAAGTAGCAAATGAAAACACCAGAGGTTTTTGTGTCTGTTGGCAGTGAAGGGATGTATTGGCAGTCTGTGTGGTTTGCAGCCTAACCAGAAATAGTGAAGACTAGCAATGTGATGTTATCTGAAGCTTGTACTTAATAAAGCAAATAAATTGAAATGGTTTAACATATCCATGTCATATAAGTTAAAGACTGGACCACCATACTAGATTTTATATTGAAGACAGAGAAGAATAGAATATAAAACTACATTCTCTCGCCTGCAATGGATTTCCCAGGAGATATTTACAAGAGGAATAATCAGGGCTTTTTTTCTGGCGGAACGCACCGGAACGGCGTTCCGCCACCTTTTTTCAGTGTCCGTAATTAATCCCTGCCGCCTCCTAGTGAGCATTGCGCGCCTTTGCTTCGTGCTTCCGCTTCCGGGTTGTCGCCAGGTGGAGCCTTCACGACCGGGTGAAGTGGAAGCGGCATGGCGGCGCCCGAGAAAACAGCGTGGGAAGCGGAGTACCGAGACCCGGACCTGCACAGGCACAGCCACCCTCAAGCAGACGAGCTGAGGGTGGAAGTGTCCAGACATCATAATCTTCAATTTGTAGCCCTCCTGCGTTTCCCCACCACTTCATCAGTCTTTTTCCTTACCAGGAGAAAGAAAAAGAAAAAGAAAGGAAGGAAGAAAAGATGGAATAGCTGCATAATGCCCTTTGATTACCCATTAGGAGCCCTCCATCTGGATACCTGCAGATTCTGTGTCTGAAGTAAAGAAGAAGGGAGGAAAACCCCTCTATCATCTTCTTAGCTGCCTAAGAATCTGAATGAGACTCTGCATGACTAAGGCAGCCTTATAGTCATGCAGAGTCTCCTTCAAATTCCCAAGTATCATGTGATACCGGGTAGTCCAAAGTCCATTGGGAGATCAAGAGGAGACAAAGTCCAAGTAACGGGGTGTGAAATGAAGCCTCTGCTTTTCTTCTTCATTTTCTTACATCTCCTTGGTAATTAAAGTAATGGTGAGTAGCTTCTAAGACTAGGAAATGGAGGCAAAATTATTTTTCCCTTCTCACTGTTGTTATGTGCAAGAGAACAGTGGATTCGGTAGTCAGTGACATATTTAAAATTCAGGTGGAAAAACTCATTTCCAGATGGACAAAGAGAGAAAGTATTGCAGTGGTGATCTACATATCCAGCACGCTCACTGCAGCTCTGCAGCTTAGTTTTTGCTTTGCTTTGCTTTATATTCCTGCCTCTCTCTCCCTCCCCTCCTCTCATGTAAAGCCTGAAGCTATCTATGCACTGCGACCTGACTTCTATTGAATATGCATGGCTATTTAACATTCAAAGACGATGATTCCTTAGTGCAAGAACTGATTAAAGCAGAAGGCAGAATATTTATAGAAATGCAAAATCTGCATTAAGGTAACAGCACCATGGCTGTCCACGTGAAATATGATGATGATGATCATGATCATGATCATGATGATGTAAAAAGTAAGCTTCATAACACATTAAAATCAAGCTACAAGCAAACATAGACCTCCTTATGTTAAAATCAATTTGCCCTAGCTGAGAAGGTGGCAATATTATATTGGATTTTGCAGCATTTTATCATATAAAATAACATGGTAATTACACAAGAAGGAATAACATGCAATCAAATAAACTTGAATGTTTCCCCTGCACAGTAATGATAATAATACTTAGCATTTATATCATGCATTTCAAATGTTCAAAATGCTTAGCCTTGTCTCATTCAGTTTCACAACAGCCTTGTAAGGTAGGTCAATATTAGCCTCATATTACAGATGGAGGACTATGATTAAGAGAAGAGTGACTTGCCTAAATCTATCTTGTAAGTTCAGAGATAAGCTGAGATTTGTAGCAAGAACCTCCTGGCTCATAGCTCACACTTTCAACCCCTGTACCAGTGTTCTCCAGCCTTGGGTCCCCAGATGTTTTTGGCCTACAACTCCCAGCATGCCCCAGCCAGCATAGCTGGGAGTTGTAGGCCAAAAACATCTGGGGACCCAAGGTTGGAGACATCATAATCTTCAATTATGCCCTATACTATGCCAACTTTCATATTTGTGACATTTTGTGATTTGTACTTGTTTTGAACATTACTTTTAAAAAGATAAGGAAAAAAAAATAAACGAATGAACATAGCACTTGCATCAAGACGCACTTCAGAGAGCAATTTAAGCACGTGCATCTAATTTTAATTTCACTAATGGCATGTAGCTTGTTCTTTTGTTCCACTTGAGAGGGTTTGACAGCAAGGTTTGGTCTACGATTTGACAGGGTGGACGACACCTTGTCCTAGGTGCCATCAATGGGGACCGCCAAGTATATGCCCAACGCATGGATTCATTTGCCTTCCTGCCTTGCAGCCTGTTCTCCAAGGCTGAGTTATCACTGAGGTTGTCAGCCGGTTTCTGGGCTGTACCATTTTGGACTGCATGTGGGGGCTTGCATGAGCCTCCAAACAAAAACAATTTCCTCCCCACGGAGAACTAGATGACAACTCGGTTGTTCTTGTTCTTGTTTATGTGCTCAATTTATTCATTTATATGAGGGAGACTTCAACCATCTGAGTCCCCACCTTCATATCACCTGCAATATGAAGTGATCTAGCCCACAGGTTTACCATCTCAGTGAGGACTAAACTAGAAGAGATATCAGAGATCTCTTTAAATGTAAGCAAATAGCAGCTGGGGAGCCATTGCATCAGGACTGGGAAAGGTACCGTATGTGTGGGTGGGTGGGGGGTGTTCCTTACTCTTCCCCGAAGCACCATTTTCCTGATGAAAATTGCCCTTCTGCTCAAAGCTGCTTTTTGCCCCCTTCTGGAAAACCTATCTCTTTGCAAGCTGTGCATGCCACTTTCTCCTAATGAGGCAAACAACAGCTGGGTGGGAGATTTTCATCAGAAAAACAGCTCAGAGGGAGCATGTGGTATATTTCATTACTATACCACATGCTATTTTCTCCACTCGAGGTAGCTTTCGGGGATTTTTCTGAGCTCGGCCGTTGTGCCACGTGCAGTTGATGCTTGCCTTGGGGGTCACTTCGTGTTACACACACACACACACACACACACACCTCTGCATAGTTATCCGACCTGACCTTTCGTAGACCGGCATTTGGTCTGGTGAAGGGATGCCCGGTCTCTGGTTTTAAAACGAAGCAGACTACATTGACTGCGCTGCATTGTTTTACAGCCCAATCCTATGCATGTTTACTTTGAAGGATTTCAGGAGAGCTTACTCCCAAGTAAGTGTGCATAGCATGGCAGCCTTAGAGCCTGGTACTTTAATTTAGGTTTACAGCTGTTTTGTGTTCCAGGTCGTTCTGTCTCTTTTAACACGTGGTAACTCACTGTGAAATCTCTTGGGCTGGACTGCAGTATAATTTTTAAATAAATAAATGTAAGTTCTGAATGGCTGAGGTTGCCTGTTGGGAGAAGGCTGTTTAGAGGCATAATTAGCCAACCTTACACCTTTGCTGGTTATCATGATCTGATCTCATAAGCTGGCAGCCCAATATTACATTTAGGGGAAACAATTGAGGGAAATAGTCTCTCTTGTTGAGATACCTGAAGAATTTGGGGGAACTACCAAAACAAAGCAATGTTTTGAAAGAAAAATAAAGAGTACGGTACTGGATGCCTCTTCTAACTGTTTCTGGAGGCATCTGTAGCAGCAAGCAACATATATAACCTCCCATAGGACAGCTCTATGATAATGGAAACTGCCTGTTTGGGCTTCCATTCCTTCCCCTGTCCCAGCTGCATGACGACAATAATTCTGAAGAAGACTGCATCAAAATATAAATACATACAGGTACCCAGTTTCTTGGAACAATGGAATTGTTGGATCACCCTTTATATAGTATTAAGCGATGGTGTGCATGAGCCCTCAACTCATTTTTCAGCATGGTGCAGGACTGCACTAAGGTAAAGGAAGCTAAAGGGGCGGTTTTAGGGGGCGGTCCTAGGGGTGGGTAGGGGCGTGGCCAGGGGAGGGGGGGTGAGTTCCACCACCTTTTCTCTGAGAAAAAAAGCCCTGGGAATAATGCTTATGCCCCAAATAAAAAATGAGTTATGAATTGTACCTAAAGCTACTTAATACATTTAATAACAGTCCTGTTGTTAAATATAGTATCATGGTAGACGCACCAAAGTCTAGTGAGAAAATCATTTTTAAACAAAGGTTCCTGTGTCTTCCAGATAAAATGTGGGGAAAGCATGTTCTACATTTTCTAATTAGGATTTCCATTTAACCCAAGATTCAAGCTCAAGTACTATCTTATTATCTATAAGTATTAGCTCAGTGGTAGAGCACATGCCTTGCATACAGAAGGTCCAATTTCAGTCCATGGCATATTCTGGTAGGGCTGGGAAGAACCCCCATTTGAAACCCTGGGGAACCATTGCCAGTCAATATAGACAATACTGAATTAGATGGTACAGGGCAACTTCTTATGTTTCTATAAGAAGGACGTAACTTTAAGAAGGACGTAGACAAACTGAAGAGGGTTCAGAGGAGGGCAACAAGGATGATAAAGGGACTGGAAACAAGGCCCTATGAGGAGAGACTGAAAGAACTGGGCATGTTTAGCCTTCAGAAGAGGAGGCTGAGGGGAGATATGATCGCACTCTTCCAGTACTTGAAGGGATGTCACACAGAGGAGGGCCAGGATCTCTTCTCGATCATCCCAGTTTGCAGGACACGGAATAATGGGCTCAAGTTACAGGAACCTAGATTCCACCTAATCATCAGGAAAAATTTCCTGACTGTCAGAGCAATAAGACAATGGAATCAACTACTTAGGGAGGTGGTGGGCTCTCCCACTCTGGAGACATTCAAGGTGCAGCTGGACATCCATCTGTCAGGGATGCTTTGACCTGGATTCCTGCATTGAGCAGGGGGTTGGACTCGATGGCCTTGTAGGCCCCTTCTAACTCTACTTTTCTATGATTCTATGATTCTATAGGTCATGTCAATCGCTAGCAGAAGCTGGTCTTCTTCAATGACTGAGAGCCCTTTTCTCCTACATTCCAAATGAATAAGAGCACTAAACAGAACCCTGTTGGTCTAGTCCAGCATTCTGTATCCAGCACTGACCAACCAGATGCCTCTAGAAAGTCCATAAACAAATTGGGAAGGCAATAGCTCTGTCCCATTGTTGCTTCCCGGATTTTGGAGACCTACCACCTCTGAAGAACCTGGAACTATTTCTCCACTTCTGCGACTTGCTAGGATCAGGATGTCCCAATTTGTGACACCTGCTAGCGGTACATTAGGGATGTGCATTGTATTTGACTGAATCCTGAACCAAAGCAAGATGATTTGTAAAGGTTTGGGAGATGTCCGAATTGAAGCAGAGCTCCTTCAGACCAAATTTGAATCTGAAACCTCCTGAAGCTTCATTAGTGATCTGGAGGAACACTGGGTGTCTGTGCAAAAATTGATACATTTCTCTCCGAGCTCTCCATGTAAGGAAAACACCAGAGTGTAGAGGTGGAGGGAGGGGGAAGAGGAGGGGATTTACATAATCCTGCATCCTGTTTTCCACAGTGGCCAGCCAAGCCCACAAACAGGACATGAAGTCAGTAGCCCTCACTTGCATTTTGCCTCCAATTCTGGAGGTAGAATATAGCTAATGACTAGTATCCATTGATAGCCTTATTCTGCATGAATTTGTCTAGTCCCCTACTTTTTTTTGGTCCACTGGAATTGTTCAGCATGTATCTTCTGCAGCATTGTTGTGGTCAGGGAATTTAGCTGAGAAGGGCAAGGGAGGCAAGTCCAGTGACATTTTTCATGAATGGCAAATCACATGTTTCGGTACCACTCACCCAGGTATTTGTCGTGAAGGTGACCCCCTGAATCAGCTATACTCATTGTACACCAGGCCAAGGTAAGCAATCAAAGTGGACTTGCTAGTTACTGTTGTGTATATTGCTAGGCTAGGAGACATTTTCGCTTGTTTCTCTGATTAGAGTTTGCAGCTGTGCCTTAGAATAAGAAATGGTAGCCGACACATGTTATTCTGTGTATGACACAGTTGACTGGAAAAGAGGAAGAATTAATCTTTGAGAAGCCAGCTTCTTTAATGCCTAATGACACTGAATTTTGAAAAGTATCTTGACACCAGCAGGGGAGAGAATAAAGCATCCCCAGCCTGTCTGTCTCAGCAGGAGCAGATAAGTCAAGATGAAAGGGCCTTGTAGAAAAAAAAATAGAAACTATTTTTAAAAGAATACTATCCAGAACACGATGTTCTATTAAAGGTTTTGTGTACATTGACTCTTTTGCTCTTTTATTTGCATCTGCCAATGTGAGCAGTCCTGTGGAAAATTACTTTATCTTTCAGAAGCGATTCTGTTTTCTGTACTACAAGAAGTAACAGGCTATACAGAGATAATTTGGTCTATCAGCAAATGCTATTGTCTGTCAGCTGTAAATGCCAGAGATAGTTCTGCATTTAGCTAATGCCAATTTGTGCCAATAGCCCATAGTCTGGATTATAGATTTGCAGGGAGGGGTGTTTTTCTTTTTTTTAATAAAAAAAAAAGATTGAAGTCTTTCTTTTTTTAAAAAAAAGAAGAATAAAATCTTTCGCTTGAAAAGATTTTATCTTAATTTTTTTGTTATAATTGAACTTTTAGTACTTTTTCTCGTTTGACCTCATTCCCTTATTCACACACTTAAGTGGTTGTTTTAAAGTAGTATTTTGATACAACCTAAAACTCAAAGACTCTACCCATAGATTTTACAGTAGTCCCATGAAAAAACAAACCTCAGTTTTTGGAGAAAACCACAAACTACTTCTTTCAGAATGACCTGAAGACCACAGTCCCACTGAAGGAAGCCCACAGCTGTACTGACATCAGCACATAAACCATTTCATACTGATGGTCCCATTAATTAGGCCAAAGAAACTGACTTGTGGGTGGTAGCCACAAGTTATGGCCCCCTTGCCTTTCTTGATCAGCATCTTTAACGTTTTTTTAATTTATTTTTTGCAAAAAAATCCTGTTCTGCCTGTACCTGATCTGTCAATACTTTTGCTAAAGGCTGCTATCATTAGCAGTTCTATAATTGCTTGGATTCTGCATTCATCAGCATCCTAGGTCATCATAAACTACATAAAATTGTCACAGGTATGCAGATGCAAGCAAAATCATTCAGTATATCTATATACACATCAGCCCTTTGAAAGAAGTGGGTAGTCCATTTGAGTCCTACAATATGCATGCATCAAGCTGCCAGGTCCCAACACCTAGATGGTCCACATTACAGAAGAGAATTAGACAGGTTACAGGGGGGAGCTGTTAAATACCAGTATAAGGTTCACAATATCTATGTGAAGGAAAAGGTACTGTCTATCTAAAAATCTGAAATCTAAAATTATTTCTAGCCCGCCTTTAAGGGTGGAACTCCCTTGTTTAAAACTCTCTTGCTTAACAAGGGAATGCCGTGAGCATGCTTACAAACTTTCCAAGCTTCTGATTTCAAACTCAAGCACCCATGTAATTGCAAGGAACCGGCCATGGGCAGAGGAAAAAAGTCAGGAGACTTCCTAAAATACATAATGCATAGTAAGATGGTGGTTTTATCAACATTTATCAATCTACATTTACCATGCACATTGGTAATGTATGGGAGAAAGACTAGAATGAACTGAAGGGATTGAGGTGATGCAAGCTATGTACAGTTGGGCAACATTCTGTATAGAATTTAGAGGGGGGAAATAAGACCACAGGGATTTTCTAATGCAGTGATTATCGTTCAGAAATAATTTGTAAGCCCCAAATCTGGAGAGATATTCAGAAGAAGATAATTGTGTAGGCATCCCTAAACCAAACATACACCTAGAAGCTAGATGCCGCTAAAAGCTGTGAGCTTAGCATGCATTTGCAAATAGGTTTCCCAGTCCAACAAGTGATGCATAAACAAAACCATGCTTCCATGTCTGCATCACCCTAGAGCACTGGAGCATGCTTTAAGCATTTCAGAAGATTTAAAAAAGATAATGAAATGGAAAGTGACCTCGAATCTCCTCAAGCAAGACAATCAAGACTACTGTTCCAAAATGTTCCCAATTATATGGGCAACTACACAGTACAAGAACATTCTGGCACAGGTATAGTGTTGGCATAGAAATTACACCCATCCCTCTCATATGATCTGCTTTATACCACAGAAAATAAATTCAGTTCACACTTCATAAAACTAAAATGGATTTGAAGAATGCCATGGTTTGTGCCTTAATCTTAGATACCTTTGTCACATGAAAACAATAAAAAAAAAAGTGTGGTGCTAAAATTCACATACAGAATTCAATTAGAGGTTTTAAGAGTCCTATTAAAAGTATAATTAGGAAGAAATTATGGTGTTCTAATGTCTTAAAATTAAGTCAGAATGTCATATACAACTGAATAAAAGGTTTGTTATAAACCTCCTTATTAATGACCTTTTATATTTTTTCTTCTCTCTGTGTGTGTGTGTGTGTGTGTGTGTCTGTCTGTGTGTGTGTTCAAAACAGCACACTGCTTCAAGAAAAATAGATTTTGAATGGAAAATTGCTGTTAAATAGCATTTAGTTATAATGTCATAGCTGAAAGAGCTGTCATCACATTGTATATTTTGTCAAAGTATCAAGGAGCCATGATCTTGCTTCTGGAGGTCACTAATTAGAAGGAAAGCTTTGATCTACTTGACTAATGGCTTTATTACCAACTCTGAAAGCACAGTTGAATGAGTATCATGAAGCTCTATAATGTTCAGCAGGATATATTAATGAAACAGAGAAGCATGATCCATAAATGAAATGAACCAAAATTCTTGGAATTGAAATAGCACTCCAGAACACAGTCTTTCCTTTTACTACAACAGCAAATTGTGTATGAAAAGGGAAAACCTTTGTGCCTGCAGTCTATTGGTTTATTGACTATAACAGATTCTAACAGCTGGTTGAAAGAGTGGTTGGCAGCTCATTTTCTCCCTGTGTTTGTTTACTTGGTTTACTTGGTTTGTTTACACGGCTATGTGGGAGGACTATAGTATGAGCTTGCCTCTTACATGTGGACAACCACGGTTTGTGCTACCTCAGAAATGGCTGAACTGTGTAGCCAGTTCACAGCAAGGTTTCTCCACATGTACTAGAGCACGCAATGATGTAAGGAAAACTGGGTTCACTTGTTTGTCCAAAGTGGCCTTTAATTTGATCAGCATGATACACAAAATATGAAAAAGCTCATCTGAGGTAGGATTCCTTTTCAAAAACTAAAGCAAAAAAAAAAAAAATCATGTAGAAAGAAAAAATAGAAAGCTGGATATAGGCATAGCATCTTGAACAGCCATGTCCCAAATGCACTGGTTAACACATGAGTAAATTTAAATTTTTCAAGGACAAGAAAATAGACTCCAACCTCTTTAATGTCTGATATTTAGGTTATCTAAGGAAAGTTTTGATAATTAGTTTTTTGTCACAAAAACTTTATAAAGTAATTGATCAAGGATTGCTGAACAGAAAAGTGGGAGACAGGAACTTCTAGGCTAGGGGTTCTCAACCAGGGGGGAATTCCCCCCAGGGGGGGATTTTAGGGTTTCAGGGGGGGAATTGGGATCACAGACTCAAACTGTTGGAATACTGATCTTTCTACAAATTACAATTCTACAGATTGTACATAATCTACAGGACATCACACCTTATTGTATGGCACAGATTCAATTAAAAATAAAGATAAATATTTCACTTGTTATCTGTGGAAATATTCCATTTATAGTTATTATATATTATATGCATATTATTTGGAATGCAACATTTGAGTCAGACAATCTTGGAAAGGGGGGGGATGACATTCTGACATATGGTGAAAAGGGTGCATGGGGCAAAAAAAGATTGCAGCCTAGAACCACTGTTCTAGGCTGCAATCCTATACACAATTACCCGGGATAAGTCCCATTAAATTCAATAGGACTTCTTAGTAGACATCCATAGGAGTGAATATTCCTGTCCCTCAAAAATCAACCAATGCTGATGTTACACTGTTTTCCATCTCTTTGCAAATGGGTGCAAAGCTGTTCTGGAGTAAGAAAGTGTCTGGCAGGAGAGAGAACATGTCCCTGTTACCATGGAAAGCAGGCGGACCCTCCCTGGCCTTAACTGAGGTGCGTATTGTTAAATAATTGGAGCAGAACAGGCATGGGGGTGTCACTTTCAGAGGTGCAGCTGCATGTAATCCTTCTGAAAGTACTGCAGTAGGCATGTGGAGGTCTGCACTGCAGTTTCAATGGAATGTGCATTCAGCTGCATATCCAAAGGCACATCCTTAGATACCCCAGTGAGAGAAGAGGACTTACGTTGAGGACTTCTCTAGTGTTATGTTCCTTTTGAATGATCCCTTTCTGTTTGTGTCTAGTGCACCCTCTTGGAGGGGTACTGAAGAAATCGGAATGTTACCGTTTGTGGAATACATGTTGCCAGTTATTTCTGTTCACAAATTTGTGATAAAATACCCTCCGTTTGAATATTTGGTCTGTCTTTTTATTTTCATTTTTGCTAGAAGCAACTTTGTGATTTTAGAGCCACAAAGAGTAAAGATATGTGAATGAATGTGTGACCTGTGTTAGCCAGCTGAACAGGGAAGACTGTCTTACAAAAGTACAGCTAGACACATATGGCCCCACTGTAATCTAATTAGACCAGATGTCACCATGGGAGATTGTACTAATTATCATCACCCTAGTTAACATTCATACTTAAATAAAATCACAGCATATAAATAACTATAATAATCTACAAGAGTCATTACAGAACAGCATTCGTACATACAGTTAATAATTCCAGTTTGTACTCAATGGCTTGGATCAAAAGATAAGTTAACTTAAGGAAATTCATGGAAGGAAAGCTTCCTGCCTCCATTTACCCCTTGTGACTGGAAAAAGCCATTTTGGAGGGTGGGTGGCCCCTCCTGAACAATGAAGGTTGGGATGGGGTGGGGCTGCACCTGCTGATGGAGAAAGGATTTGTCCCAAATTGGATGCTAAGATAAGTTAATTTAAAGACACTCACAGAAGGGAAGCTTCACATCTTTTCCTTCCCTGACCAGCCCCTGTGCCCCATCCCTCATTGTTTGGAAAGGCCCCTCAACCGTCCGGAGAGGCTTTGTGGATGATGGGGGTGCAGGTGTTTGTGCAATAGAGAGTAGGGGATAGGACAATGTTCTACCATGAACTTGTTTAAGTTAACATCACAGGACAGTATCCAATCCTTTCCACACGCTAGTGGGACCCACTGCCAGCACAGCAAGAAGCTAGCAGTTCCAGAAACAACTGGAAGCACTCCTTTCTGAAACAGGGCAGTTCAGCGGAGCTCTGCTGACCTGTCCCATTCTAGAAGCAAGCATTTGCACTCATTTCTGAGGTTGCTGTAAAAAGTGCTAGTTCCTGTAGCACTAGCGGTAGGCCCACTAGGTGCAAGTGGAGGCTCAGCAGCTGTATTGGATACAGCCCCTTGGATCCAAGATTTTATACCGAAGTCTCTCTATCTCAATTCACAATACAATTTTTGAGATGCGAGAGTGAGGCAAATGAAATAAATAGATGAAGCTGACTTAAGTCCTGTTCGTGTTCAGGCATTAAATGTCTGCAAGGGGCACAGGACGATTTGTGTTTGCCTCACCCCCAACATCCCTGCCAGCCATCCCTTGGACGGTTCTGACAATATGAAAAGGCACAAAGGCCCAGTTTGCACATCACAACAGCCCATTTTTTATTTTAAATGTGGGTTGCTGTGATGAGCGAGGCAGTGTGCTGGTGTATGCTGGTCAATCACTCCTGCTGCAAGCAGGAGCATCTAAGCAACTTAGGGACGTCCTTGGGTTGTTTAGCATTCCATCCAAACATGGGCCTCTGGCTTGTCTCTCCCCTGACAAGCCAGACAAACAACCCTAGAACAAACCCAATGTCATGAGGTGCGTGTGAACCAGTCAAACACTTGTCCCCCCTCTACTGTTCATATCAGGCTTTTTTTTTTTTTGGTAAGCAAAGCTTGCAGGAATCTGTCCTTTTGAGAAATTGGAACGAACTGTAGCCAGATGAATAAGCTTGGCTTCATCAGCTGAAGCCAACTGAATGAAATCCTGAACACAGGAACACGCTTAGTTTTATTTTGCTCTAAACACCTATGCATGATTAATTCTTACTAGTTTTTTCTACAAAATTTAAACAGCAACACAATAAATTTTACTATCCTGGCTCTCTTATTGTTGGATATTTCTGGTGCAGTCATCCATCATTCCTCTGGCTACTCCGCTGACAGACCTGTAAGTGTTGGCAATGTGTTTGAAACATTTTATTGTATTTTTTTTTTTAAGCCAGGTCTGTTCATTAAGATGTTGCTGTTAAATGGTTCATGGATTATTCATAGGTGAAATGATGTCACCTTTTGCTATACTTAGGATCAGATCCTAAATTAATTGGAGTAATTCTACTGGTACTACCCTGCCGTGTTCCACTTAGCTGCAGTTGTAATACTAGATTACATATATATTTAAGGAGTACAGTTTGTTGACAGCAAGAACAACAAAAAAGCAAAACAAAAACAAACTAATGAGGAGAAAAGCAAAAGACTACCAAAGGGAAGAGGGGAAAGAAAGTTGTTATGCAATATCTAAACAATAGAGTATTGCCCATTGTTAAAGGAGCAGCACTTTCGGAAACAGAACTTTGGCCTGAGCTCGCCAGGATTAGGCAGCGGAATCTGTGTTCAACATTAGGCTTTAGCTCTGAATTGTGGAGTGTGCCTCTGTGACAGCATGGCCAGTTGCCAGCACTGTGAAAGGAAGGGGAAGGAAGCAAACTGGCTGACCCAGCCCCTCCTTCTTTGAACCTCACAACTGCCACCAAGTGGATATATTTGTTCCATGGCTGCCTCCGTTAAACAGCCCTTTTAATTTCTGGAACTGACTTATCTAGTCAACTCTCAGTGCTGGGTGGTACAGTAACTAGGCAGTTAGGTGTGTGATGAAAAACCAGTTGAACCACAAACAAGTTTAGCTGTTACTAAAGGTGTCTGAAAGGTAGCGGTTTAAACTGCTACTGTGAAGATTTTTCTGGGGGGGGGGGAAATGAATTTGAAAATGGTTGGAACAGTTAAGCATAGGAGCAATAAGACATGAAAATTAATAACATAGGGAAATGCATCCACCTAAACCGAATCTAAACTGTTCCCTTACTTAAGGCAATACCTAGCAATCAAGCAGCTTTAGCTCATCCTAGATCAGTGACAGTGCAGCTTCCTGCCCTCTCAGTTAAAGCTGCTTCTGTCCCTGATGTCTGGGTCCACTGCAACACTCTCTGTCCTGGCTTCTGTCCTGTGATTTCATCTCTTTTTTCTTACTCCAACTCTAACCAGCCAAGTCAAGCTAAACTATTATTTGCTAGCTTTAATTATATACATTATTCCAATTTCTCCTTCCAGCCTATTGGCCAATCAGAAAGAGCAGTAGAGTCCTTTTTAAGTTTATGTTTCCCATGATTTTGTAGTCTTCTTTCCTCCTCTCTTAGGTTTTTTGTTCTGTTCCTACCTTAAGTTTCAGTTCCCTGGGCTGAGCTTTTGACCCTTCTTCGAAGAACAGCTTCTAACTAAAAGCAACCAGTGTGGCATAGTGGTGAGAGTGTTGGACTGGGACTCGGGAGATCCGGGTTCTAGTCCCCGCTCAGCCATGAAACTCACTGGGTGACTTTGGGCCAGTCACTGACTCTCAGCCTAACCTACCTCACAGGGTTGTTGTGAGGATAAAATGGAGAGGAGGATGAGGATTATGTAAGCCACCTTGGGTTCTTTGCAGGAAAAAAGGTGGGGTATAAATATAATAAATAAATAAATAAATAGTACACAAAGTGTCTGAACAGTTGCAATCCTTCACAGTCTCTGAGAATGTGCAGAGTACATCAAAAACATATGGAGTTCTAGATGAGGATAACTGATTCCTAATTTTCCTGGGTGGAAACTTCAGAGTGTAGGTGGGAGCTCTTGGGCAGTATGCAAGTCGACACAACCACTAATGCAAATTACATTGCACTAGTGTAAGTGGCCTCTAGCACAATGTCAATAGCATTTGCGGGCATGCTGTGTTTTCCAGGGAAACTTGTTGTGCCAGCAAACACTAATTAGTGTTGCGCTAGAAGTTGCTTACAGTAACACAACATAATTTACATTAGCGGTAATGTTGACTTGGCTACTGCTCCTTATATGTAAAAAAAATCCTTAGCTACAAACCATATTGCTCCACAAAAGTCCTCTCCTGACAATAGTTGCCAATACATTGGCATGGTGGCTGAGGAGTAAGCAATGCCTCCTGGCTCTGATGCTAATGTCACACACCCGTTTCCTCTGGAAGCCTTCATGTTGAGTGCAACATCTGCAAAGGGAAAAGCTATATGCATACAGCCAAACTCATGATGTAGGCTTCCATGCAATTGAAAATACTGCATTATCAGAGGTCCTGATCACGTAGAAGGTTATGTACATTCAGCTGTATGCATGTAGGCTCCCCCTTTGCAGATGTCACATTCAATGTGTGGAAAACCAGGAGGTGGGGCCCATGATATTAAGGGCAGGGCCAAGACATGTGTCCCACTTCCTGTCTTCACGTTTAGCCCTACATGTGGGCAGCAACTTCTGAAGAGGGCTATAGGAAGCTAGATATGTTGTTCTATCTATCTTTGCTTTCTCCTTGATTTTTAGTTTTCTATGTGTAGTTTCTTTTGTACTTAAGGGCATCCCATGATGTGACACCCACCCACCCCCGCCTACAGTCTGAAGTGGGACAACAACCTGGAAACAAATTTACCACCACAATGAAAACTAGGCCAGAGCTGCATGGGGTAAAGTCCACCCATGAAAGACAGATCCAATAAAATCCAAACAAACATGATTTAAAAAATAGGTTTTCAGGTTGTCTGTGGTTCATCCAAATCACTTTGATAATACATGCAGAAGCGTTTTATTGATATAAGATGACTTTGATATGGCATTGATGGAAAGTATAAATTAAAATCAATCATTTTACAGATTTTAAAAAAATGTATGTGCATATGTACATAGCTCTGTACACATGCAAGTGGTTCCACACATATGCAAAAACAAATGCACACATGCATGAATGGATTATTTTGAGACTGGCGGCAGTGCAGGAATCTTTCCTATATCAATGCCCAACTAGTCCTTTCCCTCCCTCTCCCCTTCTTATTTTTTACAAGGTGCTAAAAGAATTGGGCAAGTTAACACTGTGAGCCATGTCTAAATGAATTCCTACTTCTTCCTGAGTGAGGAAAGGCGGGGCATAGAATCTTTGTCCAAGTGCAAATGAATTACCTCATGTAAACTCCCCCAAATTGATTTTGGGCAAGCGTTTGTTGTCAATTATCAGTGTAATATCTGGATTTAATTATCTGATGCTATACATATATACATACATATACTAACAGGCCCTGGCTCAAGAGTTTGCTTTAGCAACTGAGAATGAAAACATTTTTCAACAGTAACTCTTATTTATGTTGTAGAAGGTTCATTCAGTTGGATGTAGCCATAATTCCAGCCCACCAGTGTGACCCACCTAATACTAACAGCAAACTCTAGCCTCCTCTTCCATGTGAAACTCACACAATCTATACCATGGTGTGCCATAATCATAGAAAATGTGAACCACAACAAAGGGAGGATTAAATCTGTGTTTCTCCCCACCCCTTGTTGCCCATTTGTCTTTTGAAGGAAATAAAGTTTGGGGAAGCTGGAACAGTCCCCTTTCTTTTTCATCCACCCTCCATAAAAACAAAAAAACCAAACAAACAACCCCAAACAAACAAACAAACAAAAAACCACCCTACCAGGAAGCTGACAGTGCAATTCTGTACATGTCTACTCAGAAGGAAAGTCTCATTAACCTCAACTGAGCTTACTCCCAGATAAGTGGGAATAGGATTGCAACCCAAGAGTGACATGGAGGACACTGTCATATATCTAGATCTACATTTGCAGGTGAAGATGTTAGGAGAAGATGACACAGGAAGAGGGCACCAGGGAAGGGAAGATGCAAGAGAGATGCTTGGGATGTTAACAGTGGGGGTGTGTTGGGCAACTGGAGCACTTTGAATGGTAAAGGGACCAAGACCACAGGTGGAGGCTGTGGTGAAACAATGCACAAAACACTCAGGCGTGCAGCTGCAGATGTATTTTACATGGGAAAGAAAAAGGTGTGCCCCTGGAACAGCCCACATGACCTAAAAACCACCAACCACTTCTCATGCACCTCCCACTCTGAGCTTTGACATGTGGCACAGAATCCTGCAAAAAATACAGGAGATGCAGCACAATATTCATTGTCATGTGATTGTGGAGAGGCAATTCAGCTTAAAAGAAGAACAGCACAGTGGTACCTCATATACAAAAGGGGGTCCAGTGTGGATGGAATTTAGGACTGACTGTGACTTTCGAAATTGTGAAAAAGGAGGCAACATCTTCCATGTCCCATTCTCGCATGTACCACCTCTCATACTACTGTTTGCATGAGCACATAATCCGTGTGTGCAGTAATGTTTGTTTGCAGTTAATTCTGCCTTCAGAAGCTACCTGTGCTGGCCCTGTCTCCAGTATCCTCGGGAAGAATTTTGTTTATGTTTGTAAATCAGGCAAACATGTCTTGTTCTTAACCCCAAACTTGAATGCGAGCGGGAGCACATGTTCTCAGAAAAGTTTGCAAATTCCTGAACATTAAAAAAATGTGCACTTTAAAAAGTGATATATATTTTGGCAAAAATGTGCATTTTCATACTTTATTCAATGGGGGAAGTGCACATTTGGGAGCACTTTAAAAATGCATTTTTTTCCTGTTTGAAATGAACACTTTCCCTATTCGAACAAATTGAAAAAAAGAGTGCAAATGAACACAGGAAATGAGGCAAACTGAGCTTGAAGGTGGTTTATGGAGGATCTTGGTGATCGTGAAAATCCCTTGTTTGCCCATCCCTCCTCATCCCCACCAGTGCCACCCCCAGACCTTTGTACATGGGGCAGAAAATCTGAAGGAAGAGCCTACTCATGTTCAACTGAATTCATGTTGGCTCCTTCACATGCTTGGACATCTGAAGGGGCTTATCTTAGAGACCATTTTGAACATGAAAGACACTGATAGGCATTTTCTGTAGCAGCAGACCAATCACGGAACTCCCTCCCCAGAGAGGTTAGATTGGCACCCTCTTTACTGTGCTTCAGATAGGCAGGGAAGACCATTTTGCTGTGTCGAGCATTTAATGGTGTTTAACATGGCTTTTAATTTTTTATATATATTTTAATTGTATGGCATGGAAGGGTTTGTGGGTTTGTTTGTTTGCTCATGATTTTGTGATGATTTTAGTTTTATTACTGTTTTATTTGAATTGAATATAATCTCAAGTGTGTATTAGGCCGAGGTGAGATTCATACATGAATTAGGTATATATATATATATATATATATATATCAGTTTGTGTGAGGGCTACTGTACATGTCTGTCATTAAACTGGTATATCATATTCTGCCATGCCTGTGGGAAAATCTCCGTGCTAGAAAAATTACCATTCACACTTCTGGCAATGTATAGATGTGCACGTTCTGGATTTTTTTTAAAAAAATGTATGTGTTATTTCTTCTCAGGGAAACATTCCAGGTAGCAAGCATGTTCAGATGATATTGGGTGAGCCTATTCCTATTTTATCACAGAAAAACAGTATAATTTACCTTAATTTATACTCTTTTGCTTCATGACAACCACCTGTGGTTTCTCCCTAACTCTACCTCCCAAATGTAAACTAATAACTTCTGATGAAACCTGCTGTTGCCATGGACACATAGATCTGTTGAGGCCTTTTACTGTGCTTTGGACAGCCTTGGTAGTATTTACCTTTCCTTTATCTTTGTTGTGTTTTAACTATTGACTTTCTTAACACAGATTGTTATGTTTTTAAAATAACTTATTGGTGCCATCATGACTAGGGCAAATGGGATGTCAGGTTCGAAAAATAACAAGCTCCTGACATGTTCAGAAGGTATTGATGGCAACAGCATTTTTCTCTCTATGTCAAGTATCTAGAAGTTATTCCTATAAAATTAGACTACAGTCTCTATCAACACAGAGATGATGCAGTTTTCCCATGGATAAAGTTTACAAAGTATCCATAACATTCAAACTACACCATCTTTTAGATCTATTATTATTATTATTATTATTATTATTGTTGTTGTTGTTGTTGTAAAAACATTAAAAACTATACATCTTTAAAGACTAAATTGAAAAGATGCCTCTTTACACCCTTTCTAAAGTAATCTAAGTAATGATTTTGAAAACATCATTGGCTGGTGGGAAAGCATCATATTCTAGAACTATAGCAGGTGTCCCCAACCCTTTGGTTGAGTAACCACATTTGGAATTTTGAGAGGATGCTGTGGGCGCTCTCACAAAGTGGCTGTCATGGGGTGGGTGGCTTGCCCATTCATAAAGTGACTGCCATAGTAAGCATGGCCACTCACAAAACACTTATTTCCCAGGAGGCAAACTGGTGATTATAAGAAAAGTAACATGCCCAAGATATAAGGCAGAGGTGTAGCCTGAGCTCCAAAACACAAAACCACTCTTCTGAAACCAAATAAAGGTGGTGCTGAAGGGCAGCCCTTCACTTTGCTGCATGCCAATCTCATTGTGTGTGTGTGTGTGTGTGTGTGTGTGTGTGGAGAGAGAGAGAGAGAGAGAGAGAGAGAGAGAGAGAGAGAGAATAAAAATCAGAGACAGGGAAGCTGGTAGGTGCCAAGAGAGGCATCTGCGAGTACATTGGTGCTAATGACCACCATGCTGGAGAACCTAGTGCTATAATCTTCAAAATGTTCAGTCTTTTCCACCTGTAACCCCAGATTGCAACATGGGGCCCAGTTTCCTCCTCCTTCTTTAGTAGATATAACCCTCTTACTCCTCTCTAGAGTCAATAGACCACTTTGCAAGGTGGCTTGGAGCAGGATAGTACTGCTACCCCTCTGACCTCTTCCCTTCTCCAGTTCCTTCAGCCTTTCCTCATCGGGCTTGTTTTCCATACTGATTGCCATCTTCATTGCCCTCCTCTGAACTCATACCAATTTGTCTATATCCTTGTTAAAGTGCAGCAGAATCCAGAACTAGACATAGTACTCCCTTCTTTACAATAGTTTAATACCTTCTTCTTCTTCTTCTTCTTCTTCTTCTTCTTCTTCTTCTTCTTCTTCTTCTTCTTCTTCTTCTTCTTCTAAAAATTGTGTTTTTTGCCATCATCATCATCATCATCATCATCATCATCATCATCATCATCATCATCATCCCCACCCTTTTCCCAAAGAGCTGGGCAGTGTACATGATGGACATCCCACTTTTGGTCCTCAGCTATCCTGTGAGGTGGGTTAGGCTGAGAGATGGTGACTGGCCAAGGTAACCCAGTTGTGGGGATTTGAACCCGAGCCTCCCTGATCTAAGTCCAACATACTAACACCACACTGCCTCTATCATCTTTAGATGCTAGTATATCTAATACAACACACCTCTCTGTTTTTCAGATGAAGAAGTTAAAGATCATATGAGCGAACATGAATTGTCACTTTAAACCAACATCTTACTCTCAAGATGAATATGCTATTGCTTGAAAGACCACCATCACATCTTACACACATTCTATTTCATTTTGCACCATCTGGGATTCCTAATTTGTTCACCTGGGATCCCTCGCCGTCCACTTTGTTCTCAAAAGTACATTAACATTTGAGAACACCCTCTGCCAATAAAAGCTGCAATAGCTGATTCATTTATCTCAGCAGCCTTTACATAAAGCACCATTGTAAAAGGGTGGTTGGTGGTGGTGATATATGCCATTTATTAAAGCCATATTTTGCTGTTCGCGTTCTATAAGGGTCGGATTACATAGTGTTCATTTTTTCTCTGTTTAAAAGAGGAAGTGCAGGTCTCAACAGTTATTTATGGACCATTTGTGGAATTGCACGTTCACATTTCATTTATTTGTTTGTTTAGGATATGAGGAAAGCATACATGCTTGCATGAATAATGTAGATCTTATAGCTAAGGAGTAGGAAGGACAAGAGTAACACTCCCTCTTTTGCACTCCAATGAGTTAGACTGCTCTAGTAATAAGATGCCTTCGACGATCATTGCATCTTAGTTTTGTAAACGGAGGATGGTCACCACGACTCACAACACGGTGGCCACTTTTTAAAATGTGCCAAGCTGAATTAGCCACCTAATCTCACCCTGCTCACGGGGTGCAAAATTGGGAAGGGGACACTGTGGCGTAACCCCACAATTCAGTTCCCTGGTATATGTCTGCATTAGTGTGTTTAGTGAGTATAGAACATTGAAATGAGTGGGTGTGGTTTGTAATGTCTTGGAAAGGGTGGAGGGAGGAGTATATAAGGAGTGTTTGAGTGATGTCAGAGTTAGTTGAGTGTGTTAGAGAGTAGTGTGTTGGGAGTTGGAGAGTTAGGTTAGTTGGGTTAGTCGTATCTTGTCTGTCAGGAGTTTTGAGAGAAATCAGTGCTTGTCTGAAGAGTGAAAGTATTTAGAGTTATAGTGACTTAGGTTAATTACAAAGTGTTTGGTGTAGGCAGGTTTAAAGTTATTTTCTGGAACTAAGAATTTGAGAATTAAAATAAACTTATTTTTATTTTGTTTGCTACCCAAATCCTATGTGTCAGCTTGGCGTTATTAACCTGCATTACTGTTAAATCTACACATACACACACCTTTGTACCCACAGTTATCATAGATTTAAAACATATCCTTAATAACCTATATTAATCTTTTCCCTCATTGGTAGGGAAAGGTTTCATTTGACCCTCCCCTCAGGTTTTTAAGTGTTGGTGCTTAGCCTGAGAAGGGTTTATGCGGCTAGTCCTAAAGTGTAAGGGACCGTGTCGTCGCAGACACAAACAGGGTTATTAGTGATTTTGGGAGTACAGTAACAGGGTTGAATGCAGCTTTTTGAGGGCCCTTGGGCAAGAGACCCTCAATGTGTCTCCTCTCTCAGTGAGTCTACCTTCTCACCACCATTGTCACCAGCTGCTGTTGCTCCTCATCCTCTTTCTCGTCATCACGACCACTTACTTCCTTGACAGGCATAGAGCCAGTGGGCAGCGGCATCTGCTGCTCCTCCTCCTCCTCACCACCACCATTGTCTGGGCCAGAGTGAGAGACAGGGGAACAAGCAGGTTGCAATGGGGAAGCAGGTTGCATGGCCAGGGGGCCCTTGTCAGTGGGCCCCTGCTGGGGTGTGGGCCCTTGGCAAGTGCCTGACCATTCCTTCTGCTTGATGCTGACCCTGGTTGAATTCACCGTGGGTGCTGTTCGCACTCCCTGCTGCTGCTGAGTGCCATGTCTCAATTTTTTTCAGTAGCTTATTCCTACCCAGAAGGTGTCAGGGTGACTGCAGGAAAAACATTACTGCTTGTTCCTGCCTTCACCCTGATGCTTTGTGACAACACCATGTAGCTACTAGGAAATTGGAAGCATTAAAAAAAAAAAACAAGTTACCCAGCAGCAGCAGCAGCAGCAGCAGCAGCAGCAGCCCAGTTGCTGCTGCCACTACAACTATATGAGTAGGTGGTGGCTCCCACAAAAACACAAAAAACAAGAGGTGAAGATCTGCAAA
This sequence comes from Shinisaurus crocodilurus, assembly GCA_021292165.1. Lineage (NCBI taxonomy): Eukaryota > Metazoa > Chordata > Lepidosauria > Squamata > Shinisauridae > Shinisaurus > Shinisaurus crocodilurus. Next base: position 46,017,517 of record CM037876.1, read on the forward strand.
TTTGTGAAAACCTCACACACACACCCGCCAAAAGGCCCTAGGTTTGAGCTGAAAAAGCTCCCCAGAATACTTTCAGCACAGTTGAGTCAGCTCTACATACTTACTGTGCAGCAACTCTATAACCACAGTTCAATAACAGCTGGCCATGCATGGAGATGAGAATTATGGTAGCCTAAACACCCACAGTGAAATGTATAATATGTATTATTTATTTATTTATTTATTCATTCATTCATTCATTTAAGACATTTCATACCTGCTTCTCATTATAAAATAATGATTGACAAAAATACCAAAACAGAGTACAAGCAATAACACGCAGTAAAATAATACAACATTGAAAAAACATAAACAGGGCAGAACAGAAACAGATAAATAACAGGTTACACAATAGAGTGCAAGGAAAGAGAGGAAAATTTAATCATAAGCCTGGGTAAACAGATAGGTCTTTAGCTGGCAGCCAAAAGCTTGTAAGACTTGGTGCCACCTGTATATGAGTGGCGATGGAGTTCCACAGTCAGGGTATCTGTACTGAGAATGTCCAAGTTGCTGCAAACTGAGCTCGAGACAAATGTGGCACCATGAAGAGGGCATCCCCTCTTGATCTTAATATCCAGGCAGGTACATAAGGGAGAAGGTGCACCATCAGGTAACTGGGTCATAAGCTGTGTAGAGCTCTATATGCCAGCATAAGCACCTTGGACTTGGCCCAGTAACTTATTGGCAACCAGTGCAACTCATTCAGAATTGGTGTGATATATTCCCGGTAGGCTGTCCCATTCCACAGCCTAGCCATGGCATTTTGCACTATCTGCAGCCTCCAAGACAACTGCACAGGCAGCCCTATGTAAATTGCATTGTAATAGTCTAACCTTGAGATTACCTGTGCATGGATCACTGTGTGGCCATGCTATCCCTGTCCAGTAACAGCTGTAGCTGGCATACACCTCACTGTGGAGGCTTGTGCCTCCACAGACAATGACTTCCTCATGTTTGCACTGCCTGCTTGTGTGTTTCCGAGCCCGATTCAAGGTGCTGGTTTTGACCTATGAAGCTTTACGTGGCTCAGGACTGCAATACCTGCAGGAGTGCCTCTCCTGGCATGAACCTAGCTGTACTACACTCATTGTCTAAGACCCTCCTCCAGGTGCCTCCTCTGAAGGTGGCTTGGAGGGTGGAAACAAGGAGAGGGCGTTCCCGGTAGTGGCTGCTCGTGCTCGGGCAGGTCGCCCACCCCTACACATAGGCACAGCCTCGGGGTTGGATAGATGAATCTGCCAGTTCTGGTTTTCTCACACTCAAAATGTTTTAATCCCAAATTCTTTCCAGCCTTAATATGAAGAAATCTTCAAATTTTGATACATTCTTATAAAAAATGAACTGAATTGCAATTCTCACCCATCTTTTCGAGATACCACTTGTTAGTATTTTATGGAGTTTATGTGTTTAACTGTTTATTAAACTGTATATCCTATAGCTCGCTCTCTCTCTCTCTCTCTCTAATATATTCATTCCTCGGGCGGCTTTATAATCATTAACTTAAACAATGTAACAATTCAATAATAAAAGAATGAATCATATAATATTATCTAGAATAAAACAACGTAAATGCGGTAGAAGCAGAATAAAAATATAGCCTCATCACCAAGAACAGATTAAAACCATTCAGTTAGTATTTAAATGTTCTTGTGGAATAAAAGAACTTTGCCTGGCACCAAAATGATGTAAGAGTGGGCACCAGCTGAATCTCTCTGGGGAGAGCATTCCAACCCAAAATGGGATGCCATATAGTTGAGAAAACACACTCAATAGTCGCCACCAGAAGGTGGCAGCCCCACAAATATATTGCAGTAATCAAGATTCAGATGGCTGGAGCTCTTTTTCAGGATCAGGCCATTTGTTGTGTAAAACATATACTTTCCAGATGAATTACTTGACTCTGACTGATGACAGGCTTGTAACATGAGATTTTCATCTCAGTATAGTAGTTTCAGAGCAGGAAAGTTTTCGTAAAATTGATTATCAAATCATGACTATTTCCCCACCCTCCAGTTGCTATCTGTCACCTTTTTCACGGCCACTTCTTTCTCCATACCATAGCAAATGGGATGATGTTACTCTGTGAATGATGCATGAAGTGGTGACGTTATTTAAGTTTGATCAATAAAATCATTGGTGTGAACAACACATACAATCAGATAGATACTCTGTCAGCCCTTTTTGGACCTTCAGATTGAGGTGTAGAATCATTCAACATAGAGAGAGGGAGCAGGATCATACCTGCTGTTCCTACCCACACAATGACTGTACATAAATCGAAACACCTAAGTAACTCCATTACTAGACGTGATGGCACCACTGAGTGCAATTGAAAACATGGCTGAAAATGAAAAAAAAAATGTTGAGGGGGGTACCAGAAAGAAAGAAAGAACTCAGAAAAATCCAACTGTAGGCCAAGTCCATGTTTGCCACTTTCTAGGGCTGCCTTTTTAGAAAAAAATGAAGCCCTGTTCAGTTTCAAACACTACTTGCAAGGGATTTTCCCTACTGAAAGTTGCTGCCTAGTGTTGTTTTTCTCAGTCTTCTGACAGCTTTGATTTATGAGGAGAGCCTGAACTGTATCTGATATTAACATCGCCTTGAGGAATGAGAGTAAAACATTGGTCCTCAGCCAGTGGAGCTACTCTACTGTCTTGGAACAGTTTCTCACTCTAAGAGGTTATACTGGTATTGTTGTCGTTACATTTTGATCCTAGTAATATGTCACCCTCTTTTAAAGCAAATCTTCAGTCAATGTACACAGTCGATCAGGGCAGGGGTTGGGGAGAGGGGATGATAAATTATTTAGACTTCCCCCAAAATCTGAAGTAAGCCCAATGGATTCCATAGAAATTGTTAGATGGACAATGTTAAGAATCCATTAAAATGCTGAATGGGGAGCTTTGTGGCTTCAGGTCTCAGGAAAATTGTTTGATTGTTTTGGAGCTTTGTGTTGTGTGGGGTGGTTGCAGGGATGTTGAAGAGTCCTTGGTCTCGAGTCACGAGTCGAGTCACGAGTCTTTGGACCCGAGTCTCGAGTCCAAGTCCGAGTCCTTGGTCCAAAATGGTGACTCACGAGTCACGAGTCATGAGTCACTCCCAAAGCTGACTCCACGAGTCCCTATTAAAATCAATGGGGGGTTTTCCCAACAAAATAAGGCTACTTCAGATGTGTGGTTTAAATAAATTCTAGGCACAAGTGTGCCTTTTTATTTCAAAACTCTGCAACTGATTTTGGCAAGAACAGACCAGGCAGAAAAACCCAAAATAACCAGGCAGGCAGAGGAGGCAGGGAACCCCAAAGCAGGCAGCCAGAGGCCTTTGTCTTGGACAATTCAACTGTTGAACTGGTCAAGAAGAGACCAGGCAGGCAGAGGAGGCTGGGAACCCCAGACAGGCAGGCAGAGGCAGCCAAACCCAAAATGTCTGAAAGGTTGCATTTTAGAAAAATGAGTTTAAAAAATAAACTTGCTGTACTTCCTAAAACTTATCCATGTTGCATTTGAGGAACATGATTTTTTTTAAATGTTTGGCCCCGATTCTGGAACGGTGAGGTCTCATCACAATTCCACCCTCACTGAACACCCGCTCCACTGGTGATGAACTTGCTGGAACCAGAAACACACTCAGAGCAGCCACACAGAGTAATCTCAGGTCCTTCTTCTGCCTCTCCCAAGTACACAACACATCAATCAAAATAAATCTTGACACACTGTTGGGGCTGCACTCTTGGTAGCCATCCATAGTGGCCGAGCAGCGGCACACCTCACTTCCATGCGCTCTTCGCTGGCAATCACGCTCCTCTCCACTCCTTCTGGCACAGCCCAGGGATGTTGAAGAGTCCTTGGTCTCGAGTCCCGAGTCGAGTCTCGAGTCCCATTAAAAATATTGGGACTCAAGTCCGAGTCGAGTCAGAGGGGGGACTCAGTCCGACTCACGAGTCGAGTCCTCGAGTCTGAGTCCCCATCCCTGGCGTGGTTGTGAGTAGCCTTTAGGAAAGAGTTACTAGCTTAGTGAGAGTAATACTTCTGATGTGACTCTGCTGTCCGATGTATAGTGAACACCATTCTGTTTTTCCCAAGAGAGACACAGGCAGTGTTCATTAATGTAATTTAATGTATTACATTTTTGTACCGTCCACTAGCCAAAGCTCCCTGGGTGGTTTTCAAGGACTTACAAAAAAATTTTTTACATACAACATATAAACACACACACACACACACACACACACAATTGACAATAAGAATCCCCTTCCAACAACCACGCATCGCTGTGGGCAGGGAGAATTTTGCACATGTGGGGGATGAGAGAAGAGACCACTGTGGGGTGATCCTATCCTCCAATAAGGTTTGAGGGGGGCAGAGCACCAGGGTCAACATTAGGCCTGGATGCAACCCGCCCTCAGCCTCTTTCTTTCGCAGCTCCCTCCCTCCCTCCCTCCCTTCAGTGTAGGCTCCTCTGGTCACCCGTTCAGGGGGCCAAGTAGGAATTTTGGCTCATTGCCTTGATTGGCACAAGAGGCAGTGAGCGCATTTCGCCTACTCTACACTGTGATTCAGGATAGGGTGTTTTTGTTTTGGGATTTCATCATTGTCTTAATTTAATTTGGTCACATTTGACTGGTAAATGCAGGATTAGGCAGTAGGGTGTACGTAGGGATGTAACCGCTTGCCTCGCGTGGGTGTAGCAGGCCGAAATTGGCCCCGCTCACATCCGCGCAGGGCTCGCGCAGGCCTACCTTTTTCCAGTGGCATCTCGCCTCTCCGCAGTGAGCCGCCCGTGCTGGTCCCGTCGCGTCACATCCGCCCCTGGAAGTGAGGCGACAGGACCCTGCTGGACCCCCATGCGACGTATTGCGCCTGCACAGGGTCCCGTCATGTCACTTCCGGGGCCAGATGTGATGCGACAGGACCAGCACTGGCGGCTTGAGCGGCCCGGAGAACTGCTCCACGCCACTCAGAAGATCAAGGCGGGGGGGGCTGCTACCATGGAGAGGCGGGGCGGCGGAGAGGCGAGCCCCCCCCCCCCAGGTTTGTGAGCAGTGGCTGGGTGTAGGGTTCAGTGATAATCCAATGGCACCTTTTAGGCGACTGGCATAATCTGAGGCTCCCCATTGCTGAGTTGTGTGGCTTAGTTTGTGGGAGATAAGGACTGCCTTTGAGGCCGACTCACCTCCCCTGCATCGGTGTTCTGCGGCACCTTGAGGAGGTGACACTGAGAAGGCCTCCCAGCACCATGGTGGTGTAAAACTGGGGGGTGGCAAAATACAGCGCCACCCCTCAGGTTGGATGTTTCGCCCTTAAACGGCTCCACTGGCCAATGTCTGGTCTAATTATCACCCACACTTCTTCCTTTCACAGATCTTTGAATATTCAATAAATGTGGCCCTGATTTGACTCCATATCTTGCATCTTGACTTGTTATTTCCCATTTACACCTACAAATCCCAGGACCTGTTAAAAACCCTATCATATGCTGTCAAATACCCAAGAGTATAGGAAGGTGTTAACCTGGCACTGAAAAGATGACAGTGTTGGCCCTAGGTGGGCCTCACTGGGGAGATTGTTCCATAATCTGGGGGCCACCACCGAGAAGGCCCCCTTCCTTGTCGCCACCCTCTGATCCTCCATCAGAGGAAGCACTTGAAGGAGGGCCTCAGATGATGATCATAGTGTATATGTAGGTCCATATATATATAACGTGCTGCCATGTTATGTATTTTCCAAGTAGATTCCTCTGAGCCAGCATTTTAACAAAATTACTGTTATGCATTCTCCACTTTCCTGAGCAGTGAGAAATCTAGTACTGAATGGTTTAGTTTCTCTGGGGTGAGAGAACAACCAGAGACTTCTGTTTCTCTGTATCATCTATTTCATTTGCAAAGTTACCTACATAGCATGATAGCAAGGAAATGGAAAATTCAGCAAGTTTTCACTATTACCGATTGGTATAAAGAAGTATGGGATATGGCATTAAATGATATGTTGACTTGTAATATCAAATGCAAAAGGGGTCAATTAAAGGATATTTGGGGTTTATTTTTGGAATATGTGTTAAAAAGGGGGAAAGGGAGTTTACCCTGTCAAGATATGTTGTATTTTTGGAATAATGAACAATTATAGAGATATTGTATTATTTGGTCCCATGGTGATGGGAGCACTATATAAGTTATATGTGTATGTTATTTTCTTTGTATTGTTGAAAAAAAAATTTAAATAATTTTTTTTTTTAAAGCAAAGTTACCTACATAGCAGAAGCAATGCAAGCTCAAGAAAAAGGTAGCATAGCTACTGATCCTGCTTTGGATTTCTAGATGTTTCCACAAGGTCAGGGAAAGTTGTCCCGCACTGGAATCTGGGCTAGAACTCCAGATGTGTGTGTGTGTGTGTGTGTGTGTGTGTGCGTGCACGTGTGTAAGTGTGTGTGTGTGTGAGAGAGAGAGAGAGGGGGGGGGCAGGAACTCAATCAGTGTTCTGAGCAAACTCCAGAAATACAAGGAGGCATGAGATGTGGTGGTGGGGGGGGGGATTTTTTTTTTACTAGGTGCTGGTCTACATCCAGTGAAGGTCCAGTAAAAAAGAAAGAAAAGAAGAGAAGAGAAGAGAAGTCCCATTGCTCTTATTGTTGCAGATTTGTTGTGAGAATATGAGCCAGGGCTTTAGCACTTGACCACCAGCTTGCATTCCAAGGTCTCATATCACTCTCTGCCTTATCCCCATGGAGTGCAGCAGCCCAGTCATTCCACCCATCCATAGCCAGTTGCCCATTTAAAGAAAGCTCAAACTCATATAGATATCCAGAAAAGAAGATCCCTATTTCTCTGTTTTTTTAAAAAAAAAATGGTTGAAAGGTGTTTAAAAAAAAAAAAAAATCACCCCCTACTCTTCAATAAACAATTGCTTTCTCTTCACATTTGTATATATTGTACCTTAAAATGCCATTTCCTCCTTCTACACAGCATGCAAATGTCATTATATCTGTTTGATATGGGGATATCTGCTAAATCAATAAAGAGGCTATAGTTATCTGTTAAGGATATTTGAGAGCTGTGATGCTAGTTAATATCACGGCAGAACATGAGAAATATCCCTGAAGAGATCTGGGTCTGCTTTGTGTGGTCTATGGATCTTAGTTTGATGGATAGGATGACATAGTTAAGGTGACTTGCTTTATAATGTCAAAATTTTAATTAAAATTGATACAATCAAAATCTTAACTTCCTTCTTTATTTGTGAATACTTTAGTTCACTAATCTCTTTTATGGAGTTCACTGTATATCTGAATTCTGGGGCCATGAATTCTCGGGCCATGACATATTCTAATGTAAAGATGGTGAAAATTGACCTCATAGCTCTGCCCAAGACTCTCTCCCCTTAGGCCTGGGGTCCCCATGGTGCCCATATGCACCAATTTGCCCATGGACACGTTCCTTGGCGCCCACCAGGCTTGCTGCCCCCATGATGTTTTATTTTTAAACTGTGTGTCGTTTGTCCATGTTTTGCTTGGGTTTGGGGGGGGTGAGAGAGTCTTTCATAGATTTCATAGATCATAGAGCTGGAAGGAGCCTACAAGGCTATCGAGTCCAACCCCCTGCTCAATGCAGGAAACTAGAGGAGGGGTCTCCCGTCCAAGTAACAACCAGGCCTGACCCTGCTTAGGTGTGTGTGTGTGTTTCTCTGAGAATCATCTTCTGTAATATGGATATTTTGTGCTTTGTGGGGCCAAATATGTCATTTGTTATTTGGGGCTCAGACCGCACCTCTGCCTTGTAACTTGTCCAAAAATCTGAGTACTTGTCTCTGAGCCTTATTGGTTTGCTTTCTGAGAAATGGGTATTTTGTAACTGGCCACATCCACCATGGCAGCCATTTTGTGAATGGCCAATCCTCCTTCATGGCAGCTATTTTGTGAAAGTGTCCACAGCATGCTCTCAAAATTCCCAATGTGCCCACCAGCCAAAAAGGTTGGGGACCCCTCCCTTAGGCAAAAGTTCCTATCTTGCCAGGAGCCGTAGCAAGACACTTCTGTGGGACTACTTTGCTTCCATGATTTTACTTCTCACCCTGAGGAAAACCCATGGCCTAATTGCCCAGCCTACCATATATATTCTTTAGATTAGAATATATCTTTAGGTGTTCACATCCCCTTTTGACTGCTGGGTTGTGATCCCCCCACCCCAATATTGAAAATATGTGTGTATCTTAGGCAAATAGGAATATGGAGCATTTTTAGATTTTAGAGCAATGGGGGTAGTATGCTTTTTTTAAATTAACTGTCAGTATTGGTATAATAGTCAGTGTCAATAGTTCAGTTATTTTATATGAAAAATGTATTGAACATTCTAAGACAGGGCTCTCCAACCTTGGGTCCCCAGGTGTTGCTGGCCTACAGCTCCCAGCATACCCAGCCAGCATAGCTAATGGCAAGGGACTCTGGGAGCTGAAGTCCAGCAATATCTGGGGACCCACGGTTGGAGAGCCCTGTTCTAAGAACTATTTGCTTGTCTTAGCAGGCTTGACCGATTCTCTTGGTGTGTGTGTGTGTGTGTGTGTGTGTGTGTGGGAGCAGGGGGAGTATAAAGCACTGGAGTGAGACCAACATCCAAAAGGCTGTAGGCACAAATATTTACATCTGTCTCTACCTCTAAAAATCTATGGCTTGGATCCAGAGTTCCAACAAGTGGAACTCTGCATATGGAATGCTCCAACTGGGAGATGGGACTGGAAAGGCAATATTGGCTGATTTCGCCTTTCCCCTGCAGCCCACTGAAAATCTGCTCTGGAGGGTTGGGGGACCCTCCAGAACAGGTTGGAGGTGGTGCAGGGGGCTGGAGGGAGAAGGGAAAATTGGCTAACATTGCCTTCCTCTAGCGGAAGTCTCTGATGGATTGCAATACCTTCCATGAGTGGAAGGAGACCTTCTATTCACACAGATGGGCATTTCTGGATCCAACCCAATATCAGTAAAAAAAGCATGCAAATTTGGATTGAGAATCAGCCATAGAAAAGAACAAAACAGCCAAAATAAATGCTCAGAACAAAGAACATGCCAAGAAAATGCAAACCACACAAATTGTGGTCACTAGTGACTGGCTTAAGTTGTCATATGTTGAATCTGGCACTCTGCAGATTCCATTCAACAGATAAATCTCTTTACCAGAAACCTTCTGGATAGTTAAACGTACAACAGATGCATTTAAAACACACTGTACGGGTTGGGGAGGAAGAACTCCGTTGGTGGTCACAAACACCAAAGAATCAGGTAGAGAAAACTCTGAAAAGCGCAGATACACTTAAAAAACAAAACCAAAAACCCCTTCTGTCTTTTTTCTTTCTTTAAAAAATAAATAAATCTCACTCTCTTTTTCAGTCCAAGCTCGGTAATATAGCTGCTAATAAATTTAGGAAGAAACTAAGATTAGGTTGGTGTGGCTAAACTGGAAGGGCTCTTACCTTTCAGACAGATGGTCACCGATTCATGTAATTTGCTTGGGGAAATCTGGACATACTTTATCGGCTTGTATCCTCGTCAGTGTTAAAAGCACATTTTGCTGGAGGTAAAGCCTATGTTATCCTGCAAGCTATTAAACACCCCACGGCTCCTGTTAAAGCAAAGTGTTTTCAACTGCATTCCATGTGGCAAGTCTCGGCAAAATAAGAAATGGCTGGATTCCACACACACACACACACACACACACCCCGTTTTTTTCTGGTACATTAATCCATGTGCCCAAAGATTTTTGAACCTGTGTAAACATTTAAAATATTAAAAATATTTGAACTGGAAAACATGCTCATTTTCTGCAATGCCTATGCCTGTGGGTTTCTTGAGAAAAAGAATAACTAGGGTCTTCTTTTTGTTTGTCATCCTCTCAATTGTAAAATTGGATAATCAAGGAAGAATGCTAAACAATTTTGCTTTCTTAAAATAAATTTTAAAAAAGGCTATGTACAGTCACTTTAGTTCATTTATAGACATTTTGTTTCAGTTCTCAGACCAGAACAAAACCTTTCTGTGGTTGTTGCTGTGGCAGTGGCGGTGTTGGTGTTGGTGTTGGTGTTGTTGTGGTGGTGTTGGTGGTGGTGGTGGTGGTGTGTGTGTGTGTGTGTGTGTGTGTGTGATTCAGCCAAATTACTTCTGCTAGTTCATTGTTGTTTGACAGACAGCATTAATACAAGTAACTAAAGCTTCATCTCATCTGTACTGTCATGACTATTTGGGAAAGAATGTATACCTAAAACAAGAATCTTGAATGTATACCTAAAACAAGGGGGGTGGGATTCATTTTCCCTGGGAAACAACCTGAAGAACCATTTGAAGAAGTGCTTTGTCCCTATAACGATGGGTCATCTTAAGGTGATAGGAACCTCCATATGCAAATGCTGCATATTTCTGAAAAGCAGATGCAGATGGGGAAAAACAGGGCCTCACCTTCATGACATCTGGCAGGCAGCTGTTTGTGTTCTTATGTTAAGCCTTGAGAGGAAACAAGGAAATGGTAGCTGCATTAGGGGATGACTAGTTGGGATGACTAGAAGCCATATCTCAAGCATCATGTTTTATAAAAGTCCCATGTGCTAGAGCTGAGTTTTCTTTCCATGAGTTGCAACATTCATGGTGAAATGTGTGTCTTCTGTGAGTGGGAACTTCTTAACAACTAAGGGCACAATCCTATGCATTATTTAGACAGAAAAACAACTCCCAGCATTCTCCAGCAGGAGAGGTGCTAGGTCTTGAAAAGATCTGGGGCTCAGGCCCACAGGACAAAAATAAATGCACAAACTTGCATATGCTAATTTACATATGCTCTGAAGTCTGTGTGTGTATGTGTGTCTTTAAGGGACTGTGTCTCCTAAAGACCACCCCTATTGTAAAAAAAGGATGTATGGACAGAGGACGGGAGGGGATTTGATTTCAGGGGGGGAAACTCAGGCAGAAAGATTCAAGGGAAGGGGCAGCAGGAGGTGAAGCACATGTGGACAAGAAGCCAGCTAACCCAGAGATTTGGAGCTCCAAATGAAAGATTCAGGGATCCAGCCCTAGCAGGCTACCCCCTAACACCGCCTCTGTTCCCTAGCCAACCAATGCTGGGAGTTGTAGGATTTTTTTCCCGTCTAAACATGCGTAGGATTATGCCCTAAGCCAATCGTACAAAAATGCATTTCTCTGCTTTTCATAGAAATCAAGGGTGGGAGACATTTGGAAGTCAAGAGCCCCATTCCCTTGATGGAAAGAGTTTGGAGCCAACGTACCAACTGTGGGTGGGGTTGGGGGCAACCCCAATGAATGGGATTGAAGCCAGTGGTGGGCAAGGCCAAAGCCAAAAGTGGGTGGACCACTCCCTTTCTCTCTTTCTGCCACGTCCTTCTCTCTTTCATCATGCATTCATCCATTCATTCCCCTTCTCCCTCTCCCTCTCCCTCTCCCTCTCCCTCTCTCTGACACACACAGATCCATTCCCTTTCACACAGAATCGTGCCCCATCCCAGCACTGTCATTACAAATTGAAGAAACGTTCAGGCTGTTGCCCTCTTGAGAAGCATTGGTGCTGCAGTTTGCTCTTAAGTGCTTCGTACTGACAGTGTGGTGTAGTGGTTAGAGTGTTGAACTGGGACTCGGGAGATCCGGGTTCTAGTCCCCTCGGCCATGAAGCTCTGTGGGTGACTTTGGGCCAGTCACTGACTCTCAGCCTAACCCACCTCACAGGGGTGTTGTGAGGGGGAAATGGAGAGGAGGAGGGGGCTTGTATAAACTGGCTTGGGTTCCTTGCAGGAAAAAAGGTGGGCTATTAGTAAAACAAAACAAAACAAACAAACAAACAAACAAACAAATAAGCAAATTGCTGGGCTGAAGCAGCTTCAGTTGCTTCTATCCGCCTTCTCTCTACATGTTTGTAGAGCTGGCTGTAATAGGAAGACTTGGAGGGCTTCCCTGTTGCCCCCCCCTCTCTCTTGCCAGTCAGAGCCTTTCCCTCTTCTCTCTCCAGTCTCTTCCACCATTGGCTTCTGTACTGCTCACCAAGAAAGCTGATTTCCGTTTTTAGGGCCCAGTATAGAAATGCGATTAGCTGCTGATGGAGAAGGTGTGTTATCTCTTCTGCCATTGCCAGGAGGGTGCTATAGCTAAGTGCCCTCTTCCCCACTGCTTCGCTGTTTCCCCACCGATCATCTGAGTAGTATTGAGGGGTAGGGAGAGATCATGGGAAGGAACTGTTTAAACATCACCCCCAGCGCCACAATCGCTTTCCCCTGCACTGCTCAGGTGATTCATCGGAAACAGTGGTGCAGCAGGGGAAAGTGGGCTGTGGGGGGAGGCAAGGACAAGGAGAGGCGGTGAGGCCTGGGATGGGAGGTCAGTGGGCTGGATGGGGAGACTTTGCAGGCCGGAGGTTCCACACACCTGATATAAGTCCAAGAGCCAAATGACATGTTACGCTAATCTCATAATAGTACAGGGTGGCCATCCAGATGTTTTGGCCTACAACTCCCATCAGCCCTGGCCAGCACAGGCAATGGTGAGGGCTGAGGGAGCCATAGGCCAAAACATCTGGAGGGCCACAAGTTGCCGAACCCAGCGTAGGATATAGCTGAAGGTTAGCTTTTTATTTTCTCTAATGTAAGCACGCATTACCTGAATTCCACACACCAGAAGGATAGGATTAAACCTTCCACCCAACCACTTACGCTTGCTACACTCATACTATATATTTTTTCCTATCACTTTCCCCAATATGAACAAACTACAACTACATCCCATGTTATTTGAAGTCCTGGATCTATAAGTGAAGGTAATAGCTGCCCTTAAGAGAGTGGGAGATCTTATGTGGACGTTTCTCAAAATATTTTTAAAGTAAAGAATGCATATTTAAGAGAGTTGGAAAATATTGTTTCTAAAATTATGTTAGGTGCTTTTTCTTTGCTTCTGTCAACATAGATATTTTGTATTCCTGGACTTTTGGGTGAACTGTGAGAGTGCAGGCCAAAGAAAGCTTTCAAATTGTAATCTATTTCCAAATTGGACAATCTAGTAAAAACACAAAGACATGTCTGGCAGCTGTAAAGCATGATAGAACTTACAAAAGATACCAAGTTTGTTAGAAAGCTGTATTTTGTTCAGAAAGTGTTAGGAACAATCGCCTTTACCATGTGAATGTATGCTGAGAATGAAATCAAGCATTAATTTTTGTTTTAAATAATCTGTATAGAGACGCACAGTTTTACTTCATGCAACATGAAAATCATATCAAGCAATCTGTTAAACAAATGAGTTTCTAATCTTGGATGTCATTTGGGCTGGGTTGCTAGCAGTTAGCTATTCGATGCTTCAACTCCTGCTGCCACATTCCTTCCCAAACCAGCAAAAAGTATTCTGAGCTGAAAACAAAACAACAGACTTCCACTGGCCCCTCACCTGGGGCCAGGGAGAAGATTTGCGAGTGGGGGAGGAGAGAGGAGTCAGGTAACAGGTCAGGTTGGTCACAGATACTGAGCCAATGGCTCAATTAGAGCGGGGACACAGGAAAGGGCTTATTAGGCACCTGGGTTCTCACCCATACACTCGGAAAACAAGCACAGCAGGTATGGAAATAATCTTTAAATTAAAAAAGCCTTTGTCTAAAAGCTGACAGTCTTGTTAAGAAACAAACAAACAAACAAAAAGGAATAACCATGCCTATAAGGTATGAGAGTTGGACCAAATATAATAATGCTTGAGGAAATCGGGGTTGGGAAACGTGTAGCCCTCCATTTGTAGGACTGCAACTCCTATTATTATTTATTTAGTTAAGAGATGTCTTACCTGCTTTTCATTACATAATAATCCCAAAGCAGGGTAAACCAATAAAACACAATAAAATAATACAGCATTGACAAACAAACGCCACACATAAACAGGGGAGATCAGTAACAGATAAATAACAATCTACATGATGCAGCAAAAGAAAGAGAAAAAATCCATCCAAAACCTGGGTAAACAAATAGGTATTTAGCAGGCGGTGAAAACTTATAATACTTGGGGCCGGTTCGCACGACCCAGGCTGCGAGCAGGGGAGGCACCACGGGGCGATCTGTGGGGTCCGGTGGGGCGCCGCAGATGACCTGCGCCCCACGCGCGTGGGCAGACCCCGGTGGAGCCGGCAGTCCCCGCACCGCAGTGCGGGCCTCCCAGCGCTAGGGGGTGGGGCTGGGATGCCCAGAGGGGCCGTTTGCCCCTGCAGCATGGAGCGGCGGCAGCTGCGGCTGCTCTGGGCTGCCGCCTGTGTGCGGCCCCTGCGGGATGGCCGCCCGCTGTTCGCACGGCAGGGTGGCCACGTGCGGTAGGGGCTTACCCCTCTACCGCCCATGGTCACTTTGCGTGCGTCCCGCGCGCAGCAGCCATCCCACGGGGGCACCCCCGGTCAGCATTTGCACGACATGGGAACTGCGGGGGACTTCTGCTCCCCGGCAGTTCCCGTGTCGTGCAAACATGCCCTTGGTGTCACACATGTATGAGGAGGGAGGGAGTTCCATATCGTCCCTCACCATCCCTGGCTATGCTGGCGAGGCGGATGGGAGTTGCTCACTGTAGGGACACACATTCCCCACCCCTGCTCTAAACCATTACTTCCTTAGTTCTCAGTCATCCAAGCCTGGCCATTGGTACTTGATGACCACTGGTCCGAATCAGTAAAGATGTCGTGTTGTTCTAATGCAACCCCCATGCAAAAACATCACCCGACCGGGCTTGGATGTCCTGCCCAATATCATTACAGGTTAGTTGCCTGTAGAGGGTAGAAGCCTGCACTCTTTTGCAGATCTCTTTTAAATAAACGTGGCCCAAGTTTATACCAAAGTACTGTGTCTGTCTCATTATTCCTCCCCCCTCACACACACACACACACACACACACCTTTCACTCGCAAATGATGAAATTGCACGTTTGGTTAAGTTGAAATGGCAAATTCAATTAAATGTTTCTAATACTGGTGCTGGGGTCTCAGGGGTCCCACCACTCTGGCCTGTCTTCGCTAGTGCTATAGGTGTAGTAGGAAGTAGGTTAATACCACCCAAAGAGAGCAATCCTATTGTGGAGAGGAAGCCTGGGCGAGCACCCCAGGGTCCACATGATGGCTCAGAAAATCCCTTCCAAGGTCAGAGACAGCTCTCTGACCTTGAAAGGGGCAGTTGGCGATCCAACCGCAGACACCACCACCCCTCTTTGCAGCTGGCATGGAGAGAACTGCATTGGCTGCCTCTGCGAGGTTGGAAAACTGACCTTGCAGAGGGGGGAGAGGGGGGCATTCTGGTAGGCGGGGTGGGCATGAAACCAGAGAAGCTAATATACAATTCATCCTAAGCCTCCTCCAGCCTCCTTCTCTCCCCCTCCAAAGCACCTTCACTAGATGGGCTGAAAAGCCTCTGAGTTTGGGGGCTTTCGAGCAGCAAGGGTGCAGTCCATCATGCTCTAAACCTCCTGCTCCAATCCTAGGGATGGACAAATCTCTCAGTTTTGGTTTCTCTTAGTTTCTCATTTTTCCAATCTTAAATTCAGTTCACCCAGAACTTTGAGAATTTCCCCAATCTTAAATTCAGTTTGTCCCTGAGTTGTTTTTTTTAAAAAAAGTTTGCATAAAAATGCATGCTTATTTTTGCATGCATTATCCTAGTAAATGCATTTTTGTACATCATTTTGCCTAATATACACATTTTTCCCAAGCTATTTTTCTAATACGGCACATTTAACCTTATTTTCACTAATGAACACATTGTTTGTGTTGACTTTCCCCTAGTCAACACAATGCATTTGTATGCATTTGTATGCATTTTTAATTGGAGAACTGCATTGCAATGTTTGAAGATGTGTGAATTTCAAAGCAGAACAGAGTTTCCATTCACATTTGGTTCAAAAGTGAGAAATTAGGTAGGTTCACACAATGAACCAAATGCGAACCAAAGGAATTTCTCCCCCATCCCTAAAAGACAGAGTCACAAGGTAAGCCTCCCCATTGGCCCCACCATCCTGCCATGTAAATGCTGTAAGCCATGCATGGTTCCAGAGGCCTCTCAGCTACTCGTGAGTTGCAAGACATCTGGGGTTCTGAGAGGCATCAGTCTCAGCCATGATACCTTGGCCATATGGCAGATGTCTGCACTTCTTCAGCCACCATCTCATTCCTCAGCACCTATCACTGTAGTGACTGACAACTATGGCCAGCACATCTTCCAAATGTCCCTCTTGCTTGTTGTTATAGGGTAAAGAGGACTGCCTTTGCCCATTTCTGTCACCCCTATTCCCATTGACTGCGGAGTCATATCCAGAGAATGGGACCCTGGGCGTTTAGTTTAATTGCTGTTCAACTAGCGCTCTGGACTGGGGAAGTTGCTTAACCCATCCTATTACTATGTCTACTTTCAGGTTATTCTTCCAACAGTTGTTAACATTCTGCAGACAAGTAAAAGTATGTAGGCTACTATGCTGCATAAATCAAAATATTTGGATAAGACTTACAGATTTTTTTTCCTTAATAAATTCAGTACTAAAGTATTTACCCTGCGGTACTATGAATGATTTTGCAAACCATAATGTAAGCAAGGAACTCAGCTATAATTTCTATGTTGTGCATCCAGTAAGAAAATATATAATCACATTACACTGAAGAATGCCATCTTAATTAAAAACATCAGCAGGGAAAGAAAATCCATAGTGAAACAAGGATTTTCACCCAAATGACCAAATGAAGCTTGGTATCCTATGAAAACTTTACTAATTCTTTGTACTGATAATTTTCCAAATTATATATAAGCACCAAAAAAATGTAGTTTAAGCTAGGTTTATAAAACAGCTGTGAATAATGTAGCACTGCATCTGACCATGAGCCCATTAACTTCTACATTAAATTGTGCTAAATGTGTATGAAATTACCTGGGTTTATTAGCCACATCTGATGAAATTAAGTTTAATGTATAAATATGTTATTTTATTATTTTCTTTGCTTGCCTGTTTTATATCATGGTAACCCTATTTATTTCAAAGAGCTACTTCACATCATTCCAGAGTGTGGGTGCAAGGAGAATCAAGCTCTTATACTGGTTTGTAATTTGCCAAGAGAGACATACCGGTGTATGGTTTCTGGGTCTTGTTGAGTGAATGCAAAGCTCAGAATGCACAATTTTTACTGCCAGGAATTGTATAACTCAACCATGCAAAATGAAGCAATATGATGTTTTTGAGCCAAAGTAAGTCCACTTAAAACTTCTGAAAAATAGCAGCTTGCCAAATCAATGTCTGCTGCATATAACCAGGCAGTAGTGCAGGAAAGGTGAATGGCTAGCTTCCTGTACAAATACTTGACTTCATCATGAATATTCGATTCAAAACAACTCAATACCTTAACTCACTTGTATTCTTGTGTATGTGTGACCTACTCATTTTTAGTCTTTCAGCTTTCAGATAGTAAACAAAAGAGGCTTGGAGTCATGAAATATAACCTGGGAGCAAAAATGTCACTAAGAACAGTAGAATTATTTTCAAAATGTTCCATGAGGCATTGGCAGACTTTTAAGCATGCATCTCGCTCATATACTCCTCTGCCTGGATATTTTTGGCTAATTTTCCTTCTCACTTCTTTTTAAAAAAATGTCTTTTTGAAGAGTTTTGGAAAAATTAGCAAGGCGCACTCATAAAGAACTCATGTATGCACTGTAAGTGTATTTATTATATCCATTTATTTCTTTGAAAAAAGCCAAAAGAGCATTACAGTATGGTTTTGAGCTCCAGTAAAACCCTTACAAGAATTCTGAACTGCAAGTCATGCCAAAAATGACTTAATGAGGAGATATTGAAACCTTGCTCAAGACAGCATTTGGGCATATATTTGTGCAATTTGGATCATATGACTGCTGTACAGTTTTAAGACTCTTGCAGCTCTTCCTATTGGGCACGTGTCAGATCCTTCAAGGAACACATAGCTCTGGAGTCCTTAAATCTTGGTTCAAGGCTCTCAGTGCCAAATAAAGGATCCCCTCCCCACTCTAGAATCTGTATTGTATTATGTATGATTTTTGAGCCAGTTCTATGTAAAGCATATTCAATAACCTCTCCTAATAAATGCCTCTTTAACTCTTGAAAATGCAAAGTTCAGCAAATCTTAACACTGAGTGATAGCCACCATCACCAATATAACTCCACACTTAAACAAAAGGCATACAAATGTCAAGCTTCACTGTAAAATGAAGTTGTTCTAAGTGTTGAGGTTTGCATGGTAGTTTGGGCAAGTTTAATCTTAATAATCACTATTGTGTACGGTAATTGTTCTTATTATATCTCATGATTTCTTCTTCTAAAGCTCCTTACGTCTAGAGAGATAGTTAGAGACAAAACAAACAAACACAAACCCTGTAGAGTAATTTATTTGAAGTTTCTTGATCTATGGTATGGTCTATACAGCATTCAAGACACTTAGATTTGTATTCCACAGCTATTTGAACACAGATCATTTTAAATTTAAGGATTTTTTAAAAACTAGTTAAAAAAAACATACAGTGCTCTAAGTCTCTGTTGATTGGATTGGAACAGCAAAATTTTTGAGGCACCGATTTATGCACATCTCCAGGAAGTACAGTTCAGATCTCTCAATTCATGCACACTTTGCATAGATGTTTAGAGCCCTAAAACACAAACATATAATAGCATCCATTGAATGTGTTTGTAAAATAATGTGAATCTCCCCAGGAAAAAGATGGACAACATAAGCAATCTTTCCAATAAAAAGTAATCAAGTGTGGATTAAACCTCATGTTTAGCTCCAATGATGTAAACATACAAAACAAACATACATGGAAGCCATCATGGTTTTAAAATTATCTCACATGAAATCTTCTTAACTTTAGGACATCATTAATAACATAAGAAGAGTCATACTGGATAAGACAAAGGCCTATCTAATCCAGCATTCTGTTCCCACAATGGACAACCAGAAGTCTATGGGAAGCCCACAAGTAGGACATGAATGCAATAGCACCTTCCTACTTGTGTTCCCCAGCAACTGGAATTCAGATGCATAGTGCCTCTGATACTAGAGGTAAAATATAGACATTATGACTAGTAGACATTGATAGCCCTATCCTCCATGAGTATTTAAATCCCCTTTTAAAGCTGTTCAAGTTGGTGGCCATCACTACATCTTGTGGTAACATAATGAATTCCATAATTTAACTATGTGCTGTGTGAAGAAGTGCTTCCTTTTATCTGTCCTGGATCTCCCACCAAACTCTGAAATCAATTTTCTCCCATATAACAAGGAATGTAATTGTGAAGTTCTAACACTCTGAAACCAGGATCTTTCTCACCCTAATACCAATAGCAGTCTACTGAAAGCCAGTGGAAACTTGCAATCATTGTTGAACAGCCCCCAAAATATCTCTCCATTTGTACTCATTTCACTTTATGAATGATGACATCTGAAAACATCTGGATCTCATGATGTCCAAAGAACTTTCCAAAATGGTAGTGCTGAGATGTGATGAGACATAAATGACGTTTATTTTAGATCCATGCTGCAAGATGAAGATATTAGTTTTAAAAAAAAAACTTGGATGAAGATTTTGGTGAGAGGTTTTAGACTCAATGACAAGGCATTCAGCAATCACCTCCACGTGTGATATCCAAGCAAATGTGTGTCTGCTTTCCAGCCAAATTTCTTAACAAGCATATGTTAACTAAAGTATGTGGAAGTAATTCAAACCATTCCTTTGCTCAACATAATTAAGAATTAATCTCAAGAACAATAGATTACTCATGAACTATCACACTACAGCTTTAAGTCTTGGCTCTTTCTGATTTGATGTTCATTCTGTCAAAAGAAAGATGGACAGACAGACAGACAGACATAACAGAAACATTTATTTGTCCATCCCCTTTCTCTGGAGAACCCAGGGTGCACTGGGCTGCATGCGGCCCTTGGCCAAATTCCATGTGGCCAGGAGCAGCATCTGGTCCTCTGGAAAATGCAGGCCAACCTTCTTGGAATCACTTCCTCTTCCTCTGTCGTTTTTCTTACATGAGACTTTTAGCCTGCCACTTTACCAAGGCTTCTGCTTCTGGATTCTTTGTGGGATTAAGATCGGCTCCTCTTTACATGTGTTTTTCTTTCTTTCTGGGGGCTTTCTTTTTCTGCCTTTCTATATGTTATTGTTGTTGTTTACAGTATTTGTATACCACCACATCAATCAGATTCTGAAGTGGTGAACAATAAAAAGACAAAAACAGATAAAAGAAACCAAAACAATATGTTGAAAACAAACTAAAATTACAGTGGTGGTTGGACAACAGAGAAGGCTTGCTGGAACAAGGAGGTCTTCAGCAGGCACTGAAAGCAGCACAATGTCAGAGCCTGCCTGACCTCCAGAGGCAGGGATTTCCACAGAGCTCAGGGGGGAAAAGGCTTGCAGTGAACCATAGGGGAGGGAGAACCTGGAGGGAGAGGAGGATGGCAGGGGGAAAAATGGGTGAGAAGCCGAATGGTTGAGCAATGGAAGGGTGGAAGCCAAATGGTTGAGCCATGGAAGGGTGGAAGTCTAGTCTGCAAGCTAGAATTTCAGACCTCTGGCAAGGAAGGAGGGGAAGCCTTAAGTTTAGTTAAGTAAAGCAATAAATTTAGTCCTGTGTTAATGAAGGGAAAGCTGAAATGGATGGGAGGGGGGCAGAGAGAGACAGCTACGCACTTCAATGCTGCAATCTCTGCCCACCATCAGCCCTGGCTCCACCCACCAGTGGTGCAGCTTCTGTGGGTCAACGACACGTTTTAGGGAAAAGGTTCTGCACTCCCGTGAAAGCATGTCATTCAATTTCCAGTTTATAACAGAATTTGTATTTCTTGATGTTTGTACATCACTTTTACATGTCACAAATCTGAACTTTGTGCAACTCAAAAGAAGAAGACTAGTTTTATGATTTTGTTATTAAAAATTAGTCCCTTTTCCTTTTATGCTGTGTCTTTTGGATTGTGAGCCTGAGGGCAGCAAATGTCTTTACTGATCTTTGTAAGTCACTCTGGGCGCCTTTTTCGGCAGAAGTTCCAAATAAAAAAATTAAATAAACCTGTGTAAGCACTCTTCCACCTGTGGGTGGAGTCAGAGGTGAGACTGTTACCAGTGATATTGGCTGGGAAGGGCTTACATAAGATTTAGATATGTGTTTATTTAATTATTTGTTTAAATCCCAAGGGGATCACAAGGCGGCTTACCCAGGGAATATAGTGGGAGGCAAGATGGAAATATCCATAGGAAAAAAATTGCATCACTTTACTCACATTTCCTACCATAATTCCAAGTCTAGCTGCTCCATAGTATGCTAACACATACTTTAGACCACAAAAAGAGGTTCTTATTGAAGCGGTTTTGGCAGCGTGGTAGCTATGCTGTCCATACTAATGCTGATAGTGTGTGTGGACTAGCAGTCATCAACATGGGGATCAGTGATATATGAAGTGTGTCTTACTGGTGCTCTGATTCAAAGCACAGAGAAAAGACTACATCTGGATGTAACCTGAAAAGTTATGCCTGGCCATGTTTCTCCAGAATCATTTCAAGCAGCTAAGAATAGACAAAATGTAACAATGTCTTACCTTCTTCCTACACATATCCCTATTCCTTATCCTAAAGTGTGTTTTTCTGTTGTCTCAAGCTGTTCTTGACACTATGTTATATTTACTGTAAATGTCACCTACAATTCGCCTAATGTCAAGGGGTTCATTAATATACAGTGATATAGGGGGATGTGTGTGTGTGATAAATACTTTAATGGTGAAACAGGAGGATTGTACTAGCACTAAATAATTAACACATTGGGATGTGCAAAGACCTTTTAAGCTAGAAGCAAAAAAAAAAAGCATTATGCTAGAAAACTTATGATAACATGATTTTTGCTGTGTCTAAAGTAGGTCTTTCAAGGTATATTGCCACAGGTACCTAGAATTGGTGAAACCAGGAAATGTTACATTTTCTGTTATGCAAAACAAAATTATGAGAGAATTCAAATGCCAATTAATTATATATCTTTCTAAGTGCCAGAGAAGAATACAAAAATGTTACAGCTTGAAAATTTGAAATTAAAACCACATGGGAACTTGTGGGGGGAAGTCTGCATTAAGTGGGATAAATGGGAGATAATTTTGGCAAATGTCATCTTACAGAGCAAGGTTTGTCTCCTTTTCTCTCTTCTATAGTACGCAATTATAAAGTACAGACTTCAGGAATGATTCCATCCTTGAGAAGCTGTTTGGTTTGTAGACCAGGTCCTCACTTTTTCATGGACCAATTAAAATGTTGATTGTAGATAATCATAATGATACTCTCTGCTCCAGTAATTATTGTATTTTTCTGTCTCCCATGTAGCCTGACACACCACAGCTAGAAAGCAATCACACCCACAAGTCTTGAGCAGCCAGCAAGTTTATCTCCACTCTTAGAAAAAACCATCCAACTGCACCTACTTCACCTGCTTTCAGGGAACAGAGATTCTGGTGGGCTGGAAGCACGACACACTAGTCTGGGGTCAGCATCTTTCTCCCTCATCCATTACTGTATGCATGAACCCAGGTCCCATGGTTTCCACCACCCCACAGGGTTGTTGGTAGAGAAAGTGGGGTTACATTTGGAAGCACCCCTGGGACTTGGGTTCATTGGATTATCATTTATTTCTTTTTTCAGTTCTGATGAATGAGTCTGCTTCTTAAAAACCATTTCCTAAGAAGCCAAGCATTAAGCACACACTATGATTTAGCTATGAAAAATAAGTGTTAGGTATATAATGCTGACAATGCTTTCAGATGCTTTCATATTCTTATTTTTAGCTTGTTCATAAATTGACAAACAGATGAAAATTCAAAATTGCACGTCTAAATTGATGGTCATTACTGAGAAGAAAACATACTTAATTTACCTTTTGTGTCACAGGATGTAAGGGCAATGTTCATGTTATGTTGTATGAAAGAAAGGCCTCATACCATGACTTTATCATGTCATTTTTAAAGTGGTGAGGTATTTCCTGAAAGGCAGACCATGTGGTGGGGAAGAAATCAAAGTTACTATGTCATAAACTCTGAAAACTAGTGATTTCTTGGCATGGGAAAACTTGCTTCCATGTGGGGGTTCTTTACCAAAAAAAAATCTCACCATGTGAAAACAACATGGTAAAGACACGACATGAGGGCTTTACCACATTACAAAATAATGTGAAAATTGGTCCATAGAGGCTCTCTTTCCAGTGTTTTCACAAGCATTAAACATTTGGAAGAAAGAATAGACCAATTTTAAAACCATCTCTCCAGATACATGGTTTTTAGAGTATGAGAAAAACCATTTCAACATTTACGCCCACCTCATTGTAAAATAATAAGATCAGAAGCCAATGTCTTCATTGGTGACTCTTCATTGTCTGTTTTTATTACCCATATTAACAATGGCCATATTTACAGAAAAATAGATTCATGGCACTAACATTTGCTGTGCTGTCTTACAAGCTACAGACATGCTACGTTTCACGTTGGAAGTTTCAATTCTGTAGGAAAATTAGCTTTTCTTGTTTTTCAAGGTCCATCTGTTGAAGTGCACACCATGTAAGTTCATGTGACCCAGAAAAGTATTGTTGATTACCTCAGTGTACCAAAACAAAACATAGAACATCCCTCACTTTGCTCCCCTCTTTTCCTTCTTTGGCTTTGTTTTCAAAATGCTTCTTCTCTAAAACTCACTTCCTAAGTTTTCTCTCATGTTGTTCATAAACTTAGCAAAATGTTAACAGAAAAACACAAATTCCTCTTGAGTTCCCATGTCCAATTCTATTAGGTGTTTTTGTTTTGTTTTTTTGCAAACAGAAAGAATGGAATAATAATTCAGCATTATGTTGGGGGGGAGGTAGATGTCCGTCAACATGAAACATCAACCGGCTTCAGCTGGCCTGCCAACATCTAAGAGTACCATTCCCAGGAAGAAATAAAAGTGAAATGCAAAAATGACAACCTTGGCTGACAAATGGTTGTGAAGCTCATTTGTTATTCCTTCTCTTTTAAAAATTCTCTATGGTTCTGCTTTGTAGTGGGCAGAACTCTCAGCTTGATTCAAAGCTCAGCTATGGATTTATAAGGTAGCTTCGAGCAAGTCATTATCTTCCCAGTCTGTACAAGAGGAATGTTAATAACCTACCTATGGGCTATGGAGATCTTCTGGATGTGATGTAGGGAGGGGCCGTATCTCAGTGATAGAGCATATCAGTTGCATGCAGAAGGTCCTCGGTTCAATCTCCTGTATCTCCAGGTAGAGCTAGGAAAAAATCCTGCCTGAAACCCGCTGCCAGTCAATTTTGACAATACTGGGCTAGATGGACCAGTGGTCTGACTCATATAAGGCAGCCTCCTATGTTCCTATTCCATTAGGAATTCTTGAGTTGTTGCTTGCTTGCTTATTAAATTAATAGAAGCTATGGAGGAGGCAGGATCACATTGGATCTGCAATAATGATGAGAAAGATTTAAGAGCTTTTCTACATGAGGCTGTTAATCCACTGTATCTACTTTTGGTTTCAACACAGAACTGAGATCCGAGCACTACACAAAGTGTTTCCTTTCCTGCTTTTCTGCTACATGACCTCTAGGTGGCACTGTGGTGTAGAGGAATAGTACAATTGCACAAGTGGAAGAAGCATTTTCTTTCGCTTTCACAAATAATATGGCATTTCCCCTGCTCAACACCCTCCCCCCCCCCGCCACCGCCAAAAGTGCTGTTTAAAAACAGAAGTGAAACTGGAGGGTCACATCATATAAAGAACCCATAAACAACTGTGAGTGCACAATAAATACTTATTTTTAGCTGGTTCATAAATTGACAAATAGATGAAAATTCAAAATTGCACATCTAAATTGATGGTCGTTACTGAGAAGAAAACATACTTAATTTACCTTTTGTGTCACAGGATGTAAGGGCAATTTTCATGTTATGTTGTATGAAAGAAAGGCCTCATACCATGATGAGTGCACATTTTCTCATACTCTAAAAACCATGTATCTGGAGAGATGGTTTTAAAATTGGTCTATTCTTTCTTCCAAATGTTTAATGCTTGTGAAAACATTGGAAAGAGAGCCTCTATGGACCAATTTTCACATTATTTTGTAATGTGGTAAAGCCCTCATGTCGTGTCTTTACCATGTTCTACTTCATGTAGAAAATCTCTAAAATTGCCATCTCCAGCTATTCCACTTTCCACCACAGTGCATAAAGTAGTCTTAGGAAGTAATTTTAATTAGAAAAACTTCACGGGGAAGCCCTGTCTCTGCAGCAGTTCCAATCCAATATCCAATTCCCTGTCTCAGTGACTGCTATGTTTTTAAAAAGCACACCCACGAGATCTTAATCACATATCATTTGGTTCAATGGTTGTTGTCTATTGCTATGGATCTGTTCTAGCACAGAAGATATAACCTACCTACAACTATTTTATAAAGATATTATATATCACCTATTATATATCAAGTATAGGACCAAGCATTCCCAACGTTTTTGGGCCCATGGCATGGACGCATTTTGAAATATAAGGAACTATTGTGGGCACCATCACAAAATGGATGCCATAGGGCATGGCTAATCAGAAAAGATGAGTAATTTCCCAAAGAAATTAAGTACAAGGCAGTGGTTGAGTCAGAGCCGCAAATGCCAAACTAGATATTTGACATAATAAAAATACCCATTTCCCAGAAGGAAAACTGATGATACTATGAGAACACCACTCCCCCACAAAATACACACACACACACACACACACACACACACACACACACACACACAGGCAACACACACGCACACACACTTTACCCCCACAAAATTAAAACAATGACAACGCCCTCCCAACCACCTAGAACAAATACTCACACACCCCAGGCTATCTCCAGCCCGACCTCCCATCTTACCAGGCAGCAGCACATCCCATTTTCTTTCTCCCTCTCTCTCTCTCTCTCTCTCTCTCTCTCTCTCTTTTTTAAGGCATTTTGGCTGGGAGTCTTGGAAACCACCAGCTCCAGCTGCCCCACCATGTCCTTTCATTTTCAGAGAATGTCTCTGGGTTCCACATGGGGCCCAGAAGCATTGAGGACAAAAGAAAGAAATATGTCTGGTGGTTGGAAGACAGAGCTTACCTCCAATTTTTAAAAATCAGCAACATCCAACAAAATCAGGAGAGGCAGGGTGTTTTGGGGGTGCCAGTGTGCCCACAGACACTGCATTGAAGACTCTGGATGTTGCATCACTCCCGGGGTCATTCGGGGGGGGGGGATATGGCTCCCACCATTGGTCATATTTCATTTCAATGGCTAGAACTGAAGTAAGCTGCCTTTAGAATTTGTTTGCTTTCATTGCTTTAAACTGTGTGTGCTGCAAAACTGAGGATGGAATGGAAAACATATTTGTTATCACCATGCCTGTGAGATTATGTTTGACACATTTTAGACTTCACAGAGTGCTAAATATATTTATGTTGTTCTTACTGAGGCAGAAATGTTGTAGATCTTAAAAAATACAGGATTTGGGCTATAGCTCACATACACACAAATTTACACTGTAATGGTATCATTAATTTTGATGCCATTACACTGAAGAAAGTGATGTGTGGACTATAACTACTGTTCAATAATAAATACAAAGAATATTACTGCTGTAACTCTTCTATTTATATGGCACTTTTCTCCCAGTAAGTGCCAAAACCTTGTAAAATGTGTATACATAGAGACACCTATTCGATACAATCACATACAAAGGTAAAAATGGTATATCAAAAAACTACTTAGAAGAATTTGATTCAATTAATTAATTGATTAATGTAAACATGTATAACTTGCTTTTCTTTGAAACCAGCAACTAAAGGAAAGCAAGTGCCATAAGCTCTCTAGTGTGACCAACATTCTAAGATAAGCACATGTTGGTCACAGTGGTCATGTTTGGACAACCAAAATCTAGTATAAGGAGGCCAGGATAAAAGTCAGGATAAGGAAGCCAACTTTAAACCATGGTTTCACATTCTGATTCATTTAAAAGCCATTAACTATAGTTTCCCAGTTTGGGCACCTTTTGGAATTAGTATTCCACTCTGGTTTCAGCATTCAAGAATGAGTTCCATTCAGTTTTAAATGCCATGGTACTAGAGAGCCATACAAAATCATCACCATTAATTAGGATGTAGACTTAAGTCAATATGAAAAACATGTTACTAACATCTGAACATAAAAGAGCAACGAGAGAGTCAATAGAAATCCATGAATAGGATGTATGATGTTCAATGGCCAATGCTTACTTTGAGATACAGAGGATTAAAATCCCTACTCAGGCATTCTGCCTGAATACGTGAGAGAGGGCACAAAGTGTGTAGGGAGTTGGGGGCATGCTCTGGCCCTGCCCCAATGTCCCTGCATGTATTGGCTCTGCTCACTCCACTACCAACCTTCATACATTCAGCATGAACAGAACATCTGAAGGTGGATTCTATATGTATTCAGCTGAACACACTTAGAGGTCTCCCCACAATCAGGATTTTTTTTGTTATTATGGTTCCCAATCACTGGAAGGATTTGAAGCACATTCAGCAGAACACACTTTGAACCTGCCTTCAGAATTTCATACTGAACACATGAAGGGAATGGAGCTGGTGCATGTGGGAACATTGGGAACAAGGCCCTTGGCCTCCTATACATGTTGTGCCCTCATGTGTTCATGCTGAACACCTGAATAGGGCTAAGAACTCAGTTCTCTATGGAATTGCTGAGAGTGCCACAGCTGAGAGTGATTTATGCCCCCAAAAAGCTTTCAGCTAGCACACTGCTAGGGTACATCATAGGCAACAATCTAAGTTGGCACAGATAATATGATTCCTATTAGCCCAAAACTTGAGTGCAAATCCAGTCAAAACTCAGTTTCTTATTTAGCAGGAGATGGGGTTGAATCTCTTTCAGCTGAAGGGCTGAGTACCATTTTGGAGATGCTCCCGGGGGCTGCATTCTTGTTGGGTGGGGCCAAAGGCAAAAGGGGTGGGGCCAAACTGCACCAACCCACCCCAGCATATTTTATCTTAAAGCGTTCACTGACAGAGCCTTAGGAGAAGCATTTCAACCTTTTAGAATGTGGAAAAAACTACACAAAAGATGGGAAACCACCAAACCATCGGTGGTTGGGAGAAAGGGGTGGGGCCAGGGAAGGAACAAATGCCCGCCCCCCATTGGGCAGAGGCACCTTGTGTAAGCGGAGCCCTTCTGTCCACAGAACGCAGACCCTGCTCTGTATAGGCCAGATGGACAGTGCCCATTCTATCACTTGATTGTTGTAAACCACCGAGAGAGCTTTGTCTATTGGGCGATATAGAAAAAAAAATTCTTCATCATCATCATCATCATCATCATCATCATCATCATCATCATCATCATCAAAATAACATGATAGATGTCCTTGAGTCAGAAGATGTTTTTATGGGTAATCAGGGAACACTGACATGGAAGTAAAAGACCTAATAATATACTTTAGTTTTTTAAAAGATACAATATGTAGCACAAATTAATCCAACAATATCTCTAATCCCATATAAAGGCAAAATATTCACACACACACACACACACACACACACACACACACTCCCCCGAGAGTAAAAATAGCTTTAGGAGTAGAAGGAAGATGGCAAGACAGACATAACTGAACACTTTCCTGAAATAAAATCAAGTTCTACTTTGTGGTTGACTATGGCATCTTTCAACAACCAAGAGAAAACATATTGCATTCTTCTCAAAGTCATTTCCAATGACCATGCACGGTAAATAACACAGTACAGAATGTATCACTGAACAACCGACTGTTGATGGAATCACAGTCGTTTTTATAGGCTAGTTTACATTTACAAGCAGAAGTATCACAGAGGTCACAGCCCTGTTTCTTGTCATACAGCAACTGAACAAAGTTGAACACACACAGTGAGACACTTAGGTGGCCAGCTGGCATGGCGGCAACTGCATAATATCATTTGCCCACCCACATAGAGAGGATTTTAAAAGTAATTAAGGGAGATACAACAGTAGTTTTGCAAGAGGACCTGACTCTAAATAATTAACACATTAGATAAGCTCTGTACATCAAGCAGAGACAATGGAAACACTTGCAAATTTCGAAACCATTTAAGAACTATGTCATGTTCTTGGGGAAATGGAACATTATTTAACAAAATTAATAAACATGTTTACAGATACTTTTTATTTTCAGTATGAAGCCCAAGAGTGAATGCAATATGCAAATTGCTAGCTTTAGCTAACTTTAATATTTTGCATGTTTATTCTGTTTTTACCTCATGCTTTCATATTCTGCGTGAGGCTTAGGGGATGACACACACCAGCTGATTACCCCCATATCGGTGCCTCAGATGTTTATGGGACTGCTGGCAGGCCAGTCTCATTTCTGAGGTCTGTCACCTGACATGGTGGCTAACGACCTGGTCAACATGGCCCTTCCACTCTGTCCCTTTGGTGAAAATCCTGGTTCACACCCAGGTCATTTCTCGCCTTCATTCACTCCTGCAGCCTTCTCCTCTCTAGTTTGCCATTGTCTCACCTTGGTCCCTCCACTCTGTTGCCAAAGTCATTCACCTCTCTTGTCTCTCTGATCACATAATGCTCCTCCTTAAATTATTACATTGGGTTGGATCCAGTGTAATGAGCAAGTTCCACTTCTGCTGGAGGAAGGGGATGGTATAGAGGTGGGGTTTGCCAATTCCTCCGTCCCCCTGCAGCCCCCTGAAGAAAACTTCTGGAGAGTTGGGGTACCAGAGCAGAATGGGAAGTGGCCAGATCTACACCTAATGGTAATTGCAATACTGATGACTTCTGTGACTTACAGGGCACACGGCACACTCACTTTTACAGGGCACACGGCACACTCACTTTTCAGTTCTGGCTGTGTTGTCTTGCGTCCTTATTCTTCTGTTCTTCCATAATTTCCTAGACTACCTTTATTTCAATTTTTCCTGTTATTGCAGATTACTCACTATCTCAGTAAGTGGCTATGTGTGTTCTCACCTGGTGCTGTCGTTGCCTGTCTCGCTGTGGCTATGCAATTGTCCTAAGTGGTGTTAGCCAATTGTTTTCGGGGACGGGGGGATGGGACATTTGGCTTTGTCTCCTAAAGCTGTATCGGGCCTTCATCAAAGCAGAGATTGCTTTCCCACCTCTCTCCCTCTCCCCCCATGACTTTTCTCTCTTGCAAAGTGAACCGCAAGTGCTGCCCAGGCTAGGGATGTATGTATCTGCTTGCCTCGAGTGGGCGTTGCGGAGCCGAAATTGGCCCCGCTCACGCCCGCAAGAGGTGAGCGGGCCT
This sequence comes from Shinisaurus crocodilurus, assembly GCA_021292165.1. NCBI lineage: Eukaryota > Metazoa > Chordata > Lepidosauria > Squamata > Shinisauridae > Shinisaurus > Shinisaurus crocodilurus. The sequence goes on from CM037876.1 coordinate 46,047,920, forward strand.
TACCGAGTTCCAGCAGCCGCTTGCCTCTCCATGGCGAGCCGGCCGTGCCGGCTGCGCCGGTCCCATCGCGTCACTTCCAGCTGGCCAGAAGTGCTGCACCGGCGCAGCAGCGTGCCGGGACCCCAATTCTACATATTTTCTGTAGAAACCAGGACAACAGGGCTGTTAAGGGTTAAGGTGGGGGGAGGAGTGGGGGAGGCCTTTATTAGGCAGCGTTGCTCCACCCTCTTTTCTCGAAAGCAGCTCCCCCCTCCCTCCCAATTCATAGTGTGGGATTTCTGGTCGCCGGTTGACAGGGCCGAGTAGGAATTTTGGCTCACCATTGCTGATTGGCCTGGTGGTGGTGTGCGTGTTTCGCCTACTCTGCACTGTGTTCTTGAGTTGGGTGCTTTTTTATTTTGTGTAGTTTCCCTAATTTGGTCATGATATTGGTAAATCCTGGTCACTAGATGGGAACAAACTGGAGCAAGTGCCCTCTTTTAAGTATCTTGGTGTGGTTTTCCAGTGGACCCTACAGGTTCAGCCAAACACCCTGCTAGCTGGATGAACATTAAATGGATTATTACGATTTTATCACACAAAAGGGGGTAATTTGGTCCAGCCCACTTTAGAAATATACAAGACCAGGGTTTTGCTAAAATTGTTATATGGAGCTCCACTATGGGCTATGGCCAATTTAGATCCACTAGAGAGAGCTCAAAATAAATTTTTGTGTAGACTGTTGGCAGTTCCTGTTTCTACAAAACTAGAATTGGTTCGTGCAGAACTGGGTATAATGACCATAAAGGCTGAAGCGCTCAGATTAGCCTTGCTTTTTTTTGTTGTTGTTGTTAAAAATCATTTTTAAGCGGGTGTCAGAATTTATTTTGGTGTTATTAGAAGAGATGGGCCAAAACTCATGGAAGCAAAAGATGCAATTGGCTGTTATGAGTCTGGGATTCTCTACTTCTTTTCTTTTAACTCAAGGATATGATAGATCCAAAGTGATATTGATTCAAAGACTTAAGGACACTGACTGAGATGCAATCCCAGATTGCTGGGATTATGGTCTGTCAATCAAACACTCTTTATGCCTCTTTTATTCCATCATATTTATCCCTCCCAAAATATTTGGTAGACTTGCCAAACATTAAAATGAGGGTAGCCTTTACTCGGGCAAGATTAAATGTTTTTCCATTGGCTGATTGGGTGGGCCGTCTTAAAGGGATTCCTAAGAAGGATAGAGTATGTGATTGCAATTTGGTATCAGTTGAAGATATAACTACTGATGTCCCATCGACCCTCATGTGGCGTAGCGGACCAAAATCGGCCCGCTCACGCCCACACGAGGACGAGTATGGATGTATGAGAGCTTCCGCGCGGGCACGAGTGAGGCCCGAACTTGGCCTGCTCGTGCCCACGCGGACTCTCCACGGCTAGTGTGGGCCTACCTTGGTTCTCACCATCCGCAGCGGCCACGCTGGTCCCGCCGCGTCACTTCCAGCGCGGCGGAAGTGACGCGACGGGACCCTGCTCTGGCACGCTGGACCCCCGCGCTCTCTTCTGGCATCGGAAATGACGCGACAGGACCCTGCGCAGGCGCGCTGGACCCCTGTGCCACGTACTGCACCTGTGCAGGGTCCCGTCGCGTCATTTCCAGTGCCGGAAGTGACGCGACAGGACCAGCAAGAGCAACTTGAGCTCCACGCCGCTCAGAAGATCGAGGTGGGGGGGCCGCCGACGTGGAGAGTCGAGGCGGCGGAGAACCGGGACCCCCCCAGGTTCGTTTACACCACTAGGCCACTCAACTCACATACTCTTAGAGTGTTCAATTTATAATGCTCTTAGAATTAAATATATTTATCCATTGATAAAACCATTGAAGGGAAGGTCATCATTTGCAAAGGTATGTTTCCTGTTGTCTAATGTTGACAAGTATATATCCTATATAGAACATCCAAATTCCTTGTAAATGTTTTACAAATGTATACTGTAAAATCTTAAGGTTATAAGGGAAATTATTTAATTTCTGAAGATCTATTAACGAAGCTCTGACTGTGTATAATGGCAAATTGCTGTGATACAATAAAGTTTGGGGTGTTTTTTTTTGTCACATTGGCGGTAAGTGCGGGTTTTAGGCAGTGGGGTGAGGTTCGGTGATCATCCCACAGCACCTTTCAGGTGACTGGTGATAACTGAGGCTTCCCTGAGCCTGGTTTCACGGCTCGGCCGGGGGAGATAGGGTCTGCCTTTGAGGCCAGTTCCTCTCACCCACATGGCATTTCACGGCCCTGTGTGGAGGTGACATGGAGGAGGCCTTCCGACATCGCATGGTGTAAAACTGGGGAGCGGCGAGTTACAGCGCCACTCCTCGGATTGGGATGCTTCACCCACTTAAGGGTATACTGGCCGAGGGCTGGTTTAGCTAGCACCCGCACTCGTCCCTTCCCAGATCCTCGAATCAATAAATGTGGCCCTAATTTGCACCATCATTCTGTGTCTCGGCTCTTATTTCCTTTGCACGTGCAAATTGGTTTGGGGTGGAGGGGAATGGGCATGCTGATCCTACTGGCTTCACTCCATGGGAGGACAGCAGCGACAGCAGCAGCACAGCCTCCCATTCTCTTCCCATCTCCTTCGCCGTGCTTTTTTGTGAGGAGGCAGGGGGCAGGAGGAACTTTTTTATTTTTAAAGAAACCATCTCGCTTGTGCGCTCCTTCGCATAGATGATGAATAATAATAATTTTTAAAAACATCCCTTTCTCTTGAAGGGCCACTTCCCCTGCATGTGCAAGGCAACACCCAGTATTACCGCTATGGAGTTTAGGTGTGGGGCGGCAAAACGGAATGACTGCTGTACATTTAATGAAAGTGTGCGCTGTGAGTAGTGACTGCGGAACATGAATATAGAAGTACTGTAATGCTAACTTGATGATATACCATGTAGTGTAGATCTGGCCCAGGTGTAGGCCACTTTATATAGCCTAGCCTTAATGTGTTGAATGCGCCATGTGGCAGTTGTACTGTAGAGCAGGGGTGGGCAACATGCAACCTATGGGCCACATGTAGCCCCCGCTGCCCCCCTGGCTTTTGCTCTCCAACTCTCCTGAAGTTAAATATGGGAGATCACCAATCTTTTTACCTTTTTCTTTTTTAACTCATTTTTGAAAACAAGCTAATTTTGACCCTTTTGGTGCTGCATAGCCACTCTGGGCACCATTTTTAATTTTTTAATTTTTTACTGGTGCCATGGGAGGGGGACACAAATGCCACAGATCACTGATCCAATTTACCTCCCCCAAAGAATTGCTTTCCTGATAGAATATTTACCAGTTCTGAAGTGTATTAACAATCGGGGATGTTCACTGTTTGGCTGCTGGAAATAAAAAATGCAGATCTTCCCACCTGATGAAGAAAGTTGATTATTGTATCCATGAATTTATTCCCTAGAAACAGTCCTGTGTGTGTATTTTGCCATATGGCATTGTTAGGAAATAAATCTACTGCAGAACTAGGAGAAAAATTACCAACTGCTGTCACCTGTCCATTGTGAAAAGTTATTGCCAACTTCAAAGGAGTGATTGAAATAAAGAGACATATGTAAAACAATAATCAAATCAGAACTTTTACTTTCATTTCTGATCTGACACTTGGGACTTGTTACCCTTTGTTTCTTTCCTTTCTTAACAGAGAGCTCTGATTCTGTTCCATGTACCTTTCTGGGCTTTAAGATGAACATATGTGCAAAAGGTGTCTCCACCTGCTTTACAGACATAGTTTATATTTCGTGTTGTTAACGCAAATCAGGTACAATTAGTTTTCTCCACCACTGAAAGACCTAATATGATAGGTGTCCATATGGTTTAAATAAAAGTCAAGGTCCTGTTTACATATTTCATGAATTAAACACCTTTTTTTCCCCCCCTTAGCTGCTGGTAGGTTATCCAGATAATCAACATGGGTGAGGCCTGGTATTTGTCATTACACAAAAATTAAAGTGATTGCCAGATGTGGAATCAAGCAGGAGTTTCATCTGAGAACAGATTCACTTGATAAAACCAGACATTATAGGCATGTATGTATATTGCATGGTGGCCTCTGTTTACACAGAAAACCATGCTCCTTGTGCTATCTCTATATCTAACCCAAATAAAGAACTTGTGTAACCAAAGGAAATCATACTGTCACTGTACAGAAGCTACCAGTTATACTTTTTACGAATGTCAAAAACAACAAAGAGATGCACACAGGAGCAACAACTATTAAAAGAAGTCATTCACATAGGCCAGTGATGACGAACCTTTTTGAGCCTGAGTGCCCAAACTGCAACACAAAACCAACTTATTTATTTCAAAGTGCCAACACTGCAATTAAACCTTAATGCCGAGGTTTTAGTTTTAGAAAAACAACTCATACAGTTGTCCGAAATAATTAAGAAAAACAATAACAGAGCTTTCAATGATACAAACAGTTTTTTGTTGGGAAAAAAAATCAACTCAAAAAATTATTATAGTACTACATTGTACACATAGCCTGAAGGGAATTTATACAAACTTTTAAAATAATTAGGCACATGTATTTTTGGATAAGGGATTCTCAACTTGCAATATGATTACCGTATTTTTCGCACCATAAGATGCACTTTTTCCCCCCAAAAAAGGAGGGGGAAATGTCTGTGCGTCTTATGGGGTGAATATTGTTAAAAAACCACCAACAACAACAAAAAATTTTTACATACCGTACCTCCCTCTGCGCAAGGTCCAGAACGCACCTCCTCGGGGTGGTTGTCTTCAGCAGCAGGCAGGGGCTCGGGCCTGCACAAACCTGGCGGCGGCGGCAGCGCCCCCCCACCCGGCAGCAGGCCCAGGAGACAGCATCCGGAGGCGGCGGCGGCAAGGCCCCCTCCCCGGGGCCGTCTTCAGCAGCAGGCACGCACTCGGGCCCGCCACAAACCTGGCGGCAGCGCCCCCCCGCCCGGCAGCAGGCCCAGGAGACGGCCTCCGGAGGCGGAGGTGGCAAGGCCCCCTCCCCGCTGTGGAGCAGGAAGAGAGTGGCAGCGGCTGGGCAGGCAGCCCGCGGCGGAGCAGCTCCTGGGCCCTGATCCCATCCAGCGTGGGGCAACTGCCCAAACCCCCGCTCCTCTCAGTCACCCCTCCTGTCCCTGCAGCGATGGAGCCGCGGAGGCCGGAGGGCTCCTGGGCGGAGCTGGGCAAGCCAGCCTCTCAGCTGCTTCCCCCCCCAACAGGTGATTCCCGCCAGCATCAGTTCAGTTTCTTTGCGGAGATCAGCTGTTTGGCTGAACAGCCACCCCTCCCCTTCCTGCAGTGATGGAGCCAATGGCTGCGCGCCTGGCCTGGCCTGCCGCGCTCTCATTGGAGGCGCTGCGGCCAAGGGGTGGAGGGGGGCCAGCCGGCCAGGCAATGCAAGAGATCAACGCAGCCTCAAGACACCTCAAATCGCCTCAAGTCACCTCAAGTCACCTCAAATCGCCTTAAGTAGCAGCAAAGCCCTGGGACCTCACACAGCTGACTCTGTCAACATTTACGGTACTACCTACACCTACTCTATGACCGGTCTCTGTCTTTCTCCCTGTCCTGCCATGCTTCTTTGCACATGCTGTAAGGCAGTTTCACTTGGCCTATGGGGTGTGTGTGTTGTAATTTCATTCACTAGAAAGGGCTTTGTTTTGGGAACACTTTATTATTATGGTGAGGGGAATGCCTGGAGCAGAGCTTACTGTAAGCTGTCTGCCTGGCAGTCCTTTGTTTGTGCCCCCAGAAGTCCCTGGATCTCAGGTGTCTTATCTTATCTTGCCTAGGGCACCAAACTGCTTACTGAGTTTTCAAGAAGCCTCAGTGAAAAATGCTGCAAGGCAGTTGTTAAAACAGCTTTTTGATTCCCATTGCATGTATTGTACTCAAACAATACTGACAGTTCCTTCATTACTGTATTTTCTTGCAGAAAAATACCACCTCCTCATTTTTTTCTTGTTTTCTTCCTCCAAAACCTACGTAAGTGTGTCTTATATTTTTTTTCTTGTTTTCTTCCTCCAAAACCTAAGTGCATCTTATGGTCTGGTGCGTCTTATGCTGCGAAAAATATGCCGGACTGAAATTGTATGGGGCAAGCTTTACTCTGGGTCCTTTCCCCACTTCTACAGGTGTCGGATTAGTAAAAGTAAAAGTCAACCTGTTCTAGGATGAGCAAGATAAACAAGAAAACTAAACGTGCTTAACACATTTTAAACACTTTATGTCTTGAACTGCAAACACTGCATTAGGTAAAAGTTTGCATTGGGCATGCTTTTGCACAATTAATGTGATTTTTGCTATTGCATGCATGCTGATAATTTGTCAAACCTTGGCTCATACTCCGTTAGTTTGAGAGCAACACATGCAGCACTCGGGTCAACAGTTAGGGCTTTACATCCAAGCCATGCTTTGTGCATCATTCTTCAAAATCTTTTAAATGTGATAACAATGTAGAAAAGAATTCTGTATCAGGAATTCTAGAATAAAATCATTCTGTTCCACACTGTGAGAAAGAACAAGATCATTAGTGTTTTGCAGAAGGGGACGGTCTTTTCACGATCTGGTGACCAATGGCTCGAGTGCCCACAGAGAGGTCCCTGCGTGCCAGCTGTGGCACCCGTGCCATAGGTTCGCCATCACTGACATAGGCCAAAGTATTAGAGGATGTTGGCTATCTGCCTTGTTACGCAAGGAAAGTCTAGGTGAGGACCAGCATTGAACTTCTCCTAAGAGGACAAAGCCCCGACCCTATGGCTTTTGCTCTCCAACTCTCCTGAAGTTAAATATGGGAGATCACCAATATCCTTGGTATGACATGCTGGGTTCTGTGGGTTTGGTTGTCACAGCTTCCCTGAAGGCTAGCTTGCAGAATCAGGCAAAAGTTTATCTTCCCTTTCTTCCCCTTCTACCCCACCACCTCTTGTGCTCCTTCTCCAGAGCCTTTACCTCAATTCTTCTCTCCTCCCTCCCACTGTCCTCTTCCTCCAGCTCTGATTTATGCTCCTCTTTTAGGAAGGGAGAAGAGTTTGGGAACCAGCACGCACAGAGGCATAAGAACATAAGAAGAGCCATGTTAGATCAGACCAAGGTCCATCTAGTACTGCATTCTGCTCACACAGTGTCCCACCTGCTACCCACGGGGAAACGACCTGCAGGACATGAGTGCAACAGCTCCTTCTGCCCCAGTTCCCCAGCAACTGGTGTACAGATGCATACTGTTTCTGATACTGGAGGCAGCACATAGCCATCAGGACTAGCAGCCATTGATAGTAGCCTTCTCCTCCATGAATTTTTCCAATCCCCTTTTAAAGCCATTCAAATTGGTGGCCATCACTACATCTTGTGGAAGTGAATTCCATAGTTTAACTATGTGCTGTGTGAAGAAGTCCAGTACTTTCTTTTATCTGTCTTGAATCTCCAAACAATCAGCTTCATGGGATGACCCCAGTTTCTAGTATTCTGAGAGTGGGTGAAAAATGTCTCCCTGTCCACTTTCTTCACACCACGCATAATATTGTACACCTATTATGTCTCCCCTTACTCATCTTTTTCTAAGCTAAACAGTCCCAGCTGCTGTAACCTTTCCTTGTACAGGCATTGCTCCAGCCCCTAGTTGCCCCTTTCTGCACTTTTGCCAGCTCTACAATATCCTTTTTTAGGTGCATAGACCAGAATTGTACACAGTGGTCTCACCATAGATTTGTATAAATGGAGTAAGATATTGGCAGTTTTATTTTCAATTTCCTAATTATGCCTAACATGGAGTTTGCCTTTTTCACAGCAGATACACACTGCATTGCCATTTTAATCAAACTGTCCACCACAACGCCAATATCTCTTTCTTGGTCTCAAGGAGCGCCTTCAGCAACATCAAGTAGGCCGCTCAACAAGATCTGTCACAGATGGCCTTCTCCTTATCCCATCAGCCAGAGCAGCCAGGCTGGTGGGGACTAGGAAGAGGGCCTTCTCTGTGGCATCCCCCATGTTATGGAACTCCCTCCCTAGTGACCTTCACCATGCCCCCTCCGTGATGAGCTTCCGCCGTGCATTAAAAACACAGCTGTTCAGGCGGGAATATGGGGTGGGTTAGGATTTTAAAATAATTTTTTATACTGTTTTAATTATCATATTTTATTGTATTGTTTTACTGTATTATTTTAATTGTGCATCACCCAGGGTAGCCGGGTGACCGACCAGATGGGCGATTAATAAATATAATAAATAAATAAATAAATAGGTCAGTCACCACTAGTTCAGATTCCATCAGCTTATACTTGAAGTTGGGATTTTTTGCCCCAATGTGCATCACTTTACACTTGTTTACATTGAACCACATTAGCCATTTTGATGCCCATTCTCCCAGTTTGGAGAGATCCTTTTGGAGCTGCACACAATCCCTTTTTGTTTTAACCACCCTAAATAATTTGGTGTCGTCAGCAAACTTGTCACTTCACTGCTCACTCCTAATTCCAGATCATTTATGAATAAGTTGAAAAGCATTGGTCCCAATACAGATTCCTGTGGGACTCCATCGTTGACGTCCCTCCATTGGGAGAACTTACCATTTATTCCTACTCTCTGCTTTCTGTTCTTTAAGCAGTTATTGATCCATAAGAGGATCTCCCCTCTTATTCCATGACTGCTAAGTTTGCTCAGGAGTCTTTGGTGAGGGACTTGGTGCAAAGCCTTTTGGAAGTCCAAGTAAACAACGTCTACCGGAACACCCCTGTCCACATGTTTATTGAGTTGACACCCGAACTCTAAAAACTTAATGAGACAGGACTTACCTTTGCAGAAGCCATGTTTTATTCTTTCTCAGCAGGGCTTTGTCTTTCTATATGCTTACTAATTTTATCTTTAATACTGCTTTCAACCAATTCACCTGGAACAGACATTAAGCTAATGGGTCTATAATTTCCTGGACCCCTTATTAAAAACGGGTGTTACATTGGCCATTCTCCAGTCCTCTGGTGCAGAGGCTGATCTTAGGGACATGTTACATATTTGTTTTAGAAGATCAGCAATTTCATATTTGAGTTCTTTAAAAACTCTAGGATGGATACCATCTGGGTCTGGTGATTTATTAACTTTCAATTTGTCATTAAGGTTGAGAACTTCATTTTTTGTCACCACTATTTGTCTCAGTTTCTCAGACTCCCTTCTTGAAAACATCAGTTCTGACATAGGCATCTGTCCTATATCTTCTGCAGTGAAAACAAATGAAAAGAATTCATTCAGCTTCTCTGCAGTCTCCTAATCCTTTAATACCCCTTTATCTCCATTGTCATCCAACGGTCCAACTGCCTCCCTAGCTGGTTTTCTGCTTCTGATATATTTAAAGAATCCTTTATTGTTGGCCTCGATGTTGTTAGTGATATACTCCTCAAAATGTTTTTTTTTTTTGCATCTCTTATTGTCCACTTGCATCTCCTTTGTGAAAGTTTGTGTTCCCTTTTGTCTTCCTCATTTGGGCAAGACTTCCATTTTCTGAAGGAAGCCTTCTCTGATAGTTTCCTTGACATCCTCTTTTGAGTCAAATGTGACTCTGTTGGACTTCCAGGGCCAGTTCGCATGATCGCCACAGTCCACTGTGGCTTATTTAAGCCATGGTGGGTTGTGGTGTGTGCCAGCCAGACTTCTCAATATTCAAGCCACTGCTGGTGGTCACTGCGGCTAATTGTGTCATGCAACCCTCACATAACCCTAAAACAGCCCACTGTTTAACCCTCGCATAAGCCACCATCACCAGGTTCGCACAACATGATAAGCCAGGGCGACTGCCTGTTATAGCTTGAATATTCAAAAGGGTGGCCAGCACATACCACAACCCATCATTTATTTATTTATTTATTTATTTATTACATTTATACCCCGCCTTTTTTCCTGCAAGGAAGCCAAGGCAGCTTACATAGTCTTCCTCGCGTGAGTGAGTAAATAAGCCAAGGTGGGCTGCTGCAGCGATCAAGTAAACTGGCCCTGGTGTGTGAGTTCAAGAGAGAGAGAGAGAGAGACAGACAGACAGACAGACAGACAGAAAAAGGAGGTTTTGAAGTTTGAGACAAAAGGGGGGGAAACACATATGACCCCCTCTGCATGTTCATTCAGCATGCAGATGGGATCCTTTATACGCCCCCTAAAGTCAGAAGCAGAGAGACAGCTAAGAGTTGAAGACACAGGCCTGTGGCTCACGCTGGCACAGCTTGTCTGAACGTGGAAACCAAAGCAGGGTCAGGCCTGGTTATTATTTGGATGGGAGACCCCTCCTCTAGTTTCCTGCATTGAGCAGGGGTTGGACTCGATGGCCTTGTAGGCCATCCAACTCTGTGATCTATGAATCTCATGAATGCAGGGTGTCTCTTGGCTTTTTCTGGGGATCCAGTGTGGGATAGAAGATCTGTTGCAAGAAGTGGAAAAGGAGAACCGAGTATGTGAGGGATTTAACTAAATTTGAAACTATTGTTATGTCTAGAGATGGTTTAAAGGGAACGCGACAACAAGAGGTATAACAAGGGATTTATACAGATTGATTCAAAAAGCTGAAGAACAAGATGAAGGTACATGTAGGTGGCATTGTCCATGTTAGTGCACCAACATTAAGAGCCTGGGTGGGAAAAACTCTCAGAAGACAGGAAAGGGTTCCCCCCCCCTGAGGATTCACAGAGAAACCTCATTATTTATTTATTTATTTATTTATTACTAATGTTCTCTGGGTGGATTAAATGCTGAGCCAATTATGAACTGAGCTGAGTCCACCCATTAGTAATTTGTAAATACATCATATATTGGATGTCCCCCAAACCTCCAATGGATAAGTGAGGTTTTCCAGTACGTACCTAGAGACCTATATAGCTATACATTTGCCTGTTTTCTTATATATATTTTTATTGCAGTAAATTCCTAGTATTTTCAGTGTCATGTTGATATACATTTATCTTCTCTGAGCAGTAAAATATCCAGATTTAATGGAACCCATTTTATGGAAGGATGTAGTATGCCACTTTGTTGTGTTTTTGAGCAAAAGTGTTGGCCATATTGCATTTATATGTATTTATATGTATTCCCCCCTGCCTTTTAATCTGGATTTCCAGTTTCTTGATGTCTCTTTTCATTGTAGATAATGTAAGACTGCTGCTGAAATGAAAACAGCATCATACAAATGGAATTTGTATGTGTGTTATTATTAGCTATGCTCACATTAAAAAAATGTGAAAGGTGGTTGACTTTTCATATTCCATGTTAACTTGTATTATATGCTTTAAAAATCATTTGAGTGGTAGCTCCCATACTGTTATTAAATTCATTCTATAACTATGAATCTCCCTCTTTTGGCTAGGCATTCAAGTTATCAATTAAAACAAAATGTTACCGTTCCACAGGAAGCTTGTCCCAGTTGATTCAATCTGGCTACGTAATTAGCACCCCATTTATAGACTCCTCTATTTATTGTGACACTCCATTTATAGACTATTATACTAAGGTAGACTAAAAGTACCAAATTGTTTCAGTACTTTATAAAGTGCAAATTGAAATTCCAGGTATAGCAAAACACCATTTATAAAGTACTATGGGAAAAAAATGAGTTTATTTTAACAATTCTTTTTTTTTTAAAGAAAAAATTAACCCCTTTGCATCTGTTACCATCTTGGCTTAAATTGCTGTTCATCTTTAATGCTTACATATCTGCATGCTCTAATTACTTTTATTAATCGTATTTCTGTCCTACCCCTCTTCTGAAATGCTCAGAGCACATCCATCTTTTCTCACTCGGTTTCAACTGTGTTATGATGTAAGTTAGGCTGAGAGTTTATGGCTGGCCCAAGATCACCCAGAATGCTTTGTGGCTGAGTAGGTCTTCCCAGTCCAAGTCCAACTCTGAGCAAATATAGCACACTGGGAACTCAAAAAGAACTATATAAATGCTGATATCATTACATATCATCATCATCAGGCGATCACTCGTGACCGAGTAAGATTGTCTTCCGGGATAAAAGGAGGAAATTCTAAAGAAGATTGTGTAGTCTCTAGCGATGGGTCCGTAAGTGACTGTGGAGGCCAATTCTAGATCCACAAAGCTTCCCACAGTGAGGACACAGGTTACCAGATAGAAGATGGTCCTGTAAAGGATTCATTTGACGTGCTTTTCGCTTAGCACGTTTCTCCCTTTCACCTTGCACTCGGGCTTCTTCAAAGTCCATGGAACCTTTGTGAAAGGCCAACCTCCATTTAGATCGTTCATGGGCCAGAGCTTCCCAGTTTTCGATGTTTATATTGCATTTTTTTAGATTAGCCTTATGAACATCTTTAAACCTCTTATATTGACCACCGATATTCCGCTTTCCATCCTTGAGTTGGGAGTAAAGTAACTGCTTTGGAAGACGGCAGTCAGGCATTCGAACAACATGACCGGTCCACTGAAGTTGGCGTTGAAGGATCATTTTTTCAATGCTAGTAGTCTTTGCTTCTTCCAGTACACTGACATTTGTTCGTCTATCTTCCCAAGTAATTCGCAGGATTTTCCGGAGGCAACGTTGATGAAACCTTTCAAGGAGGTGGAAGTGACGTTTATAGATAGTCCATGTTTCGCAGGCATACAATAAAGTTGGTAATACAATGGCTTCATAAACCAGTGTTTTGGTCTTCTTACAAATATCCCGATCCTCGAACACTCTATGTTTCATTCGAGAAAATGCGGCACTTGCGGAGCTCAAACGATGCTGGATTTCACTGTCGATGTTAGCTGTAACAGAAAGATAGCTGCCAAGATAGAGAAAATGATCGACATTTTCCAGTATTGTCCCGCCAAGCTGGATAGATGGCATCACCAAAGGGTTAGCTTGCACTTGCTGATGAAGCACTTTGGTTTTTTTGATGTTAAGTGAGAGACCAAGTTTTTCGTATGCTTCTGCAAAAGCATTTAGGATAGTTTGGAGATCATCCTCTGAATGTGCGGAGACCACATTATCATCAGCATACTGAAGTTCCACAACGGAGGTTGTAATTACCTTACTTTTTGCTTTCAGTCTGCTGAGATTAAAAAGCTTTCCATCTGTTCGATATATAATTCCCACACCAGTGGGAAGTTTCCCCTTGACAAGATGTAAAACCATGGCGATGAAAATGGCAAATAATGTTGGGGCGATAACACATCCCTGTTTAACACCTGATCCCACTTTAAATGGAGCACCATGAGAGCCGTTGTTGTCCAAAACCGTTGCCGTCATGTTGTCATGGAGAAGTCGCAAGATATTCACAAATTTATTGGGGCATCCAATTTTCATAAGGATAGTCCAGAGAGCTGTACGGTCTACAGTATCAAAGGCCTTAGACCAGGTCACATGTTACATCATACACATGACTTAGCAGGTGGAGTCAGCTGATGATTAAGTGCTGTGTGCTTTCTGCAGCTGACAGTTTTGAGCCAGTGTGCCCTGTAGTAGTTAGAATGTTGGACTAGGATTGGGGAGATCTGGGTTCAAATCACTACTCAGCCACAAAGCTAACTGAGTGACCTTTGCTCAGTGACTATCTGTTAGGATAACTGTGAGGATAACCGGGGGGGGGGGGGGGAGAAAACCATGTATACAGTCCTGATTTCCTTGAAGTACAAGGTGGGGTTAACATGTCACTAAAAACTGGTGGCAGGATGCAGAATACAAAGGCTTTTTCACACATGCAGAATGTTTAGCCAAGCCATCATGTGAGCAAGATCTGTAGCTCTTCAGGTCATCATCATCATCAGGTGATCACTCCACTCGTGACCGAGTAAGATTGTCTTCCAGGATAAAAATTTACAAAAAGAAAATTTTAAAAGGAGGAAATTCTAAAGAAAATTGTGTAGACTCTAGCGATGGGTCCGTAAGTGACTGTGGAGGCCAATTCTAGATCCACACAGCTTCCCACAGTGAGGAGGTTACCAGATGGAAGACGGTCCTGTAAAGGATTCGTTTGACGTGCTTTTCGCTTAGCACGTTTCTCCCTTTCACCTTGCACTCGGGCTTCTTCAAAGTCCATAGAACCTTTCAAATGCCTGAAATTATGGGGTTCACTATTAAATTAAAGATGAAGTATTGCCTGTGGAAAGACAAATGCTAGTCTTTTGTACCCAAGGCAACAAAATTAAGTAGCATCTTGTCTCAGGGCATGGTCTGAAAGCTCATGAGAGGGGCACCTTGCTGAAGCTAAGCATGTTTGGGTCTGGTCTGGTCAGTGCTTGGAGAAGAGACCACCTGGGAATTGAATGTAGCCACCTTGAGTTCCACGATGGAAGAAAGGTGGGACTTAAATGTAATAAATACATTAAAAAATACATTAAAAAAATACATTTTGTGCAGGGAGGGCAATGCTATGCATGCTTTCTCAGAAGTAAGTCCCTTTGTGTTCAGTTGGGCTTCCTGTCAGGAAAGTACCCTTAAAATTTCAGCCTCAAGTCTTTAGAAACCCTTTAAACTCTTTGTTGTTTCTACCATTAGAAGAGTCTACTCTCTGTGACTGATTTTAGCAAAACTTGGAAATTTGACATACCCTGAGGCATGGCAACTGCAGTTTGATGTGTAAATATATCCTGTGTCCCATCCTAGTGAAACTTAAAAATCACCTCACCAATAAAGCACTATATATATTTCTCCATCAGCCCTTATGGGAGAGCTAAAGATGAACAAATCTTTCTGAAGGCCATTTTACGGGGGAAGAACTCCATCTTATGTGAAAATTGGAAAGAAATAAAAAATAATTGCAACAGTCTGCTCTGAGAAGCCCCTCAGTGTATTGCACTTAAAAGTACTTCAAGTAATAGCTTGGTGGAGTCACTGAAAGCATATGAAAAAGTTTCTCCCTCCCCCCCTGCTCCTTTTCTCCCCTCAAAGGATAGCAATTAAGCATCTCTAAATATATACAGACCAACGGTTTTGAATTATAAATTGCATTCTCCAACCATTACAAAACCATTTTGTATCTAAACACATTTATTAGTTGTATTGAATACGTTTTATTGGCTTAGCATCAGTAATAATCAAAGGAAAGCCATTTGGTCAGCCACCCTTGGAGATCTGTTCACCCATGACTTAATGTAAGGCTCTAACCCAACATAAATCATGGGTGAGAGGTGCATATGCATGGTTGCAAGACTGGTCATTAGTTTTAAAGCTTAGAATAAATGTTTCCTCTTTGTGGCAAAGGGAGAACAAAGTTAACCGCTATTAATCCTGGCAACTCCGTACTCATGTTCTAATATTTTCTCACAGTCGTGAAAGACTTCTAATACATGTAACTTTGAAACAGTAAGCATAATACATTATCTGAATCTGATATAGTGAATCATTACCTAAAGACAAGAATGTCCATAAAGGCAAATTTTCAGTTATGCACATTACTTTCCTATTTGATCCAGCCTTGAAAGACCATTTTTGAAACAAAAGTTGACTCACTGTGTGGGATTTTCAAAACATGGACTTCTCCTTGCCGTCACCAATGTTGATATTATTAGTGGCACTTGCCACATCTCCAATGACATTTTTTCTTTATGCACAAGAATGACACCATGCACAGGGGCACACGTACGACAGTGTAACACCTCTGTGAGAATGTGCTCCTTGAAAAGAAAACAGATTTTTCAGAGGCATGCTCTGGTTGATATATTATGCGATCAGATGCATATCTTTAGTGAAAGGGGGGAAAGTAGCCCTCACATACACAGAGAAAAAGATGGGTTGAGGGACATCTAATATGACAACCCATATGACTGGCAACCCATGTTGAATGATGACGAAAACTACACTCACATCAGTGATGAGCAGAGAGCTTCATAAGCCCTTAAGGCTGGTTACTTTCTTAGCTGCACAGTGGGATAAGCTATTACATCCGTGTAATAACGCATCACACAATGTAACAAATGCAGGCACTTTTAAACCTCCCTGTGGTGAATGCCCATTTTGCAACAGCCTAGGGAAGTAGGCCCAACACAGTGAAGAATACTTTCAATCTGCTCCCCATTTCTGATTTTCCATTATCTTCCATGTATGATTAGCTGATTCCAATCACTTGATTCATTAAGTAATTCCAAATTCCATCTATATTGCCTCACACCTGAGAGCCTGGCTGCCTTCCCTCCGCATTGATGACTTAATGCCCTTCCATTCAAGGATCGAAGCTTAGGTAGTTCAGGTTGGGTTTTGGCAGGAACTAGCCTTGGCCACCCTGTATGACAACCTATGTCAGGAGAGAGACAGGGGAAATGTGAATCTCTTGATACTCCTTGATCTCTCAGCAGCTTTCAACACCATCAACTGTGGTATCCTTCTGGGGCAACTGTCTGAGCTGGGAGTGGCAGAAGGTGTGGGGAGGATACTGATTAGGTTTTGCTCCTACTTGGATGGCCATCTCAAGAAGTTGGTGCTTTGGGGATATTCCTCGGACCTGTGGATTCTCCGGCATGGGTTCTGAAGCAGTTAGTTATGTCCCCCATGCTATTTAACATCTACATGAAACTGTTGATTGGGGTCATCAAGAGTTTGGGACTGCAAATACTGATGATATGCAGCCCTGTTTCTCCTTTTCATCTTCATCAGATGAGGCTGTTCATTTGCTAGATCTATGCCTCGCTGTGTCAATGGACTGGATGAGGGCTAATGAACTGAAACTCAATCCAGACAAGACTGAGATGGTGTTAGTGGGTTGTTCTGTCTGGATGGAGGGTGTTCAGCCTGTTCTGGATAGGGTTACACTCTCCCTGATAAGCAGGTTCGTAGCTTGGGGGTCCTCCTGGAGCCATCTCTGTCACTTGAGACTCAGGTGGCCTCAGTGACATGGAGTGCTTTCTACAAAATTAGCTTGTTCCCCAGCTTTGCCCCTATCTGGAAAGAGATAACCAGGGGCAGGCTTCAGCTATCTATGCTCTGGTAACTTCCAGGTTAGGTTACTGCAATGTGCTCTGTGTGGGGCTGACCTTGAAGATGATTCATACTGCAGTTTGTGCAAAATGCAGTGGCCAGTTTGATAGTGGAGACCAGAAGGTGTGAACATATAACACTGATTCTGGCCCACTTTCACAGACTGCCCTACCCCAAGTGAAGGTGCTGGTTTGGGCTTATAAAATTGTACATGCCTTAGGACTGCAATACCTGATGGATTGCCTCTCCTGGAATGACCCAACCCATACACTGTGATCAATATCAGAGACCCTCTTCCAAGTGCCTCTTCAGAGGGAGGTTCAGAGGACGGCAACAAGGGAGAGGGACTTCTTGGTGGTGGCCCCAATTGTGGAATGCTCTCCCCAGTGGGGTCTGCCTGGCACCAACCTTGTCATCTTTTCGGCACCAGGTTAACACTTCCCTCTACTCCCAGGCATTTGACGGCATAGATGGGGTTTCTTAAATTAGTTGTTTTACCAGGTCTTGGAATTTTAAATTGTTTTTACTTTTTGTATGATTTTTACAGGCATCTGTGCTGTAAGATGCCTTGAGCCTTTTTTTTTTTTTTTTTAGAGAAAGGCATATTGATGATGATGATGATGATGATGATGATGATGATGATGAAGAATGTTGCCAGAGGGTGTCTCTATCTGTCTATCTATCTGGGTCAGCTGGACCATGCAGCTACTGGGATATCATAACTGGTATAGCTTCCAACACTAAGTAGTAATGCTGATGAAACTCAGTCAGTAAATCAGTTCTGGAGTCTTGGGAAGGGACCAGAACTCAGTGGGAGAGCATATGGTTTGCATGCAGAAGGTTCCAGATCCAATCCCTCGCTTCTCCAATTAAAAGGCAAGCTAGCAGGTGATAGTCTGAGGCTTTTCCATGGATAGCCCTGGAGAGCTACTGATAATCAGAGTAGACAATACTGAGCTAATGAATGAATAATATGACCTGGCATAAGGCAGCATCCTGTGTACCTATTACAGTGTACCTATTGCATATAGAAATAATCTTGCTATTTAATTGACATTTCATGATACAGTAAAATAGGGAATGTGTTAGAGCTTATGCAACACTTAAGGAAGGTTCATTCATTCATTTATGTATTTGCTATAGATAGGTCATCACAAACTGAAAGGGTAGCATAAAATAATAATTATTTCATAACAATGTAGGCATAATTCATGCATACATAGTTGATATACCATTTGCTTAAGTCCTTAAAGCTGATAATATTCTAATAATACTGTTAGAGATATTATGATATGAAGCGGTATATAAGTAGTTTAAAGAAAGATAAATAAATAAATAATACTGTTTTACTCTTCTTTTGCTTGTTTGTTCCCAAAGAGCCTAATTTCACCACCTATTCATTTTAGGACAAGTGACTTGATAAAAAAAAAGTTGCAAACAAGTTCTTTACTAGTTGCTATATGGGCCTCTATGTGCCAATCCACTGGGCTATTCCAAACCAGCTCAATTTGTTTAAATTAAATCTACAACATCACTTTCTTGTTCTGCCTGGGAAATTGTCCAAAGAAAACCCAGAGTGTACCATCTACATTTGCGAACATTTCCCAATAAATACAACTCCCCCCCCCTGCCCCGCCGCCTTTTCTTTTTAAAAAATACTGTGGCCAAAATAAGTCCAGCTCAAACTAGCAACAGCCACTCACACTGGGAAAAGAAACCCAGTTTAAATGTTCTGAGGAAAAGAAGTGGGGGAAAGCCACAAAAGTGGAGCGGGGGATCATTGTTGCCGAACGCCACCGACAGCTTTTTGGAGACCATCAATCACAGAGCTCTTTCTGAAGTGTTGATACATCTGTTGAATTACTTGGCATTGGCACATGGGTGATAAAATCTTACACCTTTCGCCGCCCCTTTATGGATCTTGAGACAAATTAGCTACTGAAGAAAGAAACACTCAAGTCCTTCACAAGGCAGAAGGAAATGTTAAACTGTAAATATTAGTACCCCCTCTCCTTCAGAACTGGCAATAACTCTTCAGTTAGACATAAGCAAGATCCATAGGCTCGCAGATTAGTTTTATTCCTCTTCCATGTTTTATTAATGCCACCCAAGCAGCCTCAAGTGTGCATGTGG
Organism: Shinisaurus crocodilurus; assembly: GCA_021292165.1. Taxonomy (NCBI): domain Eukaryota; kingdom Metazoa; phylum Chordata; class Lepidosauria; order Squamata; family Shinisauridae; genus Shinisaurus; species Shinisaurus crocodilurus. Next base: position 46,066,947 of record CM037876.1, read on the forward strand.
GAAAAGGGGAATGGATCCTTCTGCTTTTAATATTGACAGTGTGGGGATTGTACCAAATCTAAATGATATTAAAATTCCAGAAGATGAAGTTATTGCTCTCCTTTGACTTTCTAATGTTAGTCACTATAATATTGACAGTATTGCATTCTTGCCGTGCTGAAAAGCCATCTAGAGCTCAAAGGAGTCTTTTGCAACAAGTCAGCAAGATTTTGTTTTGTCCATTGGCTTCCATAAGGAGGCAAATAAGGCTTTAGTGGGAAATCATTGGCCATAAATTCTATCTAATTCATAGAGGTCAGCATGATTCGATAGTATCGTGAGAGAAGAGAAGGTATGTGGTGATGTCACATGTTTCCAACTTCATAGAAGGCACAACAGCAATTTAGAATGCAGTCCTACACATGTCTACTCAGAAGTAAGTCCCATTAAGTTATACGGATTTAACACCCAGTAAATAGTTATAAGATTCCAGCCTTAAATATTTAGGTGACTTTTGCACGTGTATAGGCAAGATAAAGAAGAGCCAGACACAGAGTATATGGTTAAAATCAGGGCCACATTTATTGAATTGAAGATCTGTGAAGGGTGAAGTGCGGTACTAACCTAGCCCGGCCATTGGCCGGGTAAAAACCCAATATTTGGTGAATACATCCTAACTGAACCAGAGGCAGGATGGCCCGCCACCAGCCAGTTGCCCTCCATGTGGAGCTGGAGGGCCTTATCATCGTCGCCTTACTTTGGCGCCTCCAGGCACCCAATGTAGGTGAGAAAGGTAAAATCCCAAAGACACCCCAATCTCCCTCCTGCCAAGCCTCAGGGCATTAGCGTGGGCAGCCTTGGGTAAATGTCAGTCACCTTGAAAGGTGCCACTGGATGATCACCATAACCCTAATCGCTCCTGCCTAAACCCGCACTTACCGCAAATGCGACCAATTTGGCTAAGATCCCCCTGGCGGGATCAAGATTGAATTCAAAATTCCCCTACCCTGCTTCACAGTTTAGAGTAGGCAAACGCACCCATTGCCCCGGCCAATTGAGACAATGAGCCAAAATTCCTACTCGGCCCCCATTAAACGGGTGACCAGAGGAGCCTACACTGCTCACAGGGCAGGAGTGGAGGGAGCCGAAAAACAGGAGCAAAAGAGACCAAGGGCAGGAACCCAGGTACCTAAATAGGCTCTTTCCTGTGTCCCCGCCGTATTTGAGCCATTGGCTCAGTATCCGTGACCCACCTGACCTGCTACCTGACTCTTCTCCCCTCCCCCATGCGCAAGCCTTCTCCCCGGCCCCAGGTGCGGGGCCATTGGAAGTCTGTTCTTTTCTTTGCTGCTGATTCACAGTTTCTCTTCATTTGAGTCCTGATTCACACAAAGGGAGGAAAGGCACAGTGGCTACTTAGAAAATAGCAGGATGAGGGCTTCTCTGGGTGGTACATGCTTTCTATAAAGTAGGTCATCTCTAGGGATGCTTTAAAAAAATCTCATTTTTTTCCTTAGAATTTGGAGTTCTGAATCACCTGGCCTTATTTCCAAAGTGAAATTAATTAGGATTGCATTTCTTTTTTAAAAAATTCCCAGGGTAAGTCCCATTTCACATACAGGCACAGTGGTGAGGGGGCTAATTTGCTCTGGTGCAATTCCATATGGCTGAAGGCCATCAGTGTGTCTGACCATGTGGGTCTACACCATCTAGTCAGCACTTTCCCTCCAGTTTAGATAGTGATCCAGTTCAAAAGACCTTCACAATTGGCCCTTCCCATACAGTTACATCATACACACACAACCCACAACCATGTGGGATTCATCATGGGAAAGCAGCTCCCTGTTTTGGTCCCATTAAAAGCAATGGAATAAGTTTCTCATCATTAACTTGAACCCCATTGCTTTCAGCCTGATCTTATGCATCCTTACTTCTTAGTATGTGCTCCACTGTGTTCAATGAAGCTTACTCATAGGAGAGCATGTATAGGATTGTAGCCCCCAATACTCACAACTAACATGAGCTGATTTAGTGCTAAAGGCTACAATCTAATGCAGAGTTAAGCATGATTAAGCTCACTGATTTCAATAAGTACTTTTAAGCCTAAACTGGATTGTGGGTATATGTGTGTGTGTGTGTGTGTGTATATATATATATATATATATATATATATATATATAACAATCTTTGGTAGAATATTTAGAATTTTCATTAAAGCTGTTTGATTCATGCAAGAATGGGTAGTTTAAAATGTGGCTAGGCTAACTAAAGGCAAATACAAAAGATGGGAACAGCAAATTCCCTACATTCTATTTGGTATAGTATATACTGCCCTGAATTCTCTGACACCACCCCCTGCCCCCCCCCCCCCAAAAAGATCAACTTGTTGTATGCAGTTTTGTTATTTTCTAGTTGGGGGAAAAAATGTTGAGCCAATCTTGTAGCTATGTTTCCAGGAATGAATGAAATATGAATTAATTTCTGTTCTGACTGTTTCCAAACTCAACTATAGCTTAGTGTACTTTTTCATAATGGAAATTGATGTTACGTTCCGAAAGAAGTCACCTACTGCATGATCCCATAAATGGACTATTTGGAATATAAGGATCAGAATTACCACATGCATGAGAAGCAACGGATATATGAACACACAACATTCAAGATATTCATCAACAGAGTTCTACAAAATTACAACAAAGAGGATGTCATTGTAGCTAAGTATAATTAAAACTTAAGTTAAATTTAATAAAATGGTTGTGATTTTGAAACAGGTTCCCTTTTCCCACTATGGTGTCATACAACCTGAGTCCACATTCACCAAAGGAGAAGGAACTTGCCCCCCTGAAAATTCAAATCCCTCCTCCCAAATTCAATTCCTGGGGAAAAAAAACAACCACTGGATGGGAAAGGGAAAGTGGTAAGAAAAGCTCAACCAGAAGCCCATGAAAAGTGGCTTTGTTCTGTTCCATTGATATACATGGCCTTACTTTTCTGACTTGCATGCTCATAAACCACCAGTTGCTTTACCAACAGAGAAGTTATTCGTTCTCAATAGAAATTAGTGCACTCCTGGGAATTTACAGTTTAAAGGGGAAAATGCTCTTAAGAGTTTGGAGCCATCTGAACCACCCAGTGTGTTTTCTGGCAGTGGAGGTGTTATTGTTGCCCTCACCCGGCCACATGATGTTGTTTTCCTTACTAAATCTAGTTTCTTTATAAAAGAGTTTTGCCTAAGCCCTGAAGGATGATAGCTGGCTTTGGATTCTCATCACTGATACGATTTTTCTGTGTGGGCTATACAGAAAAGCTGAGTGAAAAGAGGGATAATGCATGCTTTAGAATGAACTGGTAAAGCAGATGTTATGTGTATATTGTTTTAACTGTTGCTTTAACAAAAAAAAGGTAGGATATTAAATTAATTATACATATTTCAATGATTTTTTTTAAAAAAAGATAAACGGGACATGTCTCTAAAGTAAATAGGCAAACCACACATCTTCAAAATAGTGAGAGTGAAGGCCTCTAGGCAGTAGTAAGGGGTAGTTGGGCATTGCCCTGGAAGGATACATATCCTGAAAAGTGGAATATAAATAAGTGTAATCCATAAATAAATAAATTTTGGATGGCCATTTACCTGGGAATAAGTCCTGTTGATTCCAATGGGGTAGACTTATATAGGATTGCATGGGACAGACTAAAAACATAATGTTTAAAATAATCATAGCCAACTTTTTTTTATAAGGAGAGTAGATTTATATATTGTTGCTCCAAATTGCTCACTGGAAATCCTATCAGAGAAATACAGTATTGCAGTTGCAGGTTTATAACTCCCCTCTTTCCTTTAATAGAGAAGTAAACACTTTGTATTTATTAACTGTAAAAGAATGACTAGATATCATTCCTAACATAAAAAACTGTTTGTAAAATACAGAAGATTTTACAATAAATGCAACCATACTGGCTGAATTTAAAACTGATGTTGAATGTGCAGGTAAAATTACCCGTGAAGGTTCCACATGGCCAGGTTGCTGATGACCCCCTATACATACAGTTGTAGAATGCTACATATCTGTAGCTTGTGTGTATGCCATGCTGGAGTGCTAAGGCTCATATGTCTCAAAGTTGTCCTGCTCTTCCACTAACTAAGGGTGGCATACATGGTCTCTTCCCATTTTAGCCAGGAAGGTAGTTAGCCAAAGAGATAGTGATTGGCCCAAGATCACCCAGTGAACTTCTCACTTGAAGGGCCAAACTAGACATGATGTTAGTTGCATGAATGCAAATAATGAATGCGTGGATGCAATTAATGACTATAATTAATGTGCACTTTTTTGTTGTTACCTCCTCTTTGAAGCTGTTGCTTACATTTCAAGGGGAACTCCAATTTGTAGCCAGTGGAGCCCTTGAAATGCACATAGTAGCTTTACAGAGGCTATTTTGGTCAGGGATGTGGCAGGGAGAGAAAGAGTGACTGTCCCTCCCCTCCCACCCCCATAGTCCTGAGGCTGTTCAGATTTTCTGTGACTGCTTTATCAACTCACGTAATTAATTTCATGTTTAGTTTGGCCCTGCCTCCAACACTATCCACAACACTCTCACTGAACATACAGGAACTGACCACCCAATTTAAGCGTAGAGTCCCACATGGGTAAGTTCAGTTTATGTACCCAGTGTTGCTTTTAAATAATTTAAACAGTGTTGCTTCTGTCCATTTCTAATGAGATTGAAGTGTGTGTTTTTAATGTTGCTTTTTTAATGGGCTGTTGTTATTCACAACCTTTCCCCAAAGAATGGATCCATGTAGACTGGCAGACATACTTTTAGGGGGCTTTCATTACATGGCCATACACTTCCCGTCAAATTGAAAATGGAAATTGTATTATTTGACTTGCATGACAGCTTTAGCTCTTTGTATTCTGGTAATTTCCAGTGTTTCCCCCCCCCCCTCACAATCCACGTTTGTTCAGAATATTTGTTGATAATCTCTTTATGTGGTCTACGATTAAAGTCTAAGATCAGAGCAGCTTGACCTCTTTATTATCGTCTTTTTATATGGCTTGTCTGCAATTAAGAGGCAGCTGTGGAACATGGCATCATTAGAGGAATAATTTGCTGATGGAATGACAAAGATAATATACCCTGAGGGATTTTCCTCCGCAGTAATTGTGCTGGGCAGTTACACATGCTGTGCTTGATAGAAATTTTGCCATAGACTATGAAAAGCAAGCAATAATTGAATGCAGACAAAATTTTCCCATTTCTTAATAAGAGAATTATAAGAAGTGTAAAGAACTAGAATATTTTTTAAAAAAATAAAGAACTGGAAGTATATTCTCTGTTGAAACCAACACTATGTAATTGATGTAATATCAAGACTGATGAATAAAGAGCACTTTGAAATAATACTGCCACACTAGGAAGAGAAAATGTCATATGTAAAGAAATCACATAGTATGTAGTATAGGTCAAAGGTTATTCCTGATGTTCATTATGGCAGTGTAATCAGTACTGTTCTACAAAAGCTTGTTATGTATTAGGCACAAAAACAAAAAATAACCACAGGATAGAAGGTTGTCAGCTCATTCTATCAAAAAACCAGAAATACAGTCAAAGCAATCCTTAGTTTTACATAGACAGGGCCAGCACTCCCATGAGGCAGGGTGATGGATCAGGAGGGGCAGTGTACTGCGTGCCCCTCCACTACTGGGACAGCCCCGTCACTGTCTGGCAAGGCGCAAGGGCAGATGGGCACTCCAGGGAGATCTATCTGTTGGCTGCTCTCCTGCTGTGGTAAATGCCAAAGCAGGGAAGTAGCCGGTATGGCTCTCTAGAGCAGCTTCTTGCCCGCTTCCTTGTTCTGATGAGTCCTCAGAGTGAGGCATCAAGGAGGCAGGCTCTCTGGAGAACCCCACTGGCCGCTTTCCTGCTGCTCAGGCAAGGCGGCAAGCGGTGGCAGCTCCAGAGAGTCATACTGGATGATTTTGTTGAATAGCAGATTACAAATTGTAAATAAATAAGAATCTTGTGGAAAGTTAAAGGCTAACAAAATGTAATATGCATAAGCTTTCATGGACTGCAGTCCACTACCCCTAGGGATGGGCGACGATCCATTGGGACCTGACCCGCCTCCGGCTCGGTGGATGCCACTGCTGTGCCCGCTGAGCCAGGCTGAAAGCAAGCACACGACGGTGCACGGCATGCCAGACTTTCAGGTTCCCAGCAGCAAATTACACAAATTGAATTGTGGCTGCTTTGGGCATACCTTAAGGCATTTTCCACGTAAACAGCACAGCAGCCCGCCAGGACCCGGAAATAGCTTCCCCAGCTCAGCTCGGGAGAATGCAAGTCGATGCTGGAGAAGAGGTAAGTGGGACGGAGTTGGGGGTGTGTGTCGAGCCTGGCTAGTCAGCTGGATTTCCGCCCATGAATGAAATCCTCGCACATCCCTAAGTCAGATGCAAGCTATGCCATAGTAAATTTGTGAGTTTGTAAGGTGCCACAACTCTTTGTCAGTTTTGCTGCAACAGATTCAGATGGCTACTCTTATGGAAATTGCTAAGCAAACAAACAAACAAATAAATAAATAAATAAGGGTGCAATCCTATGCATGTTTAGACAGAAAAAAAGGCCTACAACTCCCAGCATGCCCCAGCCATGCTGGCTGGGGCATGCTGGGAGTTGTAGGCCTTTTTTTCTGTCTAAACATGCATAGGATTGTGCCCTTAGTTGTTAAGAGGTTCCGCCTCACAGACTGCATGTGCAGAATGCAAATGCATGAAAGAGAAAAAGAGAAAGATGAGGACAGCTGCAAAAGGAGCTTTTCTGTCTTTCTTACTGCATCTTTACCCAGACGATAGTGGACCAGCTGGCAACGAGTGCACAATCAGGCAAGAGTGGATGAAAGAATAAGGGAGCACTGAAAGTGTGTAAAAATTAATATGAACATTTCTGCAATAAATTGCACTTAATTTATGGCTCTGGAGCATTAAAATTTATTGCTATATACTCAAGCCATACTTCAAAACCCTAATATGTATCAAAGGTGTCAGTTTAACTGCTCGTGCCTCGTGCTATTTTATATTTCCACGGCACAGGTGCAGCTTGATTTGAGATTCCTCCAATTTTCACCTGCATTTTGAGGGACCGGTTCCAAATGTTCAGTGTGCACTTCAGTCTCAGTAGGTAGCACCCCTGAGACTGGGAACAATCCTATAAATTATTTTCTGGTTGCGCTCTAAAAAACTAGAAAGAGATCAGCAGTTCAGCCTTCACTAAGCTTCCTTTATTCTCACAGATACCTATGCTTGCTGCGATTGTCTCTTCTCTGTGCTTGTTCTCACAATCATCTCAAACCTCAGCAGGCGTTAACAAAAAGACTGCCAGAGCTAAATTTCAACATGTCAATCGCGGCAGACCAACTGGTATATTACTCTTTCATGTGGTGTGCCAAAAGCTAAATACATGATGAATCTTGTGCTTCTCACAAGATGGCTGAATAGATACATACTGTTAAACTAACTTAGCACACAATCCTATGCATGTTTAGACAGAAAAAAGTCCTACTACTCCCAGCATTCCCTAGCCAGCCATGCTGGTTGGAGAATTCTGGGAGTTGTAGGACTTTTTTCTTTCTAAACGTGCATAGGATTGCACCCTTAAATTCCTGTTAAACTAACCATAAGAGTATGGTAATGGGTGGACATCCTTCAGCTTCTCCCCAATATTTATTTATTTATTTATTATTATATTTATACCCCGCCTTTTTTCCTGCAAGGAACCCAAGGCGGCTTACATAATCCTCCTCCTCCTCTCCATTCTATCCTCACAACAACCCTGTGAGGTAGGTTATATACTGTCATGTGGTTGGTAAAGATATAAAATAACATTATATGCAGAAATTGCAAGCCCTTTGGAACTTAACATTTGCAACCAAAACAAACCCCAAAGGTAAAAGTCTTGCAAATTTTTAAGAAAAGGCTTTGGCATTGACAAGTGTCCATGGGAAGGGAGATTCACAGCTTGCATCAGCTTCAAAGAATTCCCCCGTTGTGCAATTACACAAGTGATTGAAGTGATTGGTAAGATTGCAATGTAATATATAGCAAAGGTCTGTTCCTTATACATATATTATAAGACAGTGGGGGAGTTTTAGATAAATGAACCTTCTATTCTATTAAAATATTTTAACATCACAGTAAAGCCAGTGCAGATGTTCCCGCATGGGTTAACCCTTGAAAATAACTGGTCATGTGAGTGGTCTACTCACATGAACAGTGAATATTGTTCCACAGATTCTGTACTGTTTCCACTTAGTTATCAGTATTTCAGTTAACAGAGAGAGAAAGAAACTGGAACTCTTTACATTCTAAAACTGAACGATCATTCTAGTTTAGATTAACTTTGATGATTTTGAAAAGCATTTATACTAATTATAGTACTCCAATTGTTGTATCATCCCTCTGTGTTTGCATGCTAAGTCGCCCTCTGAAAGATTGTTTGGTTCATTTCATGTAATGAAATCTATAGCACAATAAAGAAAACACCTGTCACAAAAGTAGTGTTAAGAAATTCTAAAGAGCTACCACACCAGGAGGGGGACTTGTATGGCAGACTGTTTGATCCACACAATATTTGTCCATAAGTAATATAGCTCAGGAAAAATAACTTAATAAAAAATATTCTATATCTGAGTATGGGGATAATCTGGACATTAAACCTAGATCCCCCTACAAAGAAAATAACTCCTTTCTGTGGTGCGGTGTAAAACCCCTCTGACTCTTTAATAGAGTTGGATGGGTTTAGGGCTTAGATCTAGCTGCCTCCAGGTAATACTCAGATAAACAAGGATAAGCCCCTAATACCACATCCACATGACATTCAGGCAGTCAATGGGAACACCAGTAGAGAATGATATGAAATAGGAGTCTAAAGCTTGAGGTTCAGTGCTACATCCATTCACAGACACAGTTTCTGGGAAAGGCTCCAACTGATCTCCACCAACAAAGTATCATTTGAATGCCCATTGTGTAAATACAACACTTACGCAGTTTAATTGAGCAAAAGTTGCTCATAGGCCTCACTCATTTTAAAGTTCCCCCAGGTTCCCTCTACCTGGCCCTTGGCCCCTCCGTGACACCAAGGAAGCTGTGCCAATGGCAGCCTAACAGGCTGGGACACTTTGGGCCAACCTCGGGACTTCTGTTGGCAGAGAGAGCCTTGCAAGCTTAGTGCCAGGCAGGGTCACTTGCAAGAGTAACACATGCTCACTGTGATAGTAGAGCAAATTAGACAAGAGCATCAGGATGCAGGAGAGGCAGAGAATGGAACAGGTCTGCTCAAATAAAAAGGGCTGCTGTGTCATCAAGAGGCAACGTCTTGATTTTTACGCCCTTGGCTCTCTTTGTGTGCTGCACCTAGCAAATGGCATGGGCCTGCATTGTTATGTGTTTTGGGTTCTGTGTGATATCTATCTATCTATCTATCTATCTATCTATCTATAAAAATTAACAAAACACCTTTTGGTTTAACATGCGCTAAGGGCTTTCCATAGTCATTTAAGCTCCAAAATGTCAGGAAATTATAGCTGTTAAAGGCCATGTGCATATGGCATGGTATCCAGTGGCAGAGTGGTGGATCTACAGTAAGTCCCAGATTTGTCTGTTCCCTGGAATGGACACATGGAGTCTATGTAACTGAAGCTCTCATGCAACTGAAGCTACCATTCCATGTTACGAGTACCCAACTGGCAACCAATTCCATCCACATAGAACAGTGATGGTGAACCTATGGCACGGGTGCCACAGCTGGCACGCAGGGACCTCTCTGTGGGCACTCGAGCCATTGGTCACCAGATTGTGACAAGACTGTCCCCTTCTGCAAAACAGTAATGATCTTGTTCTTTCTCACAGTGTGGAACAGAATGATTTTATTCTAGAATTCCTGTTACAGAATTCTTTTCTACATTGTTATCACATTTAAAAGATTTTGAAGAATGATGCACAGAGCATGGCTTGGATGTAAAGCCCTAACTGTTGACCCGAGTGCTGCATGTGTTGCTCTCAAACTAACGGAGTATGAGCCAAGGTTTGACAAATTATCAGCATGCATGCAATAGCAAAAATCACATTAATTGTGCAAAAGCATGCCCAATGCAAACTTTTACCTAATGCAGTGTTTGCAGTCCAAGACATAAAGTGTTTAAAATGTGTTAAGCACGTTTAGTTTTCTTGTTTATCTTGCTCATCCTAGTACAGGTTGACTTTTACTTTGACTAATCTGACCCCTGTAGAAGCAGGGAAAGGACCCGGGGTAAAGCTTGCCCCATACAATTTCAGTCTGGCATATAATCATATTACAAGTTGAGAATCCCTTATGCAAAAATACATGTGCCTAATTATTTAAAAAGTTTGTATAAATTCCCTTCAGGCTATGTGTACAATGTAGTACTATAATAATTTTTTGAGTTGATTTTTTTTCCAACAAAAAACTGTATCATTGAAAGCTCTGTTATTGGGTTTTTCTTTTAAGACAAAAGATGTTAATTAGTTCGGACAAATGTATGAGTTGTTTTTCTAAAACTAAAACCTCGGTATTCAGGTTTAATTGCAGTGTTGGCACTTTGAAATAAATAAGTTAGTTTTGTGTTGCAGTTTGGGCACTCGGGCTCAAAAAGGTTCGCCATCACTGACATAGAATGACAGAGTTGGAAGGGACCTTGAAGGGAAGGGACCATCTGGTCCAACCCTCTGCTCAGTGCAGGTGAGCCATAGGTAAAGCATTCTTCCTTACTCATTCTCTGTATCTTCCACAAAGAGTTTTGGTTAGTTTTGTAATCCTGAAACAAAAATCCTGTAATTAGGAACGTATGAGAATTTTGTTCCCGTTCACAAACCATATGAACATGTCCCATTTGCTACCCCGAATGCAAACTGAAGCAGGAATGCAATTTCCAGGAAATTTTTGCAATTTTCTGGAATTGCATTAGCATTTGAAAGTGCACGCTTGTGCAAATGCAGACTTCCAAAAATGCACACTTGCACACTTGCACAAGTGCACAGTTGTGCAAATCCCCCCCCAATTCATATTTTCACAGTTTAGTCTATGGGGGGAAATACATATTTTTGGTCGAGAAAATGTGCATTTAAAAAAAATCATATTTTTGCAATTGGAAAAAATTGTGGACTTTTAAAAATGTGCATTTTTCCTGATCGGGAAAAAAAGATGCTTGCATTCGGGAATGCAAATGAGGCAAAATGAGCTTCAAGGAAGAATCCAGAGAACCTCTATGAACTTGAACATTGCATTTGCCCATCTATGCTGTATACAGGGCTTTTTTTCTGGTGGAACTCACCGGAACTGAGTTCCAGCACCTTTTCTTCTATTAATTGCATTACAATTTAATCGCCATCTACTCCCGAGGAAATGTAATCCAAGAGTTCCGGTACCTTTTTCTCCAGAAAAAAAGCACTGGCTGTATAGTATGTACAGAATGAGCAAAAAAGCTGAGGGAGAGGGAGAGACAAAGCGTCTTAATTTTAAGTACTTTTTGAGTTTATGGCACAGGAAGGATTCAGACTTAGGTTACTGAACTGCATCATATAACTATATGCAGACTTAGTCAAATGTAAGCTCTAGTTTCCTGCATTGAGCAGGGGGTTGGACTCGATAGCCTTGTAGGCTCCTTCCAACTCTATGATCTATGAAATCTATGAAATCTATAAGCCATACATAAGGACTGGGAATAGGGCAGGGTAGCTCTCCATAATATTTCAATGTTAGTTTGTGTCATTGGCCACAATAAAAAGTCTTGCCATTTATATAAGTAATTAGGCAAGCCAATGTATATAAAGGACTCTGAACAATTACATATTTCTTTATATAAGGAGTAAGTATTTATCTTCTTAAATTCTCATTGTAATCTTGAGCTCCATCATAATATCACCCTCGGGAGGGGGATCTTCAGGAATGGGCCACAGAGCTTGGAGAAGAACAAATTCCATGACGAGGTATGAGAAATGAGCCAACGGTACATCAAAATGGGTTTTCTATTCTTAAATATGTGTCTTCTCTTAAAAGGGGTGGGCTCAGAACCTTGCAAGGAAGGTACAGTCTCTGATCTGAAAACCTACTCCACGATGTGTGCAGGTGACTCATTTAGGAGGAAACTCCATTCCACACATGTTCAATGGTAAAATAATAATAATAATGGTTTGCATATTACAGAGCTGGGTCCTGACACAGAAAATTATTGTTACAATGCTGGTCTGAACCTGGAGTGCACAGTGGTGCACAACACCATGCCATCTCTATGCATGATGTTGTGCTGGGCAGTAGCACAACATTAGTCCTTGTCCTGTTCATTCAACTTTAATGGACCGGTCATGTTGTTTGAATGTCTGACTGCTGTCTCCCAAGGCAGTTACTTTATTCCCAACTCAAGGATGGAAAGCGGAATATCGGTGGTCAGTATAAGAGGTTTAAAGATGTTCTTAAGGCTAATCTAAAAAAATGCAATATAAACATCGAAAACTGGGAAGCTCTGGCCCATGAATGATCTAACTGGAGGTTGGTCTTTCACAAAGGTTCTATGGACTTTGAAGACGCCCGAGTGCAAGGTGAAAGGGAGAAACGTGCTAAGCGAAAAGCACATCAAACGAATCATTTACAGGACCATCTTCCATCTGGTAACCTGTGTCCTCACTGTGGGAAGCTGTGTGGATCTAGAATTGGCCTCCACAGTCACTTACGGACCAATCGCTAGAGTCTACACAATTTTGTTAGAATATCCTCTTTTTAGAATTTTCTTTTTGTAATTTTATCCTGGAAGACAATCTTACTCGGTTACGAGTGATCGCCTACTACTACTACGTGTCTATTCAGATGTAAGACCCACTGAGTTTCAAGTGGCTTACTCCTGGATAAGTGAGGATAGTATAGCAGCCTTAGTTGGCTAAAAGGAAAGATAGTTTAAAATGCTTTACCTGTGGCAGGTAAATGGAACCTGAAGTACAGCTCTTAAATTCCTGTTCATAAATATAACAAACCTGAGTCTCTTCTAGTTTGGAAGATCACCCCATTTTGTAAGATGTCTAATATATATTTTTAGGAGTATCCTATTGTAAAAACAAAGGTACTTGAACATTCCTTGTTGTCCTCTCAATATTGTCTGAGAATCTGAATTACTCATATTCAGCTGCCAGTTTTATTTCTTTTGTGCAAGGGTGGGGGGAAAGAGTCCAAAGTAATTTGAACTACCAAAAATTAAATTTAGCAGAGAAACCTGTTTGCTTTTTGTTACATCTTCCACAGTCAAAATGACCAAAAAATGGAAGAAACAATTTCATATGATTGTCTCCAGCTGCCTTTATCCAGTTTTAATGCAGCCACTTTTATTAGCACTTTTTAATGAAATCTTGTGCAAATAATCATCTTGAGAGATAGCAACAACCAGTCTTCTCAGAATATTTATTTATTTTGCTTTTCAATTTGCTCCTGTCAGCATCAGGAGGAGGCTTGGTCCTGTCTGCTGCTACAACAAACCACATCCAGCTGAGGGAACTAAACCACTTAGACCTGATGCAGACTGTTCGTTTAGAATGACATCTTGTTTGTTTTTCCATGTGTCAATTAACAGCTGATGGGGGGGATTCAGTGGAAGATCTCAGCAGCTGCCTTCATGATTAGAAATACTATATATTGCTGATTGCGCGCGTAGAGGAGAAATAATGACTCAGACACAGTTGTAGGGTACAAATTGTGGTAAAAGTAATGGGCCACATTTATTGAATCATCAATTGGAGATCTACGAAGGGAAAAAGTGCGGGTGATGTCACCGATCCTGCAGCAGCCTGTTTAAATTTTTTTCGATCTAGGTAGATTCTCCTTCTCCCTGTTCACAGACCTGACACTCGATACCAAATTGAGCTGCGAATCAGAAAGATCTCTTGCTTGAGGCTGGAGAGAGAGGTCCCTTCTAAATCTGAATATCACAGACCCTAGCAACAAGCCCCCTGTGCTTCAGCAAGAAGTTCTCACACAAAGAAATGTAGTAACAGTGATTGAAATGCAAAAAGCTAATGACTGTCAGCAGGTGGTAAAACCTCCTGTTTAAGAGAAATGCTAATTTGAGAACAACAGTCTTTACATTCCTACTTAGAATAAAAAAGTATTTTGTGTTATAGATTTTGTGTTATAGATTTTATAGGCATGTGCTAATTGATTTTAAGGTAACTTTTTTTCTAGTTCTAACTGACTGAAAGGGAAGCCTGTAGTGCTCAGTATTATTTTATTTCTAACTCTAGTCTGAGAGGGAGAAGCCTCCACCAGAGAGAGACTCCAGCCAGACTGGCAGTGTTTTTTACATATGTATAGAGAGAGACTGCTTTGAATCTCAAATGCAAATAGAGGCACTATGCATTGCTTATGCAAGCTGTTTTTTTGAATCTCAAAGAAAAAAGCTGTATTACAGGTTATTTACAGCTCTGGCTTGAAGACAGCTCGAAGATCTCTTTGTGATGGGAATGATCTTCATTTTAGTTCACAATGGCTCGTTAATTATGCTGTGTGATCAGTGAACAGAGGTTACTCGTAGAAGAAAAAAAATCGCGATTTTTTTAGCACATCTTAGACGGCTCGTGGCTCGCTCCTGGCTCGGCCCTCGAGGCAGCGGCGGCCGATCTCGCCATTCAGAGCGGCGCGGAGCATTCTCCGCGCCGCTCAAGCTGCCGCCGCCACTGCCCCCGCCACCCCCCACCAGACCCCCCCGCCACCCCCCGCAGCCGCCGGACCCCCCCGCCACCGCCCCGTCACAGCCTACCTTCTCTGCGCCGCCTCCTCCTCCACCTCCGCCACTGCCTGGAGCTCCACCCAATGCTCTGTTTTGGTGGGGGGAACCAGGGCAACAGGGCTTAAACAGTCCTGTTGCCCTGGTTTCCCGCGCCAAAAACAGAGCGCGGGGGTCCCGTCGCGTCACTTCCTCCGCGCTGGAAGGACGCGACGGGACCAGCGAACGGGGAGGCAGGCTCTCCGGAGAGCCGGAGAGCCTGCTGCAGGTAAGCCCGCGGTGGCCGAGTAGCTCAGTGGACACGAGCAGGCCCAGTTCGGGCTGCTTGGCTACATCCGGGCTACTCGGCTACATCCCTACCGTGAGATACCGACAGGTGAAGTAGGAAAACCTCAGAGACGTGCCTTATCTCCCCAAAACTGAGCCGTGAGGCATCACTGGTGGGAGCCTCAGGCACGTCTCTCACCTGAAAGGTGCCATAGGATGATCACCGAGCCCCTAAAACTGCCTTATCCCACACTTAACCGCCAATGTGACTGAAGTGAAACTGCCACTAAGCACCGAAATCCTGAAATACATTGTAGAGTAGGTGAAACACGAACATTGCCCCCGGCCAATTAGGACAATGAACCAAAATTCCTACTCGGCCCCTAGAAAAAGGCGACCAGGCTTGTCTCCTTTTTCTTACTCTAGTGCAGGGGTTCATCGGGGGGGAATTCCCCCCAAGGGGGGAATTTTAGGGTTTCAGGGGGGGGATTGGGACCACAGACTCAAACTGTTGGAATACCAATCTTTCTACAAATTACAATTCTACAGATTGTACATAATCTGTATTTTATTCTCTTTTGTTTCATTTTATATTGTGGTGTGGGTCAGGCTTTTAAAATTTTATACTGTTTTAAGTGTATTTTATTCTGCTTTGTTTTATTTTATATTGTACATCGCCCAGAGTAGCCGGGTTCCGACTAGATGGGCAATCTAGAAATACAACATATAAATAAATAATCTACAGGACATCACACCTTATTGTATGGCACAGATTAAGTCAGACAATCTTGGAAAAGGCGGAATCATGACATTCAGACATATGGTGAAAAGGGTGAATGGGGCAAAAAAGGTTGAGAACCACTGCTCTAGTGTAAGTGTGTGAGGCCCTGATTCAGATTGGGACTACCGCACTCCTGGAGGGGAGAGTTAAAGTTTCCCCTTGTTTTTCCCCCTGAAATCCCCCCACCCCTGTGTGTGTTTGGGGTTTTTTGGAGGGGGGGCATTAAAAACAAAACAAAAAAGTCTCCATTGCTGTCAGTTGAGACTTTTTTCCTCCCCTGTTGGAGGAGATTTCAGTTTCACGCTCCCCTCCCAGAGTGTGGTAGTTCTGGTTTGAATCGGGGCCATATCTGCTTACATTAGCGTAAAGAAAGAGACAAGCCTCAACTACAACTACATGATTAGTAGTTTGGATAATGTGTAGTTTGGCTCTTAATACGAATTTAATTACCCTGCTGAAAATATGATGAATTAATTTTTTTTTAAAGCTACCTAAGAGGTTGGGTGCCAATTAATGAATGCCCTCATCCTTTAGATAGTTTCTAATTCTCAATACAGGAATAGTGACTGATGGGGCTTCTTTTGAAGTTAATAAAAATAATAATTATACATTGCTATGATGATGCGGCCAGTTCTCTTGAGACTTGATTAACTTAACAAGATCTCATTACTGTTCCCATCTTTGCCAGGCTGATGACAGTTTTACTATATTGATACTTCATATGGGACTAAGCTACAATATCTTGAGCTGCTGGTATTGCCTGACATTTCTTTATATGGCAACACATTATTTTCAGAGAATACACAATGCTGAAAAAAGTGCTGAAGCCTTATGTTTTTGTTTTTGTTTTTTTAAAAGCGACTATAAATCCTAGGAATATATCATTCTTTATGCTTATACTGCGTATATCATCAAATTAGCTTGGCAAGAGATTTTCTTTTTTCATGCTGACAGCCTATTTTGTGCCTAATCAGCTGAAATCATTCTTTTCCTTGTCTCATACACTGTTTTTCTTCCTGCTTTATCATTATTATGCACAATTAAAAGCCTGAGTCAACCATATTTTAGGGATTATTATATATATATATCCTACTTTATATAGAACTCCCTTCTGGTATCACTGCCAAATAGGTTCAACCTTTTTTTTTTTTTTTTTAATGAACTTGTTTCATTGAAACATGAAATAAATAAGCTGAATAGACAGAGTCATTTGAGTACATTGGGGACTGGTAAGGAGGGAGGACAAGAAAGAGGTTTGTAAAAGATAATGTTTCCTAGGGAGTGCTGCTTTCTGTATATGCCTCCCTGTCCCTGTTCTCTCAGTTTGGAACTGAAAGTACAGTAAACACTGCTCTATGTCACATCAATAACACATGTGATGATAACTGAAGGATCTATGACAGGACCAGGACCATGATAGACAGTGGGCTGGTTTGCACGATCATTGTCAACTAAACAATCCCTGGGCTGTTGTTGGGTTATTTGAGGGTTGTTTCCCAGTCAGGCAAGCCAATGCACCTGGGTTCGGATGACACAACAAACCTCGCCCGGGCAGGCAATTATGCAAATTGTGCCTGGGCCCTGGCACATGTCATGGCTAAAACAAATTACTGTGGCTTGTTTATTATCCAATGAAGATCAGTCCGAACCAGGTCAGTGTCTACTCTGTCAAGTAGTCTGTCAATCGAGGGACATTTGTCTCTTTCATTATTGACCACCTGGTGACTTGTTGACATAGCTTTTTCCAAGGGATTTGTCATGGGTTAGTTAGTAGCTCTGGGGCTCAGTCTTTCTGCTGGGGTTCTGCCGATTCTTTTCTGGTTCAGTTTAATTATGACAGTGCTGGTTTTTAACTTAGTTTTATTACGGTTTTAGACACTGAATTGCTTTTACCATTATTAGCTTTATGGGTTTTATAATGATTGTCTCCCATTTTAGGTGTCACTTCCATTGCAGAGAATGTGGCATATACATTTTAAACCACTCAATCAATCCTTTACTCAAAGGGATTTACAATAGGAGAAGTAGTAGCAACGAAAGGGCAGAAGTAATCAGCAACTGTGGCATGTAATGATTTGGATCGACAAGGGCCGTAACTCAATGGTAGAGCATATGTTTTGCATGCAGGTCTTAGGTTCAGTCCGTGGCATTTCCTCTTTAAAGAATCAGCTAGCCGATTATGGGAAAGATCTCTGCTGGAGATCCTAGAGCAGCCTTCTCCAACCTGGTGTCCTCCAGGGGTTTTGGACTTCAATGACCATCAGCCCCAGCCAGCATGTCCAATTGTCAGGAATGCTGGGAGTTGTAGTCCAAACATCTGGAGGGCACCAGGTTGGCAAAGGTTGCCCTAGACAGTCACTGATAGAGAAGACAGTTTTCTCCCTGGGCCCTAAGATCATTTTCAGTGGCCCTTCTGTGGGTGCCCCCACCAAATAAGATGAGGTGGTGGCTACTAAGGAGAGGGCCTTTTCAGTGGTGGCACCTTGGTCATGGAATGCCTTCCCCAAAGAGGCTTGCGTGATGCCTACATTGTGATCTTTTTTTGGTGCCAGGTGAAGACCACTTTATTTTCGC
Source organism: Shinisaurus crocodilurus (assembly GCA_021292165.1). Lineage (NCBI taxonomy): Eukaryota > Metazoa > Chordata > Lepidosauria > Squamata > Shinisauridae > Shinisaurus > Shinisaurus crocodilurus. The sequence continues at coordinate 46,085,330 of CM037876.1, forward strand.
AGGCTTTTTAGTCCTTCAGTTTTCAAAATTGTGTTACTGCACTTTTAGCTCTTTGCACTGCTGCTGGCTTTTTTTTCTTTTTTTACTTTGGTTTTATTCTGCTTTAAACTTAAGGTTTTAGTTTGTTTGCTTTACTATGTTATTGTATTTTATGGTTTTAGGTTTGTTTTGTGAACCACCCAGAGAGCTTCAGCTACTGGGTGGCATAAAAACATAATAAATAATAAATAAATAAATACTAGATTAGATGGGCCAATGCTCTGACCTGGTATAAGGCAGTTTCATAGGTTTCTGAGAGACATTGGACTAAGAGCTCTTATTTCACTATAGGGTTTGCTCTTTTGAGATTTGAATTTGTTAAGATTAGATGGGAATAGAGTTTGACCCCCCCACAAAACACACACACACACACACCCTAAAGTACTGTTTTTCAGCACACATTGTGTGTTGTGTTGATTGAAGGCATTTTGGGTGTCAGGTTGATCTTCCATAATGGATTAAAAACATGCATGCATAAATGCACACACCATGAGTCCTAACTCGCTGGTGTGAGCAGCATATTCTCCTCTTCAGTCTTAGAAATTTCAAAGCCCCAAAACCTAATAATAATTTTCCAAAAAATTCCATAGAGACTTTATCTTCCCTATTATTTAACTAACACTGAAGTGTCGCAGCAGGGAGATAAAATAAAAACATTCCCTCCTGGAAGCAGAGTTGCAGTGGTATTGGCCCAGTGGAGTAGGCTAGTCTATGGAAAGTAAGACACAAACCAAGTTCTCTTTAGTAAAAGGTTTACTAAGGTTTTGGCTTGATCAGGAACAGAGCATATACAGAGAGCAAACGACAAAAATAGAGCATAGCCAGCCAGAAAGAATGACTGCCCAACAACATCATAATCATTATTACCAACTGATATACATATATACAAGGCATTCCTATTACATGAGGTAATGCACACCTGCAAGCAATTGAACCACAGCACCAGTCTCCACTAATCTATATGTCCTTGGAACACAATAGAAAAAATGTTAACTGGCCCACAGAGTGAAAGATCAGCTATGCCCTTGGACACTTCGCTGTACCTGTATCCAAGGCTAGCTTTCTGCCTTGAAGGCAAACCTGAATATATGAAAATATTCTGACATGAAGCTATGCCCTGTTTTTTATTATTATTGTTATTAATTTTATTATATTTTGTATCATGATTTTGATCATATGTTTGTACAGTGCCCTGGTATCCACAAGGATATAGGATGGTTTAGAAATATTTTGAATAAAATGAATGAATGTAGTACACAATACTCTAGAAGCTGTGTTTTGAATGAAATAACAGTTTTGACTAAAATTATGTTTCAAATATAATGTCACACCTCTTCAATAGACAAAAGACAACTGGCAACAATGAAAAATGTGCAGCAGGGAAAGACTCCGCAGTTGTTAATAATGACAAATTCAAATCACCATCTTCAAATCACGAAATAACTCCTATGCTCCACAGCGGTGCGTGCTACTTTTCTTTACCTCCATGTAAGCTTGTGAGGCCCCAATTTGGATCAAGACTGTGGCGCTGCGGGAGGGGTGGGTTAAACCTTTCCCCCCACCTGTTTTTGTTTGTTTGTTTGGATTTTTTCGTGAAATTCCACCCGCACCCACACAGGAGGGGGGAGCTTAAAAAAGAAAGGGAAAACAATGTCCCATTAGAGTTCCAGGTAGAGGCTGAGAGAGGCCTAGCAAGTCACTACCATGCACTTGGTTCCCTTCTGTTTATCGGAAGATGATGTGTTAACAGGCCAAAGACCCCCCAGAGCACAAATAATGAAATCTCTTCCTTGAGTTATATGCCTTATTACTGACCCCACCTTCACTCCACTCCTATTTATTTATTTATTTATTATATTTATACCACACCTTTTTTCCTGCCAGGAACCCAAGGCAGCTTACATAATTCTCCTCCTCCTCCTCCTCTCTGTTTTATCCTCACAACAACCCTGTGAGGTAGGTTAGGCTGAGAGTCAGTGACTGGCCAAAGTCACCCAGTGAGTTTCATGGTCGAGCGGGGACTAGAACCCGGATCTCCCGAGTCCCAGTCTAGCACTCTCACCACTATGCTACACTGGCTCCTAGAAAATTCCTTTAACCCTGGGAATTCTGGGAGGCAGCCATTTCTTATGTGCTTTCTGTCAGGCTAGGGAAAGACAATAAGTAAGGCATCTGCATTGGAAGAGTGACTCTGCCTGGGCTGGGCTCTGAGTAGAATGACCTCACTGAAACTGAGCTTGGAATGTGATTTCTGATCAATTAACTCCAGGGCATAGACAGAATGCAAACTCAAGGTGTGCAAAAGTAAGGGGGAAATCCCAAGGAATTGTGGAGTGAACGGCATTTTCCCACACATGCATATGATTACTGTACCCAAAATCCATAACTTTGACAGGATCATATCCTATATGTTTATCAAGAAGCACTGGCTTGCGCAGTTCAGGAAATCCCTGCAGGCTAGCTTGGTATTTAGCTAAGACATGTTGAAAAAGTAATGTGCAATGGCAGTCCCATAGAACTCACTGCATCCTAACAACAGTTAATTAAGAATAACGACCAGGAGAAGGTTTTCTTCAGGCAAAGAGAAACACCATAGACACGCAGAGAGAATAGATCTCCTTTACCCTTTGGTACATATTTAATTCCTTCTGCATTAATGAAAATGAAGGGGGAGAAGCTAATTTAAATTCTCCTTACATGACTGAATTTTAAACATGTAAATTGTTATAGAAAAAAATGTGCACCATCGAACAGTGTTACATTATTTAAACCGCAATAGCTCTAAGATATGTCTTGGTCCAAGTCCCAAGGATGCATCTGGGACTTGAAATCAATAGCACTGCATAGGATTGGAGGGGCAGGGTGTGTGTGCAGGTTGAAAGCTAATATATGCTCTGTTGGTAAATTTCATTATTACGTGGATAAAAATACTGAAAGAAGGACAGCTTACTAACAATATAACTTTGAACACCTGCATTTCTTTTAAATTTACTTACTATCATGGCTGGGTCTGCAATCTGTTTTGAATTTACTTACTATCATGGATGGTTCTACAATCTGTTTTAATGACTGATACCATATTTGGGGTAAAATTCTGCAGAGAGGATTTACGGTATATCTTACCAAAGACTTGACATTAATCTTGCAATTCCCTTTACTATGGATGAACAATTTATAATTCCATGGCTAATTGTTAAATCAATGACAGAGTTTCAAGGGACCAGAAAGTTTCCAGTGCAAACACATTTGCAGAGACAGGACCCTCTGTATTTCATACTTTTCTAGCCACGCAGCCCAGGCCATATCCATATTATAATGAATCATAAATAAAGGTAAGGGAATAAAGTCAGGGCCAGCTACATCATTCAGGCAGCAGATTGGGCAGGGCAGGGCATCATGTCCCTCTTTCTGCCACTTGCAGGACACCCATCCTTGCTGCTGTTACCACTGCCACTACAGCCCACCAGCCCACAGTGGAGCATTACTGCTACAGGGAATTAGCTGGTGGTACTCCTGTGGTGATCCTTCGGTGATGCCATCTATCCAGCTTGGCGGGACAATACTGGAAAATGTCGATCATTTTCTCTATCTTGGCAGCTATCTTTCTGTTACAGCTAACATCGACAGTGAAATCCAGCATCGTCTGAGCTCCGCAAGTGCCGCATTTTCTCGAATGAAACATAGAGTGTTCGAGGATCGGGATATTTGTAAGAAGACCAAAACACTGGTTTATGAAGCCATTGTATTACCAACTTTATTGTATGCCTGCGAAACATGGACTATCTATAAACGTCACTTCCACCTCCTTGAAAGGTTTCATCAACGTTGCCTCCGGAAAATCCTGCAAATTACTTGGGAAGATAGGCGAACAAATGTCAGTGTACTGGAAGAAGCAAAGACTACTAGCATTGAAAAAATGATCCTTCAACGCCAACTTCAGTGGACCGGTCATGTTGTTCGAATGCCTGACTGCCGTCTCCCAAAGCAGTTACTTTACTCCCAACTCAAGGATGGAAAGCGGAATATCAGTGGTCAATATAAGAGGTTTAAAGATGTTCATAAGGCTAATCTAAAAAAATGCAATATAAACATCGAAAACTGGGAAGCTCTGGCCCATGAACGATCTAAATGGAGGTTGGCCTTTCACAAAGGTTCCATGGACTTTGAAGAAGCCCGAGTGCAAGGTGAAAGGGAGAAACGTGCTAAGCGAAAAGCACGTCAAATGAATCCTTTACAGGACCATCTTCTATCTGGTAACCTGTGTCCTCACTGTGGGAAGCTGTGTGGATCTAGAATTGGCCTCCACAGTCACTTATGGACCCATCGCTAGAGTCTACACAATCTTCTTTAGAATTTCCTCCTTTTATCCCGGAAGACAATCTTACTCGGTCACGAGTGATCGCCTGATGATGATGACTCCTGTGGGCAGTGGAAGCTGGTGACTCCTATTTCAGTGGGGCTTCTAATCCACTGCAGCAGGTTTTATTTGGAGCTTTATAGGAGCTATGGTGATTAACCTATTTTGGGGATGAAGTTCAGCACCATGGATAGCTCCAAAAAGCTCCAAGTCCAAATAAAGCCTGCAATGGATTAGGAGTCCCACCAAAATAGGAGTCACCAGCTTCTCCTGCCTATGGGGTTCTCTGGTTTCCAGAGTACCCATGCCTAGCTCTAAGGAAGGTGTCCTTCCTCTGAGAAAGGCATCATAGGGGAGGTGGCCATGGAGAGTACCTGCACCGCTGCCAGTTTGCTACACTGGTGGCAAATACCCTCAGTGCAGCACTGAGGAGCAAGATGGCCCTGGAAATCCAGAGGTTTTTCTACACAAGAAATCCAGGTTTAAAGGAAACATCTATGTCTCCACCTGGATGTTAGGCAACATTCTGTCTCCCTTGTGATCCTTGTGGCACCCAAGGCTCTCTGATACATCTAGAAATGTTAATTAGCTCAGTACGTGTCGTGACTCGTGACCCTTGCTATCACACCTAATAGCTGCCTTAAAAATCCCAAAAAGAAATTAATCCTTAGTTTGCCTTTTTTAGTCCGAACTCCTGCCATCATTATTCCAACAACTGAGCCCTGTCTCTCTTTTTTTCGTCAAATCCGCCATTGGGCTTCTAAATCAGTGCCTTGATGTGGTAATGGACTGGATGAGGCCAATGTTCTTGGGTTACTGATGAAACTCTTTAAGCGGCCTGCATAGGAGACCAGGACCATATATGTGCCCCTCTGAGCTTTTTGGAGGGAAAAAGACATAGGCATTTGACAGACAGTTGTAGCGCTCCCATTTTAACTTCTCTCACTCTTTTGTCCCCTCCACTTTTCTTTTCTATCAGTTTATATTGAGTATTATGGTCATTAAGTTACTAGCTACATAAATAATTTGGAAATGTTACTTTAGGAAAGATTTTTGCTTTGTAGGCAGAGCTGCTATCGTACCTGCATTTATGGCGGGGAATTGTGACATCCACTGGCAAAGCAACAACCAAATTCATTGCCCTGCATTTTCCTGCAATTAGGACAGGAGGTGGAGGACAGCTTTTTTCTTTTTCCATCTCATTGACTGCAATAGGGTGTGGAGGGGAATTTACAGTCCAGGGCTGTAATTTACAGCATCAGGGCTGATGTAGAGTTCCCCAGGTTCCTGGGACATATTGGGGAGAGGAAGGGACACATGCCCCTTGCATTCCCCATTCCCCTCCCCCACTCCACTAGAAGAGAACACCACCAGCAGAACACCAGTTTCCAGCAGAGCTGGGGGCTTCCGGCAGTGTAACTGTTGCCTGGTGTACCTCTGTCTTTGCTAGCAATGGCACGTACGTACACCACTTCCTAAGGCCCCTCAGCCAGCTTCCGGCGAGGTTACGATTGCAGCCTAAAAATATTTTCTTTTCCTTTGTTTTAAAAGGCTGCTTCTGGCAATCTAAAATCAAAGTTAATTCCTCAGTGCAAAATAGCAAGCATATGTAGCATACGGGACCCCTCCTCCAAACCTCACACCGTCAATAGGTACTTCGCTCTCACCAAGTGCCACCTTGTATTGGTCACTTCAGACTTTAAGTTGTCTTCTTAAGCTGCGTTAGCTGATGATATGTCTTAGGTCTTATATGTAGCTGTTCACCCACGTTTGTTTGTCTTTATTAAGAGCAGTTTGTTTTATTTGATTACTTGAAGTAGGGTGCCCCTCTGTTAATTCCCTTCTTACTTTCCTGTCCACCAGTCAGACTCTGGACTCTTAGAACTTTGAATAAAAAGGTTGATTTATTGTTCTAACAAAGTCTCTAAACTGATATTCAACTCAGGCACAGATAACCTGGATTTTCAACACTTAATTCAAACTTGTTCTTTGCTTAGATTCAGGTTAAAAGCAGGCAGATGTTATACAGTGCTCTTTGTATCAACTTGGCTTGGTTACTTGAAGTTACAGTATCAGACCAGGGAACTTAACTGTCCCTCTCACTAGTCCAGAGCTTCACCTTCTTCCTCAGACAGAAGGTCCTTCACTCCCTAAGTGGAGACCCTTGTGAATTGTTCTATACCAGTGATAGCGAACCTTTTTGAGCCCAAGTGCCCAAACTGCAACACAAAACCAACTTATTTATTTCAAAGTGCCAACTGCAATTAAACCTGAATACCGAGGTTTTAGAAAAACAACTCATACTGTTGTTCGAACTAATTAACATATTTTGTCTTAAAAAAAAAACACAATAACAGAGCTTTCAATGATACTAACAGTTTTTTGTTGAAAAAAAAATCAACTCAAAAAATTATTATAGTACTACATTGTACACATAGCCTGTGCACAACACATGCAGCACTCAGGTCAACTGTTAGGGCTTTACATCCAAGCCATGCTCTGTGCATCATTCTTCAAAATCTTTTAAATGTGATAACAATGTAGAAAAGAATTCTGCAACAGGAATTCTAGAATAAAATCATTCTGTTCCACACTGTGAGAAAGAACAAGATCATTAGTGTTTTGCAGAAGGGGACAGTCTTTTCGCGATCTGGTGACCAATGGCTCGAGTGCCCACAGAGAGGTCCCTGCGTGCCAGCTGTGGCACCCGTGCCATAGGTTCGCCATCACTGTTCTATACTAACACCTTCATGTTTGCTTTCTCACAACTTAGTTACTAGATTTCCTGTCTGAACTCTTCTCTTCAGTACCACCTTTCCCTACCTACTCTATTAACCTTCCACTCCCTCTCTCACTCCAACCCACTCTCTCCCCAACTGACAACCGACTCCCCTTAACTGCCAACTCCCTGGGGTTCTATGCTCTCAGCTTAAAACAATCAGAGCCTCTGGAATGTTCAGGTTGGCCCCTCCCTGGGCTTCTGCCTGTCACTCCGCCACAGCATACTGTCGTGGCAACCGGTTGATGACTATGACAATTCCTTCCACATACACCCACCTCCACATTAAAACCATCATCATCGTCATCATCATGATTCATGTGATAAATAAGGTGGCACTGGGCAGAAATATTTTTTTTATTAAAAACTTGTGAAGAAAAAGAGGGCCCGATATCTCTGCAATTTGTTCTATGCTGTCCACAGAAGGGGAATACGTTTCAGCCAAAACTAACAAACATCCAGCTCCCCTTCATTCCACATTCTCTGGTTTTGAGCTTTCCACTGAAAAGAGCCCCATAAGTCAAGAGTGTTAAAGTTACCAGGAAAACTGCACACACAACTCATCACAAATCCTGGTCAAGCTATAACCACATGTTACAGCGTGCAAGTATGTGCACCAGTTCATCATCATCTTTCAGAACCAAAGAAACATGTCATGAACTGATCTATACATTTGTACACGCAGAAGCACAACAAAAGAATGTACTACCCTATGGCTCCTATGAGAATAAATTGCGGCAGTGTTTTCCTGAGGACTGTAAAGGCAACACACTTTAAAATGTGCTGTCTAACATTGTTGTACCCCCCCTCCCCCCATTTCCACTCTCACAGCTACCACATGTGATGGAAGACGTCCAAGCCAAACACTCTTACCAGAGCATGCTATAAGACAGATGACTAGGCCTCAGGATTGGCCACTACAGTGCTGTTCTATTCTCTATTGATATTTGTAGTTCAAAGTTCTGGCAGTAGCCCATCTGATGCCTGCCACAGGGATTGGTACACTTGTTATTATTGCTGTGAAATTTTCAAGCCTATATTCTGTGTGTGTGTGTGTGTGTGTGTGAGAGAGAGAGAGAGAGAGAGAGAGAGAGAGAGAGTATCCCACAGAAACACCCTTACTTCAGTAATATATCAACTACCAAGACAGAAATTGTACTAACAGCAAGGGATTTCTCTGGAAGGTAGAAATAAACCAGTTTCCATTGATGATAGGCTGCCAACTCGTGGACCTTTTCATTAATCACAGCAGTTATAATGAGAATGCTAAGGGGGTAGCGAGTCCTAGGGCGGGCCTTCTCCGAGGTCCCCAGCGACTATCACCCTTAGCCCAGAACAAAGGGATAACTTATAGCCACAAAAGTATCTTTTATAAAACAAGTTTATTTACAAAATCACCTTCACAAACCCAGACACACGCCAGCAATACAGCTTATCAGTACGGTACAAAGTAGCAAGCAAGAAGTCTCAAGGACACCGTGATTTCAGGGCTCTCAGCTAGTTAGTTCAGCTCAGGCTCCAGCAGAGGCCCGGTCAACTGCATGCTGCTAGCTGGGTTCCCGGCGGAGGTCCGGTCTACCCAAGCGGCTAGCTGGGTTCCCGGCGGAGGTCCGGTCTACCCAAGCGGCTTGTGAGTGATTTCAGCTTGGTTTCCCGGGGGTCCGGTCAACCCAAGCGGCCAGTGATTTCAGCTTGGTTTCCCGGGGGTCCGGTCAACCCAAGCGGCCAGTGATTTCAGCTAGCTGGAGCACACCGGGTGCTGCTACCCGGGGTTGCCGATCCCTTCGTTCCCTTACCCCAAGCATGGGGCAAGATTGCTGACCAGGTCCAACAACTCAGTTCCCTTGCGCAGGGTGTTTTATACCTTGGTGTTTCAGGTAGCCAGCCTCCCTCCGTAATCAGATGGGTTGCCAATCAGGTGGGTTGCCACCCTCCCTGAGGGGCGGCCTTTTGGGTCAGGTGGGGTGACGCCTTCCCCCTGTGGGGTGGGGTGGGGTCCCTTTGAAGCCACTTGCTTAATGGTCCCATCCTGTGGTGTTGAATGGTCCTTTCTTATGGGTGCCGAAGTGTCTGCTCTGGCGAGGTATTCAAGTCTTATGTAGATGGGGCTGATATACGAGAGCATTGACGAACTTGGCGATGCTTCCTGTCTTCCCCCCTGGGGTGATTCTATGCAGATGTTGTTTGTCCCCTTTGGTCTCTGTGGAGACTGGCTGTCTCCCCCCCCCCCCGGGTCTCCTTCCCCCCACCTTGGTGAGTGTGTGTGTGTCAGAAAGGGGGCTTAGGTTGGCTTTCTCCACATAATGAAAGGGATTCTTTCCTTGTCATCTGAGGTCACTCAGCTGCTCAGCAGTAAGTGTGCTTCACAATATACCCTTTTCTTTCTAAAGCTCACATGCCCTTCTTCCATGTTATTTGCAGAAGCAAGTAATTGCCACGTATCACTATCATTTTCATGTGCTCTCTTTATTAAGATATTCTCCTGCCTAGACCTTAAGATAATCTTCAAAGGCCCTTTTCCAGATGCCCCCAAGATCAGTGAGGCAGGTGGCTATTAAGGAGAGAGCCTTTTCAGTGGTGGCACCCTGGTTGTTGAATGTCCTCCCCAGAGAGGCTTACCTGTTGCCTACATTGTGGTCTTTTCGGTGGCAGATGAAGACCTTTTTATTCCCCAGACTTTTTAGTCCTTCAGTTTTGAAAACGGTGTTAGTGCATTTTTAGGTCTCTGCGCTGTGCTGACTTTTACTTTGGTTTTACCGTTTTATTATATTAAAAATGGTTTTGGTTTTTATATGATGTTTTTGTATTTTATGGTTTTAAGTTTCATTTTGTGAAGCATCCAGAGTCCTTTAGCTAGGTGGTAAAGAAATGTAATCAATACAATACAATACAATACAATAGAGTGTTATATAGTGTACAAATTTTTAATAGTTTAAGTAATTAGTATTTAGTCTAATTAATTCACCTGTATATAGTACTTTTCCTTCATGCTCCACATACTTCACATATATTATTCCACTCTCCCAGAAAATAGATTTCTCCTAATGAATGGGGTTTAATCCAGAAAAAGTTAAGCATCTTTAAGTCCCATTAAAATAAAGCTAAAATTATTGGTTTCAATGGGACTACAGCATATGATGTAATTTCCTGTGAGTCATGCCTATTGTGACCAACCTGTATTTATTGCAAATGGTAACTCAGCAATAGCAATGTTTAACCAATTTCAGCATCACAAGAAATGGTGCATAAGGGACATTCTCACATTCAGTTATTCTGCCAGTCAAACTACACATTACTTTAAGCTATGTCTTACCCCCACTTACTCAGTAATAGGTATGTCCGAGTAATCCACAATGAAATCAAATGAGTTCAGATTTCTATGAATCTGATATGTGGAGTAAGCAGATGATGGAATGAAAGAGGCCTTACAATCCACTAAACATAGGTGGAATAGATTTAACAAAATCCATATAACCCTACTCAGAAGTAAGCATGGGGAGCCCGACCTTGATTGGGACCCTAGTGGAGGAATGGAGGGGCTTTAATGCTTCCTCCCCACCCCTGTTATCCTGACCTGGATCAACCCTGTGCCTGCAATTTGCATTGCCAAAAAAGGAACCATTTAAATGAACAGATTCTTTTTTTGGCAATGCAAATTGCAGGCATGGGGGCCCTGATCTGGATTGTTACAGTAGTTAGGGGGGTGAGGAAGTGTTAAAGCCCACCTACCCCATGCTAGTATCCTGAGCTGTATCAGGTTCCCCATGCTTACTTTTGAGTAAGGAAAAGAAGAAGAAGAAGTAGCTCCTAGCTACATTTTTAAAGTAACGTGTAGTTTGACCCTGGCTTTTATTAAACAGGAATTCACTTGACATCAGTTTTGCTGAGATCTCAAAATGGGCTAAACATTTGTGGCATTAATAAAGAAGCTATTAAGAACATAAGAAGAGCCTTGCTGAATCAGACCAAAGGCCTAGCTAGTCCAGCATTCTGCTCCCACAGTGGCCAACCAGTTGCCTGTGGGAAGCCCACAAGCAGGGCATGAGGGTAACAGCACCCTCCCACTTATGTTCCCCAGAAACTGACATACAGACACATACTGCCTCTGATAGTGGAGGTAATACATAGCCATCATGACTAGTAGCCAGTGTATCCTCCATGAGAAGATTTACATTTTTGATCTTAGGAATATAAGAAGCTGACTTACACCAAGTCAAACCATTGGTCTACCTAGCTCTGCATGGTTTATACTGACTAGCAGACAGGACCGGTGCAAGGCAGTTTGGTGCCCTAGGCAAGATCAGATATTTAGCGCCCCCCCCTTCCCACTTGAGAGCACTGTATTTTTTTTCAAGGCGTTTCTGGCGCCCTCTTTAGCCCTGCACCCTAGGCAGCTGCCTAGTTGGCCTAATGGTAGCACCGGCCCTGCTAGCAGAGACCCTCCAGGCTTTCAGGCAGGACTGTTCCGCAGTCCTACTGGGAGATGCCAGGGATTGAACCTGGGACCTTTTGCATGCAAAGCATGTGCTCTGCCACTGAGCTACAACCCCTTCAGATTCAGGGCGAGAAATGTACAATTAAATCTCCCAAAGTCCTTTTTAAAAAGCAGGCATGGGGTGGGGATTGGTTCAAGGCTGGAGGGATTGGGAGTGTTTAACTAATTCCCTTTCCGCTGTCTTCCTGATTAGAATTCATCCCATATCTGCTATCAGCAGCAGCTTTGGGAAGATGTGACTTTGATTGATGGCACAAAGGGAAAGAATTAAATCCATTCACCTAGTGCTGCTGTCCCAAGCTGAATCCCCCCCCAATCCCCCACACACATACACATCCTTTTAAGATACTAGGAAATTCCCGTATCATGTGTAGTTTGGTCCTTTGTTAGCTCTAATGAGACACAAAACAATGGTGGTGAATATCTGGAGGAAATTCTGAAAAATGGCCTTGTTCTTTTGGTGGTAGGCACTGGCAGGGGGTTGAGAAAAAGGCAGAAATTTTCTCAGAAAAAAATATCTTCTGAAATTTTCTAGCTCAGCTCTAAGCTAGTGGAGTACCAGAGGCATGAGCAGAAAACTGAACTCGCCTCTACCCACCAAGCTCCCATTCCTACTGGAGCTGCATTTGTAGATGTGTAAGTGTAGCTCCCATTTGCCAAGTGTGCGCTTTTGCAGAAAAGGGAGGGAATACAGAGACAGGCATAAAACAGGGATTTAAGCTAGGCCTCAACTTAGTGAACCTCTTTCCAGCCCCCAACTACTTATAACTCTGCGAGCTCAGCCACAAGGGATGGGATGGCTTTGTACTACCAAACTGTCTTTGCAGTTCAACACTATCACTGCAATCACAGATAGCACCAGACAAATCAATATGACTAATCAATTCCTGATTAACCTTCCTGTGAGTGAGAGTTCAGTGTCTTAAACTACTTTGTATTAGTGGTGCCACTGAATTTCATAATTTGTCAGCTTGTTGGTTGAAACCTGTCTGTAGTAAGCTACCCTTTGTAGTAAGCTTGTAGTGGTAGTAGTAGGCGATCACTCATGACCGAGTAAGATTGTCTTCCAGGATAAAATTACAAAAAGAAAATTATAAAAAGAGGAAATTCTAAAAAAAATGTGTAGACTCTAGCGATGGGTCCGTAAGTTTATTTTATTTATTTATTTATTTATTATATTTATACCCCGCCTTTTTTTCTGCAAGGAACCCAAGGCGGCTTACATAATCCTCCTCCTCCTCTCCATTTTAAGTGACTGTAGAGGCCAATTCTAGATCCACACAGCTTCCCACAGTGAGGACACAGGTTACCAGATGGAAGATGGTCCTGTAAAGGATTCGTTTGACGTGCTTTTCGCTTAGCACTTTTCTCCCTTTCACCTTGCACTCGGGCTTCTTCAAAGTCCATGGAACCTTTGTGAAAGGCCGACCACCAGTTAGATTGTTCATGGGCCAGAGTTTCCCAGTTTTCGATGTTTATATTGCATTTTTAAAAATTAGCCTTAAGAACATCTTTAAACCTCTTATACTGGCCACCGATATTCCGCTTTCCATCCTTGAGTTGGGAATAAAGTAACTGCTTTGGGAGACGGCAGTCAGACATTCGAACAACATGACCGGTCCATTGAAGTTGGCGTTGAAGGATCATTTTTTCAATGCTAGTAGTCTTTGCTTCTTCCAGTACACTGACATTTGTTCGCCTATCTTCCCAAGTAATTTGCAGGATTTTCCGGAGGCAACGTTGATGAAATCTTTTTATAGATAGTCCATGTTTCACAGGCATACAATAAAGTTGGTAATACAATGGCTTTATAAACCAGCGTTTTGGTCTCCTTACAGATATCCCGATCCTTGAACACTCTATGTTTCATTCAAGAAAATGTGGCACTTGCGGAGCTCAAACGATGCTGGATTTCAGTGTCAATGTTAGCTGTAACAGAAAGATAGTTGCCAAGATAGAGAAAATGATCAACATTTTCCAGTATTGCCCCGCCAAGCTGGATAGATGGCATCACCAAAGGGTTAACTTGCACTTGCTGATGAAGCACTTGCTGATGATGAAGCACTTTGGTTTTTTTGATGTTAAGTGAGAGACCAAATTTTTCATATGCTTCTGCAAAAGCATTTAGGATAGTTTGGAGATCATCCTCTGAATGTGCGGAGACCACATTATCATCAGCATACTGAAGTTCCACAACAGAGGTTGTAATTACCTTACTTTTTGCTTTCAGCCTACTGAGATTAAAAAGCTTTCCATCTGTTTGATATAATTCCCACACCAGTGGGAAGTTTCCCCTCGACAAGATGTAAAATCATGGCGATGAAAATAGCAAATAATGTTGTATTACAATCTCATGATCAAGTTTAGAATTGTTTGCGAGCTTCAGAGCATGTGCAATCTGCATCTGAACAATGCCATTTCTGCACATGTGTTGAGTTGGTTGGTTGAACCCTTGAATGTTCTGGTGCATTCACCACTGCTTCCCTCATCACTGGCGCCATCATGGCTCTGGCCTCACAAGGAAGAGGACTCAGCAGGACCTCTGCTGTCCTCCATATACTGGTGATCAGTGAGTAAATATCACATCATGCAAGCCGGCCACACATAAGGAACCAATCAGGAAGCGGGTCTGTAACATGGTGACGCATGACATTGTGCCTCACTACGTGATTTCAGACTATAGCCAGTGTGGCATAGTGGTGAGAGTGTTGGACTTGGGAGATCCGGGTTCTAGTCCCCGCTCGGCCATGAAACTCACTGGGTGACTTTGGGCCAGTCACTGACTCTCAGCCTAACCTACCTCACAGGGTTGTTGTGGGGATAAAATGGAGAGAAGGAGGATTATGTAAGCCGCCTTGGCTTCCTTGCAGGAAAAAAGGCGGGGTATAAATATAATAAATAGATAAATAAATAAATAGCTCCCAAGATCCACTTTGATATTGTGCATATACCAAAACTCATATACACAGAATGAAATCTTATGTCAAGCTCACATGGATAAACTTGTTGCTTTCTGAGGAAATAACAAACCCACTCGGGGTTAGTTTGCCCATCACTACGTATATAATTATCATTCTAAATGTATGGCACCACAAATAGGCATTTCTTGAAATGATATTACTTTTCCTCTTTTGATTCTGCAGCATTTACTCTCTTTACTTTATCTTACTTTAGAAATCACTTGCTGCCAACCTGCAAAATTCCTAAAAGATGTTTCTATAGATAACATTGAAAGAAAGGCAAAAGAAAGAACTTTATGTCAGTGGCTCTGAGAAACATTTTTGAGGTCCATTTATTGGAATAATTAATTTTACATTCTCTCTCTCTCTATATATATATACACACACACACACACAGCTATCTGTGTATACATTCCCCACCCCCTGTACAAATTAAACAAGTGATTGACATCTTAGTTGTATTAAGGTGCTTTTCTATTTACTGTTCAAATATGCATGAGGAAACCAATCACATTTATATTAGTCTTAACATAACAAAAACAAATGTGTTAAGTATACTTCTCCAATTAATTTACTAAATGATTATGTGTTAAATCCAGTCCTACTCAAAATTATATGCTGAAAGACTTAAAAGTACCTGATTGCGATTCCTGTTTTGAAGATGAGATATTCCCATTGTCTAAAATCAGTCCTCTTTGAGGGAATCTATGATCCTCTCCGGATTATACTTATTCTGTCCTGATTAGGAGCCTCAAATGGAGTTCAACGTATCAGTTTTGATTTTGCATAAGAACCTTGAGGCACAATCTAGCTAGATTTAAGCATTCCTAATTAACATTGATTTCAATAGGAGACATTTCCAGAGGAATCCTGTACATGTCTACCTGGAAGTATATCCCACTGAGTTCAATGGGACTTACTCCCAGGTAAGTGTGTATAGGATTGCGGCCTTGCCTCTCTAAAATCAATGGGACTTTAGAGATTGTGTCTTTGGGTTCAGGGGGTTGGTTTTGTTTTGATTTGTTTTTCACAGAATCATAGAATCATAGAAAAGTAGAGTTGGATGGGGCCTAAAAGACCATCGAGTCCAACCCCCTGCTCAATGCAGGAATCCAGGTCAAAGCATCCCTGACAGATGGCCGTCCAGCTTCACCTTGAATGCCTCCAGAGTGGGAGAGCCCACCACCTCCCTAGGTAGTTGGTTCCATTGTCTTATTGCTCTAACAGTCAGGATTTTTTTCCTGATGTTTAGGTGGAATCTGGGTTCTTGTAACTTGAGCCCATTATTCCATGTCCTGCAAACTGGGATGATCGAGAAGAGATCCTGGCCCTCGTCTGTGTGACAACCCTTGAAGTACTGGAAGAGTGCTATCATATCTCCCCTCAGTCTCCTCTTCTGAAGGCTAAACATGCCCAGTTCTTTCAGTCTCTCCTCGTAGGGCCTTGTTTAGCAGAGGATGTTTCTAAATAACATGATTACCTGAATCTTGATCGTAAGTGCCGTTTCCCATATATCTGCAGTGCTCCCACAAGTCAGTTCCATGGTCAAAATTGTAATGTGGGAAGGATTATTTCACACCATTGTCAACATGTGAGTCAAGCATAACTGTGCAGTGCATGAACCAGATATGCGGCACATTAATGGGGGCAAAAATGTTTGTAAAGAATCCCTTACTTTCCACTCATTTGCACACTCACTATTTCATGCCTGTTTGCAGCCATTGTTCCTCCAATCAGCTACTGCTTGAAGTGGGTAAGGGGGAAGAAGAGAAGGAACACATCCCAACATTAGAATGTGGAGTGCAATGGGGCAACTTCTCCATCTGAATGAACATCCACACTGGATGTCATTCCTCTGCAGTGCATTAGTATATCAATGAATAGATTTAGATCTGCAGTATTTGAGAACTGCAGCTGATAAATATTGTTTCCCCTTATTCTTAATAATCTAAAATATGGAATTGTTAGAGCTTCATATGTCATATCTGCATAGACTAACTGTTCCCAAATACAGGAGAGCACTTATGCTTGCTCACTTCAATGTATTGCCCTCTGCACTGTTAAGCAGACGATTTAACAAGATCCCAATTAACCAACGTCTGTATTTGTGTGGAACTGGAGTAACAGAGTCTGTTGATCATGTCCTTCTCTGCTGTAATTTGTATAGGGACTGCAGAGAGAGGCTGTTTCTCCCTCTACTTAGAACTCTCCGGGGATGATCTTCTAAAGATCTATGGTTCTGTTCTGCTTAAGAGATAATTTATCTTATATCATTGAGAGGGATGCAGATTTATTTTTTTATTGCAATGCAAATTAGGAAAGAAATATGTTGGGCCTCTTTTAAAACCCATCTGTTTTATATAACTGTTTAAATTGCTGTATTTATTCTTTGGTATCAAAACTCTGATTGGTCTGTGACCATAATAAAAATTCACTCTTTCATTCATTCCTGTCAATGCAATCCGCATCTTGAAGTGAGGAAGTATCAGCCCCATTGCCTTGGCAATAGCAACTCTTACTCTCCTCCCTAGCACCCACGCCATTGCAATCAGCTTTGCAACTTTTTGCAAAGTAGTGTGAAAAATTGCCAAAGAGGGGAGGCTTGTCTCACAGGAGATGAGAATGTCTGTGCAATGTGCCCAGCACTATAAAATACTATTTCACAAACAATAGTATTGCTCAAACACTTAAAATGCTCACTCCATCTGTAGGTACATCTGCACTAATCTAAAATACATTTTCTGATTTGTGCATCCTATAATATATATTATTCCTATATGTTCAAATATTGAATCTATACTTTTATCGCACTTGAAATGACTAGAACTCAGGCAGAAGAGCACAATAAAACTTAAATTTGGTTTGTTCTTGTTGTTCTTTTCTTGAACATCTACAGCTGAACCCTATTCATCTTTACTCAGAAATAAGCCTTAGTGATTGGGGATTGCAGCTGGATCCTGTGCATGCTTTGGTCAGAAGAAAATCTCCTTGAGTTCAATGGGATTAAATCTCAATTAAGTATTCATAAGATGATGACATTAGTCTAAAAATGACTAATATTGGTGTATGGGGGGGGGGGAATTCCCTCCTAAAGCAAATAGCAGCTTCTTGAGTGGTTTTCATCAGGAATGTAGCAGAAGAGGAAAGGATTAAACCTCCTCTCTCCACCTGGTGTAATCCTGATCATTCTCATCCCTCTCTCCCACTGCAGCAGATGCTATTTGCATTTTGAAAAACATGTGCATTCAATGCAAAGTCTCGTAGGGATGTGTGAGAACTTCGTTCGGGGGGTGGAAGTCCGGTGAACTTCACAGGCTTGACCCCCCCAAACTCCGTCCCTCCGACCTGTTTCCCCAGCTCCACTCACGTTCCCCTGAGCTGAGCCAGGGACGTGACTTCTGGGTTCCTGGCAGGCCACTTTTGACCTAGAAAATTGTTTATTATTAAAAACAATAATGTATCTTGAATGTTAATATTTTAGATTTCAGGGTTTAAACTTTTAGAGGAATGTGAAATGGTTTGTTTTATGTAGATTTACTGAGTTTTATTATGTTTTTAAATTATACTGTTTTATAAATTTTATAAATTTTACATTTTAATGATTTGTAAAGGCCTATGGCTGTATACAATAAAGTTTATTCAATTAGACCTAGAAAATGCCATAAGATACACCCAAAATGGCCACAATTTGCACAAGTTATGCAAATTGTGGCCACTTTTAACATATATTATGCCTATGTGAAAAGCAGCCCACCGGGAACCCGGAAGCCCGCTGAGCAGCTCAGCATGCGTCTGCTTTTGGCTCAGCTTGGCAGGCACCGCAGGAGCGTTCGCAGAGCGTCAGGCAAGTCAGGTGGTGGGTGGATCACCCACCACTAAACTTGAATTTGGCCCAATGGGTTGGATCCAGACCAGACTTATTCATTCTTAGAGCAGACCCGGAGAAATCAATGAGTCTTAAATTAATCATGACCAACTTGTCCCATTGATTTCAGTGGGTCAACTGCCCACATCGAAGCCATAGTGTCTAATGAAGAGCACATGTTTATGAGGTGTTCTGGTGTCCATTATTCATGGACAGGTGGTCCATTGTTAATGGATAACATGGCCATAGTAAATGTCAAAGGTGGAACCATGTCACTAGCAAGCCTCAAACCAAACTTGTACACATCACAAGGCATGTCAAAGGCTAGCTAATTCTTTGGTTTTCTTTGCTTCATTATCAGCAAATCATGACTTTTCCCAGTTTTGTTTTTCTTTCTCTTTTTGTGCCTTGCTTTTCCAGCCTTTAAGGTTTTCTACAGGCTAAAGGTGCATTTATAGTACTCGTGGCAATTGGTGGTGTGTGTGCCTTTTTCAAAAACATCTAAAACAAAGCCACATTATGTGAGAGCAGGGCCCATGCAGAGTCCTTAAAAGAAAGATGAAAACACACACACATTCATTTTCCTCAAACAATAATTATTGGCAACATATGAAATTCATATAGAACACAAGGCACACATTAGCAGTTCATCAGCATCTAGGCAGCCGCACAAGGTAAGAAAAACAGACTGCGGAAAAATGTGAACCAAATAGGTGGGTGGATGTACAGTTCATTGAGAATTCATACCTAAATAATAATTAGTGGCTTGGCTTGTAAGTTTCAGTGGGTTTCAGTATACATTGAGCGCAGCACTGTTTTCACAGTTTTATCAATGCCAGTACAAGGCAGCACACTCCGCAAACTTGCAAAAGGCACAAATAATGGAGCCGTTGGAGAAAGGGTTGGGACAACATGTCAGTAGGTTTTAAATGTGAATGGCTGTAGGAAGTAGTATTTCCATTCAGGACCCTGAGCTTTACTAATTAATGTCACTGGCTGACCCTAAGGGGAACCTCCAGCCCGTGGACCTAATCCAACCCCTCTGAGGGCCATGCCCATCCCCCCCAAGCCAAGCCCCCTGAGCTAAAAGCTACCAGGGTGAGGGAGAGAGAGCAATTCCCTTGTTATCTCTGACTGGAGATACCAAAGTGTTTCCCCTGCACACAGCTCCTCCTCCCAATGGAGAGGGTGAGTAGCACTTAGGGGAATCCCCTTGTTATCTCCAATTGCAGATCAGTGATAACAAGGGGATTCCCCTTACTTAATACACTGCTCCCCCTCCCAAGTGGGAGGGGGACTGTTGTGCTAAGTGCTTCATCTACCCCATGACATCCCCAACGGGGGAAGGTGTGGGGTGAGTAATGCTGGAGACTCAACCCATGGCCACTCTTCCTTGCCCTAGCTGAGACCTTTTGTGTGGTTGTCCAATAGGGGAAGGCACATGTTGCGTGAAGCAAGGTTTTCACCCCATGCTGAGTCCCTTTCTCCATGCCTCTCTCAGCATGGAGAAAGGCAAAATGGGGGGAGGGGAGTGACATCGGTGGCCATACACGCTAACATCAACTGGCCTATAGATGGCTCAGTGGGGGGCAGTTCTACTCTCACCTCAAACTGGTTCCCCACCTCTGCTGTAAGTTTAATATTTTTTCATCCATTCACTTTGAACATACCACGCATAATTTTATAAACCTCTAACAGGCATATAAATAGACACAATGTGGTCCTATGCCAGTTTATTCTGATATAAGACCCACTGAATTCAGTGGGATTTATTCCCATTTTGCATAGGATTGGGTTTTACTCATCTTTTTTTCTGAACTCAGTAGCCCCTAACCATTCTGCATAATTTGGAGTAATCTGTGAACCCATAACTCCAAATCATTTATGAATGTTAAATAATACACAGTCCCAGAACAGAAAATGTCTCAGTTGAAATTGGATGTTGGGGAGGGGGGAAGATAGTAAGATTTAAATTGCACACTTTAGACACCGGTACCAAGAGTTGAAACCCAAGAGATAGAAGAGAAATGTGCATGACTACTGAAGATTAATTTAACACTGCTTGAAGACTGAAATCTGGCTAAACCATGACGTAAATGTAAATTAGAGTGTTGTTTTTGGCTCCTCAGTTTGCTGTTAATAATCCTATTCAACTCAGCCCAAAACTCATCCAGACTTTGGTTTATATTCCCAAAAGCCTGACACTGAATTCACATAATATAGTAAGAGACATACCTAGTCATAAATATTTTAGCTGTTGTTCTGTTCAATCTCAAACTAAAATGATTGGAAAAGGTGGGATTTGGAGAGGGAAACTTTGAGAAGAACAGCCAGTGGCCATGGATCCTTGGTGGGTGGGCCTCTCCTTCTCACTCAATCCTTTCATGCTAGACAAGGGCTGCTGTCTTTGGATGAAAAACAGGTACAAACCTGTAGTGTCCATTAAAGATGACTAAGATAGACTCTATCACTTGAGGCTTATTAACTTTGGTATCATGGCTAAAACCACAGATTTTGCCATTTTGGCTTGCCTTTCTCTGTTCTATAATTATGAAAATGTATACACTTTTAAAAATCATCATCATCGTTGTCATCCAGAGTGGCTATCTAAAATGTTTTTGGTGAAGGTTTGGTTAGAAAATACATTTAAAAACAACATATTAATGCTTTTAAAATTAGTTAGGCGCAAAAAGACAGTATGCTTTACCAGGCTAATATCGCACAAGCAAAATTATACAGAAACTACAGCATTGCTCTGGGAAGGAAATAAAAGGGCAGACACTAACAGATGGGATGACACAGATCACAACTTCACTAAGGGTGCCATCCTATGCATGTTTGGACAGAGAAAAGGCCTACAACTCAGCTCCCAGCATGCCCCAGCCAGCCATGATGGGAGCTGTAGGCCTTTTCTCTTTCTAAACATGCATAGGATTGTGCCTTAAAGGAACATAGCATAGCTCACTAAATTAAGAATATATTCATCAGAGAATGCTCACCTTGCAATTAGTGGAGGTCCAGGGATGAAACAAGACCCACCCAGCCAGCAATTTTCTGGTTAGAGAGTTAAATTTTGGAGTGGAGGACCTAGAGATGGGCAAATCAGCAAAACTCAAACTCATTGAGGCTTTCCAAATTACACCTTCAAGCTTATTCTGACTTGTGTCCATATCAAATTGTGAGCTTTGTTTTTTGTTTTGCATGAAAATTCGTCTGTATTTTTGTCCACATTTTCCCCCAAATGTACACATAAATTGTGTGCATTTTTGAAATGTACACATTTCCCTCCATTAATTAAAGTGTGTGTGTGTATGTTTTTCAGAAGTACGATTTTTTACGTGCAGATTTGAAATATGTGCATTTTTCAAACACATTTTTTTTGTTACATGAATTGCACTGGAAGCTCAGAAATGTACAGGCTTCATTGGCAGATTGCGACCAGGTCCGTGTTCGGTTCTGGGAGGCACTAACTGGGTACATCCTGGTAAAAAAGGAACTGAAATTAATTTCTCATATATCCCTACCAACCCCCATCAGTGTTTCCATCAACATTCCTTCCAGAAACTGTATGCCAGTGGCTGCTTTTCTTTTCTTTTACCCAGAAGAACTTAGAATGATGCATAAGGAGATAAGTGCAAGTCTAATGGGATTGGGAGCCTCTGGGTAAAAAAGGGGCGGCTGCCAAGCATCAGCTGCTGGGAGGAGCACTGATGGAAGCACTGATGCTGACCAGTGAGTTTTACTCCCACCATAAAGTTCGCCGTCATGACTCCCCAAAGACCCCAATTCTGTGCGAATGGGATTGTGAAAAGGAAGGGCATTTATGAGCAGAACTACACTAAATAGTAAGGCTATCTGGAAGGAGGGCATAACCTTGTTAGATGGAGGCTGGCATGGACAGACCAGCCAAGATGTCTAGTCCCTGTCACATCTAGGGATCATAGAATCATAGAATCATAGAAAAGTAGTGTTAGAAGGGGCCTACAAGGCCATCAAGTCCAACCCCCTGCTCAGTGCAGGAATCCAGGTCAAAGCATCCCTGACAGATGGCTGTCCAGCTTCACCTTGAATGCCTCCAGAGTGGGAGAGCTCACCACCTCCCTAGGTAATTGGTTCCATTGTCTTATTGGATGTGTTGGAGTAATATGCAGCAGACTCAAATGAGTCCAAATAATTTCTAAGAATCTGACCTGGGGATTCTGCAGCAGACTGGCTTTTCCCAAGTTGTGTGGATTCTGTGGACTTGTGGATCTTTTTTTTAAAAAAATTCCATAATTTTACGCCTATTTAGTGAAAGAAAAAGTAAAGAAAATAGAGCCAACTTCTGGATCATGTTAGACAAAATGTGGGGAAGTGGCATATATGATACAGGATGTGTATCTTTCCCCACGTTGTTGGGGAAATAGGAAATACCAGCCAAACTTTCACAGTAGGAGTAAAACTCACTGGTCAGCATCAGTGCTTCCATCAGCTGGGAGGGCAACATTGATTGGGGAAATGGCTCCATTGGAAAGGGTTAGGCACCCTCTTTCCCTGCTGCAGCTCCAGTCAGATTCATCATCACCACCACCGCCATGGTGGCATTTCAATTTTAAAAAATAAATAAATCAGGAGATTGATCATGCATATGCTGACATCTTGTCTAGTTAGGCCCTTAATCATACAAGGAAGTACTTGAGCCAACGGACAGCCAAGTTCATAGTCAGTTGCTGGTGGAAGGTCAGATGGGAAGGGGGTGCAGTCCACAGAGAGAATGTCAGGCAGTGGCTGAAAAATGTATATTGGGGCTGCAAACCTGTGCATACTTACTTGAAAGTACATCTCATTGAACTCAGTGGGACTTACTTTAAAGTAAGCATGCCAAAGATTGAATTGTTAAGTTACATTGCAGCATTGTATATAATTTTGAGATTATGAACATCAGTAATACCGTTTGCTTTTTAATACACACATTAAATCCATAACTTTAGGCATCCATTAAAGAGGAACTAACCCATATTGTTGCTGGTAATCTTCCAAAGTGGATCATCTTTTCATAACCTGAGATGAAATGCAAGCGTATAAGCATTTTTTTATTATGTATTTTTCAGACATCAGAGTTTGGGTGGGGTTCCTATTGCTTCTTTAGTCTACCAATTGTATTTCAATAAGTGTTCTAGCAGCATAACAAAATTCCCACATTTATTGAAAACTGGGGTTACTGCCAATTTGATACTACATTGTAAAAGCAAAGACCCTTGTACCTATGGATGGAGTTCATTAAATTTCCCATATCAGCTTTTCAATACCAAATTCTGTTTATTCTCAACAAAACTTATCTTGCCTTCACCAAATGCACTTTTCCTTTTGGCAAAACTTTTGTATTTTTAGATCATCTCAGCAGAAATCGAAAACTATGATATTGTCAAGAAGCAAGCAATTCACGTGAGGGCTTGTATTTAATTTTCTTGTGGTTTTCCTGTGAATGTTAAAATAAATCATAGTTCTAAAAATAATTTAAAGAAAAACCTTGAATATGCATTTGAAAGAACGGTAAAAATATATATTGAATGATACAAAGATCAGATTAGATAAAGCCTTTGTCTATACAGGTATATATGTACAAATGTATATAAATAAAACAATACTGTGTACAGAAAAGCACATGGTAAACTGATTTCTAGCACAGAAGAAATTGAAATGATATGAAATATTATGTAAACTCACTACAGCTGTAAAGGCTTCGATTTTACTTCTTAAATGTAGTAAGGGCACTGCAATGCTATGACTGCTAGACAGAGTCTAGATGGCCATAGGAGTCCCAGCTCCGATCGCGGAGCACCCTCCCCCCGCCCTTGCAGATGGTACAGAAAGAACCGCGCTGGCTGCAGCTCTGAGGTTGGAAGACCAACCTCGGAGCTGGACGTTTGTGGGCAGGGGGAAGGGGTGGGGAGAGGAGGGGTAAGGCTCCACCATGATACATAGCATCCTGGCAGTACCTCAGCCTCTCCTCCTCATGAGCCAGGGCAAAAGTCTTTTGCAGGGTGGGAGAAGCACAGCCATCTAAGTCTTTTGCAGGGTGGGAGAAGCACAGAGGTGACCTTCACCTCCACTCTCCTTCCACCCTCCATTGGATGTCTGTAATTGTCCGAATTTGGAGGGTTACGGGAGGCCACATTGGATTGCGCTGTAAGTTCGTTTGTATATTTGTTTTAATAGTAAAGAATGGACTGTAGCACATCAGACCGCAGATGGGGTGTGTGTCACATTTTTTAATGTTCTGTTATATATTACCCTGCAAGTAGCAAACTAGTACAGAAGTGAGGTGGTATCATTCCATATGATGTACTAAATGAGGGGGGGCGGGATTAGGCTTTTTAAATTTTATTTTATTTTTTTACAAGGGGTAACATTTACATTTAAAAAAATAGTATCCCCCACCTGCAGTCTGAAGTGGTACAATGCACTATACCATCTCAGGTTTCTACCATTTCCAGTTTGGTTCTGGCAGAAAGAAATTATTATTTTTTTAAAAAAAAAAATCATAGAAAAACAAAACACTGTAAAGTAACACAAGCCTTTAAGCCAGGGTGCAGAAACCCAGGCCTGGGGCTCCAGTATGGCAGTGGAGGCTGGTGGCTACAATGTCAGTGGGGCGGTGTATCTGCTCTTGCCCTCTGGGGTTCCCCGCAACCACCAATTGTTTGGTGGTTTCCTGGCTTTTGCGCAGTCTCTCCCCCCCCCCATTCTAAAAGGGTGAAATGCCTCTCCGAAGGCTAGCGATGGGTGACACTGAAGAACTTGACCCGCTTGCACTCAGAAGACTTCGGCGCACCTCGCCAATTCAAGAGCTGAAAGTGGGCTGAGATGGGGTGTGGAGTTGCAGCTTCCACTTTTAAAGCGGGCAACGATTTGCTTATTCTTTTTTAAAGGCAGGGAAATTTGTGTAAAATACAGCCACAATTTGCAGAAACTGCACAAAATACAGCCGCAATTTACGCAATTTGTATTTACGCAAATTGTGCTAGTTGCGGGCATATTTTATGCAAATTGTGCAAATTGCGGGCGTATTTTGCACACATTTCTCTGCCTTAAAAAAATAATAATATGAAAATCACAGGCCACAGCCTGGGCCTGCTTTAAAAGTGGAAGACCACATGGTGGCTTGACTTGGGTTGGAGTGAGTCTGTGCCATAGCTAGATAGACTGGCCAGAATCTGGGGGGCCGAGCCAGGACAATCCACTGGATTTTGACCCCCCCCCCCAAGTGGATTCCTCACACATCCCTACTTTAGGCTTAGTTACTGGCAGGAAGAGCTTTAAGCTAAAATATGCTGGTATGTTTGGTATTTTGGGCCATGTTCCTTTTGCTTTCAGCCCTGCCTACCACTGGAATGCATCCCTCAGGAATTTCTCTGAAATGAAATTCAGTCCTTGGGATGAAAGAGGTTTATTATTAATTAATTAATTTACTTATTTATTACATTGCTATCTGCCCAATAACTGATGTTCTCTGGGCTGATTGTAAACAGTTAAAAAATACCACAGAACGGTTAAAAATATAAAATACAATACAAATATTTATAAGAATAAAATACAATACAAGGCAAAAACAATAAACAGCACAGTAATCAATAAAACCGACATTAAAAATGTCAAACTAGGTCTCTAAAATGCCTGGGAGAAAAGAAAGTTCTTTGCCTGATGCTGAAAAGTTAACAACGTAGGTGCCAGGCAAACCTCTTTGGGGAGTTCATTCCATAAGCAATGTGCTGCAACTGAGAATGCAATCCGATGCAGAATCGGGATGGAAGAAATTTAGCATTGGAAAAGGATAATCTGAGCAAAATTACGCCTGCTTCAAACATTTCCCTAGCTGCGTAGCACCAATATATCTGTAAGCTGCTCCCACATGGGTGGTATAATATTTAAGTGATCCAAACACGTGGGCAGGGGCTGACTGTGATTGTCCCAATTTATTTATTTGTCTATTTATTTTAAAATTATTTTTAGGGCACCTTTAGGGGTAGAAATCCCCTTTCTCCTGCTGGGAGAGGGGGCCAATTCTGTGGGAAGGTCAGATGCAATGAATCCCTTCCTACATGCTTGGGGGCCTTGAAATATTGTTCCAGGCATGTGGAGGCCACACACATGGAAAAGCAGCTTCCATACGGCGAGGGTAATGCTTAAAGGGTCCCACCGCTTGGGCTGTGTCCAGACTAGGGATGATGGGTGAATCCATCAAGCTCAATTTTGCTTGGATTCTCCTTTTTCCAATGCTAAATTTCCTCCATCCCAATTCTGCATCAGATTGAGGTGTATTTTTTTAGTCTGCAAGAAAATTTATATGCATTTTCATGTGCATTTTTTTTAAAAAAACCTCCACCTGTATGTACACATTTTTCTAAATGTATACAGTTTGTGTGTGTGTGTGTGTGTGTGTGTGTGTGAACTGCCTTGCAAATGTTGAAAATGTACACACTTCTTTTGCATATATATATATATATATATATGCATTTTAGTGCACGTATTTTGAACTGCAAACATTTTTTGTACGTGTGTATGTGTGTGTATGCTAACTGCCTTGCAAACTTTGAAAATGTATGGATGTAGGTGGCAAACAGGTTCAGGAAGTGCAATTTGGTAAGATTTATTTATTTATTTATTTATATTTATACCCCGCCTTTTTTCCTGCAAGGAACTCAAAGTGGCTTACATAATCGTAGGTTAGGCTGAGAGTCTATGACTGGCCCAAAGTCACCCAGTGAGCTTCAAGGCCAAGTGGGGACTAGTGGGGACTGAGACTAGTAGTCTCAGCTCTTTATATCCTTTTCTGTTTGGGATGATTACTGCAATGATCACCTAATCTAGTTTGATTTTATTTTAATTTTGGTTGTACTTTTGCTCTTGAAAAAAACAAAAAACCTTAAATGCAATCTTCATTTGAGAGAAGTTATTCTTTTCACAGATGATCACTCATCTCTTGGAGTTTCACGCTGGAATGGTGGCCAATTCTTCAAACAAGATTTTTTTTTCTCCACCCTATCTTGAGTTCTAAAAGCAAGCTTACTATTCCATAAATTTACCTAAAGCCAATATTAATACAAAACAGCTGGTTAAAAATCTGTCTAATGTCTTTTAAAAAAGGTTTGGAGATTTATATTATTTAGCATTACATTATGGGTTTTAAAATTAAACCAAATGTTTGCACTGAAACCTTTTCAAACTATTTTTTTTTTTTAAACTTGGTCTTTAGTTTTTGGTCCATATAATATGAACAAACTTAAAAACAACAACACCACACCAAACTGAATTATAATTACTAAGCAAATACTAATTAGAGTATCTATATGCAATATTACTCCCAGTGCATACAATAAATATAATTAATCAATATGTGTGTCATTATACCACTTGGGGAAATATCATATAGGGTAATCAACTTGTACATAATTTTGTCTTAATGAGACCCATATTCCAACACAGCTCAAAATTACCATACAGAATGTATAATTTAAGAATATATTTTACATCAACAGTTCAGAATAATTAGCCAAAGCTGTTCCCCACCTCCAGTTCCTGTTATGCTTACCGCGACTTAGTGAAGCCTGCCAAAGCAGTGGCCAGTGGGAGACAGCTGGGCATTGCCGCCTTTTTCCTCTCAGCTTCTGTGCCTATCAGAAGTGCATGACAGACAGGAATGCAACCAGTCTAGCTGTATCCATGAGGATACATTGATGGGGAAAGCTGCAACCATTACCCTGCTGTCATGCAGCTTTCAGGGGCATAGGGATCCTTCAAGAACAGAAAGGTTGCCAACCCTACAACCGTTGATGCTGACAGAGCTCATGGGCAGTGTGATACAAACTCAGAGGATTACAGGCATCCTACCGAGGGCAGAAGGAGCGCAGAGGCCATCTAAGTCCTTGCTCACGAGGAGGACAGGCTGAGGTGCCACCAGGACACATCGTATCCCTGCGGAGACTCACTCCTCCCCTCCCGGCCCCCATTCCCACCCACAAATCTCCAGCTCCGAGGTCGGCTTTATGACCCCGGGGCTGCAGCCGTTATGGAAAGAACCGCGCCAGCTGTGAGGGTGGGGGGGGAGGTTGCTCCGAGGTCATTGCTGGGATTCTGACCTCTCCTGTGGCTGGCTAGACAGTGTCCAGCAGGCAGCCATAGGATTGCGCCATGAGGCATTTTTACTCTGCAATTCAGTTAAGGAGCAGCTTAGAAAGATCAGTAGTCAAACAGTCCCTGGCTGCAGGCTTATATTCTCAAAAACATGACACAAAAGGAAAAAGGGATGGGGAGAGAAGAGGAAAATGAGCAAAAGCAGGTACCAATTCTTAAAGTTACACAGTCATTCTTATACGGACCTGTTGGAATGGAAACTATTCAGGGAGAGGAAGAGGAGCCCAGTAATTATAGTCTTTCAGCATAGCTGATGGAATGGCGCTGCATCTCTTCTCACCCTCTACTGCAGCTTGATGGAATGGCTACTTCTGGCTGACAGTTGAGGGAGAATTCTGATGGAGCTGGTCTTCAGCAGAGCTGATGGAATGGCCCCACTTTCCATCTCCCTCCACTGCAGCCTGGTTGAATGGCTGCTGCCTGGGATGTTGGAGAATCGATTGTTCCACTTTGAACTCCCCTTACCTCTGTCTGAGGAGTGTAACAATGGGGAGGGGAAGCATCGTATCCATACCTGTGAGCCATCAACGTTGACAGTCAGTTTTTATTGAATAGTCTCAGTGCTGTATTGCAGCAGGGGTCCCCAACCTTTTTGGACCCATGGGCACACTAGGGAATTTGGGCACCACCACAAAATGGCTCCCATGGAGGATGTGGCTAGTCACATAATGGCTGCTGTGGGGGCCTGGCTAGTCAAGAGGTTGTGGGGTGGGCGGGAGAGAAATAGCAAGGCTAGAGGCTTGGAGGGAGGGAAAGTGGAAAGAGTTGCTTCCTGGTCCACCCAGTCTTCTTCTGCCCACAAAGACCTTTCCCCTTTGCTCGCTCGCTCTTCCTCCCCACTCCTATCCTCTAGCCCAGTGGTTCCCAACCTTGGGTCCCCAGATGTTGCTGGCCTACAGCTCCCAGCATACTAAGCCAGCATGGCTAATGGCAAGGGATGCTGGGAGCTGTAGTCCAGCAACATCTGGGGACCCCAGGTTGGGAACCTCTGGGCTAGCCTCTTTTTCTCTCCCCTCTACCCTTTTGCCTTGCTTTTTCTTCCTGCCCACTGAACAGCTGATCAGTGGCAGGTTCAGGAATCTAACGTTTTTCAATGTAAAAAATAATAATTTTAATGTGAATTTAAGCAAAGCAAACAAAACCATATAAAGAGAGAAAGAAAAAATATACAATTTTCTGTACATTTCCCCATTTTTTAATTAAAATTGACCAAACTACTCTGGTCAGAGAAACAATGTGGTCTGTCTCTGGCAGCCCACTTGTGCATTTTGTATGTGGGATAGTTTATGTGACATCATGGCGCCCCTGCTATGTCACTACATATTGATTGGTGCTTTCCATGCATGGACAGTCTGTGTATGTGTGTGTGTGAGAGAGGGGGGGGGAGTTCATTGGTGATCATCATTCTGCTTGGTTGGTGGTAGTGACAGAGTTTTCAGAGGCTCTCTGGACTGGAACAGCTGCTGGTGTTGATATGACCTGTTATTTCAACTGTACTTGATTCAACTTTGAGTTTGAGAGTGCATCCTGGCTACCCAAGGATCAGCCTGTGAAGTGATCAGGAATATAGCACCATCTTTACGAAGAAAATAAAGAAGGTGGACTATTTTAATTTAAAAATAAAACAATGAAGGGGGAACATGATAAATGCTTGTTCACAGCTCCCATTCATTACAACAAGGCTTAGTACTGGAGTACTGGAGATGTTCCTGATGAATTGTGCCCCATGCCATTAATGATTCATACTGTGTAAGCAGTCACTTGTAGTAGAATGGAACAGAAGAGTTAGGAGCAGTATTTATATAATATAGTGGAAACTCTTTTATTAATAGAGCTGTCTTTGCCAAATGGAAACTCCTCTTTTGAAAGTTGTTTACGATCTTTCTCAAAGCTACTTAATGCTGTTTTTTTTTCCTTTTCTTTTTTTATCATGGCTGGAATTTGATAAATGGATTTTAAACATCTCCCATTTTGTTTCATCAAATGTCTTGTGTATAAATTCAACAAATCCAACAAGTGTGCATTTCCTAATATATGCATTTTAAAATGTGTGCATTTTTCAAACTGCACATTTTGTGAACACAAATGCAAGTCTGGGAGTTGGTGAACATTTCTGGAGAACATGTGATTCTGTTCACGTTTGCATTCAGGGTTGCATTAAATTAGGCATTTTTGAGTGATTTGTAAAGCAAATTTTGAAACAAAATTCTCATACATCCACTGGTCCAATAGCCAACTCCTAGAATGTTTTTTAATACCTGCATATCAGTTCTTGACTTCTTGTCTTCTCCCTATGTGGAAGCCTATTCCTTGGAACCAGTTTCTGCCAGCAAGGACTGAAATAGACGTTTAGTGCAGACAGACCAGCTAGACAAGGGTACCGTCCGTGACCTTGTCTCCCTTAGCAGGATGTGATAAAGGGGCATCATCCAAGAAACAGGGCTGGCCCTACCAGCCCTGGATGCATCATCCAAGAAGCAGGGCTGGCAGGAAATGTTAAATGTCATGAAAAGGCAGCAAAATTTGGGTTATTAATTTATTATTGTTGTATTTTTACTGCCAGAGAAGGGGACAGGTGCTTGTGGCATTGTTTGGCTCACGTGTCAAAACAAGCTGGTTGTCGGGTACTGCGCACCTTGACTTGAGGGGTAGGTGATGCCATTTTCTGCATGCATCCATCCCTAGGTGCTTATTTGTACCATCTTTTTATCCCAATATAATAGGGAAAGATTTTGAATTAAGGGCATACATATATAGGAATATACATAATCTATGCTGATCCCATTTAGAGATTACATTGGGGGCGATTAAGTTACCAAAGGCATTGTCGCCTACATAACCCTTTGCTGAATGTATGCATAGGCCCAATATGTCTACTACTCCTGAAGCATGCATTATGAAAACAGAATGTCTCCAGCTTCAATTCTAATTTGGATGCTATCTAAGTAGAACAAATAAAGGAAAGAACGGTATTGATTTACAAGTATGGAATGAATTTTGCCTAGAGGTAATCCTGTTAATGATGGAGGAAGCTCTGAAATTATTCAAGAGACAGTGTCAATTATCAGGCTTAAGAAGAAGTGGCACACCACCATTGCTAAGGAGGAGGAGGAGGAGGAGGAGGAGAGAGTCGGGGGAGAGATTAGGGCTATGCACTGGTTTTCCAGAGACAGTAAATGAAGAGTGTCTGAAATGAATGAATTCAGGGAAGGAGTTGAACTAATCTCCTCAATTTGGCCACAGTGTGACCCATCCAGGATCCTTTCTGTTGCTTCTAATATGAGAACTCAAGGGAAAATGTAGAAAAAACATGCAGCCAGGTTAATTGGCAACTCGATTATTGTAATTAATCAACAGTGCTGAAGCAAATGAAAGTTGTATTGTCAGAAGCTGCTTAACACTCAGAGAGAATTCAAATACAATTCAGGTTTGTAGAAGGTAGTCATAGCTTGGCACCTTAACAGAAATGTTGAGCCACAAAGAAGTCAGTCAGAACCACAGCTTGGTTCTCAAGATCCAGCTATTTTCTCTCCCCTTGCTTTGGTCTTTGCAGGAGAAGGTGATGCCTGCTGTAGCCTCCACCTTGTGGTTTATACTTGGCATATTGTGATATCTGCCTGCCTCCTAATTTGTGTTCCTTTACAAATGGTCTAGAAATAAAAGGAAGCTTTCTGGCATGAGACTACTCCAAAGCACAGTGTAGTATAAAAAATAAAAAAAACCTGTTAATCTCAGTGGTCTGTGCCAAGGGTTCTGTTACTGCCTGAAATATGAAAGTAAGTGAATGGAATCAGAAACATGTAGAAGAACATATATAGAAGATTCCACAATTTTATCCTTAAAGTTACAGCTTAAATTAAAAAAAAAGTGGAGTGATGTTGCCCTTGATTTTCTGATAACTGGCACAAAAGCGAAACAAAAGCCGAAACATAAAAATGGCCAGTTTTTCTGGTCAGTTGGCAATCCTGGTCACTAACTTTTGTTAAATGTTCTCATAAATTTGCCTTAAGGGTTTTGAGTTGTGAGGGGTAGAACCTTCTTCCCTGGAGAATGGAATTGGTATGGATTTTGTTCCTACTATGGCTTGGACATCACTGATGGCACACTGAAGCCTAGAGGCCTCTGGGCCTACTGTAACTGTCCCAGCTTAGACTGGGCAATCCTTACCATTGCTGACTAACTTCTCTGCACCAGAGCAGGGACTGTGAAGGCTCACCAGAGGCCATGGATGCTACAGCTCATGCACAGTGTGTGTGCCCACATTTCACATTATATCCAAGTATATCGAACACATTTTGTCCATGTAGTAGTGTCCTGGAAGTCTATGAAACCTGGGGTAGTATAAAATTGTGCCCCAGTGCTAGTGCTAAATGATGTCACACTAATGTAAACCAATGCTTATGCAACATAACTACCACTACTGGGGCAATAGGAAAAAGCAACAATTTGCTGCCAAATTTTTGCAACAAATCTTCACTTTTCCCCATTGCCATAGCGAGTGATGCCATGCAAGTGTTGGTTTACGCTATCACAACATCCTTAGCACTAGTACTGGGGACCAGTTTGACACTACCCCTGAACCTCAGAATTTAAAATCATGTCCTCTTTCCTATTCTTGCTGCCTCTGAAAAGTCTTCTGAGCCATCTGGAAGAATCAGGGTGGCTGCGATGGTCTGTCTGTTTTGCTGCCTGAGACTGAAGTTTTGTTCTCTTGCTATGGCTGCACAGTGATGCAGGACCCAACACTGCCCAGAGGCTTTCGGGCAGGGGAGGCTGGTGACTCCTATTTCGGTGGGGCTCCTTTTCCATTACAGGTTTTGCAGGTTTTATTTGGAGCTTCATAGGAGCTGTCCATGGTGGTGAACCTATTTTGGGGGTGGAGTTCAGCACCAAATATGAAACTCCAAATAAAAGCTGTAAAACCTGTAATGGAAAAGGAGACCCACCGAAATAGGAGTCATCACCAGCCTCCCCTGCTTTGGGGTCTATTTTGGTTTGGATTGGATTCAGTTGAATACCCAGTACTGATCCAAAATGGATTCAGAATACCTGGATGGATCCTTGAATTGACACCACAATTTGGGTTTTTCTTTTCTTTTGTGGATTGCAACAGTAATTCTCAATTTCAGATATTCTTCCAAGTAAAATGGAACTACTGTGGCTAAAAACAGGACATGGAGACAGTGGACTGAGAATCCAGAGATACTGGCATGCTAAAAGGTATTATGCACTACTAGTCCAGTATGCAGTGATTTGGGGCAAACAGATATATGTGTTTGGAATTCAGAGTCAATCACCCATTCATTGCTAAAAGCAGAAGAAAATAGCCATGTGCATCCTGATCCACACTGATTTCCCATTGGAACTCCGGCCCCAGTTTATGTTTATGGAGGGCTGATCCTTGGATCACCTCTTTTTCTAAATGCAGCAGTATCCAATGTGTGGAACAGGTGTTCTGCATTCAGAAAACTTCTATTGTGTATTGTAAGCTGATCACTCACGATATCTTGACCACACCAAAATCAGTCATCCATTTATCGATGACAAATCAAGTATTTACAAAAAACCCAATCTGAAATATATCAATTGCATTTAAATCAATCCATTTAATCCCACTAGAGGTTGTAAAACTACTCTTCAGTCATTTCAGGTTTGCAAATGTTTAGTCTATATGCATATCAGTTCACAGAGCAAACATTATCCACATGCAAACATAGAAGTCTTTTATGTTGGGAACAATATATTTAGACATTTTAGCAAGAACCGTTGTTTTAATGCTTTTGTGTACAACAGCAGCAGCTATTTTTTTTTTAGATTTCCATCTGGTCCAGCAACCAATAATTCTGTAAATTCTCCAGTAAAGCTTTTATCTTGTCTTCTAAAAATACTCTGACTGCTTTCAAAGAAAGCTGAACAAAAGTACTCCCTTTAAATTCCAGGCACTGTTCAGCAGGATGTAGAAGAGCAAAACGGAGTCCAGTTTGAGGCACTGAACTTTGATGTCTGTAAGAGATTTCCTGCAAATGAGACTACCACAGCCAAGTGTCACTTCTAGTCCACCTTCTCTGAAATAATTGCACTTAGATGAGGAGGAATTTCCCCTTTCTTCTCTTGCCGGAGTGCTTGGATGAGCTAGCTGTCTAAAAATACTCATGGACCAAATTCATCATATTGACGGACAGTCATTTATTTCATGAAGGCTTTCAGCTAAGCCACAAAATGAAGAAATTAAGGGAACACTGAGGTTGGTACTTTTTGCTTCACATTAGGATATGGATGTATATTATTATTCTTTAGCATCTGCCCTAGGAAATTGGAAACTGCCTTAATAGGATAAGTCAGACGATTGGTCCATCTAGCCCAGTACTGTCGACACTGGTAGTGGTTCTCCTGGGGTTCAGGCAGGAGTTTTTCCAGCCCTACCTGGAGATGCCGGGGATAGAACCTGGGACCTTCTGCATGCAAAGCAGGGTCTCTACCACTAAGCTATGGCCCCTCCCATGAGTGACAGCCCCTCCCCTCTATCAGCGGGCACATTTTACAGAAGAAATACATTCTGCTCCTGCAAATGCTAACTTGAATGATCCTGTGCTGTAAAAAAGATTAATAAAGGCTAGAGTTGCTGTATTTATTATGTTGGCATCTCATGCCTTCTGGTGGAAAACTGTGGAAATGAGATGTCACAAGGGGTGCCCCTTCCATCAGGGTGGACAACTTCTCATAGCACTTAGGTAAAATAATACAATTATTCAAATATTAAAGCAGATTTTTTAAAAAAGAGAAAGGGAGAAAAGGAAAGGAGGAATACACTAGCTCAGGCTTCCCCAACCTGGTACACTCCAAAAGTCTTGGACGACAACTTTCATCATCTCACCCAGCGC
The DNA here is from genome assembly GCA_021292165.1 of Shinisaurus crocodilurus. Lineage (NCBI taxonomy): Eukaryota > Metazoa > Chordata > Lepidosauria > Squamata > Shinisauridae > Shinisaurus > Shinisaurus crocodilurus. The sequence goes on from CM037876.1 coordinate 46,120,879, forward strand.
TGGCTTGTCCAACAAATCTTGGCGGTGTCAGGTTGGAGGCGGCTGCATTAGCTAAAGCAGGGTGGGGAATGTGTGCTCTTCCAGATGTTGCTTGACTTCAACTTCCCTTCCAGATGTTGCTTGACTCCAACTTCCATCAGCCCTAGCCAGGATAGCCAGTGGTGAAGGATGGTGGGAGTTGCAGTATGTCAGCATCTGGACAGCCACACATTTCTTATCCCTGAACTAAAGGGATCAACACTAGATTCCTGAAAGCATAATGAGAACAAAACACTTGCAAATACTTTTTAAAGGTAGGTAGGCAGGAAAAAAGATGGATATCTGAAAGGAGCAATTTCTATATTGTGGGACCCACCACAACAAATTAATAATTATCTGTCAACTTAAGGCACAGTGGGGGAATCTCCAAACAGTAGGAGGGATCTGAAAACAGAGAGGTCCCAGGATGATATTTCAGAAGGGGTATCAAATATATCCTTGGTTTTTCTATTGTTCAGGGCTTTAAAAATTAACGGCACAACCATACATCCTGTTCTCTGCTTTGCACAAGTAACGTAAGTAATGAAAACCAATTGTGAAATGGTAATCATTTCCCATAAGCATATCAGACTAAGGAGCATCCATATCTAACTCTAGATAGACCCTATTAATCATCAATAAGTCATTTGTGCCTCTTGCAAAAGGACAGGTGCAAATGAGAAGAAAGAAACCAACCTTGATTCTCAAGCACAATTTCACTAAGTTGTGTGTGTGTGAGGCATTATTAAAAAAAAAAAAGTTTCAGGTACTAGAAAGAAACACCTAATTCTGCAATGTTCAACTCTCTGTGATGTTTCCCTATTCCTAAAATGGGTTGAAGCTCTTCAGCACAAGGCTCTTATTGACCATAATCCTGTTCTGTAAGGATCAACAGAAGTTGCATCTATTATGAGCAGTGAGTATAATACAAGGTTGTAGCCATTATGAATGAATATGGTATCTAACCCACAAAAGACATAATCTTCAAAGGATTTTCTAGAGACGATGCTTTCTCACCAGCATACTTTTAGATTGTCACAGCAAATCATGACTCCCAAATCTCTGCTTCTACATTTACACCCAGCCACCCATTAACTTATCTTGGCATTGGGAAGCTGAATCGAGATAGGCAATCTTAGGAATATGAGTTAAGATCTGTGCAATGATCCATGCATCCTTACATGACTCCTTACACACACACACACACACACACACACACACACACCCTTCCAGTTATTCCATGGTCTCTGAAATTAAAACAATCACAGTGTCACAAATGTGGTCATAGGGGTTGCATATGCCCATCAAGTTAGGGGAGGGGAAGAGGCAGAGCAAAGATGTAAGGGATGGTAAAGCAGCAAGAGTGATAGAGGATGGTTACAGTAAGTATAATGGAGGATGGTTGTTGTTGTTGTTGTTATTATTATTATTATTATTAATGTTATTTATATACCGCCCAACAGCCGAAGCTCTCTGGTTGAGGCATAAGTGAGAAAAATAAGATAAAAATGGATTTGGGGAGCTCAATGGAATGGGAGATCAAATAATTGTATGTGGTGTTGTGGACACAGCAAGCTGTGTTGAAAATAAAAGAAAGCTTTTTCTTAGCTTAGATCCAGGACAATGAGAACAAGGAGTAGCAAAGAGGAGAAATGCCACCTTCCAAGAAGGTCTGTCACATGGATCTCATCATGGCATGCATCTACAAGATAATGTGCTTGTACCCAAATGATTTTAAAAGGCAGAATGTATCAGTCTGATATTGGTCTCCTCGCTCCCAAAGCAGGGGCCTATCGGTTTCAGTTTCTTGGCTAGCCTCCTTGTAATAAATATAGGCTTGGTGTATAATGAAAACCAGATGGATAGCTCTCAAGCTACAGATGTCTTCTTTTTCTTGTGATTCCAGCTAAGATTGTTCTTACTCTTCATAATCTCCCACAGCTGCCAAAAATCCATCTTATCTTTGCATGAAGTGAAATTTCCATTAGCAGCTATTATGGTAGCAGGGGTCAAACATCCAGTGTCAGCTGAGCTGCTAAAAAGAAAATGTAGGCAATGAAAGAACATTTCAGTTGAGACAGAAGGTGTCTAAACAGATAAATAAATTATTAAACCAAAGAGTGTATGTGTAACAAGGGAGAGCCAGTGTGGTGTAGTGGTGAGAGTGTTGGACTGGGACTCGGGAGTTCCGGGTTCTAGTCCCCACTCGGCCATGAAACTCACTGGGTGACTTTGGGCCAGTCACTGACTCTCAGCCTAACCTACCTCACAGGGTTGTTGTGAGGATAAAATGGAGAGGAGGAGGAGGATTATGTAAGCCACCTTGGGTTCCTTGCAGGAAAAAAGGCAGGGTATAAATAGAATAAATAAATAAATAAATATTGGCAATTTTGCTGACACCACTGGGTGGGAAAAAGCATTTTGACTAACTGGAAAGAAATTTCAATCATTTTGGTTATGTTCCGCTGTCAGTATATTAGCCTGATAGTTCAGCTTGCCTTTCAGGCTACAGAACTTGAATGAAGAAAATGTAGAATGTAAACAGTGTTTGCCGCCCGTTTCAACACAGCTCTTCAGTTCTGTTAATGTTTCCAGATCATAGTCATCATAACATAGTTTTCTTTTCCTTGTTTCAAGTGGTGGCTGTGCAGAATTTTCATTCATGGCCGTGCTGGAGAACCTCAGGCCTGGGGCCCAAATCCAGCCCTCTGGGGCTCTCCATGTGGGTGGCCATGCTGCCGCCTTCCCCTCAAACATCGACTGTTTGCTGGCTTCCTGGTTTATTTATTTTTGCAGTTTTTCTGCCATTCTAAAAGGTTGAATGGCTTCTCCTAAGGCTTAATTACTGGCAGTCGGAGCATTTAGCTAAAATATGCTGGTAATTTTGGACTCACCCTTCTGCTGGTGGCCCCTGCTTCCTTTTGCCTTCCTCCCTGCCCACCACTGGAACACGGCCCCAAGAGCTTCTATGTGATTGAATTCAGCCCTCAGGCTGGAAGAGGTTCCCCATCCCTGATATGAGGAGGCAGAGGTTACAGGACCACGGGCTTCTCAGAAGCATCTGCTTGGCCCGTGCGGGAAGCAGGATGGAGCATTGGCCCAATCTAGCAGGGTTTGTGTTATATTCCTACGGAACAAAAAATCACCCATGTCCCAAATAAAGAAAAAATCCTAGTCTAATGTGTAAAGATATTATTAATAGTCAGCCCATGGGAAAACAGGTTCCTTTTATTAATATCATTCCAAAACCAAAACACTTGTTTACCACAAATCAGTTATTTACCTGCCAGAATCTACCCACACAGAATCTTCAGCACTGTTTCTCTGGTCTTACCTTGCCACTCTCTCTCTCATGTTTTGCCTGACTCAGGCTGAGGGGCAAACTCCAAATTCAGCTTGAATGTCAGTTTAAATTAAATTTTGGTGCCTACTCTAGGTTAAACAAGAGAAATAGATAGATACTGTTGTTATTTACAAATTCCAGTCTTATTCAATCTAATGTGCTGGAATAACATGAAGGATAGAACATATCTCTATGCTTGTACGTACAGCAGGTGTCTTGTTTTGCTTTCTTCACAAAATTCTGTTTTCTCAGTCGTTATATCTTCAGCAAATGATAAGTGTTAAGTGGATCATATTTTCAAGATGCAATCTGTGGCTTGTATTTTACAACTAGCAAAATATCCCGAATAGAACATTTTGATCTTTCAGTTACAGCTAGAGACATTTTCAGGAAACTATCGTTTTACATGTTCTCATAAACTTGAAAAATGTCTGTTTTTGTTTCATTCTTGCAGCAAAAGACAACCAATAGTTGCTCATTGGTTTCCTTATGTATATTTATTGGGCTGATAAAGACTGCAATGTAGTGAAAGAAACCCTATGGTTTATTTTACTTTGGCAATAATAAGAGTGTGTAGCCAATTTTAAAAGTCTAAATAAAACCAGGAGAAAATAATTGGTGTATCCTGATATTACCAGTACACCCATACACACACACATTCTTTTTACAGGTTCCTTCAGAGTTGCAGCCAACCCTTGCTTTTACTAGCCAACTGTTTTTAATTCTTTGCCTCTTATTTTTAGAGTTATTACTGCAAATTTTCATTGGAAACACAGGAGCTTTGGTAATGAAAGTGAAGAAATAACTTATATGGTACCACAAAGATACACTTTTTAAAAAGGAACATTGAGACAATGTGCCCAACTCAAATATCACGTTCCCTTCATAATTCAAGGAATATGCCTCGGAGAGTTGCCAGTGGTGAGGCATGGACCTTGTTTAAGTACAATGGATATGCTCAAATTTAAATATGCTTGCTAGGGCTACACACTTACAGTCAACTTAAAAGAGGCTTCGTATCTAACCACAGAAATCTGCTCCACCTCCACCGTTCAGTTTTCCATTCTGTAACGGTCCACAGGGCACATGAAAAATACTTGATGCTTTTCAAATTACTAGCTATAATTTTTTTTTTTTTAAATGAACAGATTTCTGTCCAGTCTACAGAGTTGAAGGGAAGGTCATTACATGCCAGCAGCCTAAGACTGACTGTAATTATACCTTTTTATACCATTTTTCTGGTGCTGCAGAACGTATCATAAAAAACACAGGAAACATTAATCTACAGATTAAGGTTAAAGCAGAAAACTTCTCCCCCCCCCAATTAAAAATAACCTTAACCTTTACCATTTTCACTTAAAAAAAACCTTTCTCCCTTAAAAAATATTTTTCCTTTAAAAATTCATTACCTAAATGAGTGTACAAAGTTGGCAGCCACAAATCACTTAAAATATACCATGCATGCACTTATATTGATCGAGTTGCATTCATTTCCATGGAACTAAGCTGCCTTAAGTCCAAACGCACAGATTTAAATAGAATATCAATGAAAATTAATTTTGTGCTTCATTTTTTTAATCCTATTGTTGCAAAGGAATGGAATTGATTGTCTCAAAGCAAATTAAAACTGAAGTTACAAAAAAAAACAAAAACAAAAAAACAAAACTGAAGTTACAGAACCGAAAATTGTGCCCCAATTCTATACCTAGATATTTTTAATGGCTAGGGTGTGCATTGGCAGTGTGTGCTGGAAGCACGTAGGAAGCAGCCATATGTTGTTAACCATTGGTCCACCTAGCTGAGTATTGTCTATACTGATTGGCTTACCAGGTCTTCATGTAGAGGTCCTTCCCCGCCCTGCCTAGAGATGCCAGTACAGATTGAACCTGGGACCTTCTGCATGCAAAGCATGTGCTCTATTACTGACCTATGGCTGTTTGGTCATAGTCTCATAGATCTCAGTTGCTGGCTTGAGTGAAGTGATCCTAATACATTCATCTTGATTAAGAGCTCCACATGGACTCCAAAGTACACAAATGCCATATTCATTTCAGTGGAGGAAACAGGACTGTGCTAGTGGTGGCTGGTGAGGTAATTTGCTAGGCATGACAACATAGGGGGCAGGGTCCTTTCCAAAATTACCTTTATGCACCAGGAGGCAGTGGGGAGGGAGTGCAGTGGATGGTCTCCTGATGACATCAACTGCCTGCACCCACACCACCTCTCCACACCTCACCACTGCCTCCCAGCACCTAAAGGTAGCAGTGGGAAATCTCTTCCCACTTCTATTGCCATGCTGAGCAGCTGGCAATTGTGCCCAGCGAACTGCCAATGGTTTCTGTGCACCAAGGAATGTATATGCGACTCTGCTTTCTTCATTGAGTTGAAAAGATCAGTGGTCACTAGAGTTCCAGCTTTATATTCAAGTTCATGCATCCAGAAAGAATCACTAAATTGAAGCTACCAGCTATAAGATAACAGGACTATTTGAGTAGAAACGGAAAGAACTGAAGCCAGAATTTAGATGGCTTAACTTACAATATCAGGTCTGCATTCAATGGAGCAGATTTTAAGAATTGGCTGATGATTACTAGACTCTAAGAGTTCTGAGCTGGAGCAGACAGTAAGTAATTTATCATATTATTTATTCAGTATCTCTCTTTTATCAACCTATGTGGTCCATCTTGAAGTAATTGATTTTCTCTGTCAAGGCATCTTCATTTTATCTCCATCTGCTTTAAGATCTTTTTTTTTTTTTAAAGGGAAAGAGATTGTTGTGTCCCTGTCTATTTATCATAGATATCTATTTTTTGCCATTGACTACCTAGTGGTGTGCATAGCAATGTTTCCATTATTTAAATATTTAAAAAGTAGCACAAGTGTAGCAATCTATCCATAATTTTATATTGTGTTATCTTTACAAATTGGAATGAAGAAACATGGAAACAATAGTAACTGAATAGTTGAGCTCTAAGTGTGGAACGTGTACAACACAATTCATACATCTTCATTTTGCCAATGCAATGAACAAAAGATGGAAATGGAATGCTACATAATTATTACCACTTTCCATATGTATAGGATGTCTTTTGATACCTAATAATTTTATGCATTGTTGATATAATTTTTGCATGCATCTTTGGAAACAAAAGGTGGTGGATGAAATTTTACCAATCTCAAGCTGCATTTGTGGTCACAAATTGTGGTCACAGATTGGATTTTAGTGGAGAATATGTGTGTGTGTGTGTGTGTGTGTGTGGAACATAAAGAATTATTATTAGCACAGGGCAGCAAAAAAAATTAACCTCTCCCAATAAGCATCAACTTACCTGAGCAATGACCGCTCACACACCTGCCCCCTCCCTTTAGCTGGGAGGGGAAAATTATCTTTCCCAAGGTCTGATGGATCTCCTATTCTAAATAGGGCTGGCAGAATCACCAAGGCTCAAGCTCTTCAACGTTCTCTGAGTACCACCTCGAGGCTCAGTCCACCTCGTTCCTGTTCCCAAATGTAAGGTTTCTTTTTCTTTATTTATTTTTTGGATGGAACAGAAAAAAATGTGCATTTGGGTGTGCATTTTTAAAGTGCACACCCAATGCGTATTCCTCCCCCCGCCCTGCCAACAGGCAGCACAATCCTAAGGTTGCTGGACAAAGTCTAGTGGCCATAGGATAATTCAGAGTCCCAACTCTGACCTTGGAAACTCGCTCCGAGGTTGGACCTGGGACTCCGAGCAGCGTGGAAAGAGCCTTGCTGGCTGCTTCCCCGTGGTCAGAAGACTGGCCTCAGAAACAGAGTTCTGCCACAATTTTGGCACTGCCCCAGCCTCCTTCCCTCCCACTCCAAGGCACCACATTTAGATGTAAAAATCGACCATCTAAGTGTTTTGCAGGGTGGGAGGAACGCGGAGGCAATAATTGCCTCTATGCTCCTTATTGCGCCCTAGAGCATATAAATCTATATTTTCTCCCCACAATGCGCATTTTTAAACTGCACATTTTTCTAATGATCACATTTTGCAAATGCGATTGCAAGCTTGGGAACATGAGACCTTTGCACAAAAAAATGCAAATTGCACTCATATTCAGTGGTAAATGCGGCAAATCCGGAAGTTTAATGAACTGAAATGACATCCCCAATTCCAAACAATCTAGAGAGATCTCCCATGATCTTAATGCCCCCCATTGATGAAACATCAACCTACCATCCTAGGGCCCAGGCCATTAACAAGCAATCTCCTTAGCAAAGGAAGGTTGGCCAGTTGTAACACCAGGTAATAGGCAATTCCTAGAAGAAAAGGCTATTGTCTGTACTGAAAAAGAATTAATCACACATAATTATGATTAATCCATCCTGCATCAGTATTAATACATGTGACATTATTACTCAGTAACCCACTGACCTACTTTCAGAGCAGCAGAATTTGCATCAGCTATGGATGTAGACTTGTAATGAAGTTTAAAGTTATGTGAAAGAAATTATCTGGCCTTCAGTGCCAGACAGAGCAGTACTAATCTTCCATAGGTTATAGCTATTTTGTCAATCAGCTAAGGATTAAACAGATGTGGAATGATAATATCTTTGTACTGCCTCAGATGCTGTAATCGGTTTTCTGTCTATAGCATTCAGTCTGTTCCCCTTCATGTGGCAAAAAATAGAAGAGAATAATGGGAGTGATACATCTCCCAACAGCATCCAGAAATGTCTTCACTTGTGATAGAATAAATACAAATGTTGAATCAAGTGGAGATGTTGTATATTCTTGTAGGCTTTCCCTATCTATATACAGAGGACACATCTACTTAACATGATCTTGTGACTGGAAAAATGCAAACAAAAAACATCTCTCTGTTGTAGGACAGTGTGATCAGTACAATGGTAATGCTCTAAAATAATCTGTACATATTTGTCTTGCTTCAGAAAACCAAATCATTTTTCTTTTAAAATTAAGAGATGATGCGATTTAGAGCAAGGGTGGGCAGAAGGGAGGTCCCCAGATATTATGGACTTCAACTCCCAGAAGCCCCTGCCAGTACGGCCAATGGTGAAGAATGCTAGGAGTTGAAGTCCAAAACATCTGGAGATCTACGTTCTGTCAGCTCCTTACTTAGGGCTTCTCTACACGAGGAATTTATTGTGCACTCGTGGTCCCTCATTCACAGAAGTTTGTGGGTGCTTTTCACAATGTCCTCATCCTCCAGGGCCTATCCCATATTTTCCAGCCATTTTCGTGTTTTTTTAAGAATGAGGAAAATGCAGTATTATCCTGGATGCCACCAAGATGCACTATCCCAAGTCTCATATATATTCGCAATTCCGCTCTATACCACACCACCACCTTGTGTTGTGTAATGAAACATATAGGATCATATAGAAAGGCAGAGAAGGAAAAACCATAGGGAAAAAACCACGTGAAAAGGACACACTCTTCCTCCCACAATGAAAACGGAAGAAGAAGCCTCAGGAAAGCTACGGGATAAATGCCTTGTGTAGAGAAGCCCTTAGAGGATGCTATTGGTGACTGGGTGATTAAGTTCACTCCATATTTTGTTGGTGCGTGTGTGCGTGAGCAGCAGAGTGCATGTGCGCATGGGAGATTTAAAATCCTGTCTGTGTGCTAGCAGAGGCCTGTTATTCCACACACAGATCTTCCAGATCTCAGCTCCCCCCTTTACGCAGCGTGCAGCATGTTGTGAAGATGCCACTGCCAGCCCAGCCTGCCTGTAATCCAACTTGCTTCCAGCTTCCCCGTTTGCAGATTAATCCATGGAGTCAGAAAACACTCTGTAACACCACAGGTCTAATTCTACCTGTTTATTCAATTAGCAAGTAAAGTTCTACAGAGTATACATTTCCTAGTTACAGTCCATGTGCAGAATATAAATGCATAGCAAGCATTACATCCAGTGGAGTAAGTTGAGCTTCACTCCACCTCAGCAAAGAAGTTACATTGTTGCAGTGACAAAAGTCCAGCAAGAAGAACAAAGGAGAAGAGAGAAAGCAGTCCTGCCTCTCTCTAAGATGGCTTCAGACAGAAAACAAGTTAGCACGTCATCAGAACATACAAACCATGTGACTAGCTCATAATGCTCCCACGGTCTAGGCTTCCCATGCAAAAACCACGAGAACCCAGAAAGACATAACAAACTTGTTTACAGCCATTCTGTTCTTTCCATGTGTAAACAGTGTGCTACAGCTGGTGAAGTGATACATATCACAACATATTTTTGTATTGTTCCTGCGAAAACCTGTTGGGGGCTCCATGGGGTGAGACCACAACCAAAGTGGTCATGGCCACCACCACGTTCTCTCTCTCTCTCTCTCTCTCTCTCTCACACACACACACACACACACACACATAACCATTCTCATACACACACATCATTCTCACACAAAACATTATCTCTCTGTCATGTTGGATTCCTAATTGGAACCACAGGCCATTGTAGTGAAATGTGTATCTCAGACGTAAAGAACAGTTTCTCTATAAATCAACCTTCCAAATTCAAGTTCATTTCTTGCTTGGGCTTTCTTGATTAGTAATAACATACCGACAAGGATGACCCATCCAAGTCCAATGATTTCATGGGTCACTCCATGGCATTCATGTGGATGTGGTGAATGGGGGGTCCATCCACAGCTCCATCAGCATATTTGAGCTCTTCAGAACACTGGGGGATTACATTGCAAGGATTTACCAGGCAGATCACAAATAGTACAATTATTAGCTCACTAAATGTAAACTCAGAGTATGGACTGGACAGTGTTTGTATAGCAAAAGGGGATGCAAAATGACTTGCTCCTGTAGCTGGATATGAAAACTAAGCAGCTAAAGAGCTGAATTATTTATATACAGAGGTATTAAAAGTAAATACAAAACCCACATAGTAAGCCCTGCCATTTCATTTTTCTTTTCTGAACTCTCCTCTTTTTTCTTTTTTTTTAGATCATAGCATTTTGCTGAAATAGACTGCAGAGAAATGCAAGTGGCATACTAACATTTTGGCATGTGCAAGAAAAAATGATGGTGCATTACTTATTTTTATTATTTTGACACTGTCTTACCAAGTGCTTATGAAGTGTTAATTAGGGTTCTGAATAGCATGCTTAGAAAAACAAACAAATCTAAATGCAGTATACTCAGCTGAGCTCCTACCAGGTGTTTTCTGTCTTATGCACTTAAGAGCTTAGAAGAGCTTCGCTTAGAAAGAAGCCCCTGATCTCGGAGACTTCGTATCCAGTGCCCTGCCTGGGCTGCTTCCGGCAGGGCAGGAGGAGTGACAGAGGCAACTTTCACCTCTCTGTCCTCCTTTCAGGGCACAATCCTATGGATGTTTAGACAGAAAAAAGTCCTACAACTCCCGGCATGCTGGTTGAGGACTACTGCGAGTTGTAGGACTTTTTCTATCTAAACGTACATAGGATTGTGCCCTTAATCAATTTTCTTCTAGATGGGCTTTTGAGCCCATCTAGAGAGAGTGCGCTGCTGGGGGGTTGGGCCAAGGCTGGAGAGGCCATAGGATTTCTCATATCCTGACCTCTCCTCTCCCTTCCCCACCAACTGGAATGCCCCCTTTTCTCTCCCTCCAAAGCCACATTTGTGACCTTGGGAAGCAGTCGGCATGGTTCTTTCCACAGCAGCTGCAAGGGGGTGGGGATGAGGATCAGAACTTAGAGTCCCCCTCCCGAAGCCATAACAGTGTCTATGGCCTTGGGAGGAGGACTCTGAACAATCCCATGTTCCCTGGGATGCTCTCCTAGGAACCCTAAGATTGTTCTCTCTGAGACTTGAGAAAGTAAAAACCCTGAAAAGTCATGTCCAGCTCAACACACACAGTTGTAATAATAATTCAGATGCTATTGTTTCCCATGTTTTAATGTCACTATATGAATTACTTTATAAATATATACAACAGGAATTGTTTATTTTTTAAGGAGTTAAGCTTTCAATGTGGATCCTGAATGATTTTCAAATGGGAGAACTTCCATATAATAAGCCCCAAATAAAATGTGAAGTAGTATATTTGGAGGACTGTAGCATCTAAGAATGGGACAAGAGGACTCTACCACACAGGAAGACTGTACCATCTAAAAATGTGCACATTTGAATCACCTCCAAATTGGCAACATACTTTGATAGCAGGCACCATATGCTTGGATAGCCAGTAGCGTATCTATCACTGGTGGTGTAACTTTTCCACTACAGACTAGTTCCCAAGTTATTGCATACAGTTAAATAATAACAATAAATAAAAAAATAAAGGGAGAGAGAAGGACAGAAGATCAGTCTGGTCTGAAAGAAGATCTTTAAAAGGTTGTGTGCTCTTTGGATTCATTAAAACATGTTTGTTCTTTTTGGCATTGCTTAATTTCTGAGGCTGCAATCCTATACCCCAGGATTCTCCAACATGGTGCCCAGAGGCACCATGGCACCCATGGGGACCTCCAATGGCACCCATGAAGGGGTTCCCCATGTGGTGCCTGCTGGCACCCACAATTTTCTCCCATTTTTCTTAATATATGAAAATGGATTTGTATGAAATGCATACAACTTTCCAGCATTTATACATAGGCTTCAATAAAAAGAAACCAAATATCCAAATAAGTATCCATTTGAACTTGGTATCTATATGCCATCTGTTCATATATCAAAAGCGTTGTAGGGTCCTCAATCTATTGCATTATAGGACGTGAGTGTTTATCCTTCCAATGTTGTAATATCAGTTTTTTAGCTGTCAAAAGGGCACAGAGAATCCATTTCCCCCTCCATTTGTTAATTTCCAAGAAGCAGATAAATAATTTAAAAGAGTGTGTACATCAGTGAATATTAAAGATGGTTCCAGTACAACATTTATTTGTGCAGTAACCTCCTCCCAGAAAGAAGAAACTACTGGACATTGCCAAAACATATGTTTAAAAGAAGTATTAGCTGTATTGCACCGCCAGCAATTAGCTGAATTAGACAGCTTATTAAAGAGACGTTGTGGGGTTGTGTGTGAAGCTCGATAGGGGGGTGGAAGCTCGGAGAACTTGCCGGGCTCGATCCCCCCTCCCGAGCTCTGCTCGATTTACCTTTCCCCGGCTCGGCTTGTGTCCTCGCGGGCCGAGCTGGGGAAAGGAACTTCCGGTTTTCAGCGTTACGTTTTTTACGTTTAAAAAGCGTAAAATACGTTAAAACAACCATGATTTGCATAGTTTGCATATGCCATGCAAATTGCGGTTGTTCTAACGTATTGTATGCTGTTTTTAACGTAAAAACGTAGCGCTGGTTACGCCAATCGTGGCCATTTTAACATAGTTTATGCTGTTTTTTACGTAAAAGACATAGCGCTGGGGACCCGGAAGTCCGGCAAGCACCTCAGCTGGTGCTTGCCGGAGGCTCAGCTCGCATGGTGGAGGTGCTTGCTGAGCGCCCCGCAAGCCGAGCACCGGGCTTGGCACTCATCCCTAGCCACCAGTGTACAATAGACACAAAACAAAAGCTTTTGCTGAATAAGATGCAGCCTAAGATCCATAGACATGACAGGTAGACAGCAAAGTGGCGGTCCACTGATTAGGCATTTTGTGGTGGTGCCCACAGCAGTTTCTCAAATTCCTAAATGTGCCCATGGGACCAAAAAAGTTGGGAAACCTTGCTATACCATTACCCGGTTGTCTGGGGGCAAGCCTCCAAACTCACTGGAACTAACTTCTGAGTAGACATGTATAGAATTGCTACGGTGCAAGAGTAGGGTTGTTTCTCATCTGATTTCTCTCCAGATTCTAGGAATTACCTAGTTTTGTTTCTGAACTGGAACCAATACATTAGGAATTCTCTGTACTCATTCATTTTGTACAGAGAACTGTATATGCACTGTTTGCCTCAGCGTTGAGTTCCTTCATGTCTTTCCCCCACTTCTGCTTTACAGATGTGTATCATGTGAACATTGATATAACACTGCAAAACACTGCAAAACACTGCAAAACACTGTGTCAGGGCTGGCTCAAGCCATGCGAGCAGCTGAGGCAGGAAAGCAAAGGCCACCCCACCCCGGTAGTTACATTAGGCATTGCATTTGGGGAGATTTAAAATGGTGTCTATCTGCTGCCAAGTCTGCTGTTCCAGAGCCAGCAGGATCTCAGCTCCAAAGTAGGATGGAGGTGGCAGTTGCAGGAGCTTGGACAGGCAGTTGCAGGAGCTTGGACAAGCACAAAACAAGTGTTCTTGTTTTGGTCCCCCCTCCCAATATGATGCCTGAGGCAAGAGGCTCGCCCGGCCTCATCACAGGACCAGCCATGCTTTGTGTGATTGTATCATGTACCTGTGTCAAGATTCTTTATTAATAATGGGGTGTGGATCAAATGTACTTGTGTTTTCATTAATTTTATTTTGTTGTTTTATGGTTGGTTGATGAATAAACATGATGATGATGATGATGATGATGATGATGATGATGATGATGATGATGATCATGATGATGATGATGATGATTCTTTTTGTGCAGTATTTTACCAACACAGAGGAACATTTCTGTGTATCAGTTAAAATATTGTATAAAAAATAATCTTGAAACAATCACATCAAGACTGTATTTTTCCATTGTTTTATCAATGCACACATGTTCCTTGGTAACACAGAGGCAGTGGGACCAGGGCGGGTGGGGTGGAGAGACAAATCAATCAAAGCTGTGGTAAACAGTGCATGTTCCAATTCCAGAATTTTAGAAATTCCCCTAGTTAAACCAGAATTCAGGAAGATGCAGCACAGAGTGAACCCACAGAACAGTAAAGGAATGGAATAGGGGAAATCCTTTCATTGCTATGCAGGAGAGATATAGTTAATAAATACCCAAGACCTCTGTATTGAAGAACCATTCAGAACATCAGAAACAAGCTATTAGACGTGAAACCTGCAACAAAATGTTGCAATGTGGAGTGCTCCTGTTCAGTATTCCAGCCAATCAGCCATGCTGCTTTCCATTCCCCCACCCCCTGGTTCTCTGACCCTTTCTGCACAAAATTCAATCTGCATACCATGGTCACTGAGCACACTCAGTTCTCATTTGGCTATTTTTAGGGGGTTCCCCTCTCTTTCCTAAAGATTTTTTGTACTTCTGCAATCCTTGTAGTTCCTGCAAGACTGCTGATCCATCCCTCTTGTGTGTGGATGGTGCCGTTTTGGCTACATGAGGTCCAGCACACATAGAATCGAGTTCTCAGTTAGCACAGATCAGTGGTGCAGAACCTCTAGTCTGTGGGCTGGATCTGAACACCCAGGCCTCTCAGTCCAACCTGCCAAGTTCTCCTGTTAGGTGGGATGGGCCATGGCTCAATGGCAGAGCACATGCTTTGTATGCAGAAGGTTCAAGGTTGAATCTGTGGCATCTCTAGGTAGGGCTGGAGAAATCCTTGCCTGAAACTCAGGAGAGCTGCTGCCTGTCAGTGCGAACAATAGTGGGCTAGATGGACCAATGGTCTGACTCAGTATAAGGAAGCCTCCTCTGGTCACCCCCGCTCACCAGTGAGCATTCCTTGGATTCCTTGCAGTGTGCTGAGAAAGGGGAGCACCGCACAGGAATGTAGCAAGAGAGCAGTCCTTCCTGTATCACCAGCTCACTTCCTTTTCTATACGGCGAAATACCATCTGAAACAAATAATATTAAGAGAGACTGAAAAAAAGATTCCGATTGATCTTCATTCCAAAGGTTTATGCCTGCTTCTGTGGGGCATTTTATCTTTTCCTTTATTAATTACTTGAAATACTGCCATAGTTCTCTATCCATATGTAATGTTTGGGCTAGGATGATTCTGAAAAGAACTGCTATTTAGTGTACCGAACAATTAGTCTGCCACCATGTCCATGAGGCAGAAGAAATGGAAAGGAGAACAAAAGAGATCAGTTCAGGCTCCCTTCGTGTGTGTGTGTGTGTGTGTGTGTGTGTGTGTATATCACAGAAACATAAACTTACAAACATTGCTGGGGGTCATCTAGACCAATCTCCTAGATAGTAATTGTGTAACTCCACTGTTCCTAACAGATGCATCGTCAATCTATCATGTTAAGAAAATATGTATCTCCAGAGATAGATAATCTTCAACATTTTCCAGGAAAACGCTTCCATTGCTCATTGGTTCATCTTGCTTTAAATGATGCTTTCCCTGACATTCAACTTGCATTCCATTAGCTCCTCATCTTTTTCAGTGTCCGGATGACAGTCTTAAACGCAGAGTCCCAGTGTCTGCAATGGCTTCCCTATTTGCTTCAGTGCCAAGGACAGCTCCCATGCATGTGAGAAGACAGCACGTCAAAGAACAGTGTTCTAGACTAGCCTTTTCCCTGTCATATGGACTCTTCATAGTCAGGGAAGTTTTGTTTTAGTTTATAACAGGTAGGAATACTCAAACATTACATTTTCTGCACGCACCCCACATTCTAAAATGGATACAATCCCAGGAGAGCTGCATCAGCATAGCAGTTTATGTGGAAGGGACAGTTGTGCTGGATGTCAGACTGCCTTGATATGAATGTTCTGCTAATGCCAGAGGCCTGGATATGACAAAAGAAAGTGGAATGATTATAGCCACGTTGCCCTTTTCAGGTCTGAATCCACTTTTTGTCTGAAATGTGTGTTTCGGCAGGCCTGCATACAATAGCTCTGGTTATTATTTCAGTCCGAATGAAGTCACCTGAAATACATCTTATAAGTTCTCTAAAACATGTGATTTCTGATCTAGTTCCACCAATATCTTTATTATCCTATATTATCAAAATTTAATAGTCCATATAATGACCTTGTATTTCAGATCTTATGCCAAATATATCTGATTTTCTTTCCTGGCATTTCAGGTGCTCCAGGGAGTAATCCAAGTATATCTCAGCACTGATATTTTGGAACATTTCCATATTCATATGAACATGGACGAGGTTGCACATAAGGCAAAGCTGTGGGGAAATATGAGAGCAATGGGATATGGGGCAGAGGTAAGGAAAAGTGCAGAAGGGGTGGGGAGGAGACTTACTTTAAAAAAACCCAACCTGAAATGGATACGTATCACACACACCCCATCTAGCATTATTGCCAGAACATGTGTAGTATTTAAAAATGGTTCAAGTCCATGGTATCTTGGCCATATTTTTTTCAGCAGCAATGTATTGGGCAGTAAGAATGTCATAGGCCAGTCCTTCAAATGTTAAATTCTACTACTAGTTGTTTCTACTTTAATGGTTGTTCAGCCTAAATAATCTAGACAGACAAGCTACTATAATTCACTTTTTCACATACGGGAAACAGAGGCATGGCATGATGACATGGCTGGTGTCAAGGATAGGCATGGTTGGGCACCTGCTGTTGTCCCACATCCCAGCAGGGGCTCACTGACAAGAACCCCCTGGATTTGCCCCTCCTTTTCACTATCGCGACCTGCTTGTTCACCTGCCTCTTGCTCTGGCCCAGACAACGGTGGTGGTGAGAAGTTATCAGTAGATGCCACTGGCTCTCTGCCTGCCAAGCAAACAAGTGGTTTCAATGATGAGAAAGAGGATGAGGAGCAATAGCAGCTGGTGACAATGCCGGTGAGAAAGTGGACCCACTGCGGGAGGATGGCCCATTGAGGCTGTCTTGAGCAAGGGCCCTCAAAAAGCTGGAACTGGCACTGCATGACAGGATGCCAAAGGCCAAAACAATTCCATAATGCAAGTGGGAGTTAAAACTCAGTTCTCAGTGCTCTCCAGTACAGCTCTCGAGTATAACACTCTAGGGTTGTCTAGATATTAAACATCAATGTACAAAATTCTGTAATATAGAAATGCGGTGATGTACAAAGTTTTAGTCTGTTTCAGAGTAATTTTTCTTCAAGGGCTAATAGAATCTTTAATTTAGTCAGCTCTCAAAGACACTATATAGAAGATTGCTTATGTGTAGCTAGCGGCGAATAATGTTCCTGTTAATAGGCAACTATTAACCGAAAATTCTGATATTGCTAATTTTCAGCTCTCATCTCGATGCCTGTTGATTGAAGGAACATCACAAGTACAAATGACTTCTATTTCTGCTTCTCTCTTTCTGTTTTAATGTTCAAAGTGGGATTTACACATGCTTCATCACCAGTGCTCCTGCAATGAGCTCCTGCAATGAAATCAGGGTTGCTAGCTCCCTCTCTCACAAAAAAAACAAAAACTAGTCATTGCTTATTTGCATGTGTGAATTCATGTAAACATATTCACATTCAAAATCACCTAGGGAGTTGCATTGAAGCTGTGCTTGAAAAAAACACACTAACCCACTCCCAAAACAAGAAGCAGGGGTGGGGGATTCAGGCCATTTACAAAAGAACTCTTCTTCACAATATTACATCCAATTTTTTGCACATCTACTTTGCCCTCTTTTGCTATGGCAACTTGTCAATTATTATTTTCTAATGTTACTGTTAACAAGCCATGAGCAGCGGTGCAATCTAAAAGTAGTTCTTTCACAGAAATGAAAATCAGACTTTTTAGGGTGAAGAAGCTGCAGGCTTTACTAAGAATAATGTCTGAATGATCAGTATGCTCACAGAATACTTGGACTCAGCAGAAACACAATCATAAAAAAAAATCTTGAGTAGCAGATATTTCTTTCACATCATCCTGCAATCTTTCAGCGGAATCTACATCTGCCTCAACTCATAGGCAGGTATAGTTTGCTGACCTGTACAATCACTTTATTTATTTGAGGCCAGCAAAACATTTGAGTTCACCACAGGCTTTGTTTTCTTCCAAACATTCACCTGAAACTTTAAGGCTGCAAGCCTATACACACACTCACTTGGGAGTAAGTCCCATTGCAGTCAGTGGGGCTTACGTCTGAGCAAACATGCATAGGATTGCACTGCACAGATACAATGCAGGCAATGTTAGGTGCTTTTAAGTCTCAATAATTTCAGAGGGAAATTTTTAAGCACATCTGTAACACCCCCATTGAAATCAATGGGATGATCAAAGGCTATATCCAACATTGTGCAAGTGGACTTCTGTTTCCACAATGGTTCTTCCCCTTCCTCTTTTCCACCGCACCCCCCTGCATCCTCCAAATCTGTTCCAAGGGATCTCCGACTTTCTGGAGCGGGTGGGGGTGCATGGGACTTCAGGGGTGTAGGAGGAATCTATTCCACCATCAGTGTCCATTCTGCTGATGGATGATCACCATTACATAAAACCTATGGTGTTATCTTTAGGTAGGTTGTACCCTAAGAATGTACTCGGGGCTGGTTTTGACATTTATAAGAGGTACTATGTGCAAAGGCCATGAACAATATTTTGCTGAGGTCTCATACCTGAAAAGTAGGCCTCTCTTGTTATGCCTTCTCTACTTAGGCATAGCAGAATGAGAACAAAATACAAAGAATAGTGTATAACATATGAAGGTTGCGTTCTTATAGAAAATGCTGTATTTCTGTATTTAATATATGTCAATATAGGTAAGCAGGAAAGGACTGGATTCCACTCATATGTAATAGTATTTTAGAGGGAATGTGGTGATTTCTATATATGTGCTCCTTTCACATCTCATGCACTATGTCAGGGGTAGACAACATTTTTGGGCCTGTGGGCACATTTGGCAATTTGAGAAACTCTCTTGGGCACCACCACAAGATGGTTGTCATGGGAAGGGTGGTTAGTAAGGACACGTAACCTGCCCAATGGACTGAGTACAAGGCAGAGGTGGGGTGTAAGCCCCAACATACTAAACAACTCCTTTGAACCTTTTTCTCTCCATGCTCCCCCTTCTGCCAGCAAACACATTCCCCCATCTCTTTCTCTCTCACTCTGAATCACCACCCATACACTTTCTCTCACCCTAGTTCATCACCCATAGACTCTTTCTCCTTCACTCCATCCATCCATCTATCCCTCACTCTCACACACAGACAGCAACCTTGATGGGCACCATAAAAGGTGTCTGGGGTGCACTAGTGCCCATGTCCACTGCACTATGTAGACCTATTCAGGCGTTGGTCTTACCAGGTAGCCAAACACACAAGTGGGGAGTGGGGCCATGCCAAGTAGCTCCACCTCTGATGTCAAGCACATTAAGTAGCCCTCCCTCTAGGACTTATGCAAACATCTGAAAAGATGGGACCTCCAGCTGTATGCATGGAGGCTTCTATGTGATCCAGATCCCAGGTCACTACACGGTCCCAGGTCACATGGAAGCCTCCACATGTACAACTGTAAGCGCAAAGACCAGCCCTCTGCAGTTGTTCAGATACCCAGTAAGATTAATACCTGAATTGGGCTTGTGTCTATCCTGTATTCAGGTATGTGTACCCAAATGCAAGAAAAAAATATACAGTAATACCGTGGATTGAGAGCATAATTCATTCCGGAACCGTGCTTGTAATCCAAAACACTCTTATATCAAAGCGAGGCTCTGGTGGGCGTGAGCGGGGCCGATTTTGGCCCGCTCCGCCCACTCGAGGCGAGCAGTTACATCCCTACGACTTGTATTGCAAGACGTCGCTTGTTTATCAAGTCAAAATTTATATTAAAAATTTGCTTGTCTTGCAAAATGCTCTCAGACCAAGTTACTTGCAATCCAAGGTATTACTGTATGCACCTAGGAAATTGACCTCAAAATCATTGTGTGATGTGGCATTTTGGGGAGGTGAGTATTGTAACATTTGGAACATGAAGATTTCCTAAGCAATGTTTATGTTCCCCTATACCGAAAACATCACTTAAATATCCTGATTTTTTTCATATTCAGTTTACATATAAAATGCTTTGTGCTGGAAAGATTAGGAGCTAAGGGAACAGATGGTGGAAGAGGCTGATGCCATAATTTTGCACTGCAAGCAAAACTAGGTGATTTTTTTTGGTCCCTGCAATCTGTGGCAAACCTACAAGAGACCAAAAGAAGATTGAATATACCTGGGTCCCTTGGCTCCTGATTTTTGTTTGCTTTGTGCAAAAAATGCAGATAGTGATCCAGTCAAATTTCCAATATATCACAAAACCACTGGAGGATTGATCGAGCCAAATAGACCTAAAATAAAGGCATGTACCTTTGACTTTTATTTATGTAGACAAATGCTGAGACTCTACATGCAACTCATACACCAGCTGTATTGCTGGATATTTACGTAGCTCGCTAACGGCCTACTGTACATTCATGCTGAGCTGTAATCCATCTATCATTACAGTTACAGGTGTTTGGTTCTTGCCTATAGATAGGATCAGTAGTACCGTCACCAGCCGCCATATGGAACATCTTACATATTGTTTGCAATGGTAGTGAAACCAAATTGTTAATCATACTGTCATAAAACATAAAGCCATGGAAACCAAATAAAACAACAGGGGTCCAGCTTTGAAAACTGAAATTGTGCAGGAGGTATGCTTCAAAATGTGTAGGAAAATTATTCTTTGATAGATTTACTGTAGCTGGTTTGTTGGTAAATGAGCACCAGGGCTTCTTAGTTAATAGCTTGATGGCTACAAATTATGATGAGGGGATGGGAATAATTTACAGATCCTGAAGATATATAATTTATTTATTTGATAAATTTATATACTGCTGACCAGATTTAAAAATATCTCTAAGTGGATATATTTTTCCAAGCTGAGGCCCAAAAGTTGGGCTCCTTTGTTTGCACATTTATTTATTTATTTAAAATATTTCTAGGCCGTCATGTTTTATCTTCTGTATACTTTTGCCACTCTTGTGTAATTGATTTTTATGCTTGTTGGGGGGGGAGGGGTGGTGGTGAGCTGAGAGCATTTTAGTTGCAATTTTAAAAACACTAACACCAAAGGAGTCCTAATGAAAGTCAGCTGAAGTCTGTTTACTCTGAAGCAAGTATTTTGCAAAAGGCAACATTATCTTAGTTCTACACGAACAATGTGTATGTATGAAGCATTCCTTATCTGCTAGTTCATCTTCTCCCATGGTCACATCTCAGAATGCTCAGGGGCTGTGATATCTAAGCTGAATGGATAGTGCTAAGTGCCATCCATGGCATCAAGAGTCACTCTAAGGGGTAATGGTACTTTATAGGGATGTGTACGGAGCTCGATTTGGGTGTGTGTGTGAAGTCTGGTGAACTCGCCAGGCTCAACCCCACGAGCTCCGCTAGCCCTACCTGCTTCCCCAGCTCGACGACTTGCATTCTCATGAGCCAAGCTGGGGAAGTGACTTCCGGGTTCCCGGTGCTACACTGTTTACATACAAAATGGCATAAGAAGATACGTTAAAAACAGCCATGATTTGTGCAAGTTATGCAAACCGCAGTCGCTTTTAACATATTTTACACCATTTTTAATGTAAACAACCTAGCACCAGCCAGAGCCTGGAAGTGTGGTGAGCACCTCAGCTGGCACTTGCTTTTAGCCCGGCTTGGCTCATGTGGCGGCAGAGCTTGCCAAGTGCATCACAAGTCAGGTGGTGGGAGGATTGCCCCCACCCCCCGGTAGGGATGGGCAAACAAGTGGTGTTCGAGATTGCTAGGATTCTCTGAAAATTGTCTTGCCGCTTGTCTTCTGCCCAATTGCTGTTCCTCTTTGCAATCACTGCTCATTTTGTGCAAATGGGAAACATGGAAATTGATCAGCAATTGTACAGATTTGCGTAATTCTCCCCGAATCTGCGTAAATTTCCTAATAAATATGATAAAACCAATCACTAGAACAATAAAACAATGATAAGATAAGAACAATAAGATGTCATTGAAATAATCTGGGGTTGCTGACAATGGAAATGCCGGGGGGGGGGGAGTGTGTCTTCAGTTGTAAGCAGAAGCACTCCATACTATGAGCTCACCTGATCTCAATGGGGAGATCATTCCACACAGTGGCCATCATAACTGAGAAGTCCTCCTTCACACCATGACCAAATCTTAGTAGGCCACGGTATGGTCAGCAAGCCTCCCCCCTCAGAATGTAGAGTCTAGGGCAGCCCATATGGGAGAAGGAGGTCTCTCAGATAACCTGGCCCTGAGCTCTTTAGGACCTTATAAACCAGCAATAACACCTTGAACTTGGTTTGGGAGCTAATTGGCAGGTGCTCTACCACTGCACAGGAGTCATATCTGTGCAGTAAGAAGCTCTAATGAGCAATCTAGCCAATCTGAGCAATTCTGCACTAGTTGTAGCTTCCAAACCAATCTCAAGGGCAGCATCACATGACGCACATTACAATAGTCTAATCTTGAGGTTACCAGTGCATGAATCACTTTGGCCAGGCTAGTTGTGTCCAGGAATGGTCATAGTTGTCATACCAGCCTAAGCTATAATAGGCAGTCTTTGCCACCAAGGCCACTTTGGTGACCGTGACAGACTGGAATCCAAGAGTACCTCCAGACTACATATCTGTCCCTGCAGGTCCATCCAAGACAGATAAATTATCCAATTCCTGGACCTGGGCACACAGCCCACCCACAGAGCCCCTGTATTACCAGGATTCAATTTCAATTGGTTGGTCCTCATCCATCCTAATGTTGCATCCAAGCACCAGGGATGGGGACTCGGACTCGACGACTCGACTCGCGAGTCCGACTGAGTCCCCCCTCTGACTCGAGTCCCACTTGAGTCCCAATTTTTTCAATGGGACTCGAGACTCGACTCGGGACTTGAGCCCAAGGACTCCGCCACCGCCGCCACCACTGCCGCTCACGTCACCGCTGTCGCTGTCTCCCTCGCCGCCACCCACTCGCAGCCACCGCTGCCGCCATTGCACGCCACGCCGCCATCACGCCGCCGCCGCCATCACACGCCGCCGCCCGCGCTGGTCCCGTCATCACTTCTGGCGTGGCGGAAGTGACGCGCCGGGACCCTGCTCCGGCGCGCTTGGCCGCCGCCGCTCTGTTTAGAGCGGCGGCGGCCAAGCGCGCCGGAGCAGGGTCCCGGCGCATCACTTCCGCCGCCCCGGGACCCTGCTCCGGCGCGCTTGGCCGTCACCGCTCTAAACAGAGCGGCGGCGGCCAAGTGCGCCGGAGCAGGGTCCCGGCGCGTCACTTCTGCCACGCTGGAAGTGATGACGGGACCGGCGTGGGCAGCAGCGTGCGATGGCGGCGGTGTGGCGTGCGATGGCAGCGGCGTGGCATACGATGGCGGCGGCTGCGAGCGGGTGGCGGCGAGGGAGATGGCGACGGTGGTGACGTGAGCGGCGGCGGCGAGCGGGTGGCGGCAAGGCAGCGGCAGGCGGCGGTGGCAACTCGAGCGGCATGGAGAACACTCTCCGCGCCGCTCAGAAGAGCGAGATCGGGCCGCGCCGCCGCCGCGGAGAACTACAAACCCAGGGAGGGCTCGTAATGCATCCCTGGTGCGGCAGCAGCGGCGGCAGGAGCAGGGACGAGGGAAGGACCCGCCCATGGTAAGTGGGGGCGGCGGCGGCGGCCCATGGAGGGAGCGGGAGGGTCTCCGCGGGAGGAAGGGCAGCTCTTCTTCCTCTCGCGGAGACCCTCCCACTCCCTCCATGGGCCGCCGCTTTGGGAGTGACTCGGGACTCGAGACTCGAGACTCGAGTCACCATTTTGGACCTTGGACTCGAGACTCGGACTCGGGTCCAAAGACTCGTGACTCGACTCAGTGACTCGAGGCCAAGGACTCTTCAACATTCCCTGCCAAGCACCAGTCCAAGTCATCAATGACCACACCTGACTCAGATGTAACAGCGAAATAGAGCTGGGTGTCATCTGTATATTGACAACTCTTTGCCCCAAATCTTCTAATGACAACACTTTACCCCAACAGCTTCATATAGATGTTAAAAAGCATTGGTGACAGGACTGTGCCCTGTGGCACCCCACAGCACAATTGCCAGAGGGCCAAGACACAATTCCCCAGTGCCACTCTCTGGAATTGACCCTGTAGGTAGGAATGGAACCACTGCAATGCCCCCTAATCCAACCTCATGGAGCCAGTCCAGGAGAAGACCATGGTCAATGGTATCAAAAGCTGCTGAGAGATCAAGGAGAAGAAACCAGGTCACATTGCCTCTGTCTCTCTCCCAATAAAGGTGACCAAGGCCAATTCCATACCAAAACCAGGCCAGAGCCCAGATTGAAATGGGTCCATATAATCTGTATACTCTAAGAGCCTCTGCAGCTGTGCTCCCACCAATCTCTCAAGAACCTTGCCCCAAAAGGGAGTATTCAAAACCAGGTGGTAGTTATCATAGACATCTGGATCCAGGGAGGGCTTTTTCAAGAGTGGTCACAAAATCAGCTCTTTTAAGGTGGCCATCATTTTTATTTATTCAAATGGTCTTCTGCTATTTATGAATCTAATCTAAGAGTTTACAACTCAGACCAATGTCTTGATTTTTAAGATGCAGTCTGTAATTCATCACCATTAGGCAAAATGTGTGATCTCATGATTCCTGGATACGGAAGAACCTAGGTTTTACTTGGAAGACAGAGGCTTGAGAACTATTAAGCCAGTAAAATTTGTAACTTTCCAGAGGTTTGCCAAGCAGTAAGCCTTGAGTGTTTCAAATCTTCCACAATCCTTTTGATATATCTTCAAGACATTTTAGTAAACTATCAACAACAGTTGCCACCACAGATCACAGAAACTATCATCACATGCCTGGCATTTATATACAATACATATATTATATATAATACATTTATATACAATAATAATATATTGTTTTAAATTCCACACTGCAACAAATACTGTGACATTAGAGAGGGCAAGGTCTGCAAACTTTAATTATGACCATGTCTGGTTTGAATATCATATTTTTGTAGCATTGGGTTTCTATATTTCTATGTAATTCTATTAGAGACCACATTCAATTTATTATCTTGTGCTTCATACAATTCCTATAAGTAATAGCCAGAAAAGAATATGAATCATGTGAGCTCCATGCCATCTTAGAGATAAAAGTCAAGAAGATGAGTAAGCACACCAGTGTAAAGTAGGTTCTTTACACACCTTCTTTACCAGTGTTCCTATGCTTACATGTTCAGTATTTATATATGAAAATGCAACTGCTATATTGCCTAAATCATCATCATCATCATCATCATCATCATCATCATCATCATCATCATCATCGTTTTATTTACAGTCTACCCAGGGCCGGCGCTACCGCTAGGCAAACTAGGCGGTTGCCTAGGGCACGTGGCTGGAGAGGGCGCAGAAATGCTGCGCCGCCCCCCCGCAGCTGCTGGACCCCCACCACCCCCCGCAGCCGCCGGACCCCCCGCCACCCCCCCGGAGCCCCCCTGCAGCCACCGGACCCCCCCACCTACCTTCTCCGCGCCGCTGCCGGAGCCCCGCCCACGCTCTGTTTTGGCGGGAGGAACCAGGGCAACAGGGCTTAAACAGCCTTGCTGCCCTGGTTTCCCTGGCCAAAAACAGAGCGCGGGGGTCCCGTCGCGTCACTTCCTCCACGCTGGAAGGACGCGACGGGACCAGCGGACAGGGAGGCAGGCTCGGAGGAGGAGGAGGAGGCAGCCAGGGCAGGGGGGAAAGGTAGGTGGTGGGGGGTCTGGAGGCTGCAGGGGGGCTGTGGAGGGGGGTCCGGCGGCTGTGGGGGGGTCCGGCGGCTGCGGGGGGGTTTGGGAAGCAGGGCTGCTTTGCTCCGGAGCCCGCCCATGGCACGAGAGGGGGGGCACTAAATATAATTTTGCCTAGGGCGCCAAACTGCCCTGCACAGGTCCTGAGTCTACCGACCACAAAACTAATAAAACAGTACACATAAAATACATAGAATACAGCGGCACTCAGTTATATACATAAGGTAAAACAGAGAAAATAAAACAGAATCAGGTAAGCAAGGAGGGTCTAGTCAGAATAGTAATATAATAATAATAATAATAATAATAATAATAACAACAACAACAACAACAACAACAACAACAACATATATAATAATAATTGATCCACTGGCTCTCAATAATAATAATTATTATTCTAATTATTCTCAATAATTATTATTGAGAGCCAGTGTGGTGTAGTGGTTAGAGTGTTGAACTGGGACTCGGGAGATCCGGGTTCTAGTCCCCGCTCGGCCATGAAACTCACTGGGTGACTTTGGGCCAGTCACGGACTCTCAGCCTAACCTACCTCACAGGGTTGTTATGAGGATAACATGGAGAGGAGGAGGAGGATTATGTAAGCTGCCTTGAGTTCCTTGCAGGAAAAAAGGCGGGGTATAAATGTAATAAATAAATAAATAAATAAATAAATAAAAATTTTGCCTAAATATATGGGTGGATTGCATCAGGCCAACACTCAATGGGACACGACTTGCAGAAAGTTAATTCTGTTCTCATGGAAAGTAATCGCACTGGACCATCATACAGAAAAAATAATCTTGCGGCACAGTCCTGAAAATCTACACATTCAGAAGTCCCTCAGGTCAGTCTTGAAATGTATACACATAAAGCCTGATCTTGGACTCTTTATGGACATATGAGCACATGGGCACGTGAAGTTCATATTTTCCTATCGAATCCACTGTCAAGTATGTAAGAGATTAGAATATAAATATATAGCTAAAAACTTGCCGAATGCAAATGCCTCACGACATGTCAGAAGATGTTTGGATCTGAGATTGTATGATCTTTCAAAGGAATGAGTGGGAGCAACTAACTAACATACCTCTCCCTACTTCTTCACAGTGTATGCTTGTATCCAATGGGCTGTATCCATTCCCAATGATAGTCTAACTTAGTCCCATTCATTTCAATGGGTCTACTCTAAGTAGGACTAACATTTCTTTATTTAAAATATTTCTAGGCCACCTTTCAGGGCAGGAGTGCTCTTCAGGAGGCATATTTTTATCTGTTTAATATATTGGCTACAAATGGGAGTAGCACAAAGCTACTTAGGGGTGACCAGAAATGTTGGGATGAAACACAGAAAAAAGAGGGAAATAGGGCTCCTCAAATACAAGGAGGGCCCAGTCCTCATGTCTGCTAAGGCATATATAAATCTGAATCAACTCAGACCCTATGGCAGTAAATGAGAGAAGGTTGTCTCTCAAAAAACATTCTTAAGAATGACCTGAAAGTCAATCTACAGGATGTAGTTGTGGCTGCCAGTGTAGAGTAAAAATGATGCTGATGACAATTGGTCAAATGAAAATTTGAAGATATGCCAAGTTAACAGCCTTTACACAGCACTATGCATAAATGTAGAAGAAGAGTTAAATTTTGACCCCAGACAAAATAGGAACTTCTTATTACTAAGAAAACTTCACTGAGCAATTGGATTTCCAGGAGGGGCAAAAAATATTTCATATTTTAATGTTTCTGTGTAATTATCTTACCTTGGAAGGAAGACAGGTAGAATCATTTTTGCCAGGAGCAGAACCAGAGGTTCCAGCAAGTCTGGCTATTGCCTAGACTGATTCCCACCAGATTCCAAAAGAACCTTGAGTTTTCCACCACATCAGGTACTTCTGTACTAACCTCCTAACTTTATTGCTATTTGTATTTAGCAGATAATCTTGCTTTCTCCTGGAAACTAGGTTTAGTGCCAGTTCATTGTGGAGAGTGATTCAATGTGATCATTTAACTTGTTGACAAATAAACATTGGAAAAGAAATGCATATAGCATTACCTTGGCAAACTGCAATGTGGGATTAACATTCCTCTAAATTTAAGTTCTAGGCATTCATTACCTCACCCTTTGCCAAAATTGGGCTTTCGTAGTGAAAAGAATGTTTCCATTTAAACCTCACATTTAAAATTCTAATAAGATGCTGGATCTCATTCCACACAAAAACTGCAGTGCTCTTGCTTAATTTGAACACAATTAAAGAAATCATCCATTTTATGTTGGTGTCAGTTCCAATTAATGAGAAGCGTTCATTAGTCACACTTTATATTATGAGACAGAAAGGTTGAAATTAGTGTCATTCCAAATCCTATAAACTGTAGTTAGCTAGTAAGTATTTAAATACTTCTTTGTCCTTCACTTAAACAGCATCTCACCTGCAGCAATATTATGGAATGGCAGTTTAGAAGAATATGCTGGAATTCTCTATTAAATGCCCCATATACTTTTTAATTAGAATTTATGGTGGTTATTTGGAGAACTATATTAGGCACATTGACTCCATATGGCATTGTGGTTTTATCCACCAAACCTGCCTCATCAGCTAAGAGAAATATAATGATCAATATGTTTATTACTCGTATTTAATAGTGTACCCTAAGCTGCATAAGATTACTGCTCCTGCCAGTTACTTGGAAATATGAAGTGCAAGCCTTATTTTAAGCCTCTTGGAGGGTTTCAGTAGTTCTGGGATGTAAAAATATGCTCTTTGTTTAGTTATGCTTAGAGTTTGGACAGCATAGCAGATGAAATCTGTCAGACATATCGGGCACAATCCTTGCCCGCATATGGACAGAAAGGCAAGCCATATAACCAGTGCTCAAAGTAGAGAGGGACAAATATGTCTAGCTTTGGTCCATTTCACACTTGCATCATGTTTTTACTCATAATTCTACTCTGATCCATTTCTGTATGAACCTTGAGCTTTCCCTCCCTTTCCTTTTAAAATCCTCTATACATAAATAGTTACAGATGTATTTCTATCTCTGAAAATATGGATTTAAATCCTTATTTTGATATGTTGTGACTTCTGAAAACTGAATCACAAAAATTAGAGGATGTTTCACATAAGATCGGGATTTTTCATAGAAGAATTTGCAAAGATTTAATTGCTCAAGCATCCCTAGCTCAAGGTGGGGAAAAGGAGGAAGTGGAGTGGTTTCATTTCCAGTTAGGCTAGATTAAATCACAGTCATTGAAAATAAATGAGATTGTTTTAGCTCCACCCAACAAGAAGCGGGTGGGATGGCATCCCACCCTGCCTTCAAGCACTGGACATAACATAACATAACATAACATAACATACTGGAAGAAGCGCCTTCTGCCATATGTTTCTGCCCAATTGCTAAGATGTAAGATCATCTTTGGAGGCTCTTCTCTGGATGCTGCTGCTGCTGCAACCCACAATAGTGTGACAGGTGGATACCAGGGAAAGAGCCTTCTCTGTAGTGGCCCCCTGTCTGTAGAATACCCTTCCCAGGGAGATCCATCTGGCATATAGACATCAGGTTAAGACCTTCCTCTTTATGCAAGCATTTAACCTTTAATCTGTTGTTTTATTAATTTTACTGCTAGCTTCTCTCTCTCTCTCTCTCTCTCTCGTTTAATATTGTAGTCTTTTGATACCGTACTGATTTGTCATTTTTAATCATTTATTTTTGTTGTTCGTTGTTTGGTTTTATGATATGTTGTTGTTTGGTTGTTTGGTAAACCGCCCCAGGGCTTTTGCCAATTTGGCAGTAAACACATCAAATAAACTAATTAACTAACTAACTAGCAGAGCCCCTGTTAACCCTTCTGTTTCCCTTCAGCATGAACACAGTATGCATAGAGGCAATACATCAGGCTCCAAGCTGGTATTTCTGGACTGAGGCTTCAGTCCTTTACACACTTACCGTACCTGGGAATAAGTCCCATTGAACTCAAGACATGTATAGGTTTGTGCTATAAAAGGAGGAGGACGTGGATAGAGGATGAGGACACAGGCCCATGTGTGCACCTGTATGACTGCACTTGGGGGAAAGGGGCAATCGGGGTCATGGCATGTTATTTCCTCCAGGGATCCCCTCTGTGTGCAGGTACTGCACCCAGTGCTCAAGGCATCTCAGTGGACTAGTAAAATATCCAAAAAGCAAAACTCTGAGTGTTCGTCCTTAGCTGCTTTTCTATTTATTTATTTATTTATTTATTACATTTATACCCCACCTTTTTTCCTCCTGCAAGGAACTCAAGGCGGCTTACATAATCCTCCTCCTCCTCTCCATCTTATCCTCACAACAACCCTGCGAGGTAGGTTAGGCAGGTAGGTTAAATATGGATCCTGAAGAAACAAGAAACACATACCCTTTGTTTTGGCAGTAGGAACACATTATTTGCTGCACTTATACGCATTTCATGAACCAAAATGCAAATGGGCTCCATAGAAGCTCCAAATTCTGTACAATTGTGAATTTTACCAATGACACAGGGTTGTTGTGAGGATAAAATGGAGAGGAGGAGTAGGATTCTGTAAGCCGCCTTGGGTAACTTGCAGGAAAAAAGGTGGGGTATAAATATAATAAATAAATAAATAAATAAATAAATATACAATTCCTCCTGAAATGAGAAGAAAGCTCTTTGAAGGGAGGGGGGAGTTGTAGCAATCCTCCTACATGTTTTCAGGGTGCTTCTTTTCTTTTTAGTGCCAAAGTGAAGTATTACTACTTTTGCTATAATCTTGGAATAATTTGACCTGATAGCAAATTAGGACAAGTCAGATATTGGTTAAATTTGCTTTGTTACTTTCCCATAATGCTGCCAGTGCCACATGTTTGCTTCTTGAAGAATCTTTGTTGAAAAGCACAACTTCATTCTTCTTTAGTCCAGTATGGCTGCAGATCAATGTTTCAAATTAAAGTCTACAGCATAACAGATTGTTACCAGGCCATTAGGAAAGTTCTAATTTCCATGTTCTGTATATTTACGGTTTAAATTTGGTTTTGGATCATAGTGCCAACTTGTGCATGGCTAGCTTTTTGCCAATATTCACCCAGCGATTTTTCTGCTTGCATGCCATTATCTTCTGTGCTGATCTGCTCATGAACTCTGAACTTCTTACATTATTCTTATAGGCAATAGCTATTACACAGTGGGTTGGTTCATAACTGCATGTATAAATAACATTGAGAGGTATAACATTGTTTATCTAGCTAAAACTACAGCACATTTAAAATGCCTGGGAAAATAACAAGTTTTTAATCTGGCACCAGGAAGAATAGAGGGATGGCACCAGGGATACCTCCCTCGGTAGGACAATCTAAAGTCAGGGCACCACCACAGAGAAGGTCCTTTCATTTGTAGATGCATGATGTACTTCTCCTATGGACAGGACACAGAGAAGGCACTCTGATGCATGGGCGGGTTGGTATAGGATGATATTCAGATATTCGGGCCCCAATTTGTTAGGGCTTTAAAGGTAAGCACCAGCACTTTGAATTTGGCTTGGTAGTGAATAGTCAGACGATATAGTTCCTTCATAACTGATGGTTCCACCAAGATAAACCAGCAGCCAGATTTTGTACTAGTTCAGTGTTCTCCAACCTTGGGTCCCCAGATGTTTTTGGCCTACAACTCCCAGCATGCCCCAGTCAGCGTACTAGTTGAAGCTTCTAAGTACATTTCTCATACGGGTAAATTTCTTCCATGAATTGTTTGTTGGGTGAGCTGCTGGGATATTGTCAAAGCTGACTCTCTGTTAAGATTAGGTAGGATAACAAATCCTGGAATGAAGAGGGGATTTTCTCCCAAATATCACCATAATATATATCCCCTATACTAATCCAGTCATACCTATGAGCTGCCTGGCCTGCTGCTGGAGTACTCATGTATTTTGAAGTGCAGGTTATCGTAGGGATGTTGGAGAAATCGGCAGCAGACTCAAATGAGCCTGTATCTCTCAGAATCCACCCCGCAGATTTCACAGCAGAGCAGCTTTCCCAGGTTGCTCAGAGTCCACGAGGCTTGCGGAATGATTTTTTTAACTTTGCGTATTTTTGCACAAATTTAGCT
Organism: Shinisaurus crocodilurus; assembly: GCA_021292165.1. Taxonomy (NCBI): domain Eukaryota; kingdom Metazoa; phylum Chordata; class Lepidosauria; order Squamata; family Shinisauridae; genus Shinisaurus; species Shinisaurus crocodilurus. Next base: position 46,152,817 of record CM037876.1, read on the forward strand.
GCAGAAAAATACACAAAATAAAAAACACTGATAAAAAATGCGCAAATCTACTGATAGAGTGAAGTGTGAAAATACGTGTTATGGGGGGGATGTGTGGATTTTTGACCAATTTGCGCATTTTCAGGAGTACAGATTTTTGCAAATATGAGCAAACGCATTTGCACAAATTCTGAGTCTGCAAATTTGCGGATGGTGGAGTGAAAGGTGCCCGGAAATCCACTAATTGCTAGTAGGGCGGCTTTCTCTCCATTCACACATCCTATAATATGTGCACAACAGTTCTGAATGTACACTGATGATTGTGAAGGTCCTAGAGAGACAACTTTTAGGACTACTACCACTTTGGAAGAATCATACCTCTTGTACTCTAGTTTTCCCCCGAGGCAAAAGTTTGTGTGTGTGTGTGTGTGTGTGTGTGTGTGTGTGTCCCTGCTCTCACTGGTGATTTGAGCTGACAATCATCAATGGGAAACAGCTTCAGAGATATATTTATTTTATTTAGGGTGCAAACCTATGGTCCTCCAACCTTGCCTGGGAGGCCATAGGAGAAGTCGGACTCCCCACTGCAACCTCGGAAATCCCTTCTGAGGTCACAGTGGGGAGTCTGTCTGCATAGCACCCTCCCACCCCACCTTGCAGATGGCACAGTTCTTTCCACGCTGGATGGGGCCTGAAGCCGGAAGACCGATTTCAGTTCTGGAGTGGGGGGGCATTCCTGGGGGCAGGGTGGGGAGGACTGAGGCACCACCAGCTTCCGAGGAATCCAGGTGGTGCCTCAGCCACCTTCAGGAGGAGGGGGTTAAAACATTTACACAGCCGAAATCAGCTATCTAAATGTTTTTGAGGGTCAGGGGAGAGCGTGGCGACAATCCTATCTGCCATGGTCCTCCCGCCCTCAATTGGATGCCAAGAATCGTCCGGGTTTGGAGGGTTACGGGCACTCACATATGATGGGGCTGCCCATTAATTTAGTGAATGTATAAGAGACTAAACTCCCCGAGTGAAGTATATATTAAAATAATAAAGAACAAATACAATATAGCCTAGTATAAAATGACAGAAAGCACCACACACAATCTAACAGAATAATAACAACAATAGTTAAAAGTAGCTACAAAACATGGTGGAATGTTTGGGCAAATTGCCCCCAAAAGACATTAAAGATGGCACCAGACAAGCTTCTCTGGGGAGGATATGCAAAGCATCACAGCTGAGAAAGACCTCACCCTGTTAACATCAGATGGTAGGGAGATCTGGAGAAGGGCCTAATACAATCCGAGAAGCCTCATGTGGTAGAAGATTATCTTTCAGGGCCCCAGAGCCCAAATGATTTAGGACTGTAATGATAACTACCAGCTCTTTCCATTGTGCCAGGAAGCAGACCAGTAGCCATTTCAGATGTTCAAGCAATGGTGAGATACGTTCCCTGTAGCGAGTCCCAATTAGTAGCCTAGCAGTTGTATTTTGTAGTAACTGAAGCTCCCAAGAAGTCTTCAAAGGTAGCTTCACATACAATACATGGCAGTAGTCTAATCTAGAGATCAGCAGGACACGGACATATGAAGTTTATTGTAAGGAAGCCATAGAGACAATTTATCTCTGTCTAAAATCAATTCAGTTTTTTTAAAACACACACACACACACACACACACACACACACACATCCAGTATTCTGATGTTCAGAAAAAACAAAAGAACATGTTTTCACTGTAGTATGGTAGCATGTTTATGATTAAAAAAAACATAGGTATTGATGTGCGAGGGGCGGGCACATATTATTATGTGCAAAGGAGTACAAGCTGTTTATAATCTTATTGAGGCACAATGTGATAAAAAGATAGGACATTTAGAGCAATGTTTCTTTCTACCAGTATCTAGCTCTTGACAAAGAAATAGAGGCCCATATGTTCAGCTGGTATAAATTAGTTAAGACAGCCATAGAGTTAATTGTTGTTGTTTTTTATTCAACCAACCTTCCTTCCCCCCCCCCCCTGAATGTACTGCATGTTGGTATAATTGAAAAATAGCTGCAGTTCTTCACTGGGTGAATAGTATATTCACAGAGGGATTATGCATGTCATCAAACTCGTGTCTTCTTATTATATGAATTTACATACTGCTGTGAATCAGCAGTGCTTGCTGTGTTTAGTTATGGAAGATAAGCCGCACTTGATTTGAGCAACAGGCCTGCCTCCAGATTAGATGTCTCTATTGTATTTGATAGAATACTGGCATGTAACGTCAGACTGGATCGAGTTATTCAGCATTGTCTCTCTGTGAAGGACACATCATTGCATCAAGGACTTCATCATTGCATCAATGAAAATAGGGACATGCTTCTCAGACCAAGCTTTTCCCAATGACACATCGCTGAATCCTGTCCTTATGGGTTTATTATCATGAGTTCCATGTCTTATGCTGCTATCCTATGTATACTTTCGTGGGAGTGAGCTCCACTAAACTCCAGGGCTAGGGATGGGTGATTTTTTTCAAACTCGATCTTGTTCCGGTTCTCAGTTTTCTACCACTGGGCTTGTTCCATCCTGATTCCATGCAAGCCTCACACAGAAATTTGTACATATTTTTGTGTGCATTATCCACATTATTAATTAATTAATTTAATGTATGTATTTTTGTATGCATGCACCCATTGACTAAAGCATGTTTATGTACATTTTAGAAATGCATGCATTTTTGCTTGCACATTTCTCCAATGTGTGCATGTTGTCAAACACTCCCCCCCCCTTTTTCTTTTTGCAAAATACATTGCAGACTTGTATTGCATTCGGGTCTGTGTTTGGTTGTGGGATGTGCAAAGTGGGTAATCTTGAATCAAAAGGTGAGTCCAATGAATTTCTCACCCATTCTTACCAAGGGCTCCTGGAACTTCTGCTAGCCCTTTGATATAAAAGAACTATGGCATTGTGACCTCATCCTGCAGGGACCATCAGGATCCGCTAAGTCTCTTCACTGATTGGCCAGTAATGTGGACCTTCTGACTAAGAAAAGGCAATTGGTTTGAGCCACTCCAGAAGGGAGATGAGGGATTCTCCATCATTGCACCAATGGAAATAGGTGAAAAACACCTATGAAATGAATGAAAAACATGCTTCTCATACCAAGCTTTTGCCAATGACACATATTGCTGAAGGCTCTGTCTGCTTTATCCTGTCAGAATATTTCATCCAGGATTGCCTTTGAGACAGAAAGCTAGCCTTGGGGACAGGTGCATTAAGTGTCCAAGGACATAGCTGCTCTTCAGCTCTGTGTGCCAGTTAACGTTTTTTCTATTGTTTCTCAAGGACACATAGATTAGTGGAGACTGGTGATGTGTTCAATTACTTGCAGGTGCGATTAACCGCTTGTAATATGAAGGTCTTGTGCATTTTGTATATAAGCATGTTATGATTGTACGATTGGATCTCTCTGTGTCTCTCTGTCTGGCTATGTATGCTCTGCTCTGGTTTTTGCTCTGTTTATGCTCTGTTTATGATCAAGCCAAAAGCCTTAGTAAAACTTTTACTAAAGAGTGCTTGGTTTGTGTTTTTCCTTTACATGGACTGGCCTAATCCATGAGTCCAATATCCCTGCAACTCTGCTTCCTAGAGGGACTATTATTATTTTCAAACTTCAACATATCCATTGTTTTACGCAGCAGGTTATCAATAGTTTAAAACTAATCCCACAAACTGCAGCATTAGGATGAGAAATCTTTTTTCTGTTGAGGGCCACATTCTCTGAGGAGTAATCTGTTGGGGACTCCATGCTGGTGTTACACGGGACCAAAGCCAAAAGTGCACAGGGACACCCCTTTTCTCTCTCTTTCTGCCATCCTTTCTCCCCTTTCTTTTCATGCTACCCCTTTCTCTTTCTGACCCCCACTCTCTCTCCCTCCCTCCTTCTCCCTGCTCAGTAGGATGTCGGGGAAAGAACACTTTCCCTAGAGATGTGAACTGATTGCTAGAAGAGAGCTTTTGAAACTAGGCCGAGGACAGCCTGCAGTCCTAGGCCCACAGGTTGCCTGTTGTAGCATATGAAATTGCAGGCTGTGTACATATCTGTGTATTTGCATGCATGTCCACTAGAAACAAGATGCACCTGCCTCCACTCCCAAACATCCAGGGAAAGTGGGATGAAATTTGAAGGAAGATTGCTATATGAACTCTTTCTCTCCCTCTCTCTCTCTCTCTCTCTCTCTCTCTCACACACACACACACACACACACAACACCTTTCATAAGTTATTTCCCCAAAGGCAAAAATATGGAAAAAATAGGGACAGTGATAGGCAAGAACAAGTACCAGAAAATAAGAACTGACCCTTGCAAATAAGGTCACTTATGGCATATAGGATTGACTATTCGAATGTTCCACCTAATCACAAATTCTCTGGCCAGGGAAAGCTAGCATGTTAGAAAGAATGGTTCTTGTAGTATAGCAGACTCCTTGACGTGGTAGTTGTCGATGTGCAGGGATGACATTTTTTTCTAGAGGGGAGCATTCAGACATGAAATTCCCCCTATCAGCATTCTGAATCAGTACAGTCCCTGGAGGTCTGAGTCTGTACACATGTGCTTTCCCCCCCTAAATGTGTAAACCATTCCTATCTGATTTAAGAACAACAATGAAGCATGAATTCTCTGCACTCTCTGTTGTGTGTAGTCTTACAGGAAGTGTTTTTCCCTTCTTTCCAAAAATCCCTTCAAAGCAAATAGCAATAACAGCTTTCTAGAAGGGTTTCATACAAAGAGATTAAGATATTTTATATTACCATGAGTTAAGGCTGGATACAGTTGTAGATTTCCACAGACATCCAAAATAAATAAATGGTTTATACATCATAACAGGATGCCTGTTCTTAGCTCTATGGTATTATATCACTGGCTCATTCCAATTGGCAGACTGGGAATGTGTCACACATTTTTTTCTCACTCCCCTTGTGTATCAGCCATTTCCACAATCTAAAATCCACTGCCAGGACAAGAAGCTGAATGTTAATGTAACCCTCAGGTCAGCTGCAGTTATCCTATTGACCTGCCTCTTGTGTTATGCCTGTTCCATGGAACATATGTGAGTATGCCATTGCCACCAGCCGGAGACCTTGACTTCCTCTTGTTTCATTGTTCTCAAAGGGTGATGTTGGCCTGCTTTCAGAGGTAGCAGCTATTGTTAAGGGAAAAAGAAACTGCTCAGGATCCTCTCCCAACTGGTTCTTATCTTGTTTGGATCAGGAGATAAGAGTGCCATTCCTTATTTCCTGTTTGTGCAATAGAAAGGAATGTACTAACTGCATTGGGGAGGAGAAGCTCAATATTTATTTTCTTTCCCTTTCCTTTGCAGGGATCTTGCCTTCTTACTCCTTCTCCTCCTGAACCTGAAGAAGAGGCATTGGACACGAAGCTTCTTAAAAGGGAGGTTAACAGTGAGAGGAAAAGAAAGAATCAGCTTGTGCATAATCAGGTGTGTGTGTGTGTGTGTGTGTGTTTGTTTTTGAAAGACTCAACTCAACTGTGGCTGTGAGGATGGGAAAAATGGTTTCCTGACCAGATCCAACTGAACATGGCCTAGTAAATCCTGACTGTCTGGTCAGAGCTGCCCACAGTTAACTTGCATCTGCTATAATGAGTTTGTTATTGACTTTGTTGATGGAATCACATGCATTTGATATGATTTGCCAAGTAATACTTAGGAAGTGTTGCTTAATCTTTAGGTATGAAGCTCTCCTGTTTTTCTAGTATAATTTCAACTGATGTCCCTCATCAAAGACAATGTCCTTGGAAAGATGAGGATGACCATTCCATAGATGGGCTGAGGACCTAGGCATTGAACTCAGTGGGACTTACTTCAGAGTAGACACATGTAGGATGGCACTGCTAGAGAGATGTTCTCAATGGTTGGCCGCTCCCAGCTTTGGAACTGCCTCCTTTCAGAGTGAAAACAAAGCCTGAGCCTAGGTAAACTATCGAACAATGCAAGTGATATATTATTGTCTCTTTGTTACAACAAGCTCTCCATGACTGGGAGTTACTGGGTGTATGTGTGTATCTTAATGCAAAACAGACATGATGAAGGAGATTCGTGATGTGATTAGTCAAGCTTCCCCCCCCCCCCTTCACTTTAAAGTATATACGGGCCCGTCGTGCTTTAATGGTGCAGCAATGTTGTGTGAGTGAGGGTTTTTAAAAAACCCTTTGCCCCATGCCATGTTCCAGATCAAAATCCCCCTCCTCTGTTCTTATTCCCACAATGGAAAAATGTACAAGATACCTGTGGGTTTTTTGTTTATTTTTTCCTGCTGCAGAGTTCATAGCAGCTCCAGAAAATAGTGGAGGGGGGAGGATTAAAATCCCTCTTTTCCAGTGCTACATCTCCACTCAAAATAGAGCTGCATGGCTACTTTAAAGTAACAAGAAAAGAAAATTGGGAGTTCTCATCATGGATCCCTGGCATCATGGTTATTTTATCCCTGATAGTTGTTGTGTGTTTTTTTTTTAAAAAAAATAAAAATAAAAATACAGTGTTTTGAGTATTTGTTTCTAACTGTTGTTGCTTATCCTTCAGGGATGGTATTTATTTATTTATTTATTACATTTATACCCCGCCTTTTTTCCTGCAAGAAACTCAAGGCGACTTACATAATCCTCCTCTCTATTTTATCCTCACAACAACCCTGTAAGGTAGGTTAGGCTGAGAGTCCGTGACTGGTATGCATTAAAACTCCAAATCAATAAACACATTGGGCAGTATGCAATGCTGCCTGCCTGTGTATGGAGCCCACTGCTGCTTTCATTCCATGTGTAGCCAGCTTTACTGATTTCATTGCGCAAGCAGCACCCACCAGTTGTCCAGTGGAGATTTAGCACTCTTGGGGGCAAGCCCCAAAATGAGTGGAAATGCTGGTTTCTGGAACACGGCAGGTTGGCAGAGCTCCCTTCTGTGAGCACCACTGGACTGCTCCATTCTAGAAATGAGTGTTTCCGTTCATTTCAAGTTTATTTATTTATTTATTTATTACATTTCTATATCACCCAGTAACCAAAGCTCTCATTCACAGCTGGTTGGCCACTGTGTGAACAGAATGCTGGACTAGATGGACCCTTGACCCAGCATGGTTCTTCTTATGTTCTTATCTCCAAATAGACTGAGACATCATTCACCACACAACTGGTACTAGAAACTTGATCTGGCTAAGGCCTTTGATACTGTAGACCGAACAGCTCTCTGGACTATCCTTATGAAAATTGGATGCCCCAATAAATTTGTGAATATCTTGCGACTTCTCCATGACAACATGACAGCAATGGTTTTGGACAACAACGCCTCTCATGGTGCTCCATTTAAAGTGGGATCAGGTGTTAAACAGGGATGTGTTATCGTCCCAACATTATTTGCTATTTTCATCGCCATGATTTTACATCTTGTCGAGGGGAAACTTCCCACTGGTGTGGGAATTATATATCGAACAGATGGAAAGCTTTTTAATCTCAGCAGGCTGAAAGCAAAAAGTAAGGTAATTACAACCTCCATGGTGGAACTTCAGTAGGCTGATGATAATTTGGTCTCCGCACATTCAGAGGATGATCTCCAAACTATCCTAAATGCTTTTGCAGAAGCATACGAAAAACTTGGTCTCTCACTTAACATCAAAAAAACCAAAGTGCTTCATCAGCAAGTGCAAGCTAACCCTTTGATGATGCCATCTATCCAGCTTGGCAGGATAATACTGGAAAATGTTGATCATTTTCTCTATCTTGGCAGCTATCTTTCTGTTACAGCTAACATCGACAGTGAAATCCAGCATCGTTTGAGCTCCGCAAGTGCCGCGTTTTCTCGAATGAAACATAGAGTGTTCGAGGATCAGGATATTTGTAAGAAGACCAAAACACTGGTTTATGAAGCCATTGTATTACCAACTTTATTGTATGCCTGCAAAACATGGACTATCTATAAACGTCACTTCCACCTCCTTGAAAGATTTCATCAACGTTGCCTCCGGAAAATCCTGCGAATTACTTGGGAAGATAGGCGAACAAATGTCAGTGTACTGGAAGAAGCAAAGACTACTAGCGTTGAAAAAATGATCCTTCAACGCCAACTTCAGTGGACCGGTCATGTTGTTCGAATGCCTGACTTCCGTCTCCCAAAGCAGTTACTTTATTCCCAACTCAAGGATGGAAAGCGGAATATCGGTGGTCAATATAAGAGGTTTAAAGATGTTCTTAAGGCTAATCTAAAAAAATGCAATATAAACATCAAAAACTGGGAAGCTCTGGCCCATGAACGATCTAACTGGAGGTTGGCCTTTCACAAAGGTTCTATGGACTTTGAAGAAGCCCGAGTGCAAGGTGAAAGGGAGAAACGTGCTAAGCGAAAAGCACGTCAAACGAATCCTTTACAGGATCATCTTCCATCTGGTAACCTGTGTCCTCACTGTGGGAAGCTGTGTGGATCTAGAATTGGCCTCCACAGTCACTTACGGACCCATCGCTAGAGTCTACACAATTTTTCTTTAGAATTTCCTCCTTTTAAAATTTCCTTTTTGTAAATTTTTATCCTGGAAGACAATCTTACTCGGTCACGAGTGATCGCCTGATGATGATGATGGTACTAGAATAGTTCCAATTGAAGTTAGGTGTAAAACGGTTGCCCCCAAAAGGGTTAAATCTCCATTCCTCAGGCAGTAGGTGCTGCTTGCAGAACAGAATCAGCAGGGCTGGCTTCACTCAGGTAGTCACCATTGGATTCTGCCCATTATCATTAAATGATTTTTCAAGCCCAACACATTTTCCAAGAGAATGTTTGACAAGTCTTTCCTAAGCTGGTTTCTCTGTTTTCACAAAAGGGGCCAATGTGTTGTGTTCTGCACTTGGTATAGGGTACTGCATTAGCAGGTGGAGCCAACAGCCTATGCATTTATTCATGTTTGTTCAAAGGTAGGTTACTTCATATGATTTGGATACCCACTGCTGCAGAAGACTTGGATTGGGAGGGGCCTATTTATGTCATATATACTCATTACACCAAACACAAGGACGGACATGTTACTTTTAGCTTTAGAGGCCACCAGGTTTGTTCCCAGTGAATTCATTGTCATCATCAGTAAGAGCCACACATACATCCAAGTACCAGTGAGCACCAGAATCAAATGATGAGAGCTACCCATTTTATACCTAACATCAATTGGAACTATTCTAGTACCTGTTGTGTGTTTAATGACATCTCCGTCTATATTTATTTGTAGTATAGTTGTCAAATACTTGGACAGGTATAAGTTCTCTAGAAGGAGCTCTCTAGAGTTATAGTCTACGTGACTGGAAATGAAAATCCACATATTGTGGACTGACAATATGCAAAAATTCCATCATCTGCCTGTCGTTTTTAACTACTTACATTTATGGCTATATTATGTCTCTGTGTGTGCATTTGTATAGCATGCTTAACAGTTTCAGACCTTTCCTACACATATGCACTGCAAAAAGGAACAATTTAATATTCCAAATATAGATTTTTCATAGAACAGGCACCCGATATAACAGGAATTTTATGTTTTAATATGATGTGAGCAACATTGGAAGGGGTAGGCCTAAAGGTGGCCTATAAATACTGAAATAAATAAATAAATAAATAAATAGAGTGTGCCATCCTCAAGTTCTCATGAAAATTGTATGCAGATTATAAGAACCACAGTGTGAAATATGCGATTTGTATTAATTAAACACAATTTCAGCAGAGCAAGGGTGCAAATTAGCTATGGTTTTCCAGTTCATGTTACAGTTACAGTGTGGTCAGAAAGCTGCTGAATGAGCTGCTTACCCCTGATGAGGAACACATAGAATAGATTATTTATAATAGTTAAAACCCCATAAAAGTGAAAGGAATAGTCAGCCTGAAAACCACCCCATTAAAGTAGCTTCATGTTTTGTATTTTATTGGTCAAATTCAATTAAAATGGTGTGGGTTGCTTTCTGCTAAACAGTGTGCTTACATGTGCCAAGGATTTTACTAGCCCAGTTTGTCTTGCTGGTGAATGGCTAGAATCCAGGTTCATGTGGTAAGATAATATTTGAAAGGGGGGGGGGAGTTTAACTGGCTCAAGAAGTTGATGGACCATAGCAGAGTTACGCAATTGGTTAATGATGATGTCAGAATAAGATCAGTAATTCCAAATACATTTATAAGCATGACCATTTTCCCTACTCACTTCCACTCTTCCTTAATAGTAATCATACACCATGGAGATGTGTGTATGTGTGTGTGTTTGTGTGTGTATTTCTAAGGGACTGTTAGTCATTTGTGACTGTTGAAATAATTCAGCCTCTGGGCTTTGTGCCTCTTAACGAACGAGATACATTCAATAATTTCTTGGAAACTCACAAGCTGTCATGTTACTTCAGTAGGAAGAATATTACAGAAGGGAGATATATTTGCCGGCTGAATCCAAGCATGATCATAGGAGGTCTCAAACCAGGAAATGCTGAAGCTCAGCCTAGCACCCACGATTGGAATGGCTTCTCAGGCTTTCGGGTGTCCTTCCCTTTCTCCTGCTTGTAGAATTGCTTGTATAAATGCTGTGTAGAGATTGTGCATACAAAATAGGTAATGGCACTCCTGTTTGTCCATCTCCACATGACTGCCCCACAAGGACCTATAGCTAGAGTTGCCAGTGCCAATCTTTAATTTCAGAAATACCAGCCTTCTTCCAGCAACTGATTCTAGCGTATCAGTAGGATCAATAGCAAAAACCTACATCTGGCTGGCTCATAAGTTGAACGTGGCTCATGCTGGCTCACTCAGCTTGTCTGAGCGTGGAAAGCTAAGCAGGGTCAGGCCTGGTTATTACTTGGATGGGAGACCCCTCCTCTAGTTTCCTGCATTGAGCAGGGGGTTGGACTCTATGGTCTTCTAGGCCC